>JAMXBC010000001.1:20745833-23250000 GCA_024138005.1 Lumnitzera racemosa
TAACTCCATACATTATGTTTATAACGTGCAAGGGAAGAAGGTCAAGGTTGGCAATTAAATTTCTTTCACAAGAGAGGATTTTGAGGGTATTCAAAGACCGTACGCTAACACACTCTTAATCAATGCAAGAATTGCCAACTTTGAGGTAAAAAAGATTCTTATTGACACTAGAAGTTTGGTAGATGTCATTTTTCAACATGTTTTTTATCAAATGAGGCTGAAAAACAAAGTGTTATTAAGATCTAATGACTATGATTTCTATGCTTTCAATAATCAACCCATTTAGGTCAGCAAAGTAATTTCTCTCCCAATCCAAACTGAAGATGACAAACACATTATAGAAGACAAAATAGATTTCCTTGTTGTCAAGTGTTGATTCCCGTATAATATGATCATGGGTGGCCATGTCAATATTTATTTGGTATGGTCCCTTTTACTACGTATCTTAAGGCCAAATTTCCTACTCCTACTAGAGTTGGTATATGTAAAGGAAATCAATAGTTGACAAGATCCTCATATATAAAGGCATTATGCCAAGAAGAAATTTTTTAAGTTGAAACTTATTTGAAACAAAAATCAGTCGACATAAAAAATACTGAGAAAGAGATAGAAGAAATTCTATTGGGAAATGATCCTTTGAAGACAACAAAGATAGGAAAACCTTTGCCAGTAGACATCCGCCAAAGGTTGATCAACTTTTTATAGGAAAACATTGATGTCTTTGCATGGTCTCCCTTAGAGATGCCAAGCATCCCTAGAAATGTTATAATGCACAAAATTTAAATCGTTCTTAATGAGAAGGTGATTTAGTAAAGGAAAAGGCATTTCGCTCTTGAATGGCAACTAACCATAAAAGAAGAAGTTCAAAAGTTGCTAAAAGCAAGGTTCATTAGGAAAGAGTCTTATCTAACTTAGCTAACCAATTGTATGCTAATCAAGAAGTACAACGGCAAGTGGCGTATGTATATAGACTTCACATATTCGAATAAGGCTACCTAAAGATTGCCTCCCCTTACCAAGAATAAATTAAATGGTTGACTCAACTGTCAGACATACCTCACTATCTTTTATGGATGCATTTTCCAACTATCATCAAATCAAAATGGATGGGAAGATAAGGTTCATACATCATTTGTCACCAACTTTAGGATGTACTATTACATGGTGATAGCCTTTGAGCTAAAAAAGGCCAGCTCAACCTATCAACGGCTTATCACTAAGATGTTTAAGCCTCAAATTCATCGTAACATCGAAGTATATGTAAACGATATCATAGTGAAAAGCATGACAAAAAGTTGACATCTTATCGATCATGAGGAGACATTTAACACTCTGAGGAGATACAATATAAAGTTGAATCCATAGAAATGTGTTTTTGGTGCTACTTTAGGAAAATTTTTAAGTTATATGGTCACCTGACATGGTATTAAAGCAAACCTCAAGAAGATTGATGCCATTTGGAACATGAAGTGCCCTTGCACAACTAAGGAATTTTAGGAGCTAATCGGGCATATAGCCACCCTAAATAGATTTGTGTCAAAAAGTGACAACAGATGTGCAAAATCCTTTAAAATCTTGAAGAATCCAGAAGATTTTAAGTGGATGGAGGAGTATGAAAGAGCATTTAGCAAGCTCAAGGAGTTTCTTGCATCACCACCAATACTTTCGATACCATTTCTAAAAGAGCATTTGTATCTATATCAATTAGTTAACAGCTAAGCACTTTCCTCTATCTTGGTTCAAGTAAAAGGCAAAGAGCGTTAGCTGATTTATTACATGGCCATGTTTTGCAAAGGTCAGAACACTAATATACAAAAATTGAGAAATTTGTATTAGTGGTAATTCTCTTAGTAGGAATGTTAAAGCCTATGGTGTATAGTACAAACCTAGAATGGTATTGAAAGCTCAAGTATTGGTGGATTTTATAGCCAAATTCGCTAATGTAGAGGAAAGCACAAAGATGGTAGTGAAGCCAATATGAAATCTATGTATTGATGGTTCCTCTACTAAAGAAGGATATAGTGTGAGTCTCATTCTACAAGGACCCTACAATGAGAAAGTTAATTATGCTTTGAAGTTTAGGTTTCTAATCGATAATAATGAATCTAAGTATGAAGTCTTAATAGCTAGACTCAAATTGGTGAAGGAAGCTAGTGCCTAGAAAGTTAAAGCTTTTTCTAACTTACAACTCGTAATGAATCAAGTCAAAGAGAGTTATGTGGCAAAAGAAGAAGCAATGACCAAGTACTTACTAATAGTACAAGTGTTCATAGAAGTGTTTTAGTCCTTTTAAATTGAGAAAATACTAAGAAGCAGAAACATTACTACCGACAAGTTATCGAAGTTGGTCAACATAGCACTCTTTGATTTAAATAACAAGCTCTTTATTGAGTATCTCCCAAATAAGAGCTTACAAACTATTTGGTAGAGGTATGAGTTGGCTCCCTACCCAAAGGAGAAGTCTTAGATGGACCTAATCATGGATTATTTGAAGGACGATGTTCTTCTTGATGATAGAAAAGATGCTTAAAGGTTGATTTATCAAGCTGCAAATTATACACAGATAGACAATCAATTGTACGAACGCAACATTTTCCAACCTTATCTATGTTGCCTTCCACTAAGGATGTACAATGAATACTATTCAAATTATACAGTGGCATTTGCAGCTACCATGTAAAGAGTCAAACCCTATTTACCTGTATATTGTGACTCAGCTATTATTGGCCGACTATGAAGAAAGATGCAAGATTGTATATTCATCAATGTCTGCAATGTTAGAAACATGAGGCACTAAGCTATGTACCTTCCACTGAACTCTATAACCCCATCAGTCCTTTACCTAATGGGGATTAGATATACTTGGACCATTTTCAAAGTCTACAGCCCAGCGGCAATTTGTCATAATTGGCATAGATTATTTTACAAAGTAGGTAGAGGTTAAAGTAGTAGGCAGAATAATAGAATAGAAGGTTGAAGCTTTTGTTTTCAACTTTATTATATTAAGATTTGAGGTTCCATTTATGATCATCACTAATAATGGATCATAGTTTGATAATGATAATTTTCAAGCATTTTATGAGAAATATGGCATTCATTTGAATTACACAGCAGTGGCTCATCCTCAAACCAATAGGTAAGTGGAAGCTGTTAATAAGATCAACTTGCATAGTTTAGAGAGGAAAGTTGACCAAGTCAAGGGTAAATGGGCTAACAAATTGCCAAGTGTCTTATGCAAGTATAGAACTACCCATAAGACTTCAAAAAATGTTATCGAATGATTTCAAGGTAGGACTTTGTTCCTACAAAAATACAAAAGACTAAGTGGTACCGAGGCTAGTCTAGTGTAATCAATTCGATGCCTAAGTTAATAAGTGTTTTAAGGAGAAGTAAATGACTTAATATGGAGTTACAGGTCTTAAGAGAGTTCTTACAATACTTTCTCTTCATATTTATGGGCAAACATTAGGTATTTGAAACAACAGTTAATCATTAGTAATGGGCTATGTAGAGATCTTATAATCTAGCACATGCCTAAAATAGGAATAATGAGTAGTTATGTAATGAGATCATATTAGATCATTACCATTCGTTCTACTTTCCTAAGTTCAAACTGAACATATTAACAAGCTGGGCTTTAAGGCCCATCAAGCAGACTAAGTCTTAGTCGCCATCAACTAAGAATAAAATTAGTTAGCTTCTCATCAACCGAATGGCTGAGTAATATATAGGGTAAAATCTGATCATCAACATTTGTCCCCCAACTCCCGTAGTTAAGAACTTGACTATGAGAGTAAATAAAGCTTAATGCTTAGTTTGGGCGGTTGGATGGTTAAGACCAAAATAAGTTTTCCATATGCTAAGTGATGTGAGAAGGTTTGATTTTCATTTTAAAATGCGACAAATCATATCTTATATGAAAGATTTAAAGCCTTTTAATTTTCTTGCCTATTCACTCTTCTATGGTAGTAGGCACGACAGTTGTCATCCTAACCATCATTACACTGCAAGGGCTAATAACTATTAGTAACATGATAATCGTCAAATTTCTGACTCATAACACGTGTCATCAATCCATACTCAACCATCTGATCAGAATTGCATTCCCATCAAAAGTGTGTTAGGGTTATGAGGAGAAACCATTCATATATAAAGGATTTTTCCATACTAATAAAATATTTCTTTGCTCAATTCTCATCTATATTTACTATCAAAGTTCTCATTTACATTCAACATCCCATCTTCATCTTCCAAACTATCATCTAATTTGTGATTCTTTCGTATAGATTCAATTAGGTATAGTTCAAAGTGTTATTCATCGATTTATACTTCAGATTCTAAGGTAACTAAGACTGAGGCTACTTCTTCCCCCTAATGAAGGAGTAAGTTGGCATGTTCTTTAAGTAGCTTGATAGACAACACAATGGAGCGATGAGAAAAACTCGCTCACATCAGTGCTCTTCCGGTGGATAACTATCTAAATGATAAGGAAAGAAGATCTATAGCTAGGTATTTGTATAATAACATTATTTATTATAATTATTCTCAAGATAGAATGACAAGTGGTGCTATTAAGACACTCATCTTGAAGTATAATAAATACTAGCAAGATCTTCCTATAACATGAAATCTACGCAAGCCAATAGAGGAGGAGTGGGTATGTTTATTGGAGGAGTGTGAGTTTCATATACACCTAAAATACCTCGATTTTAGACTATGCATTTTTTGCTTTTCACAAACAATTCTTCAATTATTTCCAGGTTGTGCCGAGTATGTTTTCACCAAATACTTATAAAGTTCTCATAGCATTTGAGATAATCTATGAGGAGGATGAGGTTAAGGCTATGCCCTAGTTTTTTATGTATTTTTTTCACATTAAGGAGGCAACCCAATAGTTGGTATTTCTTAGGGACTCAACATGGTAAAAAATTTATAGATGGGTTGGAGTCTAAAATCTACAATTGGCAAACAAGTTTCTGTCTATTGTATCAAATGAAGATTTGGATTTTTGGACCTAATGAACTGAGCCCTTCCATATCAAAGATATTAAATTGATGCTGAATGACACCGTTGTAGCAAAAAAGATACAAGGAAGAAGGAAGAATAAAATGTTCTTTTGGAATGCTGAGAGGATAATAAGATGATACAAAATGAGGATCTAATCTTTTCTGAAAAAGAAGATAAGTACTAGAGTAGGTTATACTAAGTAGAGTTACAAGAGGAAAGCCGTTCTCGTGACTTAAAGGGAGAATAGTTACCTTTGAGCTTTATTCGGCATGGATCTCATAAGTTGTTGATTTTCCTCTCTTTTCCATTTTTAATACTTCTATCCTTTATTGCAAATATAGTTGCAAGTAATGTAAATCCTACCAAATTACTAACTAAAGTAAAGGCCGAGAAACTGAAGCTTGATAAATGTGTAGGAATCAAAGGACCTATCATTCAACTGGTTGCACCAGAAAAAGTCACATAGGAGAAAGCCATAAAGTAGGTTACTACTTCGAAGAAGGTGACTCATCCCGCTAATAAGAGTTAAGGGACTGAATAAACTGGAGCTATTGAGGCTACACTTGAAGTGATCCCTTCCTTAGAAAGTATTCCTTGAGAGGAAGTGCTTGATGATTCATGCTAAGAAGTCGGTAGCAATAGCGGCATTGAAGTCATTTCTCACAAGATGACTAAAGGCCCATCGGACCAAACAGTCAATGAGCTAAGCCTAAGAAAAGAAGTAGGAAGGAGCTTGTCAACTAACCTACATCCAAGAAATTTAAAGCCTCAGATGAGAGGATGAAGGAGGCTATGAGGAATAAGGCTCTCAGCATTAGTAGTGCTGAGTTCATTCATAACCATGAGGTAAGCGAATACTTTATGCCATGTTAAAGGTAGAACATACTGTACACTGACTTAACCTTGGGTGATAGGATAAAATCTTTAGCCTTGATGGAAGGAGTCATTCTTCCTAAGGATAGTGAGATTGCAAAGAAAGATGTCAATAAAGTAGGTGGTTGTAATAAAGGACATACTGCCGCCATGTTGTACAATGTAAATACCAATCACCTTTTCAATTGTGACTCAAGTTCTATTATTAACATAATCTCATCAATGTACTAATTAGCAACCATGTTTTGCCGGCTCTAGATGATGCCGACAAAGAAATGAAGAATGTAATATTTACATGTTTCTACTCTACTAAGAAGCAAATGACTTATCCATCTTTGTTAATGTCATGACCTGAGGGGGCTAGTCGTGGCAGTCGTCGTATACTGTACAAAGGATTACAGATTGAATTCCCTTACAAGGGACAACCCTTTCATACGATACACAAGGCTACAGCTACTACTAACTGCCAAAAGTGCGCAAGCTTAAGCAATATCATTTCATGACAAATAATAATATTATAAAACATAACACATAATCTATTTGTATAAAAGTTTACAGATATAGAGTCCGAAATGTGTCTAAAGTCAGACTAATATAAAAATTACATATTCAAATCTACAATTAATCAAAAGTACTCTCTGTCCTCATCCAGTTACCACACTGACCCCTTGTAGAAAACTAACCTCGGGCATGCAATGGCCCGGCTCCACAAAAAGATCAGCCTGCAAAAGAAGACTACAAGGGTATAAGCTTACTAGCTTAGTGAGATAATTTCCCTCAACCATACAGCAATCAAGTTATACAACTGTTAAGTTCAATCAAATGAATGCATGACAAACGGTATGCCAAATAAATACATGCAGGTGACCAGGTACTGCATACAACTCAGATTTAACGCCCTCCGAAGTCAGGGTTGGAGATTTATCGGTACAGTTAGATCCGGGTATCATATTAGAACTTATTTCATAACGAAACTTCGCGTTTCGTATTTAAAATGTAATGGTACATCCATTACTAATCTTATCAAAATGAGTTCTACATATGATTGTGAGTAGGTTCACACAGCCTTCACTCACCCCCTAAACGAAGTCCTCTGGACTCGATCCTTAGCCAGGCGGTTGGTGCCTCCAACGCCTAGTCATCCCACAGGCCAGGCTAAGGATATATCGCACGTGTGCATCGTACGAAATCAATAACAATCAATAATTAACTTACGTATGGCCCCTCGCTACCTCCGTATAATATGACTGCCGAAATTAGTTATGTAGTGTATGATTTATGCATGATCCAAGTTAACTTTTTCTAGTCGAATAAAATTTAGTCTTATTTATTCAGTGATCATTCCAAGCCAGAAACAATCAATATAGTGAATCTACTATGCAACAAACATTATATTATTGAAATTTAAAGTAAATTCACCTTCAACAACAATTATCATGCACAAGCATAACCCAACCCCATACACATTCATTTATAATTCATAATTTGTATTCACTAACTATAAGCACAAGCAAGTATAGAATCATTAGGAAAAACTCATTCAGTCATGGCTAGCTCAAGGGTCATAGTAGTTTGGGGGCAGCTTAGGCTCGATATCGAGATCACTTGAGAATAAAGAATATTTATAAGTTTAAGAATTTAAAGCTAACTAGTGTTGTAATTTGTAAGGTTTACTTCACTTAGTTACGTGAATTTATTGATTCAAGCTTTTTATCGAATCGCGTATAACTTTTTCATTTTAACTCGGATCGTTATGAACTTATAGTCTATTTTGATCGTTTTCGAGCGTATTTTCTCGTAACAAGGTCCGTTTTAGACGTTATGATTCATAGTTTAAATTATGATATAAAAATATCACAAAAATTATTATTTAAGCTTAAAAATTATAAAATATAAATTTTCGTTTTTTCTTAACATATTTATGATTTAATAATTATTTAAATCATATATTCGATATTTTTATTATTTTGAGCATATTTTCCTATTTTTGAGATTTTTACTATTATTATTATTACCTTTATTATTTTTATTATTTCTCATTTTCTTATTATTTATGTACTTCATGTTTTATACATACATATATATATATATTTTTGGTATACTACATATAGATAATATATGTTATACGCTACATGTATGTATATACTTATTTTATGAAAATAAGCATACTCTTATTTACATATATATATATATATTAATGTATTTGTATTTTTACATAATAATATACTTATATAATTTCAGAATAGTTAAATATATATATATATAATCTACAAATTCCTATCTTTATATTATATATTCGGTATATATAAATGTTTATATAGTATTTGTTATAAAGCATGTATACTATATATTATACATATACTATGCCGTATATCATAAAGCATATACTCTATATTATATGTCTTATATACATATATTATTACTTATGGAAATATATTACTATATATATATACTATACAAGTACATATATACATACACGAAAATAATTATACATGAGTACATATATATGTATAAAGTTCACGGTACACACATACATACACATACATATATATATATATATATATATATATACTATAGTTATTAAATGAAATTACTTAATAAAAAAAATACATAATACATACTCTTCCATATACCTATGTACATATATGTATATATATACATAGTTTAATATATGCATATATTATTCAATTTATGTATTTATACACATATACATGTATTACTAATGTCATATTTATAAGAAAATACTATACAAATACTATATTTATACATGTATATACTATATAACATACATTTATACAAAAAAATAAATTACTTACCTATTTCTTTTGATTCTTTCTTCTTCTTTTCCTTCTTCTTTTTCTTCCTTCTTTTTCTTCTTTCTTTTTCTCCCTTCTTTTCTCACGGTTTTAAGCTTCCAGGTTTCGTTTTTGTTTTAAAAAAAATTTCCAGATTTTTTATTGCTTCAATTTCACATCCAGACATTCACTTTCGGTTGGAAGTATTATATATATATATATATATATATATATATATTACACAAATCCATTTGGTTTAGTAATTATGGAGAAAGGACAATCTAATCTATTTGTATTTAATTTGCCTTTCCTAATTGCAACACTTGTAATTCTAATTCCTCACGTGGGCTATTGATTTTTCATTTTTTTTCTAATTTGGTTTTAGAACGTGAGAAGTAAAGACAAGGAGAAAAGAAAGAAAGAGATAAAATGGAAATGAAAGAGAAGAAAAATAAAAATTAATAATAAATATATGTAATTTTTCAAAACATATAAATTATAAGAATTCTCCTTGTAAATTAATTTTTAAATTTTTGTGAAATTTTATCAATTTAATTGGTATCCATAACAATTATAATTTTTTACAAGTTATAATAGCGATTTCGTTAAAATTTTGTACGAATAGGCGATTTAGTCGAAAATTACAATCGACTATAATTTTATCACTATTGAGTAATATTTAATTATTTTATAGGTTTATATTTATAATTTTAGGGTTTCAAACAAATTCGGGTTCAATTTTGATTAATGGTGTATAAAGCAGTTTTAGGGTTTTAGTACGCGATTTAGGATTTCAATACGCGATTTAGGGTTTCTATCAATTCCTAGGATTTTGTTATCAATGTTATATTTGATTTATTAAGCTTTGTAATATTTTTATTGTTACTAACCTTATCGACTTATTGTACAGTTTAGAACATTCGGACTTGAGTTAGAGTTCAATTACTATTTTCGTAGGGTTTACAATTAACCTATTGTAGAAGGTTAAGAAATGATACAAAACCTCAAAGGCTCAGACTGTCGTAGCTAAGAACGCAAGAATTAAGGTTGAGTTAGAGGCCAGGAAACTTTAAGAAGAACTTTCAGCTAAGAAGTTAGCACATTCCTTGGTGGTTAATGAAGTCTTAAGCCTCAAAGCCAAGAGCAAAGAGTCATATGAGGAGATTGATGACCTAACAGAAGAACTTCGTAAGAAGTGAAAGGATTGTTGGGGGTTAGGTCGAACAATTAGCTCAATGAGTAACGAGGAGGACAAGCTAAGAATGTGAATAAAGAGTTAGAGATAAATGGCTCCAAGCTCCAGGCTCCCATTTCATGTTGCCGAATTAAAGGAGGTAGTGAAGAAGAAGCCCTTAGTTGAGGAGGCAATAGACATCGTGACTCCTAGTCAACAATATGAGAGGCTGCTTAAGAAGAAGCTTTTGTAGGGGGTCTAATAGGCAAGAAAGGAGATTTTGAAAGTTCACCCTGACTATGACCTTTCATGTCTAGATTTTGCCAATGTCAATGACAACGATGCCAATTGTGGTAATGAAGAAGTTGGTGAAGAAGCAAAGATTGAGGTTCAAAGGTAAGGTAACAATGAAAAAGCTAATATTGAAGCTCCTATCGATGATGAGGAACGATCATCTAACGAGACTCTCTATATTTGAAAAAAGACATCCACTTACTCCAAAACCCTTAATGTCGAAAAAGAAGTAAGCTCCAAGAAGGTCCCTTCTTCTTTTGATGAGGACAATACTTCTACCCAATCAAACAGAAAGAATGTTCTAGATTCTTGAAATTTTATTAATTTGTACTTTATTTTTGTATATGTTGTATGGACTAAATATGGTCTAGATGCTAATAAATTCTTATGATGTGATATTTGACCTTTAAGCCCTTTTGTCTCTAATACGCTTCATTTCACACGCAAGTTATTAGTTTTTTGCATGTTTTATTTCATACACAAGTTATTAGTCTTTAATACCTTTTTTTTTTCATACGCATGTTATTAGTTTTTGGCACATATTATTTCACATGCATATCAAGTGTCTTTTCGGAGACATAACATTCATTAGTCACATAGGACGTGAACTAGTGTACCTCCTTTTTTTAGCCATGAGATACCTGTTAGTAGGCATTACAGAGTTCGTTCTTTAGCTTCTCAACATATTTCAAATAAGAATTGATGTTACTTGTCAATAATTATTAAGTTCGTTAATCATTATAAGCCTGAACTCATTAAATACTAGTTTGTTCGCTGTATAGCTAAAACTTTATTAATCAGTTAATCATACATTGATCGAGAATGAAAATAACGGGAAGTAATGATAATCATTAGCTTGAAATGAACATTTCACAATTGAAACAAGACATAGGCCATCACCTTACAAAGTTTAGAATAGAAATAAACCATAACATCAAAGGAACTAAGCAAAATAAAACTTTAAATTCTTGGCTTTCCATACTCGAGGAATGATTGTCCCCTTCAATCTTTTTAGTCAATAGGCTCCCTTGCTTATGACTTTCTGGATCCTGATAGGATTCTCTCAATTTGCGCTAAGTTTTCCTTGTTTATCTTGCATGCTAGTTGCCTCTAACTTTTTGCAAATCAGATCTCCAAGCCAAAAGACCTTATATTTCACCTTTTGATTATAATATCTGACTACTCTGTATTCATATGTAACAACCCTCAATCTTGCAACATCTCCCATCTCCTCAATCGTATCCAAATTGGCTTTAAGATCAACTTGATTGGCCATTATGTGAAAGTTGCCCAAGTCCAGGAGAAACACCCTTTAGGCTATGCTTTTAGTTTTTTAAAGATACAAGATGGTTCTAGAGGGTAAGTTCTGACTCTAAAAATTTAAAAGTATGTACTTATAAAGTAAGATATAAATAAGGTTTCATATTCTACTCATCCTGTATTGATTCTAATAGAACTAAATGTTTAAACCATTTTTTTTTTCCGAAAATAAACCTTTAAATCTTAGTTGTACGGTCTGCAATCAATCAAGCCCATATTCATTCACATTTGTTCCAACAATTAGATGTCAATATGGGGAAAGCGCATTTCACTAACATGGGGAGGATAGAAGCAATATTTATCAAGAAATCTGTCGATCCTCATACTATTATTTTATTCCGGAGAGTGTCCTAATAATTTTCCAAATGTCTTAATTAAATTTGACAGTAATATAGGAAACTGCAATTGGAAGAATCCACATAATTATTCATATAATTATATGAAAACAAGGAAAAATAATTAGCAAATTTCGAAAAGAAAAATTACTATGTAAACCAATGATGACCTGAATTAAAAATTAAAGCAAAGATAGCACAAACTTGAAAATTCGTGCATGCATGATTTTTGTCTCACTCAACAAGTCTAAACCTAATCTTCTAGCGGTGTAGCCAGTGCTGTTTTGTTTCTTTAACTCGTAGTCATAATTTTATTTATATTTTAATTTCTGGTTATCTCGTGTTGAACCCACCATTGCTAATGCTAGACCCACAATGTCAAAAGGGCTAGGGAAAAGGCCAAACTCTAATCACTTGCTTTGCCATTGCCAACTCTTTTATCGATCCATTTCAAAACTTGTACGAACTATATATATATATCATTTCAAAAAGCTATCTCCAAATTAATTTAAGGGGACATTTGTATGTGCAACATTGTGATAAGCAATGTGCTAAAATTGTTATATATTATGATTGTAATCACAAAAAGTTAAGATTACTAGTGACTTTTAATAACAAATGATGTTGGCAAAACAAAGTTTCCAGTAGTTTTACTTAACCATCATCATGGAAAACAAAGTAAGATCAAGTTCATGAGCTTATTATCCTTGATCGAAACAAATCGTTAGGATTTTTTTTTTTTTTTTTTTTTTTTATATTGCCATGCCCTTCCTGTATGGTGACATGGGAGTTTCTCCTTCGTTTGACATAATAGGCCCGGATGAGAGGCCCAAAAAATGGGCTATTAGCTCAATATGGCAGAGTGCACCCTTAATAATTTCATCATTGTGCCTCGATTGTGGGGGGCTCTCAGTTACAAGAATAGTTCAATGTATTCATTAGCAACTGACTTTAAGATGTGTGAATCATATCCAAGATACATTAGCATGATGAAAAGTAGAAAAACGATTTTCGTTTATAGAGAAGTGAAAATCATTTTCCTGTTTTTTATTAATATTTTCTGTGATTGCTAGTATTGATTAGCTATCTGTCATCTATTATCGCTACTTATTACAATTAATATTATAATATATATAATATAATATTTTAATTATAATAAATTTCGAATAAAACCGGAAAACATTTTCTTTGACATAAGCTATACATTCTACAAATATTAATACCCCCGAGACAGATAATGGGATCCATATAAGAAAGTTATGCATGGAATATAAATTGTCTTTTATGTCATTACTTAGAGAGTCGAGACATTTATTCTAAAATAGAAGTGGGATGGTGCTTTTCTTCTCATAGCCTTGTCCCTTCGCCTATACAGCATATGTACATAGGGTTTGCCTTTTACTGCAAACTAAAATTAATCATGCTAGTTGTGGATCAGGGAATCCTTTCCCATAATTCGATTATTCTTTCCCCTCTAATTTACATACTTTACTTTTCGGGCCAATTTCCTCTCTAAATCTATCCCCTTTCAAACTTAACTAATAATTTGCGTAACATTAAAGGAAAATGCAGCAATAATGATTATAAATTGGCCACAAGTTATAAAAAGTTGTTGTACTTAGCAATATATTGTAACAGTTCTAGTAAGTATTGACTGCAACAACTTTGTCATATCGTAGTTATAATTTGTACGTTAAAAAAAAAAATCAAATTTTACAACATAAAACCTATCATGGATTTCCATTAAAAAAGAAGAAGAAGAAGAAGAAATCTATCATCAAACTTACTTCATTAGCATCTTATGTACAGTACTTTTATACTGTCAATACAATAGAAAAACCAATTTGACTATTGGTATAGAAAGTATGTAGATAAATGGAACGGCGGAAAAGAAGGGAAAAAAAAAATCAACAATATATGATTCCAATGTAGGTAAAGTTTATGTTATGAGTCACCTTGTAAAAAAAAAAAAAAATCATTAATATAGTACATTTGAAACATCTTTTACATTATAAATTTTGAAGAGCATCTCTAATGTATTAGTTATATTTATAGTAAGAAAATGTTTATCCCAGTAGATACCTACTTAATATAGAATCGCTACTACATATATCGGCAACTATACGCTAATTACTCATAGATTGTAGTTTGAATTGTTCCATTTTCTTGTAGTGAAATGCTTTTAATCAATTCTCCGTTTTCAGTGTTATAGAAAAATTATGGTTGACTCATTCAACTAGTTAAAAAAATAAATGAAAAGTAAACAACCGTGAAACCATGCCAAAGATAGTCCATAGCCTAGTATGTATATCTGTCTATGTAGGTAACATGAAAGTATTGTTTTTCATGAACATTGATATAGAGCCGGCTTTACTCTAGCTGTCTAAAAAATAGAATAGCTAGGATTAGGAAGCTCAAAAAAGTAAATAAATAAATAAATAAAAGTAAAAAACAACTACTTTCCTTGGCTTTTCCTTAAAAGCAATTGCAACTTCTTAAGCAACCTATTTCTTAATACAGAAACTTTTAAATAAAATATATGAAGAAGGCAGCGGTAATTGGCGACCAATGAAGGCAGCCTAGTAGCATGCCTTAATCCATTATGAAATTCAAATGAAACACGCTTACTTCTACCGTTCCCTTATTACATTAGCATAACATCTTGGTGGGACAATGTTCCGCGTTATCAGAAAGCTTGAAAGCATCTTGCCTTCCATTAAAATATATATATATATATATATTCAGATTTTAAATTAATAATAAAGAAAAAATAATAAATAAATAAACAGTTGTTACATGAAGCCAAGCATGTTGATTCAAAAGAAACTATGTTCATTTACAAATTAAAAAAAAAAAATGTGCTATATGATTTACTTACAGTGTATATCATATTGGTCTAATAAGAAAAACTTTTCCTCTTTTCAAGATTAAGTAATACTCAAAAAAAAAAAAAAAGTAAGTGTATACTCCAAGAAAAAGTAAGTGTATGGAAAGATGTATAAATTACTTTTTTCTTTGCTGTTAGCGAGTAACTGCCATGTATAGCTAGTGAATCACTGACTTCCATTTCAAATAGAATGGGGTGGTTAAATATCATTTCAATTCTTGTTGCATAGGTAGACTAAAGTGAAAAGATAGCATTAATTGTTTGGATCCTGAAAATGCCCGTGAACATTTGGTGCTTCTAGATCAAACCAGGACATAGTATAAGTACTAAATGCAAATTCGATAAACTTTATCGCAACATATGATGTGGGAATATGTAGATACGGCATATCCCATGAATTTGATTATCACCTCTCTCTGCCTCGTGGCAATAGCAATAAAGTCTTTTAACCCGATAATTTGAAGGCTACAAAGTACGAAATCCTTTATATGGTAAGCACTTCGTATCTTGCACAACCCCAGCTTCTGGGCAAGCCAAGATAACTTGACATGGTGTCTATCTAGGAATCCGCAACAAAACACAGCATCCAACCCAAAGACCTTTACTATGATCTCTGCTAAGTAATCAAAAAGGTTACTGGCAACCAACCTTTTTTCTTTTTCTTTTTTCTTTTTTTTTTTTTTATTTCTGAAGCATGACAGGGTCATCGCTATCTTTCAATTTGATGATGTTATCTTTAGTAGCTTCTATCATAGTAAATGCATTAGCTCGGGAATAGATATGTTAATCCTAATAACTTAGAGTGCACAATCCACTTCGGCATTAAAAATCCTTTGAAAACCTACATTTGCATCTTAAAGAAATAGATAACCCTCTTGTCTAATCGCTCATGAAGGTATAACCTTATTTACACATTTTCTATTAACAAATAATACTAGAGTCAACAAATTTAATGCTGAATGCAACCCAGTTGGTCCACATTCATTAAAGTTCATTATGAGCCCTTCTACCAATTTTCTTCATCTTAGGATGACGAAACATTTAATGAGTGATGACCATATGATCCTAGATTGTGAACCAAGTGTTTCAACAATCCCAACTAGTATAAAACATCACGTACCTTGTCAAGGCAAAGCTCTTTCCATAAGTGCACGATTCATCTTCTTTATTACTAGGTTTATAATGTGCTTTCAACACATGATAATGGCAACATGATTCTCAATAGAGAGAAGATTTTGAAGAAAAGTTTGTTAAAGCCACACAAATTCCCTCCTCATTCTATATTCGTTTGCTATCTACTTCCTTAGTTTCATAAATCTCAAGTCTGCATAGTTGGTATGGTAGAAAATTTTGATATTTCGATTCAAGAATCTATCAGTTCAAATATTTTAAAGTTTGGTCGAGCTAATAATATAAAGCTGCTCTTGCTCATTTCCTCTATTCCTCCTTATCTTAATTTCGAATCTTTGACAATTAATCAACCAAACATCAACGAGCTTATGATTGTTGTAGATGTTTTTCCTACTGCAACTAACCATAATAGAACTACAATTTAGATATATGAATGTAGGGATTCATTGGTGCACATTATGTGCATATGTAAGTGTGTTAAGCAAATTTGTGAGTGAGATAAGTGGCGCACATCAAATAATTCTCAATACAAGGGATTAGATATGAGAAAGGGGAAGTCTAAACAAGCTTTATGATTGCTTAAAGAAACTTTGAATTGAATGCTACAATAAGATCCTCTCCTGAGTAGATTTAGTGGGGTATTTACAAGGTTAAGTGTAGGATGTAGTAGAAATGAGTTTGAGACGAGTTTTATAAGATTCAAACCCATTTCAATAATCTATTAGGTATCTTGAACACCACTCTAAACCCCTTTAGGTTTCTATCGCATGCTTGAAACCAGCCCTTATAACTAATGGGAAACATGCTACTCACTCAAAACTCACAAGATTAATTTGTACAATTATACTAAAATACTTGTGAATTCAATTTTTAATTACTCTTAAATTAAGTAAAAGGAAATATAGCTACAAAGACTTACAAAATAAATAATATTACAAGTTTAAACTCATATATAAATAACTTATACTTATTTATTATCAAAATAAATAATATATTTGAGTTATACAATTGTAAATTCAAAATAGAACAATAAATAATTTATGAGATATGAGAAAAAAAGTAAGTGTATAAAAAAATGTATAAGTTTCTTTTCTCTTAACTATTAGCAAGTAGCCACCTATTAACATTTTCTATACCATATTAGTATGGAATATGGATGTAGTGCCAATAAATCAATGAATTCCTTTTCAAATAGACTAAGGTGTTGAAATATCATTTCAATTTTTGTTACACAGGTGGACAAAAGAGAAGTGATAGCATTAAATGCTTGGATCTTAAAAATTTTAGTATACATATGGTGTTTCTGAATCAAACCAGGATAAAATATAAGTATTAAACACAAATTTGATAAACTTTATTGCAATGTATAATGTGAGAATATATATTGGTATGGTAGCCATATGCCACTTGCTTCATGGTAATAGCAATAAGCTCTTCTAACCTTGTAATTAGAAGGTCATGAAATTTTTGACGTAGTAAGCACCTTGTATGCGACACAAACCCAACATGAAGGAAAGCCAAGACATATCACATGGTGATTATCCTCACTAATGTTCCATATAGTACAACATTTAGCCCAAAAACCCTTTCTAAACTTTTCTATAACATCTGAAAACTTAAGATGCCGTAACCCACCACGTATCATTACTAGTCAATGACATGCTAAGAATCTAACTATATTTTATAATCTCCAAATACACCTTTATAGTTACCAACAATAATAATTAACAAATCTCCATAATTAAGTATGAACTAAATGACATCCCAATAAGTCATCCTAAGTACAAATGTGATACTTGTTAATTAACAAAGTTAATTACTACTAACTATCCTCATAATAATAATAAATGTCACTCACCCCAATAATAATAGGAACCATTTTTGTACTCATTAAACTAACTTATAACTGTAAATTAAGGAGTGAGCCTAAGTCTAGTAAATAACACCAAGCACATGCGCATGCAACACATATGAAGATAAGCACATACATTACATGCAATAAGAACAACATATAACCCATTTATTTAATCTTTAATTTAGTCTTTCAATCAACACAAGGATACTCATAACATTACTTACATAGTAGTGTATGTATATTCCTAATTGGGAACTATTACCTCTTGAACCATCTAAATGGTATCGAGAACTATTGATAGTGGAATTCATCCCTTGCTTGGCGGTCTATTGATCTATCCTAAATGATTTAAGAATAGCTTGGTCCTATTGTGGTTGACCACTTAACCACTACCACTCGATCGTTAGCTCAGCTGTTGACCTCTTGTTAGAGCTTCAATAGCTCAATATCACTCCTTCGACCAATATCACTAGAGGCCCAATTGTTAAGGCAAAATCTAAGAAGGGTTCAAATATTCAAATGTGAGCATAAACAGTTCAACAGTTATCTAGACAACAACCATCCAACCGTCCACTTCTCCCTATGATTTGTACATAGCTATTCAAGAGATGCCATGTGTCATTGGCAATGCAACTATCTTCCAACATAATTATCGAACAAAAGTCTATAAATACAGGTGAACAACCTTTGGAAGAACTCTTTACATAGTCTATCCACTTGACTCTACATTCTTCTAAAATACTTATTCTAACTTAGGCATTGAATCTATGTTTGAATCCAAACATGGTGGCCAAGACTTAACTAATAAAGAATGTTAGTGGTACTACCGCTTCTTATCATCATTTGAGGGGGAGTACTTACTAATATGCTGCTAAATCAAAATAACGAACAAGATCACAACAATGGGGAAAATTTGGATGACTCCATTTAGTCCCCTAAAAAGTAAACCAAATAGGCTAGAGTTTAGGAATCTCAAGCCCCTAATTTAAAAAGAGTTGCAAAAGGAAAGGCTCTACAGCAAGCACATCATGTTAGCCTAATGCATGTTAGTGCTCCAACTTCTACAAGTAAATAGTTTTTCTTGAAGAAGAGCCCATTTATCCTAGAAATTTTAGAGGAAGTTGTTCCCCAACATATCAATTTCCTACAATTTGAGACATATGATGGAACAAAAGAGTTAGAAGACCACTTAGAGTACTATCGCACTCAAACTAAGTTGCATGACCTTAGTGATGATGTTGCTTGTTAGGCTTTCCCACCCATACTAAGGAATGTCGTAAGCATATGGTTCAAGCATCTAAAGCCCAATATTATCACTTGTTTTAATAATTTGTAAAGGTGTTCTTATAGCACTTCCTTGCTAGTAAACTCCGAATGAATGACTCTTTTATCCTTAATACAATTAAGCAAAAACATGATGAGAGTATTCAAGAGTACCTATCTCAGGTAATCGCTAAGATGGTGCAAATTCCAAAGCTCGACGTTAGTGTAGCACCTAATGCGGTAACAAATGGAGTAAAGCTACATGGAGATTTTTTCAAGTCCTTAGCAAAGAATAAACCCAAGATTTTCACAAAGTTTAAGGCTAAGGCAACGTCTTATATTAAGTAGAAGACAAAGTTAATTTTCTTGTGGTTAAATGTTATTTGCCTTATAATATTATTTTGGGCAAACCCAATCAAAACTTGTTCAGTACGGTTCCTTTAACAACATATTTGAAAAGCCAAGTTTCTTACTCCTACTAGAGTTGGGGTGTGCTAAGGAGATCAATAGCTCACATGATCTTTGTATTTAAAAGCTATTAAACATAAGGAAGTCTTCCATATTAAGGCAAATCTAAATTGAAAACTTGGTAACTTAGAATAGCCCAAGGAAGGAATTAAAGAGATATAGCTTAGAGATGATCCATACAAAATGACAAGGAATGGGAAATCCCTACCTCTAGAGCTACGTGAGAGTTTAGTACGTTTTCTTAGAGATAATGCTGATGTGTTTGCTAAGTCTCCTTTAGAAATGCGAAGCATACCTTAAGAATTTATGACACATAAGTTGAAGATAGATCTAAGTGGCAAGGTAGTGCTAGAAAAGAAGAGACATTTTTCCCCAAAGTAGCAAGCAACAATTGAGGAAGAAGTTTAGAATCTCCTAAAGGCATGATTCATAAGGTAGGAGCCTTATTCAATTTGGTTGGCTAACTGCGTGTTAGTCAAGAAATTAAACAACAAATGGAGAATACATTGACTTTACAAATCTAAATAAAGCTTGCCTAAAGGATTATTTCCTCTTACCGAAGATTGACCAGATGGTAGATTCAACCATCAGACATGTATTCTTGAGTTTTATGGATTCTTTCTTGTTGTAAACCTGGACCAAGAACAGATAAGATCGATCACTGGATGGATCCAAGCTTGCAAAAAGCTCGAAAAGGGTTAGTGAAGAAAGGTACGAAAGGGGGCAAAAATGATGAATGAAGTAATAAGCAAAAACCCATGAGTAGCTTTAGAGGATATGACGTACCAATGAAACTTCCGAGGACTTATGACACAATTCGATATGACGTATAAATTGGTCTAATGAGGTTAATCACCACCTAACCTCGCTTAAGGGAAAGGATAAGAGTGATGCCGAGAGTAAACAACAATGTTTACGCAAGGAAAAAAGTACTCAAAAGTGTATTAAAGATAATCTGATGTTTTATAGCTACAAGTACAAGTGTATTTATACCCGCAAGTTAGGGCAACTTGCCCTAAAGGGAAAAGACAAAAAGGACATTTCCTAAAGAAGTAATGTACACGATACAAAAGGGTAAAAGTGAATATACAAGGAAAACAATCATTGGTGCTACAGATTCTACATATGATATTATACACGTAGCGATGCTACATTAGCAAAATTGTTAAGAGATGCAGACAAAAAGTACAGACATATGGGTTTGTCCAAGCAGGGATGGCTTAATCAGTCTAGACTCTCTCTCTCAACAATGGCTTCTCGGCAAGGAAGATGTCAAGTAATTGATCGGCTCGACGCTAGAGAGTAATCATTAACTTGGCATATTACAGAAAAATGGGTGGTCATACGACACGGCGTTAAAGGTAACTCAACAAGGAAATACTCAACTTTGGTAAGGGTTAGTTGGAACAGAAGGATTCGTCGTACCAACCTCTCTAATCCTCGGGCTCAGCTGCAGGTTAGAGGTCCGATAGCCTAATTCCCATCATTTCTCCTACTACAATCAGATTAAGATGGAGGAAGAGGATGAGGTACACACTTCATTCGTCACTAATTTTGGTACGTATTGCTATACTGTCATTCCTTTTGTTTGAAAATGCTAAGGTAACTTATCAGAGATTAGTGACGAGGATGTTTAGGCCTCAAATCCATTGTAATGTTGAAGTCTATGTTGGCAATATGATTGTGAAAAGTACTACAAAATTTTAGCATCTTACTAACCTCTAAGAAACATTTGATTTATTAAGAAGGTATAGCATTGAATTGAATCCACAAAGGTACATCTTTAGGGCTACTTTAGGAAATCTTTTGGGTTATATGATGACTCAACGGGACATTAAGGCCAATCTAGAAAAAATAGATGCCATAGTAAAGATGAAATCCTCGAGCACCTTAAAGGACGTATAGGAGTTAACAGGTTAGATTGTAGCATTAAATGGGTTTATCTCCAAGAGCACTGATAAGTATGTTAAGTTTTTTAAAGTTTTGAAGAACCCTAAATAATTCAAATGAATACATAAGTGTGAAGCTACATTTCAAGAATTGAAGAAGTTTTTGTCATCTCCACCAGTACTTTCAAAGCCTATTCCTAGAGAAGAGTTATTTCTTTAACTATCAATTAATAGCCAAGCTCTTTTGTCTATGTTAGTTTGTGTTAAGGGGAAGGAGCATTGACTAATCTACTATGTAAATCACATTTTGCAAGGATTGTTGTGGTATACCTACATCGAGAAGTTTATTCTTGTTGTGGTGATGGCAACAAGAAAATTAAAGCCCTATTTTGAGGCTCATCAAGTAACTACTCTTATAGACTAACCACTACAGTAAACATTGCAAAAGCTTGCTTCTTCGAGCAAGATGATGCAATATGTGCTTGATTTTTGTGCATATAGTGTTCAATACTGACCTAAAGCAGCTTTGAAGGCATAAATGTTGGCAAATTTTATTGTAGAATTTATGGATGATGAAGACAATGCTAGGATAACTAAAAAGTTCTAGTAGAATTTATGTATAGACGCTTCTCAACGACAGAGGGATGTGGAGAAGGACTTATGCTACAAAGACTACATAACTTGAAGGTTCAATATGCACTCAAATTTGGATTCCCAATTAGTAATAATGAAGCCAAGTATGAAGCATCAATTGTCATTCAAAGGTTAGCAAAAGAGGTCGATGCAAAAAGGTTGGAAGTTTTTTATAATTCTCAGTTGATAGTTTGACAAGTTAAGGGAGATTACATAGCAAAAGATGGAATAATGAGCAAGTACTTAATCATAGTACAAATACTTGCTAATGAGTTCTTGTCTTTCACAATCACTAAGGCATCGAGGGTACAAAACATAGCTATCAACAAGTTGTCTAAGTTGGCTCTTCATTGAATATTTGGTGAGCAAGAGCCTAGAGACATTTGAACAATGTTTAGAAGTGCTACTTACACCAAGGGAGAAGTCTTGGATGGATCCTATAATTTAATATTTAAGGATGGGGCATTCCTTAATGGTAAGAAAGAAGCTTGAAGGCTTATGTATCAAGTTACCAACTAAACCATGATTGGTGATCAATTATACAAGCGCAACTTTAATTAGCGCTATCTCCATTGCCTTACACCTATGGAAGCATAGGGAGTTCTTCTCGAGCTTCATGCCAAGGTTTGCACCAATCACATAAAGTCCTAAGGTTTGTATGTTTGGGCATTGAGGCTTAGCTACTGTTGGCTGACCATAAAGGACGTATGGGACTTAGTAAAACATTGCTCGTAGTGTCAAAAGCATGATGTAATAGGTTGTACTCCTTCAAATGAATTACAATACTTGACTAGTCCCTGGCCATTTGCCCAATGGGGTTCAAATATTTTAGAACCATTCCCAAAGGCAACAAGATAACATTAGTTTATATTTGTTATGGTTGTTTATTTCACAAAGTAGGTAGAGGCTAAAGTGGTGGCAAAGATCATAGAGTAAAAGTTAGAGTCCTTTGTATTCAATTTTATTTTATCAAGATTTTGGGTTTCCTACATGATCATCATTGGAAACAGTCCACAATATGACAATGATAAGGTCCAAGGTTTTTGCAACGAGCATGGCATTAGATTGAATTACACTTTAATTGCATGTCCTTAAACTAATGAGCAAGTGAAGGTAGTAAACAAGATCATATTATATTGTCTAAAATGAAGAGTGGACTTAGCAAAAGGAAAGTAGGTTGACGAGTTTCCAAACATTTTATGGGAGTATAGGACTATTAAAAAAACATCAACAGGTGAAATCCCCTTTTGGTTAGCATTTGGATCGAAGGCCATCCTTCCTATAAAACTTAAACTTCTAAATATACTACGTGGAATTTTAATGTACTGACCATTCAGGTCGACTTAACAGTTAATTTGGACACAATAGAGGAAATAAGGGATATGGGAAGGGCCAAGATTACAACATATCAATATAAAGTGACACGTTATTATAATTAGAAAGTGAAGCATAAAATTTTTCAACTAGGAGGTTTGGTATGTCACAAGGTGGAAGTAATAGGAGTTCAGGATGGCTAAGGGAAACTTGTAGATGATTAGAAAGATCCTATTCAGATTTGATAAGTCATAGGGAAAGGTGCTTACAGGTTAGAAGAGTTGGATGGACAAGTTATACCTATAGCATGGAATGCTAAGAATCTAAAGTTGTTCTTCAAGTGATTTTTAGGACAAGTCAATGATGAAAATTCTTCATTATCGTTGTTAATATTGAAAATTGTCCCCTTTGACGATCTATTGTAAGTTAATGCTCTGTTATGCCTAAAGTGGCAAGTTTAGTCCATAATGAAGTGTTGCCAGTTCAACTTATGATGAAATGAAGTGCTATTTTCTTAAACATTTGTATGTTGGTTGTAATTCTACTTTACTATGTCTTGACCTAATTATGGTTAATGGATTGGAAATTCTTAAGAAGTTTAAGTTGGATTTGTGAAAAAATTGACCTAATAAACGTTTAATGAATATGCCTAGATTAGCAAATCTAATGACTTAATTATTTTGAGCTATTACAATTAATGAATAAATCACTAAGCCTACACCTTGAAGGGTTAATGGGAAAATGCTCTGTATCCTAACCTTTGATAAGGAGAACACAAGCTAAAATTTAGTCTCTTATAATAAAGTTACGCTAAAGCTGACCTATTAAACATGTGTGATGGAACATGCTAACGAATAAAACATGCATAAAAAAAAAGGTACACATAAATATGATCAACAGCTAAATATATTAATAGAGTTCAAGATTAAGATCGGCATCCTAATATGAATAACATGAGAAATAATAAGATTAAGCTGATGGTTATCGGTGACATTTTGGTCAACGATGTTTTGGTAGGGTAGGTCAACTCGGGTTGCATCCTGCTTAACCTAATCCTCCTTAGCCGAAAGGGGAGCTTCCACCTGAGTTAGAGCCTTCACAACATTAGCAGTGGTAGAGGTCTCTTAAACTTATCTTGGACCTTCACCCTCATCCTCATCATCGCCATCTTCATTATCCTCATCTTTATCATCTACATTAGTGAAGTTAAGGCACAAGAGGTCATAGTTTAAGTGCACCTTTAGCACTTCCTGATTTGCCAAGTAACTACCTTAAAGGAGTTTCTTTTGAAGAAGCTTCTCATAGCATTTGCTAAGTGTTACGATGGTAAGAGATTCCTGAATAGAAATCACATGCTTAGTAGCTTACTCTAACTCTACGATTTGGGTTTGATAGCATTCAGAGTTTTCCTTTATCTATTTAACCTCTTTACTGAGAGACAACTCCTTCTCACTTAAGGATAGCAAGACTCACTCAAGGATTGACATTTCTCTTTATATATCTTAAAGCTGATACTAGAGGACCTTCACTTCCTTGTTGAACTCGTCATGTCGTTCCTTCATAGTGAGAAGCCCCTCAAAGGTTTCCTTATGTACATTCTGCTTAGCTAGTAAGAGACCCTTTACTTTCTCTACCTCTATCTCGGTAAAGATCCTAGCCTTCTTAGTGGCAATAGCTTGCATCTTGGATGTGTGGCCTCTTTAACCCTCTATAAACATGGGTATAAGTGAGATATAAGATAAACTAAACATATTTGAAAAGGAGATCGGCACTTGCCCTCTACATCTCAGCTTCAACCTCCTCAATGGCCGTTAGGATGTGCCTATTCATCTATAAAGATAGAAGTCAATCTAACTACATATGCAGCTATATGAACACATACATTTTAGAAAAGGTCGAGACTTACATCATACAATTTAACAGTGGTTATTTCTGCAACACTATTCCTAGCTCTCCTTAAATCCCTTTGCAAGATCCTTTGATCTTAAGGGAGGATAATTCCCTTCATTCTAGCTTAGGATTTATACCTATCTTCAATAGCAAAGTCAAAGGTAAGAATCTTTCTATCCCACATGGGGACAAAGTCAAAGATATCATCCTACCTTGATACGAAGTCATCGAAAGGAATTCCAAAAGCTCATCCATGCTGGACTTCGACCGATGTAAGAGGAAGGGCAATGATAACATATAATTGGCGTACATAATCTAGAGTAATTTGGTGCGATTTTGTATATTAATTTAGCTAACTCTATTGTGATTTAGAGCTTAATTTTTTTAATTTACATTTTTAGGGACTTTAGAAGATTTTGATGAAGTTCTAAGAGATTTTATCAAGTTTTTTAGCATATTGGAAGAAAAGCATTAATCAAGGATTTAAAACAAAAGAATTTCAAGCAATAAATAAAGTCCAGTAAAGACCACGATTGAAGACCATGGCCGTAATCTATGGCTATGTACCTTCCATAATTTATTTCCAACAAATTTTGAAGATTTCTAATTAAGTGTAAGTTCACGTCTTATCTTCATGAGTGTATACCATAGACATAGGCGTGCCATGATTTACAAATCTTATAATTTTGTCAAATTTTCTTTATAAATCTAGGCCTAACTCTTATAAATAGGTATCTAGGACTAGGTTTGCAAGGAGAGCCCTTTCGAGCAAAGCCAATATGGTAAAAATTAGGTTCCTCTATTCTTATTTCCTTTTATTGTTGTTACGTTTTTATTTTAGAATTTCTTAGTAAATTATTATTGAACCCTATGTTCTATTGTGACTTTTATTATTTCTATTAACATTGAAATTCAATATATGATATTTGCATATTATAATCTAATTGTATTGTGTTTATTTCATTGCTAAATCAATATATCGGCGATTGAATTATTACTTAGAGTTCACGAGAGCATATAATACAACTGACTGGTATAATTAGACAAAACTAGCTAGCTAAAACATTTACTAGTTTGGTTTTTCCGTATTAGGAGAACCTAATAGTGGGATTCAAGGTTTCTCTACAATACTTTATTCTAGAAGCAATTTGGTTAGAGTGGTCTCAAGATTAGGAATTAGTTAGAAATGTGAGTCCAATCAATTCACAATAGGAATCCTTACAGTCCAATATCGTAATTAAGATTGAATAAGTCACTTAGAATTAGGTAGTAAATAACCGTAAGATTTACTAAGGAATGTGTTTTCTTCTTTATTTTAATTGATCTTATTTATATTTAAGTTTATGTTTCTATTATTTCAATTATTTTGGTATTGCAATCTTTACTTTACTATCTTCAATTATATTTTTATTGTAAAAGTTAGGTAATTGGAATATTTTACGAAAATGATACTAATTAATTGCATATTACTCCCATATATTGTTCTTCATGGGATCGATACTCGAACTCAAATCTGAATCTATACTATAACTTGACTAAGTGAACTTGTTTATGCAAACCCTAGCACGAATCAAGTTTTTAGTACCGTTACTAGATAGCCAATAGACTAAACTAATTAGGAATTTAGCAAAAACTTTAATTTTTCAATTATTTTAACATATCTGTAATGATTCTTTTCTTTAGTTATTTTGGTATTTTTCTTCTTTAAATTTTTTCTAATTTCTAAATTTTTTCCAATTTATGACTAAGAGCAGTAGCAAGAATCTAATGGAATTTGATCTAGAAATTAAAACGACTCCACATATCTCTACAGAAGAGTTCATGCAACAGTAGATCTAATCACTCAAAGTTCACCACTCCGATTGAAAGAAAAGTTAGAATCAAATTCAGAAAATGAAGAAGAGTTCAAAACCATGGCATTGAATAATGAAGAAGCCAACAAGACCTTAATGGAATTGGACAAGCCAACGATAACCGGAACTCCATCATCACAAGACTAGTGATGCAAGTGAAGAATTTTTAGATCCAGCTAAATGTAATCTAGATGGTTCAACAATTTGTTGAATTTGATGGTAGCTAATGAGGATCCTAACAATCACATCTCAAGCTTTTTGAAGGTTTGTGACACTTTTAAGAATAATAGTCTCATAGATGATGTGGTAAGACTGATTGCTTTCGTTCTTTGAGCAAGGTAAGGCCAAATAATGGCTTAACTCCCTTCCTGAAGGTTCTATTACAACTTAGGACAGTTTGGTTGAAAAGTTTCTAGAAAAATATTCCCCACCTACTAGGATGGTGAAATTTAGAAACAAGGTTTCTTGTTAAGTCTCTTAATTTTGTTTTGGTGATAACAAAACATGTGATAAGTTATCATTAATATGTTTATGAAGTGTTTAGATATGTTATGATATAATATTGACTAATTCTAAAAGAAACCACAATTGGAAAAGATTAAAATGTGTTTTGTAAGAGCAACAAGCGTGTGAGTCAATTTTAGAATGAAATCAATTCAAGCAAGAAAATTAAGTTTGAAATTGTGCTAGTTAGAATATATGTCAAAATCTATATCAGCAAAAGAACAGAACAATACAGATTGTGTACAATATTGAGATCAGCAACTATTCCGAAGCTATTTTTATAATAATATGTACAAGTTAAGTTTAAAAAATATGTAGAAGGCCTAGCTCTACTTTATTGGACATATTTAGGTAATGTGTTCAATTTTGTTTCACTAAAGTTGGATTTAGTCCATAGGGATTCTAAGTTGGATTAATCTCAAATATGTAGAATGGTTGATTAAGGGTTGAGCAATATATCTAAATAAAATTTAGATATGTCAAGAAGCTATGTTAAATAAGGTTTTGCTCAAATTCTGCAAGGCTCAATGTAGGTTTTTTTTTTTTTTTTTTAAGTTTTCAACTCAGTTGTTGATAAATTTTTCAAGGATCTTAAGATGTTTTGTTGAGGATAAGGTCAGATATTTTGGATAAATTTAACTAGATTTTTGGGAGTTATTTTTTTATTTCAAAATTCAAATATGATTTAGAAGATGTTAACTAGTTGTTCACAATAGATAAGCTTAATCCAGTACCAAACTGTTTTTGAAGAGCCAGCTTGATGTATTAAGATCTTATCATATCTTTTCTAACTTATCAATTTGGTTAAGCAGTAATCCTCAAAGTTTTTTGAATTTAAATCACTCTAGAGATTGATGAACACATCCTCACATGCAATAACTTTTAAAATTACAGAAGCTCAACAAAGAAACAAATAAGGAACAACAAGATTCAAGTTTTCAAAAATTCAAATATTTAGTTCCTATTTTCATGGGATATTTCTCCAACAACAAAACCAATAATGTTTGAATAAAGATATCTTGAAGAAAAATCTTGAACTAGTTGTTACTAGCTGTTACATGAGAGTTTACCTATTAAAAGACGATGCTGAACAAGATTCAAAACAGTACACTCAAGATTAGAACCAAATTAAAAAAAATTCTCTCAAGTAAACTATCAGAAACTATATTAGAAACTTAGTTAGAAATTGAAAGAAAACAATTTTATTAGTTCATTGTTATTACTTTTGTGCGAAAGTTGTTAAGGGATATTTGTTTGTATTATCTCACTTTCCTTGTAAAAGTTATTAATATTGTAATTTGAGTGTGAGAGGATTAGGGAGTTCTCTGAGTCCTATGTATAGTTTAGGAAGAAGCTAGTGAGATAGGACAGAGAAGTGATTGGATATCCTTATAATCTCTTATTGATCTTTGTTTATTGAAAAAATTGGACTAGTGAAACAACACTAGTAAGGAGGATAGGGTTCCTAGTAGTAGAGCTAGAAAAGAGTAGTAGGCAAAAAGTCGAAACTTTATAAATCAATCGCCTGATCTTCTTTCTCTCTACTCTATTTAGTTTCTGATTTTTATTACTTTTGTTGTGCTTAAAGTTAAATAATCAATCTTCAACTACTTGTCACACCATTTAAGTTATTAAGAGGATATTTGTTTTAAAAATTGAAAAAGTTTCACTTTTGCAAAAGATATCAATTCACCTCCCACCTTAATATTTTACACAGGACCTATACTTCTTATGCTCAAATTGATTATGAAACCCTCTATAATTCATGGGAGAGATTTACGAAATTTATGAAGCAATGCCAACGTCATAAATTGCCCTATTGATGCAAGTCCAAATGTTTTATAACGGGTTCAGTTATCTTACATGCTAGATGATTGATGTCGCAATTGGAGGCACTTTGAGTGCTAAGACACCAGATAAGACTTGAAAGATGATTGACGACATGGTAATGAACAACTTACAGTAGAATAATATGAAATCTAATGTGAAGGTGATAGGGAAATATGAAGTCAATTCTATGATTGCACTAAGTTCAGGTCAAGAACCTAGGTAAGAAAATTAAAGGACTAATGATGCCTATGAATTTTATCTTTGATCAAAATTAAAGATGTTAATTTAATTGCTAACCATGCTCAAAATAGTCCTTTCAACAATACATAGAACCCAGGTTAGAGAAATCACCTAAATTTCTCCTAGGGAGGCCTAGAACAACAACAAAATACAAATATGCAACCTTCGAACAATGCCCATAACATTGAAAAGTTACTAAACAAATTTATCTAGAGCTCGTAGGCCCATTTTCAAGCCACTAAAGCAACATTCAAAAACACCAATGCTTTACTAAAGTATTTGGAGAGCAATTAGGTCAATTGGCTAGAACTATCAATAAGGGACCATAAGGAAGCTTGCTTGGAAATATTAAATAAATCCCAGACTAGTAAGTATGGAACCATACTAAAGGAACAAATCAACTGTTATGCCAATAACGTTAAATGATAGTACTCCTTAGGAGGTAGTCTAAGTTTGATTTCTTCTAATTTCAATTGTTATTTTGTTAGTTGTTTCTTTATTTCATTGTCTTGTCTTAGCTATTTCGAGTATTGAGACATTAGTTAGTATTTTCCCTACTTTGAACAATTTTTATTTCATCAAAAACAATTATTTAAATTTATTCATAAAATAGTAAATCAATGAAGTTTACCATCAAACTAAATTAGCATTTGATCTAATTTTGTACATCAATTCACTTTATTTTTAAATTTCTTGAAGCAATTTTAAGAAACAAGTAAAAGGAAATCAATGCAACTTAGATTCAAGAATCAAAGAAAGAACACGACCAAAGTCCATGACTATAGACTTAGACTGTGATCCTCTTACAAATAATTTTGAAAGAACATGAAAAAAGAAAAAAAATTAAGGACAAGAGATCTATGGTCAGGACTACGCCCATTATCCTCGACAGTGGTCATGCCCAGTTTGCAATTATGTGGAAAAGGTAAGGACCATAGCCATACTCCCTGGTTAAATACGAATTTGAAAACCATGAGTAAATGCTTTCCATTTCATTCTATGCATTCATTCTCTCTAAAACTCTACTTTTCTCTCAATCCTCTCACTACACAATTACTAAAACTTCACAAATCTTCAAAGATTTAACCTTTTGAACAACAAATCCAAAGTATATACTTCATCCTTATCTATTCATTTCTTTAGATTTGTTGTTATTTTGAATAAAAATTAGTTAAGGTTTGATGATGAATAACGTACCTTGCATGTGTAGAAACTTTAGTTTCTAAGAGTGATTTAGGAAAGATAATATAATAAAACATGTCATTTCTTCATTATTTGCATGAAATCACTCATATGACACTTGTTTTCTAGAGATTGAAATTATGAAGAGCATGAGGGTTGTAATGATTTGTTGAAGAAGAAAGGATAGTGATGAGACTCGTGTTAATGTCATGGTGATTAAGTGATAACATGATATTGTTGTTGGCATGTTTATTTTGTGAAACTCATGTTAGAAATGCAAAAAATCTTGTTTGTGATTGAATTTGTGAGTAATTAAAGCAATCTATAGAACTCTTGAATTTTTCAATTTTGATTGAGTTTGTTGATGTAAAATCCATTTCAATGTGCTATAAAATTCATGCTAAGAATATAGAATTTGTTAACATAATTGCACATAAGATAGATTATAAGAAATTATAGAAAACAAGCTTTCAAGTAAGTATATATTGAATGCTAACAGTTGTATCGATAGAGATTGTGAATAAAAATAGGATTCAATCATGAATTGATCATATAATTTCACTAATCCATAATTTTACAAAGGTTAGCATTTCATGCTACAAGAGTAATTGGTAATTCAATAATTTGTGTTTTGCTTGATTCAATAAATTATTTTTATAGCATTGTAATATTTCTTTTGGAACATGAGTTTGTTACCAAAAATTGAAATCTTCTTTTATTTTTTATTTTAGAATCATGCCATGATACAAGCATGAGACTCCCAGAACCTCTTCTAACTCCACTCCTACATATCCCTTATTAACATTTAGAGAATCTTGGCAAAGGAAACAATATGTCAAATTATCAAAGAAAGAGTTTAGTAAGACTTTATTCTTTAGTTGGGAGGTGCTTATTCAAGCTAGTTATGATGCTAAAGTTAGGTAATTCATAGAGTTTGGTGATTGGGACCAGCTACTGATTGTTAGCAAGCCAATCAATAAGGAATTGACGTTAGAAGTCCTAAGAACTCTAAGGTTAGCTTTTGACACCATGGAGAATGGTATATAAAATACATTGTATTTCAAGTGCAATGGCCAGGATGTGACCTAGCCTTTTAATAAGATACCTATCTACATGGTATTATATAATGTTGATTATGTGAGGACTCATGAGTATAGGGAATTACCCTATAAGTTGCTATAAGGAGTTAGTTATGCCCATGTATGGGCAGAGGAGCTTATGATCTGGGGCAATCTAAAGCTTCTAACTCTCAGACTTATCCATTATGTGCTGGCCAGAGGCTTTACGAAGAGGAAACATAGTAATGGAGTGGTGAATGAGAGGGACATTATTTATTTGCATAGTATAGTTGAATGATGCCCTAAAAATTTAGGTATCAGGATGGCTTTCTTTCTTAAGAGTCAGGCTATTGGGGTCATTCGGTGTACATTTTTGCAAGTCCCTTCATCACTAGACTAGTGAAGAATACAATAGTTTTTCATGACCTCCCTTGTATTCAGTTACTTAAGCCCCCTTCCTCATTGAGCTATGAATCCATTAAGGCTATGAAGCTTCCTTCAATACTAGAAGATCTACTCATTAAGCCATTCAAAGAGGTGATATCATCATCGTCTCAGCTGCAATTTAAATCATCCTCTTCAGTAATGGTAAGACTAAGAGGATAATGAGAAAAATATTGAAGATAAAGAGGACTTTGTCATTCAAAGTAAATCATGTTAAGGCTAAGATGGATGTGCTCCTTACTCACCATGGCATCTAGGTACTGTCATTACTAGTACCTAACTCGAATGAGGAGACCAAAGAAGAGGAGATTGAGGAGGAAGAAGATGAAGAAGAGGAGAGAGAAGAGATGGAGGAGAAGGATAGGTGATTTTCTTTTATTTATTTTGTTTTTTATTTTCTTTTTCAAAAGACTCCATTTAATTTTTCATGTCCGGATGACTATACTCAACTAACTTCTTCATTGTTGCTTTATCTATTTTGATAACCATTTGAATTTTTATGTTTTGTAAGTTCCATAGGGATAACATTTTAATACAATAATTAGCAGTTTTTCTATTTAATTTTATTTTGTCTAATTAACTCATTCTTTTATTTTATAGTTAGTTTGTTTTAGTAGATATAAAGAAAACTTCAAGCTTAATCGGATTAATGAAATTTAGATTTTGGACTTCAAGAATTCTTCAAAGATCAATGCAAAAACGAGGGAAGTCCAAGTTCTTTTCCTTTTCTTTTTCACCCATATTACTTTGAATTGCAATACTATAATGTACATTGAGAATAATATACAACTTAAGTGTAGGGGGAAGAGATAGGTTATGTATGTTAATAATTTAGAGATAAACGCTTACGATTTTTAATTTTTGAAATAGAAAACTTAGAAATTTGCACTCCCTATATGATATGAGCAATTGAATTTTCTCATAATCCATTATGACATTAGCATACTTTATTGAATTTGAATAATGAAATTCCTATGATTCAAAGTTCCCTATTACTTAAGCTTAGACTTAAACTTCAGATTAGGATAGTTATAGATGGGTTAAGGACTAGTTTTGTTTTTTTCTAAGCTTAATTCAGAGGATAGTTATCTATCTCTCTTTTTCAATATTTTTAGATTAGATGAACAAAGAAGATTTATCCTTTCAAAGTCTTTTGAAAAATCAAAGTAATTGGAGACATAATTGAATTAAGAAAGAATTGGTAAGGATTGATCTTGATCCCTCAAGAGAGCAGAATTCTTTCATGCTACCAACTGCAAAAAGGAAACTAAAAGTTGTTAAGGATTGGCCTTAATCCCTTAAGAAAGCAAGGTACTTTCTCATTGACAATTACTAGATGAATAAAAGTGCTAAATGAGTACGGATTGGTCTTAATTTGTCAAAAGAGCGAGATTCTTTTCTAATGCTAATTAACTCCATTAAAGAAATTAAATTGAATTAAAAAGCCTCCTAATAAAAATTGAAAGAAGTAGAGAGACAATCAGAGGATGAGTTGATGTAACATGCATCTAATCTATGTTGTCATAATAAATTTAGTTAAGGAAATATTTCCCTCCTCTGAAATTAGAGTAGTGAAATCTATGTAACCTTTTCTTAGCTTATTAATGTTTGTTTTAATATCTAGTTTAGTTTTTTATTAAGTGATAAGGCTAACTTTGAATTATTGGGGTTGATTGTTGAAACTTAGTAATTCTTGAAGTAATATTAGTTAAGTGTTCTAAGGACATTATTAAGATAAGGAAAAGGGTGATTATGAAAAATTTTTGTAAAACTACTTAAATTTGAAAGTATACTTTTTTGAAGAATAATTTTTAATTATCTTGTCCTTAAGATATTTTTGTTTTGATATTTTGATTGTTTTGCTTTAAGACAAGCGAAAGCTCAAGGGTAAAGGAATTTGTTAGGATGTAATTAGCATACATATATTACAGTAATTTGGTGTGATTTTTTTGCATTAACTTAGCTAATTCTATAGTGATTTAGAACTCAGTTTATTTAATTTCCATTTTCAAGGACTTTAAAAGCATTTCATGAAGTTTTGAGAGACTTTATCAAGTTCTGGAGATTTTTTTGAGAAAAGCATTGAGCAAGGATTTAGAGTAGAAGAATTTCAAGTGAGAAACAAAGTCCATTGAAGACCATGGTTGAAGACTACGGCCATGATCTATTGCTACATACCTCCCATAATTTATTTCCATCGATGTTTCAAGATTTTTTACTAAGTACAAGATCATGTCCCATCTCTACAACCGTACACATTGGGCATGGACATGCCATGATCTATGAATATTCTAATTTTATCTAGTTTTCTTTGTAAATCTATGTTTAACTCTTATACATAAGTATCTAGCCTTAAGTTTGCAAAGAAAGCCCTTTCGAGTAGAGTTAGTAGGGTAAAAATTATAGAGGTTCCTCCATTCTTGTTTCTTTTTATTATTGTCATGTCTTTATTTTAGAATTTCTTAGTAAATCATTATTGAACTCTATGTTCTATTGTGACTTCTATTATTTCTATTGATATTGAAATTCAATCTATGATATTTATATGTTCTGATTTAATTGTATCCCCTTTATTTATGTTCAATTTAATATACCAGTAATTGAATTATTGCTTAAGTATGTTATAGAGTTTACACGAGCATATAATATGACTAATGAGTACAATTAGATAAAACTGGCTAACTAAAACATTTAGAAGTTCAGTTTTCTAGATTAAGGTAACCTAATTATGGGATTCAAGGGCTTCATGCAATTCTGCAATACTTTATTTTAGAAACGATTTAGGTAGAATGGTCTCAGGATGAGGAATTACCTAGAAATACAAGTCTGGTTAATTCATAAAAGAAATCCTCACAGTCCAATACTGCAATTGAGATTAAATAAGTTACTTATAACTATGTAGTAAATAACCGTAAGATTTACCAAGGAACATGATTCTTCTTAATTTTAATTGTTCTTATTTATGTTTATTTTCCATTTGAGTTTATATTTCTATTATTTTAATTATTCTATTATTTCAATCTTTACTTTACTATCTTTAATTATTCAATTATATCTTTTATTGTAAAAGTTAGGTATTTGGAATAATTTGGGAATAATACTACTAATTAATTATATATTACTACCATATATAGTTCCTCGTAAGATCAACACTCGAACTTAAATCTAAATCTATACTATAACTTACCTAAATACACTTACTTATGCTAACCTCTATAGGATCAAGTAATGTTATCATATCAAGAGTATCATTGGAAGATCCGAAGCCCTGAGACTTCTTGGTGGCATGAGCCTGCTTGACATCCTTGCCATCCATTTTCTTCTCCCCCAACCTCAAAGAAGTGGTTGCTGATGTGTTAAAAGGCTTAACCAAAGGACTTTGACTTAGAACCATAAGTTGTGGTTCTTAGTTGCTTTTCCTTAGAGCTACCTAAGGAGGCTTCCTTATAAGAGCTAGCTTAGTCTTACTCAGCATAGTCTTTTTCTTCTTGTCTACCTTTGAAGGAGCTCCCTACTCAACAACAACTTTAACAATACATTGATCCATCTTTTACTTCTTAGCCTTTACTTGGGCTAGAAGCTTCTTAAGGTAAACATCACGAGTACCCATATCTGCAATAAGAAAGAAATTGTAAGTTAAACAAATGACGTAACATACTTACAAACCATGCCTAGCAAAGCTTGAACAAAAAAACCCCCCTATGAAGTTCCTGATTAGCATCAGTTCAACCAACTCAACTCGGTATAGTAGAAAGACCAAGCAATACCTTCTTCATCATCTAGGATGATCGGCTCGCCCCTTTCATATCGATTAATTATTATCTTGGCATCCTAGAGGAAGAATTTCCACCATTGAGCTTATATTTTCATGGCTACCTACCCATTAGTAGGAAGAAGCTTGATATCATCAACTTAGATGGATTCCGACCACTTATTCCGAAAATCCAAATCTCTCTTCAACCTTATTGAAACAAACTTATCATGTAACTATAGATTTTAGATCCAATCTAACCAAAAACTTTCTCTTATATCAAGTAGTGGCATAAAACCATTTTGCTACTTTATTATGAAAAAAATGTCTAAACAACTATATGTGCACCTAACTTTTAACTCCTCACAGATTATTTCAAAAGTTATCAAGGTCCTATAAGTGTTAGGCAAGAACACTCTCAGTATAACATGGAAATAATTGAAAAAGGCCTTCTAGAAATCAAAGAATGACAACTATAACCAAACTCAAAATACTTAAGGTATAGATGAAGTTCATTCTTAAGAGAAGTACAAATAGTCTCATCTCTCCTTGGTTTCCTGAGGTTCCAATCTTCTGGAAGTTTAAAAAGAAATGGTTTGTACCTTGAAACTATATATTTATCAATATGGCTTTGAATTCCATTTAGCGTCCGTTTATCATATAGAATGTCATTATAAGGTAAACTACTTGCTTGTTACCTTCCCCATCATCGAGATGCACATGTCTTGGGAGAGCTTTAATCCAAGCAAGATTATCATACCTATCAATCATGTTACTTAAACTTAAAGCTAAGCCACTATCACCACTAGTTGATGTCGATGCCATTGCCTCATGGGGGAAATAGCCTCAAAAGAAAGAGACCTGACAATTTTAGTTCTTACCATACCTATTCTAATGAGGTTCTTGAAGTTTGAATGTATAAAGAGATAAACTTGAGAGAAAGTTTTCTAGAGAAGATGAAGAAGAAGAGAGTATGCAGAACATGTAATGGATACGCAAGCGAAGAGAAAGCATATGGCTTAGGGTTTATGAACTTCCAAATTGGAGATCTCTTTAGGAAATAAAATGTGATTTGATATGGATTAGCTTCCAATGTTGACTCATGTAGCTTATAGTAATCGATGATTACTATATCTTTGATAGTTATTAAGCATACAGGAGGAATGATTACTGAAAGGATAGCTGTCCTAAATGTATCGAGGAGAGAGAAAAGTGAAGGATCATGACTCTTTGCTTAGAAGTTTCACTTCCCTTAAATCTAGTTCAACATGAATTCATGGCATAGAAAACTCCAACAATCATGTTGTTTTAATCATAGCACAAAGCTCAATCACTATTTAGCTACTTGCTTGCTTCAACTAACACAAATATTTGGCTACGTACTACTCCCATTCTTGAAGTATAAACGATGGGAGTTAGGAAGAAAATGTTGATAGTGGATTTTCATCCTGTGCTCGACATTATGTTGACCTATCCTAAATGAATGGAGATTCAGCTAAGGATTACACCTTTGGCTTAGTCTTATTGTGGGTAACGACTTGGTCGCTACCACTTAATCTATAGTTTGGCTACTAACCTCTTACTGGAGCTTCAATAGCTCGATATCACTCCTCCCACCAATATCATCGGTAGCCCAATTGTTAAAGGTCAATCTAAGAAGGTTCAAATATTCAAATGTAGGCATAAATAATTTAGCAATTATCCAAATAATAACCGTCCAATTGCTTATTTCTCCCTATAATTTGCATATGGCTGGATTCAAGAGATGCTACGTATCATTGGTAGTTCAATTACCTTCTAATAGAGTTATCAAATAGAAGTCTATAAATACAAGTGAACAACCTCTGTAAGAACTCTCTATGTACTCTATCTACTTGATGCTATAGTCTTCTCAAAAACTTATTATAACTTAGACATCAGAGTAGCTACACTAGACTAGTCTCGGCACCTCCAAAAGCCCCACGTTTGTTCTTTTGTAGATCAAAAGCACAAGCACAAATTCTAACAATAATGGGAACCGTTACCTTTGGCCCTAATACCCCTAAATTTACCCTAAATCATTTCCAAATAAGACTTTACTAAGACAACATGTCATAAGGATTATAAGGATGGCTCCTAAGGATATGCCACCTCTAACCCCTATGGACGAGCCATGTATAAGCAACAATCATCTTTGTTTTCAATTATTAAATTAGTCCATTTTAAGCTTCTTACCTAACAAGCACTTCAGCAAACATGTGTCGTGTATCTAATGTTGCTAAAGAAGATAAAGCTAAGCTTGGACCTAAAGTAATTTAAGAGATTCTACATTTGAGTTAATAATGAATGAAAAATAGATTTTATTAACCTTGATTTACTTTTTCTTTAAATTTAAATCTAATTTAGTAACTAGCCCTCCTAGAGCCACACTTAGGCTTGACCCCTTAATCATGGCTTATGAGGTTCTTAATTTATTAGGCTTAGCAATTCATCAAGAAAATAGAGTAATTAGGATAGTAAATAATTTGGAAAAGAAGGAAAATGATGTGAACAAACTTTATGTAATCGTGTATAAGGGAGTTTTGAAGCGCGAGCCTGACCCTATGGAGAAGCGTAGCATGCAAAATAAGGCATAAAAGATGCTACGAAGGTACATGGCTAGATTTACGGTTGTACACATCATATGTGCACAAGTGCAACTCGAGTTACTTCTTTCTCATATCTTGTAACTCCCAAAAAGCTTCCTATTCAACTTAGTTACTCCTTTGCAATCTGACATACTTGATGCTCCTATTCCTTAAGACATATCTTTTGGTTTCCAAGAATCTTTTCTATTATAAAATCTAAGTCTGCTATTAGTTTCCCAAACATATAGCCCTACATCATAGATAAGGTTTCTTATTATTATTCATAAATCTTCAATGACTTAAGGTTTCTCCCTTACTGCACCACTTTGATTATGACTTAACCATAAAGTTTTTATTATCTCACCTGTAATGATTCTCCATTTGTCACATTTATCCTAATTCCACTTTAACTTAAAGAACCCAAGCTTACTTGAATTATTTTCTTAATAACATCAAGGTACAACTAATATCTCCCAAAAATAACATTTATAAGTTTCTATCCATGAACTTGTATCCCCAAATCTTTTCCTCCATTTTCCTTATTCCATGTACTTTGCAAATCCTATTTTGGAAATGTAGATTTCTAAACTCCTTCACCATTCAAACTTTAGATCTCTAATCGTAAGCCTTAACTTTTCCAATGCTATTATCAAATTCCCTTCTAAGTCAAATGCCTAATAACTAAGCTCTATCTATTTATTCATTCCTAAACTCCATTTTTCTAATTCTTTGATAATCTACTAATTTTGGTTCGCTCCTTTGATGTTACTATCACATTCCTTTTGATAGCACTTTAAATCTATCCATTTCTTCTCACTACATATCTCACTTTAGTTATCGCTAATAGAAAGACATGGTTACAGCTTTCGTCTTCATTCTATAAATATAATTATTTATGCTCCATCATTATAGCTTATTTGACTTAATATTACAAATTATTAATTTTTCATTATTTTAAAATTTGATATATTACCTTACCTCATTTTTTTATCTTTGAGCACTGTCTTTACTACTATTATAATTATTACTTTTTTTTTGTTATGGTTATCATAGCTGATATTGCAGATATATTCTTGGCCATCTCAATATCTTGTTTTGTATAATCGATTATCTTTTACTTATTCCTTTGATTACACATTTATTGCTTCTTCATTTTATTTTCTTTCTATTATTATTTTCTTTTAGCTTTTATTTGTTGTTGCTTTAGTATTATGTAGCTAATACTCTATATTACCTAGTACAGTCACTCATACAAGCAGGGTTGGAAAATTTCGACATTTTACTAAAGTAAACACGATAGGGACATGATTAATGACTCAACTAAACTCAACATAACACAACAAGACAAAATAGGATGACTTACAAGACACAATAAACATGACGCTATGTAGATTAGAATAAGGAGATAATATGCATTTGTCGTTCTTGTCTCATATGTATACATGCTAAAATGCATATAAAATATTTAGTTCCTTTATTTCTCTTTTGATTGAGTATTTTAATTTGTTATCTATTTTCTGTTTCTTGTGCCAGTTTATTTAGACTTTTGAGGTACTTATAGTTAAAATTATAAATTTGATAACTATTTAAGTCCCTCCTATTATTGCATTACTACTCAATATGGAAAGCATAGTAAGACAATTTCATATTAATGGATCTGTCCGTTGTTGTTGTTGTAGAGTCATTATTTTATTGTTGCACTTCTTACTATAAGGATATTGTGGAATATTCCATTATATATCATTATTTATGGTCATTATCTTATTGTAATGGTAGTATCATTGTCATCGTTAGGGCGGAAAATAAGATGGACTTTTTTTTGCTTATAGGAAGTTTACAATATGTTTTGGGTTTTTCCGTTTATGTTTCCATTTTGATAAGTTTATGTATTTATAATGCATTTGATGTCTTAGCCAACTTTGAGGAGCCATGGTCGATAGCTTTTCATTTGTAGTTTGAGTGTTACCTATTCTCTTATTAGTACTCCTTTATATTCAAGATTACTTATTATTAGCTTATTATTTTACTCTTTTCTAGTCAAAGATTATTTTTGGCATTTTTTCTTTTTTTTTTTAATGAACGCTAGTCAAAGATTCTTAGTCAACCAAAATTTAATGTGTACTTATGATCGCCTAACTATTAACCAATATGTAACTACATTTTAAATATATATTTTTTATTTTATCAATTATTAACTTTTCATTTTACCATATGATAATTATTAATTCTTATATTTAAGGTTTAGGTCTTTCCAATTCTTATCTTTTTCTTTTATTAACTTTGATTATCTATATTCCTCTCTCTCCATACTTAGTTATAAATATTATTCATTTCTGAATTTTTATTGTCACTTATTGTTTTTGTCTTTTATTATTTAATGGTTAATGGCACTTTTATGAAGGCTATGGATATCTACTGTCACGAACTGAGGACGGCCTAGTCGTGGCAGACGCCGTATACTGTATGAAGAACCCCTGATTGGTTACCCTTCCAATCAAAAACTCTTCACACAATATACAAGGCTCTACAACTATTAATTTCCAAAATACATCTAGATTCACATGATATCATCACACAACATATTTATATAAAAGTTGAGTTATAAAGCTTACAATATACAGTGTTTAAGTATATCTAAGCTTTAATAATAAGATAAACATAAGTACATGAATAGGAGTCTACATAAACTATTCCCTCTCATTACACAGGACACCTCGCTCTTACCCAAGTCCCTAGGCTAACCTGTGGCATCCCTCGTCTTGTCTCTACGAACAGGCTATCCTGCAACAAAAGTCTAAAAAGGTGTAAGCCTAAGCTTAGTGAGCAAAAGCCTCAGCCACACAACAAGTAAGTTATAAGTACATTATAGTCACGCATATGAATGAATGATCAAACAGAATGCCAAACGATACGCATACTTAACTAGTTCATATACGTAACTCAGATTTAACACCCTCTGAAGTTAGGGTTGGAGTTTACACGGCACCAATCAGATCCGTGTATTATACTAGAACTTACTTTACTACGGAACTCCATGTTCCGTACTTATATCAAATAATTATTTTATTTTCAGAAAAAAAACCCAAGTTCCAGTATAATTGTGAGTGGGCTCCCGCAGTCCACACTCACCCCTAAACGGAGGCCTCTAGACTCGACCCTTAACTAGGCGGTTGACGCCTCCAACGCCTAGTGTTCCCGCGGGCCAGGGTAAGGTCATTTTGTACGAGTGCACCGTACAGAACCAAATAAATCAATAATATCAACCCCCAAATGGCCTCTCTTTACCCCCATGTGATATGACGGCAGGAATAATATCCATGCTATGCATGTTCCGGTTTCTTTTTTTTTTTTTATAGGCCAAGTATAATTTAGTTCAAATTATGCTGTGACCATCCAATAATACACACAATCATTTTCTATACTACCATGCAATAAACAAGGCATTTTATGTATTTAAGGTAAATTCACAACTCAACATATAATTACATACACAAGCATTTCCCGAACCCCACACAGTAGTCAATTAACAATAATATTTAAGTCCACTATCTACAATTACAATCAAGCATGGAATCATAGGGTAAATACTCACTCGGCCATAGTGATTTGCCCTAATCGTAGTAATCGATTGGGAGGTCCTGGCTCACCTTAGGGTCACTTGATCATTATATGATAACAACGCTACCAAGTATTTGAATTAACTACTAATTCTAAACATCTAGTTACCTAGTTCTACTTGAATTATTATCAACTTTTACCCGGTAAGACTTTGATTTCAATCGTATGTAACTTTTTCGTTTTATTTTTTATATTTATGAATTTATAGTCGTTTTTCATCGTTTCCGAACATATATTCACATGGTAATATCTGTTTTGGGTGTTAAGACCTCTATTTTACGTTATGTACTAAATTTATAGAAATTTTTAGTTATGAACACTTAAGTACTCATATTACTTATATTTATATCTTTTATTCCTTTAATTCTTATAATTAAAGGATTTTACTTTGCTATTACTAATTCATGTACTTAATTAGATATAATCTAATTTAGAAGGTGTATTAGGATTTACTAATTTAAGTACCTAATTACCTACACTTTTCTTATTTTTCTTATTTTCTAAACCTATGCTTATGTCATCGCTTACATCATCTTTTGCTTATGTCATTGCTTATATCATCACTTGCTTATGTCATCACTTACCTTATCATATGATTACATAAGCCTTTCCTCATGCTTATGTCATATGTATATGTATTATGTACATGTTATCCCTTTCTCTTATACTTATGTACATATACCTTATACATACATATACTTATACCTATACTTAGACTTATACCATATTTATACGTGTATACATACTCATATACCTATACGGTTGGATACGTATTTTTATAGTAAAATTCGTATGCCTAAGCTTTTCCTTAAGAAAAGCTTCCTAATTCCATGTTTTTGTGTTTTTATATATATATTTAGTGTAGTATAGGTATGTATAGTTAGATATGATCTTAAGTTAGGTTATGTACATGATAAATACTCTTATACAAAGGTTCACATACTTATACTCTTTTGGTATTTCCTTATGTATATATACTTATAACCATATACTCATGTCTTCCTTTCTTCTTCTTCAAAAGTTCTAATTTCTACACTTAAAAATGAAAACTTTGTTTCCTCTTCTTCAAGACAACACTAACCACATAACTACTAATCTAATCTACCTAATTAACTAACTAATGAATAATATAAAGTAACATAAAACAACTTAAAGACATACCTTTAATTGTGTTGAAGTTATGGAGACAAAAGTGAAGTAATGAAAGTGAAAGAAGAAGGGGGAGTTCACGACATGAAAATGGGGATTTTGGTTTGTTTCTCTTAATGGAAGACAACATGTGGTGGGGTTTAGAAGGGAGGATGTGGACGGCAACATTTGTGAGAAAGAGAAAAAGAAAAATCAAAAGGAGAAGAAAAGAAAGTCATCATTAAGGAAGAGATATTTTCTTTATCTCTTAGTGTTTTGTTGACTTTTCAAAATTTTGACTTTAGTCAACATATGTTGATTTGGTCAACATGTATTATCTTAGTCAACATTCCTTAAATAAGTGCAATTTTGTGCACATAATGTAGTAATTAAGGGAAATTAAGAGAAAAATGAAGGAAATGAGAAGAAATGAGGTATATGTTGAATTGATGTGTAAATATGGTTGATGAGATCTTACTTTAGGTCTTTATAGTCCATATATCTCATTTGATAAACTACTTTGGATAATAAGCGCAAAAAGTACTAATTTGAGTATTAAACTTCATTATATGTAACCTAATTTTCAACTATAACCCTAACCCGAAGTACGACTATCTTAATCATATACTTAAGGGATAAATATAATCTCTGACTCATTATCTTAGTTCCTAATTGTAAGCCCCACAACTAAGCAATCCGAGGTTTCGATCGGTTGAATGATCCGATCGAGCATAAATTATAAAGTAAAGCTAGAAATATTAGTAAACCGATCCCGTAAATTTGAATTTAAGAAAATAAGTAATAAAATAGGAGACTACAAAATTTTCAAATTTTAAGTATATAACTCGTTATTTATCGAAAATGCGTAAAAGACATTCCGGTACTTAACGAATAGCTAGACATAAATTATATGTAAACTAAAAATCATAAAATAACCTAAATAATATTTAGGAATATTTATTTGTACTATATATGAATTTACATGTATGTAGATATACGCGTAATTACTTAAAATACGCGAAATGTGCTAAAATTATACTAAATAATTAAAGAAAATTCATAATTAATTAAGAAAAAATCAAGAAAAATCAGGAAAAATCATGAAAATTCAGGAAAAATCATGAATGATCCAAAATTGGGTCGTGACAGTTGGGAAAAATAAGAAAAAATTTGGCCAATTAGAATAAGCCAACATAAAAGCCAAAAATCAAGGGATAAGGCAATTGTCTTGTCTCATTTAATGCACAATAAATCCTCTAAAGCCCTATAAATAGCAGGAAAAATCTAGGAACTCATTTGGACAGTTAGAAATCAGAAAAAATTAGAGAGAGGCAAAAATTGAGAGAAAAATTCGGTTTAGAAAAAAATTAGAAAAAACTGTACAATTAGGGCCTTTAACCGAAACCCCCACTCGATGAGCAACTGGGAGTGGACGGCCACCACCACCATACATTGGTGGCAGCACCCAGGCCAGAAGATAAGGCCACGGCGGTCGGCGGTGGCCGGAGCCACCCATATCGGTGAGTCCGATTTCCAGCCCGATTTTGTGTAATTTTTTAAAAATAGTAAATATTGTTATAAAATTATGAATTTTGTTATTCTAGGATGTTTTTGTATGTAGTTTGTAGGAACAATATTATTTTGATGAAAACATGCCCCGTAATATATAGTCCTTAAGAAATCATACAAAATCGAGCACATTTCGATTTAGAAATAAATGACCTTAAGAGTGTAGTTTAGAGCTCAATTTTTTTCTATAGGATGCTCATGTGATATAAAATAGTGCTATGAAGCCATTTTTTTAAATTAATTTTCTAAATTTTTAAGTTAATTTTTAGCCCTAAAATGATGGAAAAATTAGGTAATTTGGAGTTAATTAAGTAATTAAATTATTAATTACTGACTTAGTGAATAAGTAGATGTTTAGGGATGTTGAAATCTGATGGAGAATGTCCTTAATTTAATCATTTTTAAGGTTTTTATCACTTTCGAATGAAATCTTTAGCATTTAGAAACATTTAGGGTAGAAAAGTTATTTACGCGATTGATTAATTCTTTTAGGGTTTTCACTTTAATTAGCCTTATCGACTCCTAAATTGTCTAATATAGTTGAGTCTATTTCAAAAACTAGATCGAAACTTTTAGGGGTTTACATCTACTTATCATGCGGAATTTATCATATTTCTCATCTAAAATAATTATTGATGACAATGCTTATTTTATTGTTTCTTCACTATTAATTTTTTGTTTTATTCATCGACCAAAAAGTTTAATGCATATTTAGGCCAAATATTTGTAGCTTTATAATTCATTAAAAATATTATATTACATTATATACAAATCCTATATAAATAAGAATTAATGCATAAATCAATCCTTAGATGTTTTATTCCTATTTTTTGCTTTTCTAACCTAGATAAGGTTTTTAGTGTATTTACTATCTCTACAATAATAAGTAAAATAAAAGCCTCCGATATGATTTATAACTTTTGTCAATTAACAAGAAAAAAAATGACATCAATAATCTACAGAATATAATAAAATAAACTTTCAAGTGAGTTAAACACTTAACTCATATCTACTCATACTCATCATCACTCTCTTAATCTCCCTTTAGAAAATTACCCTAGATGCTAATTCCACTTAAATTGTAACGTCTTACACTTAGGATGCCACAAGTCACCAAGTGTCACTACTAAGGTCATACTAAGGCTCTAACTATATTCTACATCTCCAAATACACCTATATAACTACCAAGTGATAATAATTAACAAATCTCTATAATTTAGTATAAACCAAATGAGATATAGATGCATCATTCTAACCATGATTGTAATATTTGCTAATTAACAAGGCTAATCACTACTAATCATCCTCATAATAATAATAAACACTGCTTATATCATCCTTGTAATAATAATAATAATAATTGTTTTTGTATTAATCAAATTCAACAAAGTCGTCAACTTGACCTGCAATTGTAAAAATTAAGGGGTGAATGTAAACCCTGTACGTAACACTAAACACATGCGCTTGCCATACATGTGAAGATAAGCACACAAATTTTATACAACAAGCATAATATACAGCCAATTTATTTATTTTTTAATTTAGTCCTTTAACCAATCAAGTATACTTATGACCCCACTCACACCATAATATAATATATATCCCAATTAAGAATTGCCACCTTTAGCCCTAACTAAATGGTATCATGAAATGCTATCTCTAGCCCCACTACCCTTAAATCTACCCTAAAGCATTTATAAGTAAGACCTCACTAGTGAAAACATGTCTTAAGGATTATCAAGGTGCCCCTTGGGGATTTATCGCCTTTGGCCCTTAAGAGAACCATAAGTAAGCAGTAATCATCTATATAATCTATATAATTGGATATCGAATTAGTCCATTTTAAGTTTCTAACCTAATAAACATATGTAGTAAATATGTGTCATGTACTTGGTATCACTAGAAAAGACAAAGCTAAGCTTGGACCTGAAGTAGCTTCAAAAGATTATACACCTAAGTTAGTAATGAATGAAAGATAGATATGGTAACCTTGATTTACTTTATATTATTTATACCTAATTTATTACCTAGTCTTGCTAGAGCCACACCTAGGCTTGATCTCCAATCATTGATTATAAGGTTCTAAAATCATTAGTTTTAGTGATTAAACAAGAAAAGTAAGTAATTAGGATATCAAATAATTAATAAAAAGAAGGAATATGATGTAAATAGACTCTACAAAACTATTTACAAAGAAGTGCAAGCCTAACCTTAAGGAGATAAGGCATAGAAAAGCTAGAAAGGTATATGACTGTGCACATCAAACATATACAAGTGCATGGCAAGAGAAAGATGTATAAGCTTAAGCAAGGCATGTACTTGCCTATTGATCTCTACCCTCCTATGCTCCATAACCAAACGATCCCTTCTTCTCCCAACTCATCAACCATCAACCCTACATACCTTGGAACTTACAATCCTTCTACTTTTAACTCATAAATCCATAGTTTAAAGAGACTTAGATGTGTTTTTTCAATTTTTTATGGACTAAAAGTAAAATATAATAGATTTCGACGTATAATTACCTTGCTCAAAATCAGCACTACGATACTCACACTTTTAATATCCTTTTTTCAAATCAACAATAAGCTTATAATCAAATCGCAAAATTCTAATTAAAACTTCATTATAGTTTCCTTCTAAACATGAATTTATCACTCACCAATCTAAGGATTCCTAAAACTCCACAAACCACGCTCAAATGTTATCCTTGTCCTTCTCTACATTGTAACAACAAGGGATTAGATGGATTCCTCAATTTAACAAACCTTATCAATCATCTTAGTTGAGGAACTTACCTCCATATTATGCTTTGACTTTATCTTCTAAGACGAGGTCTATTGGTAAAAGAAAAGAATTATGATAGGCTAAGGAATTAGGTTAAGTGAAGAGGGGTGAATTAAATAGGTATTCAAAGCTCATGTTTGCATAACACCATTTATTGTTGACTTTTATTTTAATTATGTTTTATTTTATTTTTGGGTTTTACATTTTTACCTTCTTTTTTTTTTCCACTTCTAAATCTAATATGGTTGACAAAATGAGGCATTAAAATTGTGTGGAACAGGTGCTTTAATGACTCTAACTAGAATAAGACATCATGAACATTGTCAAGACAAGCTCTTTTGATAAGTCCATAGTCTGTCTCGTCTATTACAAGGTCTGAAATGTAATTTTAACACATGATATTGGCAATATGTTTCTCATTAAAGAGAAGATTTTGAAAAAATGTTTGTGAAAGCCACACCAATTCTATCCTCATTCTATCCATCTACTATCTGCATCCTTATTTTCATAAATCTCAACTTCGTATTTGATAGTAGTTTAGTAGAGATTTTTTATATTTCGATCTCATGTGACTCTTGCTCATTGCCTCCTACATCTACATCTTGATTTTAAATCTTTGACAATTGATAAATCAAACATTAACAAGCTTATGATTATTGTGGATGTATTTTGTACTCCAACTAACCATAGTAGATCTACATTTAAATATATAAAAGTAGAGATTCATTGATGCACATCATGTACATGTCTAATTGTGTTAAGCAACTTCCATGGGTGAGATAAATGGTACACATCAAATGATTCTCAATGAAAGGATTATTCATGAGAACTAAGAAGTCTCAACGAGTTTGTCCTATCTTAAACTTTTAATTGAATACTAGAATAAGATCCTCTTTTGAGTAAACCTAATGGGGTATTTATGGGGATGAGTGTAGAATGTAAGCAAGATAAGTTTGAAATGAGTTTTATAAGACCGGAATCCATTCAATGAATTCTATATTAGGTACCTCAAAATTCGATCCAAACCTACAAGGTTTCTACCATCTACTTAAAACCCACCAGCTTTATTAATGGGAAACCTGTTACTCGCTTGAAATCCATTAGATTAATTGATACAATTTTACTAAAACACTTGAGAATTCATATTTTCATTATTCTTAAATTAAGCAAAAAGGAAATATAGCTACTAAAACTTACAAAATAAATAATATTATAAGTTTAAAATTAAAATATTATTTTTTATATAAATAACTTATAATATTATTTATTTATCAAATAAATAATATGCTTGAATTATGCATTTGTAAATGTAAAATAAAATAGTAAATGATATGTGAGATGTAGTAGGTTTGGATCTTCTATTAAATATTTACCTTATCTCAAAACTCAAACTCAAAACCCTATAAGGTTTTAATTTTTATTTTTTTTCCAAACCATGTCCTAAATCTATAAGGTAATACCCTACCTAGGTAAAGGGTTGAGTAGATTGAGTACCCCATAAAAGTCCACCTATGTACATCCTTAGATGAGTAGTCATTAACCACTATTGGATTATCACTACTAATCATTGCCCAGATTGATTAATTTTTACTCATAAAAGGAGTCTATAAAGGGCCTTGATTGGTACTGAAACCATAATGAGAAAGCCTAAGATGAGGCGAGCTAATCCTATACAAGCATTGATGTACTATCTCTTAAATTAACTTAGGCCTCATCAATGCTATATAATTTATGTGTATCCATAATATATTTCTTAGATAGACCACTTATATACTAACGTGGACCTATTGTAATGCATGCTTACTCAATTATGTATTTGCATGTCCAAATTTAACAAGAACCACTAAAATCCAAAGGTTTTGGAGATTCATTACTTTTTAGTTGATCTCAAAGATCATATTTTAAAAATCTTTTTACTACATTATTGTTTTTGGCAAAAAAAAAAATTCTATATATGTGTTACATTTTAATTTGAATATGGAATATCAAAGAGAGAAAAGGATCATATGAAAATTCAAGTTTTTCTATCTAGCTTTTTTTCCCCCTCGCAAAAGAAACCTAAATGGGAAGAGCTTACAAGAGAGAGTAACTTCTTTTTTACAATGATTTCTCAGCTTGATCAGTTTAGGCCAATATTGCAATCATTTACTAGGCCTATAACTACCATGCCATTGTGATGCTAATGGAGAAAAACCAAGATAATCCTATACAAAGAGACATGTCTCAAACTACACTATTAATAATGTTGGTAGATGAAATTGTACATGAAGGTAGTATTTGATTGTGTAATTTTTGTAGCACAAGATTGGACAAAATTTTATTTTGTTTGTAATTTTGTTTAGTGACTAGAAAAAAAGTTGGGTTGATAGACTAGATAAAATATCCAAATTTTGTTCCATTTACACCATTGTACAAAAAAGAAATTCATTGGACAAAAAAAAATATCTTGCATTCTCAAAAGTATCTTCGTATTATAATATTGAGTTAATTAAAATTATTTTTATCAAATATTGCATAAAATTATTTATTTTATAATATAAATAATTAATCTTTTAATAGCTAGCAAATCTATGACTTTTTATTTAATAATATATATAATTTGTTTAATTTTATAAATCCAATAATCTGTTCAAATTGTATTTTAAATAATATAGAAATAGAATTAAAATATATATTAGACTATATTGAGAGTATAAATGTTAAAATTTAATAACACGTCTAGTACTTATATATACCTAACAAGAGATAGCACAAATTTTGTATTCAGTACTATGCAAACCAAATATGGTATAAAAAGTTTGTATTGTTCAATTCTCCTTATACTTATTCTATCTTATTCTCTTTATCATGTCTATAAGAGGGTCAATCTTAAGCATTAACCATTAGACCATCTTCAATTATAAGGGTACTATGAAGTTCCTTAAAGTATATAATTAAAATATACATGTGTATATATATATGTATGTGTATATGTATATGGTGTGCAAATATGAAGTACGCCAGCATCTTATTAGTATTTACAAATTACATATATATAGTACGTGGTATGCAAAGCCTATTAAATCCTTTCTCTTAAGGGAAAAAGATTTATTAGGTGTTAGCATGTAATACCTTTTAAATCCTTTCTCATAAGGAAAAATGATTTACTGGATATTACACGTTATGTATAATGCAAATGTGGCATGTAAGTACTAATAAGATATTAACACGTTTAATATAGAAAAGTAGTTTTTAAATCAATTACTACCAATGATTTGTACACACCATATACATCAACATCTTATTAATATTTATACACCACGTATATATAACACGTAGCATATAATACCTACTAAATCCTTTCTCAGGTCCTAGAGCCTCTATCAACCTCCTCCTAAACTTATCCCTAGATATTTGGTATCCAAGAATACAATATACAGGTTCTTAAAGGGAGAAAGGATTTGGTGGGTATATACGCCATATGTTATATATATATGATGTATGAATACCGATAAAATGTTGACATATACAAATTACGAATGATAATTGATTTGAAAACTATTCATTCCATAATTATACATGTCAACATCTTATTGGTATTTATACGATACATATGCATAACTGTGGCGTATAATATCCAAAGAATCTTTTTTCTCAAGCTCGGTACTTCCAAGAAAATTGGTTGTCATATTTTTCTAGAAAAACTAGAAATAATGTTTTATATTTATATGTTTAGAAACAATAAAGGGCACATTGGAAGTTATAACGTAGTGGTTAAAACTTATCTTTTGATCTTTAAAGACAAGAGTTCAATTCTCACTAAACTAATATTTTTACGGACTCTCTCATATACTACTTTTCACTTTATTTCTATATTTCCCCCTCCCCACCCCACCACCTCCTCCTCCCCTCCACCACCACCCCCCTTTCTTATTCTTTCACATAATTCTAAGTAATATATTTCCATCTCCATTATCTTCTTCTTCTTCTCCCTTTTTATATTGTTTTTTATTCCTATGTTGTTATTAATTGAATACTTTCACACATCTTTAAAAGATAATTTCAGTAGTAAAACAATTTAGACAATACATAAAATAAGTTTTTAAGAGAAAGTAATAAGCTCTCTCTCTCTAGTTTTTCTAGTGAGAGACTTTCTCTTCCTTCATGAGCATGATCACACCTTACATGGTACACTTTGATTTTCTTCCTCTTATTCTTCTCTTACTTTAATCTGTCTAGCTTTGTCTCTATCTTTCATAATCCTTATATATTTGTTATTTATAACAGTATTTCTTCCTTTATCCTTTCCATTTTATATTTTGTCCTGTTGGTTGTACTGTATCTTGTTTGATCCTTTTGCTTTTGGTTTCTTTTTCCTTATTGTTTGCTTTGCCGTTGGTTCTTCTTATCTTTAATTTGATTTATTCTAAGTTAGTTTTTTCCTTGTCTTTGTAATAGGTCTCAAGTAATGCCAAAAGGATATAAAGGAGGTTGAATTGAATATTTTGGACCTAGATAGCTCAAATTCTTCCAATCTTATCTACATGGTTAGAACAGTGCATATGGAGAAATCTCTTCACAAAAAAGGGGTTATCAACATCCTTAATCAAGTTTGGAAGCATTTTAGTAGTTTTGATATCTCCTATCTAAAAGAAAATTTTCTCTTAATCTCTTCTAAGGAAGAAAGTTTCTTTGACAAGGTGATTGATTTTGGGCCATGGTCAGTTATGTGCAATCCTCTTATCATCCAGTTATGGGATAAGAACAAGAAATTAGAAGATTTATCATTTGCGCATTTAGATTTTTTGGTCTAAATATACCCTTGGCCATGTTATCACAAAAAAATGCAGAGATAATAGGAAGGAAAATTAGTGAAGTCGTTAAAGTAGAAGCTTTTGATGTAGTTAAAAAGCTTTTGATTCCTAATATTTGGATGAAGACGACATAAAATTCAAGATACAAATCTCATTCAAATACAAGAGATTGTCAAATTTTTGCTTCATATGTGGCTTTATTGGACACCTTGACAACAAATGTATGCATAAAGAAGAAATGAGTTTGTTTGTTCATAAATATGGGCATTGGCTGAGAGCAGGTTCAAATGATAAAGAAGAATATAGTAGTCACAAGCCTCAATCGAAGATATAGTCAGTCTCTACTCGGAGATCTTCTACAAAACTCGGTCATGAGAAGGAAAATCAAATTTTGGAAGGTGCATCGTCAAAGGCTGATATTAAGGAAATAAATTTTTTGGACTCAAATTATTCAATGCCAAAAATTGTGGGTGATATAATTGGAAGCTCCATGCCAACTAATATCAACATACAAGCGGAAGTACAATATTTCTTATAATAAGCTCTTAAATCTAATGTTGACTCTCAATCATTACGGAGGAAAAATATTTCTTCTGACGTGGAGGATACCTCATTTGAAAATAGTACAGCATGTCCTCTTAGTTTCATATTAGCCTCAAAACCGAAAGGCAAGGAAAAAAAAATTTCGACCTTAATTCCCCTTTTGAAACTCATTTCCCTTCTCACTAAAAATTTCCCAACCCAAACCCTAATTTTTCAAAAACACTCCCTTCTTTCCCATATTCATCAATTCTATCCCTATACTATCTATAGCTGATAGACCACAAAACCAAAACCCCCATCATACAATACCTAAACAAAACCCTTGAAACACAAACACATAAACCTTCGCACTCTACACCATAATGTGTCCCCATTTCTTATGATATCTCCCAAGTGTGTAAAAAAGAAGAGGAGGTGTTTGTCAAAGCAAATGAATCCTCATCTTCTTCTTCTATTAGCCTTTGACATCTCCCTTGTCAGACCAAAGAAGCTCCCTTTAGCTCAGATAAGAGATCCCTCCATATGTTTGATGGAATGTCCAAGCCATAAAATAATTCAAATAATTACATTATTGAAGAGCCTAACAGTCAAATTAAAGGATCATTATCACAGACCTCCATCTCAAGTGAGACTAGAAAGGAAGCTGGCAAACCTAATTTGGTTAATATAAATATAAATAATTCTAAGACTAGTGCTTCTTCGCTTGCGAAAGCCCTCAACAATCTTTCGATTAAGAGGAGCAAGGAGTTTTTTTAAGAAGAGCTTATTGAAGTTTCTGAGTTCCTAAAGGAAAAGTGACTGAAGTTTGAGGTACCAATAGTCCATGAGAAAAAAGGAGTAGTTCAAAGATGTCATAAGTGTACTCATTTAGAAGAAAGAAGACTATTCGAGGAAGGCTTGACCTTCGGTCCTAACATGTAAAGCTGAAGGATCAGTTTGAAATGAATGTTAAGGAGGTTGATGTTCTTGTTGCTGAGGGCCTTGGTGGCTGGCTTAAAACCACCTAGTCACCATGATTGTAACAAGTTGGAACTGTCAAGGACTGGGTTGATCCTTGACAATTAATTGGTTTAAGAATCGTATTAAATATTATAGACCCAACATTGTTTTCCTAATGGAAACTAAAAATAGTTCAGTAAAGATTGAGAAGAAGTTTAATGTTTGAAAATTTGTTCTATATTGAACCTGAGGGTTTATCAGGTGGCTTAGCTATTTGGTGGAAATATAGTGTGAACTTGACAATGATTGAAGCTAATGCAAATTTGATTGATACCTGGGTTTAGATGGAGAACATGAGGATAGGATGTAAGATTACCTAGTGTTATGCTAACACTAATTTCTATGGGAGAATTCGTATCTAGGATAAGTTAAGATCTCTTTCGTTGCACGTTAATGATCTATGGATGGCTATTGGAGATTTTAACAAAATTTTAAATGCAGAGGGAAGACAGGAGGAAGAGAAAAACCTTTAAGGCAGATGATGGCATTCCAAGATATGTTATACGACTACCAATTAGTGGACTTAGGTTTCTAAGGACAAATCTTTCAATAGTCAAATGGTAAGGAAGATAACCTTGTCAAGGAAAGACCTAATTGAGCTCTTGGGAACATGGATTAGATTCATACTTTTCCTAATACTCAAATTACCAACCTTAAAGCTCAAGGTTCAAACCATTCTCCTCTGATTATTGAAACACCCAAGAAAGATAAAAGAAGCCCCATGTATTTTAAATTTGAGCAAGGATGGCTCGTGTTCAATGACAACTAAAAAATAATTGAAGATTTATGGAAAGAGTGTAGCAAAGATGCTGACCTACTTGGGTTAATCGTTAAACTCAAGGAATGTAAGAAAGCCTTAGTGAAGTGGAAATATATTAATGCCCAAAACAATATTAAGTTGATTCAACATTTGAGAACTTGTCTACAAAAGGAGTCAGCTAAAAATATGATGGACGCTGACTAAGTAGAAGAAAAGAGGTTGAGAAGAGAATTAGCATGTATTGTGAACCGTGAAGAGCTTTATTGGCACTAGAGATCAAGGGTTAGTTGGCTAAAATGGGGGGACCAAAATACTAAATTTTTTTGTCATTCCACTCAAATTAGAACAAATCGTAGCAAGGTTTTTAGAATTAAGAATGAGCAGGACACTTGGGTCAATAAAGAGGAAGAGGTAGAGGTAAAGGAAGCATTCGCCAACTTCTTTAATAATCTATTTCAGAAGCAAGAGATTGGGATGGTATAGGAGGTGTTAGAGTCAATTGAACCAATAATCGAAGATGAGATGAATGATTTACTAGTGTAATAGGTTAAGGATGAAGAGGTTAAAATAGCTATTTTCCAACTTGGTTCTCTCAAAGCTCCAGGTCTAGATAGATTCAATTGTATCTTCTTCTAATCTAATTGGGATATTCTAGGCAATTTCATCACATCAATGGTAAAACACTTCTTCTCATCTAGTGAGTTGCCTAATATTCTTAATGAAATTGATCTTGTTTTAACTCCTATGTCCCAATGTCTAGATTCTATTATGCAATTTCGTCCTATCAACTTATGTAATTTCTACTATAAGATTATTTCTAAAATCTTAGCTAATAGGATCCAACCATTCATGAATAAAATCATAACTCCTAATCAAAGTGCATTTATTCGAGGTAGACTTATCCAAGACAATGTAATCATTGCTCATGAAATTTTTCACCATTTAAAATTAGAAAAGAGTGGTCACTCTTTCGATTGTGCAGTCAAATTGGATATGGAAAAAGCCTATAATAGAATAGATTAAGAATTTCTTGAGGCTTTGATGGTTAAGATGGGATTTAATAATACTTGGGTATAATGGATTATGAAGTCTAAATTTTGATTTAGGTGCAGATTAACCCTTTAAACTTTCAAAGTGAGATTTTTGACCTTCTAAACCTTTATAAATTGACAAATAACCTCCTAAACTTTAATTTTAGTATCTAAATACCCCTTAAAATTTGATTTTGATACGTAAATATCCCCTAAACATTCCATAGTTTAAAGGGTTGTTTACATACCAAAATCAAAGTTTATAAGGTGTTTATATATCAAAATCAAAGTTTAAGCATTATGGGAGTTGTTTTGACAATTCATCAAAGTTTAGGGGGTCAAAAACCTCACTTTAAAAATTTAAAGGGTTAATTCTCACCCAAGTCAAAGTTTAGGGGGGTTCTTTGTATTTTCTCCTTTATTATATGCCCATTAAGCTATAAGTCTTAGAAAGTAATAAAGCTTTTTGTGATTTATATAACATATCTCATTTACAAACTGATAATTGTATTAGCCCAACACATCAAGTTTAACCTAAGATGTGCAAAGTGCAACACTCCACTTAATTAAAAAATTTCACAATTTAATGCATGAAAAAACCTAACCTTAAGAAACTTCTCCATACATGCATTTAAGTACTTATTTCAATCTCTCACTTCAAATGTAGCATTTAAGGGTAAGAAATTCATGATCTCTCTCTTTAGTAGTTGTTTAGTTATCTGATAAAAAAGAAAATTAATGAGTTTTATGTTGTGTTTATGCAAGGAATATCAATTATTGAAAAGCAAAGATAGCTTTGAATTATAGAGTCTAAGAAATCAAGAGAGAAGAATATGAGGCACTAATTTGGGGTACTAATAGATGATCTCCTACTCTATATTCTATTTATGTTTCCTATCCTTCTATTACATTAAAGAACAAGGCTAGTATTTCTAACCTAAATGCTAGAAGTAGTTATAGATTCTTTATGATTCATCATGGTTTTCATACCTAATCCCTCATTTGTAAGGTACTTACATTTGATGTTTGATTACTTATTGTCATTATAATATAATCCTTATGTCACGTTGTTGTTTGTTATGTCTGCACTTATAGTCCTAAAATTTTTCTACCATCTCAAAAAACAAACTTGTTCGAAAGTAGTTCCTACTTACAAAAGTGTACTTTTTGGTGTTAACCATTTCTACCATATAAGTTTTTTATGCATAGTATTACCTTATCAATCAATCTCTTTAAGGTTCAAAAGTGTTAAAGGATACAAAAGAGGATAATTGTTAGTATAACTCTTGAGGAAGATCCAAAGAAGAACTAGAAGTTCTAAAGGCCTTCTTCAAACTTGAAACATGAAAGACATTATAGATCTCAATGTAAGCTAGGAATCCTAACTCATATGCACAATTTTAATACATTTGACAACATGAAATAGTCCTAAAAGCATTTTACTAACTTATGGATAAAACACTAAACACAAAAAAACAAAAAAAAAAATTGTTTCTAAGATTGTAGGTAAACAAACATTATATCCCCAGTTTAAAACCCGCATCAATTCTCCACTTATTAACAATAACCTTCATCCTTTGATGCTTAAAGTAAATGAGCACATAAGGGCACACTTACTCATATCGAGTAGATAATTTGGTGTTAAGGTATGTACTATCAGAACATATGGTTTAATAATAATTTACTAAGAAAATTAAAATAAAGACGTAAATAAGAAAAGAAAAGGAGAAAAGCAGTAGAACCCTTGTAATTTTTACCTTACTGACTCTGCTTAAAGGGCTCTCTCTTTAAACCTAGGCCTAGGCACCTATTTATAAGAGCTAAACCTAGATTTACAAAGAAAACCTAAGAAAATTATCAAATTCGTAATTCATGGCATGTCCATGCCTAAGGTACATGGCCATGGTGATGAGGCATAATCTTGCACTTACTCTAAAATCTTCAAAATTCAATGAAAAATTATGACTAAGGGTACACAACTATAAATCACTACCATGGTCTTCAACTGTGTTCTCTCCTGGACTACGTTTCTAGCTTGAAATCCTTCTACTTTAAATCCGTGATCAATGCTTTTGTTCCAATATGCCCCAAAATTTAATAGAAGTCCTCAAAAGTTCATCAAATGCCTCCAAAGTCCTTGAAAAATGAAAATTAAACGAATTAAGCTCTAAATTACTATAAAATTAGCTAAATTAATATACACAATTGCATAAAATACTATAGAATGTGTATGCTAATTTCAAGTTATCAAATTCCTCTACACTTAAGCTTTTGCTTATCCTCAAGCAAAATAATAAAAATATCTTAAGAACAAGGTACTTAAACATTAATTTTCAGAAAAGTACACTCTCAAGTTCAACTAGCTTCGCAAAATTTTTTTAGGATCACCTTTTTTCCTTAACTTAATAATATCCTTAGAACACTTGATAATAATACCTTAAGAACTGCTGAATTTTAACAATCAATGCCAATAATTCAGAGTTAGCCTTATCAATTACACAAAAACTAAACTAGAAATTAAAAGAAACATTAACAAGCTAAGAAAAAAGTTATAGAAATTTCACCACTCTAATTAAAGTTAGCAATTACTGACATAATACAATAACACATGACACAACATGACACAATTATCTATACGATTGCAAAGAGAAAACATGGGACACGACATGATATACAATAAGAGAACACAATTAGGATACGAATAAACGTGATTACATTGTAACTTAATTATTTGCAATCTCTACTCAATTTCACATGTTTTTAGCACTAGTACGAATTCGAAACGATTAGGAATACGGGATATGACCTACTAACACAAATTGCTAGCCCTAACTCTAACTCAAGATGAGGGAAATTTTCCCTTAACTAATTTTTATTGTGAAAACTTAGACTAAATGCATGTTGCATAAATTTATCCTCTGATTATCTATCTACTTCTTTCAATTTTCATTAAGAGGCTTTTTAATTCAATTCAATTTCTTTATCAAAGTTGCTTAGCATTGGAAAAGAACCTTACTGTTTTGATAGACCAAGTCCAATCCATCCTAATTTAGCCCTTTTATCCACTTAGTAATTATCGGTGGAAAAGCACCTTGCTCTTCTAAGGGATCGATAGCCAATCCTTAATAGTTTTTAATTTAATTTCCTTTTTTGCAATTGGGAACAAGAAAAAGTCTTGCTCTTTTGCAAGATCAAGATCGATCCTTACAAATTCTTTAGCAATTCTTTCATAATTATATTTATACATCCAATTGATTTGATTTTTCAAAAGACCTTCAAAGGATAAATCTCATTTATTCATCCAATCTAAAAACTTTAAAAAAGAGGTATAGATAATTGTCCCCTAAAATTAATCTTAGAATTCAAAATAACTAGTTCTTTAACCCTTCTATATCTATCTTAATCCCAAGTCTAAGTCTAACTTAAGCAATAGCGATTAAATCATAAGGATTTAATTACTCAAATTCAACAAAGTGTACTAAATTCATAAAGGATTATAGGCAAATCCAAAAAAAATCTTGCTTACTTATAACTAAAAAGGATGCAAATTTCTGAGATTTCTAAAAATTTCGAAAGCTTAAGTACATACCTTTAAATTATTAACATACATAACTTATCATTTCCCTCCATACTTAAGTTGTACATTGTTCTCAATGTACATTATAACAATGTAATTTAGAATAACATAGGAGAAAAAGAATAGGAAAAGACTGGGACTTCTACGGTTTTTGACATTGATCTTAGAAAAATTATGAAGCCCAAAACCTAAATTCCATTGATCCTATTAAGCTTAATGTTTTCTTTGCATCTAACAAAATGAACTCACTATAAAATGAAAAGAAGAAGCTAACTAGACAAAATAAACTAAGTAAAAAGACTACTAAATTTAAGTATAGAGGAGTTAGCACCCTACAAAACATACAAAACATAAAAAGCTAAACAATTATCTAAAGGAAAAGTAGTAGCAAATAAGTTGATCAAGTACATTCATCTAAATATGAAAAATAAGACCGAGTCTTTTGAAAAGAAAATAAAAATGCAAAGACAAATCACTCATCATCGTCCATGTATTCACTCTCTTCTTCTTCATCCTTGTCCTCCTCCTCCTCATCAATCTCCTCTTTCTCGGTCACTTCATCTGAGTTAAGAGTTAGTATTGGTGGTGATGGTGGTGCTTAGATACCATGGGGGGCAAGGAGTACATCTATCTTAGCTTCAACATGATCTACCTTATGTGACAAGGTCTTCTATCTCATTAGTATTTTTCTCATTATCTTCTTAATCTTAGCAAATACTGAAGAGGATGATCCAGGTCACAGTAAGACAATGAAGATGTCACCTCTCCAGATGGCTCAAGGAGTGGATCCTCAAGTGGTAGAGGGGGCCTCATGGCCTTAATCAACTCGTAGCTCATTAGGGGGGAGAGGCTCCAGTATCTGCATATGAGGAAGATCATGAAACAAGAGTATTCTTCACCAGTCTAATGATGAAGGGAGTTATAACAAAGGTAACTAGAACGACCTTGATAACCTGGCTCTTAAGAAGGAAACCCGTCCTAATACCAAAATTTATAGGGTGTCGTTCAACAATACTATGCAGGTACTAAATGTCCCTTTCATTCACTACTCCATTACTATTTTTCCTCCCAATAAAGCCTTTAGCTAGCACATAATGAATCAATCTAAGAGTTAAATCTCTTAGCTTAGAAGCTTCAGATTTCCCTAGATCATAAGCTCCTCTAATACTCAAATCCGCCCATACATAAGCATTATTAAGTTCCTATTGCAATTTAAAGGGGAGCTCCCTATTCTCACAAGTCCTGACCTAATCTTGAGAGTGTAGTCCCATACAAACAGGTATCTAATTGAATTGCATGGTCACATCCTAACCATTGCACCTAAAATACAAAGTATTTTGCATGTCATTCTCCATGTTATCATATGCTAACCTCAAAGTATTTAGGACTTCTAGCAGCAACTCTTTATAAACCAGCTCATTAGTCATCAATAGACGATCCCATCTACCAAACTCTGTCAACTATCTCACTCTAACATCATAGCCAACCTGAATAAGTGACTTCCAATTCAAGAATGAGGCTTAATAAAACTCTTTCCTGGATAACTTGGCGTATCTTTTCCTCTGCTAGGACTCCTTAAATGTCAATAAGGGGTGCATAAGAGTGGCACCCGAAGAGTTATTAAGAGCTATATGGTTGATTCTCGACATGTTTCTAAAATCAATAAAGAAGATTTCGAGTTTGACAAAAACAAAGTCATGTTCTAAAATATTGCTATGCTACAAGAATACTTACTAATTCATTTAATCAAGCAATAAGTTATATAGTGAAATGCCAACTTTTCTAAAATTATGGATTAGCAAAATTATAGGATCAATTCATGACTAAATCCTATTTCTATTCATAATCTCTATTAATGCAAGTGTTAGCATTTGATACACAATTACTAGAAACTTGTTTTTTATAGTTTCTAACAATTTATCTCATGTGCAATTATATTAACAAGAAGTTTCCACATTCCTAACAAGAATTTTATAGTACGTTGAAATGGATTTGTGTCAACAACTCAATCAAAATTGAGAAATTCATGAATTCTATGGATTGTTTGAATTGCACACAAATTCGATCAAAAACAAGCTTTTTGTATTTCTAACATGATTCTACAAATCACATGTCATCTACATGAATCTCATCACTTTTCTTCCTCTTCTTCAACATATCATCAAAACCTTCATGTTCTTCATGATTTTAAATTCTAGCAAGCAAGTGCTTTTTCAAGTGATTTCAAGTAAATAATGAATAGACAACATGTTTTATCAAATTAACTTTCCTAAATCACTCCTAGAAACTAAATTTTCTACACATGCAAGCCACATTGTTCATCATCAAACTCTAAATAAAAATCATATTTTTATTCCAAATAACAACAAATCTAAGAAAATAATTAGATAAAGATGAAGTACATACCTTAATTTGTTGTGCAAAAGGTTAGATCTTGAAGATTTGTGAAGTTTAATTGTTTACGTAGTGAGAGGATTGAGAGAAAATTGGAGTTTTAGAGAAGGAATAAAAGTTTAGAATGAGATGGAAAGCAATTACCTGTAGTTTTCAAATTTGTATAGGACCATGGTCAATAATCATGACTATGGTCCTTGCCTTTTATGCAATATTGTAAACTTGGCATAACCACAATCAAGGATCATGAGTGTAGTCCTAACCATCGAGCTCCTACCCAAAAAATTGCCAACTTCCTCTCTAAATTAATTATAGTCCAAGTCTACGATTATGGACCTTAGTCATGTTCCCTTGACTTGTTTCTTGAAATTGCTTTGAAAAATTCAAAATTGAAGTGAATTAAAGCACAAAATTAAATCAAATAGCAATTCGAGTAGATGACAACTCCAATGTTACTATTGCTTGAATAAATTTCAATATCGTTTTTTATGAAATAAAAATTGTTCAAAGCAAGGAAAAACACTAATTGATGTCTCCAAAAGCTTAACACTCAAAATAGCTAAGACAAGACAATGAAATGAACAAAACAACCTAATAAAATAACAATTGGAATTAAAAGAAACCACACTTAGGCTGCCTCCTAAGGAGCACTGTTATTTAACATTGTTGGCTTGATGATTGATTTCTTCCTTTAGTTTGGATCCTAACCTACTAGTCTAGGTTTCTGTCCAGTATTTCCAAGCAAACTTCTTTGTGATCTCTTAGAGACAATTATAATCAGTTGATCGAGCTAGCTCTCCATATTCCCTAATGAAGCTTCAGTATTTCTAAGTATCGCTTCATTAGATTGAAAACAGGCATCTAAGCTATAGATGAATATATTCAGCAATTCTTCAACATTAGGGGCCCTATCTAAGGTTGCACATTTCGATTCTATTGCTACTGCCAGCCTCCTTAGGAGAAATTCGGGTAATTTCTCTAACCTAAGTTATACGTATTGCTAAAAGGATTATTCTGAGCAAAATTAGTAATAAAATTAACATCTTTAATTTTAGTCAAGGTCTCATCCTGTACTAAATTCACTAGCTTCATTAGCCTATCAATCTTCTTACTTAGGTTCTCAACCTGAGTTATCGATGTAGTCACAAAATCTACTTCATACTTCCCAAACACCGTCACTTTAGATTTCACATTATCCCACTATGAATTGTTCATTGCTATGCCCTCGATCAGCTTTTTGGATTCATTTGGTGTCTTAGCACTCAAAGTACCTCTAGCTATTGCATCAATGATCTGATACATAAGATAATTGAGCCATTATAAAATGTCTAGATTTGTTTCCACAGTGATAATTCATGATTCAGGCATCACCTCAACAACTCTTTGAATCTCTCCCATGTATCATAGAAGGTTTAATCATCAATTTGAGCAAAAAAAAAAAAGAAATATTATTTCTAAATTTTTCCATCCTAGTAGGTAGGAAATATTTTCTTAGAAACTTTTCAACCAAACTCATCCTAAGTAGTAATAAAACCTCTAGAAAGGTAGTTAAGCTACTATTTAGCCTTACCTCGTAAGGAGAATAGAGACAATCTAAGTCTTACCACATCATTTGTGATACTGTTGATCTTGAAAGTTTCATAAACTCTAAGAAACTGGAGATGTGGGATTAAGATCCTCATTAACCAATCAGTCAGACTAAACAAATTGTTGGACCATTTGAATTACATTTTGTTGGATCTAGAAATTCATTACTTGTACTCTAGGTCATGAAATGCTAGATTTAACTCTAGTTACCATTGGCTCAACAAACTCCATCAAAGTCTTATTGGCTTCGTTGTTATTCAATCCTATGGTTTCAATCTCTTGATCATTTTTTGAATCTTCTAACTCTTTTTTCAATCGGAGTGGTGAACTTTAATTGATTAGATCCACTGCTTCACAAACACTTTTACAGAAATATCATGAAGTCCTTTCAATTTGTAGATCAAATTCCATAAGATTTGTGCTGCTACTCCTAGTCATAAGCTGGAAAAAGTTCATAGGTTAGAGATAATTTAAGGAAGAAAAATACCAAAATATCTAAAGGAAATAATTATTACCGACATGTAAAAATTATTGGAAATCTAAGGTTTCTGCTAAATTCCTAATTAGTTTACTTTATTAGCTCCCTAGCAACAACATAAAAAATTTGATCAAGTTACTTTTAGCATAAGGAAGTGCACATAATCAAGTTATAGTATAGATTCGAATTTGAGTCTAAGTTTCAATCCCATGAGAAACCCTATAAGATAGTAATATCTAATTAATTAGAAATAGCATCCCTAGAATATTCTTATTACCTAACTTTTACAATAAAATATATAATTAAATAATTACAGCTAGTAAAGTAAAGATTGCGATAACGAAATAATCAAAAGAACAAAAATATAAACATAAATAGAAATGAACAAAGGTAAGAATAATTAAAATAAAGAAGAAAACATTTTCCTTAGTAAATCTTTATTATTATTTACTACCTAGTTCTAAGTAAGTTATTGGATCTTAAGCATGATATTAGACCACAAGGATTCATAGTATGCATTAACTGGACTCGCATCACTTGACTAATTCCTAATCTTGAGGCTACTTTACCTTAATTGCTTTTAAAGAAAATATCATAGATTCACATGAAACCCTTCAATCTCACTATTAGGTTGCCTTAATCCAGAAATACCAAATTACTTAAACATTTTAGTCAGCCAATTTTGTCTAATTACACCAGCCAGTCATAGTACATACTCTTACAAACTCTATAATAGACTTTATCAATAATTCAATCACTGTTATACTGAATTAAAGACGAAACAAATACAATATAATTAGATCACAATATACAAATATCATTGATTTAACTTCAATATAAACAATAAAAGTCACACCAAATATAGGGTTCAAAGACATAATAACAAAAGGTAAGGAGAAAGTGAAAGAACCCCTATAATTTTTACCCTATTGACTTTACTTGAAGGGGCTCTCTTTGCAAACCGGGGCTCTCTTTGCAAACCTAGGCTTAGGCACCTATTTGTAAGAGTTGGACCTAGATATACAAAGAAACCCTAGCAAAATTAGAAGATTCATAAATTATGACATGTCCATGCCCAAGGTACACGGTCATGGTGATGGGATGGGATCTTGCACCTAGTTTGAAATCTTTAAAATTTGATGGAAATTAATGATGAGAGGTACATGGCCATGGTCTTCAACCATGTTCTTTCCTAAACTTCATTTGTTGCTTTAAATCCTTGATCAATGCTTTTGTTCTAATATGCTTTGAAACTTGATAAAAGTCTCTAAAAGTTTATCAAATGCCTCCGAAGTCACTAAAAAATCAAAATTAAATGAATTAAGCTTTAAATACTATAAAATTAGCTAAATTAATATACAAAATTGTATAGAATTTGTAGATGCCTAATTTTTGTCCTTTCATAGTCTTAACTTTTATTTTTTACAAAAAGGGTCCTAATTCAAAGATAACAAAAAAAAATTAATAAATAATAATAATAATTAACAAATAATGAAAATACCAAAAAAAATAAGAAAAGGAAAAATCATAAAGATGTTGTAGATTTTTAGGAAGTAATTTATATTAGGAATAATTAGTTTTAGTGTTAGTTTTAGTTTTAGTTTAGTTAAAAATTTTAATTTAGAGAATCAGATAGTTTAAATATAATTAAAATTTGAGGTCTTGGGTTCGAGTCTCAGCAGACACTTATGTTTTTATTTTTCTATCTTTGTAGAAGCAAGATTTAAAATTGGATTCATATCTAATCAAATCATATGAATATTAGTTAAATCAAATTTAAGTTAAATTTGAATCTAATTTAATTAACGAATCAGATATAATTAGATATGATATGATTTGGTTTAGACTATATATAAACACATACACATAGAATAGAAAAAACTAAAAAAAAAAAAAAGCAGCCTCAACAAGTCTAATCTCCAAACACATAGCACATAGGGCTACTCACCGCATTCAAAGTCCTGACTCCAGACGACAGCTCTAACTGAATCCAATGTTCTGATCTCCAATTTCCGAGGACTAGCACTTGCGTCCACCAGACCTGATGCCATCTCCACTTTGTACACAGCAGCAACACGGAGCACTCAGCCGCAACCACACCCTAACTACACCTACGACTACATACGCCGATCACTCTTCAACCATCTACGATCACCACTATCCAACCATAATCACCACCGCCCTTCATCGCTGCAGCACTTCAACAAAACCTGGTGACAACACACGACTCCCCTAACAACTTGCAGTAGTCCACAACACACCAAGATACGATGAATATAGTAGCTGAATTCCATCCTTTGTCGTTATAGTCGGCCAAGCAAACCGACGAGCATTACCACAGTTATTGCTGTTCATGCCACTACCGTCTATGTTTACTGTTACACGTTGACTAAACTCGCGCGTTGACCAATAGCAGCCGCAGCACGATCTCGACGAGCAACTCCTCACCGAATAGCCACTGCTAGATCCGCGTCTCCATTATTCCACAACTCACACATACGTGGCCATCCATCCGCGACAGTACGCGCGACGACACTATATAGCACATCATTGTCACTGAACGCAATTGCAACTTCACTGCGCGATCAAATAAGAGAAGTCTAGGTTCGGTTTTTCTTTAACTGTTTGTTACTATTATTGTTCTACTATTATATTATTGTTTTTTTATGGGTGGATTAACATAATGAGTTATCCATATTTTAGTCTTAGGGAATTTTCAGTAGTTTTATATGCCGAATACATTATATGATATGACTTTATTTAGTTAGATAATTACTTAATAAGTAGAGATGTAGATGTGTATACATATATATTAACTTAAGTGTTCCTTTTAGCATGGTTATTTAATAGTAGTTATACGGATATAAATATATATGTATTAGTTTAAGAATCATTAAGATCAGTTTTATTATGTATATACATTATTATGTTTTATTAGTTAATATAATTTATAATATATGCATATGTTAGTTTAGGAGTTTTAGTATTAGTTCTCATACTAGTGTATCATAGGGAATTAATTTTTTTTTATAGATAGTTATATATATATATATATATATATTTAGGTATTGTTAGGATTGGTCATATCTTAAGATTGGTCATATCTTAAGATTTGGTTTATCATATAAAAAGTTGTTTTTTTTTTAGAAATTAATAAAAGACCCTTTTTTGAAAAATAGGATTGTTAGAGTATTTTTTTTTTAAAGCAACAACACTCAAGAGTTAGGATCCCTTTAGATTTTTTTAAATAACCGAATAAATTAAAAACGTAAACTTTGGCGGTTTTTAAAATTAAAATAAATCAACACACTAAGATTTTCGAAAGAACTACGATTGTCTGATCCCGACTAGCGGATACGTAAGCACCTTCGAGGCGACGATAAAATATGTAGAAACTTAGGTTCTTTTTTTCCTTTTCATTTTATTTATTTATTTAATAAAATATTATAATTAGAAGAATAATCCTAATTTAGGTAAATAAATAGTGGTACTCGTTAAGGGTTTAATAGGTTAGCCCCTAAACTTGGAACCTTCTGGTTCTTCATTTAAAATTGAAATTAAAGACCAATAGCCAAATCGTAATCAATCCACCCAATCGGCTACAGTTTCTTTTTCTTTTTCTTTTTCTTTTCCCGACTTCGATTGGGTGCCGACTCCAAAAATTATTTTCAATAAAAAACCAAAATTTCTCAATTTCTTTAGTTGAGGATTAATATTAAATGGGTTAGGGTTTAGTATTAATCAAGAAATGAGAAATCAATTTTAAACAAAAACTGAAAAATCAGACTCGACAAAATTACTATAAAATATGTATGTTAATTTCACGTTGTTACTTAAATATCTCAAAATTATTCGAGCAATCTAAAATTTTATTCACTTAAGTCAGATTTTTACCTAAGCAATTCAAATTTTTATCTGAGCAATTTATATTTTTATTCGTGTAAGTCGAATTTTTTTCTAAGCAACTTGGATTTTTATCTGTGCAAGTCGGATTTTTATCTAAGCAACTCAAATTTTTATCCACATTCTTGGGTTGGTTACCGCTGGACTTCACTACTGTTTGTTCGGCATTATAGTTCGATAGTTGCTTAATGCTATTGATCCTTATCGTCCTCTACCACTCATGGATTTCTCTCTTACATACACACAATTCCACAAAGGAACAAAAAAAAGGATTATGTCTGTATTTTCCATTATGTTTTTTGTCTTTGTGTTGGAGAATATTTGAGAGGATGAGGAGGATCTTTCCCATAGGTAAATGATGTAGAGTATCTCCATGCCCAAAGTATCATGCTTTATAGATTTTCTTATAACTAGGAAGCAAGCTTCATTTGTGGTTTTATCAAACACCTTGAGTTAATTTTCATGGCGCTATGTACCAATGGATAGAGTGTCAAATCTACTTAGATCTAGAAAAGAGATTAATACTTAAGGTTATAACAAGACTAGATCTACAAAGATCAATATATTAAATTTGTAAAATTCTTGAAAAGATCCATATATGAAACATTATATTCAAAATGCAAAACAATCATCATTTTAAATTGAATCCTTCCAGCAAACGAAGCCAATGTTGGCGTATTGTTTTCACTTTGTTGCTTTGTTGGTAGAGATGATTTAATCTAAACTGTTTACAAAACAAAACATCGTTAACTGGGTATAGAAGTTTGCTTCGGCATGGAAATTATGATGCTTCCGTTGATGAGTTGTCATGGGAGTAAGACCCTCGTTAATAAAGAAAGGGGGCAAAGAGAGAGACCTTTACCTAGAAGGCTCATCTCCTATTTATAGGAGACGAAGCTAAGGTTTATCTTTAGCCAATCGATTTGGGCCTAGGCGCCCATATACTAAAATATCTATCTACAATCTCCATCTAAAACCATTGTCCTTGGAAATCTAAGAAATTTCATCACCATTAGGTAAAATAGCGCAACCAATTTCATAGCTATGAAATGCATATGTCAAGTACCCTATCCACTATGACTAGTATCATAATAAAGCATTAAGATTTTAATAGAAAAGTGATAGAGTCTATATAGATGCATGTTTATGAATAGGTACAAGACTCAAAAGATTTAAAGGAAATCAACTATAACACTTGACATACTGACATACTATGCACAAAATCCTTCATATTCTTCTTCATGGCATCCTAATAAAAGCCTCCAATAGGCATTTGAATATTTATAAAGAGCTAACATAACTGTACATAGTTATATGAAATTCTTTAAGTAACTTGTGAACTAAAGTTGATTAAGAAAATAAAAATAAACGTCCCTATTCAAATGATTCCATTTTTTGGAATGAAGTTCCTATTCCAAAGATTGACCCCCCTTCCAAATTCAAGAAAAAAAAAATTGTGAAAACTATAAGGAAGAGAAGTATACCTTTACCTTAAACTGTCCATAAAATATAAATAAGACATAGATACCGTAAAATTCCTTAATATCATCCATTTAACATGATAAAGTATTAGACATCAATTCTCTACCCTTCCCTTTTACACGATAGAGTAAATCATACCCTAGCAATGATACATTTGTTACTTTAGGTCTAACGCACTTATGTAAGAATCTCCTTCATACTCTTATGATCAATTCAAATAATAATAATGTGAGCATCGGATAAGTTTTCAAGACATAATGTATAATTCCTTGACAAAAGATGAGCTTTGTACAAGTGGGCTAGCTAAAAAAAAGCCACAAGGCTAGATTATAATAGAATAGCCCTATATGACTCCAAATGCATCCATCTCAACAATGCTACCTCCTAAAATCGAACAAAACCAATATAAGACACTCTTAAAGGAATGTTTGAGCTACTCAAAAGTAGTCAAAGAAGCCTCAATTCAATCAAAGTTATCATTTTGAAATATATCACTCAAGGGTCCAACTATAGAATCATATTCCCTAATAAAATGTCTACAATAGCTTGGGATCTGTAAAAATCCTCATGTCTAGTTAACATTACATGATAGATTGACACTTCACAAATACCTCTACATTAGAAGCAAAAACTTTGTAAAAATTATATAACCTAAACACTGGTATTTTACCAAAATGGTATATACTTTCCTTTAAGTAAAATTGATTTTAGCTAAATATTGTGATAACAAAAGAAGATGATCCACATGTACCCAAATAAAATTACTAGCCATGAGTATATCATCAAAGAAAATAATAAGGAATTATCTCAAAATGATCACAAAAATATGGTTCACAATGTATTGAAAATAGATGGAGTAACATATAAGCCAAAGGTTGTAGCTAAAAAATCTATGATGCTCTTTATGAGTACAAAATGTTGTCATGAATTGCAAGATGCCCTAATCGTAGTAGTATGTCTTCAAGAAGAGAGGATGCTGCAATTTATGTCTTATGTATCATTGAATACTCACAAAATGTCTTTTGGTATGGGATAAATAAACATAATTTAATTGTAAAAGTAACTTTATAAATGAATAAAGGTTCTTGATACAACATTTTTGGACTAGGAACCAATAGCTTATCTATTTATAAAATGCAACAAAAGTTCAAGAGTAATAATCCAGCTACATAATCTCCCTTCATACACAAGCAAGGCCCAAAGGATCCATATGATAGCTAACTAAGGTCACTCTTCTTGCTGAATTATGAATATAGGATTTTGCAAAATACAAAAATTTATAGGGGGACAAGCATTCATTGCAATTCAATGATAAGAGAGCTATATGCATTCTCATTACTACACAAACTAGCAAGGACAAAAAGGTTTTTAACCATATATTATGCATGAGCAACCAAATGAATAAAAATATCATATATGTGAGGTTCAAGATATAAATCCCCTTCCTTACCCACAACATTAGGTTAGGGATTTTGCACATGCCCAATTCGTCTAAGCAATAATAAGTGATTCCTTGATGTGATTTCCATGGTGTCTTAGCTCATTCCTAAATTCACATATGCATAACCCAAAATGGTAGCTTAAGACTTTGACTCTAATGAACGAAACTTCTCGTATCCATTAGTTAACATATGCTATAACAAAATTAACCCTATTGACCCTCCTATTGGCATGATGGCTTTGAGAAATATAAGGGGAATCACGCAACATATTTGGAGTTTTGTTAGAACTCAAGTGGCTAATGAGTCTGATGTAGGCTAATCAACCAATATATATAGCAAATACTCCACAAGCAATATGCAAGGATTTATCAAGCAATCAAATCAAATAGGTTTCAATCAATGACAAATAAAGCAAGAAAAATCTCAATCATGACATAATTTTGAGGAAAGAGATAAGATTCAACAAACCACAACATTATATTTGAAGGAAAGTAACAAGGCATATTGCTTTTTAAGGTTTGTTATCTCGATTAAATGAAATCAAGGTATCCCATTTAAATGGCCTATTCCGTTGGAATGGCACTTGAAAATATTAGATTAAGCCAAAAAACTTTTAAGCCGTTCGAATGTCTCCATTGAGGAATTCAAATGTCGTGAGGAAAAATCGAAAGAGCACACACGTCATAGTATCATCTATACAACCTAACAGGAACACTTAAACATTCCCTTCTCCAGCTACCGCTTTTACAACATTCAATCAACAAAACATTAAGCATTTCAGCTTCAACTTTAACTCTCATTCATTATGCTACATGTACATTTTGTATTGGCCCCTACAATGCTTTTAGGCCCACTATACATCAACTTAACCTGAATGTTAGGTGCACAACTCCTTGGGAGCAAGCATCACAAGCAATATGAGAATGATTCCCTAACATCTAGCAGTTATAACCTCCCAATTCTGGAATATTCTCTGAGCCAAGGATTTGAGTCCACTTGTCATAATCTAGAGGGGAAATACCTTTTGTAAAATCCCTTTCAAGCCTCATTAGTAAGGGATCAAAGCCATAATCCCCGAATCCTTCCCAACTTCTCATTACCATGAAAGCTCAATCTTAGGGATCTAAGACTTCTATAGTCACTCTATTCTAAATTTTTCTTATAACTCCAAACTTTCCAATAACGTCAAGTTTCTTCACTTCCAATTGAATCCATAAGCTATTTTCTATCTCTAGAGCCTCTTGATCATCCCATTCTAGAAACCACATCAAACTTGATCTAAGATTAACTGAAACCTCTAACACCATCACCATAGTGTGCACAACCATCAAATTGATGTTTGCATTATCTCCACCGCTACCTAAGATGGTGTTCAAACAATGTTAGCATCCATAATTCCTATTATATTATAAATGATAATGCAAATATTAGTATGACTGTGATGAAAATGAAAATGAAATTTGATTTTGGTTAATTCGAGAGAACCACACTCCAAATAGTATAAGACCATTTTTCTGGATTGAAACTTGTTTATTTATTCTCATTGACATTACTCTATTTATAGGATTACATCTCAATCTATTAGTTTGTCGCAAGTGATTAACTTTCCCTCCTAATATAACTTCTAATACAACTACTAAAATTACTATTATGACCTAAAAAAAAAGCACTAACTTCTATAAAATTATATAATTATCTATTAATTATTTTTATTTATACTAGTACTATATATTTAGATCATAATAATTTCCCCACATCTTCAAAACAAACTTGTCCTTAAGGTTGAAATAGAAAGAGACTTGATTTTCATCTGGAGATCTTGTATGCTACAGCCATAAAATTTGCTACTTCATCAAAAGATAAACAAAATGCTTTATCTAAACCATATACTCAACTCCTTAGTATGTGTACAACCATAACGATGCTTTCAACTTTCATAGTTAGGAAGATCTTCTTGAATTCCATGTACTTATGAAGCAAATGCCTTGGAATATGCATTATACTCATCGATATGACCTCTATAAGAAGCCTAGCCTCACTTTTACAACGGCACATACCATAGCCAGAGTGATGACCCTTTCTCTTAGCCTTCTTCGTATGACATTCACAAGATCAAAAGTAAATCTTGGTTGGCTTTTGGATCATAAAATCACTCTTAATCAACTTTTGAATGATCTATGAAGAATTTTTTTGATCATCTTTACATTGGATTTCTAGTAACCACTCCTCTTGATATATTTCTGTATCCTCTTCTTCTCCCATCACTTTATCTTTATGCATTTCTTTCTCTTAAACATAAGTTAGAATGTCAAACCTTAATGTTGAGTTCATGGCAATAATACTTTAATTCAATTGTTTCTCCACAATCATATTTTGTAACTTAAAAAGTTATTATATTAACATCTTAAACCGTTTATTTAGATCATGTTGTAATAGTTGTTGATTATTTAGTTGGGAATTGATCCTCTACTCCAGTATCACAATTCGAGTAGAGTTCATCATGGCAACAAGAACATCAAATGCACAAAATGTCTTGCTCGTTCTTCCTTTGTTGTTTTTGTTAAGAGATAATAAATAATGGATACATTTTTAATAAAAGGAAACAAAAAATCTTATCGTTGGTAGCTTTTCCGTGTAAATAGCTTTGAATTTTTTCATTTTTTAAAGTAAAATTGTGTCTTGGTTAGGAGCAGTCCAATCATTTGATTTTAACCTTTTTTTTTTAATCATTTTTCTAATTCCGATATATGTCAACTCCATTTTTTCAAAAATTTCTTTTGAAATAACTTTATTAAAAGTTTTTACCAAGCAATATATAATAGAAGGTCCCAACATAAATTAAAATTAAGGAAAAGTGGAAATTTTGAACTGGACATGGAACCAAACCTTTTAAAAAGGGAAGTTTTCCTTTTAGAAAGTAGTTATTAATGTTCACTTAGTTTTTTCTTTTAAGTCCTCAAACTCAGTACTCAACCCTTTCCTTTTTTACTATTCACATCATATTGGTTTTTAACTTTTACAAAAGAGGGCTGGCCGCTCCATTAAATTCTTCATTTATCCTTTGACACATACCAGTTTGTGATCGGTCCATAAAAATTTAACTTAATAAAATAGTAATTTATTAAATACATTTCACTAAATAATATAACAAAAGGATTTTCAAAAATAAACAAAAAGAGGATTCTGGAAAAAAAAAATCAAGGCTTTAAGAGCTAGCCAATCACCCAATAGGTGAGATTACACAACTCTCCACAGATAATAGTTAGTGACTCCTTGTCCTTGAGGTGGCTAGCTAAGCCAATGCACTAATGAGCCGCGACCTACTAATATAGGTGTATTATGTGCCTTAGTAACTCTAGTAAGTAAAGAAAAATAGAAAATAAAAAAAAAAAGAGAAAAAAGAAAAACCAATCATGCCATAATTGATTCATCCTATTGGCCAACCTTTTTTTTTTTCCCAAAAATGGTGAGTCATGTCATGCACTACTAGATTGAGACACATGACCCACATATAGTTGCAAGTTTCAATGCATATCGCATTTAGGGACTTCATGACCATAATGAATGGTACATGAAAGTATAGAGGTTTTGTTTTTATGTTATATAATAGAACTAACATAATAAAAAAAAAAAATTTACCTTATTTCCCAACCTTTGAAAAAATATATACCGAAAATCCATCTTTTTTTTTTTTTTTCCTTCTTAAAATTTTTCATCTTGTAACTTTAAATTTATTGGGATAATTTGAAAAAATATCTTATCAAAATCTTAAAACTTCGATAAGCAGTTATTTGTTTCAACTTAAACTTGCACTCTTGCCTCATACATGCACTAAACTAATAGCTTACGTGATTCCTGGATATCTTTTTTGTTTTCCTTCTAATGACTTCAAATTCAGTTTTTGCCAATACTTTTACAATGGACATGGTTTTGCTTCAAGTATTTACATCTTCACGAGGACTTTTTAGTAATTATATATCGACCAAGACCAAACCGAATCAAACCGGTTTTTATGATTTGAAACGAAATTCTCGAACTGCTTATTGCAATTGAACAGAGAGTTATTCAAAAACCAAACAAACTGTGGCCAGCCGTCGCTTCGACCGGTAGCTGCAGCCCTTGGTTACAAATCACCTCCAGAAAAATTTCTCTCTGGAGGATTTCAAAAATCCAAGTTGAACTGATGAAATGTGGTGCTTGGAAAGACAAAATATATGAATTGTCCAAGTTATTCATTCAAAATAAAGAATAGAAGGAATATCTCGAGAGCTCATAACTGAACATTGAAGAAGGGGACACCGGCCTCTCAGGCAAATATAATACACAAGAATAAGCTGGCAATCAAGCACGACAGCAATAAACAAAAACAGTTTATACGATGGACGGATACACAATCGTGCACTAAACAAGCAAAACGTCGCACAAGAGCAAATCCATAATGTTCTCACTCAGGACCAATAGTTTCATCCTAATTACTAGGATCTTAGGGATCCGCTGAGATAGAATATGCTTTGCTACACTGCAGCATCACAAACAGTGCATCACAAGGTCCACAAATCTGGGTATTTCCCTCAAATCATTTTCACATGGGCAGGAGCAATCACTTTGGGTAGCCAGATGGTGGGTAACCAGGTGGAGGATAGCTTCCAGCTGGTGGAGGATAGCCAGCAGGAGGGTAGCCTTGAGCTGGAGGAGGGGGGTAGCCATAAGGCTGTGCCTGCCCATATGGAGGCGGTGGTGGATAGCCCACTGTTGGGGGAAGAGGCTGGTCAATGCGTGACATCTGCTGCATGGGAGGTACTGCCATTGGTTGGTCACCAAACTTACCATCTCGCTTGTCCATTTCAATCTTATGCTGTGTCTGCAGTAGTATGACCCAAACAGGTATCGTCAAAGCAGTTGCAAAACAAATAACTGTTCATTTATCCATTGGAATCTATGGATTGCTTACCTGCATGCATGCACAAACCCTGAAAAGAAGAGGAAAATGTAAACCACATCATAAGTGTTGTGCAAGAACCACCAAATGAATGGAAAGAGAAACAATGATTGAAACACTTACGTGCAATAAACCAAATCAGCGAAAAGATTTAGTAACTGGGAAGCATCGGACAATTCTTCACTCCCAACAATCATTGCCACAATGGAAAATATGCATGCAAGTTGTTGAAGGCAGAACATGAATCCCTAGAGTAAAAAGGAAAAATATCATTCATTGATACTTATTTCTTTTTTGGGTAAGTTCATAAGTTTCATTAACGAGAAAATGTACAAAAAAGTGTAGTCAACTGGATAAAAGAGAAAAGTAGACAATAAGACAAACAACTCGATAATCGTTTGTAAATGCACATCCACCAATATTTGTACTAACAATGAGCAATGATGCAGCTAATAAGCATGCTGCACTAGTTGCCTGTGTGTTTGTGTGTTTATGAATGAGCAAGGGAGACAGAGACATACAATAATACAGTTATCACACTGTGTTGTCTGAATGTTGAACTCGTCTTGTAACAGGAATCGGGTTGAGGCCACCGAATTCCCAAAACAGAGGAAAACCTGCCCATGCAGATAATTCAGTGTAATCAGGCGGAATGCATGATGGCTAGTCCATTGTCAGCAAATATGCAGTAGCTGAATGCAATAACTAAATGTAAATCCAACCGAGACCCAGTATATTAGCACAATAAATAGGAGGAACTAACTCCTCAATTTTTATTTTTTTTTTTTGAAATAATTCAGGAATTATTTAAAAATAAATAAAAATAATTCAGGAATATACACAACAGAAATTGTCAATAAAACCTAATGCCACAGAAGTTCTTGTCGGAATAAGAGAATAGCATGCCTAAAGCACATGATCATTATTCAACTCCGAGTAAACATTGTATACAAAATTAATAAGAATGCACTAGTACAACAAAGATGATCAAGCTGAAACGAATAGAAACTTTAGAAGCAAAAGAAAATTTTTCAGCTATTTTACTAGAACTATGGATGCATTTTCCACATGGAATATTAGATTACATCTATGTTGCTTCCATACCGATGAAATTTAAATATAACTAGGGCAAGAGAATTGGAAAGCAAGGTATATAAGATATTAAAAAAGTAATTGCAAAGTATAGAAACATTTCCTACCATAGGAGCCTCATCTACAGACATCCTTTAAATGGTTGGGATTGATATCTCTGTTGCTCACAAAAATAATTATATGATGCACGTATAACAGGGGTAGCCTCTCAACTATTTTGCAAATTCAGGTCTATTGACTTGCTAACATCTTTGGTGGATATGATTTATGTTGGCTCCAAGGCTCAGCAAGAAATATCCATTTGTTCCATCTCTTTTCTATGATTCTTTACCTTTTGACGGACAATGTGCAGGCAAACATGGAAAGATGCAGAGACAGGAAAGCCAAGAAAGAAGATATTGGTCAACAAGTGGGCATTACACTATAGAAGATAAGATGAGGAAAATGTCTACATTGGTTGAGCACCCTATGAAAGGGAGATATCATTATTGGAAGTAATTACCAGTAAAAGAGGAAGAAAAAGATACAGGGATCTTTGAGAAAAGATTATTTTTAAATTGCCCCACCCCCACCCCCACCCACCAAAAAGAAAAGGGTCTTAGGAGAAGTTATCAAGCTGAGTACAATTATAGCAAACACTGGTTAAGAGGGAAAAGACTTCTTTTAGTTGTGAAGAGGCATAAAAGAGCAACCTGAGTCCCTGACATGTAAGCCCAGTTACAAATTTGCATCAAAAGCATTGCCCATTGAGATCACAAATATTTACCTCGGTGCAAAGACAAAACTCAGGGCACCGACTTTCTCCACATCTACCACTGCAGGGCATGTAACCAGCACAACATGTGTACCTACAATGACACAAAAGCCAAATGCTTAAAACAAGAAGTAAAAACATTTCATGTAATACTAAAAGGAGAAGCAAGAATAGAAGATACCTTGACATGTCATTGTAAAGTGCTCTTTTACGAAGCAAATAAGAAGCACATGGAGCACTACAAATGGACAGAAAATTGTATTAGAGACCACATATATGCAGAGTAAATTTAATGATGTAAAATTTAATATTGATCAGAAAGAACCAGAGACAAAACTAGATTAAATAGCAATAACCGAGAAAATAGTAACTTGGATAGAAGTTGGATCATTTAATACATTTAAAAAGAAAAAAAAAAACTAAATATCATTACACTAACATTCAATGTCTCTGAAATCGCTTAAAAAGTATAAAATACAGGTTTGCAAGAAACCATTTTACATTTTCTATTATTCTTTTTAGATATTAAAATTTGCTTTCAACCTAGTAAGGACAATACAAACAATGGCTACTGGAAAAGCAATTACAGACAGCTAGACAAGTATCTTGAATATCAAAAAGTTTGAGCAAAACGTTGAAGCATCTTGAAGTCCCAAATAAGATTTAGTGTCAAGTGCAGTTCAAACAGACATGGCTCAATAAATACCATACACAGCATCAGATAACCACTAAATGCACTTGTTGAAGTTCAAGAATCAATTCTGATAAAGTGGGTTCCACAAGATGGCTTTCACACCCAATAAGACCTATAGCTTGAAAAATGAACTTTTGCAGCATGCCGAAATAGCTTTTACTAAAGCTAGATCCCTCTAAAGAATTCATTTGATTGATGGTTAGCCCGACTGGAAAGAATAGGTAAATATTCTAACAGAAAATGGCTAAAATATTGCAGCAAAATAACTTCAAATGAGTACCAATATGTTATGAATTTTGAATCAACCACTTCACAACTTTTCTAAAATCTTGATCCTGAGGAAAAGATATGGTTTCACATTTACATTCCACAACTCTCCACCCTTCACAATAAAGACACTGGCTAAGGCTCATTATGTGAAATCTCCGACTCCAAAACTAGAATGCAACCAAGTTGTTCAAAGTTTCAATCTTAAAGTAATATTATTTTTAAATAAAGAGGTAGGGCTCTAATCGGCTGAGTCCACACACATGAACCACCCTGCAAGACTCAGGCAGCACAAACTATGAGTTAGCTTAAGTTCCACATCGCTAGTTCCACATATGGTTGGGATATTGAATAAGTCCATAGCATGGAACTATCTTAATGTAAAGCTAACAACGAAGCAAAGCCATTGACATCAAGACTTCTTGCTCTAACCCCCTATGAAACTTTAAATGGACAATAAGGAATTTAAGGAAAAGGGTAGCAATTACTCACATGCCATGACAGCACAATTTGACCAATTCAACATGAAACAGGATTTTATTTATTTATATTTTCAGGCCTTAATTTGCAAACACGAAGCATGATTACAGAGACAAGCCCAAAAGCAATGACAACATTTTATCCAAATATGACCCAAGTGGGACCAAGCTGAACAGTTAGCGACAAGTATCTACAATATCTTATCGGTTTTTTAACAGTTTTTAGACTCGATTTGAAAAAAAATGAAACCCAACAGGATAGCATGAATATAAGCCCTATTTGACATTTGTTCTTCTAGATATAGTTATAACTAATCACATCAGTAATCTCCATGATGCATCGTTGAGTCATTTATAATCCATTTTGTGGAATTGAATGGGATGTCAAACATAAAATAAGGTATTTAAACTCAAGGTCTCCCACTATAATACCAAGTGATGATCAAAGGGACTGTGGCCAATTTATTAGGAGTTTGAACTAATAGATGGATGTGTCATTTTAAAATTACACTTAAAACACACAGGAAGTGCACAAGATAATTCTAAATTCTAAATAGAATTATTGTATTGATTGGTGTAAGTTTGTAAGGGTTGTTCATTTGAGTTATTTCAGCTTTCAAATATATATCATCTTAAATAAAAGCATATTAAAAATTCATCATATGGCCAAAAAATATTCAAATCAATGGTCTATAAGTGAGAAAATTTTAATACAAGTCTTTAGTACACCTTGTAGGGTTACAAATTCATACTCAGCACTCCTCAAACCACTCAACCAGGTAATGAACGTTTCAAAAACAAGTGCATAATGCATAGAATAGAGCAATGCAAGCATTTATCATGTGTGCAAACTCCTAATATCCAATTGCTTTCCTAATAGGCAACTGAAAAATGAAATAACACAATCATAACTTGACTGAACATTATGAAGTGTTAGTTATTCAGATATGCACTTTCCAACTAACAATTCACTCATGTTCTCTACTTGTAATCTGACATTAACATTTAGAATATTTACTTTCACAAGACAACCCATTATAAAAATCATAGAATCACTTGCATCTTATCTTGTGTACCTAAGCCAGACTGCTCTAAGACTTTATCAAAGGTTCAATTGTATGAGGAAAGATATAGACTATATAACCTCGTTATGCAATAAAAAATTAAAAAAAAAAAAAGGAAAGTTCCTTAGAAACTGAATTTTCATAAGTGAAGTTCTTTCATGCCCTTCAAGCTTGACCTTGTTATAAATCCTGTTATGTTGCATGCTAGATGCTTGACATTAGCTGATTATCGTATATTAAATTGAACCTCTCCAGCTAAATAGATGAAACCGATGCACACGTGGGACATGCTACAGGTGTTTCACCCCATTTCCTGAATTAAGTTTGCAAACATAACAAGGAAGAAAGCATCCTCATATTCTAGACAACATATTGTTTGCTGAGAATTTCACAAAAATAATATAGAAAACACATGACTGGGAGTCTTCTTTGTGCTATAAAACTCAAGGAAGGAGATGGCCGAGTTGTCGCACCATAAAAACTAACAAACTGTTAAGGTGACAAGCATCGGGACAAATGATCTATATACCAAAAAATTTTCAGGGTACAATAGAATTAATTAATTGAACATATGGACAGGCACAGACATTTTATCTCATGTCTCTACAGCTTAATATATCAAGATTGAAATCTCTCACAACCTCAAATTATCAATTATCAAATAGAGATTCCTCCCTCTCTTCTTTAAAACCACATCAAATTCATTGAAACACCAATGACAACATGAAGGAACACATAATCTCTGAGTTTCTATTTGACAACCATATTGTGCCTATGGTTCCTACACACGGTATATTTGTAATTTAAGTAAGAATACCTCCCACAAAGACATATAGAATAAATCAACTTAATCACATTATGCATTGTTAAGAATTAAATTCAAGCAAACCAAAAATTCGGATCAACATGTTATCTTTATGAGTTGGCAATTTTTGCAAGTTGCAACTTTTATCAGCAGACCAGTGCAATACTTATTAGCATGTAGTTCATCAGAATAATTCTAGTCAAGATCAAATAAAAACTTCTGGCTTTATGTAATTTACACTAGAATAGGAAAAGCAAAAACACTTGAAAGAAAAAATTAGCAAAAATCAAGGATATCAGTCTCAGAAGAAGTCAACGGAAATACAAGTACTTCAAAAATAAAACCAAAACTTCTCCATAACATAGCCGGCATGACAGATTGAAATAAAATTGACCATTAGTTCATGTAATAACAATGTTAACAAGCAAACCCATGAAAGAAATTGAAGATGATAATAAATTCGGATCTAGAGGGGAAAAAAATCACAACAGGTCATAAATACTTACCACCAAAGAGCAAAGCAGCAATCTGCATTTGCAAAAACAAATACGCAAATGAATCAAGATAAATCAAACGACAAAACCAAACCACCCCACCCAAAAAAAAAAAAAGGAAAGGAAAGTTCGAAGATTAGATCGTTATAATTAATAAAAAAAATCACAACTTACATCCGGTATCGGCTTGAATAGAGTGCATAAGATCAGTGTGCCACAAATTTCTATAATTCTGTCGAAGTTGCATCTTATCCATATACTCCTGAGAAGCCATGGCTGACCAAAATCACAACAACCCACTTCGCAAGATCTAAAATTAACTCTTATCCACAAAAATTTGAATGCAATTTTGTCTTGGGTTATGAAGAAGAGGAAGGTTTTCTTCAATAGGAAAAGACAAAAGTGGAGACTTTTTATGAACCTATTTTGGTATTTTAGACATCGACTTCGAAACGCGTACACAGAAAAGTTAAGTAACCTCGAGGACAATAATTACCAGTTTTAAATTTTCTTCAATGGTCAAAACAATAAAAATTGCATTAGTAGATATATTTATTATATTTGGAAAATACATTTAAATCTTGTTTTTTTCTTTTATGTGAAATCTGATTTAGAAAATGGAAATTTTATTTTTTTAAATCTTTTATAAAAATTATTGATGATGGAAAGGACAATAATGACAAAAGACAAAAAAGAGCTGTGTAAGATACCTTTGGCTCCATTCTTTTTTCTATCTTATTGATGTTAACTTAAATCTTGTATCTAATAAAAATAAAATATAAAAATATAATTTCATATATATCATTCTTTATTAAACCTTTATTTTATTTATATTTTTTAAAAATACCAATCAAAATAATAATTTCCAATATATAAAATATCTTTTTTCAAATATTTTATTTTAAAAGTATAAAAAATTTCATTTCTCGTTTCTAACATTTCAATCACTATTTTCATCATAATTATAGATAAGATAGTTTTTCGAATACCAAATTCAAATAGATACACATGAAAAATAGACAATTCAAATGAAACCTTAATTGATTTTCACATAACCACTCCTTAGAATTTGTAGAGAAAGAGAGAGAGTATAAAGTGTTTGAAGATGTAACATGTTATCTAATCTTTGAAATGGAATTTGAAGCCCATAAAATGGAAAAGAAGGGTTAAGAGAAGTTCCAAAACTATCTAGTCTAGCTACTCCAATATTTAAATTATATAAGATGTAAGGAAAAAAAAAAGGTGTAAAAGTGTATATAAGTGAAAGTTGAAGAGTCTGTAAGCCCTTCTTTTCTATCTATAAAAGGATAGATTTAATTGTCTTTACATAACATTTGTACTATTTGGACCATATCCCAATTTTGTAGAAGTAGGGAGAGTTGGCAGTTACTAAGTGTAATAAACATCGAACTACTCGTACCTCTTATCGTAATTTAAATGTTTGAATACTTAGGATAAGCTTAACTGACTTGGTTGTTAGGGCCTAGCCCCTTGTAGTCTTTGTTCCGATCTACTCCGTGCTCTTCCAATCCAATCCAAGCTCTTATTAGAGATATGTACATAGTTTGACCAAGTTTAGCCATTCTTGGTGAGAGGCTTGCATTAAAGCATAGTTCAGACCAACTAAATAGGTCATATAGCAAGAATAACCTGATCAAGACTTCGAGTAAGTTGGCCTAAGCCTAAGGCCCTTAACTAAAAGTACTGATCAATACTTATTCCCTGGCTCTCATTAGTGATGGGTCAATAATGAGTGTAAACACTTGAGTGTTTCTAGATCTTTTAGCTAAGCTATCAACATAGGTTTTGTCATAGTGGTTAGCAGGTAGATTATCCGAGCAAGACATGTATTATTCTTTAAGTATTGGTGGACTAAGTCGTATGGAATTGTTAATGAGTTATAATCTTAAACTGTTTAGGATTTTTATACTTTATTCCAAGTTGTATAAGCTCTCAACTCAAAGTTATTCGAGCTTATTACCTTGACACTTTTGCTAAACCTTAAATTCAGAAAGGTATGACTTACTTGAAAAATTTATCTTTAAACTACTCTAATTTTCTTTGAATTCTGTATGTATATAACATCTCTACATGTTTGACTCGACATTCCAGTGATAGATGGAGTCAAAAAATCTCGACCACTAGTTTCAAATATAAGGCAAATGGCAAGATCAAATTATGAGGCATCAACCCATATTAATTCTCCATAGCTACCAAATCAATGCATGGGCTTGCTTATAAGTATTTACAACCTATACTTTCGCACACTTTCCACAACTTTTCTTCTTTTTTTCCTTATTCTTCTACAACTTTTCAACTCTACCCAAAGATTAAGTTGTCCATCTACTTCTCTTGACAAAATCATAACTTTTCAACATTTTCAAGTTTTTGACTTGCATTTTCAACTTCTTGAGTAGGTGTAAGCAATAGTATCAAATTATTCTCATATAATGAAGCATGACGTGTAAAGGGGATTACTCAAACCCTTCCCCTCCTAAACACCCCAACAGTAATAGTGTTAGTTCCCCTTCAACAATCCCCAAGCATAGTGGAATTATCTAATGAGAGCATGATCAGTTATATCAAACAATTCGAGAGTTATTTATAGAATCCCATGGGATATATAACCCAATGATAGAGAAGGAAATAAACTAGCAATAACTTGTAAGATAATATAGAGTATGACTTGACACCTAGTAGAGTATAGGTGATATCACAAGCAAATAAGGTATTATACAATTTCAGATACATTTCACATAGTTAGAAGATTGAAAAGCCTCAACAATATATGAACGAATAGCTTTAATAGGTGAAAGGCAGTTTAGCCGTATACAAAGTACTTTGAATTTAGGCTCCATATATAGTTTTCAATTTCTAGAATTCTTTCTTCGCTTACCATTAAGTAATTGCTAGTCAATTTTCTTCGAATGCATATTGTCTTCTGGTTGCATTTGAGGCTATATGTGAAGCACTTGTTTTAATAGAAACATCTCAGCTATTTAGACATTTCTTCACCATCAAGCAAGTAATGGTTGGTTCTACTTGATGAGCTCACCTAAAAGGAAGATCTTAGTTGGTTTGGAGTCTTCCATCCATCATTAGGAGAAGTGGTCCATTGTTAGGTTGAAGAATAAATTTGACTTTTGGTTAGCTTAGACTAGTTAATTTAAACTTCAGACATCAAGAAGCTATAGCCTTATGATGGAAAGGTAGCTATGAAGACAAAGAGTGATGTGATATAGGAAATCGAAGAGAGCAGTTTATGCCTCGAAAGAGGTCTTATTGTGGCGTAGATGTATCCTTTGGAGAAAAGACTACCAAAGAAGAATAAATAGATTTTGGGTAGAATTTGAAAGGTAGAAAGTAAGCAAAAACCTAAGCTACTCGTGAATGTGATGCGTTACTCAAACACACATAGATTGAACCCTTAACAAATGTAACACACTAGTGTAAGTAAAATCAGGTTGCTTACCACATAACCTTACTTAAGGGTTGATATGAGATAAGTAGGGTCGGGTATATTCTCAACAAAAGAGAAATGAAGAAAACTTACAAAATCCTCATTGATTTATAAAAGTCATAATCCTTTACAAGAGTTTATAATGGGGTATTTACACTCACAAATGCTAAGGTTACACAGAAGAAATGAATTTAGTAAAAAGGAAAAAATCAATATACAAGGGTTAGTACAAATGTAAAAAGGACAATTTTGTAATTCTTCTAAAATAAGAATATCGAATTGATAGGAAACAAGGTGCATGTAATAGGATACATGGTGTATGGCAGATGATTAGTAGATTCAGCGTGTAATTGATTCTAAGGCTAGTAGACAAGATCGACGGCTTCTAAACTAGAGAGATGATTGACATTACTTTGCTAAATGGGTTGCTAAGAAGTATAGATGACAAGATAGATCAGCAAACTAGTACGTCAATCATCAATCGATACAGCTTGAGCAAGTTTTTGAGTAAGGAGGAAAAGTACTATTAGATTAACTTAGTACCAAGAGCAGTCACCTTGGCATAACAAGTCAACCTCGTTTGGAATTAGGCAATAATAAAGGATTCGGCAAACCATGTTAGCCATTCCCTTCTCTTAGGAGTATATGAGTGGACTTAGAAGTTGATTCCCATCATTCTCTTCAGGTTGTTTAGGATTTGGGATCAAATCCTCGGAGTTCTCTACAGGGGTATCTCTCTTAACAATGTAGGAGCTCAGATTGGCAATGTTGAAGATGTCAAGATTTAATATCCTTTAGGAAGTTTGAGCTTATAGCCATGATCAATCACTTTCTACAACACATGAAAAGGCCCTTCTTCTCACAGTGGCAAGTTGCCTCCCACTTACTCAAAAACATTATGTTACTAAGATGTAGCTATACTAGGTCTTCCAATTGAAATAGCTTCTTATCCTTACATCCTGGGCTTCTCTAAGTAAGTTTCTCAACAACTTAGGTCAATTGTTTTGTGACTCAACTGTAGATTTGTTACAAAATCTAAGCTTAGTTTTTTGCCTTTTGGTCTCCTTTTCCACCTTAGAGTCTTGGGGCCTAGTCAAGAGATAGCTTAGGACTGAATTCATAAACAAACTCAAATGGAGTTTTGCTAGTCATACTATGGACTAATCTGTTGTAGACAAACTCGTCAATGGGTATACAATTATCCTAGTCAGCTTGATTTCTTCCTATTATAACTCAAAGTAAAGATCCCAATGTTTGATTGATAACCTCTGTTTGTCTATCTATTTAAGGATGACATGACACATTGAACAACAATTTCATTCTTAGTTGACACTACAAGGTCTTCCAAAAATGAATAAGGAATTTTGGGTCTTTATCTAATACTATTCTCCTCAAAACACCATAAAGCTTGACAATTTCCTATAAAAATAAAAGAGAAATAGCTAAAGTATTGTTAGTTTTATGGTAAGGCATGAAGTGTGCCATTTTATTGAACCAATTAATCATAACCATGATGACATCCTTTCATCACACTATACTCAACAAACTAAGAATAGAATCTATACTTAGGTCAATCTATGGTTTGGTTAATACAAGTAAAGGTATTGCTTTCCCTTTCTTTGCTTAATACTTGGTCTCTTTATAGGTCTTGCATCTTTTAATGACACATTATACACCTTTCATCATTCTTAGCCAATAAAACCACAATTTTAACAATTTAAACACCCTTCTTTTTTTAAAGTAGCAAGCTAATCCTATATTATGACCCTCTTTGACAAGTAACTCTCGCATTGTACACATTGATACGCATAGTTTTCTTACTCAAGAAAGGTATCCTTCCTCCACAAAATGGCTATCCAATGTCCTTCTCTCGGTACATTGGACATAAACTATATTAAAATAGTCATCTTGTTGATAGTGCTCTTTTATTCTTGTAAATCCCATTAACCTCATTTAAAGATCGAATAGTAAGGTATGTCATCTAAATAAGGCATCGACTACTATATTTGTCTTCCTTTCTTATACTTGGTTACAAATAAAAATCCTTTTAGAAAGTCTACCCACTTTATCTATTGTTTTGAAAGCTTTGATTGAATCTTCAGATATCTTAAGGCTTAGTGATAATAATGGACAACAAATTCTCTTAACAACAAATAATGCTACCTTGTTTGAATTGCTTAGATTAACATATATAAATCCTTCTCATAAAACAAAAAAATTCTAAGCCAAACCTTTAAGTTTCTTGCTGAAGTAAGTAATAAATCAGTATTCTTATATTAGCACTGTACAATTCCTATGCCATAAGCTTTAGACTCTAGCTCGAATACTTTGCTAAAATTTTGTAATGATAGAACTGGTGTTGCAGTCGACAAAACTTTCTTCCTCCTTACTTCCCCATTTCAATTTGATGTTCTTCCTAGTGAGCTTAGAAGGGGTACAGCAACAAAACTAAAATTTTAAATGAATTTGCAATTGAAAGAAGCTAAACCATAAAAACTTTTGATGTCAACACATGAGGTTAGGGTAAGCCATTCTACAATAGCTCATACTTTCTCCTCATCTACTCTTTAGGCTTCTTCCATTATCTATATACCTTAGAAATACGACTTCATCTTGATAGAAGCAACACTTCCTAAGGTTTCCAAATAACCTTTCATTCCTCAACAACTCAAACATTGTTCTAAGATGATCCATGTAGCTAGTTAGATCTTATCTATACACCAATATATTATCAAAACACACTATGACAAACTTCTATATTTAACTCTTATGCATATGATTCATCAGTTTCATGAATGTGCTTGACGTGTTAGATAAACCAAATAGCATCACAAACCATTCATACAATCCATGCTGGGTTTTAAAGGTTGTCTTGCACTCACCTCCTTCCTTTATGCAAATTTGATAATATCCAAATTTTAGATCAATCTTTGAAAATACTTTGGCTCCATGTAATTCGTTCGGGATATCATCTAACCTTGGTATTAAATATCAATATTTGATAGTGGTTTCATTAACAACTCACCTATCTACGTACATTCTTTAACTTCTATCTTTCTTAGGAACTAACAATGCTGGTACAGCATAAGGACTTATACTTTTACAAACATATCCTCTTTCGATCAACTCATTTACCTATCTCTACAACTCAGTAGCTTGCTCAAGGTTCATCTAGTAGGTTGGCTAATATGGCATAATAACACTTAGTCGTAACTTAATGCCATAGTTTATTCCCCAAAGGGGTAGCAAGCCTCTTGGTAGTTATTTAAGGAATAGATCAATAAATTCTTTTAGTAGCTCTTTAATGGCCTCAGGTAACTCAGCCTCCTTCTTTAGATTTAGTAGTCTTCGAATCAATAAAAAGATTAACTCATCACTCTTCATAGTGCCTCGGAGCTTAGATCAACTCATCATCAAGGCCTTAGTTCATCTATTCAATTTAGCCTGCATACCACAAACCTAACTTGGTATCATAGGAACCAAGGTAATATAAAGACCATCCTTCTCAAATTTATACATATTCTTGTACTCATCATGAATAACTTGTTTGTCAAACAACGAAGGTCAACTAAGTAAGATACATAAAGCACATATTGGTAGTACATCACATAAAATTTCATCCTTATAACTCCCGATAGAAATTGGCAGTGATACTTAGTGCAACACTCGCAAAGATCCTTTTTGGTTCAACCAATTGAGTTTGTATAGCTTAAGGTGTAGATAGGTTGGTAGCTTCAATTATCAACTAATTTCGTAGATGCTACATTCATACAACTATCATTATTGACAATCAAAGCATACAGCCAGTCTTTTACTCAACAAGAGGTATGAAATATATTTTCTTATTGCTCTTCTTATTGATTATGTCCCACACTCAGAACTCGACAAACAATTAATGGTAGCATATTCCCTTCTTCTAGATGTAAGACCTACAATTAGGTATTTAGGGTTCGGTTCGTAGAATTTAAGTCGATTGAGTAAAATTGTTCGATCCAGCCCAAATTTTATGATGAAACTAGGATTATTAGTAAAAATGATCTCATAATTTTAAATTTAGGAAAATAAGTAATAAAATAATTGTTTAATAGAATATTGAATTTTTATGGAAATTGTATGTTATTTATTATAAATGCTTAGAACGGATTTCAATAACTAACAATTAATAGAAATAAATTATATACACACTAAAAATCATAAAATAAATTAAATAATATTTATAAGTATTTATTTATATCATATATATATATATTTACATATAGGTAAAAATACGCAAAATTTCTTAAAATATGCGAAATATGCCAAAATAATGCTAATTAATTAAAAAAATCATAAATAATTAAATAAAAATAAAAAAAATCAAGAAAAATGAGGAAAGGTCAAAAAATGAGGCATGGCAATTTGAAAAAGAAAGATGGAAAATTAACCAATCAAAATCAAACAAATAGAAAGTCAAAAAAGATAAGATAATGTTAAATGTCACCTCAAATTAATGCATAGAAAATCCCTAAGGCCTCTTAAAATAGCCAAAATTTTTTAGAAACACATTTGGATAGTTAGAAGAGTAGACAAAATAGAGAGGATCGAAATAAGAGAGTTAGGGTTAAGTTTTCAAAAATTACAAAAAATTTGTACAGTTGAAGCTTATAAGGAAATCCCTAACCTAACAACCACTTAAGAGTTGATGGCCACCACCCCTACATGATGGTGACAACACTCAGACTGACCGACAAGGCCATGGTAGCTGGCGGTAGCCGGAGCCACCAATGCTAGTAAATCCGATTTCCCTTTGGATTTTAGTTATTTTATTAAAAATATTAAATAGTTTTATAAAATTATGAAATTTAATATTCTAGTGTTTTAAGTATGTAGATTTAGGGAAAAAAATTATTTTAATTATTTTGTATCTAGAAATATATTGTTATTAAGAAATTATGCAAAACCAAGTATGTCTCAAATTATAAATAAAGAGGTTTAAGAGTATAGTTTTGGACTCAAAATTTTTTTATAGATTACTTAAGTGATATAAAATAGTATCACGAAGCCCTTTTTTAAAAATTAATTTTCAAAATTTCTAGATAATTTTTAGGTCTTAATATGAAGCATAAAATGGATAATTTTGGGCTAATTAGGTAATTAAATAGATAATTACTGATTTAGTGCATAATTATATGTTTTAGGATATAAAAATTTGATGAAGTATGCTATTTGTAGTATTTAGGGTATTAGATGTAATCATTAAGGTATTATGTAGTATATATATAATAAGTAAAAACGATAAATTTAAGTTAATTTTGCAATTTAAGGTAATTAGGTGTAAATTTTGATTTTGAATGAATTTAGATATTTTGAGATATTAATTGATGTTGAGAGATGATATTTGAAGTGATAAGACTATTAGATATGTATATTATGTACATATTAGGTGATAATGTATAATATGTAAATATAAAAAACAAATGAGTAGGAAAATATTAGGTTAAAATTGATATTCTAATAATAATAAAACTATGTAATAAATCTAATAGGAAACTTAAATTTAGGTAGTTATATAAAAAATGTAAAACTTTTTTATATTGAGAATAAATTCAGTAATTAAATTACAATACGGAGATATACCGTATAAATTAAAATACTAGTTAGGGGTTAAGTATGATATTTAGGATATCTGAAAATAATGTGATTACTTTCACATTATGGGTGGAAATAAGTTTTTAGGATTCGAGTATAAAATTGTACATATAAACTAAATTAGAACGTAAATTAGAAATCGATGCAAAAATTGAATCAGAACTTAATCTAATTCAAGAGTAATCATAAAAAACTTAAAAACCTATATAATTGGGTATATTAAACCCTAAACTAAAGATAACAATTGACGTTATAGGATAAATTAATCTATAGTAGCTATATGAAAAACTGAAACAATATTTGTATTATAAGGATTTTTAGAGATGATTAGTATGAGTCGCACCTAAAGCGAGCAAGCGAAGAGTCCACGTAAGTTAAGATTAATATACTATATTTGGGAGGCTTGAAATTATGCTTGATTGTACTTTTTAGATAATGCGCTTATGCTTATTGCTAAGTTGATGCTATAATTCCAATTCGCTACTTTACATTGTATTTGTATGAATTATTGTAATGATTGAACACCTTAAACTGGATCTAATTAAATATATGACTTGAAATTCTAAATTAGATATGCATAGCAACCCATTAAGGGAAACCTAGGGTACTCCGACCAAATACTAACCCCTTCAAAAGGGATAACGCTGGATAGCATAATTAGTCCCTTTTTCATCCTTAGTTGAACTAAGTGACAGGTGAGAAAGTAATGATAAGGGTGAAGTTAATAATTCAAAGGTAATCACAAGAAGAGCAATGTCTCCATTACTCAAGCTTAGGTTAGATCGTAAGCTGTTGCATTAATGGAAACTCTTCAATCCAGATTAGAGCAGGTATAATTTATCTAATCTCATGACAGGCCAGATAAAGTCGTGCGATGGCATTTGTTCGAATATAGATTGCATCTAATTAATTTGATTGATAATCCTAATTGGGTTGGTTGTATAGTTTTAAGTCTCCGTCCCAACTTATTAAACTATGGTTGCTCATATCCTTATAAACATTGCATATGCTAGCTAGGAAGCGGTTTATATCTACCTTGAAGTTAGTAGCTACTGAATCTTAAGGGAGTAGGGATATAAAATCGAGGATATGATACACTCACAAGTTTGAATTTTATCTTTCAAGTTTTATGTATTTATTAAGTGGATTATGTGAGGTTACTAACTCTTATAAAATATTCAGATTATTTTAATGTAAGTATGTATTTTTTTTAAGTTCATAAGCGAATAATTCATTTAATTTATGAATTGTTTATTTTAAAGCGGGTTAGTCATGGACACCTTATATGAATCAAGTCAAAGCTAATAGCTATATGGTCATCTTCTATCTTAAGGTTTATATGGCAAGATTGTTACGACTCTGCCGCTTTAAAGTGTGATATTAGATAAATGTTATCTCTCATAGTCCCTATCTTTACTCCCTCTTTTAATCCTTCCATAATTTCACCAACTTCTTTGTAAGTACTATATACTTCAAAGGTTGAAACTTCTCCTCTAATGACTATAGTTCATTGGTTGAGCATTAGGTGGGCATATATCTGAAACTTTTGCATTTAAAGTACTTTAGCTTGCTAGTCTTTCTTCTTAAGGTCTGCCTTCCTTCTCTTTTCCTCCTTGTTCCAACCTCATTCATTTTAAATGTGACACTTATGATTCCTTTTTGCTTGGCATTGGGCCACTAAACCTTTTACCACTTCCTTAGGTAGGTTGAGAGGGTTGGATGGGTTAAGAAGGTAGAGCTTGGAAAGGTTAGCTCCTTGTTTGCCATTCAACTCATTTAACAATCTTAATGGATTTTTTTAGGGTAGTAAGGAAATGCATCTCAACAATGTCTCTCATCTTTTATCTTAAGCCAGTAACAAACCTCAAACTAGTGTGAGCCTCAAGTTTTTCCACTTTGCATATGATCATAAACATTTGGAACTCCTAGACATACTCATCAATACTTTGGGTTCCTTAATTTAATTTTTATAGCTTTTCGAAAGTGTCCTAATAATATGATTCAGGAATGAATTGGCTTCACATGACCCTTTTCATTTAATCCTACATATGTACATTATGTTAACCTTCTCTCTACCTCATCAACTGCATCTTTTTTCCATCACATGTGAGCATACTCAATGAACTCTAAGGTAACAAGTCAAACATTGTCCTCTTTTCAATAGTTATAACACTCAAATAATTTATCAACTCAATTTTCCTAATCCATGAAGTCATTGGCACTTCCATTCCCTAAATTGCTCGAAAACTAAATCTTCACATTTTCAATACTTCTAGGAGCTCAAACAACATGCTCCTCATAATAGTCATCACCTAACTCATCTTCAACTTCATTAGCTTCTTCAAGAACAATCCTTTGACAAGCAAGTCAGTCTACTCCTCTATGTTGACAAACAGGCAAGTTAAAACCTAATAGGTCAAACTACATATCTTCCTTATTGGGGTACTCGACCCAGTCTTTCATCATCTTCGTTAGAGTCTTCTTGTTCACTCTCTTTATCATCATCTACTTCTACTCTATGATTGACTCTTTATTTAATCACTTTGACTCACACATGACATGCTAGATAATTCAAACTTTAGTTTTTGTCCTATTGACTATGTAATCAACTATGTTATTTTTTGGGGTATCTCATTAGCACTACTACTAGTACAGCAATTTCCTTCAGTATGGATAGCCTCTACTCACATCATTGACATCATATTTGTAAGGCGATCTATTCACTAATCGATGGATCAAGGAGTTTTCTCCATACGGTAGCCCTTTTCTAAAGCATCACTCTCATTGTTTCCAATTACAACATTCACATTGTGCTCCTTTATTCTTACTATCATAGTAAATTTTCAACTAAAACTCTAAATTTTTATCGTACTCCCTCTTAACAATTACTATAACATGACAACACCTACTTATTTAACTTTTACTACCACCACAATTCTTCGACAACTACAACGACAATGATATAGACAACTCAGTGATGACCTATTGTGTTTCAAGAGGCAAAAACAAAGTAAGAATAGAACCACACTAACAATTATAAACCACAACGTCAACACAAATCTCCATATATGCAATAACCAACATACTACATATACACTAACATAACATAATCAAATACCAACACATATACACAATTAAAGAACCAATAGCAATGGGATTCTTAAGAACCCATGGCCTTTCTCACAATCTTAAGCTCTAATACTAAGATGATATGACATAGGAAATTAAAGAGTGGGGTTTGTACCACAAAAGAGGTCTTACTATAGTATAGATGGGTCATTTGCAGAAAAGACTACTAATGAAGAGTAAATAGGTTTAGGATGGAATTTAAAGGGTAAGAAGTAAGCAAAAACCTATGTGTTGCTCATGGATGTGACCCACTACTCAAGTACACATAGATTAAACTCTTACCAAATGTGATGCATTAGTTTAAGTAAATTCGGGTCGCTTGTTACACAACCTTACTAAAGGGTTGATATGAGCTAAGTAGGGTTTAGGTATATCCATAATAAAGGAGAAATGAAGAAAACTCAGAAGATTCTCATAGATTGATAAAAGTTGTAATCCTTTACAAAGTGTATAGTATGGTATTTATACTTGCAAATGCTAGGGTTATACAAAAGAAATAAATTTACTAAAAAGGGCAAAATCTACATACAAAGGTTAGTGCAAATGCAAGAAGGACAATTTTATAATCCTTCTAAAATGGGTTGTTAGGAGATAAGGTACACGTAGTAAGACACATGGAGTCTAGCGAATGGTTAGCAAATTCATTCTGTAACTGATTCTAAGGCAACCAAATAAGATCAATGGCTTCTAAATTCGAGAGATGATTGTCATTACTTTGCTGAGTAGGTTGCTGAGAAGCATTGGTAATAAGACAGATCAGTGAAATAGTGCAACAACCCTCAATTAGCATAGCTTAAGCAAGTTCTTAAGTAAGGAGGAGAGTACTAGTAGATTGTCTCGATAGTAAGAGCAGGTCACCTCGACATAATAGGTTAGCCTCGTCTGGTGAGCAATTGTTGAGGATTTGATGTATCATGTAGGCCATTCCCTTTACTTAAGAGCATGTGAGTGGACCTGGAAGTTGATTCCAATTAAAGAGGAAATAAAATGGGAGGTTAATCTATTAAGACGCTAGGGTGATTGTTGATCAGTACCACAAGAGTGAAAAAAGCTTCTTCGATGATGAGGGTAAGGAAGAAGAAGGTATTAATCGTTACTTTTCGCCATGCTAAGGTGGGCTTGCTATAGGGAAGCTATTTTATCTAGTGCTATTAGGAGAGTAGATACTTTTTGTTGCTCATATTCAGTAAGTTATTCTATAAGTATCTCTTATATATCTCTTGATTAGCCATTTCTACATTTTGTAGATATGTAGCTTCAAGACATGGACCTCAATCACCTCTTAGCTTAAGCTAAAATAAGTACATAAAACAAGTTTAACAAGTAGGCTCCCCCTTCAAAGCCTAAAGAAAAAAAATTTTCAATCAAAGCTATTATTAGAAAACAAATACCTTACCTTATCGTATATACTAATATAAGGATGGGCGGAAAAGGAACAACTGAGGGCAAAGAAGGGGACCAACCTATGAAGCACCTGTATGATAAAATACCCAAAAAAGATCATCCATCAACTTTGGTAGATGATCTCGTAGATCTAAGAATATGCTTGTACATTAAGGATTCTCCATTCTAACAAAGCTTGGTAAGACATATAATATCAAGCCTATTCTTAAGTAGCTGCTATTCAAAATCCCTAATAAGATGATTATGAATTCCATCCTTTATAAAATACTTATGTTGATGATGTTGCACTTAGCAATGGTAGAACTTGGTTGGCATTACTAAAAGGTGTTATCTTACTATTTAATAAGCTAATTTTGGAGAAGGACAACAAGAGGTCCTCTAATATGAAAGAACCAATTGCTACTAAGATTTATGACGAATGTTCCGATCTTCTTTTTTAGCTTTATCTAAATTGAAAGTTTATTCCTCTACTAAATTAAATTTTCTTTCCTTTATAGATGATCTCAAACATCGTGGAATTGCATGATGCTTGGGATGTCAAGAAGGAGAAGGTAAAAGAGCTTTAGCTTGAGCATGAAACTTTGACCTTCAAGTGTATAAAGGTTGCTACAAGTTTCATAATAACATTCTTACTTAAGTGTAGAAAGCTTAAGATGTTGAAGGTGAACTAGAGAAAGTATGATGGAAAGCTGGTCGAAAATTGTTAAATCAAAGCAAGATAAGTAGAAGGCTAAGGTTAAGGTCTAAGCTTTAAATGTTACCATTATGGTAAACACTAATAAGGAGTTAAATGCAAAGATCTCAAAGATAGAGTGTTGCAATGAGGACTTTAATGCTGAGGTCAAATAACTTTACTCTCAGCTTTAAAAGGTTAAGGAAAAAGGTTTAAACTTTGGAGTAGTCTTGTACATGGTTGTCAAAATCATAATTATAGTATTCATTTGATAACATAGTTACAATAAAATCATATAGAATTTTACAAAATTAGTAAAATCATAAGCTTATAGAATCATATATGAAATTTCATAATTTTACAAGAAGTCAGTACATAAACGATTTTAGATCCATTTTAATTAAGAAAAATATTATAAAATCATAAACTCATAAAATCATATTTTTTATTGGCAATTTTAACAACTATGGTCTTGTGTTGGAAGGGAGAAGGGATATTAAGAGGAAATCTTCTAATTGAAGGAACATTTGATCAACAAAATGTGTAGATTTCTCAACTAGAGAGTGGTACCCACTTGGTCCAAGCAAAGAAGAGGTCTTTAATGAGATTATGAATAGTAAGGAATAGATAGAGCTATTAAAGAAGAGATGGGTTTAAGGTGTTAGGGTAGTAAGGGGTAATAAGGGAAAAAGTACTGAAGAAGCATCCTGACTATGGCCTAAACTACTTAGACTTCATATATGACCTAGAAGAAGGAGTTGATGAGGAGGAAGATTCTAGGTAATCTATAGAAGATGGAGAGTGAGATTCCAATTAGGGCAACGAACTTGAGTAAACCCTTCTACTACCTAACACTAAGCTACCTCTTATCCCTAATCCTCTAACTAAGCCTACTTTAGAGCCTATCTAACTGTAAAAGTTGAAGAAAATCAAGGAATTATTATTGACCTCCAACTGATTCTCAATTATGACTTTTGTTCATTCATCTTTCTATTTTTCTGTTAAGACTTCATTTTCAAGATAGAATGTTGACTCTTTGTTGTAGGGACCTAAATTTTTTATTCGCTTGCAAAATATGGATGCTCTTTATTACTTTTGCTTCTATCTGGATGTCTTGTTACGATTTTATTTGTTTGAGTAGCTAATTTAGGAAATATGTTAGCCAATGCTTAGGTTTAGTTGGTTTTCCCTTAAATCATAGGAGGATATCTCCTCTATGAGCACCTCGGATGTTAACACTTAGGTATGGTCTACGAAGCTTCCAATTTGATCAAGTTGGGGCTACCAACTGATTGACCCTAAAGAGGCTTTACTCTATTCTCTTATGTGATAAGTATGAGGTCAAAAGTCTATTTACCTAAGATTTAGGACGTAGAAAAATTAGAAGATTTATTAACTAATGTAGTTTGGATTAGTATAAATTAGAGTTTGCTAATTTGAAAAGAGGTCAAAACTTTGCTCTATTCACCTCTAAGAGGCTAGGACTTAGACAATTTAAAAATTCTTAACCTTTAATAAGTTTAGGATTATACGATTGCATTATGCTTAAATAATGTACATCTTACAAAACATAAGGATCATTATAAAAATAAAATTCATCGATTGATAACAGTAATTACACATAAAATGTATCAACATATATCACTTGAAATATAACTTAAGATTATCTATATTCCATGTTCTAAGAATGAGTTGTCCATCAAGTCTTTCTAATATGCTCCATGACCTCTTCACAATTTTGGCCACATCCTCCCAATTTGGTGATAATTTCCTTTGTCCTTCTCTCAACCCTAAGGCAATGAGCTTTCGACGTATTAGGTCCTAAGCTAGAAGACCTTATGCTTAACTTTCTTAGCATAATATCAAGTAACCTTGTATTTATTAGCAGCTACTTGTACTTTTGCTAGATTATGAGTTTCTTCAAAAGTGTTAAGATTAACATGAAGATCAATCTAATTGACCATGATATCTAGGGATTAAGTTCGGACATTTAGGAGCTCGAGCTTAATAGGAAGGACAACTTTTGAATCAAAGGCCAAAACAAAAATGTGTTTCACTTGTTAAAATCCTATTAGTACTTCGATACCTACATAAGATTGTGGAAAGTTCATTAGCCTACTTCTCTTTAGCACATACCACTCTCTTCTTGAGGCTATAGAGTATAACCATGTTTACGGCTTCTACTTATCCATTTGTGGATAGGTAATAGATGTGTAGTGAATTCTAACATAGTGCTTCTCATAGAAATCACTAACCCTCTGATTGTCAACTTGAGTGCCATTATCTATAATTAGAGCATATAGAACTCTAAATCTCATTAATATGGAGCTGATTATGAATGCTTTTACACTCTTTCCAATAGTTCTAGCTTCTACAATTTTTTAAAATAATTAACTTCTATAATGATATATCACCACTATTTGGTAACCTTTGGAAATAAACCAAGAACACCCAAGCCACTCTAGGTAAATGGCTATGAGTAAGTCAAGAGCAAAAGGCTGCTGCATAAAGAATGTTGAAGAGAGGCATGTTTTTAGTTTTGGTCACATTGTTGGACTAACCCCTTTGCATCTAGTGTAATGTTTTGTTAATAACATCTAAGCCTAAGACCTTAATGTAAAGTGTCCAAGTCTTAATGTGATTACTACAAATGTAAGAGAAAGGAGGGTATGGAATTGCTATAAGTGAGAGGTAAAGAGTGGCAAAAAGAGCTTACCATAGGCCTTTGTCTTTTATTTATAAAAGACTAGGTTTAACCATCTCCAAGTAATCATTGTAATGTTTAGACCATATCTTAACTTTATGGAAGTGAGGGGAGTTAGCAATTACTGGGTATAATAACTGTCAAACCATTTGCACCCTTTATCATAATTTAAATACTTGATTACTTGTGCTAGGCTTCACTAACCTAGTTCATGGGGAGAGGGTAAGGGGAGGGGGGCATCCCCTTATATTCTTTGTTCTAATAAGCTCTTATTTGAGATATGCACATAGTTTGGCTAAGTGTAGCCATTTTTGGTGAAGAGGGTCATAATGAAGTGTAGTTTAGACCAACCAAACAAGTCAAACTAAGCAAAAACAACTTAGCCCATACTTCAAGTGGATCGGCTTAGGCTTAGGGCCTTTAACTAAAATTACTTATCAACACAAGGGTTTTGAATCCTTACCAAGAGCTCCATCTTCCATTTATAGATTATAGGCCTAGCTATTTTTCAAAAAGTGATAAAAATGGCAAGATCTTCTCTTTGACTCTACATTTTGCAAAGAGGATCTTAGCAATAGGTTGTGATATGTAGACTAAGGACTAACAAGGGTAGACGATATCGAGGTAGGTCAAAAGTAGGGCTATGGCTTGAAAATTGGTAGGAAAGGTTGAGATTAAGTAAACTCGTAAGTTGCATAAAAAATATTATTTACCTAAGAACACTCACAAACCACATAACATAGTTGATGTGACATATAACTAACTAATAGGTCATTGCCACTAGTTCTTGGTCAAGGAAATAAATAAGAGTAATTGCAAAATGAACTTGTAAGGGCAAGAACAAGTTACACAGGGAAAATAAAGTATATAATGTGAGATGATGAAGATGATGATTGCAACTAATTATAGTATGGGTATTTATACCCAGCTATTTTAGGGAAAAATTATAAAGATGATTAACTAATTATTGATAGTCAGTTTTTCTCATTTGACATACTTATTCATTTGGTCACCGATATGCCAAATAGTCAAATCCCTCAGCATACCTTTGGATAGATAATACACGGCATTTCTACTAAGTAGCATAAATCTATTCCTAGTTTGAATTCAAGTCCATGGCGCGAATGATTATTATAAGCACGGTTATATTATATAACCGCCCGCTCTCCGTACATATCAAGAGAGGTGTTAAATCAACAAACTTCCACGTATCTTAACAGTTACTCCTACAACTGCCTTAGATATTACAACCACCTACAAATACTCGAAAGAAACTCTATAAGAGCTCTCTAATACTTTTTACACACATACTTTTCATACAAAGTTAACCTATTAACTTAGGTATCGAACTAGCCCCACCGAACTGGCCCCAGTACCAAGCATTTTATTCTCTTTTGAAGGATTTTCCTTCATCCCAAATTCACCAATAACACTTCATCTCAGAAGTGCAAGTGTTGATACTTTCTCCCAATACCTTGAAGGGGGCAGTCAGCATGCTGATGAGCAATGACTAGCTAAAATTGAGTAACTTTGTCTTAATTTAGCTAAGGAAAATTCCTAGTTAAACAAAAAACATAAATAGATCATTGATCTTCTTCATTATTCATTCGAACCAGAACAAAGAGCATGGCTATTATGATGCCAACAATACCGATAATTCAATTTATTCAATTGAATTGCCAAAAAAGCAAGCTGAAGTTATCATAAGACCTTCGGCTCCTTCTTTCAAGAAGTTTAATAAAGGCAAGCAATCGCAACAAGTGCATCATATAGGACCCTCACATGTCAATACCCTTATTACAGCGACCAAGCAATTCCAAATCAAGAAAAGTCCTTTCTTTCTAGAGATTTTGGAAGAAGTGATACCTCAGTACAGTAAGCTACCCTAGTTCAAAACTTATGATGGGATGAAAGACCCTGAAGACCACTTGGAGTACTACCGTACATTAGCCAAGTTGCATGGTTTAAGCGACACAGTGGCCTGTTAAGTCGTTCCCTCAACTTTGAGGAATGTAGCCAGCACATGGTTCAAACATTTGAAACCAAATACTATTTTATGTTTTGATGAGCTAGCATAAGTGTTTCTTCAACACTTCCTTGCCGACAAACTTCCCATTAAGGACTCTTCCATCCTTAACACCATTAAACAGAAGTCCAACGAGTCAATCAAGGATTATTTGGCTAGATTTATGGCCAAGATGAACCAAATCCCAGAACTAGATATGAGTATGGCCTTTAATGATGTAATTGACAAGTCAAGCCCCATGGAGACTTTTTCAAGTTTCTTGCAAAGAACAAGCCAAAAAATTTTGCTAAGTTTAAGGCTAAAGCCACCTCATACATCCACCAAGAAGACAACAAAAAGGTGCGGTGAGAAGCTAATCAAAGTAAAGGAGATGGAAAGAATGATAAGCAAAAAAGTGTGAAGGATAGACTCAACACGAATGGCCATAGCTTAGATGCCAAGAGGAAGAGAACGAGGATCCCGACATATTCATCTCATATGCTTATCAATTGTCTAATCTCAGACATTTTGATGGAGGTACGTAGAGAGAAAGGCATCTTCCAATAGCCCGAAAGAATGAGATGGAATCCCTTAAGGAGAAGCTCTAATAAGTACAGTGATTTCCACCATGACAAAGGTTACAATACAAATGAGTACGTTCAATTCAAGAATACAATTGAAGATGCAATCCAACATGGGCACTTGCGCAAGTTCTTAACGTATGATGCCAAGAATATCGAGAGACTGTATCAAAGGAGACGTAAGGAATAAGAGAATGACACATGGCTAACAATAGCCGTAAGAGATGCAAGGGACGTAAATTTTAGAAGAGCACCTAATGGAGTGTTTAACACCGTTGTTAGCGAACCTACTATAGGCCAATTGAGCTCTTCGAACTCAATTAATGCCAAGAATTACGTTTGCAATGTTCAAAACAAAAAAGTTAGGATCGATAATACCATATATTTCAGAGAGGAATATTTTGAGGGCATCCAAAGGCCGTACGATGACGCGCTCGTCATCAATGCAAGAGTCACGAACTTTGAAGTCAAGAAGATTCTTGTTGACATAGAAAGTTCAGTTGACATCATTTTTCAGCATGCCTTTGACTAAATGAGGCCTAAGGTCAAAGCACAACTACGGTCTTACAAGTATGATCTCTATCCCTTCAACAATCAATTCGTCTAAGTGGTCGGAGTTATTTCTTTGTCGATACAGATCGGTAATGACAAGCACATTATAGAGGATAAAGTAGAGTTTCTTTTCATTAAATGTTGGTCCCCTTATAACATGATAATGGGATGGTTATGCTAACATCTATTTGGCATTGTTCCTTCAACTGCACATTTTAAGGCCAAGTTCCCTAATTCTACGGAGTAGGCTGTGCAAATGGGATAAGCAATTGACACAATCCTTGTACATAAGGGCCTTGAGACAAGAAGAAGTATTTCAAGTTTAAACCTATCCGGAAGGCAAGTCAATTGGCATAGAGAATGCTAAGAGTAATATTGAGGAAATTCCTTTAGGGGACAACCTAGGGAAAATAATGAGAATTGTAAAACCCTTGTTAATAGACACTCGGTAAAGTTTGATCAACTACTTGCATGCCAACACCGACGTGTTTGCACGGTCTCCTTTAGACATGCCGAGTATCCTGATAGAAGTTATAGCACACAAGCTTTAGATTGATCCAAACATAAAGGTGGTCCAACAAAAGAAGAGGTATTTTGCACCAGAGCGACAAGTGATTACAATCAGAAAGTGAAGCACAAGGATTTCTAACCTAGAGATGCGGTTTGTCGTAAGATGGAAGCTACTAACATGCAAGTGATTCAAGGAAACCTTGGAGTAAATTAGGATGACCCTATCAAGATCCGAGAAGTCATTGGTAAAGGGGTCAATAGAATAGAAAAGTTATATGGATCTTTCATCCCTCAAACATAGAACACCAAGAATTGGAAATTATATTTCAATTAATCTATCAGATGATTTTTACCACTACTCATTTAGCAATATCCAACTTGTTTGTAAGACTGTAATACTTACTTGTGAGAATTATATTTGAAGTCTCATTATGTTTGTTTTCACTATGATTGTCCAATTAATGAGTTCTATGATGCATGGCAAATGAACTTATCTAGGTTCAAGCCTAATGCGATTAATGAACTATACAATAAACCTTACGACCGAATAATGTGGCTGGTCTACTCCTTAAACAACTAACGAACTATCTACAAAGACAATGGGTATACGAAATAAAACATGTTAAGAAACAAATAAGATGTGAAATAAAACATGCTGAGAAACATATAGCATGTGAAATAAAACATGTCGAGAAACAGATAGTGTTTGGAATAAAATATGCTGATGAATAAGAGCGCAAAGTAATGCACATATACTATACATGCTGTAAAAGTGTAGTATGTGATATTAAATGTATTAGTGGCTCCTAAGTAAAGTATTATTGCTCAAAAAGGGTTACAAATACTTGGCACTGTCTTAAAGATATTTTGATTAATAACTACATGAGAACACAATGAGCCATTACAATAGAAATCCTATGGCCTATTCTCAGATTCAGTAGAAGTGATTTTTAGATTAATGGTTGGGGCTTCTTCGCTAACCGGGCTCTCAGAACGGGTAACTTCCTCAGCATTAGCTTCATTGTTACCTTGATTTATACTCCCGGCACCTGTCTCATTGCCTTCATCTTCTCGTTGGCACAACTGACTTTGTCATCGACGTCAATAAAGTCAAGACAAGAGAGATCGTAATCAGGGTGAAGCTTCAAGAGCTCCTCTCTTGCCACTTAGACCCCACTCCAACAACTTCTCCCATAGAAGCCTCTCATGTTGTCGATTGGAAGTGACTATATCGAGAGCCTCTTCAACTGATGGTCCTCTCCTTACAGTTTCCTCTAACTCGGTAATACGACTCTATAAGTTTGAGTTGTTGGTCTCCAACTCCTTTATTTGCATCATAAGCTTATCTTCATCCTCGCTCATCGTATAAATAGTTCGACCGAAGCTTTAGCACTCCTCTTTCTTCGTCTGTAGATCCTCTTTTAGGCCTTCAGAGTTTTTGTACTGATCTTCCATTTTAGCCTTTAGGCTTAAGATTTCATTGGTAACGAGGTCATGTGCCAACTTCTCAATAGCAAGTTCTACTTAGAGCTTTCTCGCCTCCATCTTAGCCGTTATCCTTGCATTCTTAATAGTAGCAATTTGGGCTTTTGATGCATTGTATGGATCATCAACTTTCTGCAGCAAATTCATTTAACACAATCAGGAATGAATGGGAATAACACATGGATACAACTGAAGATATTATCTTCTTTGCCTCTTTGTCAGCCTCGTCCAAAGCCATTAGAATATGGCTACTCATTTGGAAAAGGAAATGTGTTAGTAACCCGAACGGATTCGATAATTAAAAGTAATGATTATGGGTACTCACATCATACAGTTTGGCCGCGATATGGACCTTATTGCAACCACCAACCCTTTTGACGTCCTTCTTGGCAATATCTCTGTCTTTCGAAAGAATAATCCCTTCCATTAAAGCTAAAGATTTTGTCCTATCTCCCAAGACCGAGTTGGTATCCAAAATTTGGTGGCTTCAACAAGGGACGAAGTATTCACCAACCTCATTATTAGGGACGAATTCGGCACTACTGATGCTAAGAGCTTTCGACCACATTGCCTCCTTTACCTTTTTTTCCAAGCCCTTGGATTTCTTGGTAGGTGGTTGGCCAATAAGTTCCTTCTCCAATCTTTTATCAGCACTTGGCACCGCCTCAATTGCTAGTGATGACCCTTTTATGGTAGTGGCATTTTCATCCTCTTCATTGGGATGTGTCTCTTGACGTTCATCATCCCTCGACTCAACAGATGTTTGAATGATCTTAATTGAAGGCTCCTCAGAACGAATAACCTCGATCGACATTGTCTTCTTACTCTCTTTCCACCTCTCAGTAGGACCGGAGGTCTTCTATATTGCCGCCTACGTCGCTGTAACCTCGTTTGCTGGCTTCTTTGTGACAGCAGGCCGAATTGTAGTTGTTGAGGTAGTCGCCCTTTTATCTACCTTGGGTATTTTTAGCCTTGGCCTATGTATAGCTTGGCTGGATTCACCTCACCAATACCAATATCTACAATACGAGTAAATAAATTAATATAAATAAGGGAAAAAGATGAACTTACATTTTCCGTACCGAGTAAGGCTTAAAGGCCACAATTCTCCCCCCAAGTCTTGAGAGCGGCTTTCCTCTTATGGCTACACTCGACACGGCAGTAACTCAATAGCATACCTTCTTTTCAAAAAATATTAGGTCTCCATTTTCGTAATGTCGTATAATTCTTTCGGCATCCTAGAAGAATATTTTATTCCTTCTCTTTTCTTGAATTTTCCTCATTGTTGTTGCATCATTCAGCATTAGATCTATATCTTTTGTATGTATCAGCTCAGTCTATTAGATCTACAAGTCCAAGTTCTCATTAGACACTATTGACATGAACTTGTCATGCCACTTGTAAATCTTGGATTCTAACCTATCCATGAACTTATGCCCATACCTCGTAGTAATGAAGTACCACCCGTTAGGCTGCCTTTGAATAGTAAAGAAAAACCGAAACAATTGAGGCATAGCCCTGACTTCAACTTCTTTGCAGACTATCTCAAAAGCCACTAAAAGCCAATATGTGTTAGGTGAGAACATACTTAGCGCAACTCTGAAGTAACTGAAAAAGCCCTTAACAAATGCCGAAAAAGGGAAGTGTAACCCAAAATCCAAATATTTCAAGTATATATGGAACTCGTGCTCCTTTAGGAAGCATACCCTTTCCCGATCTCTCAGCCTCCTCAAGTTCCATGTTCCAAGAAGGTCTCGCCAGTACTGATTATATTTTATGACAAGAGTTTTGTTGATGGAACTGGTAGCTCTATTTAGAGAGTCGTGAGAATAGGCTATTGTGTTATACAGATATCTTATCGAGGACCTCTCTTCCTTATCCTCAGGATAATTATCTATAAAAAGCTCATTAATCCAAGCAAGTTTATCTCACCTTACCTCCATACTATCTGCTGAATCACCTAAAAAATACATCGCCTCGCTCTTTATTTGGGTAGGGGGAAGTAGCCTCAGTTTCCATTGCCTTTTGGAGAGGATAAGTTGACAAGTAACTTTGCAAACCATACTTAAATGGTTGTACAAAATGATATAACACAAGTCAAAGAATTTGAGTTTAAAGATGAGAAAACAAATGAAAGTTTAAGATGCAACTCGAAAAATGAATTCTAATTGTGAATAGTACTTTATATATGGACAATTCGTCCTCGTAACTGCAAATTTGCATCTAACAGTAATGATGCACTGATTTAGTAATGGCACGAATTGCTGATGCGTGTCTCATGATAGAAATCTGGCGGCTTACAACTTTCTAACAATTATTAGGCCTATAACAAAATGATGACCCAGACGATAGATGTCATGCCTCCAATTTTTTGGTTTTTCGAACAGGCGGGAGTTTAGAAATTGTGACCTTTCGACTAGGATGTGATCTATCCTACTTCCCACCATGCCGACATTGATCTAAAAAATCACTCCCCCACTCAGCTTTTAGTGTAAAATATATATGTAATCAAATACTCGAACATGGGAATTGAGGGGCAAATGTTGATAGTTAGTTTTCACTCATTTGACATACTCGTTCATTCGGCTGCCGATATGCCGAATAGCATGCCTCTCTGCATACCTCTGGATAGATAATACATGGCATTTCTACCGAGTATTATAAATCTGTTCCTGATCTGAATTCAAGTTCCATAGCACAAACAATTATTATAAGTACAGTTATATTACATAACCACCTACTCTCCTTACATATCAGGAGAAGTGTCTAATTAAGAAACTTTCGCGTGTCTTAACAGTTACTCCGACAACTGCCTTAGACACAACCACCTATAAATATTAGAAAGAAACTATGTAAGAGCTCTTTAACAATTTTTACTCACATAATTTTCATACAAAGTTACCTTACTAACTTACGCATTAGAGTAGCCGCATCGGATTGGCCTTGATACCAAGCATTTCATTTTCTTTTGCAAGATTTTCCTTCATCCCAAAATTCACCAACAACACAAATAAAAAGAGATAATGACCTTAAAGAGAAAATAATAGAAAGAAGATAAAAAGGGGTAAATCTATAAAAGGTGAAAAGAATATCCTCCTAGAATAGTACATTGTGCGAATGTCAGAGACAGTTGGCATTAGTTGCTTAGCTGAGTCACTATGTAGGTCATAAACTAGGTTAGGTCCTGTAGTAGCTCAAAGAGGCATCTAAATAGGTTAGCACTTGACAAGGGTAGCTTAAAAGTAGCTTGGACGAGTTAACAGGTGGATTGGCCAAATTGTTTAGAAACTTAGGTAGTGTTTTTGCTAAAGGTAAAGTAGTGAAGATCAGGTTAAAGCTTGAGTAACAAAACAACAGATTGAGTCAGCAAAGCAAATCTAACTCTTTTAGACTTAGATGGGTGAAGATGATTCTTCATGCCATGTACTCAAGTCTTTTAGCTTAAGTATGCTTAAGAGGACTTTGAGGTTAATTCTTATCATCCCCTCCAGATTTATTGGGATTTGGGATTAAATCCAAAGAGTCTTCTTATTAGGCTTTTCCTTCAAGCACATAGGAGCATAAGTCAATAACATTAAATGTATTAGATATTGATGGGAATCAGCCTCCGATTATATCTAAGCCGAGGCAAACTTGTTTGAAGTTAAGGCCTATTAATGCTTGCTGAAGCCAAGCTGAAGCCAAAAGGATGAGAGAAAGGAAGATAAACACTTAGCATCAAGTCTAATGTTAGTTGAGGTGCCAAGAGACCACAAGACTGAGTACTCAAGACCAAAGAACCATTCGACAGAACACCGAGAGACTAGTGCTAACTGATTTTAGAACTCAGCAATTATGGGCTAACCTTTTTAGTGTTTCAGCTAAACACTGCAAGACTTTATGGACTCCTTCCCAAGCTCGTACATCCAACTGCCAACCCCATCCAATTCGAATACTACTCCTTTCAAAACATGCCAAGTGACTGTATGCTGACTTCTCTAACCCTTATTTGAGTCTCGAGCAACATTTAGTATTCGTGAGTTGTATCGAATCCTATTTCAAGCTCATACTCTTGATAGTGTTTGTGTCTAAGTGACTTATATCCATTCACATTCACCATCAAATCCTCTTGTTCTTCGTACTTATTTTGAATCCTAAATACCTATTTCGGGTTTTCGAGATCTATTGCCATTGATCCTTATCATCTTTAGTATCAAACCTTTGGGGAGATACGCATATTAGTGTTATTCAAAGATTGTTTAGCTATTTGAACATCTGTTCGTTGTCATTCTGTAGTGTAGTGTGTTGTTCGTGTTTTTAGTAGTTGTGGTGTTGTGTTGTAGTTGAGTCTAGTAACATTAAGTTTAGTAGTTGATTCTGGTTGTTGTGGAAGTGTTTGTTAGTAGTGGTAGCTATAAAAGCTGAGTAGTGTTTGTTCAACTTTTTGTAAATTTACTTTATGGACAAGAATGTCGAAGGATAGTGTCAACAACATTGGTAATAGCCCTCGCGAAAGTTTGAGACAACGTATCGATAACTTGGAATATCGGATTCAAAATCTCACTGACTTTATACAAGAACTCACTGGATTAGTTAGGGGTAGTAGACGTGATGGTCGAGAAGAAAGAATGGAGGGAATACCCACCAGTAGAAGCGATTCAAATGAACTTAACAAGGATGAGTAACAGTTGAAAAGAGCTGCCGAGCTAAGAAGAAAAGAAAACCAATCAATGTCGAGAAGAGGTAATGACAGGAGTGTTGACTCTAAGTTGAACGAAGGAGCTCGAAAAAAACAATCGAGGCCGAGAAGAGACATTGTTGAGTAAAGCTCTAATAAAAGTAGCTAAACTGAGGTGAATTGACCTATTCAGAATGCAAGGGATGAACCTTAAGAACTTGGCCGAGGACTTAATAATATCCAGCTCAAACTATTGACATACAAAGGAAGTAATTGACTTGAAGAATTCCTTGACTACGTTTCTCGAGTCACGAAGTTTTTCGAGTGCTACAAGTGTGATGACTGAACAAAGGTTAAGTTGGCTTCATTATCCCTTATTAAGTATGCAAGTTTTTGGTGGGGGTAAGTTGAGTGCCAAGTGAGCTGCTGAAGGAGAAAAATTGATCAAAACTTGGAGGCTTATGAAGCGTTTGATGAACCAATGATTTGTGCCTGTTGAGCCTGTTTTTCGATTTCTTTTATTTAAAATTAATTTTCCCATTTCTGATTAATACTAAACTCTAACCTATTTAATATTAATCATCGACTAAACAAATTGAGAAATTCTAGTTTTTATTGAAAATTTATTTTTGGAGTTGCCACCCTACTGAAGTCGGGAAAAGAAAAAGAAACCGTAACAAATTGGGTGGATTAATTACAATTTGGCTACCGATCTTTGATTTAAATTTTAAATGAAGAATCAGAGGGTTCTAAGTTCGAGGACTAATCTATTAAACCCTAACGGGTACCATTATCAATTTACTAAAATTAAGATTATTCTTCTAATTATAATATTTTAAATAAATGAATAAATAAATAAAATCAAAAGAGAGAGGATCCTAAGTTTCTACAAATTTTATCGTCACCTCGAAGGTACCTACGTACCGCTAGCTGGGATCAGACGATAGTAGTTCTTTCAGAAAATCTTAGTGTGTTGATTGATTTTAATTTTTGAAAACCGGTCGAGCTTATGTTTTAGTTGATTCGGTTTAAAAAAAAAATTCTAAACAATCCTAACTCTTGAGTGTTTTTGTTTTTTTTTTTTTTAAAATACTCTAACAATCCTATTTTTTTTTTTTAAAAAAAAGAGTCTTTTATTAATTTTTATTTAGAGAAAAACAACTTTCTATGTGATAAACTAAATCCTAAGATATGGTCAATCCTAGCAATCCCTAAACTAATATAGACGACTATATATTAAAATAAATTAATTCCATATGATATACTGGTATAAAAATTAATACTAAAACTCCTGAACTAACATATATATATATATATCATATATTATGTTAACAAATAAAGTATAGTTAATATAATAATATATATATGTAATAAAAAAACCAATCTTAACGGTTCCTAATCTAATGTTTATGTCCACTTATTAAATAAATATTCACTTAAATTAATATAATGTACCTAACATATATTACAAAGAAAACTAATACTAAAAAAATACCTTAAACTAATATACACACACACACACACACACACACACACACACACATATATATATATATATATATACCATATTAAACCATCAAAGTCCTAACAAAATAATAACATAATAAATCAGAAAAAATTTAGATAGAAACCAAACCTGATTGCGGGGCTACTGTCTCCAACGTGCATAGTTGCTGCAAAGCGCTATTGTGCAGATTTTGTTAGTCATCGGTAGTTCATGCAGTTGCAGCGATCAATACGGATGATCGGTACATAGGCTACGTTAGTATGGAGAGAAACGTACGTATTTGATGTATGTTGCTGTTGACGGATGGGGCTAGCTACAATTGGAATGTGTACTGGAGTTGCTATCCGTGGCGTTGGGACGATGCTGGATGTCGCTGCTATCCGCCTTGTTGCTGTCTTGTTTGCTGCTTTCCACCTTCCTGTTGTCCTATCCGCTCCTATCTGTCGTGCTGCTGTCCTGTTCCTTGCTATCTACCGTGCTGCTGTTTTCCTGGTCGTGCTAAAGAATTCTGCAGTAATAGTCGTTGGATGTATGCAGTCTTGAAAGGTTTTATAACAGTGGGCTGTTTGTGGGACTATGTTTAGTCGCTGAATTATTGTTGTGTCAATGTGGTCTTTCTCTACTGTGTCTCTTCTTTTTTATGCACGTGTATGTGTGTTTTAAGGTCTAAATCAAATCATATCTAGTTATATCTATTGTATCTGATTCGACAAAAACTAAATCCAAATTAACTCAAATCCAATTTAATAAAATCAAATTAGATTCAAATGTTTTTAATTAGATATGAATCCCATTTATTTCTCTTGCTTTTGTAAAATATAGTAAAACAAAAAACATAAGTGCTTGGCAAAACTCAAACCCAAGACCTCAAACTACATCCATTCAAAATACTCCAATACTTATCCGTTAGGCCGTTGGCCTGTACCTTGATATTTAATACAATTAAACAACACTTAAACCATGCGACTCCCTAAAATAATTTTTGAACTAAGCTAAAACTAAAACGAATGACTCTAATATGAGTTACTTCCTAAAAAAATAAAAAAAAAATTTCTTTTATCTCATTTTTTTTCTTTTTTTTTTCAATTTTTATTATTTTATTATTATTTTTTAATTTTTATAATAATAATTTTATTTTTTTAATTAGGACTCTTTTTGTAAAAATAAAAATTATGATTACAAAGGGGCAAAAATTAGGTATCTACAGTACCAACTTACTTCAAGCAAGAGATGCTCTATGCTTTTTAGCACTTGAAGCAAGGTTGAAACACTATTGAAGAATATTTGCTAGAGTTTGAAACTCTAATGACTAGATGTGAGATTGCTAAGCCACAGAACTGTACAATTGTTAGATTCTTAAGTGGACTTTCAGATGATATTGCTAACATAGTTGAATTGCAATCATTTAACTCATTGGATGAGTTGATCAATTTGCCATTAAGATGGAGAGATAGAGGAGAAAATGGCATCAAAGGTCAACTAGCCAACTTCAACAAGGTAGCCTTGAACCTAAGAGGTATGCCGAAAGAAAAAAGGGCTAAAGAAGAAGATGGAGAAGGGAGAACCTAGCCAACCTAAACATGTTGAGACAAAGAGGGTCAAGAAAGAAAAGACACTTGGCAACAAGGCCTAAGATGTGAAATGCTTCAAATGCTTAGGTTATGGACACATTGCATCTCAATGCTCGAATAAGAAGGTCACGGGCCCAAGGATCAAATCTAGAGTCAGAGTAACAAGAGTTCGAAAGACCAGTTGATAGAAGAAGATATCTGTGCCAAAGACCTAGATAAACTCTTAGCTACGGTGATACGAGTTGACCTAAAGAATGATCCCGAACAAAGGGAAAATTTATTTCACATACAGTGCCTAGTGGATGGGAAGACTTATTCCCTAGTTGTTGATGGAGATAGTTGTACCAATATCATCTCTACTGAGTTAGTAGAAAAGATAAAATTACCGACCTACCCGCACTCTTGACCTTATGGACTAAAATGGTTTAATGACAAAGGTATGGTCCATGTGCATAAAGGAGTACAGATAGCATTCAAGGCTGGACAATATGAGGATAAGATCGACTTTGACGTAATGCCTATAAATGCTGCGAATCTACTTCTTAGCTAACCATAGGAGTTTGATTGGAAAGTGATCCATGACGAATTCCTCAACACTTACATTTTTGGAAGGATGGGAAGAGCTCTCTCTTAACCTTGATGAGCATTGAGGAAATCCATAGAGAGTTAGCACCCATGGTTAAGCGAAAAGGGAGAAGGAGCTTATTCAACATCCTAGCCCATGCTCAACACTTAACATCAAGGACGACTTCCTTTCAAACCCGTACTAATGATGGGAATCGGCCTCTGACTATATCCAAGCTGAGGCAAACCTATTTGAAGCCGAGGCCTATTAATACTTACAGAAGCTGACTTGCAGCTAGAAGGATGAGAGGAAGAAGATAAACACTTGGCATCAAGTCTATCATCAACCGAGATTCTTAGATACCATAAGACCGAATATTCGATACCAAAGAACCACTCGGCATAGCATTGAGAGACTCGTGCCAATTGATTCTAGAACTAGGCAATTATGGGCTAACCTTTCTAGTGTCTCGGCCAAATACTACAAGACTTTGAGGACTCCTTCCCAAACCCGTACATCCAACTACCAACCCCGTCCATTTAGATACTTCTCCTTCTAAGACATGCCGAGTGACTGCATGCCGACTTCCCTTGTAAAAAGCACAGTTTTGTATTCTTGTACATGTTTTCCTTTATTTTATTTATGGGCCTAATTCTTTAGGGTTTAAGGCCTTGTACACTATTTACAATTTTATCACTAGAGTTTAGAACTTGTTATAAATAGCAACATCTGTAAACATCAAATACATATGAAATTGGATAGAAAAGAATATTCCTGTGTTTTGAAATCTTTCCCTTTTTTGAGCAAGGCTACTCTTGAGCTAGCATTGCCGGATTATTGAGTGTAAATCAAACTCTTTAACCATTCGCATGTTCTTATCAATCTTTTCCTCAAGATTGTAGCGAACTCCTTCATTTGAGTCAATTAGTGAGTCACAGCTAATCCTCATTTAAGTCCCGAGTGACATTTAGTGTTCACAAGTTGTATCGAACCCTATTTTGAGCTCATACCTCTAATAGTGTTTGTGTCCTGGTGAGTTATATCCATTCACATTCACCATCGAATCCTCACGTTCTTTGTACTCATTTTGAATCCTAAGTACCCATTTCGAGTTTTTGAGATTTGTTGCCATTGGTCCTTATCAGATACTCTATATTCTTCTAGCAACTTCAACTCATAAGCATTGTCATTTATCTTTTGAATTATTTTGAGTGGTCCTTAAATTGGGGAAAATATCTTGCTTTTCCTTTGGCTTGGAAAGCTTTCTTTGCTCAAGTGTAACCATATAGGTCATTGAACTAAAATTGCCTCTTCTTTCTCCCTTAGTTTTTTGTTTACACTTTTAGTAGCTCAAGTAAGTTGGTTGGTCATCTTTTGGTAAATCTATTGAGAACTTAGGCACGATCTTCACCTTCATTGTCTCCTTAGTTGGGCTTAGGCACAAGTACATGATTAAAAGGTAGCAAGGGGTTGAAACCATAGATGACCTTAAAGGTTTCTTACTCTTAATACTATGAATAGCTTAATTGAAGGCGAATTCCGCAATTGACAATCATATGTCCTAATTTGAGAGGTTTCCCCTTCCGGTAGCTCATAGTAAATTCCTTAGAGTTCTATGGATGATCTTTGTGTATCCATCTACTTGTGGATGGAAGGAAGTGTTGAAGATACTGTTCTCTCCTAATATTCATTTAAACCTATAACTTGGGCTTTATCGAAACGGTTAGACATAGGTACTTGAATCTTTTAGTGAGATTGGATATAAAGTTAAGGGCTTAGCATGGTCTTAGATGAGGACTTAGCCCATGCTCTTAAGAAGTTAGCATAGGCTCCAAGGGTTAAGCTTACACTCCTAAGAGGTCAACTTAGGTTTAAAGGCTTACATCCATAATGACCTATCAACACTTAACCTCTGCTTTCATTAGTGTTAGGTGAGAGTAAGCTTTTGGTAGGATTTTGAAGTTTCTAAGTTGAGTTACTACATGTGGATAAGTTTTACACTATAAAGGTAAGCCATTTTATTACACCATCGACCTTGTATTTGACGTCATGGATCGAAGCACTAATTGGAGTGGAGTAACAAAACAAGCAAGCTATCTGAGCTGGACTAAACTTGTGCTTTGATGATGATGAGATGGTAGCGCAGGGGATCTTTGCTAAGCTAGTTTATTGAAGGTGCTAAGTAGTAGAATTTCTAAGTTTCATTTGAAGGTTGATACATTAAGTAACCAATTAGACCATCATAGATGACCTGCTATATAACGAGATCACCGCTTATTTTACCTTAAATGTCTAAGAGTAGAAGAAGCATGTGTATTTTATATGAGCTATACATAAAGGCTTGTAGGAACCACATTAAGAGCTATGCACTCTACATTAAAGCTCTTCAACTTAATTATTACTAGCCAACCATAAAGCAAGATGCAAAGGAAATGGTCCAAAGGTGTCCCTTAGTCATTGTTAAGAAGACCTTATTATTAACATAAGGCTTTGTTACAAGAGCTTAAGACATTTAATAAAAAAAAAATATTTAAAAAATATATTATTTGTTATCCTTCATCTCCACTAAAAATTAATAATTCTTTGTTAATATTAAATTTGAAGACATTCATTATTCAAACCCTTTTACATTTATTAATACAAAGAATGAGACTTTCTAAAATTAATTGGAAGAAGAATGAACCAGAGATCAAAAACCTGTTAAATTGGACCCATTTGAAAAGTTTTGTTTTTATGTAGGCATTCTGGGTTTATTTATTAAGAATAGTTTTTTTTTAAAATAAAACCAATTAAGCCTAAACCAACTTCTTTTTAATTGGAGTCGGTTTAAGTTGGTTTGTTATACCTTAAGCGCAAATGTTTGCACTAGATAACAAGGCACGTGATAAATGGCCCAACGAATGGAGCTTTGTTTGCTTCACTAAAGGTTGTGAGTTTGAGCCCCCATGCATGCAGGTGTACACATTTTTCGTAAGCCAAAAATGTGTCTTTAACATATGTTTATTTGCAACTTACCTTCTTCATCATCCTATGAGCTCTGAACTTTCCATATCAAGCCCCCATTTTTTAAGCTCTTATTCTTCATTTCTTTTGCAAAGAACCTTCTTAAATCTTTCCTTCCTTGCATTATCAACATGGAAAGCTTTAGATTAAACCCACAATCCCATCTAAATTCATTCATTTAAGGGTTCAAATCTGAACTTGAAAATTAGGAAAAGTAAAAAAATGTGTCCCAACTATGCTTGTGAATCTTGCTATTTTAAGTAAGATTTGAAGCTTTTAAGCTTTGTTATGGCATGTCCATATATATGTCGTATCGAAACACTAATCAATAACCGAAATTTCCTAAAATATGCAATCATTCAAAATTGCATAGCTTAAACCTTAGCGATTTCATGGCTAGCAATTGAGGACTTCCCATCTCATATCTGAGTTTAATTAGTATAAATAGGGAATTGAGCTTTACACTTAGGTGTCATTCTCTTCTCGAAAGCACTTGTGCAAGCTCCCCCACTTAGTTTCTCTCTCTATCCACAACTCTCTGTAAAAAACCACCAATATTTAGTGGTTTTCAAGCTAAAATAAGCTCACTACAAGCTTCCCAACCCTCTAAAATCTAGGGAACACTCTTAGTTCAACTCAAATGACTACTAGTAGAGCTTCATCATATCTTTCTCTCTCTCACTTCATTGGACCACCACTCCACCATCTCTAGATCAACATAATAAGGCGAAGCATTTATAGACCTCATAGAATTGCTTTCTCCTACTTAAATCAACCTCTGTGTCCCCATGAAACACCGTTGCCCATTATGTCTTCTTCTTCCCCAAATTAAGCATGTGATAAGCATATGTGACCATATTAGCACATCCTATTGGAATCTATCCCCATAACCTGCATTTGATCCATTTCATAGCTTAAGTTCCTCTTTCTTTTCCTTTCTTTCTTTCTTTATTATTTTTTATTTACCTAATTATCTTTATTTTGTTTATTTTTGTTATTAGGTTATTAAATCTAGGAGTAGGAGTATGTATAGTCCCTTATGTTATGGGGTAACCACCTCCCAATGATGAGTAGGGTCTAGATGCAATGAAATAAAAAAGCAAAAGAAAAGAGATAAAAAGATAAAAATAAATTCAAAATAAGGGGCATTGTAGTCCTTAGGGATGTTATGAGGTAATCATTATCCTTAGGATTAATAGAGCCCACCTTTTTATAATAAATGAAAAATAAATAAATAAAAACTAATAAAAAGAAATGCTTTTAAAAAATGAGTAAATAAATAAGAACCTATTCTATAAAAGAATAAATGAGTAAGATAATATATATAATAAATAAACAAAATAATTGTTCTTAAGACTTTTGTTTTAGAAAAAAGAAAACAAAAAAAAAAAACAAAGAATTTCACGTAGGAAAAATTCAATAAGTTATTAGGATTTTCCCAAAAAAAAAGAAATAAATAAAAAAAATTAAGATATAAACAATAAAATTAAAAAATAATAAAAAATAAAAAATACTTTTTAATTATTTAGATTTTCTTTCTTTAAAAAATTCTAAAAAATGTACCTTCTTTAGGAAAAAAAATAGTAAATCATTTTTTAAAAAAAAACTTAGGAATTTAGGTTTTTTAAAAAAATAAAATGAACACTTTGTCACTTAGAAAGTTTTTATAGAAAAATAAAAAAAAATCAATGAACCTTTTTAAAAAATTTAGCAAATAGGATTTTTATTTTTTTGAATATACATGAATAAAATTAGGGACTTTTCTATATTTTTTTATAAAAAATCAAAACCAATCGATGATGTAAACCATCTTGCTTTCAAAATTTAAAACAAACCAAACCACTAAAATTTTACAAAAAAGGAATTATGATAATTTGATTTTAAATAGTAGATATGTAGACACCTACAAGTTGATCATAATAAAATAAAAATTTTATTTTCCCTTTCTTTTGTTAGAAACTAAAAACTTTTAAAAAATCAAAATAAGAAAAGTCAAATTAAAAAATGTAAAAAATAAAAATGAAAAATTAAATAAATAACAAAAAAGGTTTCCTCTAAGTTTAAGGAGTATTTTAAAAGTTAAGGCCAACTTTAATATTTTCATGTTGTAACGAGGTTTCAATAGGTTAACTCCTAAACTTGGTGTCTCTGATCTCTTAAATTCTTTTTCAAAAAGATTTTCAAACGTAGATAAGTAGCTAAATTAAAACTGATCTACTTAATTAGTTTTAGTTTTCTTATTTTTCTCAGTTTTACTAGGTAGCGACTCTGATTTTTTCAAAATCAAAAGAAACCATTTTTTTCTTAACTTATGTTAAGGATTTAAATAGGTATAGAATTTAATTTAAACCAAGTTAAGAAAAAAAGAAGATCGAATTTTAAGCTTGACAGCTTGATAGCTCTATTGGGGGCCTCTTAATGGAGTAGCCACATTAAAATATTAAATTAAGCCTTAATATTCAAGATACCCATGAACTTTAAGTTTTGGTATATAGTAGACCTTTAGTTTGTATATTCTTGTATTTTAACTTCATTGTATCTATGTTTACCTCTCTACTTATATTTGTTTGTTTATATCTAACTCGAGTTATCTAGGCTTATAGGAACCAAAATACCTAATGGGGCTAAGTTTTCTTTGGGGAGAGAGTTTGTTTTGAAAAAACATCATGATTTGTGTTAGACAAGGCCAAAATTAATCTTAAGAAGCATTAAGATGAAGGGACCATAGCATAGGGTTTTGGTATTATGGGGCAACCATTATCTCAATTAATTAAGTCCCCTACTTGAGTTGATATGGTTATAGATCGGTTCTTCAAAATAGGGGAGACCATGTTGCTCAAGAACTTTTTAGAACCTACCTAATTTGTATTCATGAGATTATTAAAAAGTATTGGTCAACTATGTCGTAAACAAAGAAAATCATTGGCAACTTTGATCGAGCTTCTTAATGGGCTATGTTGTAATTATTTTCTTTATAAATATTTCCTTATAATTAAGATTGTAATGTAATATATTTTCCTTGTAATTTAGATTGTAACTATATAGTTTTTTTTTTTTTACTTTATCCAATATATTTCTCTTTGTTGTAATGAATCTTGGCTGTTTCCATCATGTCTTCATCATACCAAGAGATCTATGTTCATCAACCCATGGATATCTAGTCTTCCTTGTAAGCATGGTTCACCTGTTATAGACCAACAGACTAAGAGTTTATCAAAAGTCATGTCAAGCCCATCTTATCTCTTTCTAGAGTGATTATCTATCTTCCTCTGATTAGGGCTCTAGTATATTGCTAGAATCTAGAGTTAAGGGCTTTCCACTTAGACCTATTGAATTGAACCCAATAAGGGAAGAATATACCCAATTGTTGCAAGCCCTCCCAACTTCAAAAGGTATCTTCATCCATAAGAACAGAAAGTCACCTACCCATACTTTCTATGACCTTTTAGGATGAGACGTGAGGAAGTCAAGAAAGCACTAGATAATTGTAATGAAAGGTGCATTAGGATTAGTACCCTTATTGACTGGTTCAGAGTTCTAATAGCCTTCAAGTCCTACAAGCCTAGGTATTGTGTTGGTGAAGAAGACTGAGGAGAGAATCAAGTCCATGCTTGATACTAGTTACTTTTGCCCCTTACCTATTTTGCAAGGAACATGTATATGCATTAGAGGGTAGTTGAATCAATGGACCAATTTTGCTAAGAAAGTCCCATGTGCTGACTATCCTAGCAGAACAAATTAGGTCTTTAGACTTCTTGAAGCAAAAGATCTATGGGGCACCTAAAAGTAGTATACCACTTCTCATTGTTTGGTTCCTTAGCCATCTGAAGTACAACAAGCTTAAGCTAAATCGAGCTCGCTTCATAAGAGAATATGACATCATAACTTCTTTTATTGAGAGAGTCAGGATACTAGAGGTCACCTTTTCTAAGGAATGGGTTGTGACATTCCAAGACATAAAACTAAAAGAAATATTATAGGTTACTAATTGGAAACATTGTGATTGATCCACTTTGGAATGTGGAAATTATATTACAGCTCCCCTAATTGGGATCTTCGGATGTCAACTAACATAATATGTTAGTTGGGCCCAATTAAAGAAAAAGCCTAATGACCTTCATTGGATTGGGTAACTTTAAATTATGTTGAGCAAGGTACTCCTCTAACTATAAGGATGTAAAGCTATAAGCCATCAAGGAATTATGGGAATCTCGAGAGATATTGCCCATTGAAAATCTTCGAGAATTGAGGGGCAAGGTTGGAGATTATAAGTCTACTTGGAAGTTTATTTTTGATCAATTGCATTAGATGGGCCATCTTCAATATCAAGCACCAAATATACTTCCACCAACCCTGGTAAACCTTAATAAAGAGGTCTAAGTATTTATGAGATAGTCAAGAAAATGTTGAAAGGAAGACTAATTTGAAGGCCTAAGTCTAATAAGCTTAAGAGGAAAGGAATGATCTATAGGCCCAACTAGCCCAAGCTCAAAAACAAATAAGTAGGCTTGAAGAGGAACGAAGATACCCTAGCAAGATGAGGAGGCTTATATAGTTTTCTTTTCCTTTCTTTTATTTCATTTTAATTTCTTGATGTAATAAAGAACTCACCAGAGTTGCCATTATTAATAAATACTAGTTTTTGCCACGTCATTGCCCAAATACTTGATTTAGTATGCATCTATAGGACTTCATTTACATTTAATTTATTTCATTCATTTTTTAAGTACCTTTTCCTCTTCTTCTTAAACAGCCAAATCAAAAGAGAGAGAGAAAGGAAAAAAAATAGTAAAAAAAAGAAGTAAAAAGAAAAAAAAAAAGGAAAGAGAAAATTATGGATTCAAAGTTTTCTAATAAGGCTTAAGTATATGATTTTCCCAAATTCTTAACAGATAACTTATAAGTAGTATATCCTGAGTCAAAGCCCTATACTCATCCGATCAAGAGCAAAAATGGTAAGCAATGGAAACTCTATCAACAACAGTAACTTAAGCAATCCAATGAACCTTGGAAATCTTAATCTTATCAATGATCCCCTCATGACTATTGAAGATAAGGTTGCATACTTAGAAGAGTCCATGAAGAATATGGCCAAAAGATGGACATTTTGGTTGATGGTATTAGCCTCCTTAAGGCAACCCAACTAGCCCAAGAAGAACACTCCTAAGCTAAGCATAGAAAAGAAATCATTATCAATCCACCGAAATATGAACACATTGGCATTAAGTTTTAGCACATTAAGATAAACTCAGGGATTAACCACGAATTTCTTAAGAAGGAATTAGAGGATAAGCATAAAGAGATGGAGAAGAAACTGTTATAGAAAATGGTTGATAAGATGAAGGCATTTGAAAACTTGATAGGTTTCAATAGGCAAGTATCATTGACATTAGTACTAAAGATCAAATCGCTTACTTAGAGAAGTTTAAAACTTTAAACATTGAGAATTATGATGGCATGGGATGTCCTAAATTGCACACTCGTCTATATGTGAGGAAGATGAGCAAATACGCTCACTATGACAAGCTCATGGTCCAAACATTCCATAACAACTTGAATGGGCCAACTCTCGCCTAGTATGCTCAAATGGATCTAACTTAAATTAATACTTGGGATAAGCTGGCCTGAGCTTTATATGAATAGTACAAAATTCAATGTTGAAGTTGCACTTTCTCTGTGGGATTTGGTAACCTCTAGAAGAAACCCAACGAATCTTTTAAGGAATATGCTTAGTATTGTAAAGCCTTGGTTGCTAGAGTGTCAACACCGATTCTTGAAAAGGAACTCAACTTCATATTCATCAACATGCTAGATAAGCCCCTTTTCACTCATTTGACTAGGATATCTTTAGCCAATTTTGTAGAAGTAGTTTGACTAGATGCAAGATTGAGGGAGCTATTGCTTCAGAGAAGCTCCTAACTTAAGAAAATACTAATAAAAGATAGGCCCTTAACAATCTAGCTACTAAAAGGAAAGAGTCTACTGGTATTGTGGTCACCACTAGCAAAAGTACAACTTTAACAACTCTAGTCTCATTTCAAACTACTTGTAACCCAACTATTGTGATAGCATCTGTTTCGCAACCACAACAATAATAGGCCTAGCTTAATAAGCTTCCTCCTTGAAGGTTTACAAACATCCTTATGCCTCTCAATTAGATCTTAACCCATCTTAGGACCAATAATTATATCAACTTTGAGTTGACCAATGAAATGTTTAACCTAGATGCAAAGCTTGACTATCATTTAAGCCAAGTAAGCCATTTTACTAACAAATGTTAGAGGCTTAGGAACAAAATATAAGATCTCGTTGATGCAAGGTTGGTACAACTAGACTTTATGGAGACACCGACCCCGAATGTCAATAGTAATTCTCTTCCTAATCATGCCTTAGTAATTAATATGATTGATGCATATAAGCCTGATCTCGAAATCAATTTAGATAAGCTACGAATACCTATCGAACAAATAGCATGGCTCTTAAGTAAAAGGAGGTACTTACAAGGAATGAACCTTCGGGATCAATCTTGGCTTAGGTTTGGTATCTACTAGCTACTCAGCAAAGGTAAAAGAACAAAGGAAGAGATTTAGAGCTTAACAATAACTAAGCCTTAGAACCTCACTCAAAAGCAATTAAAAGCCCACCAATCAACAAGCAACTCTATGATTGCGTCTTTCAGTTGTAGCAACAGCGAATTTGAGTACTTAATAGGCATGTAGATGGTGCCTACAACTTTTATTGCAACAACACTAATAAGATGAGGGTTGAAATCTAAGGAAGAAGATAAAAGAGCCAAAAGCTCGGATAATTTCATTAGCATGATTGAGGGTAACTCTAAGCCCATTTCAGATTAAATTTAACAAACAACCCAAGGAAGGCTCAACCACCATCAAGTCCAAAAAAATATGTTTCACATGCCATTAGCTCCTAATAGCTATAAGGCTGCTTTGTTTGATTATCAAAACCTAAACCAATCCACCATCATTTTAGTGGTAAGATTAACCAGGTTAGGTGGGGTTTATGACCTTAATGAGGAGGCAAAGAAGAAAATTGTCAAAGAGACCCTAACAAAGAAAGAAAAAAAAAAACTAAAATGAATACATTTACAAAATTGATCAAAGCTAGTGAATATAAAGTTGTGGACTACTTATCTAAGGTTTTGACCTAAATTTCCATTATGGGTTTGCTTATGACATCTACTCCACATTGAGAAGCTTTGTTTAAGATCCTCAATGAAGTCCAAGTGCTACAAGAGATATCAACTGATAAGTTAGGGCATATTGCTAATTCTATTTTCACTATTGATTAGATTGCTTTCTCCTTAGAAGAGTTAAGAGATGAAGGGAATCAGCACACCAAGTCACTATTTATAGTGGTGAAACAAAGTGATAAAATAGCATCTTATATACTTATCGACAATCTTAATTTTTGCCCACAAGCCATTTCTGCTCAAGTCAAGGATATTGAGATTAATCCTAGTTCAACATCTTAAACTGAAAGGAAACAATTTTTTATCTTTTATTTTCTTAAGTTTTTAAGTTAAAAAATATTTTTCAAAACTAGAAGAAACCAAGTATAAAAAATAAAAAAATAAAAAAATCAAAGGTATAAAACATACCAATTCACCAGGTAGTGAATGCAATTTTCAAAACTAAAAGAAACCGCTTTGTCTTAACTTATATCAATGATTTAAATTGGATAGACACAAGGTTTAATTTAAACCGAGTTAAGAAAAATAGAAAACTTTATTTTGTGCTCAACAATGACAAAAAGATATAATATTTTTTAGAGAAGAAAGTAAGAGACAAAGAGTTTTTTTTTTCTTCCTTTTTTGCCAGCTATTTTTAACTTAAAGGAGGGACGAATCTTCCTAAATCCATTCCATTTGGAAATCATAATCAATGCCGATAGGTTGTAATGGCCTTTGTAAGAGTATGGTTATTAATACTGCTTTGATTGTATATGTATGTGTGCAGGTATATATGTGCATATTAGATGGCAAAAAGATACAATATGCTTTAGATATAACAGTTTAGCCTTGAATATGTCATAAGCTAAAAAATTATATTGTATTTTATTCAACATTATTAATTAGGATTAGTACGGCTATAAAATATCTTGATACTTATACCTTATGTTTTTTAGAATACAAGCTTTAAAATAAGTATAAAATATAGAAATATTGTCATCTATTCCCTACTCATGCACGAAAGATAAAATCAAAATCTATCTTATAGCTTTTAATATCAAAGTACCAAATTTCAATCTCAACCTACTCGTTCCTCCCTTAAACTTATAGAACGGAAAATAATTATATATGAGAATAAAATGGGATTTCTTGCGTGGGGGAAGCCATTCTATATTTTTTCTTTCTTGTATGATCTATGACATTAAAGTGGAGCTGAAGCCCGATGTTTGGCGTTTTCTACAATTAAAACCAAAATTGGCATGCCCTTGGATTGTCGATTGGCTCGGTCAATTGAATCGAAATTCAGTCCTAAGGACGGTGGCCTTAAACACACAGCTAAAAAAAAAACAAAGATGTGATGCCACATAATTGGAATGGGCGCTTAGACCAGAAAAAATGGCTAACTGAAACTAAATTGGGTCCATCTCTGGCTAAATTTTAAATTGAATGTCTATGCCACTACAAATTGTAGAGCTTGGCCACGACCACGAGATATTTGCTGTGTCACTTGAATCGCATTCATAAGGCATCTCACTCGTAAGGAGTTCCTATTGAAAATTATGTAAAGGAAATGATGGAACCAATTTTTATCACATTTCCTAAATATACAATTTAATAGTTAAGATAATATAAAATTTTGAATAATCTTATTACCATCATTATAATACCATTTACTTGTTAATAATTTTAATCATTAATTATACATAATGATATTCTAAGAAAGTAAATTAAAGAAAATAGAAATTAAGAGGATATAAATCGCATAGGACTAAATAGGTAGTTAAGACTCTCTCTCTCTTGGAAATCATTAATTTAGATATAACAAGCCTTAATTAGGGTTAGCAACTTAGAAATTAGACACAATGAACTCAAACTAGGCACGATACGATACAATTTAAATAGGTTAGTATATGGAAAAACTTGATACGAGATATAAACGGGTCAAACATATTTAAATACGGTTAAATTTGTATCTAGGTTCGAATCAAGCTTCCAAATTCGAACACAGGATACTAGACATGCTATATATTCTTCTATATTTGCATTTTGTTATATAAATAATTTATTTTTAAATTTGAAATCTCAATTAAAGATATAAAATATTTTTAGTTATGTAACTTTCTTGTTGCACTATATATGGGTAAAAAATTATGAATACATATATAAATTTTTTAATTGTCTCTCTTAAAAATTTAAAAACAACGAGATAAATTTGAAAATTAACACTAGTTGTAATATTAATATCTTTAAATCCATAATTCTACTTAGTTTAATAATGTTATGTAATTTAAATTTAGTATAAAGATACTATATCCTCTTTGTAAAATTAATATTATTATCATTTTTTTTTTCTGTCATATCAATGTATATTTTATTAATATAATTATAATTTTTTAATCGATAAATAGTATCAAATAAATAAAACCTGAAATGGTATCACAAATTATCAGCCCTAATATAAGCAGTCCAATCCAAACAAGAGACACACTATGATAGGTTTTGTTTTTCTTAAGGGATTAATAAACGGATCATTTCGTGGATTTAGATTTTTTATATAATAACTCATTTAGACATGAAAAATAAAACACAACATAATAATATAAATTATCAGTGCTAGCATCAATTACAAAAACAAAAAACTTAAACCAAAGCCTAAACAGGTATTAATCTAATTTTATCGGCTGTTACCCATCAAATAGTGTTCCGTTTTCCCCATAATCCATCGAAGTGAAACATTACTGCTACTCTAAATTGGGGAAGGGTTAGATAAACTTGTAGTCTAGATCCGGCGAAAGTGAAGAAAAGTTTAATCTGTTCGACGTTACTAACGTTAAATAGTCGATGGAACTTTTGGAGCTTAATGAAATGTAATCTGAAGAGGCGAAGATGATTGCATATTGGTCCAGCGGTGCAAGCAAGATTTTTCGTGTTTGTCCTCACCAAGTGGTAGTTGTTTTCTTTTATAATCCCTCTCTCTCATCATTGACAATACTGAAAATGCCACCGAAGAAGATGTGTCAAGAATAAAATATTAGATTTATCTTTGAGACATGCGGTGCATTCTTTACCTCTGAAATGACAGAAGTAAATACGAAATGAGTGCATTTGATTCTAAACATGCTGGCATGTCGGCGATGCTAAAAAAATATACATAAGAATTGATTTAAATGGTAAAACTTAATTTTGGTAATGTTTTTATATTATGAAAACATATATAATGTTTCATAAATGTATAATTCCAATTTGCTTTTGATAAAATTGGACCTCTTAACCCTTGACCTTTAACATAGTTCAGGTTGAACTTGGTCTGAATCTGACAATCTTAATTAAAGCATCTAAATATTTAATACTTAGGCCCTATTTGTTTCGTGAAATATATTTTTCAAGAAATATTTTCTCTGTTATCTCTTGTTTGATTTACTGAATAAAGGTTCTTTAGGTAAAACATTTTCCTTTACAAGGAAAAAGTCTATTCCACCAAGAGAAAATCCTAATAATTCTAGGAAAAACGCTTACCCTTTTGAAAATGGAATTCATTTTTGGCATTAGTCTTCTTCAGCATCCTTACTTTAGGATAATGTTATTTATTTATTTTTATTCAAATTCATCTATAATTTATATTTTGAACACGAAAAGTAATCTAACCATCAAAAAGAAATTAAAGACTCAATAAAAATTATAAAAATCAACTAAATAAATTGTAGTAATGCATATTATAAATCATTACATTACACTTAAAGTTTAAATAAAATATGACATTTTTATTTATAGTAATATGTTGATATTGTTGTAATAAGGTTATGCCTACAAGTTAATTAATATTCATGAATCAAACAACGAAAAGGTTTTTTTGATGTATTTTTATAAGAATAACAAAACATATGTTAAAAACATGTCATCATAATGAAAACATTTTTAGAGGAAAATATTTTGTGCTAACAAATGTTTTTTATTAAAACAACGGGAATTAATAGGACTTACGTTAGCAATACTTCCAAAAACTACCAACCCCTTCCAATGCCCTTTTTTTTTCACCATTCTAATGATGTCTTAATGCTTCAACCCATCACTTCCATTAATCACTCCATGCATGCACTTATAATATATAAATCGCGCAAATACGAGGTCGGTTAGTATAATATTAAAATAACAATAGTGTAAATATGAAAGTAAATTTGATACTAATCCTTTTCTTGTCTTTTAATTTTTGTTAATTATATTACATATTATAACTTGATAGGGAGGAGATTTGAATTTAATTTATTCCATCAAGAGATCAGAGTTTATGCTGTTAGACTATAACAATTTTAGCTTGACACTAATCTAGATCTGCATATCTCCTCGTAGGGTTGTAAATGAGCTAAGTTAAGCTTTTGAAGGTTTAAACTTAACTCATTTAAAACTTATTGAGCTTGAAAATTAAAAACTTGAACTTGAGCTCAGTAAGGTTTTTGAAGGTCGAGTTTATATATATAAATGAGCTTGTAAACAAGTTCGAGCTCGTATTTCAACAAGCCATCGTTTATGTAAACGAACTTAAACTTGAGGTTATTTATCTAAATGAGCTCGAGCTTGAGCTCGAGCTTATTTAGTTAACAAGCCTAAACAAGCTTAAACTTAAGTTCGAATCTTGAACTTATTTAGATAAATGAGCTTGAAAGAGCTGGAGCTTAAATTTGTACTAATTTTATACTTATATTCTCACATTTTTCCATTTGGAGATTATACCTAATATTCTTATGAGGTTACATATCACATAGTAGGACATTACGATCAACCTAATAACATAATATTATGATTATAGATCAGCCAATTGTGGCTATTTTTCTCACATGAAATAGTGAAACAAAATATACTAATCAAAATGCATATCTTGCATTTCATAATTAACCATTGTTAATGACTCTTGTTTACCTATTTGAAATATGCATGTGTTATATGGAACTTTAGTTTATGTACTATCAAACAAATTATAAATATAAACTATAATACACGAGGATATATAAGTATAAAATTAGTATAATTAGAAGATTATTAAAATGTATAAGATTAAAAATATCTAATTAGAAAAACATATGCTAAAAAATAATATAAAACCACTGAAATATAATTAATAACTTAAAAAAAAACATTACATCAATATAATGTAAGCTTACGAGCTTGCTTATGAACCTACTTATGAGCTTATTCATAAGCCCATTTGTGAGTTTGCTTGCAAGTTAACTCGTTAATAATATAAACAAGATTGTTCAAGCTAGTTTACTAACCACCTCACTAACAAAATAAACGAACTTTCTACGAGCCAACTAATGGGCTTAAATTTAGAGCTGGAGCTTAAGCTTAATCTTAAGCTCAACTTGTTTAATTAAACAAGCTTTTATTTTGAGTTGAAGCTTCATCCATTTATTACTTGAAATCAAGTTAATTGAGTCTAAAATGAGTCGAGCTCAAGCAACTCGACTCGTTTATAGCCCTATCTTTCTGTATACTAAATAGGCATCTTTGTGGAAACTTAAGACTAATGAATGCTTTTTGTTTCATCTAATTATTTGGTTGATCTTTTGTTAGTACATACCTTAACACCATCAAATTAACATAATTAGGTCCTCATCTAATTACCTCATTATTTGTTTGCCCATTCTTTGTCATCCTTATTAATCTTGACTTTATTAACATCCTCTTAACATTTCCTGTTAGTACATACTTTAATATCATCAATTTTTTTTTTTTTTAATGAAGCTACAACTTTAAAGAAAGGGGGATTTAAGCTCTATTTTATCTCGATAAGAGACTAATGATAATATCATTAGATAATAATAGCCTTGGTTAATACCATCAAATTAACAATATAATGAGGTTCCTCTAATTACCTCATTATTCGTTTCCCTATTCTCTCTCATCCTTATTAATTTTTAATTTAGTAAAATTAATATTATTAATTTATTTATATTTCTTCTCCATGATCAACAAAAGTATTAAAATGTTGCAATAGAATGAATCATCTCGACTCTAGGACAAATATACGCATCGAGCACAACTATTATAACAATAAGATGAAGGTTATGTTAATGGTTGCAATTTTGATATACACATTAAGAAGCATATAAAACTATTGGTTTATTTTCCTTTCGTTATACACAGGCAGTTGATATATAAAATTTTAATATAAATTTACCTAAATTTTAAGTATATAATCAATTTAATAGAAATGAAATTTTCCTTTTAACAAATACTATAATAATGTTTGGTATATGAGAATGAACAAAAATAAGATTGCAATTCTAAGCTCCATTCTCGTTATATATTTACAAAAAGCAAAATCACAATTCTATGGAATTGACAATTTCGACTTTGAAGAGTAATACGATTCTACATAGAGAAATCACAATTCCTTCTTGTTAATTATTATTAATTAAAATTACCTATTTAACTTTTAACAATATTATAATATTCAATAATTAAAAATATTTTCCTTTTGCTTAGGTTGTTATAGCCTAATAATATAACCATTGAGCTTCTATTGGATAACTAAGATTTGAATCCTTCATTTCTCAATATTTTTCTTTTTCTTTTTATAATTATTAATATATACACATTTAATTCCATTATTTTCCTTTCATTCCATGTTTCTCTTATTAATTATTATTAATTAAAATTACTTATTTAACCTTTCACAGTATTATAATATTCAATAATTAATAATAGTTTTTTTTATAACTACTACCATACACACATTTAATTCAATTATTTTCCCTTTCATTCCATAATATTTTCAAAATAAAAAAAAAATTTGGTCATTTTGGTCTTTATTCCATTCAATTTCATTCCAATTTATTTTATTCCATTTTATTTTATACCATTAGTGCGTATTAAACTCTATATAAGGACACTTGTCCCTGAACTCCATTAATATCAATAGAAATTGATTTTCTCTTATCAAAAGCGGACGTCATTTCCTCTATTTATTTACTTCTTTTTTTTAATTGTATTTAACTTCTGTTGTTTTGCTGCTATTTGTCTAGTTGGTATTTCTTCGATTGAATTCACATGGAGGTAAGGGATTGACTTTGTAAATTGGATAGATAATGACCAAGAAGAATAATATATTTGCAGAGTGGTCGTGTTCGGTAGTTGCTTGGGCTAGGCTAAACGCTTGAGGAAATGGATTAAAGCGAGTAATGGGCTAATTAAACCTCATACGTTGGGCTATGATGGGGTTCATTCATGTAATTCACAGAACTGAGAGAAGCCAATTCTTTTCATTGATCGTAAGCGCAATCGGTGGTCTAAAGCCAAATGTTCAATCTAAATCAAGCAAATGACAGCCTTCTCTCGAGAATCATTTTTGTAAATATGACATGCCCAACTGCATATTATTTTATATAGTAACATAGCATATATGTATTAGAACTAAAATATAATGTCTTATAATGCACTTTTATATATATATATATATATATATAGATATATATATATATTGCCTTAAGGGGAAATTGACATAAAATCTTAAGAGAGTCAAGTACATCAGGAATCTCCATACAAGCTGAAGATACAAATATGAGAGGAATTAAACAAAAGAATAGCTTCTAATGGAGATGGGGTTTAAAATACCCAATTACTAGTACACGTTTTCGAAGGAGATTGATTTGCTATCCAATTTGCCACTTAATTAACCTCGCATTTGATCAAGCTAAAAGTAACTGACTTGAAGTTAGGCAAAATGGCTTCCAAATCATAAATAATTGTGTATAGGTTCAAGGCAAATCTATAGGAGCGATTAGGGTGTTGTGCACACCTTCACATACTAGTCCCAATGCATCATCTTCCCACCTACACAATTTAGCATAATATGCTGCATCTCAGACAGCCTTGTTTCAGCAACTTTCGAGAGCTTACATTATAAAGACTAAAACCTCTACAGTATACATAGCTTTGAGAATTTCAAGCAGTAAAACCGACGGCCACTCCACCTGTCAATGGAACAAAAGCACCATTTGCATTTATTTTGATATACTTACCTATTAGAGCCTCCACAACATTTGGTGTTTGGTGAAAGATTGTAGGGACATGCCAGAAGAGGCTGAGATATGGTTTTTTTGCTGCTATACCACTGCTGGAATAATGTTCTCTCATTGCCATGAATGTCCAAGAACTTTATTTTGATTATTGGTTACTGAAGCCTACATATATGATGTTTGAATTTATATGGTTGGTTGACCATCCGTAGTATATGGTTGATAAATTTTTTGGTCTCTAGGAGCAAGAGTACGTACAACTCCCATCTCATTAAATCGCGATGAGTGCTTACCCCCTCTACGCACTTTTTGCATTTGGCAAGATCCCACGTATACAACCTAGCTAGGCTAGTTACTTATGTGAGACCTCATTATAGATCCATTAGACCTCAGAGAGTGTGGGTGGAAGGGAGCATGTAGCTCAATTGTTAGGAACTAATTGACTTTTGTTGTATTTTGTAGAAAGACAAGTTTTTGATATATAGGTACTCCTAGCAGATGAATGATATTATACTAAGGATATTGTTATGACAATCTTTATTTCTTTATGAAGTTACTATCTTTTTGGTTAAGTTGTAGCATAAAAGCAAAGGCTTCATGAGTGTTGAATGGGCAGTATCCTATCTCCTTGAAGGTACTAATGATGCATTTTCAAGATTAAAGTACTTCGTAAAAGAACCAACAATAAATTACAAGATAGATCAATGAAAGATAGAGATAATGTAATCATGCATAAATCGTTAATTGAATTTTTGGAAGCTTTATATTATTTCATAATTTGAAACTTGAAAAAGAAATTATTTTTGATCAAATAATACGTTCTATTTATATGTTGTGGTATCACTTCCAGTGAGTAACATAGATAAACAAGTTATTTCCAATGTGTACAAAGTAAGGTATCTAAAAATAAGCATCTTATAATTGTGGGAATTTGATCTATGAACCTAATGTTTGAGGTGCAAAAATGCTAACTAGAGTATTGCTTGAAAGAAATTATAAATTAGCAACATTTTTTTTTAGTACTTCGATAAATTTTTATTTTCATATAGGGTCACAATCTATTAGCTCATTCATACTTATTAGCTAGGTATTACTTATTTTAGGGAATTATAATTGTTTAAAGCATTTGGTTTTTATATAAATTTTTTCTTTTTTTGCTTTTTTGAAAAACTATTAGAAAAACAGTGGATCAAATCTAATTCATCCAGTTCAGCCGATTGATAACTTTAAAGTCTAAAAGTCAATTATAGTCAGTTGCCAGTTTAAATCTCTTACTATGCGCAAATTTAACGTAGAAACAATTATTACCGTAGAAGTGGTTTCAAATGAAGTTTAGAAGTAGTTACTAAAGTGACAAATATGTATAACTCCTAAAATTTAGGGTAGTTTACTTTGACAATTAGCAACAAAGAGCGAGAAAGTAGACCAGTCGTATTTAAATTTTTATTGTAATGCTAGAAAATAATTAAAAACTATAAAAACATCAAAGATAGTACAGCTTTTCAATAATATAGACATAGATATAAGCAAAAGCGGCACAAACAAGCCCGGATTTCAATACTAAGAAGCCGAAAGAGTAATTCGCGGAACTTGAGCTCAAACACGGAAGTCTTACCGAACCACAAACCACGGATCGAGATTTTTATTTTAGAGGGCGGTCTAATTAGCAAGAGCCTGTGTGGTTCAACGTATTTGGGCTAGAAGAAAGAATAGGAAGGCCATGGTGTTGTGTAGGAGAAAAGGGCCTGTTGACTTATCCCTTTCGGCGAAATAGGGTTTCAAATAAAAAAGTACTGAGGCCTTGGATTAAAAAGTCTGAAGGAAAGAAAGAGAAGAAAAGGACTGGACTCGGTCTTCATTTCTTTAGCTGTCTAGAAGAACAGAAACGGAGGCCATCATCACTTATTCCTTGGAGGTTCATGTCTAGTATATGAATCATGGTCTTCACTTTCGTTTGTCCATGACACGTTTACTAGAGTATATGAATCATGGTAGTAGGTTACTTTTTATTTTGTTTCTCTTGGAAGCAAGCTAACGTAATGTCCATAAGCTTCAAAGGAAAGGGTCCTCATTGGGTTTTTGTAAGAATTAAGAAGTTGATCTGATAGCTTAATTGATTTTTCATGCTAATACTAGCTTATTTTCTAGTTCACCTGGGTATACTAGCTTAGAAAAATTAGGACTTGTGAGACGAGAAAACCCGAGTTCAATTTTTAAAGATTTATTCTATTATTAATGTACATTAGTTAGATAAGAGTACATTAATGGATATCGTGTACATATTTCATTCTTGTGTTGGTTTGTTTCAAGAATATGTCGAGCTAATTTGCTTCAAAGCTATAATGTAGTGAAAACACAAGGGTTGATATAATTATGTGAATTGGTTAGGTTTTATTACGAGATCAATTGAAAATACACAATGATCATTGGGAGGGTTGGAGTCCTAATCCTAGTTGTGTCGTCTTATGTCCTTAAGATTTTCATGCCCTTATTCAACCATCAATGTCGATAAACATGGGGAAGTTGGCTTTTTGACGGTCATTTTAGTATCTTTGTTTTATATTTTTAGCATTGTTTTCGTAATTTATCCAAATCATGTTTTTGCCAATATAAGATATAAAAAGGTGGACATATAAGTACATATATATATAATTATATATATTCCTTTTGCATAATTAAATAGCAAACAAATCCCTTTAAAATATAATATATATATATATATATCCCTTTTGCATAATTAAATAGTAGACAAATCCCTTTGAAATTGCACTTATTTATTTTATTTAGCTTTATAAAATAAAAAACCAATTAAAATTTCTATTTTATTTATGAATCTCATCCTTTAGAAACCCATAAAGGATGTTAGATTGTAGCCTTCAAAGAAATGCATGATGATGGTCACACCTTTTAGGCTATTAAAAGTTACCTTAGATTAGCCCAAACATGATGATATGTTATAGGTATATCTATATGATATTTCACATCTTTAATTATGTTATACACTTCTCTTACACAATTAAGGGTAAGTGTGAGTAGCGCTAAAGGTTTCGTGGTTCAACTACCTTGAGATGTAAGATGCAACACAAGTCAAATTCCTATTTTTTGCAATGTTAATTTGACCTTATTTATATCTTTGGATTTGTCCCTAATATTTAGTAGTAGTTTAACCAAATTGTCACATATATTATTTTAGATAGGATTTTGGCCTCAAATATACAATAACATAAGCAAATGCAACACCTTCATGCATTTCTAAGGTAAAACATCCAATTTTAGGTGGTACTTGAGCTTCCAAGGGGTTAACTTTGTTTATGGCAAAAACCTAATCATACATTTTACAGCTTAGATCGAAAATCATGCTTAAGAGTTGGATTGATGCCTTAAAACATTTTCCTTAGTAACATTACTATTGTTATGTCATCTCATTGTCTGACATTATTTTTCTATACATGAACATTTATCAAGTTGTGGTATTAGTAAAAATCATTGCAAACTCTTACAAAAATCCTTATTCTTTCTTCAAGTCCTTACCTTTACCTCATTACTCAACACATAGAGAAATAGTTCAAGTGACCATATTGTTTCTTGGATAGTATGCACTATTATTGTATGACTTATTCAAATTTTCATCCATTCCTAAGGCTTGTAGTATCTATTTGTACCTTGTAATAAAGCACCCCCTTTTGCAACAAGCTAGTCACAATACAAGCCAGTTATTGTAGCTATTAATAGATTGTCGATAATTAGAAGTTTACTATTTATACTAAAAATAAAAAAGGTAAAAGCTTCAATTAAGTTGGAAAAACCTAGTTTTTTCATCTTTGAGTAAACCACTTTAGCTATTATACATTCAAATCACCATCTACGTAATCTAATTGTCAAGCTATTCACTATGTCTTCTAGTATTTTTAAACACTAAATAAGAAATTTTATTACTTGTAGAAAAAGAGATCTAAATCAACATCTCAAATTAGCTACTAATTTTTTTTTTTATCTAAAAGGATTAAATCTCTAGAAAAAGCATCGAAACTAAACAAATTAGAAATTGATTGTGGTTTAAAATACACAATTTTTCCGAACTTTAAAACCTACATTTGTGCATAAATTTAGGAAAAATTGATAAATTTTACATATAAATGAAGTTTATGAGCAATATGGATTAGCCTAAGTAAAGTTGATAAAAATATATGAAAAAAGATTGAGTTTTGATTGAATTAAACTAAATTTATTCTATATGTATAGGTGCATCAAGCTACCATGGTCTTGGTAGCCCCATCATTCAATTAAGAGGCTAAAGAATGCAAGAATTTAGCTTACCGATTGACCTATAGCCATATTATCGATCAATTGGTGTACCTTGAAGTATTCAGGGTATATCAACCTAACCACCGATGAAACATGAAGAGAGGATGGGAGCAAGCACAAAATGATCAAGAAGGATTTTCTATTATTGATTGATCGATAATGCAAACCCTAGGTTTTGCAAGAAAGAAATGTAACGTTTGAGGATTTTATACCTACCGTTGATTGGTAGGTGTTGCTACTAATCAATTGATATGTCACTACTATAAAAAGTTACATTCTATAGCTTGCAAAAAAGAACTCCATGCTTTACATTTTTTAACCCATTTTCTTTTCTTAGCTTAGGGTTTTGTAGTTTAGGATAACTTTAGGTTAGATTTAGTTATTTTTTATGGATTTCAACACAAAAATGTCAAAGAAACATCATTTAAGCTTAAATTGGAGCTAGGAATCACTCTTTGTCTTGATGTTTTTCCCTCCTATATTAATTTCCTTCATTTAAGATGTTGTTTATACTTGATATTTCTGTTGTATTTCATGAGATTACAAATCTATTGAGGATTATCTTTTTGCTCAGTATGTTGTTTTCATTTATTGTTTATAGGTTGTTAGTTTTTAGTTAAAAAGTAAGTGTTTCATGTATTAAGAATGCTCGTAGGTGAGGATTGTGTGCTAAAACATTGATTCTAATTATTCCTTTGAATAGTTAATACGGATTAGTGCTTGATACATTCTAATTCAATTAGGGTTTATATTATTAACCAATTAACAACTCATTTGTAATTCATATTACTGAAATAGCATAACTAGATTGCCATTTTGTAGTTCGAGTGATTGGTCTATAATCATATTCATTTCAAGAGTTGAAATCCCATGTTTAGTGTAAACATCTTAGTTAATTGTAATTATATAAATATCAAAACTTAATTGCTTTGCCTAGATTAGAATGGCAAGTCACATTTAGTACTTAGCTTGAGTCCTTCTCTCTGTGAATATGACCTTGACTCACTTTCTAAACTACAAACACGACCTAATGCACTTGTTGGTTCAACTCACTTAAAATCTATATTTTAAGAAAGTGTACATTTTAAGTTCAATTTTTTAAGTGTTAAAAAGCAAGTCAAGTTTTGGCATTGTTACCTAGGAGAAGTAAGTAGAGCTAATATTAGATAGACTAAGGACTCTAAGATTAGGCTTTAATTGCTAATTTTGTTTGGTAAAATAGTTTAGTATAATTCTTGCTTATTTCTTATTGTTTAGTCATAAAAGTTAAAATCTTTGATTGTGTGCTTATAAGTTTATACTATTATTGAGTTGCTAAAGTGATAAAGTTTTGAACTTTCTGGTTGTGATTAATTGTTTTATGATGGAATTGTCCTTAATAATGTGATATCAAACCATGATAGTGCTAGATATATATTGCTTTATTTATAGGTTGTAGTTTAAAGGATTGGCTGGATTTGAAAGGAGTAAATTCTAAAACTTGTGTCAAGATATTAAGTATTGGGATTGATTTTTTGAGTTAATGAGTAGCAAGGATGATAGTATGGATTGGTCTTTTCATCATTGTTGTACTAATGAGTTAAGATTGGAAATACTATCATTTACTTAATATAAAGGTAAATCATTAGGTGAGACATGAATGAGATACAAGGACTTAATGAGTAGATGTCCTTATCATGAATCCTTGAATCGGATACAATTAGGAGTATTCTTTAATGAATTAGGAGACTAGGATAGGATGATGTTACCATCTACTATCGAAGGATCACTAATGAGCATGCCTATAGAAATGGCATTTTCAATGAATGAGGATTTAGCTGGAAGCTTAAGTAATAACCCTTATGTATCTCATTCAGTTGCATGTTCAAGTTATGATAGACCACATGAGAGCAATGAATGTCAAGAAAATAGCCAAAGATAAGGATAAGGAAGAAGCTCCCTCAACTATAACAAGTTTAGAGGCCATGGTTGATCTGGAAACAGATAAGGACACACTATAGGTAGTTGAAGAAGAAGTTCAAAAAGATGAACGTATAGCAAAAAGAAATGAACAATGGGTTGTTGGGTAAGTCTAGACAAGTGATGAAGAGAATGAGGATGCTTTTAGGAACAAAAAAGGAGTTGGGATGGACCGAAAATGAGTCCTTAAGGGAAGAAGATGCAATGAATGTATCTAAGGATACCGAGGTTAATGGTAGTCCTTTAGTAACTAATCAAGTGTCAGTAAGAGAAGAAAAGCCTACCTGGGAAGCTACATTTGAGAGGCTTGCCCATTTGCCTTTAGAAGGGTTTAAGAGGGTAGAGAGGAAGATTGATAATGTTGTAAGTACCTCTAAACCCATTAAGCATGTAAAGAAAGTAAATATTAGGTTAGAAAAGAAGGTTGAGATGAGGGATGCTCTAGCTTTAACATTAAGCAGAGAGAAAGAAGTGGTACAATAAGGGTATACTCCTATAGTTGTTGAGCCTACTATTAAGCCTTATGTACCACTAATACCTTTCCTAAGAAGGTTGAAGAAGAGTAAAGAAGATGAACAATTTGAGTTATCACGACCCAACAGTATCGTTGTTGTGGTAAGTCACCGTATACCATATAAAGGTCTATTATCAACCCTTTTAGTGATCGCAGGCCTTTCATACGATACACAAGACTCCTTCCACTATACGTTACCACTAGGCCCATAGATATATAATATAGAGCAACATAACTAATTTTACTTCTCTAGTATAAATTAACTAGATGTGTGGACTCATAAGATCCATACCAAAAGAATATTACAAACATATGCAGTTCATAAGGGAATTGCATTAGAGATTTTAATTTATGTTATGAACAAAAATATAAAAGTAACTAGACATTTACAAACTATTACAAAATTTTCTTTTCGCTCCCTGATCTCTTTAACCCATCTTTACATGAGACTTACCACAGGTATACCTTAGCTCAGATTAGAGAAGAGATTTTCTCGCAGCAACAAAAATCTATCGGGGTATAAGTTTAAGCTTAGTGAGAGAAATACCCTTGGCAATACTACATGGTAAAAATTTATTAGATGCACAATTATATAAATGTATAAATAATCAGTATGCCAAACCACACATGTAGTAGTCTAGGAACGGCATACGACTCAAAATTACGTCCCTTATAATTGGGGTTTGGAGATAATTAACAGACCCAAACTAAAATCCAGGTTCTAACCTATGGGTTTTATTTCATTTGCACTATTATGCTTAAGTTAAAACAAAACTATGTATCTGTATGCATGTATATATATACTTTCATTATCAAACGATAAATCATATTTTCAAAATCCCAAGTTTAGCGATGTGGTGGCCTCCACAATCCACAAACACATGCTCTAAGCAGAAGCCACAAGACGCAACCCCTTGCCGATGGTTGGCATCTCCCGGCGCCTAGTAAGCTTATTAGTTTAGAATAAGGACTCAATAAAAATGATAACATCGCTAGTGCTCAATCCTGTAGGAGGCCCGTCCTCTTGTAAGTCCCTTCCCATCTTCTGTGTGAAATAACAGTTAGTGTTATCCATATGCAATTATGGGGAATGCATGATTCATTTGACCTCTTAGTCGTATAAGTAGTTAATCTGATTTTTTTCAAAGTGATCAGACAATTTCATTTCGTACAAATATATGTATAAGTTATCACAACAATTCCTCATTATTACATAATTAATAAGCCATAGCATTCAATCACAGTTTCATATACATGCATTTCCCACCTCTCACAAGCATATAATTCATATATATAAGTTTAAGTGCATCTATTCTACAAGCAAACTCAAGTAATCCGAAGGCAAATCATCTCCTTATGCGGGGTCTCCTAGTCATTGAAATCATGATACTATAAGGGATTGAAAAAAACTTAGGAAGCTAAGCTAAAACCCCTTAAGTTATACTCTTGAGTAGTTTTTATATTTTTCCCGGTTTTACTTAAAAGTTCAATTGCGTATAACTTTTTCGTTTTAAATCCGATTTTTATGATCTTATAGTCAATCTTCATCGTTTTCGAGTGTACTTCAATGTGGTGAGGTTATATTTTAGAGATGAGACATGTAAATCTATCCATAGGTCAGAACAGTTGCGGTCCTCATGTTTTGGAGTGCTTTTGGGACTTATTTAGTTAATGGGTTTTTTGGTAACCTGAGAAATCCTTTGGGCTTGGTCTTAAGATTTTATCTAAAGCTCAAAATACTCCTTAAGATCGGATTTATAACTTTAATTTATACTCCTAAGGCTAACAACCACTTCATGAGCTCTTTAGTGGGCTTAAGTTGTTAAATAGACTTGTTTTTAGTTCAACTCAAAGATGATCACTTTCTCAAGCTTAGAGCGTATTTTGTGGGCTTTTTGAAAGTCTTAAAACAACTCTTATAGATGTGTCAAGTTGCTAGTTAGAAATTTAAGAGTAGTTCAACTTGACATTTGAGGCCCGTTTTCAAAAGTTTTAAGTTTTAAGATTAATATACTTATTATACTTATTTTGGTTGGTCTTTTTCCTTTGTTTACTCACTTTTATCATATTTTCAAGTGTCTTTTAAGAATGTTCCAGATTTGGTCAATTTGTATATGAGAGCTTTCGACTTGGTTTTTCAACTTATTTCATTATTTTTTTAAGTTTAGGTGTTAGATCATGAACTTAAACTACTTATATTCAAATCTTAACTTGACTTTTCTTCCATGGGATGATTCTTTAGCTCATGCTTTACATGAAAAATAGAAGATCTCATACTTATTACAACTTCCATGTCATAGCTCATGTCAAACAAAGTTGATTTCCTCATAAAACTTCATGTGATGGATTTTTTCTTAACCTAAGTCAAGATTTATATTCAAATCTTAACTTGACTTTTCTTCCATGGGATGATTCTTTAGCTCATGCTTTACATGAAAAATAGAAGATCTCATACTTATTACAACTTCCATATTATAGCTCATGTCAAACAAAGTTAGTTTCCTCATAAAACTTCGTGTGATGGATTTTTTCTTAACCTAAGTCAAGATTTGAGCATGTTTAGCTTAATGTAAATAAAATCAATATCCAAATGATCTTTGAATCCTCACGTCTAGCACATTCATCTTTTATTTAAGTTCTTGTTTTAAGATTTTCTCAACTTAAAATCTTCCATTTAAAATGTTAAATAAGTATCTTCACAAAATACCAACTTTATATGCTCATATTTCAACTTCATGCAAGGGTTTCATGAGTTTGTTTCTTAAGATGGTCTTTAATGTTATAACAACTTATAATCATACTCATATCTTTAAGAAATCAAAGTCTCCTAACATGAACACTAACCTACTAACACAAGAAACACTTACTCGTCCTTAAAGCAAAGTATAGTGGTTATGCATAAAGGTTTTACTTAAGCTCTTAACCTTACCTCCTTCTTTTGCACCTTTTTAGAAACCCGAGTTATTTGATCCTTTGGAATGGGATTTGTGGAAGGTTCTAAGGGTCCTAAAGGAGCTTAGATGTTGGAAGGGAAGGACATAAGAAAAGAAAATGAAAGTGCCGTAAGTGAAGCTTGGAAAGTGGTGGCAAAGTTGATTTTTTAGGGCTTAAGTGTTCCTACTTTTTGGGTTGGTTTCAAATGAGAGAAAAAAAGGAAGTGAAAATGAAATTGAAAGTGAGAGAAATGAGGGAAAGAGTGATCGGTTGGAGAATGGAGTGAATGAATGTTTTAAAAGCTTGATTTAGTTATTTTGTAGTGTACACAAAAGTCAACAATTGCAACTATTGATGATGTAAGCATTAAGGGGTAAATAATAGTGTGTAAGACAAAGTGATTAATGGATGGAAGACAAGAGTATGGCCCCCCTTTCCTTCTTGTTCGAACTGGCCATGAGATGTCCTTTTTGGGCATGGACTTGTCTTATCCCCTTTATTAAAGTTAAGCACATGAAATTTTGTGAAAGTTTATCTATATATAGTATAAGTGGAAAGGTGATAAGAAATGTGTCTTATCATTAAATTTTGATAGGTTATCAATTGATACATGATTCCAACTTTCAATTGATAATTTATTTAAGATGATTGGTTAGTCTATTTATTTATATATAAGGCTTGGTATAAAGATAAGGGCATTGTCTTATAGGAAATTGTGTTAGAATTTACTTCTTGCATTATTTTGTAAATTATGATTCGATTTTATAAAATTGTGAAATTTTCTAGAGTTAAATGAAATTCTTCAAATTAAATTATCGATAAGTCACTTAGGGTTAAAATTCCTCAATTGTTTTAGGGTCTTCAGGAATTCCTGAAGATGTTTAAGTAGCTGAAGGTAAGTATCTCATTAATTGAGATATTGAAGCAAACACCTCACTATCGAAAGTTTTTAAAAGAAGTTTTGAGCAAGAAGAGAAGGTTAGATGGGTAAAAGATGGTCATGTTAGCTCAAACATATACGTAAGCTATAAGAAATACCCTTCCCTTCAAACTAAATGATTCAAGGAAGTTTGTATTAGCTTGCACTATACGTGATAAGTTTTTTCAAGATTGCATTTTATGACATTGGTGTTGGAGTTAATATAATTTCTTTGTCTATGGTTAAAGAGCTAGGGTTAGAGAATGAAATGAAGAAGTCTAAGCTTACCGTATAATTAGATGACCACTATATTAAAAGACACAAAGGAATGATTAAAAATGTGCTGGTAAAGATAGATAAGTTAGTGTTCCTTGTGGATTTTATAATAGTTGATATGGATAAAGATTCAAAGACTCCAATCATCCTTAAGCGTTCATTCATTGCTATTGCTGGAGTAGTCCTTAACATCAAGAATAGTAAAGTAGTCTTGAAGGTTGGAGATAGAGGTTGAACTATAAATATTTTAAAGAGACAGAGAAGAGAATAACCTTAAGCGACAAAGTTAAATCCATCATTAGAAGCTCCAGTTAGAGAGGAGATGAGTTCTCGTAAGAATAAGTAGCATTGAACAGGAAAAAGGAACGATATGATTGACAAAAGGAAAATCCTAACAATTTGATCTACCTTGAGAAGTTAGAAGAGTTAAGCTAATGACTATAAAACAAGCGCATTGTAGGAGGCAACTGGACCCCAATTTACTTTTATGTTTGCTTTATCTTGTTTATGTTTAAGTTTTCAAATCAGGGCTATTTTTAGTTTATGCTTTCTTTGTTTTATGTAGGTGCAACGTACATAAATAAAGGAAGGAGGGAACCACTATGAAAGAACCCTGTTCCTTGTAAGAATCAAGGACTCAAAATATATGAAGAAGGGTTATTTCTAACTTCCTCTTTTACGTCCTATTGCATATGTACTGAATTATAAAATATATATTTGAATTAAAGTTAGGGGTAGGAAAGTTAGACATAAATATTGAAGCTGTGAGGTTTTAAATGGTTTTGAATGGCTTAATTGAGTTCATGATAATTTATCCCTTCTATATAACTATAAGATAGTTTCTTTCTAAAAAGTTGCATCCATTTCCTTTTATGCTTTATACTTTTAAATTTTGAGTATGTTATCATCAATAAAGTTTGCATGAAAGAAACTAGAAAGAGGTGATTAGGGCCTTATTTTGAAAAAAGTCCCTTGTGAATAAGTCGAGAACATTTCTCAAAACTTTGTAATTAATTCATGGCATCTTTGCTTTGTCTAGTTATGCCAATTTAGGTGTGGTTTAGTGGTTTAAAATTAGGGAAATGTTTGTATTGGGTGTTAGATTTTAGTGTTTTTGGAAGATGACTTAGATTTTATTAAGGAATTAAGTGGTCTATTAATGTTGTATGAATCGACGTGGTATTGGATTTTACCTAAATGTTCCCTGGTTAATGTATAATGAATGCCTAAAAAGAGAAAATAAAAGCTAAAAAGAAGAAAATGATGGGGATCAATAAAAGTCATTACAAATCAAAAGTATGATCCTATCACAAAAAGAAAATGTAGTTGAGAAAAAGAAAGAAAGAAAATAGAAAGATGTATACTCACATTCACTGATGTTAGACATTTCCAGAAGACACATACTATATTGAAATCCTCATAGTCATTTATATTCCCACTAACCATAGAAGGTGGCCGTTATCGGGTTAGCATGGGGAACGGTAGGTGCGATAATGGGTAGATACCCTAGGACTAGTTATCTAAAAATATTCAATAAATGTATATACCCTTGACTAGGATTCCCTTAATCGAAGGTCTATGAATCGTTATATTCATTAATTGATGGCAAGTTGTAATAAGGATTTCCACTTCTACTTCCTTGCATTGTTAAATCTACATAGATAAAGACAAGAGTTTGGAAAGTGAAGACTAGGGAGGCTAAAATATTTAGGAAACTTGCAAAATCAAATGGAGAGAATATTAGGTTGAAATTATTATATACAGTAGTACAACAACGTATTTATAAGCCAAAAGAATGAGTGGGGTTGAGATGTTGGGCCCACAACATCCCTACGTTATAAGGTGCCAACGTTAGGCTTCCTGCCTAAAACTTTTTCCTTGGGTAGGAAAGCAATCTATGGAATGTGCTAATGTTGCTCACTTACACAAGATAAGAGACCTAAAATCTAAATATTGACCTATAAGTATCCATAAGCACAACTACTAATATGTTTATTTATTTATTTGGTTTCTACCTACTGAATCTATTTCTATAGTAAACTGACCTAATCAACCACCTCGGGCTTATCATTATTCTTGTCCTCATTATTCTTACACTATTATCAATTTTTCTCCTCTAGTTCGGTGCAATTGCAACTGTCGAGAAAAGTGACTCATGCCTCTACTGGGCTTGTTGGTTAAGCATGTATTGCACATGAGACATTTTGCAACATGTTACCCCTGTATTTAGATGAAGAATTTCCAAATGCCGCTTTTTTTTTTCCATTGTCCAGACATGAAAATATGCCAAAAGCTGATTGGTTAATGGTATTGAATTGAAGCTTGAAATGAGCACAAGATGTAATCTGTATAAATTTGCATATACATGTCGGACGAAAAAAATAAGAATGAGAGAGAGTAATGTCACTGTGTCAAATGCAAATGGTAATAGAGAAATCGCATTTGTTAATTGGTAATGCAAGTGGAAGAGCAAATATTTATAAGATTAGTCCCACTGTAGATTACCCTTTATTTAGACCCTAATGTGCCTACGTTAAAGTCAACATGGATATATCAAGGCCTGAACATTAGGCTAATGTGCCCATGTTGCAAACAACAAACTCAAGTTGGCATAAGTTTTTTTTTTTAACCATTGAGGTATACCGTCCTGATGTTGGGTACAACAATCATTTTTTTTTTTTTTGCCTTTAGGGCTATAACATCCTAATGTTACCTAATGTTAGGACATTGTAGCTATAAAGGTAAAAGAAAAAAGACCATTAGACCTACAAAATCCCAACGTTAGGCATAACATTGGGACTTTGTAGCCTTTAGAATGGTTATATAAAGCCATTCTCTACTCATAACATTCCCACGTCCATAACAAAACATACCCACAGTCTATTATCTACAAACCGCATTTACTGAATCCTCCATATTGCTTTCTCTTTTACTAAATCCCTACCCAATTACTATGGAATCCTCTTCTTTTGCATGATCTGAAAAAAGGAAATGCCAAACTAAATGTAAGAATAAGTACGCTCGATCCAGCTCTCCTGTACCCCCTCTATCTGACTGATGCTCACACGTTTGATAAACACCTTCCAATGACCAAAATATGTGACCAATTCAATTATGATTTATGTTAGTGATATGTTTTAGTACTCGGTCGTACAATTGAGATGACTTGGTTGATGTTGGCAACTTTTGAGAGCTACTTAAATAGATAGGCCTCCAACGGTTATTGGACTGGGGTAATGATACATATCCCAACTTGGTTCATATATTTTATTTGAATGTGATAACCAAATTGGCTTATGAAGGTGATGATGATGACGACGAGTCATGGAATGTCATGGATATCGACGTCAAGTACATCTCCACTTATTTGTTTGGTTGGATTTTTATGATTTAGCCAAAATACATAATTACTAGTTATAGCTTCCTCGCGACAGCGACATCTTTAAGTCTAGAAAATGGGACGCTACAAGGGCTTTTGTTTAGGTATTTGAGCTACCCATATGTTAAGGCAAGAATATTACTCAACATGTTAGGTACCTAAAGTTCAGTGATCCCCTTTTCATTGCGCAACATCTCCATCATATAATTACTAACCCTAATACCCTACGCGCCAATACCTCATTTATTTTTTTTTTTAGAAGAGGATTTGTAGCTTATTGACTCCATCTTCTATAGAAGACAAGTTGATGTTAGGACTATCATATGCCGTTGCATAATGTAAATACATACACAAAAGGACAATTAATTGGGATATGGGCACTTCATCTCACACATGCTTGTATCTGAAGGAATTGATTTTAATGACTACATAAACAATAAATCGAAGCTATTCAAACTAGATAGGTTAAAGCAAAAGCTTTACATCGAGAGGAATGAAGTGGCAACGGAGTGGTATAAGGTCGGATAAGGGCAGCATCAACAACAAGAAGCATACCGTCAATAATAGGAAGATGATGAGATTTCTCTTGACATACTCTTCAATTGGCAAGGTTAGCAAAGAGGGATAGGACATGAAGAAGTACACGAATATTGGGGGCTACTTAGATCAAATGTTCCCTTTAACATGCAACAAATGTACCAACGAATAAATGAAATGTATGAGAGAGATATGGGTAAATCTGTTAGGAACAGGAGATATATGAAATGGGTAGAGAGTATAGGATCAATCTCTAGAAACTTAGAGAGATGTAGCGACATAATGCTAACGTATTAAGGAAATGTGATAGCAGTAGCAGGCATACTACTAGTTTGTAGGCTTTGTCTTTCTACCTCTATAACAACCTCCCCCTAACAGCGACCGAGGATGAGGACAAGGACGAGGACAAGACTAATCATCAACTTCTCCACGTATACCATTTAGAGCAATTTAGGGTTTTTATTTTTCCATTGAGGTTTTTATCAAACATCATGTTAATCAGTAATGTAAGGGAAAAAAAAAATCAAATTTCTAATCAAATATCCTTATTCTAATTCTTTTTGTACCTTTTCAATTTTGATTTTCATTTCTTTTCTTTCTTTTTCTTCTTTCATTAATTACAAATCAATTATCAAGTATAAAACATATATTAAATACGCCACGTATATATTGTAGTATACCAAGTAACACGTATGACATATATCATATTCACTATATATACAGTCGTTATGTTGTACACCCGCAATTCTATAGTATTTGTACAAATCCCTTATTCCTATTTCCTTGCAAAATTTCTCATTTTTTCCTACAGAATAACCTCATTAAATTTAACCATCACCACGACCCTTATCATTGAACATAGCGACCATTGCTGCCACCTCCACCACTGTTACCAACCATGACCACCACCATCGACTGCTACCATCACCATCGACTACCACCTAACACTACCCGACACTAACGACCACTTCCTACCAGCATCGATCATCACTGCCACTAACGACCACCATCGCCACTATTGACCACCAGCCATCGACCCTTTACTACCGCCAACTATTACCATTTCTACTGCTACATCCACCACTAACCACTACCAACACTAATGACCACTATCGCCACTGCATTGCCATTGCTATCATCACCATCACAATTGCTTACATCGCGGCGTTATCTCTATTACCATTACTATTGATGCTACTACTGCCATCACCACTAATGCTGCTACTACTACTACCAACACCGTTATCTCTATGGCCAATAACCATTACTATTTCCATCACTAGTATTGTACATATTAATACACATAAATAAATACATAATTAAATTTAACATATTAATGCATAATAATGACAATAATATTTTTTTAATTAATTTTTTCAAAAAGTAATATTTTCCTAAATTAATGTATGAATACATACTAATAATATAATATACGTAGATAACTATTTGAAAGTTAAAATAATATATATAATATAAATTACTAAGCCCATTTAAAGGCACGAGAGTAGCATGTGAATAAATGGATAGTTCACGAATAGGAGTAAGAGACACGAGGCTTAGGCATGCCAAAAGCACAAGCATGCTGGACACATAAAAGACACGTCAACCATCCGTTTATTATACCTAATTATAATTATAATAGGAGAATATATTTTGTAATTTAAAAGTGAGGTACAAGAAAAGGGACTCTTATATTAACAGCAACCCCTGTAAGTGGAGTGGACTCGTCTTTGCTCTCTTGTCCTTGTTAGGAAGATCTTTTGAGAGAGAGAGAGAGAGAGAGAGAGTTGGGTTTGGTTTGTCTTGTTGCTCTGGTCACTTCGCTACTTTGATTAAACAACAATACCAGAACACAAAACAAGCGTCATATTTCTGCTTTGCGTGAAACATCCAAACTTAGTCTAAATCATACACACACAAAAAAAAAAAGAAAAAAAAAAAACCGCATCCTCAAAGTCAGTTCTTGTCCTAAGTTTCACTTGTCCTACAACTTATTTTTCTTTCCTTATCAAAACAAACATAATCCTAAAGTCTTAATGTCTTCCGATATTTATGTTTGTGATGAAGAGCTACAGTTTTTTCCTGACCCTTTTTTCGATTTCGATACATCCGTTGACATTTTCCAAACAATTGCAGACACCATCCCTGAAATAAATCAAAATCACCCAATGGAAGACTCAAACTCGAATTCAAACAATTCGTCAATTGATAAGTTTCCTAGTTCTGTTATTTCTTCTTCTCCACCCTCTCACCAACTTGAGAACCTAAGCCTCTATCAATTCAATAATATTTCAAATGAGACCCAAGTTTTAGGTGGCTACGAGTATGGTGGTGTTGAAATAAAAAATGAAGAATGTCATGTGGGTCATGATTACTTTCTACCTCATAGTTATAGTGGTGCTGAAAATGTGGCTAAGTATTTGCAGAGGAGTTACAGTAGTAGCAACAATTGCTTCCATGGCGAACCTGTTGATAATAACAGTGGTTTTATTTATCAACCTTCTTTTAATGCTCTCATGGAGTCTCCTGATTTTCAAAACCACTCCTTGAGCTCTCCCGAAAATTGCTTCTTCAGTGGACAAATGAGAAAAGTTTGCAGCACAGGAGACCTCCAAGTAAGCTTCTAGTACCCTTCTGATTAATAGTTACTTTATAGAAAATATTATCAAGTGGTTGGGCACTTATTAATTAACCAAATTGAAAAAACTTTCATCTTTTTATATATTTAGTTTTTTATATCGAAAAAAGAAAAATTTCATTATAGATTTTTAACGAATGCATTAGGGCACTTATTAATGAAACTTTGTTTAGCCTTTTTATTTCATTAAGAAACCAGATAAAAATAAAAAAAATAAAAAAAACTTTTGCCATTTTATTCTTTAATCTTAGAAAAAAAGAATTCTTTTTTAGATTCTTAATGAATGCATTAAGGTACTTGTTAATGGAACTTTATTTAGTCTTTTTATTTTATTACTATTTCTATTTCTTAAAAAGGTTTCAGGTCTAGCTTTAAATTCACGGCTGATAAATTCATAATTCTCCATTATGATTTTCTTATTTTTTAGAATTTAAGGGCATCTCAAGCTACCACGCAAAGGTCATTTTCAAGCCCTTTAGCAGCAGAAGGGTCTCTCATGGATGATGGTAATTTCAAAGTTGGACGCTACAGTGCCGAAGAAAGGAAAGAAAAAATTTTGAAGTACAGAGCTAAACGTACTCAGAGGAATTTCAACAAGACAATTAAGGTATTTTTACTCGAGAAAAAAAAATAATATTGTTTATTGAAAAAATTACGGAACATTTCAAGACACTAGTTAATGTTAATTAATAAAAAAAAATTGCACCTTTTTCGTAAACTTAAATCTTAAAACCTAAAAGAGTTGAAGTATAGAACATTTATTTATTTATATTATCAGATGTGTTTGCTAGAAATTAAATAAATATATTAGATCAGTGTGTAGAAAGAAGTGGTTACATTACAATACAACTGTAAGTAAATCACTGAAATGTTTTTTGTATTTTTGTTGTCGAATCGACGCAAGTATGCATGCCGCAAAACATTAGCCGACAACAGGCCTCGCATACGTGGCAGATTCGCACGCAATGATGAAACTGGTGATCATCCCAAAGCTGCATGTGTTCCTAGAGACGACGAAGAAGACGAGTTCTGGGTAATTTCCTTCCCAAAATCTCTTTTACACACACTAGTATTCATAACATACATATTCTTTTCTAATGTTATATGATGTATAAATACCTTTAGTGAATGTATAATGCCAAAAAAAAAAAAAATCATAATAAAAGATAGTAGTTTGCATGTTTTACATCGTAATAGATCGAATATAGCGCGTCACACTATACCAACCAAAGCACTTTTATATCTTTGTGATATTATATTCAGTTTTTTTATATTTGTTCCATCCAATTCATGAAGTCATCTTTTTGGTTCGATCAAGGAAATAAGAAAATATGAAAGCTATATGATGATAGAATCATCATCAACAATTTTAGGAACAAAATGATTTTCTCAGTGGTTGCACTTTTCAATTTCGATTTGAGTTTCCAAAGATTATCTAGAATATTTCATCATTTATAAAATAGAAAATGTCATTAAAATATTAAATAAATGTAGTTTATATATATATATACATATATATATTTTACTTCTTAATTGTATGCAGCATGGATTGAATGAAGAAGAGGACTGTGGAAGAGGACCATTTTTCACCAATTATGGTCAAAACCAGTTTCAATACTATGGTTATTAACAGTTTGCAAATTAAGACGCACTTGAAGCTTAATTAGCAAAGTAAAAAGGCGGGACCACAAGAAACCCTTTTGAGCAGAAAGACTCCTAAAGGGCATTTTACAAGAATAAAGAGAGACACGGATGGAATTTTATGTTTTAAGGAGTATAAGTTTATTTGCAGTTGGTAGTTGAAGCGTAATTGGCAGTTTATTTTACATTTTCAGCAGTTTTTCTTTTTTCTTTTTTGCCTTTACAAGCATTAGTTGTAATTATTCCCTTGACCTTTCAATTTCATGTATATGCTGGTGGAATCAGTAATAATGACTCCATATTGGAATTTCATTTTTTTAATTTATAGTAACATTTGCTCATCTTTGACTTTTTTTTTTTTATCATTTGCTTCATGCCGCCCCCCACCCATATGGTTAATAATGATATTTTATTTCTATATTTTACTGTTATTACGATTATTCAATTTGGAGATTCGAATGTTATTGGGATTCGTGCGAAATATTATATCGTACGAGCGTGTGGTTGAATTAATACCATTCGCTTGCGTAATGATACTATTGAAGATGTATTTTATCAATTTGGAATAGAAACTATGAAATCATAGGGGTATATTACGTTGACTTCTGTTTTAAACCTTTTGCAAGTGTAATGGTTTTATTATTACAACTTTACTGCCCCGATTAAACCTGTTATATATGTGTCTATGTAGTATCGGGTGTTTATGTTGTAATTTAGTGGCTAGGTGAATTTTGGACTGATTTATGTGCTCTAAGTGAGTTTGACAATGGTCCAAGTGTATAATGATATAAAAATTTTCGAGTATTTATGCGTTTGGATCAATTGCTAAGAAAATGAAACAAACTTACTCGATGTTAATGATCAATTTAATTTTTTTTTTCTTTTTTTCTGGAAAAAAAGAAATAGACAAAGAAAGCAAGCAAGCTTCAACTCATGTAAGCGTAACATTCCATTTCACTAATGTGGATCTAACACATTCAAAATTTTTTACTTAACAATTATCGTTCGATCCTTTGCTAAGTATATAGTGAATGCCATAGCATCATTCAAGCACGAATTGGAAACATCTAAATTTCTAAAACAATGAAAGCATGCACCTTTGAGAAGAGTGGCGGTGATCGAGAAGCGCTAAATTAAGAAGCTTCCGTGGAAAGGGACGATAGAAGTTGGTCGATCATAAGATCTTAAGCACCAACAAACGTGGGAAATTAACCCAATAAAAAAAAATATAAAATGTTTTCATTCCCCTTGTAAAATAAGGATTTCGTTTAAGTACCCTTTGTGATGTTCAATGCCTTTACCTATCCTTGAGACTCTTGTACTGAGCGCTAAACCACTCACATGATGTTAACTTCGAAGCTTGCAAGGTTAGTCGCTCGAGTCCCTAGTAGCTAGACGACTAAGGATGAGTAAGCATATGCCCAAGGCTTCCTCATTCATCACCTACTAAGCTGTTTGATATGCCCCAAGGTCTAAACGTCGGTTGGAGTACTATATGCAGCTCAATCAAAACCTAAATGGGTATTTAGGTTCGATAGAACTCAAGAAATAGCAAGTAAAAGGGATTTTGAATGTAAATGTAGAAGGATATCACATACCAAAACACAAGCATAATCGGGTTTGAGTTAGAAATAAGGTTTAATACAACTTACGAACACTCAATCAACACTCGAGTTTCAAATGAGTGGTTAGATATGATTCACTAACGCATTCAAATGAAGGGTTTACTACAATCTTAAGAAGAAGACTGATAAGAACACAAGAAAAATTTAAAAGTAAAGCATCACACAATAATTTAAGACATAAGCTTGAACAACTTACGAAGATATTAAGTATATACTTACTTAAAAAATGTTTAACTATGTTCGTTGCTAATATCAATAGTTGTTATTTATAATAAGTCCTAAAACCCTAGTGGCAAAACTTTAAAAAATATATAAGGCCTTAAACCCTAAAGTAGGCCCATAACTAAAGTTAATGAAAATATTTACAAGTATACTAAATTATGCTAAATGATGCGTTTAATAAGAAAGTTAGTGTATATGGTATCAGAGCTATTATAGGGTAAGTCGAGTTTGAGTAGGATTAAGTCGGCAACTAACTATCTGAGCTGGAGTTAGATTCCTTGAAGTCTTACTATACTTAGCTAACCCCCTAGTGAGGTTGGCATACAATTGCTGAACTCATGGTATGCTCGGCATTAGATTCCTCATGCCATGTCGAGTTAGGCTTTAGACTTGGGATGTTGATTATGTGGTCCCTGGTCTTCTTAGTGGCCAATAGAGTTGTTGTCGAGTTGTCTTTCTTTCCTTTCTCAACCTTTCAAGATTAACTTAGCATTAAGTGCAGTAAGTTAGCCTAGGCCAAGAACAGGTTTGCAAGGTTTATAGGGTGGTTACAGGCTGATTCCTATCATCATCATAGGGTTGAAAAGAAGTCATTCTTGACTTTAGGCAATGAACATAGGCTTGGATGCTAAATAGGCTCCTCTTCCCTTTTCTTTTAACCATGGGTACTGACTTGCTTTGAATCTCCTCAACACTCATGGGGTTAAGTAATTGCTCCTCCTATCCTTTTGAATTGTATAAATGTTGAAGAAGCCATTATGGATCACCCTCCAATTATGCTCCCAAGGTCAGTTAAGAATTAAATTTGCTGCATTCATGGGCATTACATCGAAGTCAATCTCATTCTCATGTTGTCCTGCCTTAAATGCTATATGAGGTCTCTTATGCACATGGACCATACCCTTATCTTTAAACTACTTCAATCCATAGGGTCAAGGATGTGGGTAGGTCGACAATTTCATCTTTATAATCAGCTAGACAAAAACGATGTCGGTGTAACTATCTCCATCATTAACTAAGCAGTAGGTCTTTACATTCACCAAACATTGGATTTGGAATAAGTTCTCCCTTTGACCTAAGTCTACTTTCAAGTCGGTTTATCGACTCATCATGGCTAAGAGTCCATCCTTATCTAGATAGATATTCATCTCTTCCATGTAACTTCTTGAGCTCTTGTCACTCTGACTCTTTAGTTGAGTGTCCAGTCCTTTGCCTTTCAAAATAATGACCCTTTTGTTTGAACATTGGGAGGCAATATGTCCATATCCTAAGTGCTTGAAGCATTTAACTTCTCAAGCCTTGGTGCTGGGCACTCTTTTCTTGTCTGCTTTCTTTGTCTCAGCTTAGTTGGGTTAGTTGGACTCTCCTTTCTCCATCTTCTTCTTAAGCTTTTTATTTTCCTTATACCTCTCAAGCTTAGGGCTGCCATGTCAAGGTCGGCTAGTAGGCCTTTAATGCCTTCTTTTCCTCTATCTCTCCACCCTTAATGCTAAATTAATCAACTCATCCAATGAGTTGAACAGCTGTAGCTCGACCACATCAACAATGTCATCTTAAAGTCTACTCAAGAACCTAATAATAGTGCAATCTTAGGGCTTAGCATTCTCACATCTAGTCATTAAGGTCTTAAACTCTTGTAAGTACTTTTTAACATTGTTTCGACCTTACCTCATGTACTGGAAAGAATAGAGTATCCCTTGCTTAAAGTAGGTTGACACAAATCGTTGATTCATTAAACGTTTTAGAAGCCTCTAAGTTATGATTGGTTCTTTACCTTTAGCATCATGCTTAGCAATTAACTTGTGCCACCAAAGACTTGCATATTCAACAAGGGACTGTGAAGCTACCTAACTTTTGTCTGATCATCACATTCGTAACACTCAAATAACTTTTCTACTCAAGGAACCCAATTAAGGAATCTTTGGGTTGGTTATTACCACTAAAGGTCGGCAGGTTAAGCTTAATGTTGTCAAGTCCTCGGTTATGTGTTCAAGGCCCATCCCTTGCATTCTAAGTTAGTCGGTTCACCTCAGGTTGCCCACTTCTATTGGAGCTATGTTCGGCCAAATCTCTTCTTGGCTCGGGCTATCTTCTTGGGGCTCCTTGGTTCACCTCGAACTCAATACTCCTATAATAGCTTCTCCTTAGCTCAAGTTGGTTTCTTCTTCTCCTTAACTTAATAGCTCTTCTAAGCTGTCTTTCATCAATAATAGGCTCGTTGGAGTTACTTCCACTTGTCGGTGCTTAGTCTCTTCTTTTACCTTAGCTAACACATCTAAGGCCTCTAACTAATCTAGTAAGCTCCTAGATAGAATCAATGAGTTTCTGAATCTGATATTCCACATTATCAACATGTCGCCTTAAACTTCCATAAAGACTATCACCACCGATATACATATTATCTTCCTTCAGACATTCTCGTCCATGCAGTAATTCCCATTAAGAGATTTTAACAAACACGTAATACACTCAACTCAACTTTAAATCACCATAACTTCGATTTCCACAACTACCTACGACTTCCAAATATTACTTTAGCTACTGTAACACTACTAGGGACAAATTACAACTAGAAATAGCAACTATAATTACTACTACCAACCAAAATACAACTAACAACAACTCAAAAACTATTACTACTCGACACAATATACTTCGAGAACTTAAGTATCACTACTAGTGTTATGTGCAATACAGTAAACCACAACTTAAATAGTAGTTCACAGAAAAGTAAGAACTCAAGAATTAAACTTTGAAGAATAATAAGTCACATGCCTCCCTAAAGCTCTAATACCAAGATGATATGCCCTAAGGTTCAAACATTGGTTAGAGCACTATGTACAGCATAATCAAAACCTAAATGGATATTTGGGTTCAATGGACCTCAAGAAATAGCAAGTAAAAGGGATTTTAAATGTGAATGTTGATAGATATATTACATACCAAAACACAAGCATAATCAAGTTTGAGCATAAAGGAGGGTATAATATGACTCATAAACGCTAAATCAACACTCAGGTTTCAAATGAGGGGTTAGATACAACTCACTAACTTGCTCAAATGAGAGCTTCACCATAATCTCAAGAAGAAGACTGATAAGAACACGAGAAAGATTAAAGAGTAAAACAACACTCAATATTCTGAGACACAAGCTTGAATAACTCATGAAGATATCAAGTATATTCTTACTTAAAAAATGTTCAACTATGTTTGCTTCTAATTATAATAATTGCTATTTATAATAAGTCCTAAAATCTTAGTGGCAAAACTGTAAATAATATATAAGGCCTTAAACCCTAAAGTAAGTCTAGAACTAAAATTACGAAAAATATTTAAAAATATATAAAACTATGCTAAATGGTGCGTTTAACAGGAAGGTTAATGTGTAGGGTCTCTAAGATATCCTAGGGTAGGTCAAGTGCCAGCAGGATTAGGTTGGCAATTAGTTGTCTGAGTTGGTGTTAGATTCCTTAAAGTCTTATTATGCTCAGCTGATTAAGTGAGGTCGACCTATAGTTGTTAAACTCTTGCATTGCTCAACATTAGATTCCTCATACAGTACCAAGTTAGGCTTTAGATTTAGGGTCTCAGCTGTTTGGTCCCTGGTCTTCTCGACAGTTGATAGAGCTATTGCTGAGTTGTCTTTATTTCCCTTCTTAGCCTTTCGACCTTAACTTAGCCTTAGGTAGAGTAGGTTGGCCTTGCCAAGAACAACTCTACAAGGCTATTAGGGTGGTTGGAGGCCAATTCCTATCATCGTCATCAAGCTGAAAAGAAGTTGTCTTCAATTTTTGGCAATGAATACGGACTTAGATTCCAAACAAGCTCCTCATCCCTTTTCTTTTAACCGTGGGTATTAAGTTACTTTAAATCTCCTCAACCCTCATGGGGGTCCAAAAGTAGCTCTTCCCATCTATCCGAATTATGTAAATGTTAAAGAAGTCATCATAGATCACTCTTCGGTCATACTCCCAAGGTTAGCCATGAATTAAATTTGTTGCATTCATAGGCACTACATTAAAGTGAAGCTCATCCTCATAATGTCCTACCTTGAATGCTATCTAAGTTCTCTGGACCATATCTTTATTATTAAACCACTTTAGTCCATAAGGTTAGGGATGTTGGTAAGTTGGTAGTTTCATCTATGTAATCAATTTAGCAAAAATGATGTTGGTGCAATTATCTCCATTAACAACCAACCAATATTTCTTCACATTTTCACATTCACCAAACATCGGATCTAGAATAAGTTCTCCCTTTGACTCGAGTCTACTTTTAGGTCAACTCATCACAGCTATGAGTTTGTCCATATTTAGATAGACATTCACCTCTTCTATGTCACTTCCCGAGCTCTCACCTTTAAAATGATGACTCTTTTGTTCGGACATTGGGAGGCAATATGTCCATATCCTAAGTACTTGAAGTGCCTAATTTCTCGGGCCTTAGTGCTGAACACTCTTTCCATCTCCACTTTCTTTGTCTCAACTTAGTCAAGTTGGTTAGCCTTTACTTTCTCTGTCTTCTTTTCGAGCTTTTTCTTCTCCTTATACCTCTCAGGCTTGAGGCTACCATGTTAAGGTTGGCTAGTTGGCCTCTAGTGCTTTCTTATCCTCTGTCTCTTTACCCTTAATGCCAAAGTGAGCAGCTCGTCCTATGAGTTAAATGGCTATAGCTTGACAACGTCAACAATGTCATCTTGGCAATCTCACATTTGGTCGTCAAAGTCTTAAACCCTTACAAGTTGTGAGCCTTTGAAATCGCATTAAGGATAACTAAACCTAAATTTAAGGCCTTCGAGGAAACTTATTCGATTGAGCTCAAACTTCATGACTAAGATAGAAAAGTTAATTGAAGTAACTCAATGAAGTTAGATTCCAAAAATAATGACCTAAAATTCCAATTTTACCGTTAGAAATGTGATTATTATTTATAAAGTAAAAACAATTGAAACATTTAAACTGAGCTTGAAATGTGACAAAAATTTATAGATAAATTGATTAAGCTATAAAATAAAATAATATAGTACAATATATTATATAAGTATATACGTATTTTTATAAGTATACTTGATATATATATAATAATTATACCCATAAATTAACCTGAAATTACATAATTATATATAATATAAGATAAATTGATAAAAGTAAGCAAGCAAATACATCTTAAAAATAAAAGATATGCTAGAAACATAATTATATGAGTACAATTACATATTACACACGATACATATATAAGATATATATACGTATATTAATAAATTATTAAAATACTAACATAATACATATATAATATCAATAATTATATCCAAAAACCAACTTAAAGCCATCTAAATAGCCAAAGTGAAGTTGGAAATTGTTGGGAGAAACCATGGCAATCCCTTAAGTTGTAAAAATATGAATCATAACCTTAAATGCTAATATAAGGACACCTTCTACTAGCTTTCATTAGATACTTAGCAAGGAAAAATTTTTAAAGGTTAAGAAATAAATCAACCAACCCTAATCTTCATAAATATGAATTTTGACCTTCAATTGAACATTTTATAAATCTACGATCTTTAAAGAAAAAAACCGGAAAAATTTTATAGAAAATGGAAAAAATTAGAAAAAAATGGAGGAACCATTGCCTTACTCAAATTCCCTAACCCCTTAACATTTTTCTATTGAACCCTTTCAGCCACAATCAATCCATGTCGTATCTAACCCCTCTAACCACCGCCTGATCGCCAACAACCATTGGAGCTCCGACGAATAGTAAGCTCCCGAATCAACCCTTTTATTTTAATATTTTCTAAAAATACTAAATCAACCCAAAAAATTATAAAAAAAAAAATATTCCTAGGTTATTTCTAGGATGATATCATGTTATGATTTTATTTTTGTAAGATATTAAGTATTTGATATACTTCCTTAACAAACTGACATAATAATCAAAATTTTGTAATAAAAAAAAATTAAATTGCTTAAGTGATGTTGTTTCATGCCCAATAATTTACTATAGGATCCTTATTAGATCTAGCTTAATTGTACGTAGCAGATTTTTTGATTATGTACATGTGAATATTTATTATATTTTTGGACCCTAATATTGTAAAATTAGAAATTACTGAAATAAATGGCTTTTATAAAAATAAATGAAGAAAAGGATAGATACTGATTCCTGGTAAATTGTAGCGATTTTGGGATATATTGAAAATAATTTAGGATTAAAAGGATAATGTTAGGTTAATTAAATGCAATTTAGGGGTAAAATTATAATTTCGAGTATATTGGTAATAAATCAATAGCATGAAATTAAGTGATGAATGAATTTCCCATGCTTTTAGGAGTCTATAGAAATTTTTGAAGAATTATTTGGTGACCGAAGCTATTTATTTTGAATTTATGTAGTAAAATAACTTAAATTACAAACTAGGGCTTATTTTTAGTAATAATATATTAAAATATGATAAATATTGAAATAAAACTATATAAATATGTATTGGTTAGATTTGGCCAAAATGAGTTTTTAATATATTTAATAATAATTTTATGACTTAGATATATTATATACAAATTAGAGTTAGATAGTACCTGTATTATTAAGTTATATTGGTAAACTATATAAAATAATATTTTAAATACATAAAATAAGTATATTAGAGAGTCAAACTACCTTTTTAGAAGTCATCTCTTGAACTAGAATCCACAATACGTATCGTTATGTATGTATAAACCCAATGACATTATTTTTACTAAAATTGGACAATCCTAAGTAATATAGCTTATATCTCTATTATATTGTAACAATTTAATTACCGCAATAACCTCACCATAATTGAAATGTGGTTTAACTAATTAAAAGTACATATCAATATGATTGAAATGATATATTATATGTAATAGTATAACTGCATATACTATTAATATTTAATAATTTAACTTAACTTAACTTATATAATAAAACTATATTTCATTAGATAAGGAAAATAATAATATACTTTAGATATATAAATATATATATTTATATATAACCGTTTAATGAAATACAAATAGATAGAACCTTAATGTTTTCTTAACTTCTAGAAAAACTAAATTTGGGTTTTGTATATATATAGGGTCTCTCAATTAACAGAGCGTTGAAGACACAAATCTTCTATAGTGAACATCTAAATAGGTAAGTTGGGATTGTGGTTTTACTACTTGTTAAGATGCTATATTAAAGTATCTAGAAGCTTAAAAGTAATTTTATTGTGTTTGTAAATTAGTTGTTTATGCGTGTGCCATGTGTGTGGTTGATATTTTGATTGTGATAAGAGTTAAACTCCTTAGTGTACTATCCTACATGATTACTTTGTTTTGTTTTGTTGTGAATTTATCTAGCCACCCTTAAATGGAAGTAAGAGTGATTTGATGACTAAGTTAATTGGACATGCATAGCAAACGTTAGGGAAACCATTAGGAGTGTTAGGCTAAATACCAAATCCCTTGGATGAGGATAACTGAAATGGTCATTTCCTCATCTTTAGTTGAAATAAATGACAGGTAAGGAGATCGCAGCAATGGTAGGGCCCATAATTCGAATGTGTTCATGAGAGGATGGTGTTTTTCATCACACAAGCTTAGGTTTGGTTTGATTTGAGTCGCAATAAAACTCCTTAATCTAGGTTAGAGGGGATATAATTTCTCTGACCTCACAATGGTCTGAATAACATTATGTGATGTTTCAAGTGATTGATTGCATTACTTTTCATCATTATTAATAACCTTATTCATAATTATACAGTACTCTTCTAACCTGATCTTACTTACTAAGCTAATTGTGCCCATATCCCCATAAACTCTTTTACAGGTAAAAAGTGAAGGTCAAGATGTTCATATATCACTACCTCTATGTTAGTGTGTTGTTAGCTAGGAAAGTGAGGAACAAGGAATCCATTAAATCTGGGCTTTTGACATTTCTTTTTTAGTCTTAAGGAAACTAACTGGGAAGTTATTGAGTTACCCACTAATTTCCTATCATATTGTAAATAGACTTTAAGACCCATGGCTTTTGATGTTTTGGTTGCTGAATATGTAAATGATATAAATAGACTCTCATACAAATGATAGTGATGTAAATAGGTAATTGGATATGTAATATGATATTGTAAATAAAGTAATATAATCTTTTAAATGTAAAGTTTCAATCATCCTATGTACTATTATAAAGTAAATATCTTTATTTTCCAATATATGTATGAGATATTGACAAGAATATGAATTGCAAGGGGATAAAGAAAATATATGATATAATGTTATAGGTCTTATGTTGATTGAAATCCTTGTGAAAGAATTCATAGCCGTATATTACATATACAAATAATAATTAATCTATATGTGAATACGAGTTGCTTAGATCAGATATTAATTTCCGATACATCTATTGTAAGTACAGGGTTAATAGTTAGTGAATTATGAATTTGAGTATGCTGGAGGAAGCAAATAGAAATGGAAACAAAAATGGAAACAACCGACCTAAAGGAGTAGTACCACCTCCTAACCTTCTTAATCTACCAGAACCACCTAGAAATGATGTACTATTACCTGTTGATAGTCAATTTTCGTTCATTTAACACTCAACCTTTTGTTTACCGAGATGCTACATAACTAATTCTCTCAGCCTTTTGCATCGCATAGATGATACACTGCATTTATACCGAGTATAAGAAGCACTCTTTATTTGAATTTAAGTCTGATGCAAACAGTTATCATAAGTACGGCTATATTACATAACCACCTGCTACTCCTACATACGAGGGGAGATGTCAAGTTAAGAAGCTTCCACTTGTCTTAACAATTATCCTAACAACTGCTTTGGACACTACAACTATCTATAAATACCAGAAAGAAACTAGATAAGGACCTAACACTTATTCACATACTTACTCTATTAAGTTACCTTACTGACTTAGGCATTAGAGTGGCCGTACCGAACTGGCCCCGATACCAAGTATTTTACGTTCTTTTATAGGATTTTTCCTCATCCCAAAATTCACTAACAACATTTGGCATCGTTTGTTGTTCTCAAAATAGGACCATATGGTTAAAACTAGAATGACTAGAAGTGTAAGTACCGGTACTTCCTCTTACTACCTTGAAGGGGGGAGTCGGCATGCTAATGAACAACGATTGGTGCGACTCGAGCAACTTTGTCTCTATTTAGCCAAAAAAATTTCTGAGTTAAATAAAAAACATGAACAAATCCCTGACCTTCTTCATAAAAGTTTTCACCCGAATTAAGACAAAGAGCATGGTGATCATGATGCTAACAGTGTCGACGATTCCATTTATTCACCTGAATTGCCAAAAGAGCAAGCTAAGGTTCTAGCAAGACCCTTAGTTCCTGCTCTCAAGAAGATTGATAAGGGCAAGCAACCATAGCACTTGCATCATGCAGGACCTTCGCATGTCAGTGTCCCTATTGCAACGACCAAATAGTTCCAAATCAAGAAAAGTCCTTTCGACCCAGAGATTTTGGAAAAAGTAATACTTCAGTACGTTAAGTTACCCCAGTTTAAAACATATGATGGGACAAAAGACCCTGAAGACCACTTAAAGTACTATTGTACACTGGCCAAGTTGCATGGTTTAAGCGATGTGGTAACCTGTCAAGCCTTTCCCTCAACCTTAAGGAATGCAGCCAGCATATGGTTCAAACACCTGAAACCAAATACCATTTCATGTTTCGATGAACTAGCAAAGGTTTTCCTTTAACACTTTCTTGCTAGGATACTTCCTATTAAAGACTCTTCAATCCTTAACACCATCAAACAAAAGTCTAATGAGTCAATCGGGGACTATTTGGCTAGATTTATGGCCAAGATGGTCCAAATCCTAGAACTAGATGTGAGTGTGGCCCTCAATGTCGTAATCGACGTAGTTAAACCTCATGGAGACTTTTTTAAGTCTTTTACAAAGAACAAGTCGAAAACTTTCGTTGAGTTTAAGGCTAAAACCATCTTATACATCTAACAAGAAGACAACATAAAAGCACAACGAGAGGCTAATCAGAGTAGAGGAGATGGAAAGAGTAACAAACGAAAAAATGTGAAAGATAAACTTGGCACGGACAACAACAACAGTTTAGATGCCGAGAGAAAGAGACCAATCTCGAACATTTTGATGGAAGTATGGGGAGAGAGGTGTCCTCTAGTGGTTAGAAAGAATGCGAGGGAATCTCTCAAGAAGAAATTCAAATAAGTATTGTGATTTCCACTGTGACAAGGGTCATAATACAAATGAGTGCATTTAACTCAAGAATGCAATTGAAGATGCAATAAAACGCGGGAGGAGATGTCGAAAGACCATCTTAGAGGAGAAGAGAGGAAAAAGAGGATGACACTCGACCATTGATGGCTACGAGAGATGCAAGGGATGTTAATTTAACCAAAGTACCCAACAAAGTAATTAATACCATTGTCGATAGATCTAACATAGGCCAATCGAGTTCTTTGAACTCGATTAATGCCGAGAATTAAGTTTGCAATATTTACTAAAAAAGGTCAAGATTGACAATATAATATCTTTTGGAGAAGAGGATTTTGAGGGTATCTAAAGGCCGCATGACGATGCACTTATCATTAATGTAAGAGTCACCAACTTCAAAGTCGAAAAGATTCTTGTTGACATGGGAAGTTCGTCCAATATCATTTTTCAGCATGCCTTCAATCAAATGAGGCCCAAGATCAAAGCACAGCTACGGTCTTACGAGTATGACCTTTATGCCTTCAATAATCAACTCGTCTAAGTAGTCGAAGTTATCTCTTTTTCGATACAGATAGGGGATGACGAGTATGTTGCAGAGGATAAAGCAAATTTTCTTGTCGTCAAATGTTGGTATCCTTATAACATGATAATGGGATGGCTGTGCCAACATTTATTCGACATTGTCCCATCAACGGCATATCTAAAGGCTAAGTTTTCTATTCTCATGGGGGTTATTATGTGTAAAGGGGATCAACAATTGGCATGATCCTTATATATAAGGGCCTTGAGAAAAGAGGAAGTTTTTCAAGTTGAAACCTATCTAGATGGCAAGATAGTCGGCATAGAGAATGCCAAAAATGATAGAGAGGAAATTCCTCTGGAAATCATCCTAAGAAGACAACAAGGATAGGAAAACCTATGTCAGTACATGTTCGGCAAAGTTTGATTGACTTCATTTAAGCCAATGCTAACTTATTTTCATGGTCACCTTCAAACATGCCAGATATTCCGAGAGACGTTATGGTACACAAGCTCCAAATTGACCTGAATGCAAAAGTGGTCCAATAGAAAAAGAGACATTTTACACCAGAGAAACAAGCGGCAATAGAAGAAGAGGTCCAGAAATTATTAAGGGCAGGATTCATCCAGGAAAAGCCTTATCCAACTTGGCTAGCAAATTGTATGTTAGTTAAGAAGTTTAACAGCAAGTGGCAAATTTGCACAGACTTCACGAATCTCAACAAGGAATGTCCTAAAGATTGTTTCCCACTGCAAAAAATCGATCAAATGGTAAACGCAACCATAAGACATGCATTACTTTCTTTTATGGATGCTTTCTTTGGTTACAATCAAATCAAGATGGACAAGGCAGATGAAGTCTATATATCTTTCGTTACCAATTTTAAAACGTACTGTTATACTGTGATGCCCTTTGGGCTAATGAATGCTAGTGCCACATATTAGAGATTAGTAACGACGAAGATGTTCAAATCTCAGATCCACAAAAATTTTGAAGTACATGTGGATGAAATGATTGTGAAGAGCGCGAAGGAACTTCAGCACCTTACTGATCTAGAGGAAACATTTGCAACATTGAGGTGTTAGAGCATGAAACTTGACCCACAGAAGTGCATCTTTAGCACAACATTAGGGAAATTCCTCAGATATATGGTCATACAATACGACATCAAGGCTAATCTAAGAAAGATTGAAGCCATAAGAAATATGAAATTACCTCGTATGGTTAAGGAGGTGCAGGGACTCACTAGGCGAATTGCCGCCCTCAACAGATTTGTGTCGAGAAGTGCCGATAGGTGCGCTGAATTTTTAAAAATTTTGAAGAATCCAAAGGAATTCAATTGGACCAACGATTGTAAAAGAGCTTTCAACAAGCTCAATGAATTTATTGCATCACCCTTGATACTCTCGACACCTATTCTAAGTGAAAATTTATACTTATATCTATCATTCATCTACCAAGCACTTTCCTCTATACTTGTTCGAATTGATGGTAAGGAGCATGGACGTGTTTATTATGTGAGTCATGTTCTGCAAGGGCTAGAGTTTTGGTACACAAAGATTGAAAAAATTGTATTAGCAATTGTTCTCTTAATAAGGAAGTTGAAGCCATATTTTGAAGCTCACTAGACTATTATCCTCACTGATAAACCATTGCGGCAACTTAACTCCTCAGGAAGGATGTTGAAATATGCCTTAGAGCTCAGTGCCTATAGTGTGTAATATAAACCCAAAATAGCACTAAAAGCCCAAGTACTACCAAGTTTTGTTGTCGAGTTCATAGGAGAGGAAGACTGTGTAAAGATTGTCGAAAAACCGATCTGGTTTCCTTATGTCGATGGCTCTTCAACACGAGAAGGAAGCGGTGTGGGCTTAGTTATTCAAGGCTTACATAATGTTAAAGTCCATTACGCTTTGAAATTTGGATTCCCAGCCAATAACAAGAAGCAAAGTACAAAGCTAAACTTAAAGTGTTCTCTGATTTCTAGCTGGTGGTAAATCAGGTCACCAAAAGTTACACGACAAGAAAAGAAGAGATGAGCAAGTACCTCTTACTGGTACAAATGTTCGTAGAAGAATTTCTATCATTCTCCATTAACAAAATTCCCCAAAGCAAGAATATCATTGTCGATAAGCTATCGAAGTTAGCCAGTATGGCATTCCCTAAGCTGAACGAGAAACTTTTGGTGGAGTTTCTCCCGCATAAAAGTTTATCCAATTTCTCGTAAAGCTATAAGTTAGCTCCTTGCCCAAGAGAAGAATCATGGATGGATTCCCTAGTAAATTATTTAAAAGATGGTACTCTCCTTGATGACAAAAAAGAGGCACGAAGATTGGCTTACCAAGCTGTGAATTATACGCTGATTGATAGTTAGCTGTATAAGCACGACATATCTTAACCTTACCTTCAATGCCTTTCCCGAAGGGATGCCTAGAGGGTGTTATATGAATTACATGGTGGCATATGCAGTAATCGTGTAAAGTCGCAAACACTGTACATTTAAGCTATGTGACTCGGCTATTATTGGCCGACTATGAAAGAAGATGCTAAGGACATTGTTCAACAATGTCCTCAATGTTAGAAGCATGAGTTGTTGAGTAACACACCTGCAACTGAGCTATATAGCCTAACCAGCCCTTAGCCTTTCGCTTAGTGGGGGCTAAATATTCTCAGACCCTTTTCGAAGTCTACCGCCCAACACTGGATCGAGGCCGAGGCTGTGGCAAAGATCATCGAGCAGAAAGTAGAAGCTTTCATCTTTAGCTGCATCATATCAAGATTCAAAGATCCCTACATGATAGTTACAGATAATGGATCGTAATTTGACAACAATAAGTTCCAATCATTTTGTGAGAGGTATGACATTCGACTCAACTATACATTGGTAGCGCACCCTCAGACAATTGGTCAAGTTGAGGCCATAAATAAGATCATACTACACAACCTTAAACAAAAAGTGGATTAAGTTAGGGGGTAGTGGGCCGATGAACTACCAAACGTCCTATGAGGATACAGAACCACTCACAGAACTGCAGTGGGAGAGATACCATTGAAGTTAGCATACAACAATAAAGTTGTGTTGCCAATTAAGCTGTTCTTACCCAATCTACAGACACATAATTTTGATGTTATGCTCAATTGAGTCAGATTGATAGCGAATCTGAACACTATTGAGGAAATTCGAGACATTGCAAGAGCTAAGGTCATGGCGTAGTAGCATAGAGTAGCAAGATAGTACAATCAGAAAGTAAAGCACAAGGTTTTCTAACCCACAAATTTGGTTTCCCATAAGATGGAAGCAACTGGTGCGTGAGCAAATCAGGGAAAGCTTAATGCGAATTAGGAGGATCTTTTCAGGATCTAGGAAGTCGTTGGTGAGGAGGCTTACTGACTAGAAAGGTTAGACGGATCTATCATCCCTCAAGCTTGGAACACCGAGAATCTAAAATTTTATTTCAATCAATACGGGATGATTTCTACCGTCTATCTTTGGCAGGATGATTTCTACCATCTATCTTTGGCGGTAGCCAACATGTTTGTAAGATTGATATTTATGACAATTATATATTTGAAGTCTCATCATGTTTTGGTAAAGATTTCCAAATTAATGAGTTCCACGTTGCATGGAAAACGAACTTATTTAGGTTCTAGCCTAACGCGGTTAGCAACCTATACAAATTAACCTTACTGCCGAGTAATGTAGCTAATCCACTCCTTAAATGTTTAATGAACAATATAAAATGATGGGCGTGTGAAATAAAACATGCTGAAGAAAAATGGCGTATGAAATAAAACATGCTGAGAAATAGAGGTGTGTGAAATAAAACATACCAAAAGGTAACTAGGGGTATGAAATAAAACATGCCAAGAAATAAATAGCATAAAAAATAAAAATGCCGACGAATGAGATCACGAAGCAACATACATATATCATACAAACCGAGAAAGTGTAGTACAAGAAATTGTCACAAGAACTTGGCATGCAATGTACCAATATAACAAGTTTTACGACCTATCTTTAGATTCAGCAGAAGTGATTTTTTTAGCTGGGGCTTCCTCGGTAGCTGGGTTCTCGGAGTGGGCAACTTCTTTGGCATGAGATTCATTATCACTTTGATTAATACTCTCGACACCCTTTTCATCGCCTTCATCTTTGTCGACATTACTAACTTTGTTGTCGACATCAATAAAGTCAAGTCATGAGAGATCATAATCGAGATTAGGTCTTGAAGCTTGATCTCCCTCCAATAACTTTTTGCATAGAAGCTTCTCGTATTTGCTAACTTAGAGTGCCTATATTGAGAGCCTCTTTAATAGATGGTTCCTTCCTCACAGTCTCCTCCAACTCGGCAACACGGCTCTGTAAGTTCGAGTTATTGGTTTCCAACTCCTTTATCTACATCCTAAGCTTGTCTTCATCGTTGCTCATCGTATAAATAGTTCGGTCCAAGCCCTAGCACTCTTCCTTTTTCTTCTACAGCTCCTCTTTCAAGCTTTTAGACTCTTTGTATTGTTCTTCCATTTTGGCTTTCAAGCTAAAGATTTCATCAGTGGCAAGGTTTTATGCCGATATCTCGGTAGTAAGTTCCTCTTTAAGCTTTCTTACCTCCATCTCAGTCCTAATCCTTGCATTCTCAGCTGCAACAATTTAGGCCTTTGATGCATCATACGCATCCTCAATTTTCTGTAGCAAATTCATTTATTACAATCAAAAGTGGTTAAGTATTATACATACAATTAAAGATATTACCTTTTTTGCTACTTTGTTAGCCTCATCCAATGTTATTAGAATCTGGCTGATCATCTAGAAAAGGAGATGTGTTAGTTACCCTAATGAATTCGATAATCAAAAGCAATGGTCAAAGATACTCACATCATATAATTTGGCCGTGATATGGGCCTTATTGCAACCACCGACCCTGTCGACATCATTTTTGGTGATACCTTTGTCTTTCGGAAGAATGATCCCTTTCATTAAAGCTAAAGATTTCGTCCTATCTCTCAAGGTTGAGTTGGTGTCCAAATTTTAGTAGCTCCATAAGGCATGAAGTACTCGCCGACTTCTTTATTAGGAAGGAATTCAACGCTACTAATGCTGAGAGATTTGGAATGCATAATCTCCTTTGCCCTTTCGTTTAAGCCTTTAGACTTCTTGATAGGTGGTTGGCTAGTGAGCTCCTTCCTTGGTCTTTTGTCACCACTCGAAGTCGCAACAATCGCCAGTGATGAGCCTTCTACGGCAATGGCATTTTCGTCCTCCTCTTTGGGATGTGTCTCTCGATGCACGTAATCCCTCAGTTCGATAGAAGTTTGAATAATCACAATTGGAGGCTCTCTAGAACAAATAACCCCAGTGGGTTGTGTTTTCTCATTCTCCTTCAGTTTCTCAACAGGATAAGAGGTTTGGGGAACCATCTGCTTCATTGTAGCTTCTTTTGTCGGTCGTTGTTGAGGTGGTCTCTCTCTTATTAGTCTTGGATTTTTTAGCCTTGGCCTGAGCTAATAGCTTTGTTAGATTCACCTCTCCAACACCCATATCTGCAACACAGGTACACCAATTAATATAAACATGGAAAAAATAAGAACTTACATTTTCCATGTCAAGCAAGGCTCAATGTTCACTATTCTCCTCCTAAGTCTCAAGAATGGCTTTCCTCGTAGCTATAATGGGCACGGTGAGAACACATTGGAGTACCTTCTTTTTTAGAAAATATTGGTTCCCCATTCTCATAACGCCATATAATTCTCTCGGCATCCTAAAAGAACATTTTATTTCTCCTACTGTCTTGAATTTTCTTCGTTATTGCTGCATTGTTCGGCATCAAATCTATGTCTTTTTTATGTATTGACTTAATCCATTGGGTCCAAAAGTCTAAGTCTTCGTCAGACACTATTGATACGAACTTGTTGTACTACTTGTGAATCTTGGATTCTAACCCATCCATGAACTTACGCCTATGCCTCGTAGTAGCAAAGTACCACTCGTCAGGCAGCCTTCGAATAATGAAGAAATATCGAAACAGTATAGGCATTGCCTTGACTTTGACTTCTTTGTAGATTATCTCAAAGGCCACTAGAAGCCAATATGTATAAAGTGAGAACATATTCGGTACGACTCTGAAATAGTTGAAAAAGCTCTTCACAAAAGTCTAAAAAGAGAAGTGCAACCTAAAATCCAAATATTTTAAGTATATATGGAACTCACATTTCCTAAGAAAGCATACCCTCTCCCCATCTCTCAGCCTCCTCAAGTTCCATGTCCCAAGAAGATCTCGCTAGTATTGATTATATTTTGTGAAGAGAACCCTATCGACGAAACTGGTGATTTCATTTGGAGAATCACAAAAATAGGCTATCTTGTTAAACTAAAATCTAACCGAGGACCTCCCTAACTTATCCTCAGGATAGTTATCTACAGAGAGCTCGTTGATTTAAGTAAGTTTAGCTTACCTTTTCTCCATGCTGTTGGCCAAACTGCCCAAAGAACAAGCCGCCTCGCTCCTTATTTGGGGAGAAAGTGGCCTCAATCTCCATTGCCTGAATAGTTATGTGAAATGACACAACACAAATTGAAGAATTCGAGTTGAAGATAAGGAAATGAATGAAAGTATAAGATGAAAGTAGGCAGGCCAATTCTGATTGTGAATATCACTTTCTATAAGGACGATTTATCCTCGTAACTGCAAATTTGCTTCTGACAGTAGTGATGCGCTGATATAGTAATCCTGCAATTCACTGATGTGTGTCTTGTGACAGAAATCTGATGGCTAAAAACTCTCTAATAGTTATTAGGCCTGCCACAAAATAATGACTTAGGCAACAAATGTCATGCCTCCAATTTCTCGGTTTCTCAAACAGGCAAGAGTTTAGAAATAACGACCTTTTGATTGGGATGTGATCCGTCCTACTTCCCGTATTACTCAACATAAATCTAAAGAGTCTCCCTCCACTCGGCCTTTAGTGTAATATATATGCGTAACTCCTTTTGTTAATTGCTCAAATGCGGGAGATGGGAGGCAAATGTTGATAGTCAGTTTTCGTTCATCTAACACTCGGCTTTTTGTCTGCCAAGATGCTGCGTAACTAGCTCTCTCAGCCTTTCGCACTGCATGGATGATACATGGCAATTATACAAAGTATAATAAGCTATCCTGATTTGAATTTAAGTCTGGTGTGAATAGTTATCATAAGCATGATTATATTAGATAATTGCTTACTACTCTTACATATGAGGGGAGATATCAAGTTAAGAAGCTTCTATGTATCTTAACGGTTATCCTAAAAACTGCTTTAGACACTACAACCATCTATAAATATCGGAAAGAAACTTAGTAAGGGCTTGGCACTTATTCACATACTTACTCTACTAAGTTACCTTACTGACTTAAGCATCAGAATGGTCGTACTGAACTGGCCCCGATACCAAGTATTTCATGTTCATTTATAGGATTCTTCCTCATCTCAAAATTCACTAACAACACCACCTACTCAGAATATGATAGATCCTGCTCAATTTGGGAAAATGTTGCCCAATATGAGTATAATAATCTAATAGCAAGGAGCTTTAATTCAACATTTGATCACAGGTGGAAATGTAGTGAACCAAAGGCTACCTAAGGTTGAACCAAAGGAATTCAGCCTTAAGATGTAGGTTTAGTTCTTAAGTTTATGAAATCAAACTGGTATTTTGAAGGAGAAATAGGTAAGCCTACCTTGGTCGATGATTGGCTAGTGTAGATCAAGTACAATTTTGAGGCGTTTAACATTCTAAAAAATTAGAAAGTCTCTTATGGTACTTTCTTACTAAAGATCTGAACACGAATCTGGTGGGGCTTGATAGCACGAACAATGACTAGCTCCATCACATGATAAGTATTTCGGGAGGCATTTAAGAGAGAATATTTCCCTGTAAGTATGCAAAATCAAATGACTTGATAGTTAATGGAGATAAAGAAAGGCATTATAAGTATAGCTCAACACAAGAATGAATTTAATAGGTTGCTGCAATATGCGCCTGAGTCATACAAGAATGATCAAGAGCTAAAGAAAGAACTTTTCCTTAACGGGTTTGGCATAACAATGCGGTGTAAGTTGATGGATTATGGATTCACCACTTATCATCAAATTGTAGATAAGGCATGTCAACTAGAGAATAATCAACTGGCTATACAAAATGAATGGAGTAAGAAACTGAGGACAATTAATTAATATAGGCCTCTTTTCAAAAGGACATTCTTAGGTGCAAATAGTAACTTAGGAAAAAAAAAAAGGAATGACATTAGCTGTTGTGACTAATGACCCTGCTTTAAATAGGACAAGATTTAGTTCTATGATGAAAATGTGAGATACTGGAAGTGTAGAGCGCAACATTTTCCCCAATAATGTCCTTAGTTAAGAGGCAAATGTTTTCTATGTGGTGATTTGAACCATATGTCAAGAGAGTGTTCAAAGATGAAAATAGTGAAGTGTTACAAGTGTAGAATGACAAGACACTTCTCCAGATATTGTGGTCAAGCAGGACAAAAGGCTAAGAAATTCAAAGGAGTAGAGACAACTACTGTACGAGCTCAAGTGTTTGCAATCGAGACTATAAAAGAGGATATTGAGGATTTTGATGTGTGAATGGAAGAGTGCTTTCATGATGGCTTAAATGATGAAATGGATATCGATGGAATTGACCAAGGCTTAGTAATCGGTACATAAACTAACTCACAACTTTTACTTACCTATGAGTTAATAGTAATTTTGTATGCATAGATAGTGTTAAGAACTGTAAAAATACGTAACTTAAGTATAGTATCTAAGTGATAGTTAACTATAGTAATAGTAATAATTTCAGGAAACATACTTGTAATGGATGAACTACTTATCCATTGTCTGGCATTGGAGCATCACATTCATTTAGTAGTTAGAAGTTTGTCTCGAGAAATGGGATTAAGATGAACAAAGTTAAATCCACCTATAGAATAAGAACACTTGTAGGAGAGCAAGTGTTAACACGAGAAATAGTAGATAATGGACAATTGCAAATCTAAGGATAAGAATTCCCAATAAAACTCATAGTATTACCAATTAAAGGGTATGATGTTATTGTAGGAATAGATTAGTTGTCCAAATAAAGAGCTAAAGTAGATTATCAAAATAAGAATATAGTCTTAAATGAGGGTAAGGTAATATTTCAAGGAAAGAGAGGTAAGAGAAGCTTGAGATTATCAATAATTGAGGTAAGTGAAGAAATGAATGAAATTACTAAATAATGGCAATTTTACTAAATATTTTCCATAAAGGAAAAGAAGAAAACCCTAAAAGTATAAAAAAATATAGGTAGTAAGTGAATTTTTTTATATCTTTCTATAAGATTACCCTAAGTTAGCACCACAATGAAAGTTAGATTTTACTATAGAGTTGGTGCCAAGAAATAAACAAATGTCAAAAGCTCCATATTGAATGTCATCGATAAAATTTTAAAAGTTAAAGAAGCAACTTTAGGAGCTCTTGGACAAAGGATTCATACAACCTAGTGTGTCTCCTTAAAGAGAACCAGTGTTATTTGTAAAAAAGAAAGATGGAACCATAAGGTTGTATATTGATTATCGAGAGATAAATAAGGTGACTGTTAAGAATAAATATCTACTACCTAAGATTAATGATTTGTTCGATCAACTGCATTGTGCCACTGTATTTTCATAAATTGACTTAAGATCTAGATACCATCAATTACAAATCAAGCCAGAGGATCTACTAGAGACATCTTTCTGAACTAGATACAAGTAGTATGAGTTTTTAGTCATGCCTTTTGGTTTAATGAATGTACTAGCTGTGTTTATGGATTTGATGAATTAGATCTATCAACTTTACTTGGATTAATTTGTTATGGTATTCATTGATGATATTTTAATTTATTCAAAGACTAAAAAGGATCATATCGATCATCTTTGTTTTGCCTTATAGAAGTTAGGAGACAATCAACTGTATGCTAAGGTGAGTAAGTACGAATTCAGGCTAGATAAAATCTCATTTTTGGGACATATTGTGTCAGGCGAAGGAATTTCAATGGATCTCAAAAAGGTCAAAGTAGTGGCTAAATGGAAATGGCTAACTAATGTAATGGAAATAAGAAGTATTCTTCAAATGGCAAGATATTAGAGGCAATTTATACATTTTTTTTCCAAAATCGCAAAGCCTTTAACTCGATTGATGTAGAAAGATGTTAAATTTGAATGGAGTGAAGAATGTGAGAAAAGTTTCCATGAATTGAAAGATCATTTGGTTTCAGCACCAATACTTATTTTGCCAGATCCAAATAAGTCTTATTGAGTGTATAATGATGTTTCCAAGAATGGACTGGGATGCATATTGATGCAGGAAAAAAAGGTAGTAGCATATGCATCCAAGCAATTGAAGCCTCATGAGAGGAATTACCTAACTCATGATTTAGAGTTAGTAGTTGTAGTGTTTGCTTTGAAAATCTAGAGACATTATTTATATAGATAGAAATGTAAGATATACACATATCATAAAAGCTTGAAATATTTCTTCTCTCAAAAGGAATTGAACTTAAGACAATGACATTGGCTAGAATTAATCAAGGATTATGATTTAACGATAAACTACCATCCTAGCAAGGCTAATGTGGTAGCAAATGTGTTGAATTGTCTCCTTACTTACTACTGAACATAAACTAATTAAGGAATTTGAAAAGTTGGAGATTGAATTTAGATGGCATGATACTGATGGGCAATTAATGAATTTAGTAGTACAACTAAACCTAATAGAGAGAATTAAGCTTCAACAAGATAAGGATCAGAGATTAAAAGAAATCAAGGAAAATTTGAATACAGGTGACGTACCTGATTCCAAAATTAATATTGAAGGTATGTTAAGATATAAGAATATAGTTTGTGTGCCTAGTGACTCAAAGCTAAAGAAGGAAATAATGACTAAAATGCATGACACTAGTTACACATTGCATCCTAGTGGGAATAATATGTACCACAATTTGAAATTGTTGTTTTAGTGGAAAGGCATGAAAAAGGATGTGGCACAATATGTTGCTAGGTGTAACACATGCCAACAAGTGAAAGTGGAACATTAGAGACCTAATGGTTTACTACAACCGTTAGAAATACCTTAAGGAAAGTGGGATCATATTACCATAGATTTTGTAATAGGACTCCTAAGGATAAGATCAAGTCATGATTCAATTTACGTTGTAGTAGACAGGTTAACAAAATGCGTTCATTTCCTACCTTATTATACTGGTGATTTAATGGAAAACTGGTACGATTGTATATAAGAGAAATTGTTAGACTACATAGTATGACAATAAGTATTGTATTAGGTAGGGATAATCGATTCATATCGAAGTTCTGGGAGAGCTTACATTGATCTTTGGGAACTAAGCTTCAATTTAGCATGGCTTATCATCCTGAGATAAATGGACAATCGGAAAGAGTTATTTAAATACTTGAAGATATGTTGAGAGGTTATATTTTGGACTTCAGTGGTGACTAGGATCGGCATTTACCATTGGTAGAGTTTACTTATAACAATAGTTATCAAGCAACGATCCAAATGACATCATATGAAGCTTTCTATGAAGGAAAATGTCAATCACCACCATATTAGGAGAATATTAAATACATAGTGATAGGGTTTGACATCATTGAACAGATGAATGGTAAAGTAAAGATAATACAGAGAATGAAAGCAACATAAGATCGATATAAAAGTTAGGTAGATCTAAAAAGGAAACCTATAGAGTTTGCTATAAGAAATCATGTGTATATAAAGATAAGTCCATTTAAAGGATTTAAGTGTTTCAGTACTATAAGAAAGCTAAGTCCCCAATACATTGGACCTTTTGAAATCTTAGAAAGAATTGGAAATGTTGCATATTGAATTACTTTACCACTAAGCTTGACTGGATATCATGATGTATTTCATGTGTCAATGTTACGAAAGCATGTGAAGAACCCAAACGCAATTATGGAGTTGAAACCCATAAACTTACAAGATGATTATGCGGTCGAAGAAAGGCCAATTAAGATCTTAGAAAATCAAATTCAAAAGTTAAGGAATCGCGAAGTTGAGTATGTGAAAGTTTAATGGGGTAGCGGTCCAAAAGTAGAGCTAACTTAGAACCGAAGTCAGCAAGGTAGAATCCTTACTCATAACTCTTCAAAGAAAAAGGTAAGTGTGAAGTTCTATTAGAAAGTAAGTAGTTATTACATTTAGAATAAAATTTTTGAGAACAAAACTTTTTTAAGGAGGGTGAAAATGTGAGCCCTTGAAATCACATTTAAGGCAATCAAACCTAGATTTAGGGCCTTCGAGGAAATCTATCCAATTAAGCCCAAACTTCATGACTAAGATAGAAAAGTTAGTCGAAGTGACCCAGTGAAGTTGGATTCCAAAAATAATGATCTAAAATTCAAATTTTGCCCTTAGAAATGTAATTATTCAATATAGAGTAAAAATGATCGAAACTCCTAAAATTGAACTGTAAATACGATGAAGACTTAGAGATAAGTTAATTAAGCTATAAAATGAAATGAAATAATATAATATAATATACTATATGAGTATACATATATTTTTATGAGTATACTTAGTATATATAATAATTATACCCATAAACTAACCCAAAATTACATAATTATATCTAAAAACTAACTAAAAGCGATCCAAATAGCCAAAGCGAAGCTAGAAAATGATGGAAGAAATCGTAGCAATCCTTAAGCTGTAAAAATATGATCATAACCTTGAACGCCAATACAAGGACACCTCTTACTAGCTTTCATTTGATAATTAGCAAGGAAAATTTTTTAAAGGTCAAGAAAAAATCAACCAACCCTAAATCTTCATAATTATGACTTCTGACCTTTAATTGAACATTTTAGAAATCTAGGACCTTCAAAGAAAAAAATTAAAAAAATTATAGAAAATAGAAAAAATTAGAAAAAATAGAGGAACCATCACCCCACTCCAATTCCTTAACCCCCTGACATTCTGCTATTGAAACCTTTTAGCCACAAGGAGTCTATGTTATGTCCAACCCGTTTGACCACTGCCTGACTGCCAATGACCACTGGAGCTTCGATGAACGATAAGCTCTCAAATCTGCCCTATTTTTGTTATATTTTTCTAAAAATACTAAATTAACCTAAAATATTATTAAAAAAATGTATTCTTAGGTTATTTCTAAGATGCTATCATGTTGTGATTTTATTTTTGTAAAATACTAAGTATTTAATATACTTCCTTAACAAACCAACAAAGTAATCCAAATTTTGTAATAAAAAATAAATCACTTAAAGGATGTTGTTTCATGCCCAATAATTTATTGTAGGATCCTTATTAGATATAGTTTAATTATATGTAGCCTGTTTTTTTGTTATGTACATGTGTAATATTTATTATATTTTTGGACCCTAATATTGCAAAATTAGAAATTGTTGAAATAAATGGGTTTTTTACAAATAAATGATGAAAAGGATAGATAATAATTCTTAGTGAATTTTAATGATATTAGGATATATTGAAAATAATTCGGCATTAAAAGGATAATGTTAGGTTAGTTAAATGCAATTTAGGGGTAAAATTGTAATTTCAAGTATATAAACAATAAACCGATAGCATGAACCTAAGTGATGACTAAATTCTCCATGTTTTTAGGAGTCTCTAGAAATTTTCAGGGAATTATTCAGTGACCTGAACTATTTATTTCAAATTTACATAGTAAAATAGCTTAAATTGCAAATCGAAGCTTATTTTTAGTAATAATATATTAAAATATCATAAATATAGAAATAAAAACTATATAAATACATACTGGTTAGATTTGGTGAAAATGACTTTAATATATTTAATAATAATTTTAAAGTCAAGTATGTTAAAAAAAATACAAATTAGGGTTAGATAATACCTATATTATTGAGTTATATTGGCAAATTATATAAAATATAGTTTAAATACATAAAATAAGTATAATACAATAATATTTATTATAGGCACGTATAAGTATATTTGAGACTCAAACTACCCTTTTAGAAGTTATCATTTGAAATAGAACCTATAATACATATTATTAAGTATATACGAACCCAATGACACTACTTTTACTAAAATCAAACAATCCTAAGTAATATAACTTATATTTCTATAATATTACAAAAGTTTACGTACTAAGATAATCTTACCACAATTGAAACATTGTTTAATTGATTAAAAGTACATTTAAATGTGATCAAAACGATATATTATACGAAATATTAAATTACGTATATTAGTAATATTGAATAACTTTACTTATATAATAAAATTATATTTCATTATATAGGAAAAATAATCATATACTTTAGATATATAAATATATATATTTATGTATAATTGTAATATGGAATACAAATAGATAAAACCCCAACATTTTCGTAACTCTTAAGAAAACTAAATCTAGGTTTTTATATATACGGGGTCTCTTAATAAACAGAGCATTGAAGACACAAGTCTTCTACAATGAGTATCTGGACATGTAAGTTGGGATCATGATTTTACTACTTGTTGAGATATTGTATTAAAGTATTTGGAAGCTTAAGAATACTTTGATTATGGTTATAAAATAGCTATCTGTGCACATGCTATATATGTGGCTGATATTTTGATTGTGATAGGAGTTAAACTCCTTGTCGTATCGTTCTGCATGATTACTTCATTTTGTTTGTTGTGAATTTGTCTGGCCACCCTTAAATGAAAGTAAGAGTAATTTGATCACTAAGTTAACTTGACATGTATAGTAATCATTAAGAGAATGATTAGGAGTGTCAGGCTAAATACCGACTCCTTTCGATGAGGATAGCTGAAATAGTCCTTTCCCCATCCTTAGTCGAACTGAGTGATAGGTGAGAAGGTCGCGGCAAAGGTAGGGCCCATAGCTCAATGGTAGTCATCAGAGGAGAGTGTTCTCCATTACACAAGCCTAGGTTTGGTTTGATTTGAGTCGCAATAAAACTCTTCAATTTAAGTTGGAGCAGATGTAATTTCTCTAACCTCACAATGGTCTGAATAACATTGTACAATATTTGAAGTGACTGATTATGTTACATTTCATCATAATTAATAACCTTGCTCATAATTGTATGGTACTCTTCTAACTTTATCCTATATACTGAGTTAGTTATGCTCATATCCCCATAAACTCTTTTGTAAGTGACGAGTAAAGGTTAAGATGTTTAGATATCACCACCCTTAAGTTAGTATGCAACTGGCTAGGAAAGTGAGGAATAAAGAATCTACTGAATTTGAGCTTTTGACTTTTCTTTTTGGTCTTAAGAGAACTAACTAGGGAGTTATTGAGACACCTGATAGTTTCCTATTTAATTGTAAATAAACTTCAAGACCTATGGCTTTTAGTAAACTCTGATTGTAAATTATGACTCTAAGTATGAAACGTTTATATAAGTACTATTGTGTTATCAAACAACAGGTTATACATAATAAGTATTTTGTAAAGCTATACCATAGGTTTGATTATTCACAGGTATTAAAATGGATGCTTCAAGCTAGTCGAGTCGTGTACCCCTTGTGTTGATTATGTCTACGATAATAGCCATGAGGTTAACTTCTATCTTAGGTTAGTTTACATAGCGAGACTATTATGATTTCTCCTATTCGGGACATGATATAAGTACTCTTCAATAGTGTTTTGACCTTGCCTTAAGTGTTGGAAAGCATGGAGTATCTCTTGCTTAAAGTAAGTTAGCACAAATCATTGATTCATTAAATGTTTCATAAGCCTCTAACTTATGATCGGTTCTTCTCCTTTAACATCACACTTAGCAATTAACTTATCCACCAAAGACTTCCATATTCAATAAGGGACGGTGAAGGTAACCTAACTTTTGTCCGATCATTACACTCATAACACTCAAATAACATTTATACTAGGAGAACCTAGTCAAGGAACTCTTCAAGTCAGTTGCTACTACTAAAGGTCAATAGCTTATTCTTGATGTTGTCAAGTCCTTGACTATATGTTAAGGGCTCATCCCTTGTATTCCGAGTTAAGTGGTTCACCTCAAATTGGCCACTTCTGTTGGAGTTCTACTTGGCCAAATATCTTCTTTGCTTGGGCTCCCTTCTTAGGGCTCCTTGGTTCACCTCAAAATCAATACTCCATTCATTGTTTCTCCTCGACTCGAGTAGGTCCCTTCTTCTCCTTGGGTTGGTAGCTCTTCCGGGCTATCAATCATCACTAATAGGCTTATTGGATGTCAGTGCTCAGTTTCTTCTTTCACGATTACCATGTCTGCAGCCTCTAACTATGCTAGTAAGCTCCAAGATAGAATTAATGAGATTCTAAATTTGATATTGCAAATTATCAACACATTACCTCAAACTTCGATGGGGACTATCACCATCGATATTCACACTGTCTTCAAACATTCTCGTTTGTACAATAATTCCCAATGAGAGATTTGAACAAATACGTAATACACCATAACTTCGATTTCTACAGCTACCCACAACTTTCAAATACTAGTTCAGATTCTATAACACTACTAAGGACAAATTAAAACCAAAAACAGTAGCTAAAATCACTACTATGAACCAAAATACACTTGACAACAACTCGAAAACTATAACTACTCGACATAGTATAGTTCAAGAGCTTAAGTACCACTACTACTATTACGTATAGTAAGTAAACCACAACTTAAACAATAATTCATGTTACACCCCAAATAGGAGAAGTCATAACAATCCTACCATGTAAATTAACCTAAGATAGAAGCTAACCTCACAGTTGCTATTGTAAATATACTTCACGCAAAGCGTACACGACTCAACTAGCTTAAAGCATCCATTCTGATACTTGTGAATAATCAAACCTATAGCATAGCTTTGTAAAATACCCGTTCTGTATAACCTATTGTTCAATAACACAATAATATTTATATAAACATTTCACATTTAGAGTTATAATTTATAATTAAAGTTTACCAAAAGCCACAAGTCTTGAAGTCTATTTACACTAAGATAGGAAATTAGTGAGCGTCTTAGGGAATTCCCAGTTAGTTTCCTTAAGATCAAAAAGAAAAGTCAAAAGCCCAGATTCAGTGGATTCTTCGTTTACACTTTCCCAACTAACTACATACTAACCTTAAGGTGGTGATATCTAAGCAGCTTAACCTTTACTCTTTACTTACAAAAGAGTTTATGAGGATGTGAGCACAACTAGCTCAGTAAGTGGAACAAAATCAGAAGACTACCATACAATTACAAATACGGTTATTAATTATGATGAAATGCAATGCAATCAATCACTTGAAACATCATACAATATGTTATCTAGACAATTGTAAGGTTAGAGAAATTACATCTGCTCTAACCTAGATTGAAGAGTTTAATCATGACTCAAATTAGACTAAACTCGGGCTTGTGCAATGGAGAACACCCTCCTCCCGTGACCACCTTCGAACCATAGCCCCAGCCCTTGGCATGACCTCCTCACCTATCACTTAGTTTGACTAAGGATGGGGAAAGGATCATTTCAGTTATCCTTATTGAAAGGAGCCGATATTTAGCCTAACACTTCTAATCGTTCCCTAATGGTTGCCATGCATGTCCAGTTATGTTAGTGATCAAATCACTCTTATTTCCATTTAAGGGTGGCCATAAAAATTCACAAAAAAAAAGAACAAAAACAAAACAAAGTAATCATGCAGAACAACATGCTAAGGAGTTTAACTCCTATTACAATTAGAATAGCAAGCAAACACATGACATGCGTACAGATAACTAATTTACAACTAAAATCAAAGTACTGTTAAGCTTCCAAATACTTTAATACAGTATCTTAACAAGTAATAAAACCACGATCCCAACTTACATGTCTAAATGCTTATTGTAGAAGACTCGTGTCTTCAATGCTCTACTCACTAGGTGACCCTATATAGATATATACAAAACCTAAATTTAATTTTCATAAGAGTTACGAAAACGTTATGGCCTCATCTATTTGTATTATATTGAACGGTTATATATAAATCTACATTTATATGCCTAAAGTATATTATTGTTTTCCTTATATAATGAAAAACAGTTTTATTATATAAGTTATGTTAAGTTATTAAATATTAATAGTATACGCAATTATACTATTATGTATAATATATCATTTCAATCATATTAAAATGTACTTTTAATCAATTAAACCATGCTTCAATTATGATAAGGTTATCGTAGTACATAAATTCTTATAATATTGTAAAGATATAGGTTATATTACCTAGGATTGTCCGATTTTAGTAAAAGTAATGTTATTAGGTTCATACACACTTAACAATACGTATTACAAGTTCTATTTTAAGTGATAACTTCTAAAAGGGTAGTTCCAGTCTCAAATATACTTATACGTGCCTATAATAAATATTATCATATTATACTTATTTAATATATTTAAACTATATTTTATATAATTTACCAATATAACTCAATAATATAGGTATTATCTAACTCCAATTTGTATATATCCTGTTCATAAAGTTATTATTAAATATATTAAAAACTCATTTTCACCAAATCTGACCAATACGTATTTATGTAGTTTTCATTCCATTATTTATCATATTTTAATTTATTATTACTAAAAACAAATTACAGTTCATAATTTAAGCTATTTTACTACGTAAATTCGAAATAAATAGTTAGGGTCACCAAATAATTTTCTAAAAATTTCTATGGACTCCTAAAAACATGTGGAATTCAGTCATCACTTGGTTTCATGCTATCGGTTTATCGCCTATATATTTAAAATTACAATTTTACCCCTAAATTGCATTTAATTAACTTGATATTATTCTTTTGAATGCCAAATTATTTTCAATAAATCCCAATATCATTACAATTCACCAGTAACCAATATCTATCCTTTTCGTCATTTATTTGTATAAAACCCATTTATTTCAACAATTTCTAATTTTATAATAGTAGGGTCCAAAAATATAAGAAATACTATACATGAATGTAATCGAAAACGAGATTCATACAATTAAACTATATCTAATAAGGATCCTACAGTAAATTATTTAGCATGAAACAACATCATTTAAGCAATTTATTTTTATTACAAAATTTGGATTACTGTGGCAATTTGTTAAAGAAGTATATTAAATACTTAATATTTTACAAAAATAAAATCACAAAATGATAGTATCCTAGAAATAACCTAAGAATACATTTTTCTTTATATAATTTTCTGGGTTGATTTAGTATTTTTAGAAAATATTAGAAAACAAAGGCAAGTTTGGGAGCTCACCGTTTATTGGAGCTTTGGTAGTTGTTAGCAGTCAGGTGGTAGTCAGAGGGGCTAGCCGCGACATAGACCCCTTGTGGCCGAAGGGGTTCAATAGCAAAATGTTAGGGGGGGGATGGTTGGGGAATTGGACTAAGCAATGGTTCTTTTGTTTTTCTAATTTTTTCTATTTACTGTAAATTTTTTTCAATTTTTTCTTTGAAGATCATAGATTTGTAAAATGTGCAATTGAAAGTCAAAAGTCATATTTATGAAGATGGGTCGATTGATTTTTTTCTTAACCTCTAAAAATTTTTCCTTTCTAATTATTCATTGAAAGCTAATAGGAGATGTCTTTGTATTAGCATTCAAGATTATGATTCATATTTTTACAACTTAAGGGACTACTACGGCTTCTTCTAGCAATTTTCAACACTTCAGCTATTTGGATGGCTTTTAGTTGGTTTTTGGATTTAATAATTGATGATATATATGTATTATGCTAATATTTTAATTATTTATTAATATACGTATATATATCCTATAATATCATGTGTAATATGTAATCAAACTCATATAATTATGTTTTTAGCATATCTTTTATTTTTAAGATATATTTTCTTACTTATTTTTATAAGTTTATCTCATATTATGTATAATTATGTAATTTCGAGTTAATTTATGAGTATAATTATTATATATATCTAATATACTCATGAAAATATGTGTATACTCGTATAGTATATTATACTATATTCTTTCATTTTATAGTTTAATTAACTTATCATTAAGTCCTCGTCACATTCCGAGCTTGACTTTAAGGCTTTTGATCATTTTTACTCTATATTGAATAATTACATTTGTAATGGTAAAATTAGAATTTTGGGTTATTATTTTTGGAATCCAACTTCATTGGGTCACTTTTACTAACTTTTCTATCTTAGTTGTGAAATTTAAGCTCACTAGGATAAGTTTCCTTAGAGGCCTTAAATACAGATTTGGTTGCCTTAAATGCAATTTTAGAAGCTTATAGTTCACAAAAGAGTAAGAACTTACGAATCAAACTTTGAAAAACACTAACTTATATGCCTCCTCAAGGCTTTAGTACCATGATGATACGCGCTAAAGTCCAAGCGTTGGTTAGAGTGCTAAGCTTAACTCAATTAAAACCCAAATAGGTTTTCAGGTTTGGTAGAACTCAGTAAATAACAAGTAAAAGGGATTTTAAATGTGAATTTAGATGGATACCATACACCAAAACATAAGCACAATCGAGTTTGAGTTCAAAATAGGGTCCAATACGACTCGCGAACACTAAATCAACACTCAGGTTTCAAATGAGGGTTTAGACTTTCTAACTCGCTCGAATGAGGGGTTCACTACAATCTCAAGAAGAAGATTGATTAGAACACAAGAAAGATTAAAGAGTAAAATGGCACTTAATAATCCAAGACACAAGCTTGAATAGCTTACAAAGATATCAATAGTTCAACTATGTTCACTGCTAATTGCAATAGTTTCTGTCTATAGTAAATCCTAAAACCCTAGTGGCAAAATTGTAAATAATATAGAAAGCCTTAAACCTTAAAGTAAGATACAACTAAAGTTAGGGAAAATATTTACAAGTATACAAAACTATGTTAAACTGTATGTTTAACTAGATGGTTAACATGTAGGGTATCCAAGCTGTTATGGGGTAAGTCAAGTCTAAGCAAGATAAGGTTGGTAGCTAACTATCTAAGTTAGAGTTGGATTCCTTGAAGTCTTATTGTGCTTGGCTAAGCCCCTAATAAGGTCAACTCATAGTTGCTAAACTCATAGATTGCTTGGCACTAGATTCCTTGTACCATGCTAAGCTGGGCTTTGGACCTAAGTCCTTGGCTGTTTAGTCCCTAGTCTTCTCGGTAGCTGACAGAGTTATTGCCAAGCTGTCTTTCTTTCCTTTCTTGGCCTTTTAGCAACAACTCAACCTTAGGTAGGGTAGGTCAACCTTAGCTAGGAACAGGTCTACGAGGTTTTTAGGGTGGTTAGAGGCCAATTCCTATTTCCGTTTCTTCCTTGTCCAAGCCATCAAGCCTCTTCAAGAAAATCGTACCAACCTCTTCTAAACCTCTTAATCCTGTTGTTTAAACTATTTCCAACGTGGCTAGCTCAAACTATAACCTATCTGAAGATCTTCTCTCCACCTAAATAAGGAGTTGCCTTTATACAACCTTATCTGTATCTACTAAAGGGATCGCCTAACGCCACGTGCAATGTAATATTACAATCGTTCATACGTGTAATGCAATGACAATTCTTTTATTAGTTTGCCACTTTGTTTGAATTGTATACATATAATTCTCTCTTTTAAGATGTACCATTTTTAGTCCTTTTCCTCTTTTAGTAGTTGTCCCTACTAGCTCATATAAAAAGGGCTCAATTGTATTAGTAGACATTATCATCTTCTTCATTAACAAATATTCTCTTTGTTAGTATCTTATAGTTGCATAGGTTTAAGTTTGTTATTTTAACTCTTATCTAGTTCCTTTAGCAAGAACTAGTGGTAAGGAGCACTAACCTGGTATTTGTAGGTCATATAGAGTGTTAATTAAATTTGGGAATGAGACATGGTGAGTAATACCGTAGGTTTGCTTTTACGTTTATTAGCTTTCCATTCATCCTTTCTTCTCTATCAAGGAGGACAAATTTCCGTACTTAGTAGGCCTTAGCAATCAACCTAGCTCTTGGGCACATCATATTTATTCTTGTATTAAAGCTCTAGGTTTTGGCTAAAGGTGTAAGTGAGTTTGCCACAATAGTGTATTGTTATTGTCATGTGTAACTATCCAACTAAACCATGAGGTTGTAGTATTTTAGTAGTTTTCCAGTGTTGTTGCGCTTATTGAGCATTTAAGTTGCTGGAGTTAAAGTGTAGAGTGACTAAGTGCAATTATTGGGCTATATCAAATTGCCTATGTAATGTATCTATTGACCTGGGTTATGAATCATATTATTGTTAGCTGTTCAAAGTCATGTTTAAGTTTTGAGAAGATGCCGAATCTAAAGTATCTATGGTTGCTAATGTAGAGAGCAATGTACAAAGATGTGGACGATAGGGTAATTAAACCGCTCAAAAGATTGGTAAGAAGGTTGATGATTTGGTCACCATGATGGCTGAGATGACCAACTTCATGTGACAGATGGCTAATGTCCAACGTACTAAGGCTACACAGGGTAATGTTAGACTTGTTGCAATTGCGCTAATGAATGCTCAAAATAATTTGGGAAGGTAGATAACCGATTATTGCAAGAATGAAGTGTTTGAAGAGCAAGTAAACCTTGCTCAAAATCATCAAGTTAGAGTAAGAAGGGATGATAGAAGAACTAAGAGATGGATCAAGCTAGAGGAAGGAAAGGAAGAGAAGGATGACAACTTCTATGAATTTGAAGAGCTTCTTATCTGAGCTGCTAAAGGTCTTAAAAGCATAAAGATGGAGATGTTGAGCTTTGCTAACAATGATGATGACTACTTAAATTGGGAGGACATAGTAGACAAGTTACTCAAATGCTATGATTATGATGGAGATATCAAAATCCAACTTGCTACTGAATTCTCTAAGTATACAACCTTTTAGGGGAAGAATTTATTGGCTATCAAAAGTTGAGCAAGAGAGCCTGAGATTCATACCTAGCTTGAAATGGAGAGGCTTATGAGGAGATTATTTGTGCCAAACTTTTACTTACAAGATGCTTTTAAGAAGTTGTAAACATTAAAACAAGGGGAAAGTAATGTTGACGAGTATGTTAAAGATTTCCAAATGTTGATAATCCAATGTGAAGTGGAAGAGCCCAAGGCCAAAATAGTTTATAGGTTCATAACAGGCCTAAAGACTTTTCCAATGTGGTTAAGGTTCTGAGGAATAATATACTAGAAAAGGCTGTCAAAGTATCACAAGGAATTAAGAGATAAAGGCATAACAGGTCAAATAGAACACTAAGCTCCTAACTTATGCCTCTAAGCTAATATATTTCCCTAAGACCTAAGGCAAGTTGAGGCCTTAACCATTAAGTTTAGAGTTTCAGTAGGGAAGAGCACCAAGCTGATCAAAGAGGTAAGGCCCAAGAGAGAGACTGGTAAGAGCTTAGGATGGAAGACACAAGAGATTAAATTTTTCCAATGTTTAGGATTTAACCATATTGCATCTTATTGCTTGAATAAGAGAGTAATGATCATGAAGGGGGAAGAAATGGAGAGCATTAATGAAGAAGGGATAGTAGAAGAAGAAGTAGTTGAGGAGGAAGAAGAGTTAAGAGGAGTATTTGATGAGTTTTATGAAGATAATGAAGTTGTTGTATGTCACGGTCCGAGGCGTTTTTTAGCACATAAACAAACCATGCGGTGTTTACTATCCTGCTTCTGCAATAGTAAGCAAGCCTAACTCGCATATAATGCTAACTAACAAGGCCTAAACCTGTAAGCAACACAACCAAGGAAGAAAGCCAATAGATTATAAGGGAAACAGGCATGAATGGAAAAAGGAATAGCATACTTTTATCAATTCTGATAGTATTACAAGGCTACAATGTGTGTGCACTGGGGTACAGTATATGTAATAGGTGCTGTCAGTCATGATCAACCAATGTGGTGAGTAAGAGCTTCAATCCAGAAGAGTACTCACACCCTCGCAAAGAGCTTTATGGACATTATTGGGCTTGGTAATAGGAGACATTAAAACTGGTGAAATGGTACCACTTTCTAAAAATGGAAATTTCTAATAATAGTGAGGCCCTAACTACACAAAAATAAAGTCCCCCCTTATGTTACAATATGTACAAAAGAATGGCCCCTTGTTAGTATAAGTATCTTACAAAAAGGGACCTTAACATCTTCCCCTACTTAATTCTATTAACATCCTTGGCAATATGTACTGGAGCTGAAATCTGGTGGCGGAGATCTTCTGGCTGGTAAGGCTGACTTTCTCTCGAATAAGGGCTTCAGATCTTTTTCAATCTCCCAGTTTGTATCTTCTTCTCCTCGCTCTCTCCACTTGATTAAAAATTCTTTATGTTCTTCTCCAGTGGAGGGATCTCTGACTTTTCATTCTGCAAGGATACCTTCCACGACTTGACTTAGGTTAAACTTGATCTTGACGTATGACTGCTTAGACACATTGCGAGATGGGTCTTCCATGTCTGGATAATATGGTTTTAAGACGCTGACATGAAAAACCGAATGGACCTTCAACCACGTAGGAGGCTCAACCTTGTAGGCTGCTCTTCCAATCTTTGATATGATAGGAACTGGACTAATGTACTTTTAGATCAATCTTCTATCCTTATTCCTCAATGATCTAACCTATTTTGGAGGAAGCTTTATGAGGACATGATATCCAACATTGAACTCTCTAGGTCGGCGGTTGATTTGCCCATTTCTTCATTCTCTTGGAAGCCTTTTTAAGGTATGCTTTTGTTACTTCTAAACTCTGCTTCCAATCCCTAGTAAACTGATAAGCTCTTGGGTATCTCCTAGAGTATGATGCTACCACTGTGTGGGGTAACAATGGTTGATGACCCATAATAATCTCTATGGGCGATATCTAGCAAGTCAACCCAATTCTTCTAGTTAACACAGACAAAGTGCCGAAGGTATTCCTCCAGCAACCCATTGAATCTCTCTGTCTATCCATCACTCTACAAATAGTAGCTGGAGGTCATGCTTTGCTCGAAGCCCAAGAGTTGGAACAACTTTATCCAAAACTTCCCTGTAAACTTGGCGTCCCTATCACTCACAATATTTTTGGGCACACCCTAAAATTTCACCACATGCTTAAAGAAAAGCTGGGCTGTCTCTTCTACGCTTGAACTCTTCGTAGTAGGAATAAAGGTGGCATACTTAGAAAACCTGTCAACAACAACAAAAACGGATGAGTACTCCCCTACTTTTGGTAGGGAAGTGATAAAGTCCATAGAGACACCCTCTTATGGGCGAGATGGCAAAAAAAGTGGCTCCAAGAGGCCTACTACCTTTTGCTTCTCAACTTTGTCTTGCTGGCAAGTTAAGCAGGTCTTCGTATAAGCCATTACATCTCCCTTCATATCCGGCCAGTAATAGCCTTGCTTCAATCAGCTCCATGTCCTCTGCCAACCTAGATGTCTAGCCCACAAAGTATCATAGCACTCTCTCATGGGTACCCTTCTCAAGTTGCCCACCTTCGAGACATACAATCAGCACCCCTTTGTGTAAATGAGGTTGCTTTCTACCCAAAATCTACGTGTCTTCCCTTCTTCAACCAACTGCTTAAGATTTTTAGCCAACAGGTCTTGACCTATGTATTGCTTGATCTGTTCTTAAATTGAAGTCGAGATTTGACTTGCTAACTGGTGTGCAATCTGTGCTAAGGATGCTAAATCAGCTCGCCTACTTAAAGCATCTACCACCCGATTGGTCTGTCCACTGCGATACTCAATCTCCATATCAAACTCTGCAAGAAACTCTTGCCATCTTACTTGTTTAGCTAAAAGCTTTGATTGAGTCAATATATGGCTGGCAGCAGAATTGTCTGTCTTCACTAGAAACTTGCATCCTAGTAAATAATGTTTTCAAGTCCTCAGACAGTGAACAATGGAAATCTCCTTCTCTTGAGCTAAGTACTTACGCTCTGTTTAATTCAACTTCCTACTCTCATATGCCACTAGATGACCCTCTTGCATCAACACTCTACCCAATGCAATGTCTGAGGCATCCATATGGACTTCAAAAGGCTTAGAAATGTCAGGAAGTGAAAGTACTGGCTCTTCCGTCATTATACGCTTCAACTCCTCAAAGGCACTCTGACATATCTCATCCCATGACTATGCTTGGTCCTTTTTCAATAGATCTGTGAGGGGTATAACTCGACGGGAATATCCCTTAATGAATCTTTTGTAGTAATTTGCGAATCTAAGGAAGGACAGCAACTCCGTTACACTCTTAGGCACTGGCCATTGCCTGATTGCTTCCTCCTTTGCCATATCCATTCGGATCCACCCTTCTTCAACAACATGACCCAAGAAGTTGATGCACTTTTGGGCAAAGGCACATTTCTCACGCTTCACGTACAAATGCTTCTCCTACAACTTCTTGAAAACCATTCATAAGTGCTTCACATGGTCTTGTAATGTCCTGCTATACACAACAATGTCATTTAGATAGACAACTACAAATTTGTCAAGATATTTACGAAATACATTATTCATTAAGGTACAAAATGTTGCAGGAGCATTAGTGAGACCAAAGGGCATCACCAAGAACTCATAAGCACCATACCGGGTTACATACGTTGTTTTGGGCTCATCTCCCTCAGCAATGCGAACCTGATGATAGCTTGAGCAAAGATCTAGTTTTGTAAAATACTTAGCCCCACTCAATTGATCAAACAGATCAGCAATTAGAGGGATTAGGTAATAATTCTTTACCGTTAGCTTGTTTAGAGTCCGGTAGTCAATATATAATCTCAAACTCTCATCCTGCTTCTTTTGAAATAGAATAGGAGCCCTCTATGGTACTTTTGAGGGTCGAATGAAGCTTGCCTCTAACAACTCATCCAATTACTTCTTCAATTTAGCAAGTTCGAAAGGCGACATTCTATAAGGAGCTCTGGCGGGTGGTTTGGCACAAGGAATCAACTCAATCTCGTGGTCCACCAACATTCTAGGAGGTAATTCCTTTGGGAGCTTATTAGGCATCACATAATCGTACTCCTTTAAGACCCTCTCTATTACCTCCAGTATCCCCGTCTTTCTTGCTTCCTCTTTCTCTATAAGGAAAGCTAGGAAAGTTGGCTCTTGATGTTTGAGCCTTCTCTTAAATTAGAGCCTTGATAACATCATAGCCCCAATATTCTTCCCTTCCTTGCCATTGTTGTTTGCCCTGTTCCTATGAACTGTCATACAGCAAGGCTTTTCACCTATAAATAATAAGCAATGTGCTGCGAGTATGGGAGCAACTCTGGCTTGTCTCAAGAAATCTATTCTAAGGACTATTCTGAAGTCATCCAATGGAATAACTGTAAAGTTGAGATTTCTACTCCAATCTCCAACCCTCACTTTCACTCCTCTTGTAACTCCTTATTCTACTCCAATCTCCAACCCTTACTTTCACTCTTCTTGTAACTCCTTAGACAGGGTAGGCCTTGGAGTTAATAGCTTCAATCTGGCTAGTGTCCTCAGCAAGCACTAGCCCCAATCTTTCCACCTTAGGCACATCAATGAAGTTGTGTATAGCACCGGAGCTTACCATTGCACTGGCACTCTTGCTATTGATGTTAACTGGACATACATCAACTCATTGTTGTTCTTGGGCTTACGTCACACTGAGGAACTCTTTCCAACAGCCGACAACATGTACAATGCACCCATTTGGGGTTGATCCTCTCCATCAGTCCCTGACTCATCATCTTAGCAGACACTTTCTACTTTTTATGCCATAGCATTGAGTGTTGCCCTATGTGGACACTAAACTACTTTGTGTGGGCCATTACACAAGAAATACAAGAATGAGGACTTCTTACCTCCATTGGTTGCCCCATTCTTTTCGAACTGGTGAGAGTTATAGGATTTCCTTTAACTCCCTCTAATATTACTACTGCTGCTACTTGAACTTAGGGCTCCCTCACTTTTGGTTTTGCCTGACTTGACAGACTTTCCACCTTCGTATCCTGTTGATACATTCTTCCCTTTATTGTCATGAGTGTAGTTAGTCAAGTGCTCAACTGCTGCCTGTGCTATAGCCAAGTTAGTAACTCGTTGCCTCTATAACTCATTCCTGGCATAAGGCTTCAGTCCTTTTAGGAAATAGAATAGCTTGTCATCTTCAGCCATACTCTTAATGTCCAACATCAATGTTGAGAACTCATAGACATACTTTCTAATGTCATCACCTTGTTAAAGTTCCCTCAACTTCTTTTGGGTAGTGTACTCAACATTCTCAAGGAAAAACTAAGTTCGTAACTTAGCCTTCAACTTGACCTATATATCTATACGAGCGTTACCATTTTGGATATCCTCATATTTGGTGCGCCACCACAGTTTGGCATCACCAGTTAAGTGCATTGTAGCCATAGTGACCTTTGATATCTCATCATTTGTCCCCATAGAAGCAAAATATTGCTCCATATCAAATAGAAAGTTCTCCAACAACTTGGCATCCCTCACGCTAGTGAATGCCTTAGGCTCAGGAATCTTTAGATGTCCTGCATGAGCAGGAACATGAACGGAGGTAGGGATAGGAGCATTTCCCACAGCCCAAGTTAAAATAGCTACTTGTGCCCATAACTCTTCAATAGTCTCGATTAAGGTGCGAGTAGTAACTTGTCTTCTTACATCTTCTACTTGAGTCTCCAAGTGTTGTCTTGCCTCATCGGTCGTTATGTGCATTTCCTCTTTGAGGGTTTGTACTAAAACACCAAAATTCTCAGCCATCTCGATCATCTTAGCATTCATCTCTTGATGATTGGCCTTAACTTCAGCTACTCTTACCGACAATGCAAACAAATCATCTATCCGCTTAAATAATCCCCTAAGGATTTCCTCAAGGCTACCTAGCCTCTTGCTCACTTTCTCTTATCTTGTCATGGTTGTTCCCATTAGAATAACCTAGGCTCCGATACCAACTGTCACGGTCCAAGGCTTTCTTTAGCACATAAATAGACTGTGCGACACTTACCATCCTGCCTCTGTAGTAGTAAGAAAGCCTAACTCTCATGTAATGCTAGCCAACAAGGCCTAAACCTGCAAGCAACACAACCAAGGAAGAAAGCCAACAGATTATAAGAGATACATGCACGAATGGAAAAAGGAATAGCATACTTTTATTAATTTCGACAATAATACAAGGGTGCAATGTGTGTACACGGGGGTAAAGTGTATGTAATAGGTGTCATCCGTTGTGATCAACCAATGTGGTGAGTAAGAACTTCAATCTAGAAGACTACTCACACTGCTATAAAGAGCTTTACAAACATTATTGGGCCTGGTAGGAGGAAACATTAAAATTGGTGAAATGGCACCACTTTCTAAAAGTGGAAATTTCTAATAAAAGTAAAGCCCTAACTATACAAAAATAGTCCCCCCCTTATGTTACAATATGTACAAAAGAATAACCCCTTATTAGTATAAGTATCTTACAAAAAGGGAACCTAACACTAAGCATACTGACAAGGGTTGATTTATGAACATAGGCGTATGTCAAGCCCTTTATTTAACCCCATCCATATAGGACGCATAAAGAGAGAATTTGTTCCACATTGGATGTTGAGTTAGGGAACTTATGTGTGCTAATTATTGACGGAGGTAGCTATGCAAATGTAGTCACAACAACCCTGGTCAATAAGTCAAAATTGTCGACCGTTTCCCATCTTCGACCATATAAATACATTATTTGAATGGGAAAGGAGCATTGCATGTTATACAACAAGCTCATGTTCCAATTTCTATTAGGGAGCAATATAAAGATGAGATCCTATAGGACTTGTTTTTGTAAGTGCATCCATGTGTTACTTAGACTACCCTGGATGTTTGATTTGTGAGTACAACATGTCGACTATAGGAGCACTTACTTATGCCAAAAGGATGGTTAACAGGTTATGTTGTATCCCATGCCAACATGAGAAGTATAAGTAGCCCATATTCAACTTGGTTAACTCAAAAGAAGGCCTTATATATGGGATGAAGTGAGATATAACAAGCTTTGAAGTTTGTTGAGCCTATATATTTTCTTATCGTCATGTAATCATTGAAGATTGTCAACCTGGGAATAACACTCATTATGGTAAAGGAATTGCTAAAGGAGTATCTAAGGTTGTCAAACCTGCGATTCTATCTAAAATCACTAAACGGAAAATCGAAACATAAAAATGTGATTTTCTATAAACAATGTAAAATAGCTTTCAAAAAAACAATGGATATGCTTATAGTAGTCATAAAAAACTTAAAATACATGATGCAAACAAAAAAAATGAAAAAATTAAGTACTTTTTCTATAAAAAAAATTCTTAATTTATAATTTAACCTTCGCGGAATAAGGATAAGTAAGGTTGAAACTAATTTTTTCCAATTATTTTATTTGAAAAAAATAATGAATTGAAGAAAACAAATGTTTCAACTTATCTTAAGTTGTTGTAAACTTAAATATATGGTTTTTCTTCTAGACTTTTTTAAGAGCTGAAACCTGGATAAAGGCTACAAATATTGAAGAAATGATTAGGAGAGAGAGAAAGAGGAAAAAAATTGGAATAAGATAGACAAGATGATTTACTACCTTAATAGTCAATAAGATAATAAAAGCTTAGCTTTATATATATATATATATATATATATATATGTATTTAGTCTATTCAACTCTTATAAGTAGAATATGTAAACTTAGTTAAAAATTAAGTATCTATCAAGTTTGACATGTAAAATTGGTAAAAAAATGGAGGCTTTTACTATAAAACAATTTTATATATAAGTTAACTGGAAAGAGTTTTATAAAATCATATCACATTGGTGGAATTGCAGTTTTGACAACTATGAGTATGATAATGTATTTCTCCAGGAATTACCTAAGGGGGTTACCACCCTTGTGAGGTTTTCAATACACTATTAATCTCTAACCAAGGGCTAGCTTATGTAACCAACCTTAAAGAAGCTAAGGAGTTGAAAAGGCAAGTGAACGAGCTAATTAAGAAGGGTTTTGTTAGAGAGAGCACCAACCCTTGTGCTATCCTAACACTACTCATACCAAAGAAGGATGGCTCATAAAGGATGCATATAAAGAGCTAAGTTGTTAATCGAATTACTATCAAGTACAAGTACTCAATTCCAATGTTAGATGAACTACATAGAGCTCAAATTTTCTCAAAGATAGACCTTAAGAGTAAATATCATCAAATCCCAATGAGGGAAGAAGATGAGTGAAATATTGCCTTCAAAATAGGACATGGACTTTATAAGTGGACATTTATGCCTTCTAGGCTAAGCAATGTGCCGATTACTTTCATGTGTTTGATAAATCATATATAGATTGGAAGATGTGGAGTGCTCTACCTTGATAATATTTTGATATATAGCAATAGTCTATTTGAGCATTTTTTGCACCTTAGGGAAGTTTCGAATGTATTATAAGTTGAGAAGATTTACTTAATCTTGAAGAAGTATACTTTCTATGTGCCTCAAGTAATGTTTCTAGGGTTTGTTGTTAGGAAGAACAAAGTTAGAGTAGATGACAAGATGAACAAGGTGATCCTCAACTGCTTGACACCACAAATTGTAGCCGAGGTTAAAAGTTTTCATAAGCTTGCATCCTTCTATAGGTGATTCATTCGCATCTTTAGTACATTGTAAGCCCTTTGTAAACCCTAGAAAATCGATAGTCTGAACCCTAATTTAAGTTCGAGTGTCCTAAACTATGCAATGAGTCAATAAGGCTAGTAACAATAAAAGATTATGAAACATAATAAATCAAATATAACACCGATAAAAGAAAACCTTAGAAATTGATCAAAATCTTAAATAGCATACTAAAAACCCTAAATTTGATTTATGCACAATTAACCAAAATTGAACCCAAATTTGATCGAACCCTAAAATTATAACTTTAAACCTATAAAATAATTAAATATCACTCAATAGTGATATAATTATAGTCGTTTGTAATTATCGACTAAATTGCGTAATCGCGTAAATTTTTTAACGAAATCGTTACAATAACTTGTAAAAATTATAATTGTAATGAGTACCAATTAAATTGATAAATTTTCACAAAATTCCAAAATTAATTTATGATGATTATTTTTATGACTTTTAGGTTTATAAAAATTACATATATTTATTTTTAATTTCTTTTTGCTTCCTTTTTCTTTCTTTCTTTTTCTCTTTTCTTTCTTTTCTTCTCTTCTCCTTGCTACCACATCCTGAAAATCAAAGGAAAAAAAATCAAAAGTTAGCAGCCCACGTGATGCATTTCAATTGCCAAGTATTGATTTTATAAAAAAAGAAAAATTAGAAATGATTACATTGTCTTATCCTCATAAATATAAAGATTAGGTTATTGTTTTATTTTATTTTCTCTTTAAAATTCTTGATCACGTAGGAAATAAAAGAAGAAGAGAAATCTAGAAAATTTTGAGAAAATCAAACCAAAAACACAAAAAGAAAACTAAGAAGAAAAAGGAGAAGAAGAAGAAGGAGAAGAAGGGAAAAAAGGAGAAGGAAAATTAAGATTAATACAAGTATAACTGGTAAGTACAATTATTTTGGTGGTATATATGTATATTATATGGTATGTACATGTATATACTAAGTATCTGTGTTGTATTTTATTAAATAATTCATTACATATACATGAGTAGATAACTTAAGATATATATATATGTATATAAACATGTATATATATATATACTATTAGGTAAAATATACGTTATATGAGTATACATATGTGTATAAATAAAAATACATGAATATATGTATGTGTATATAAGAATATGTCAAGTAAGTATTTAATATTTTCACAAAATAAATAGAGATATATACATATATGTGTATACGTCAAATCATTATTTATGTATATATGTATAAAGCTTTATTTTCATATGTATATATATATAAGAATATGTATTTGTATAGTATATACATGTATTTTGTAGTTATATATTCATATATACATGTAAGCTATATTTTTTGTAGACATATATATATATATATCTACATATGGTGTAAATATATGTATAACATATAGTATATATGTACTATACTGAATATTAAGTAGTATATATGATATAATAATAATTGCTAAATAAAATAAATTCATAAATATGTAAAGAGTAGGTATATATATGTTACCGTAAATTAGGAATTACTAATTAAAGTAAATTATAAAATTAATCAAATATAGTATAAGTATATATATATATATATATATGTGTATGTGTGTATCGTGAAATACAAATGAATAATAAGAAAATAATAAATAATAAAAATAACGTAAATAATAATAATAATAATTGTAATAGGTCTAAAATCTCAAAAATAGGAAAAAATGAGTAACTAAGGTAAAACATGCTTAAAATAATAAAATTATCAATTATATGATTTAAATAATTATTAAATCATAAATATATTAGAAAAAAGCTAAAATTAATATTTTATAATTTTTTAAAGTTAAAATAATAAATTTTGTGATATTTTTATATCACAATTTAAACTGCGAGTCACAACGTCCAAAATAGACTTCACTACGAAAAAATACACTTTAAAACAATTAAAATAAACTATAAATTCATAACGATTCAAGCTAAAACGAAAAAGATTATACGTAATTCAATGAAAAGCTTGAATTAACAATTTCGCATAACTAAGTGAAGTAAACCTTACAAATTACAATACTAGTTTAACTTTAAATTCCTAAACTTACAAATTTTAATTATTCTCAGGTGATCTTAATATTGACCCTAAGCTATTATTAGATTATTACAACCCTTGAGTTGACTATGGTTGAGTGAGTTTTCCTGATAATTCCATAATTGTTTGTGTTTGTAGTTACCGAATACAAGTTATGATCAATAATGAAATGTTATATGAGGTTGGGTTATGCTTGTATGTGATAATTGGTTGTTAATGGTGCATTTACTTTAAATTATAATAATGTATTGATTGTTACATAGTAGATTTACTAAGAATTGATTGTTTATGACTTTCAATAATCACTGAATAATAAGACCTAATTTTACTCAATTAGAAAAAATTAACTTAAAATACGCATAATCATATACCGCATAATTATTTCCGGCAATCACATTACATGGAGATAGCAAGAGGCCATACGTGAGTTGATTATTGATTATTATAGATTTCGTACAGTGCACATGTGCGATATAACCTTACCATAGCCTACAGGATTACTAGGCGTTGGAGGCACCAATCGCCTAGCTAAGGGTCGAGTCCAGAGGCCTCCGTTTAGGGGTGAGTAAAGGCTGCATGAACTTACTCACAATCATATGTAGAACTTTTTTGTTATAAAACTGATAATAGATATACTATTACATTTTAAATACAAAACGCAGAGTTTCGTTATGAGATAAGTTATAGTATGATGCTCGAATCTGACTGTTTCGATGTATTTCTAACCTTAATTTCGGAGGGTATTAAATCTGAGTTGCATACAGTACTTGGTTACTTGCATGTATTTGTTTGGCATAGTAGTTGACATGCATTCATTTGATTAACTTGATAACTGTATGGTTAAGGGGATTATCTCACTAAGCTAGTTAGCTTATACCTTTGTAATCTTTTGTCGCAGGCTGAGTTATTTATAGAGTCGGGCTGTCGCATGCCCGAGGTTAGTGGTTCATTAGGGGGTTGATGCGGGAGCAGGATATGTTCGGAGTGTTCACATGACTGTTTATCTAGATTATAGATCTGAATATGTGATAAACTAACATTAGTTTGAGTTCAAAGTTCTAAAGACATTATATTTGTAAATTCTTATATAAATAGATTATGTGTTATGTTTCTATATTTTATTATTGTCATGAAATGCTATTACTTATGCTTGCACAACGTTTGGTTGTTAGTTGTAGCTGCAACTGCAACCTTATGTATCGTATAAAAGGGTCATTGATTGTAAAGGAATTCAATCTATAATCCTTTGTATGGTATACGGCGACTACCATAACTAACCTCCTTGGTTGTGACACCCTCCAACCAAGTTGACAAAGAAAGGAGAGGAGTTTGAATGGAATGATTGAGATCACAAGAGCTTTAAGGAGATCAAGAAGAGATTGACTACTACCCTTGTCCTAGCCTTGCTAGATTTTGGAAAAGTCTTTGAGCTTGAGCGTGATGCTTCTAGAGTAAGGATAGGAGCTACACTCATACAAACGTGTTGAACTATAGCTTACTTTATTGATAAGCATAGTAGAGCTATCCTAAATTATTTTGTGTGTAAGAAGAAATTATATTCCCTTATCAAGCACTCACTATCACTACATTACAGCATTACTTGCTACCTTGAGGATTTGTGATATATATTAGCTATGAGTCATTGAAGTACCTCTGAGGACAACAAAAGCTATCACATCGATAGGCCAAGTGAGTCAAGTTCTTGGAAACCTTTTCATATGTAATAAAATACAAGAAGGGTATTACGAAATTTGTTGTTGATGCTTTGTCAAGGAGACACGTACTGATTGCTCAACTGTAAGCTTAGGTTTTTAGTATTGATTAAGTGTTGAGCCCTATTTTGATTTTCCCTAATTTAACCTATACTAAGCCTAGCCTATTTAATACAGATTACTCAACATAAAACTAAGAAAAAAAATTTTCTTTAAAAAAAATGTTTAAAAAGATATTTTTAAAAAATAATTTAAAGTCGCTAACCAGCTAAATTGATAAAAAATCAAATTAAGGTTTTTGGGTGAAAAAAACCCTAATTTAGCCTCTAGTCTATGGATTTTCTAAAAAAGTTAGTTTTTCAAAAAATTTAACTACAAATTCTGAACTCGGAGGCTATCATATTAAGACCAACTCACCATATAAAAATTTAAAAGAACTAATTAATGAGCCTTTATTTTATAATTTTTCTAAAAAAAAGTGAAAATATGTAAGGATGTAAAAATGCACAAAAATGAATTTTTTTAATTATTGTTTATTATGAATTTTCCCTCAAAAATGAAAATAAAATAAAATATATTACAAATTTTACGGTTGTCTAGAAGGTGTCTACATACCTGCTAATTAAGATCAAACAAAGTGTAGTTCTTATTTTCCTACAAAAAATTTAATGAGTTAACAAATTTTATTTATGAAAAAGGGTGAAGTTTACATTTTTTTTACCACTTTACTTTTATTAAGAAAAATCCTAAAAAAAAACACTAATTTTTATTCCCAAAAAAAAAAAAAAAACCTAAAGACTCAATTTTCAAAAAGACTCTAAGTTAGTATTTTTATTTTAGGAAAAACTAACTATGTGACAAAACTTTTTTAAAAAATCATAAAGTGCCTAAATGTAATTTTTTTTATAAAATATGCAATTGAGATGGAAAATATGTCTAATATGCCTAAACAATGAAAAATAAATCTAATCTATGAAACAGATGTCTAAATACAGAAAACATGTTTAAACTATGGAACAAATACCTAAATATGGAAAAAAATGTCTAAACTATGGAATAGATGCTAAAATATAGAAAAAATATCTAAACCATAAAACAAAAACCTACTAAAGATTTTTTATTTTATAAAAAAAATAAGTAATAAAATTCAATTTTCACTAAAAATTCCTAACATGCCTAATTAAAAAATGCAAACCAATGGAAAGTATACAATCCTATCTTAATCTTTTAAGATATGCAACCTAGATATGAAATATGCAAATTTTATCCTAAAGATACAAAATATGCTATTGTATCTAAAATATGCTATTTTTCTATAAGGGTGTAATTTTATCTAAAAAATGCAATTTCTCTAAAATATGTGATTTTTCTAATAATATGATGACCCTAAAGATGCAATTTTTGCAAAAAAAAAAAAAAACGCAATATACTAAAAAAAGTAATTCTTAACAATGAATATGCAAACTATGCATAAAATATTATTATATGAAAATTATTATAAGGACGTGCAAAAAGACTCAAGTTAACACTTTTCATGTAAATAACTAATTTTTTTAAAGTAAAGAAAACTATAGCTAAATGCCTGTATGAAAAATAAAACAAGTTAGTATTCTTAAATCCCCAAAAAAAAAAAAACTAAACCAAATAAACAATGCCTAAAAGACTAAAACTAATAATAAAATTCAAAACCTAATACTAAAAGGCATGTAGGTTGGATCAAGAACCAAGGTTGCGGATCCGAGTTGTAGGTCATCTCCACAATTACCCTCCAAGCTCATCACATTGCGATTTAATCACCAATTTGAAGAGAAAATCACACTTTGATGACAAATCTATTGGTGAAGTCGGATTAAGACAACTGCCTAAGGTAGTGGTGGTTGTTTTCTATACTGGGCGACAAATCATAATGATGGATGTACTTGTTGAGCTTGATTTTTTTTCCATTAATTTCTCATTTACTGATTAATACTAAATCCTAACCCATTTAATATTAATTCTCAACTAAAGAAATTGAGAAATTACGATTTTTTATTGAAAATAATTTTTGGAGTTGCTACCTGATCAAAGTCGAAAAAAGAAAAAAAACCGTAATCAATTGGATGGATTGATTACGTTTTGGCTACCGGTCTTTGATTTCAAGTTGAATGAAGAACCAAAAGGTTTCGAGTTTGAGTGCTAATCTATTAAACCTTAATGGGTACCACTATCTATTTACCAAAATTAGGATTATTCTTCTAATTATAATATTTAAAAAATAAATAAATAAAATAAAATAAAAAGAACCTAAGTTTTTACATATTTTATCGTAGCCCCGAAGGTGCCTACATACCTGCTAGTTGGGATAAAATGATTGTAGCTCTGTCCAAAAACTTTAATGTATTGATTCTTTTTATAAAAAAAAATAATTGGTTAAATTTGCATTTTTATTAACCATTTTATTTTTATTAAGAAAAATCCCTAGAAGCCTAATTTTTATTCCTAATTATAAAAAAAAAAACCTAAAAACCTAATTTTTGAAAAATCCCAAATTAAGATTTTTATTCAAAAATAACTAAGTGATAATTTTTTTTTATTTTCAAGAAAAACCCTAAATATTTTATGAAATATGCAATGCTCTATATAATAAATCTTTTATATAGAAAAAATGCTTAAAACATAAAAAAAAACCTACTTAATCATAGAAAAGATACCTAATCATAAAAAAGAGATCTAAACCATAGAAAATATGTCTAAATCATAAAAAAGAAGCCTAAATTATGGAAAAAATGTCTAACCATAGAAAAAATGTTTAAACCAAAAAAGAAGGCTAAATTATGGAAAAAATATCTAACCATAGAAAAAAAAATGTTCAAACCATAAAAAAGAAACCTAAACTATAGAAAAGATATTTAAACTGTAGAATTACAAGCCTAAACTATAGAAAAGAAGTCTCGCCATAGAAAAAGAAGTCAATCAATTTTTTTTTTTATTTTATAAACATCAAAATAATTTTTTTTTCTATCTAGAAAACTCTAACATGCCTAATGCAATTTTTCTAAATTAATACAATATGCAAAGAACGAGATTTTGTAAAATATGAGATTTTATAAAAATGTCATTTTGAAAATATGAAATCTAAAAAAAATAATTAAAAAAAAACTAAAATTTAACAACTAATTACTAGCAATTAAAGATGTGATAAAAATAAAAAAAATTAGTACAAATCTTAAAATAACTGCGTATATACTAAGTGAGATAAAAATAAATAAATAAATATAAGCTATAGACAATAATTAAAAACCACTATTATGTATCTGCAAAGAAAAATACACAAAGCTAATAAAATGGAACAAATTGAATCCCTAGTCCTATCGCGCGCATAACTATAAAATCGGTCTAAGAAGTGGGTTCAAGCGTGTTTTTTTAACAAATGTGTAATTATTCTTTTAAGCTCGCACCATACAATCCCTATTTATAAAACTCGAAACAAATCTTTTAAATCGAATTAAATCAAATCTATATTGATAAAGATCTAAAATAAATTCAAATCTTATAATTCTTGATTTTATTAGATTTAACATCATCATGTTAGATTTGCTTTTTTTTTTTCGAGAACCATTTAGTCAAGATTCCATCAAATTAATTTTTTTGAATTCTTTTCTTTTTCAGTTTTTTTGTCCAACAATTTTCTATTTTTTATCTTTTTCATCATTTTTCAATTTTTTTATTATTTTCTAAATTATGACCCTAAAAACAAAAATTATAACTACTAGGGGCAAAAATTGAGTATCTACAGCTGCCCTTCTTTGTGGTAAACTTTGAATAAAACTTTGCCACAAAAACAAAAGCGACACCGTTTTACCTCGGGACGACTCTATCCTAAAAAACATTAAGACACTTGATGACAATTAGTTTGAAACAAAGAATAGCGAAGGGTAGCACCCTTGTGAGTTGGCAAAAATCCCTAAAAAGAATAATGAAAACTTGGTCCTGTCCCTTATGGGCTGACCAACCAAGGTAGTGAAAACGCTTCTTGAGCTGGCTAAAACCTAAAGATAAGGAAACTTGATCGTGCCTTGATAAGCTAACTAACCAAGGCGGTCAAAGCGCCCTTTGAGCTGGCTAAGACCTAAAGATGAGGAAACTTGGTTATACCCTAATGAGTTGATTAACCAAGGCAATCAAAGCATCCTTTGAGTTGGCTAAGACTTGAAGAATGAAGGAACTTAGTCGTGCCCTAATAAGCTGACTAACCAAGGAGATCAAAGCGTCCTTTAAGCTGGCTAAGACCTAAAGAGGAGGAAACTTGGTCGTGCCTTGATGAGTTTACTAACCAAGGCGGTCAAAGCGCTCTTTAAGCTGACTAAGACTTAAAGATGAGGAAACTTAGTCATACCCTGATAAGCTAACCAACTAAGGCGGTCAAAGCGCCCTTTGAACTGGTTAAGACCTAAAGATTAGAAAAATTAGTCGTACCCTGATGAGCTGACTAACCAAGACGGTTAAAACGCCCTTTGAGCTGGCTAAGACTTAAAGAATGAAGAAACTTGGTCGTGCCCTAATGAGCTGACTAACCAAGTGGTCAAGTGCCATTTGAGCTAGCTAAGACCTAAAGAGGAGGAAACTTGGTCGTACCCTGATAAGCTAACTAACCAAGGCGGTCAAAGTACTCTTTGAGCTGACTAGGACTTAAAGATGAGGAAACTTAGTCGTACCCTGATAAGCTAGCCAACTAAGGCGGTCAGAGTGCCCTTTGAACTGGTTAAGACCTAAAGATAAGGAAACTCGGTCGTGCCCTTATGAGCTGACTAACCAAGGTGGCTAAAGCGCCCCTTGAGCTGGCTAAAGCGCCCCTTGAGCTGGCTAAGACCTAAAGAATGAAAAAACTTGGTCATGCCCTAATGAGCTGACTAACCAAGGCGGTCAAAACGCTCCTTGAGCTGGTAAAGACTAAAAAATGAAGAAGCTTGGTCGTACCCTAATGAGTTGACTAACCAAGGTGATTAAAGCGCCCTTTGAGCTGGCTAAGACCTAAAAATAAGGAAACTTGGTCTTGCCATAATGAGCTAACTAACAAAGGCGGTTAAAGCACTCCTTGAGCTAGTTAAGACCAAAAAATGAGGAAACTTGATCGTACCCTAATGAGCTGACTAACCAAGGTGGTTAAAGTGCTTCTTGAGCTGATTAGGACCAAAAAATGAGGAAAACTTGGTCATGCCCTAATGAGCTGACTAACTAAGGTGGTCAAAGCCCCCTTTGAGCTGGCTAAGACCTAAAGAATAAAAAAACTTGGTCGTACCCTAATGAGCTAAGTAATTAAGGCGGTCAAAGCACTCCTTAAGCTAACTAAGACCAAAAAATAAAGAAGCTTGAATTGGGATAGTGCTTCCTAAGCTTATGAAATCCCTTGAAGAAATTTTGAGTCGAGTAACGTTCTGTAAGTTGGACGATTGGGAGTTTAAGAAACTTTGGATTGGGACTACGCTCTACGAGCTGGTTAGCTCCCTAGGAGATTATAAATTGAGATTGTGTTTTGGGAGCCAGTCGGAAGCTTAAGAAACTTTAGATTAGGACTGCACTCTATGAGCTGGCTAGACCCTAAATGATAATATGAATCTAGATAGTGCTCCATGAACTGACTGAAGCGCTAAAGAAGATATGGATAGGAATGGTGCTCTATGAGCTGGCTATATCCTTGAGAAAATAGATAAAAAGTAAGCATCCTTTGGACTCATTTAAACACTATTGACTAAGAGACATAGCTGACTCGAAAAAAAAAACAAAAACTCTTGACTTGAGAAATTTACAAACAAGGGATTTGGTGAAAACTATTTATAACATGAATTGAAAATTTGGCCACTATGGATGAAATGGAAAAACTTGTAATAAGCCTCCACTTTCTCTCTCTCCTTTTCACTTTCTTTTTTCCTTCTTTTTCCTTGAAATTTTGCTAACAGATACAAATTCCTATTTAAAAGGCAAACTCTATAATCCTATAGGGTATCTCATATGCACTCCAGTTTGTAACCTGGATAATGAGCTTTTTGGATAGGACTTAAACATTCATTTTGTAAGGAAAAGGTAACTCACGATTAGTCTAGTCGAAGAGGACTTCCTTATGCACTCTTATTTTAGACGTCGCTCTTAACTATTATTCTAAAAATTACGGTCTAATTTGCAAGTGATACGTTCTGATCGATCTGTTAGGTCATTTTGGGTTCAGTATTGTAAATTTGGCTTTTGGTCAAATGGTTTTAAAAGGGATTAACGAAAGGGCCTATTTTGAAAGAAGTACTTTCATCTAACTTGGGGTTACAAGTCAAGAACCTTAGGAATGAACTAGATGTGCGCTTGCCCTATTTTCAAAAATAATTTTTATCTTAGATAAATTATTCTTCAAAATTGGAAGAGCTTTGAGTAGGGAGGTATTGTGGGTAGGAAGGTCTTATGTTTGAGAATCGAATGGATAGAAAGGGTTTATGTTTGTGATTTGGAGTGTGATTTTGAGCTGAATATGGAGTTTTTTTGTTTATGGTTGAGAACATGATTCTAAATGAATATAAGGTTTTGTGTTTTTGGTTGGGAATGTGATTCAAGGCCTTATGTTTTTTTTAGCAACTTCAGACTTCTTTGATTGGGGATTTTCTCAAGCCTAATATTTGGGTATTTCTTCATTTTTGTTTTTCAATTTCTTTTTCTTTTTCTTTTTTTCTTTTTTCTTTTCATTTCATTTCTTTCTTTTCTCTCCCTAAAAATAACTATCTCTTTTGTCAAGTTTTTGTCTCTAGATGAATTAAGGCCCTAAATCCATAGGTTTAGAGTACATTGGTTTAGGTAAGGTATGTGTGGCCTTTGGGGCATTTGGGAAAATTTTAGCTTTTCTTCAAAAGGAACAATTTATCGAAAACAAAAATTATCCTTAAATTGTTATTACTAGAGTAAACACAAATCAATTTTATCCATCTCTCCTAATCAATGACCTTAACCTCTTAATTGCTCTACTGTAGGGTGGTTCTTAATGGGGTTTACATTTGAAAGAACTCTAGATCAGTCCAACAGGGTTATCAAAGGATAATTGTGTTTAGGATTTGAAAATGAATGCCTAACTTTGTTTCGGTCTGCATATCTAATTCAAAATGGACCTTATTTAAAGAATGAGTCCAAAATATCCTCACCATGATGTTTCTCAACTCTTAAAATGTTTAGGGGTCAGTGTATAGGATATAGCTTGCTTCTTTTCATTCAAAACTTTTTAAAAGTGAGTTACCAATTCCTTACATAGGGATTCATTGAACTTAAGGTGTTGACCTTACTCCCTAATTCCTTAGAACATGCCCCAGTTGTGAAATTTCAAAGACCAAGGGCCCAATGCCCTAGACTTATAGGTCTTAACGCCTTTAAGCCTCCATATGTGGTTTTAGGTTAGATTCTTTAAAGTTCGTATGAGCCAGAACTAACATCTTTTGAAGTAGAAGAGACTAATGAATTGCCCTTTTTGTTTATACCGGGGATCAAGCTTAAGATAGTATTTCATGGTCTTGTGTTTTAACTTGGTATGTATTAGGGGCCTTAAGTTAATTCAACTATCTTAATGGGCTAAGGTTCGAGTTTGGTTGGTTATTTTCTCGGACCAAGTGGATTTGTTTAGGTTAGCTGCCTTAATAGGCCAAGTGATTGTATTTGTCCTGAGTCACATAAGGATTTGTGACTGTTAGCAAATTTTTTTTTTTTATTTTTTCTTTTTTTTCCTAAGAGAGAGAGAGAAAAAGTTGAGGCTTTTGTGTTACAAAGCCTAAGTGATGGGATTATAAATGGATGATTACAGAGGATTGCTTTCATGAAATTCTATATATAAGCCTATACAATTTATCGTTATTGAGGGTCTATTTACAAGTGAGGAATTCTGAAAAATAAAAGATTAAACAAAGAAAATATCTAAATCTTATTTCTTCCAAATGAAGAAGGCTATTTGCAAAATGATAAAGTTACCTAAAAGAATGAATATTTCTAATTGGTAGAATACTAGGCAAAATGATAACTACCTATTATTTTACAGGTTTGATTCTTTTTGTTTGGCTTCCTTTTTTTTTATTTTTGTTTTTGTTTTCTATTTACTCCGTAAGGGTTAGGCTCAACTGATGTCGGCCCAAACAAAAAGTGATAGATTCAGGCTCCTATAGATGTACTAAGGCCCGCACTAATGTAATATTTATAGGGCTCTTCTATAGGGGCAAGACGAGCCCAATCTTGTTCCTAATAAATTTTTACTTATTTAGGCTAAAAAGTTGAGACCATATCTAAAGTAACTTTTAAGGCCAATGAGTTGGGTAGACGTAGATATGTTTAGAAGCCCCTTGACTTGATATAGGCATAGTTATGTAAAAAAAGAAAAAATCAAAATTATAATCATCACCTATTCCAAACTTTATATAGAATTATTACAAATTATTTATGGAGAAATATTACAACTGCAACTTCACAACTGCCTTTGTCCATTTAGGTTCGCTACATCATAGGTTCTTGTGATTTTTTTCTTTTTTAAAAAATAGTGTTTTCATGTGATGCAACAAGTGGGTTTTAAAAGTTCCAAGTTCTACAACTACCGCGTTTTTTCAAAGCAACGGTTCTGTGGTCGCATCTGAACTTAAGTGAGGTAGCCTGATCAGCCCCGGAAGGTGGTTGCCCTACAATATCCGAAACTTACACAATGGTCCCCCTCCTAAGGTCCTAAGATAGCCTGGTTCTGACTGTATCTACCATGCATTTATGATGCAAAAAAATAAAATAAAAGTAAACCCCTCGAAACTACCCCCTCAAGTAAACTGCAATAAAAAAAATGTTAGCAAAAAGAAATAAAATAAAAAAATATACAAAATAACATACCTAAGTTTTTATTATTATTATTATATATATATATTTTTTGAAAAATAATCCTATTTTCGGTAACTTCTAGTAGCTAGCCTTTTAATGATTCCCAGTGGAGTCACCAAATTGTTAAGCCTGATTTTTTGGTTTCCATTAATTTCTCATTTCCTAATTAATACTAAATCCTAACCTATTTAATATTAATCTTCGAGTAAAGAAATTGAAAAATTCCGGCTTTTTATTGAAAATAATTTTTAGAGTTGCCACCCGACCAAAGTCGGGAAAAGAAAAGAAACCGTAATTAATTGAGTGGATTGATTACGATTTGGCTATCGGTCTTTGATTTCAATTTGAATGAAAAAACAGAAGGTTCCAAGTTTGGATACTAACCTATTAAACCTTAACGGGTACCACCATCTATTTACCGAAATTAGGATTATTCTTCTAATTATAATATTTAAAAAATAAATAAATAAATAAAATAAAAAGAACCTAAGTTTCTACATATTTGATCGTCGCCTTGAAGGTGTCTTCGTACTCGCTAGCCAGGATCAGATGATCGTAGTTCTTTTCGAAAACTTTAATATATTGTTTCATTTTATAAAAAAAATAATTGGTTGAATTTGCGTTTTTATTAACCATTTTATTTTTATTAAGAAAAATCCCTAGAAGCCTAATTTTTATTCCTAATTATAAAAAAAACCTAAAAACCTAATTTTTGAAAAGTCTTAAATTAAGATTTTTATTTAAAAATAACTACATGATAATTTTTTTCATTTTCAAGAAAAAACCCTAAATATTTTATGAAATATGCAATACTCTACGTGATGAATTTTTTATATAGAGAAAAGATATCTAACTATAGAAAAGATGTCTAACTATAGAAAAGATGTCCAACTATAGAAAATATATCTAAACTATAGAAAAGATAAATAAACTATATCTAAACTATAGAAAAAGATATATAAACTATAGAAAAAAAAAGCCTAAATTATAGAAAAAATATCTAACCATAGAAAAGAAGTTTAAACCACAGAAAAGAAACCTAAACTATGGAAAATACATCTAAACTATGGAAAACAAACCTAAACTATGGAAAAGATGTCTCGTAGTAAAAAAGAAGTCAATTACTTTTTTTTTTAATTTTATGAACATCAAAATGATTTTTTTATCTACAAAACCCTACTATGCCTGATGCAATTTTTCTAAATTAATACAATATGTAATGAACGAGATTTTGTAAAATATGAGATTTTATAAAAATATCATTTTGAAAATATGAAATCTAAAAATAATAATAATAAAAAAAAAACTAAAATTTAACTTAACACATGTTCACTAGACACTAATGCTAAAACTAATTACTAGCAATTAAAGATATGATAAAAATAAAAAAAATTAATACAAGTCTTAAAAATAACCATGTATATATTAAGTGAGATAAAAATAAATAAATAATACAAGCTAGAGACAATAATTAAAAACTACTATTATGTATCTGTAAGGCAAAGTACGCAAGCTGATAAAAGGGAACAGATTAGATCCCCAGTCCTATCAGACGCACAATTATAGAATTAGTCTAAGAAATGGGCTTGAACGTATTTTTAATAATTGTATAGTTGTTCTTTTTGGCTCACACCATACAACCCCTATTTATAAAACTCAAAAACAAATTTTTTCAATCGAATCGAATCTAAATTGATAAAGATCCAAAATAAATTCAAATCTTACAAATCTTGACTTTATTATATTTAACGTCATCGTATCAAATTTAATTTATTTTTTCTTCGACAACTATTTAGTTAGGATTCCATCAAATTAATTTTTTTGAATTTTTTTTTAATTTTAGTTTTTTTTTCTTCTTTTTTTTATTTTCTATTTTTTTGTCTTTTTTATCATTTTTCAATTTTTTTTATTATTTTCTAAATTATAACCCTAAAAATAAAAATTATAACTATTATGAGCAAAAATCGAATGTCTACAATACTGTACATGCATTGATGTGCATGTACGTGTATAGATGAGTGAAAGAGGGTCTGGAATGGTAGTCATGTGGGAACTAGTATGCTACACGTGAAATGTTGTCGTGCGTAGACTACTATTCATCGAGTGTAGAGTGTAACTGTGCTTAAGGATGTCATGTGTGGACTGTTGTAGTAAATTGATCTTGAGTGTGTAATGTGTGTGCAATTGAGATGCATAAGTGGAATCATACGTATTGGATGTGCCGTCCAATGGGACATGTGCGGTGATCGTGTGTAAGTGTTGGATGTGCTTTATAGTAGGACATTTGTAGTGATCGTGAAGTGAGAATTGTGTTTAGGATGGTGTGTTATGTGTTCATGATTGTGAATTGTATGATGTGTAGGACATATGTGATTGTAAATTATATGTTATGTGGGATGTATGCAATTGTGAATTGTCTTTTGTTTTATAGCCGGAGTCTACTATTTATAAGCGAGTATTTTTTAATCTTTTGGATCTTTTTAATGAGGATTCAATCTTGACAAATCTAATATTCATAAGAAACAATAATACCTGATTTACAAACCCCGTATTCTATTTAGGCTTTCTATCTTGGGTTGGACTCTGTCCAACTTGTTTTAAATTGGTCATGACTTTTAATATAGCCTAAAATATATGTAACCTATTTAATAAATTATGAGTTTATTTAAATTAGGCTAATATAAGTTAGATAAAAATCCACTTTATATTTTATTGGACTATTTTTTAAAAAATATATATTTTTCTAATGAAGCTTAATTATTTAAAGACTCGAAATTTATTAAATTGAATGCATATCTTCTAATATTGTCTGATTCGACCCTAAATGATTAAGTAACTTGATTTGACTTAACTTGACACTTTAAAAAAAATTTATTATTTATTATTTTTTTATTTTTAATTTTTCTTCAAAAATAATAATTTTTAAACCTGGCCTAAAAAGTTAAAAAGAAAAGAATCCTAAAATAAAGAATGGTAAAAATAGGATTTCTACAACTACCCTTCTATGTAGTAAAGTTTAATTAAAACTTTACTACAAAGATAAAAGAGATCACATTTTTGCCGAATCCTTGCTTGAATTGATAAGGTTAGAATTACTAACTTAAATAGTCAACTAAGAAATGTTTCATCTTAAATGGATGAAGTAAAAAGATATCAACTTGAAAGGTCGATGCTAAGAATAAAAGGCTTGTCTTGAAAAAACAAGACAAAGGAATAGGAAGCCCATCTTAAAAGGACAAGGTGAAGAAATAAAAGGCCTATCTTGAAAGGATAGGATAAAAGGACGAGATAAAAGGACAAAGGGCCTATCTTGAAAGGATAAGGTAATAAGATTAAAGGGTATGTCTTGAAAGGAAAGGGTAATGGGATTAAAGAGGCCCATCTTAAAAGGATAAGGCAAAAGAATAAGGGACCTATCTTGAAAGGATAGGGCAAAAGGTTAGGGAACCTATCTTGAAAGGATAGGGTAAAAGATTAAGAGGCATGTCTTGAAAGGACAAGGCAAAAGGATTGGGGAGCTATCTTGAAATAACAAGGCAAAAAGATTAAGAAGCCCATCTTGAAAGGACGAGGCAAAACGATTAAGGATAAACCGATCTTAAAAGGATAAGGTAAAAAGATTAAGGAGGTTGTCTTGAAATAATAAGGGAAAGGAATAAGAGCCTATCTTGAAAAGATAAAGCAAAAGGTTAAGGGGGCCGTCTTGAAAAGATTGGGCAAAAAGATGAGTCTATCTTAAAAGAATAAGGTAAAAGGGATAAGGGGCCCATCTTGAAAGAACAGGGCAAAAGGACTAAGAAGGCTTATGTTGAAAGGACATGGTAAAGGAATAAGAGCCTATCTTGAAAGAGCAAGGCAAAAGGTTAAGGGGGCCATCTTAAAAGGATAAGGCAAAGGAATAGGGAGCTCGTCTTGAAAGGAGGGAACAAAAGGAGAAGGCTGTCTTAAAAGGATAAGCCAAAACAAATAAGGAGTCTATCTTGAAAGGATGGGGTACAAAGGTTAAGGGTAGGTACTATGCCAAAAAATTAATGTTCTTAAAAGAAAAATTGACTTAATGAAAGGATAGATTTTTTGAAGAAGAAAACTTACCAAAAGAGTTAGAAGGCATGGCTAATTGTTTTTTATCCCTGGATAATTGATGTTCCTTAATGTAAAGCGATAAAAGTTCTCATAATGAAAATTTCTAAACATGGAATAACTAAAGTTCTCATAATTCTTAGGATAGCCTAAGCTCTTAGTATCATGATAAAGGCTCCTCAATAATCTTTTCATAGGATGGCTGAAGCCCTTAAATGTTCTCACATTGTAAAATAATCAAATTTCCTAAACTAAGGATGATTAATACTCCTAAATTAGATAACCAAGGTTCCTAAGGAAGGATGGCTAAGGTTCTTGAATCATCAAATAACCGAAATTCCCAAGATAAGGATAACTAAGGCTCCTATTAAGATAACCAAAGTTCTAAAAGGATCACTAAGGTTCTTGAAATTTCCTTGAGGGATTATTGAAGTTCCTAACTAGAAGGTGACTAAAGTTCTCATTGTAAGTTCTCAAATTTTTCTATTTTAAAATCTCAAAGGAAAAAACTAGTGCTTTTATTCAAAAACCTATTCATCTTTTTCTTGCTAATACGTAACGAAATTATACCGACCCTGATTGTTACAGATAAGCGGTATGCTCATTCTTTTAGCCCATTGGCTATTCATTCTTCATCTTTGATTGCTTGTCCGCTATGATGAGGAGGTAGGAAACAACTTCAACTAAACACTTTATTCTTCTTGCCATAGAGAATTCCCATTCGATTCTAAGGCGAAGTGCTTCTCTTACCCTAAGGGCATACTTCAACTTTGCATTCATAAGTTTCACATCAAGGAAAAGTGTCCCAATTATCTAAATTATTTAGTCTACAAAGACTTCCTCATACTCTCAAATGGCTTGTTTTCACTCTTAACTACAATTCCAAAAATTATAGTCAGTGTTGTAAGTGGCACACTTTGATTGATTTGATAGGTATTTTCCTCAGGGTTGTAATATAGGCTTTTGGCTATTGGTTTAAGCAAAATGGGATATTAATGTGTTGGCCAACTTTGAAAAATTAACATCTTAACTCAAGTTTATAAGTCAAGAACCTTAATGGGAAATGCTAAGATGAGCTTGCCCTAGTTTCATGAGTAATGATTGCTTAAGATAAAGTGAATTTCTTCAGTCAAAAGAGCTTCATTAAGGATAGCATAGTAGGTAGGACCATAGAATTAAAGTTTGATTCCTTTAGGCTCAGAATCTCTTGCTCAGGGTTTGTGCTTTGAAGGATATTTAGGGAAGACTTAGGTCCATAATTTTGGAATTCATGGGTTCAGCTTTTCTAAGATATTTGGGCCTTAGGCCCTTTGAGAGCTTTTAAACTATCCTTTGAGATGTGATCACCTTGCTTTTATTTTCTTCTTTCCTTTTTCCCTCTTCTTTTCCTATTGCTTTTTCTTTTTTTTCCCCTTTTTTCTTTCTTTTTTTTACTAAGGTGATCGCCCTCCATGTGTTTGAGTTTTCGCTTAAAGAAATTAACAAGCCCTAAAACCATGAGCTCAAAGTGTATAAGCCTAATGAAGTAGGTTATGGCTTTGGGGGAGTGTTTAAGAAAAATCAATGGCCTTGTATTATTTGAATAAGTGTATGGATTAGCGTATGGATTTGAGTGAAGTGTATAGTTTGAAACTCTTCTTCATTATAAAGAAATCAAGTTATTTGTCACAATTATTGCTCATGAATTGATACAACTAAAACAAGCACAAGTTAGCTTATCTTTTTTCTCCAAAATCAATGGCCTTAACCTTATGATTGCCCTAATATAGGGTGGTTCTTAATAGGGTTTAGTTTTTGAAAAACTTCCCTCAAGAGGCTTAAATGGGCTCACAGGGGATAAAAATATTTAAGGATTGAAATGGATGCCTATCATCCTTTCAATTTGTATATTACATGTAAGATAGACTTCCTTTAAAGAATGAGTCTTATCCTCACATTCATGTCTCTCAACTCTTAGAGTGTTTTAGGGTTAGTGTTTGGGATTAGGTCTTACCCCTTATCATTCTAATAGCATATGAGCCCTAGTAAATTGTTATTATCTACTACCTAGTTCTATACAACTATTCAATCTCAATTACTCCTTAAACCATGGAGATGCCTAATCTAAATTGACTGGACTTGTGTCTCTAGTCTCTTCCTAATCCTAAGATCCTCTCTACCCAAATCACTTCTGAATAGACCATCATAAGATCACATTAAAAATCTAGATCTTCCTATTAGGTTAGCAGCCTAAGTTATCGTAATTCAAAGAAATTTAGTATCCAATCTCTTAACATACTTAACCCCTTCTAATTATATTTGTTCATTCAACTGTAAGACTCATGTCTCTAGAACAAACTCATACATCAGATTAGTAACTCGGGTAAATACTAATAGATGATAATAAGATCTATGCACTTAGATCATCAAAGAACAAAATCATAGATTGCATACAAAATTGTTACAAGAAGAACCAAGATTTAATAACAATTTACTATAAATAATTCAAAAGAATAAGATGGGATTAAAAGACGAAGAAGTAATGTTAATAGACCCCCACTATAATTCTAACCAACAACTCTTCTCGAAGGGGCTCTCTCTATAACCTTAAGCCTATACATCTACTTATAAGAAGTGGGCCTAAGTTTATAAAAAATTAAAAAAAAAAAACTTATCTAAATTAGAAGATCCATACATCATAGCATGTCCACAATAGGGTATACGATCATAAAGTCTGCACATGTACTTGCACTTTGTCCAAAATCTTAAAAATTTAATGAAATTACATGATGAAAGGAAGATGACCAGGGACCATGGCCATAGTCCTCAACAACTGTGGTCTTTTAATAGACTTCTTTCTCGCTTGTAATTCATCCGCCTTAATTCTTGATCAATGCTTTTGTCCAATTTTATTCCAAGAAACTTGATAAAAATCTTTCAAATTAATCGAATGCCTCTTAAAGTCCTTGAAAATGAAATTTGAACTAATTATACTTAGAACATCTAAAATAACACAAAATAACTATCAAAAATATATATTGAATTCAAGTTATCACAGTGCTACAAATGCAATAAGAGAAATCACCACAATAACAACTGTAGACTTACAAAAAAGAATGAGAAGAGAAAACTCAATAAACATCACAAATGTGGAAGGAAATGACCTCACAATGTTCATTGAGCATGAGGAATCTGCATGTTGGACTAATTACTAATGTTTTCATAACAATGAATATCAAGTCAAGTGAGTAGAAGCTAGATTTTGATGCATTTTCCACTATATGTAATGACCAACAACAATTAAAAAATAAGGAGATACTAAAAAGATCTTCAATAAAATGTGCAATGGATTGGATCTATGAATCTTCATTTTACCTCTAAGAAAAAGTTATATGTTGTTATTGCCCTTTATATTCCAAATCTAGAAAAGAATTTAATATCTATTAATTTATGTGCAAGAGGGGTTTAAGGTTGTAATGGAGATTGATAATTTTTTATGTCAAGGGTAATCTATGAAACATCCTAAAATTTGACAAGTCATCTCATAAATGAAAGTGTTTTAAATATTTTCTAAATTTTTAAGACCAAATTTTTCAAAATTAACATTTACTTCTCACCTAATTCCAATGAGCTTCACTTAAAGAAAGGTCTTTTATACTTGAAATGTTGAAAATTTGATTCAAGATAAAAAGAGAATTTTTAAGTTTAGTTAAAAAGGATTTTCTGAAGTTTGGGGCTAATTTTTCAATAAAATGACCATTTTGTCCCTACATTCAAATTTAATAAGAGGCATTCAAATGTGAGTTTAGACAATTAAGGCAATATTTTAGAGTATTGATAAGCTCTAATGAAGTTTGAAATGTCGTATGAACAAATTTAAACTCTAGTTAGGACAATAGGATATCATGAGTGGTTCTGGAGGCAAGAAGGATCTCTTAAGGAAACTCTACATTATTGTGAACCTTAAGGACAAAGAGGTAGGTATTCTTTAATCCTTTTGATGATTTTGTTTTGTAGCTCAATTGTTGTGATTGGGTACTAACAAGTGTCTTTAATCCTAGGATTTTACTTGCAAGTTGAGAAAAACCCCTTTTATACTACTCTTGGTGGTAGGAAGCTTAGGTGTGGGCAATTGAGTTAGTTCTTCAAGAGATATAATACCAATCTTTGGTTAAAAGAGGATTTAGCATGGTTTGAGTTCTTAAATGACTAAATTAAGTAATTGGTGTACCTTTTGATGTTTAAATGGCTTTAAAATGTGTATTCTTGATCTTATAAGTGTCATGAATGCCAAACCAAAACCTTAATATCATACTTTCATGTATTAATGAGAATAATATGGTTAACATGCTATCTAAGGGTTGTTAGAAGCATTAATTTGAAGTTCTAATGATTTAAAGATGTTGATATATGTAAACATATTGTAGCTTGATTTCCTTACCATATGTACGTCTAATATTGTGTTTCAAGGTATTATTAAGTTCTTAGATATTTCATTATAGTGCTTAGATGAAGTTAGGTTAGTTAAAAGTTGGATTAAAGTAAGCTAAAACATAGTTAACCCCCTTTTAGCATGTGCTATCACCTCCATAGTCTCCATGAGGTGTGATTCTTATTTAAAATGTTTATAAGCTTAATTATATAAAAGTTGTATAAATCTTGATAATGGTATGTTTAAAAAGGGGTTAGGATGCCAAATGACACATGTTATAAAAACGACATAAAGCTCATGTCTTGGGATAGCTTAATGAGTACGGTGCCATGAATTATATTCTTACTTAGTCATGCTAATTAATATGATAATCATGAATATTGTTGGTTAAATGATGGTTTTTAAGATGATTTTAGGTTTTAGATGTATTGAACTTGAAGCATATTATGTGTACGTTAAATTAAGACCTTAAAGGTATGGCCTTGACGTTAGATTGATTGAATATAAGAATAGTTGATGAATTTATAGTAATTTCTAGCATATTATTGAAGATTGAATGACTAAATTTTATACCAAGTGACCTACTTGATGGTGTTCTTAATGATTTTATGCTTATGACAATATCTATATATTATACATTGCATATAAGATGAGCCAACCATATAAAATTTTGATTTTTGTGAGAAAATGGTTCAAACATGTGGAATGGTCCTAGAATTTTCCATCAAAATACCAATAACTTAAAGTATAATCTTGATACATGGTTTGATATAATTTTAGTCACTAATGTCTTATGAAGCTTAGATATGTTTTATACTTTGACTCTTACAAGTTAGAAGACCTAAAGTGTGTTTCATAAGAATTTTTCAAATATTTATCATAAAGTGTTTGTATAGACATTCAAATGTTCTTCATAAAAACTCTAAACCAACCACCTCCCCTCCCACCTACCCAAAAAAAAAAAAAAAAAACAAAAAAAAACACTTACACTACCCTTGATCCATTTTGATCATTAAAATTTAACAAAAAAGTGTTTCATAAGATTTTGTCTAAAAAGGAGAATATTGAACTGATTACTATATTAGTAGCTCAAAATCTAAACTCACCAGAAAGAAGGGATTCAAATTAAGAGTACCATTCCTTCTGCATTATCATGGTCTTAAAGGAAATTTTGGTGCAGAATATTAAATTTATTCCTAATTTTGTGATTAAAATTATAAATAAGTATTCATAATAACTTAGAAATGTCAAATGATCAAATTTTTTTATAAATTATTGTTTATTTGGTTTTTTCTCTAAAATTAGGATTAAAAATGCATATGAGCACTTGATCTAGATCCTAATATATATGAGCTAAACTAAGTAGTTAACTTTTATTTTCTCCTATTCATAATATAAATTAGAATCCTATTTGAATCTCTATAAATAAGCATTAAAAAAAGTCATATTAAGAGTATAAAAGTGCTTCATGTAAGCACTTTATATGGGGCAAGTCTCGTATGCTTCAAATGATGAAGTAGAAAATTTGCAACACCCATATATTCATGTTTGTTTGATTATGTTTACATCCTTTGCTCAATTTGATGTGTTGTTTTAAGCTTTTAGATTATGATTTTCAAATCATATAATTTAGATTTTTTATTTTCAAAAATCATGACTCATAGAAGAGTCATTTTCTCATAATGAGGCTTCATAAGCAAATGTCGTACAAGAACAACATTCATGGCAAAAGTTTTAATGCAAATTTCATAATTTTTCTTTTGCTCTCACACACAAAACTTCTAGAAAACCTCCCATATATTAAACAAATTTTAGTGAATAAGAATAAAAAGGTTATTACTTTATTCCTGAATACTTAGTTATATTTTCAAAAGTATGGTTTTTTTTTTGTAATTTATTTTAGAAAATTACTAAACTGAGTCAAACCGCTGATTCATGGTTGGTTTAGAAAGTTAAACTAAACCAAACCGTAAAGTTGAATCAAACCATTTTATGAAAAACATAATAATATTTTACCTACAACTAAAGAAATTATTTTATTACAATATAATATTTAAACAAATTTCTAGTTTATATTTATTGAAATGTATATATATTCCTCTAAAATTCCCATTTTCCTAAAATTACAAATCAATGGTTATCATTATCTAGATTTAAAAAAAAAAAGGCGACGTCATGATTATGCCACCAAATATTTCAAAAATTTAGACTAACAACCATTGATTTGTAATTCTAGAAAACTTTAGAAAAAAAAAAAAAAACCTTTTCAGGATCTATTTTCATTAAATTTTTATTACCATTATTTATAAATTATATATATAGTTTAAGTCAAAGTTTATACCATATGTTATTTCATTAATAAAATTATCTATTTATAAATATTCAAAATGCCTTAGTCATATCATGTCAATATAGCTTCATTAATCTACAATATGATATAAATACTTATTATTATTAAATAAATTCAATAATTTCATATGAAATTACTTGCTATACAAATATTATTTCCTATATTAGAAAATATTATCCAATCCATAAACCAAATCGAACCAAACTAAAATTTTATGGTTCAAAAATTTTAAATTATACAATTTGGCTCAAAGCCATAAAAAATCAAACAGCATTTTATAGTTTAAAATGGTTTACAGAGAAAACCGAACCAATCTATATCGCGCTAACACTTACTTAAATTCAAAGTTTCATTTAATCATGAGAAATTTTTTTCTTATGATGGCTACTACAGCACCTATACATTTGTGAGTCGATTTTATAGTAAATTGCAAATATGTTTACTTATGTTTAGACTATGTGTTCTTAGCCCCTCCACCTTGAAAAATAACTATTTAAATTGCCAAATCTTAAGTACTTCAAACCCCACTTAGCCATTTTTCCAATAAAATATAATGAAGAAAACATTAAGTATGGAAAATATTCAAAAAAAAAATAGAGTTCTCTCCTTTTTATGATGTTATGTAATTTATGTTTGTTATTTTTAATTATTTATCTAAGTGGACAATAGTGAAATAGAATGTGAATGTTTTAGAGAATTTTATAATCTTGTAAAATTAGAGCAATATTTACATACATTTTTACTATATATGTATAGGTTATCAATCACGTGTTTGAACTTTTTGCTCAAGTATTCATATGAATTTTGCAATATTCAAAACTCAATATTAGATTAAAAGCAATGTCAAGATCAAATTTTGAGTAAAAGAAAGCAAAATATGATTGGAAATTGTTCAAATCTCATTTGTGAGATTCAAACAAACTATAAAACAAGAAGTATAGATAAGCACTTTGTTTGAATCTCATAGATAAGATCCAAACAAAGCACAGTGTCATGTTTTCCCATATCTAGTTAACAAAGAAACCTATTTCTTATGTTCTCTTCAAGGAAAATTCACTTGAATCTCATTGCATGAGATTTGAGTGAAGTTCTAATATGATCTTGATGAGACATGTTCAAGGACACTTCATTCAAACAAAGTATGTAAGCTCCAAATATAGTGTTGTCTACATAATCTTGTGTAAGCTCAAATCTTCTAACTTTTGGTCAAAGCAATTTATCATTTTGAGTGAAAATACATTATTTTTAGTAAGAGAGCTTGTAATCTATTATCAATTGTATCTAATGACCAAAAACAACTTTCATGAGAAGATCTAACGGTTATGTTCTTAAAAAGAGTGTGCTTTTCTATATCACTTAAGCTAACTATGAGTTAGTTTTGTTGATAGGCTATTTTAAATATAAGTCAAGCTTTCAAGCTCGATGCCTATCAATAGAAGATCAATACTACTAATAAAAGATTCCAATATCTTGCCTCTTATACATTTTCTCCAAAATCTCTCTGACTCAAGAATCAAAGTGATCACATCGGAACCATCTTTGATGTACCCTTTTAGTTTACTTTTAGTGCCTTGTGTAAATTCTTCACTAAGAAACAGCCATCAACAATTTTCAATAGATGTATAATTTCTATTTGTTCTAAAAAATCTCTCTCTCACATACGCATATGCATGCACATATACACATTATCCAAAATCTCAAAAGCTACAATAGTTACTCTTCCATTTTCTTCAGTGTGATTTAAAGAATTAGTGTTGTTAATCATATCTTTAGACTAACTATCATGGGTGAATTCGTCAATTGAATTCTCTTAGCAAACAAAGTGTTGGAAGTATCTTTTTCTAACAATAGCGAGCTTATCATGCCTTTAAGACATTTGGTTTGACATATCTTCATAGAAGACCATAGAGAAATGTAACGCTATAATCAGCATGTCTCGAGTTTAGGACACGGCAAAATATATGTTAAGGGATGTCCATTTTATCTATCTTTAGAATTCAAGACATTAGAATGTGAATTTTTTTTTAGCTATTGTTAACAAATTGAAAAGAAGGAAAAAGAAAACCCTTGGACAGTGTTTCTATTCAGAACTCTATTAGAGATATTGTTAGAAATATTTTTACATTTTATAACAACATTTTCAATGGTTAAAGTTGATAGAAGATATTAAGTGTCACAATGATAAGACACATTTGTTCTTCAATGTAATCCAATACTCTTTTCCATTTGATTGAAAGATATTATGAAGATATGAAACCATTAACCCCATTTGGGATCCTTAGGTGCCATATTAACATTCTTAGAAACTCTTTTTTAAAGACTTTTTCACTTTATCCTTGAAATTCTTAAAACAGAGTTCTTTAATATCTATCTATCTTATTTATAAAACCTATAATATAGAATATAAAAAATTAACACAAAAAAAGGGTAACTCTTTAAGGTCTTTATCAAAGGGCGTAAAAGATGAAACTCCCTCCAATTTGTAGGAAATCATGTTTGAATCCTTTACCCTTAAAAAGCACGCTAAGCAATGTGCATTGGGATTGGTTTAGCTTTACTCAAAATTTTTGTAATTTGTGTTTTTTCAATCATAATTTGCTCCTTGTTTTGAGTTGGATAGTGCGCTTTTCCTCTGCTCCCGCAATTTCGTAACATTTTTCTTAACATCCCTTCCCCCTTCCTCCCCACCACCTACCCCAAGCCAAACGGGAAAGAGAGAGAGAGAGAGAGAGAGAGAGAGAGAGAGAGAGAGAGAGAGAGAGAGAGAATATGTATAACATTACGTAGCTTTGTATTTCTTTTTTACATTATTTCTAGAAATAGAACTCTAATTCTTTTTGAAGTATATAACTTACGTATAAATATCCTACATTGCTTCCTAAAAATTCCTTGCTTTCTTTATAGTTTACAATCTTCGTTAATTTTGATACATACCTTTAAGAGAATAAGTAGTATCTATTCTACGAAAGGAATAAATTTGGAAAATCTACTTGGTTTCTTCACAAATTTTATTTTCTTCTACTCTTGCTTATATTTCAATAATTTTCGTTATCGTAATTCACCGATCCTGACCCCTCAATAAATTTATATTTTTTAGGGAAAAATGAAAATGACCGTCTAAATCTTGATAAATAGATAAATACCACCTAAAAACTAATATAACCCCTTAAAATGTGATCTCGGTTCAAAAGTACTCCTTAAACTTATCAAAATATGCTTTATTACCTCCTAAACTTTAAACTCAAAGTGATATTTTAAACTGAAAAAAAAAAAAGTAAGTTTCCTTTATGATACCAATTAATCAAAATTTGTGAAGCTTATTTACGACATTTAAAAGTTTAGGGAATATTCACACCTAAGTCAAATTTTGGAGGAATTATTTGTAATTTCTCCTAGTTTTTATATATAAGGATAAGCAAGACGCCTATTATATATAGTATTTATTCATACCTTACTTGACTAAGTAGGTTCGATGAGTATTGAGGGTCTTAGTACAAGCTTCAAATGATAATTTTCCAAACCTTACTCCTATAAGGTAAGGTATAACTTGTGCTCTAATATACACAAGATATTGGTTCTAAGCTATCCTAGGCTCACTTTATAAAAATTTATTAAATAATATAATATATATCAATTAATGAAAAATAAATTTATATTTTCTCTGGACAGAAGAACTAAAAATGTAGCAACAATATTATATTTCATATTAGAGAGAAAAGACCCAAGATCAGGACAGACCCTAAATATAAATCTTGCTATCTCTCTCTTGGTAACATGACTTTACATTATCTCTCTCTTGCTACCTCTGCTTCCTTAAAGCGAAGTGTTACTGCCAGCCTTAGTCCACTTACAATTTGTTGCCATAAGAAAAAGGTATGTCTACTATTTTCAACTTTATTTTTTATTTATCTATTTTAATATATATTTATTTAGAAACCAAAACCTTCAAATAGAAACTTTAAATTTCAAGAAACAACATTTGTTATTAGTTCTAAAGAACTTATGCCTTCCTTTCTTTTGTGCATGTATTCTCATATGTTTGCTATTTAACTGTTTTGATAATAAAGAGTTACATTTGACAATGTAATATTTGAAAAACAATTTTTTAGTTAAAAAAATGTGAACAAAATTTGCTATTAAGAACACCTCAAAAGTTAAAATTTATAAGAAGATGAAAAATATATATATTTACAAGTTACACAGTAAGTCCTATATCATCTAAATTTTATAAGGTACGAGTTTTAAAGTAGTTTCAAAATACTACATGGTAGATTTCAGTTCCTAAAAATTTAGAAACTTATACCTACAACCTAAGATACAAGTAGAGTTTTATATCTTACTCACCATGTATCCGTTCATCCAAAAATTCAATAAATTTTTTCAACTTTGTAACTATCTTAATCATTTATACATGTGCTAAAAGTATGTAATATTCTTTTTTTTTAACATTTAATTTTTGTAATTATCCTTCTAGTATGTCAATTTACCACATTTCATTGTAATTTTCCTTACTACAACTTTTTCTCAATGTACCATAATTTTCTTTAAAATATTGAACCTTCCTAAAAATTTATAATTATCCTTGAACTTTTCGTACCTAAACTTGCTTTTTATAATTCTTCTTGGTATTGGCCAAAAAAGGGAAAAAATGTTCTCCGCAATTTCAATTTGCCTTTGAAAACTCATCGATCTCCTCAAATTTAGTAACTCAATAATATCTTGTTTTCCATCATTTTACATAATTTCACTTAAGATTTTAACAACTTGCAATGTTGCTCAAATTTCACGGTTTTCCTCAATTATTGAGTTACAAAAAATTATGTCCCTAACCCTTTGATTTATAATATTCCTCTCCCTACAGCTTTTCGTTACATGGTTTTCCTAAATTTTTCCCCCAGTGTGAGATGAATTTGAGGCAAGGTTATATTAATCAATCGGACGGATTGGTACAAAATAAGTTGAACCAAGAGTTGGGCTTCATCACACATCTCTTCAAGAGCGATTTGTCCCACAAAGAGATACTAAATTTTTTTTTCTAGATGAAAAAAATTCACCTAAACTATGATTACAATAAATTCCATAGGAGGGATAACATAATCCTACATAAAGTATAATAATAAAAATGAAAAAAGAAAAATAACAACCAAATATAAAATAAAGGAAAAATTAAAAATAATCCCCCCTAAACTTTCACTTAAGTGTAGATCTATCTCCTAAACTTTTAAAGTATGATTTTTAACTCTTTAAACTTTGGTCAATTGGTAATATAAAGAATATTTTCTTTTTTAGTTAAAAAAAGTTATAATATAGTCAAAATTTAAGAAATCTCAAAGCACATTTTGATAAGTTAACGAGTTATTATATACCAAAATCAAAATTTAAGAAAATTATTCTTAACTTATAGGATTATTTGTTAATTTATTAAAATTTAAGGAATATAAAATGATACTTAAAAAATTTAGAAGATCAATCCATAGCTTCGTTAAAATCTATGTGGATTATTTTCATTTTCCCCTAAATAAAACCTCTTATTTTAAAAACTACTACCAAACCAATATCCAACTTTAGAAAAAGTCGAATACTATTAGCTCCGAGAATTTTCACTTATCAAAAAAGAAGAGAATATATGGACGTTGAAATAAAAAATAGTGGATTTACAAATTTAGGATGATGAATGGATGAATGAGACTTCGAAAGGCGGGATAATGGGGTGGCTTTCCCCGATTAGGGTTTGTTAAGGAAATTGAATATGCTATTATACTACCGGTTATTGGTAATAATCTAAAGAACGTCCCATCAGTTGAGTCACTTAATCCAATTTTCTTCCATCGTTATAATAAAAGAGGCAGCATCACAACTATATATTATTTGAAGGCAAAAGTTGTCTCCATCAGTAGATACGGTAGCCTGAATATATTTGACTCGTTGGTCCATAATTTAAATATAAAAATTGGAATGATATTCCAAAAGCGAATGTCTTTTTGATCCTACATTTGGGAAATAACGCCTGTGGTTATTTGTTTGTCAGTCAAACACTCATTGACCAGAGAGAAGCTAGTACACGTTCCTTTTGAAAAGCTATACATCTTTGACTATCACAAACGATATTTATTCTTATGCTGCAATAAGTGCAATCATGGGATTGGCCTCCACGGAATAACTTAGCTTTGTGTTTTACCTACAATCATCGTATATGGTAATGCGACCATTTCTAGGTTTTGCTAAAATAATGATTCTTATCTCCGGCTTATTGGAGGATTCCCGTTGCCTAATTTAACTTGATTTTTGAAAGAATGACAAAAGAAAAAGAAAAAGGTTCCACGAGAACATACATAATCAGCATACAAAATCCCAGTCTAAGGCGACATTGTTTACTTTCCTTTTCCAGAGTAGTAAAGACGGCATTCATTTTGGGTGTCGAGAAGACTGATGCATGATTTGATTACATCTAATCTCAGGATACACGTATGGATAAATCTAAAGAAAATATAATAGCTCGAGAATCTACTTGTTGGTTTCGGCTTTGACTACAATAGTACTAACTCGAACAAAAACTTATAACATGGTTATTTTGAGGAGTTAGTGCGTAACTTGTTGTGATTAACTTAAGCAAAAACTGACCCCATACATCTAATTAGGTTTGATTAACAATTATCAATAATTTCATTGATGAGGTTAAAGTTTAAATAAGATATATGTCATGAATGGACTTCTATATAAAAGTGGAAGTTGAAATCCCTACGTATATTAAAAGGCTTTTGTTTTAGAATATTAGTAACTGGACTATAAGAAGACGATAACAGATAAGCTTAGAAAGAAAATGATGGTAAATAGCAACAACATGGCGAAGTCATAATATTGGATATATATATATAGAGAGAGAGAGAGAGTAACGCATAAGAGCAATTACTAAAAAGAGATAAAGAGAATGTAGATGCTATAGTATAAAATTAATGAATTAATATTAGAAATATTATTCTTAAAAGGACTTACTAATTAGACTTATGGAACCTACTTATTAAAAGCTTGCAAATAGGTAGCGGTCGACTAGACCCCAAGCCTAATACATGTATAAATAATAGGTGAGGTCACATATTGCTTTGCTTTTATTTTAAAAATTTAGTGATCAGAGTATGAGGAGTATATCAAAAGTTAAGAGTGTTACTCTTACCAAGAATAAGTTGCTAGATATCAAAGATGATAGTAGAAAGAAAAAAATAGTACACAACAAGAATGATGGAAGAGCCTTATAGCAGTGGATGTGGAGAGAGAGAGTGTGTAAAGTTCGAGAGTAAATACTAAAAGGAAGAAATTAGAGCAAGTAGATGGTATAGGGTAAAATTCAACAATTAATATTAGAAATGGCTGAGCTAAATTTTTTAAACTAGGAGATAGTCTTTGCAAAGGTAGTATTGGACATTTTGATAACTATAGTTCGATTCGTAACTTTCTGTATCATGCTGAAATGGTTCAAAATCAAACTTATATTTTTCTTTGTCTTGAAAAACCCTTCTTTTGTTATAATAAGTTACTCCACAAATAACAATGGAGTAGGTAAGGCTAAGTTGCTGTTGATCCACCACAAGTAATCTACTAAAATATAAAAGATTTCATGATACTTCCGTTTTTCCCTCTGTCCTTTTTTTTTGTTTCCCCTCTTTGGATGGTGCCTTGATGATTTATAGTAATTTTGGGGTATTTCTATGAGATATTGACCGTAATTGCGAAAACGCAAGAAAATTATTCACGAAAGCATAACCATATACGTTAGAGTACTAGTAGGACAAGTTGTTGAGCTTAGGTCAATAATCATCAAATATACAACAAAGTAAAGCAAAGCACATGGACAAGACTGCACAAATCACGGTGGTGTAAATAATAGTGCAATCGATTCTCTACAAGAACAAAGCATTATTTCCTCTGATAGAATCCTAGGATTTTCCGCTCTCTCACATACTCTATTTAACATACCATAATTCATAAAGCTCAAGCTGAATATATATATATATATATATATATATATATATATGGTAGGAAACAACCTTGGCAGAAAATACTAATCTTCTCAAAACCGAATTGAGTATTGACCTAAAAAAAAGAAGGGTTAGCGATTAAAAGGTGAACCAGGGATGGGATCAATAAGTTTATTAAAATATTATTTCTATCCTAAGTGTAACATGAATATGTCAAAAGCTCAACTATAAATATGTTTAGCGTTACTTTTATTGAATATATATTTTAACATTGTTAACGCATATACACTATATTTGGAACAATTTAACTAATGCTTTCACACATTGAGTCCAAACAATGAGATTAAATATCTTACTCTTAAAAATTATCCTAGACTAAGCATGAAAAATTGCATAGAGGTAGTAACGAATATCATTGATGTGGTTTTTGGTGGAATTCCTAGTAGTCTAAAAGCTGCTATCAGTAGTATATTTGCACAAAGCCTCTTGTAGCATCGTTAGTGAGGTTCCTTAGAAGCTCAAGTTAGCAAAAAGAATATTAAGAATTAAGAGAACATGAAAGAAAAAGAGAGTTGGCTAAGACATGTCCAAAAGGAATCTAATCCCCTTACCTAGCGCTTCCTTTCCTACTAACCTACTTGACTAGGTCACAAGAGGGGATTTAGTGGTCGGAAGGAGAAACACTAGATCTTTAAAGGGAGGCTTCAAGCGTTCGTTTAGTCTGAGAGCACTCAAGGTCTTAGCTCTTTCTAAGGGTAGAGTTGGCTCTTTGGTGCGTGCACCTAGAGGAGAGCCTAAGGCTTGTAAGTGCTTGGGAGTTATTCAAAGTCTTTATCTACACTATGGACTCAAGGGGTAGCATTAGTGCACATCCCCAAACTAACCTATGTACTTGGTGTGAGAAATTGTCTAGTGAATTCGAAAGGGGCTCTTGAGTAGCCCAACCAAGTATGGTGATGGGCTTAGGTCTTTAGAGTCTTGGGTTGAAAGGCGACCATTAGCACTTATCCCCCCACTTTCCTTAGTATTAGTATAGCAATGAGAGTAATGCATATTAGGGCTCTAGAAGCTTAAGCTCATACCAAGTACACTTTAGGGAGTGGTGCAGTTGGCCTCACATAGACAAGGCATGAGGGACAGTTGGGAGCCCATTCGATGCAACCATTGAAGTGACTGCTTCAGGTGATCTTTTACAATGCAGTCTTTTCACAAGCACAATGATGGCACATGGGGAAGTATGTTGCACGCGTAATCATTAATGCATCTTGAAAACACCATAATCACATATTAATGGCAATCCTTTAATGCTATTTTGCCTTAACCGTTGGATGGGTCAATAGTGACACATGTATGGCTCAAGTTTCTCCTTTGTTAGCTATACAAAGGTCCAATAGGGGGCTTCCTTCTTCATTCTCATTTCATTATTCCATTCCACTGTTTTCGAATCCTTTGAAAGTGTGGGAAATTTTTCTTTAACATTGTGAGGAATCTTTAAGTTAAAGAGGATTTGACTTTAGGGGAGAGTATAGAGACTCAGGCTAGGCTTCCATTGCAGGCTATTTAGTACCAATTAAGGGATGTAGTAGGTCGCTCAATGCTTAGGGGTAGCCCTTGAGTACTAATGAGTGATGTACATAGGCTTCTCAATCGAATCCTTCACTAAGCCAAAAGGGTTTGCGCCATGGTAGATGCTCGGAGGTACATCCTCCAATTATTGTGGCACCAGCACCATAAATACACTTACACACATGGTAAAAGCCCGTATGTTACTTGTTGTCCGTAGTGTTTCTAATGTTGAGACGTGGTTTCCCAAGCAACTTGGGGGTGTTGAACTTGAATAGGCTCTACAACTCTTGGGAGGTTCCAAAGCATGGGAACATGGCAGCTATCGGTTAAGGCGAGCAAACTTTCTTCCCTTGCTTGTATAAGTCTGCGTGCCCTTGTGACTATGTGTACACTTAAGTGCTCATAAAGCTTCCATTGGAAAAGAACCTTCCTCGGGGTTTTGGTTGCATATTTGTAAGCCCCGTAATCAAGTGTTTAGAATTTGATCCGTAAAATTTAAGGCAATCAAGCAAATTATCCGGTTAAGCCCAAATTTTACGATGAAATTATAAATATTAGTAAAAACGATCCCTTGATTTTAGATTTAGGAAAATATATAATAAATTAATTAATTATTATAATATTGAATTATCTTTAAATTTTTCATTATTTATCGGAAACACATAAAACGAGTTCCAATAATTAAAGAATTGATGGAGATAAATTATATACATATTAAAAATCATAAAATAACATAAATAATATTTGTGAATATTTATTTGTATCATATATGTATTTACATATAAGTAAAAATACGTAAAATTACTTAAAATGCTTGAAAAATACTAAATTAATACTAAATAATTAAATAAAATTAGAAAAAAAATTACAAAAAGTGTGGACTTGTCAAGAAAGTGGTTGTGGCAAGATGAAAGTGAAAGAAAATCAACCAATAAAAATAAAACAAATAGTAAGTGAAAATGAAAAAGTAAAGGGACATTTATCACCCACAAAATTAAAGAAAGCCCTAAGCACTTCTATAAATTCAAACCAATTCCTCCATAATTCATTTTAGTAATTTTTAAGTCTAGAAAAAATTAGAGAGAGAGTAAGAACAAAGGAGAAAGAATTTTTACAAAAATTTAGCAAAATAGTGTGCAATTAGGACTTATGAAGAGAACCCACATCCAATAACCACCTAGAGAGGAATGGCCACACCAACAAACAATAGACCCCACGTCTAGAGCTATAGACAATGATAGAGCCACCACTGGTGCCTAGAAGCTTGTTAATTGCTAAGTTCTGATTTTCTTTCTGAATTTATTTAATTTAGTAAAAATATCAAATACTTATAAAAAATTATAAAATTTGGTTTCCCTAGATATTTTTATATGAAGAATCATAATATCAAACCATTTTTTTTTTAAATTATAAGTTTTTATATAGGTTTCTTAAGAACAAGTTTGATTCCAATGAATTTTATATGAATTTTCAAAAATAGTAAATACTATTATTTCAAGCTAATTTTTGGTGTACATAAATCATGATATGATATATTTAATTTACATCAAAATAATTTTTGATAAACTATATGTTTAGTATTTATGAAAATTATTTTGTTGAATCTATCCTTTTTTTTATATGAAAGAAATAATAGATTTTTAATTAAATTCCTTAATGAATCTGAGTTGTAATGACTTCCAAACCTTATTTATGATTTTGAAAATATTCAGTTTCAATCTCATAATTTTATTTGATCATTTATTTAATTTAAGCTAATTTTTAGTAAAATTGGACTTTAAATCAATATACTAGAGAATAATATATATAACTATCTTAGTACTTTTCATGATTTTAATATATATTACGTAGCTTTATTGGAGTTTGAGGCATTAGTTGTATGTATTATGCATAATATGTACTAAATATGTGGGTAAATGGTATATTTTAAGTTAACTAGTAATTTAGGGTTAATGAGATATAATTTCTAATTTAGGATGTGATTAAACGTTTGATATGTTATTGGAAGATGAAGGATAATATATATAGTGTTAAAAGTGTTAAATAGCTGATTCAAGGGTGAATTATGTAATAATACACAGTATGTAAATATAAGATATTAATGAATAGAAAATATTATGCCAAAAGTAATAATATTACTATAAAATAAATCTAATATTAAATATAAATTTATATAATTATATAAAAATGTAAATTTTTCTCACATAAGGAGTAAATTTAGTAGTTAAATAAGAACTAGGATGTACTGAGCAGACTAGAATACTAGTTAGAGATCAAATGCGATATTTAGGATACTTGATTATAATATGAATAATTTCATATTATGGTTCAGAACAAGTTTTTAGGGTTCATGTATAATCCGTAATTAGAAACTGAACTAAAAACCTAATCTAGAAACCAACTTCAAAACACAATCAGAACTCAACCTAAATTAGGAATAACTTTAAGAGACTTAAAAAAAAACTGAATAATTAAGTATACTAAAACCCTAAACTAAAGATAACATAAAGGAATTATAGAATGAAGTTTATATAAGATATTTATATATACGGATTAAAACAATATATGTATTATAAGGATAATTGGTGATGGCCTGTGCAAGTCGTACCTTGAATGAACAAGTGAAGAGTCTAGATAAGTTGAGATTAATATGTTACTATATTTTAGAGTACTAATTTATGGTAGTCGGAGATTTGAAATCGTACTTAACTATGTTTGTTAGATAGTAGACTGTGCGCATGTATTCGTTTTTGAGTTGATGATGCGATTTGGTTTAATGTTCTAGCTTGTATTGTGTGATTTACATGAAATGATTTATTACCCTATATTGCACCTAACCAAATATATAACTTATAAACATAAATGGAACCTATATAGTAACCCATTAGGAGAAACCTAGGGTTCTTTGACCAAATACCAACCCTTTGAAAGGGATTGTACCGGATAGCATAATTGGTCCCTTCTTCATCCTTAATCAAACTAAGTAATAGATGAGGAGATCGTGGAAAGGGTGAAATCAATAGTTTGAAGGTAGTCATAAGAGGAGCAATATCTCCATTGCAAAAGCTTAAGTTTAGTCATGTGCTATTGCATTAATGAAAACTCCTTAACCCGGATTGGAGTAAGTATAATTTCTCTAATCTCATGACAAGCTAGACAACGTCGTGCAATGGTATTTACTTGAACATGCATTGCTTCTAATTAATTTGGTTGATAACCCTATTTGTATTTGTTGTATAATTTTAAGTCTCTATCCCAACTTACTAAACTATTGATTGCTCACATTCCTATAGATGTTATTACATAAGCTAGCTAGGAAGTGACTTATAATTACCCTAAAGTTAGCAACTACTAGATCCTAGAAGATTAAGGATAATAACCTTAGGGGCAATTACACTTTTAAGTTTGAATTTTATCTTTAAAATTTTTAGTATTAAATTATGTATTACTCAAGTAGATTATGATTACATAGTTGAATAACATGTTTAATTTATGAACTATTTACTTTAGAATGGGTTAGTCATTGATACCTTATGTAGATCAGGTTTAAGATAGCGGTTGTAAAGTTATTCTCTATCCTAGAATGGTTTGTACGGCGATACTGCTATGACTCTACCGTTTCGGAGTGTGACAATATTCCTAATAGGTAAGGTATCTTCTAGTTGTTCTGATAGATAGGGTATTTTCCTTGAAGCTAACATGGTAGGTCTGGGCACAACAAAGGAAGAGCCTACTACCATGTGTTGATGGATGAGATTAGGTCTTGACTTAGATGATTATGATGATAGAGAGATGCTCCTTACACATTTATCGAAGACCATAGCCATCAGCTCACCCGATAGCTAAAGGACCGATCGTGGTTCATCTGGGTGAGGTTATTAGCTAAGTTGAAGTTATAAGCTAAGCAATCCAAGTAGAAAGGCCTTATGCCCTTTATTATAATCATACTTCTTTTTGCTTGTACTTAAGGTTAGTATACCGACCCTTAAAGCCTTATAAGAATTTCGGATATAAATGAAATAAATTCTTCAAATATGCTCACCTATTGCTCTCTTCTTTTCCTTGTTAATCTTAAAATCTCATCATGTTTTGTGGTTATGTTTGTTGTCTCACCTACTCTTTATGGCTACCTGTCTAGTGCTCGGGGTTATAATCGAGCACTTGCTCCTCTTTCCAAAGCTCGTAGGTTGCTTTCCTAAGCTCAAGTATATCCGAGCAGCTAAGCACCGAAGGGTATACCCAAAATCATGATCATTAACCACTTCTTAAGAAGATGCATTGATTGGTGTGACCGATATGACTGCTGAGATGCTAGAGGTTCTTGAAGGGTATGAGCTATTTAATAGGCATATATAGACACTAAGTTTGCAATCTATTCACTTGATGGAACCTAGCCATCAACTCACTAATAGTGACATGTAGTCCACAATGGTCATTAATGAGGCGATGCTTTGCTTGAGCATGTCTGCCTATATAAGGGACTTCAAGGTTAGTTTGCTTCTCACTTTCACTTTCACTTTGTCAAGACTCTATTGAAATCTATCTAAAGTGTTTCCCTCATTTTCTCACACTTTCTTTTCCCTTTCTCGGGAAGTTCCCAATAAATGGCCAACCAATAACAAGAGAATAGATTTGTAATTGAGGCATCCAATGTCTAGAATCAAAGATAGGGCATATACGACCCCACTCCCCCCTAAGAGACAGCGACAGTGGCAACCGGTAGTCAGAGAGCTAACTTCTCATGGAAGATAAGAAAGGCGATCATTGAAGATAGGCCTCAAGGAAAGTATGTACTTAAAGAAGCTAGAGAGAGTGATAAAGTTCTAGCCAAGTAAGGAGGGAGGTTAAATCGTGACTAAGGTAAAGTATGAACATGATGAGAACTAGTGGCATCGGGTTTTTTAAGAGGTCTCATAAAATATTAATGTATAAGAAGTGGAGAATCCAACAACCGATGATTGAGCTTATGATTATAAAGACGAGCATTCGTTCTATTTTTAGTGGAAGGAGATTAACATAGGCCTGCGCCTACCTTCAAAATGCTACTAGGTTCTCTCCACCTGAATATATGGAAAATGTTAGTGACCTTTAAGGCCTTATTTATCTTCTCATGAGGAGGCCGACGACTCAATTCTTTCATCATTTCTTCTAGTTGAAGGGTTAAGGGAAGGGCTGGCATACTATGCGAGCCGAAGGTCGGCTGTGAAGATATTCGACAGTAAGAAATCAAAGGTAGAGGATTAGAAAAATCAGTTCTACTAGGTAAAGTTAGTTCATGAGCTCAATTTCCCAACCAAATGGAACAAGCCCATCCATACATCGAACGTAAACTACTTCCATGCTAAGGATGATGAGACGAAGGACTAGATCCTGGATGTAGCACGATGATGGTTTCCATGTAGAGCATACCGTGGCCTCATATCTTCAAAAGGAGAGGTTTTATACTTAAGAGACAAATATGAGTAGGCGCATGGTTGGGGAGGGTAACTAGGAGTTCACCATCATTGTTCGCTATTGGGGAGAGCTCGAGGCTACTCGTTCACGGTAGGTATTATTTTTACTCTTATTCATTTTTTATTATGCTAACTTCCTTGTTGTATTCGTAGCATATGACTTGTGCAATGACTCCTTCAAAGAGAGAATGTTGAAGGTGAAAGAGCAGAGGATGAATGAGAAGAGGAAGAGGCCTGCTGAGGAGTAAAGAGCAACTTGGGTAGCAAAGAAGGGAAAGAAGGATGCTACTAGGGGAAGGGGAAGGCAACTGTAGATGAAGGGTCACAAGATGTCCCAATCACTATGCCCTTAGGACCTATTGTTAAGCAGCAGGTGGCTATGGATAGTGCCTCAATGCTAATGGTGTCCAACGTAAGGCACTAGTTGAAGAGGAGTTAGGAAGGCCTATCTCTAACAAATCAACCTAAGGAAGGTTCTTGGAGGATAGTATTAGTGAAGCTACTTAGGTACCTAGGGACCAAGAAGTTGTAGACACCTCATGGGTGGATGAAGCGCCAAGGGGCCAATCAGTACGCATAATCGACCTCAAGGTTAATGTTAGTAGTAACACCGAGACATTGATAGGTCGGCATCCGAGTGTAGTCGCTCCTTCATAGCCCTTAATGAAGGAGCATACCATACTCTTCTACAACAAGAGTTATAATGAAAGTATCTTGATTTCTTTGGAGGGATTAGGAATACCATGAGTTTGTATAGGAATGCATTTGGACGTAGGTAGACTTTTCTTAGCTAAGTATGGCTTCAATCCTCTTCTTTTTTATTAAGTCTTTATAAGTGCTTGTTTACACTAATGTTACTCATTGCAATATTTCAAATAGCGTTGTTAAGAGATAGGCAAAAATACAACAGCTTGAAAGGGGAACTAGAAGGGTTGTGAGTGCAAACAATGGCTGTTCAAGAGAATTACAAGCAACTTAGTGTAGAGAAGTTAAGGCAAGAGCAGGAGGTGACCAAGGCTAAGTTTGAAGTTAACAAAATGAAGAAGTGGGCCGAAGATTTGGATGTAATGCTTACTACTTGAGCTTAAGAGCTAGAGACTGCCAAGAAAGAGGCATAGGCAGCCAAGCCCAATAATTGTAAGGTAGTAGCGGTGAGGGAGGAACCCAAGTTCAACAGGAAAGAGACGGAGAAGCCTAAGGGTTAGGTCACTACTACAAAGAAGGAGCTCGATGAGGCTCAAGTCTAGTTTGAAAGTTAAGAGGCTAAGCTTAAGGATGGGAAAGAGTTTATTAAGGTAGCAATAAAGAAGCTATTCTTGGAGTTCAAGTTTAGTGACAATTTCAAGGTTACTATTTTTAAAGCCAGCTAGGATAGGATGTAGTTGGTAAGGGAGCTAGTTAAGGGGGAATATCTCTACCTTAATCTTTATATCCTTGACTGGTTAGTAAAGGGAGGCCTAGCAAACACTAAAGGAGCAGATGAAGGGTTGTCCTTAATAATGATAGGGCTACTGAAGATGTAGTAGAGGGTCTCGTAAGCAAGAGGAGAGTGCAAACGATGTCAAGCTCAAAGATGCTTAGGGTGTTCGTTGTTCTGTGAATGTTCCCACACTTGCAGCTAAGCTTTTTGTTCTTTCTTTCCTTATTTTGGTTTTTGTCGTCTTACTTTGATGTACACAAGTCGAGATGCTAGCCCTTGGCCTTGTATTATCTGTAAATGGTTGTAATGGAATTAGACAAGTTTGGTTACCTTCTCATCTCAAGCTCTTTTATTGTTTGTGCCGAACTTTTATTCTTGCTCCTTTCATGTCCAAGTACTTGTACTTATTTTAATATTGTCTTTTATGTGTAGAGTGGTTCTCAACCTTTCCTCTAGTTTCAAGCATAGGGTCGAGAACCCAAGCCGAATGTTGTGTAGTAGGGAGCATCAAGAGTACTGAGTCTAGTTTTCAGTAGGGATCAAGCATTATAAACTTAGTCTATGTACTTGTCCCTCTACAATCCCTAAGGAGAAAGAACCTATTTGGTACTAAATGTGAGGCTCGAGGCTTTTAAGGTTCTTAAGCTTAGTATGCAGTAAGAATGTTTGGAGGTCAAGGAGACTCGATTGAATCTAGTGTTTCATCTTTGTCAATGGATAAACGGTGGGGCTCGATGATCATTAAGCCATGTTATAACAAAGTAAGCGACAGATTGGGACAAATCTAAAGCTTCTTTTTCATTCTTTTGTAATTTTTACAATGTATGCTTAAGTCTTCATACATACTATAAAAAATAAGATTGAAGGTTGTTGACATTCTAAGTCCAAAGGATAGGTTATCCATCTACAATTTCTAACCCATAGGCTCTTTTGCTTATGTCTTCCTTGACTTGAACAAGATCCTCATAGTTTTGGGATAACTTACCCGACCCTTCTCACAACTTAGTATGATGTGTCTCTAAGGTCTTATATATAGAGGCTGCACCACAACGAATAGAAGTAAGAAAATAAAAGGGGTTTAGCAAATCCGCGTAGCTACCTTACGCGATATAACATACCAACTAGATCTTATACGGCCTACAACTCACTGGATATAACTCACAAGTCCGAATTATAGGGTCACTCACCACTACTCTTTACTAAAGCGAATAGATAAGAGTTCACAGTAAAGGAGAGCACTAAGGTTACTTAAAAGGGAAACTTGTAACAATAAATAATAAGGTATGATAATGTCTATGTGCAAGCAAATGGAGGCTTATATACTTATCCCGCTAGGGTTACAATACATACATAGAAAAGACAAAAAAGTATTTTACAAATGGGTTACATAAGATATGCCAAAAATGGTAAAAAGGACAAAGAATATTCTGTACAAAAAAGTAAGGAATCCTTTTTGAATATTATGCTAGAAGACACGTGCCAAGAGGCAATCGGGGGCTTATATGGTAGCTAACTTTGTTGAAATGAATTCTTAACAGTTGCAGGATCTAGCTCGAAAGAGGTTTGAAGAAAATTAACGGTTTAGAGCTGACCTGGTTTGGTTTAAATCAGGGCTCAAGTACTTAAAGATGCATGGATTCTCTTTAGGTTACTTGGCTCGCTAGATCGAAAGGTTGGCAACTTGGATTAGATAAATGCTCGACACTTAGTAGCTTAGAGACTATGTTGAACCTTTTTAGAGTTTGGCAAAAGATGAAGTTGCTTCACAAGTCAGTACATTTTCTTAGCAGCTCAACAATGATAATCCTCTCTTCTTAGTAATTCTCGAGCTAGGACACATCGAGTAAGTCCTAATAGTCCTCTTGCTTAACTCATGGTAACTGGTTCGGCAAGTTGATTCTTATTACAGAAGCTTTGAGTTTTCAATAGACCAAATCTCCAGCCTGAAAGACTTTATACTTGACCTTTTTGTTGTAGTACCTAGTCACCCGTTGCTAGTAGGCAACCAACTATGCACCAGTAGTGTCCCTTACTTCATCAATAGTATCTAGGCTTGCTTGAAGGGCTATCTTATTAATGCTAACATCAAAGTTTTATGTTCTATTCATTAGGAATTCTAGCTTAATAGGTAATACGACCTCCTATCCGAATGCTAGGTAAACAGGGGTCTCTCCCATGGTTGTCTTATGCATGGTCCAGTATCCCAAAAGGTTTGTAGGGAGTCGATCCTCCTAATGTCCACCTGCTTATTCTACCCTCTTTTTCAAGCTATCGAGGACTATCTTATCGATAGCCTCAAGTTGCCTGTTGGTTTGCTGGTAAACAACCGAGGTGTAATGGAGTCAAATTTAGTATATGTCATAGAATTCCTTAAACAATGCACTAGCAAACTATTTATATTATCTATAATGAGGTCATGAGGTACCCTAAATCTGGTGAGGACATTGGTTAGAGCAAACACTTTCACTATCTAATCAATGATGCTGGCAATTGTCTACACTTGTACCCACTTTGTAAAGTAGTCCACAACAACCAAAATGAATTGGCATCCCCCCAACGCTTTTAAGAATAGGCTAAGGACATTAAGACCCCATTAGGCAAAAGGCCATGGACTCGTCATGGGATAGAGGTCTGTGCTTAGTGCATAGCCAACAGAAGGATGCTTCTAATAGTTATGACATCACTGCACCAAGGTCTTGGCATCTTCCTTCATTGTCAACTAATAGTACTTGAGGTGAAGGGCTGGTATATACAGAACCTAAGCTTATATGTGGTTATTGCAAGTTCCTACATGGTACTACTCAAGGGCATAGAGGCCCTCTTCTATTCTCAAGCAGCGGAGGAAGGGCATGCTTTACCTACATCGATAGATGACACCATCAATTATAGTGTACTTAGTGACACTATAAGTGAGCCTCTTGGCTTTTGTTCTATCATTAAGGTACTAGTATTGAGGTAGTCAAGGAGGGGGGGTCCATCCAAAATGGCTTGGTTAACGCGCAGCAGATCTTAAGAACTTCCAGTAGCTACTCATTGACAATCCACTATGGCATATACTAGAGAAAAATTTTCTTGTCATTTGTATAAGGTGGGGGCATAGTTATAGATGCGAGCATGGATAGTCTGTTCACCTCTAAATTCTCTATTCAAGGAATTTTGGTGATGGTCTAAGAGATGAAACTAGAAATGAGGTCCTGCATTACTTAGAGATACTTTACCATGGCTTTACCTGTTCTCTCATATTCCTCTTTAACCTATTGTACCACCAATATAAAGTTCGAGTAGATATTAAGCTTATTGACTCCAACATCCATCGCAATGTTGAGTCCTGCAATAAGGGCCCCATACTCAGCTTCGTTTCCACTAGCAAGAAACCCAAACTTAAGTACGTATAGGACTTTGGTGCCATAGGTTCCTTAAAGGACTATCCTTGCTCTCCTTCCCCCACATCTATGCTGTTCCCTCCCCCCGATCAAGTAAAGGATCCATCAACATGGAGAGTCCGCACAAGAATGTCAATAGACTTGGTGCTTCCTTCTCTCCAATGTACTCAGCAACGAAGTCCATTAGACCCCATGAGCACTAAGCTCTAGGGAGTTTTTGACCATGCATCCTAATGCATCTAGCTTCTATAGAAGTATTCACAATGACTGGTCTATTAGAGTCACAATGAGATGTGCTAAAAAATATGGTCTTCGTTTTTTAGCAGCGATAATGATGGCAAAGGCTAATTATTTTACCCATATGTATTTGGTTTCTAGTCCTTATAGGATGCAGCTAGCATAATATAACAGCTTGAGCTCATGCCGTTTACTCTAATGAGCACTCAAGAGAGGCTTCAGTCACTTACCACTAGATATAAGTACAACTCTTCCATAAATACTGACCTGGAGAGTACAAGTAGGCTCTGAAAAAAATCCTTTAGCTAGTCGAAGGTAGCTTCACATTCATCCATCCATTTGAATTCTGATAGGTTCTTCAGTAGTTTGAAGAACTTATAACACTTATTGATACTCCTAGAGACAAACCGGCTGAGCGAAGTGATCTGCTATTGAGGCATTGCCCTTCCTTCATCTTTTACGAAGCCTTCATATCACAGATGGCATTTATCTCATCAGGATTATCCTCTATTCCGTAGTCTACAACCATGAACCCAAGGAATTTATCAAAGCCCATGCTGAAGACATACTTATGAGGGTTCAACTTCATTTGGTATTTTCATAAGGTATCGAAGGTTTTGCTTAGGTCCTCAATGCGATGGCTCTTGCACTTACTCTTGACAATCATATCATCAACATAAACTTTCACATTTCTTTTAAGTTGGGGCTTAAAGATAGCCGACACTGATATTTGATATGTTACCTAGTGTTTTTGAAGCCGAATAGCATTGTCCTAAAGTCATTAATGAAGAAGGTGTGAATATGGTCCTCGGAGGCCATGCGAATATGGTTATAGCCACAATTAGCATCCATGAAGCTTAGTCTTGCATGGCTTAAAGTTGAATCGACAAGTTAGTCGATTCGCAAAAGAGGAAAACAATCTCTAAAGCAAACTTTGTTAAGGTTGGTGTTGTCAACACACATCCGCAACTTGCTATCAAATTTTTCACAGGGACAGTGACCAGGTAAGATAGCGTTCCTCTCTTATGAACCTAACTCAAAGTAGCTTATGTATTTCTTGCTTGATGGTGTCTTGCCGCTTGGATGTTAAGTGTCTTCTCTTTTGCTTCACAAGGCATACATGAAGGTCTACCCTGAAATGGTATGTTGCCTTAGGTGTGCTGATGATTTCAAGCATTTCTTCAGGAGATGTTGCAAAGACGTCTAGGTTAAAGCTGGTAAAAGCGGTAATGTCTTCTCTTTCCTCGAAGTATAGGAAGGTTCCTATCTGAGTGGTTTGATTAAGGAAATCCCCATATTAAATGACCTCAGTTTCTTCAACTGGTTCCTTCTTTGAGTTCTGTGTGCTCTCTGTAGTGAACTCAATGTGTATGATTTTATCATACAAGATATGACTTAAGTAATGTGTCAAGGATAACTTCTAGTTAATGCGTGCAATCTCAATCCCTATAGGGGTAGGGAATTTCATCATAAGGTACCACTAGCTGATGTAGGTGTTGAATTTATTAAGGCTAAGTCTACCTAAGATAGTGTTATAAGGGGACCAATGATCAAAAATGACAAAATCTATCTGCTATGAGGTGATGTGCTTGTCATCACCCAGGAAAACAAGAAATGCAATTAAGCCTTTCTCTGAGACCATCTTTCCACTAAAGTTAACAACTCTTTGGTTGTTTGGTCAAAGCTCTTCTTCTAATTTGTACCCTATCTTGATGTTGATGACAAGAGGATCAATATGAAGGTACTTAATGCTTTCTTTTTTGCTATTTGAGAAAGAGATGGTTATGTCAATTCTAGGATTCTTTGCTCGAACAAAGAGTACTTTGTGCTAAGGTTAAGAGGAGCTTTCATCATCTAACAATCCTAGTCCTCCGATGATTATTTGTATCTATCCTCGTCCACCTCTACCATAAGTGTCATCAAGTTCATTTTCTTACCATTACTCTCCCTTAACCCATCAGCATTGGGATGGTCAAGGTTAGTTCTAATCGTCAACGATAAGGTAATCAATGCAACCTTTATGGACAAGTCTTTCAACCGCATTCTTTAGATGGTGGCATTCATCGATGTTGTACACATGCATACAGTAATAGTCACAAAATTTTCCTAAGGCAATGGCCTCAGAGGTCTCCCTAATATGTAAGGCATAGGACAGTTGTAGGCAAACTTCATAGAGAACCTCTCCGAGATAGCGATTTAATGGAATGTAGTTAAGGTAATCAATAAATTTTTGCTTCTACCTCTCTCTATAGTCTCTAGATGATGAAGGGTGTTCTTTACAAAGGCTGAGGTGATCCTTTGTAAAGGAGCTCTGATGTATGTCACTCTCTAGTCGTGCTCGAATAGCGTCTTCTTAGGTAACATACTACTCGGCGGTAGTCATGAACTTCTTGGAGGTGCTTAGACACCATGGTACTATAGCTTCAAAGATTTTGCTGTTTGGATTAAAGCTATATATGATGGCCTAGAGAGCTATTCCAATGTTGACTTTAGGGATTAAGACTTAGTGTGGTTGGACCGCTTAAGGTAGGTTCGTAAGGTCTTGTTAGGGCATTGTCGAACATTGTATAACATAGACAAGTCCCAGTGTAGCACCTTACTACTAAGGAAGTGTTGTTAAAATTTGGTGGCAAGATTGTCAAATGAGTAGAAAGAACCATCTAGGAGTTGGTTGAACCATACTAAAGCTACCTTAGTGAGTGTGCTCGGGAATGCTTTGCACATGATGGCATCAAAGAAGTTATATAAGCTTATCATTGTGTGATAATGTACCAGATGATCACCTGGGTCACCCAAACCTTCGTATATGATGAGATAAGGGAGCCACTCACCTTGTGGAAGAGTTTCACATAGGATAACTAGTGTAAACAGGCTCTTGCTCACTACTACTACCGATTGCCAAGCAGAGGATTCCAAACGCTTCTAGTTGTGTAGGCTTGAAGTGTATCAAATGTACTTATCGAGTTCTTGGGCTTCAAGCACTCAAAGGAGATGTGTTTTTGTACCCTATTCATACCTAACAATTTTCCCTAGCATTGCTCCTTACCATAATCGGTGTTCAATTGATCATGTAAGTCCTTTATCAAATGATGCTCAGATTGAACACAACTGTATGGGTACACAGGGTTCCTTGGCAAATGATGCTCAAACTGAATATGGCTACATAGGTACATAGGGTTCCTTGGCACAAGTGTTGGTGAGTACATAGGACGTCTATTGTGTCTGTTAGAGGAGCTAGCGAACATGTCCTTAAGGTAGGCCTTATCCTTTAAGTTATCCTTTTCTTTTAATGTTTAAGTAGTTGCCAATTGCTTCCTTAGGTTTTCATTATCTTAGAGGGTTTTGTCTTTTTATGGCCTCCATCAATTGGACTTAGAAGTGATGGATGGGGATTTGTATTCTTTCTCTTAACCATGATGCTGAGTTTGTGTAAATGGTAGACGCCAAACGGTGATATCAAGTATCATTGATGTGGTTTCTAGTGGAGTTTCTAGTGATTTAGCTGCTGTTGTCAATAGTGAACCTGTAAAAGGCCTCCTATTGCATCACCAATAAGGGCCCTTCGATACTAAGTCAATGGAGAAAGTATTGAAAACTAAGAGAATATGAGAGCGAGCGAGAGAGGGAGTTGGTTAAAAGTGTTAGTGATTATCTCTTAAGCTAATTATTGGATATTGTCATTATTATATTTTTGAATTAAAAGGTGTTTATTATTATATTGTTTACATGTTTACTTATAATAATGTCCTTAAATAAGCATATATTTATTCTAAATGTCTATAGATGCTCATTATTGTAGGACCAATAATAAATTGAATCTAGTATGAGGTTTGATTAATAATCATGGGATGTTTATTTGTATAGAGATACAAATCAAACTCACAGATATATGTTAAAGAACTATATACTAAACTGACCCACTATGAGATTATGACATGAATTAATGTCATAAGTGATTCTCATTATAATGATGTCATTGCATCCTTAGATCTAAAATCTAACATGAGGAACATTATTATTCGACTCAATCAAACGTTATCTTTAACTAAATAATTATAAAGGTTGTGATTGGGCATAGTATGAATCATGTAGAGGTAGATGAATGATTAAGACGGGATTTTTCCATCTCATAATGAGATAGATATCTCTAGGCCCCTCAATAAGTGAGACTGAGAAATATACGATTGCTCTCAAATGAATTGATAGTATAATCAATATCATTTGTCATATCAATCTACTTAGAGATCAAGAAATGATAAGATTGGACAATATAAGGGTGACACTAGTCATGCCTTATATTTAATCTAGATATCGCATAACAAAAAGATTATGACATAAGTTGTAAAATAGGTAAAGTTGAATCATCGATCTTCGCTTAATTTGGGTAAACATAACATCTTACTAGAGGCTACTTATGTCTTGTAGGCTTGAAAAGAGTTTTTAGGCCTATTGCCAAAATTAAATGAACCGACAAGTCACACACAAAGAACAAAAAAAATAGGCTATAGGTTTATTTTAATTAAATCTAGCAGGAAATATTGAAATATTTATTATTCTTAATGAGTTAAGAATGGTAAATAATTATGTTTATTATTTTTGTGAGAAATAATAAATAACGTATTTTATTAAATATTATGAATATCCTTTAATATCTCAACAAATCTCATAATATCTTCTAAAAGATATTTTCACTAATCTATATATAGATATAGACATCTCTCTATTAGGGTTATGCTGACGTTATATCATCAACATTAGACCCACAAAGAAACTTTATATAGTAAAAATAGAGAGTGAAAATGTAAAAAAGAGTAAGGGATTTCCTAAATTCTATTTTGGTGCTACCATACTACAGTCTATTTCAATGTGCTTATTCGAGTGTAAATACCATAGAGATGGCTCACGAAAATCGCAATGACTATAAATCCACATCGCCAATGCAACCTAAATTCACATAAGGTAAAATAACTTCACTCATATAGATTTAATTTACCGCATGAATCTACCAGTGTTTTAAGGATTCATGTTCGAAAAAAAAAATCCACTGCAAAACAAATTTTCAAATCCTTAAATCCAAACAAAGAGATGTCCAAAAAGAATCGAATCCCCTTACTTGGTGCTTCCCTTCATATTTATAGGTAAAGGTGCTAACCTACTCGACTACGTAGTAAGAAGGGATTGGCTGGAATGAAGTCTAAGGAGGTAGCGCTATCGGTACAAGAAAAGACTTCCACCTTTCGATCGGTTGGTAAAAGCTTAGGAATTAGGCCTATCACATCGACATGGGACGGCCACCATAGCCTAGTGGCTAGACCTTTGGGTTATATCTTAAGATGTCATTCAGCATTTAGTAAGGAGAGGAAAAGAGTTGAAGAGGACAGTAAACCTAATCGTATTAGGCAACATACCTTATAGGGACCGCTTTAAGGTGGTAATGTACCCCTTTCTAGTGGTCAGAAGGCAAAACACTAGATCTCTAAAGGGAGGCCTCAATTGTTTGAAGCTCGGTCCGGTAGCGCTGAGGATCTGAGCTCTTTTTTAGGGTCAAGTAAGCTCTCTAATCACATAGACCCAGAGGGGAACTTAAGGCTCATAAGTGTTCGGGAGTTATCTTAAGTCTCATCTACACTACAGGCTCAGGGTAGCACTGGTATACATGCCCAAACTGTCCTATGCTCTCGGTGTAAGAAAGTGTCTAGCAAAATTGATAGGGGCTTTCGAGTGGATCGACCAAACTTGATGATGGGCTTCGACCTTTAGTACCTTAGGACAAAACGTAACCGTTAACACACAGGAACAACTTACTTAAAAACGACATTTATATGATATCTAACTTTATCTATAGCTAAATTAAGATATAAATTGTAAGCCTCACAATTAGCTACTTAGAGTTCGGCTAATAGAATTTAGGGCTATCGCGCAAATTATCCAATTCAGCCTAAATTTTACGACAAAATTAGGAATATTAGTAAAAGTAATCTCGTAAGTTCAAATTTAAGAAAATAAGTAATAAAATAAGAGAATATAAAATTTTTAAATTTTAAATATATTAATCATTATTTATCGAAAATACTAAAATGTATTTCGATAACTAACGAATAGCTAGAAATAAATTATATACATATTAAAAATCATAAAATAAATTAAATAATATTTAAGAGTATTTATTTATATTATATGTGTATTTACTTATAGGTAGAAATATGCATAATTACTTAAAATATGTAAAATAAGCTAAAATAAGGTTAATTAATTGATTAATTAAAGAAAATTTATAATTAATTAAGAAAAAATCAAGAAAAATATGCAAGTGTCTAGAATTGAGGTGTGACAATCTGGAATTGAATAAATAAAAGCAACTAATTAGATTAATACAAAGAAAAAAAGGCAAAATGGGAGAAGATAAGCTATTATCTTATCCAATTTAATCCATAGAATTTGCTTTACACCTCTACAAATAGCAAGAAAATCTCATAAGCTCATTTGATCAATTAGAAAGGTAGAAAAATTAGAGAGGGTTGAAACAGGAAGAGGAATTAGGGTGTACAAAAAATTTTCCCAAATTTGTGTAATATAAGCTAGTATACCAAACCCACACATCACCAGTATTTGAAACTGAGCCACCACCACCAACCTACTCCAATTGGACCGCCTAGACCGGCTAACACACCCTAAACCAGTGTTGGTAGTTGAAAGCTCAAGAACGAGATGAGTCCCAAATTTTATCCGATTTTGCAAAATTTATTAAAATTATGGACTTTACCTAGAAAATTATGAAATTTGTTATTATGATGTTTTATTATATATAGATTTAACGAAAATAGTGATTAGGTTTAATTATGTTTGTAAATATAGAGTGTTTAAGCAATTGAATAAAACCAAGCATGTTTAAAATTAAAAATAAATAGGTTTAAGAGTGTAATTTAGAATTCAAAATTTTTCTGTAGACTACTAAGGTAATATAAGGCAGTGTTATGAAGCCATTTTTTCTAAAATTAATTTTCAAAAAAATTAAGAAATTTTTAGGCCTTAAAAATGATGCATAAAATGGGTAATTTACGATTAATTATGTAATTAAATGAGTAATTTCTTATTTAAGGCATAATTATATGTTTTAAGATGTTAAAATCTGATAAAGTATGATACTTATAGTATTTAGAATGTTAGATATAATTATTAGGGTATTATATAGTATATATATACATTTTAGGTAAAAAAAATTACGTATTTTAAGCTAATTTTGGAAATTAGGGTAATTAGGAGTAAAATCTAATTTAGGACGAATTTATATATATATTGAAATGTTAATTGATGTCGGGGAATGATATTTGGAGTGATAAAAATATTATATGTGTATTATATACATAATAGGTAATAATACATAATATGAAAATATTGGAAATATAATAAATAGAAAATATTAGAATAAAAATAGATATTATACTAATAATAGGAATATATATATATATATAATCTAGTAGGAATATATATAAAATCTAGTAGGAAACTTAAATTAAGATAATTTATGAAAAATATAAGATTTTCTCATATCGGAAGTAAATTCAATAGTTAAATCAAGATTAGGATGTACCGCATGGATTGAAACATTAGTTAGAAACCAAACACAATATTGAGGATACCAAAAAATAATGTGATTAATTTCACATTATGGGTTGAAATAAGTTTTTAAGGTTTGTGTATAAAACTGTACTTAGAAACTGAACTAGAACCTTATTTAGAAATCAATGCGGAAACTAAACCCAAACTTAACCCCAAACCCAAAACAATTGTAAAAGATTTGAAAACCTAGATAATTGGACATATTAAACCCTAAACCAAAGATAACAATAAGTGTTATAGGATAAAAACTAATATATAACAATTATATGAAAACTGAAACAACATTAATATTATAGGGATCTTTAACAATAGACTCAGCAAGTCCCACCTCGAGTGAGCGTCGAGTAAGTTGGGTTTAATACTTCACCATATTTTGGAGTGCTCATTTATAGTACTCGAAGGCTTGAATTGTACTTAATTGTGCTCGTTAGATAGTTTATTGTATGAATATGTTTGTTTTGATCTACTGATTTGATGTCGATTTGCTATCTAACTTGTATTTGTATGGAACAAGTGATCATCCTAAACTGGATCTAATCAAATATATGACTTGTAATCGTAAATCAAACATGCATAGCAACCCATTAGGAAAGCATCAAGATTCTCCGGCCAAATACCAATCCCTTCAAAAAGGATAAAGCTGGATGGCATTATCGGTCCCTTCTCCATCCTTAGTTAAACTAAATGATAGGAGAGTAGGTCACAACGAGAGTGTAGTTAATGGTTCGAATATAATCACAAGAGGAGCAGTGTTTCTATTGCACAAGCTTAGGTTTGATCATGAGCTGTTGCATTAACGGAAACTCCTCAACTTAGATTAGAGCGTGTACAATTTCTCTAATCTCACAATAGGTCGGACAACATCATTGTATGACATTTGCTTAAACATGCATTATACCTAATGATTTGATTGATAACCCTGTTTGTATTTATTGTATGGTTTAAGTCTCTACCCTAACATACTAAGTTGTAGTTGTTCATATTCTTATAACATTTGTTGTAAGTACTAGCTAGAAAGCTAATTTCAATTACCTTAAAGCTAGTAATTACTGGATCCTAAAGAGTGAAGAAATACATCTGAAACACCTATATACCTTTAAGGTCTTAGCTTTTGTTTAGAATGTTTTATTTTCAAATGATGTATTACTTAAAAAGTATAAGACAATAAAACCCTATAAACATTATTTGAAATACTTGAATCTTAGTGTATGTATATGTTTCCATACTTTCTTAGGTAAATAACTTACTTAATTTATGAATTGTTTACTTCAAAACAGGTTAGTCGTAGATGCCTTGTATAATTCAAGTCTAAAATAGCAGTTATATAGTCAGTTTCTATTTTAAAATAATTTGCACAACGAGACTATTATAACTCTACCGCTTCAAGATGTAACATAAATGTCGAGGAATAAAGGATGACTACATGTTCTATTCATAATATTTCATAGATTCAAGCAATTAGGATTAAAATTATGGATTCCTTAAAAAAATTCATGAATTTGTGTATATAACAATTAATTGTTAAGCTTTTATGGCGTTAAGAGTATTATAAACTGTTGTATATACTTAGGGTGTGTGAAAAACATGTTCACTACTTTTTAGAAAAAAAAAATTACATAAATGTAGATTAAATGAAAGATGTTACATAAATATAATGCCTAAATCACATTTAATAAATATCACATTGGAAATAGTAAGTGTTATATTTCATAAATGCAATTTAATATTTACCTACGATAGATATCTCGCATTTAAAATATGCAATATGCATTAATTATATGTATGTCGTACTCTTAAATGCAACATAAATACATATACTTGTATTGCAATTAAGAGATATGATATTAATGTACTTAAATGCATGTCATCTTAGGTACAAATAATTATGTTGTATTTTAGAAATGGGTGATAAGGTTAGTAAATTAATAATATTTTTTATATAATTAATAAATATGTAATATTTATTACATATAATGGTACATAAGTAAAATTCTGTACTTAGGGATATAAGAAAAAAATTATGATTTTTATGGATCTTTCTGCGGAATTATTACAATTATGGGATAATCATAAGTTCAGTCATGGAGCTCCCGAAAATATTACATGAGTTTGGATATATAGTAATTTGTAAACTTCTACGAGTAAATGAAAGAAAAATTACGAATCTTGTAGGTCTTTACAAGAATAATTACAAATACAATTATGAGATATATATGCTCTGGGGATCAACAGGCAAGGTAATAAATTCCCAACGGTGACAACTAATGTTATAAATGGATCATGCGATCCATTTATGATCATAAGTAGTGTAACCTGCAACTGAGAAAAAAAAAAAGAAATAAAGAAAAAAATTCCATCAAAGTTCTTTTAGTCACGTAAACTAATTACGAGCCGACACATTTCTATCTAATTCCTTTATTTTCTTCTGTTTTCCAAGGCATTGGCCGTCAAGGCCCCAAGGCTTTGGTACTCTTTTTATCCAAAAATTCCTATTTTAAAATTTTTTGGATTTATTATTATTTTTATTATATATTTTAATTTTTTAATTAAGAATATTATCTTATTGAATTAATTATAGCGGAACTATTAGAATTTGATACGTGGGAGGATTTGGACGGAATTCCAATTGGACTTCGTAGAAGCCTCCTTCTATAAAACCTGGAAAACATTAACAAACAAGTAAAAATAAAAAAAGAAAGTTAAAATAAAAGTTAAGAATTAAAATAAAAAAATGAATAAATAACTATATACTTTTAGAAAGAAAAAATTCAAGAATTTCGAGTTTCTTCATTCTCGCCTGCTTGTCCAGGTTTTATGTAGGTTGGTCGGTGGCGTCCCTCTTCGCATGTACGTGGCAAAGAGAACATATCCTTCGAAATAAACCGTCAGCTCATATCTCTTTTTATCGAAAAAAGCTTTATCTCTTGAAAAATGCAAGGGCAGTCCTATGGAATCTTAGCATCTTAATAATTCTGTCATAATTGAACTCTTCTTTTAGTTCTTTACCAAAACAAGAGTGTTGGGCCTTGAAAGGACACTTCAAGACTACCGCCCCATAAGTTTTCTTTATACTATCAGAGTTGATGAATAATATAATATGACTCTTATTCTCAGAAGTCCTGTCCAGCAAAAAATGTCATCAATATCAAACTTAAAAGAGGACAGCAATCATGCATCAATCGAAGTGAATCGCCAAATTAGGTTTTGGAATCTGGTCAATGTATAGATTATTTTGTCATAACTCATTTTGAGAGGTCACAAGCTTAATTTCATTTATCTAGTTAAAAAAATATCATTTGCATAATGTAGGAAAGTTTCGTGAAAGTTTAGTCTAGATTCTAGATCAAGAGATCTACAACCATTTTTACAATGGAAACCTCCATTTCAAAGAGATTGCTTAGTAATATGTAATAGAAATAAATGCATAAATTTTAGTATGATAATTATACTTGTATGTTTGATGTACAAGCTCTCAATAGTAGTGATGCAACATATATGCTGCTTAGCGATAAGAATGAACAAATAAAAATTTGGCAAAATGAGTTTTTGTGACTATTTGTAACTAATATGGGCATCTTATATCAGAATTTCGTGTATGTGTGGTTTTTTTTTTTTTTCTTTTATCATTACTAAAATACTATCTTCATGGATTAGTAAAATATAAGTATCAATAAAATTTTAATATATAAAAACACAAACCTACTATTATCGATATATATCTAAATAATATTACTATTTATCTATCATTTATTAAAACACATACAGCACATGCATATAGATATGTAATGAATTTTTTTATTTTAACTTTCTAAAATAACTTTTATTCCCCCAACCCACCCCACAAAGTATGGACCCCACCAAATTTGCCTAGTCAAGGGATAAATATTGACTTTAATAGGCTGAGAATCCAGCTCTGCTTGTAGCGGTTCTCATATGATTAACATGATGAACTCATAACGCATATAGTTAAATAAATCGAATATATATATATATATATATATGAAAAACGACCATTTGCACTATTTTATCTGAAAAATAAACGAATGCCCTAAGGTCGACAAGACAAAGACCTTTACTCAAACTAAGGATGATGCGTTCTACACACTACCCTCTCTCTAAGCCTTTCCCTTCGCCTAACGGGATCCTTTTGGCCAGGCTGCAGCAACCTGGTCGCCTTTCTTCCCTTTACTTTAAAAGGGATTATGGAAAATAATTATTATTTTTCTATTTTATCTTTTAATAATTATAATTCTATTTTATTTATTTTTATTATATTCTATTTTACAAACCAAATATATCATCAATTTTATTTTGAATCATATAGACTAACGAATGTATGTCTTATCAAGTCCTATTTTGAGTTTTAGGTTAACATCCATATGAAAAACAATGTTCAAAATAATTTTTCTGCATCAAAATCAATTTCCAAAAGTAAGGTCTATGTTATCTCACTTTAATGCACGATTATGTACTGGTTATATAGCTATAGATACTAGATGTGGTATTTGAAATACTTAATCATGAGCAAGTCATATGCGACAAAGAAAAATAAAAAAATAATGCCAAAATATTGGTCCAAACAAGAAATTATCTTAACATTGCTCTAAGTACTGAAATTATTTCTTTTGTTAATGATGGTAATTAAATGATTTTATAGTATCATGTTGTACTTTCTTTTTTCCCCTTAATAATATAACTTTGGTTTCTATAATCGAATATAGCCTAAGAACCACTTCAACACAAGTAGTATTTGACAGAAGCATTATTTACAAAACAAAAAAAAAAAATAGAGTGTAGAAGGTTATTTTGGTAATTGGATTTTTAACTCAATTTAATACCACTACTAATTTAATTAGTTAACGATAGGACTTAAGAAATAGGGTCCAATCAAGAATGTTTGCAGAAGATTTGGCTTGGTATACTCATAATAAGGATCGTCGGATAGGTTTTTCTTTTGCATATGAAAAGTAACTTGAAAAATAAGTTTTGTTTGTTGTTTAATCCATTTGAGCCTTGTTTAGTCCTTAATAAACCTTAAAAAGGCTTAAATAAGCTTGTAAGTTTATTTTATAATAAAACAGACTTCCTTTCATAAGCTTAAGAAGGCTTGGGCCTAGGCTCAATATAAGCTTAAGTCCAAGCCCAAAGCTTATAAGTTATATAAGATTTGAAGGCTTAAATCTGAACCATCGATCACTAAGAGTTGATCTAATAGCTTTCATCAACAACTAATTTGGTCCATCTAACTCAGCTTTATCTAGTTGTAGGGATTAAGGACCAAAATCTACATATAAGAGACTCCTCATCCTTATTTACAATAATGAAAATATTGGCAAGCTTCACACAAACATCGTCACTCTACTAGAATGACTTCACAAAAAGTCAAACATCAAAATTCACTAAGAATAAGTCAAGAATGAATTAAGAAAATGAAATTCAATCCACTATCACATACGGACATCATGAAAGATTGAGCTTGCTAATTCCCCCTCCTATGCTTCTCTGTAAAATCAATCCTCCATATGTTATCAGATCAAGACATCTTTGACATTTACTAAGATGCTAGCTATACACGATCAATCAACTACAACAACCTTACTACATAAAAACTTGTGTTTTGATGATTTTATGAAATAACATTCCATGTCGTTGAGTTTTAATGAGAAATTGATGAGTATATTATATGCATATACGTATATATTGTATGAGATGTGTCTCTTAAAGGAAAAGGGAAAAAAGCTAGCACATCCCTCATGAAAAGTAGTCATTATAGAATACCGTATAAAAAGATACAAGCTTGACATTTGGATATCGCAATCTTATATTCTAAAAATAATTTTATAATTTTTCTTAATATTAATATAGAAAGATTATATGATACCCCTCAAATAAAAGATAATGGAATTTTAATCATCAAAACATCTTATGGTAAAACAACTTAAAGTTCACAAGAACTTCGAAATTAAGTATACTCAATAGAGAGCACTTCTAGGAGAAGTGACTTCCTATGAAATAGCTATAATAAGGAACAAAACCATGCAATATGCTACGCCAAAGCAAGCAATACCCCAATTTAAGGAGTTTTTGGTCGGGTTGTTATAGACGATATTAAAACAATCCACCAACCAGAAGTGAAATAGCCAAGTGTCACGTGTTATAAAATGGGGGCACCTCTTAAGCTTGTAAGGAAGTGCCTCTAGAGTCATTTTTACTTGTAGGTAATCATAGATCCATATAACAAAATTAACAAAGATATCAACTCTATAAGAGAGGTAAATTATGACACCCTTCAAATAGAAGGTGATGGAAATCCAATCATAGGGAAGGAAGTGGAAGAGTTAAGTGTCACATTGGGCAAAGTGCCTTAAGATTAGGGTACCTCTTGAGCTTATAAGGGAGTATCTCTAGAGTTCTCCCCACCTATTGATGGTATTAGATCTATATAATGATACTAACAAGAAAGTTGGTTGTATAAGAAGGGTAGATGTTGATGCCTTCAAATAGAAGTTAATGGAATTATAACTATCAAGCTATGTTTTGGTGTAATGGTTTAAAGTTTCTTAAAACTTCAAAGTCAAGTGTAATCAATGAGATGCACTTTGAAGAAGAGTGACCTCTCAAGAAGCAATTATACTAAAAAACAAAACCTTACAGCATACCATATCAAGGCAAACAATACCTCGATGTAAAGAGTTTCAATCATGTCATTATAAATTATTTAATTATGATATAAAACTGTTAATATATGATTCCATCATTTCTTAAAATCCTAATGACTAGTTTAAAGAAGGGAGTCGAATTCTAGAGAATTGAAATTGGAAAATAGGTACACTTGCGCCTTTGCCAAACTCATATTAAAATCAAGCAAAATATCTTCCCAACCCAACAGTTAAATTATTATTCGAATCATATAACTCCTATTCTAATTACAAAAGCAGTCAATGTAAATTGATGACTTTATATCATTTATATTTCAAGTGGACAATGATCCTAGCGACTGTAAATGACAAAATCGTCGATGAGAAAGAAGGCAGAGACAAGCTTCTCAATGGGAAGCGCATAAGTTAGAAAAGAATATTTATTTAATTTATCAATTGCAGAATCAATAATGATTCCAGAAACACTTTTGACCAGAATATAGTGTCATGAAAAAAGATTAATATAAAAATAAAACTATATACCCTATCGCTAGGATGCTATAGATTATGAGATGATTATTGCTTAGGCTTAATAAAAATAAGAAAATGTTCACGGATAATTTCAGGCACTTCTTCATAAATCTAAAAATCACAACTTTTCATCATTTTATATACTTATTTACTTTAAGAAATTTAATAGATGTTACCCTAAAAGAAATATTTTTAGTCCATTAACATATTGATGTTTTTGGTTAAAGGATTCAGAAAATATAGCAGAAAGAGATTTTCTCAGAGGTTAAAAAAATAGAAAGAAGGGAAAAAGGAAGAAGAAGAAAGAAGAAAAAGTAAAAGGAGGTGCAAATAGAAAACTAGTCAGAAAAAAAGTTGTCTGCCCATGTGTGTCCCGCTGTTGAAGCCAACATAAAAGGTATGCTCTTATTGGTACATTTTTAAATTATGCTTTTCAATGCTCCAAATAGTTCTCGTTGATCCGTCCTGTAATTATTACAAGATAATCAAATATATTATTAGATATCTATTAACAAGTATCTCGATAGATCTATTAACGGTTTAAAAAAAAAGTTTTATTATTTTTTTTGTTAATAATAATATATTTTAAAGAGAAAAATAATATATGAAAAAATAAAAGCATTTTTATTTAACATTTCAACAAGTATTTATGAAATAGGTATGAAAATTTTCCTATTATTAATTCGTACACGAATGGAATATGATGATTATTATTGTTGTTGTGAAGACCGTCGTTATTCTATTGTCTTGCTTTGTCGTTATAGCAGACAAGAAAGGATCTCTTGCTTTTGGCACAGACAAGAACAGATGACCAGTATCACTGATGAGAATGAAACTTTTACTCGGGGGAGAAACCATCATGAAATGAAAGAAAATTCTGAACGAAAATGAAAAGGTTAAGGAAAAAATTGTTGTGCTCAACCGGAATCGTCATATACTTCCAGCAGCAACCTAGCAGCAAACCCTTTTCATCCCGGGGTAGTTTGTTTCCATGTTATGAAGATTTTGATGGGATCGTCTTAATATATGGATTTTCAGTTTTTGATAAAGTTTGTGTCGTATAGAATAAATGGAACTATAATAAATATTTGTCTTAAGAATTTAAAAAAGCTAAGACATGTTCTCAACTGGTATAAGAAATGAAAAATACATTATTATGTCGATTATATTGTTAATTAAAAGTTTAACTAAAGTACCGCAAATAATTGTTTTGAAAATCGATGGAACAAAGAATTACCCAAGAAAATTATTTTATTTAAAAGACATGTCCTTTTTTTCATAGTGATTTTCTTCAAAATGATCAGTATTTATTCTTTCGTTTTATTCCACAATAAGAAAAGGGTTTTGTCCCTTCGGCTTTAGGACGCAACTTTTGACCAATTTCAAATTAATACTTCATACAGTTAAAAGACCCTTTTGAGTTATTCTTATGTGTCAGATATATATATACGTAAAGAATAAACTTTTGTTAATCCGAAAAAGAGATTTACAAGGTATTTATAGTTCTAAAACCTTACAATAAGTAAGGAAATTGAATAAATTCTAAATCTCATAAAATCAAAAGATAAATAAAATTGAGATAAACATTTCTAAACTAACAATTCAATACCATCTTACCAAAACATACACATTTGACTTTCAAAACGAAAGTTATTTGCTTCGGGTCAGGTATACTCAGACCAATATTTATTAACATATGATGCATTCTATAACTCTTCATCTACGGAAAGTTATGATCATCCAATGTTAAGTTTAAATTTTGATAAGCACTTCCCTTCCGACTTAAGAGTTTCTCATCTGTTCTACGCTAATCACTTGTGATGGCTCTTGGCATCATTTGATTCTATCTAATGACACTTCCAATCGTGCTTAGTCTTACTTCTAGATGAAATTAACCAACTTCTGATTTCTTAGTAACCCTTTTCTAATTGTTTATAACTTGTAAACCTAGCTTGTTTGCTTCACATACAATCAATCTCTCTCTCTCTCACCAAACACCCACTGCTAAACACACATACACACACAAAGAACAAAAATAAATTATAATACATCCATTCTATACTCTCCAAGAGCCTTCTTCATACCTCCTTTCAACATTCATTGACAAGAAAACTATCAAGAAATTTTTATTTTTAGGCTTTTTTTATTAGTCGTCTTTTGTAAAGTTCATCAATTTCTAATTAGATTTGGGGATATTTCACAATCTAGAGTTTATAGTACTAGCTATCTTGAATACAAAGTCTTCCAATAATTGATTCAATATTCTTTCTATGGTTGCCAATTGTTGGTAGCAAGATTACGTAGTAACATGATGTCATTTCTTAGTTCTTGCCAATAAACGATTAAAGTCTGCAAGACAATACATAGTGAGGGGACGCCAAAGGGTTGTTCCATGTAGCTACTTCGATGCTTAAATTAGCAATGGGTTATTTGATGGAATAAAATACTTGATACATAGTGGAGCTGACCGTTAGAGATCAATTGATGGGAGAGATCTTTAATACCTTCCCAATGGGTAAAGGGTATTGAAGGTGTTCCAAGAGCTCTATGAATACCTAGTGATAAAGGCTAATCCTAAGCTCTTCTGCCATTTCTACATGTGGAAGAGCATTGGGAGATAGCCTTACCTCCAGTTGCACTTAGGAAAGAAGTTGTTTTGTGGCCTTATCAACTCGATCAAAAGCTAGCAGAACAAATACGTAGTGGTGGAGCTGTTCGAAGAGGCTGACTATTAGACCCGATGAACCAGAATAGTCCATACTAGAGGTGAGAAGAGACTCAGGCTGAGTAATGCCGAGGCTATCTATGAGATCTTGGCCTCCATAGAGCTAAGAAGTTACTAAGAGATCAACGCTAGGAAGACCATAGAAAGGTATTTCTAATGCTTGATCTCCAAGCTCTTCCCTAGCATAAAGAAGGCTGTGACGGAGAAGTGCGTTCAAGGTACTGGTTCATTCCTATGCACCTATTTGTTATGCTAATGTAGGTGTGCTTCGTACGATGCCTATAAGATAAGAGGACTTCCTTGGTCATGCTGGTCACGATGGTGTTTTGCAAATGGTAGTGGTAGTTTCTTTTAATTTGTCTTTATTTTCTTTTTCTAACCTTTAAATCGGTCTTCTTGTAAGCAAGATTTTGACCCCGAGGATGTCTCATCCATCTATGGATAACCTGATGAACCAGCGCCAAGCGCAATCCAAGGTAGCCCAACCAACAAGGAAGCCAACAAGACCAAAGCCAGGGCCACATGAGACCAACAAGGTGCAGCCGAAGTCTATGCCACAAGGGATTCCCTTCATCATCTAAGAAGAGCTAATAGATGTGGAGCCTTTAAGCATGGCTCTGCCCACTCCTACTGTACATTTATCTAAGCCCATCATTGTGGGTGATGAAGGTGTTGACGTAAAGGAACTCGACATGCAAGTGCTTTCTCCTTTAAGGGCAACCGAGGGAGAGACTAAAGAGGTGGTCACCTAACTATAGCCGTAGGCAAGAAGCGTAAGGCTCCCAAATACCCAAGGAGCCAGGTTTTGGGGGCGAAGAAGCAAAGGCCCCTGGCGAAGATGCCTTTAGGAAAGGGAAAGTGGAATGAGTGGCCTCTAGCTCATCTCTACCAAAGTGTAGATGACATAGGGGACAACTTTTTAGACATTTTCAACAACTTTCGAAAGATGGGGCTGGGCCTAGACTCATTCCTAGAAGCATCATAAACTTCCCAAGATGAGGGGCTAGAGAGGGGGGCCCTCAAATCGAAAACGAAGAAAGCCCAAGGGAAGATCCTAAGGCCAAAATGGGAGGTCCGTACCGGCGATCTAAAACTACAGTACCAGACCCTTAACTATCAGGCTTCGATGGGGTCTTACACCCATGGTGATTGGGCTGTCCTGGAGAGGATCTCCTAAGAGGGCAAGGGTGACCCCATAGACTATAAGCCACTTGAGTACGCTAATGTGGCAAGTAGGTCTTTCTTGTTATTATGGTATTGTATTTTAGTGTCATGTGCTAACTTGTAGGTTTCATTTTCATCTTACAATACCAAGGTCAAGTGCTCCTTAAGCTGAACAAGTCTCATGCCGCTCAAAAAGAGGTAACAGGGTTATAGGAGGAGTTGCATGAGCAAAAGAAGTACTTACTAAAGGGGGAAACTTCTAGTAAGAGGTATTTGACAAATTCACTCAAGTTAACAAGCGCTTATACTGCTCTATTATACAGGTGGTGGGGCTTCAGGCAAGGCTCAAGCTTACCGAGTAGGAAAAAGGCAAAGTCAAAAGAGTAGCCTAAAAGGTTATAAAGCTAAAGGCTTAGCTAGAGAACAAGCAGAAAATGAAGGCTCGTCTCTCTTAGAAGCTGGACGAGGAGGGCGAAGTCAAGGCCTAAGTCAAAAAAGAGCATGCTGAGCTTAAGGCCTCCATACCTAAGCTAGAAACCGAGCTGGCAATGAAGGCGTTCGAGTGCGAAGGCGTTAAGGCTACATCGCTAGGGCTGGCTAGTTTAAAGGTCACTCTAGAGCAACAAGTCGTAAAGCTGTAGGGCAAAGTTTTAGAGATGGAGGAGATCATCTCTAAGATGGAGGAAATCATGCGATGCTACTACTAGGAAGGCAGTCGCCGACTACAAGACTACCGAGGAGTGGCTAGAAGAGCTAAAGAACCTTTCCACCGACTCCACTTGCTTCACTAGGAAGGAAATCCTCTCCTATTATCTAAACCTGGACCTAAGCTTCCTCAACTTCCTGGACTCTTCAACATTCAATGAGAAGAGGGAAGCCCTAGCGCGAGAAAAAGAGTTCGCCCATGTCGCCGATAAAGATATAAACACGTCCTCTACTGCCAAGGGAGGGCAGGGCACCCTTACATCCAACCCTACCTTAATAGCCCAGCAAGAGGCCGCTTCAGAAGTTATCCATAAAGAAGATCTAATTATAAGGGGCCCTATCGTTCCTAGTTTACATCTCTCAAGCCCTACTCCAACTTAAGGTTAACTATCTGAAGTGTCTGCGGATTAGCGCTCGGAATAAATAAACGCATTAGATTTCTTAGAATTACCAGAGCTAGTTGATCTTAGGTAGTAGCAGGGTTCTCCTTTTATTTGGTTTTTTTTTTTTGAACTTAATGTAATTAGGGCCGAGATGCCGACCTTTGCTCTGTAACTAAACATCCATGGGAGAAATAAATGAATATTTTTTCAAACGTATTTCACTATTCTCTATTTCTATAAATTTTGTTGACCCTTAGTCGAGGTTTTGTTAGAGGAGTTCCTCCATGCAAAGGGTGTCTACCCTTACTAAGGTTATCCTATGGGGGTTAGGTTGGTGGCATTTCGACCTTCCCAGTTCGTGGGAGCCTCTGTGGAAAGGGGGTTTCTCCTTGTTGAGGTTACTATAAGGGGGTTAAGTCAGTGGCATTCTTACTTGCCCGGTTTATGGGAGTTCTTCTGTGCAAGAGATGTTTCCCCTTGCCAAGGTTACCCTAAAAGGGTTAGGTCGGTGGAGTTCTAACCTACCCAGTTCATAGGAGTTCCTCTGTGCAAAGGATGTTTCCCCTTGCCGAGATTACCGTAAGGTGGTCAGGTCGATAACATTCCAACTTACCTGAGTACCTATTCATGTGCCTTTTTGAAAGGTTGGTAAGGCTACACAGAGAGAAAGAGAGAGAGAGAGAGAGAAGTATGCAATTAATCGAGAACTTTTTATTTTGATACAATTTGAAAGAAAAACTGTATATGATGAAATTTTAATCAAAGTAGTGACGTAGATTATCGGCATTCCATGTGCTTAGGATAAGCTCATCATCCAATCTTTCCAGGTTGTATGCTCCATTACCCAGTCTCTCTTTGACTCTGACCAGGTCTTCCCAATTGGGGGCTAACTAGCCTTTCCCTTCTCACAAACTAGTGGCCTCTAATTTTCGATACACAAAGTAACTAACCTTAAATTCCTTGTGTCGGACTTCTGGTGATAATATTAGGCAGCTCGATGTTGATATGCAATAACCCAAGCAGCAACAAGGTCTCTAATTTCCTTGATTATGTCAACGCTTACCTGCAACAATGAGTCATCTAGGATGGTGTTGAAACTTCAAGTTCAGATATTATGGAGCTCAAGTTCGAGAGGGAGGACTACTTCTAACCCGAAATCCAAACGGAAGGGGTTTTCACCCATTAAAGTATGGTATATGGTCCTGTACAGCCACAAGATATTGGGCAACTCGTCTGCCTAAGCACCGTGAGATCAATCGACCTGCTTCTTCAGGCTATCTAAAATGACCCAATTAGTCGCCTCTACCTGTCCATTTGATTGGAGGGAGGCAACTGAGGTGAAGTGCAATGGCCCTGTAGTTGGCAACCACCTTCCTAGCGGCAGCATCACTAAGGACCTTCCCACTTTCCATCTTAGAGATGATCTCCTCCATCTCTGAAACTATACCGTGCAGCTCCTCGACCTATTGCTCCATAGTAACCTTCAAATTGGCTAGCTTTAGCAATGTAGCCCTAGCCCCCTCGCACTCGGACGCCTTCATTGTCAACTCGGTTTCTAGATTAACCACAGAGGCCTTAAGCTCAGCATTCTCTTTTTCGACTTAGGCCCTGGCTTTGCCCTCCTCATCTAGCTTCTAAGAGAGACGAGCCTTGCCTTCTATTCGTTCTCCAACCGAACCTTCAGCTCCGTAACTGTCACGCCCCGAAGTGGCAAAGTCGTAACAACCCCGCCGTGTAAACTATCCTAAGATAGAAGTTGGCTTTACAACCGCTATCTTAGACCTAATCTACACAAGGTGTCCACGATTAACCCGCTTTGAAGTAAACAGTTTGTAATTTAAATAAATCATTTACCTAAGAAAGTGAGAAAATTTATGTATATACACTATAGTTCAGTTATTACATTATTGAAAAATGAAAAATTCTAAATAAAACAAAACTTAGACCTTAAGAATATATGTTCGTTCTTCAAATATTTTTCCTCACTCCCCAGGATCCAGCAGTTGCTAGCTTCAGAGTAGTTGTTTGCCGCTTATTAGCCAGCACCTACACAACGTCTATAAGGATTTGAGCAACCAAAGCTCAGTAAGTTAGGATGGAGGACTTAAAACTATACCATAAACACAACAAGATTATCAACCAACTTATTAAGTACAATGCATGTTTAAGCAAATGCCATCGCACGACATTGTCCGGCCAATCGTGAGATTAGAGAAATTACACCCGCTCTAATCCGAGTTGAGGAGTTACCATTAATGTAACAGCTCATGATCAAACCCAGGCTTATGTAATGGAGACCTTACTCCTCTTGCGACTACCTTCGAACCATTTTCTTCACCCTCACTGCGACCTCCTCTCCTATTACTTAGTTCGACTGAGGATAAAGAAGGGATTATTATGTAATCCTGCATTATCCCTTTCGAAGGGGTCGGTATTTGGCCGGAGAATCCTAAGTTCCCCTAATGGGTTGTCATGTAAGTCCAATTATGATTATAGGTCGTATATTTGATTAGGCCCAGTTTAGGTTGAACAACCATTTCATACAAACCATACAATACAAGTCAGGACAATAGACAGAATCATAGCATCACTCATAATCAAGCACATACACACGCAGACGTCCAACTATCTAATAAGCACAACCAAGCATAATCTTAAGCCTCCAAAATACAGTAACGTATTAATCCCAACTTATCTCGACTCCTCGCTCACTCACTCGAGGTCCGACTTGCTCAAGCCATTACCGATCATCCCTATAACACAAACGTAGTTTTAGTTTTTCATATAACTATTACAGGTTCATTTTATCCTATAACGCTTATTGTTATGTTTTATTTAGGGTTCAATATACCTAATTATCTAGGTCTTAAGTCTTTTACAATTATTATAGATTTAGAGTTAAGCTCGGGTTTGGTTTCCACATTCATTTCTAAATTAGATTCTAGTTCTTTTTCTAAGTCCTAAATATGCGCGAATCCTAATGTGAAATTAATCACATTAAGCTCGAGTATTCAAATATCCTATTGGGTCTTAATTTAGTATTCTAAACTATTCGGTACATACTATTCCTAATTCGGGTATCGAATTTATCCCTGATGTGAGAAAATCTTACGTTTTTATACAATTACCGAAAATTAAATCTTATTTCAGATTTATTATTATTCTGATTTTTATTATAATATTATCTAAATAACCCTAATTTTTTTTAGATTTATTAATTTTCAACTCCATAAATTACTAATTTCTTACAATAACTACCTAATTTCCTAAATTAACTATACTCAATACTCCAAAGGCTAGGATTAGGTTTCCACATCAGAGATTAACATCCTTAAACATCTAATTACTATCTAAATCAGTAATTAGTATCTTAATCACCTAATTAACCCAAAATTATCCAATTTTTGCATCATTTTAGGGCTAAAAATTAACTTAAAAATTTAAAAAATTGATTTTAGAAAAATGGCTTCATAGCACTGTTCTATATCATATAAGAATTCTACAGAAAAAAATTAAGCTCCATACTACACTCCTAAACCTATTTATTTCTCGTTCTAATCATGCTCGATTTTGCTCAATTTGTTAAGAACCCTATATTTTCAGACGTGATTAAACTAAATCACTATTTTTTCCTAAATTTACATATAATAAAACCTCAGAATAACAAGTTTCATAATTTTTTGGGCAAAATAACTAATTTTACGAAATTATTCAAAATCGGGGCAAATAAAGGACTCACCGGTTCACTGCTTTTTGGCCGTCCAACTTTGGTCTAAGTGTATCGGCTGGCCTGGAAGTTGGGGCTGGAGTAGGGTGGTGGTGGTGGCTCTGTCCTAGGTGGTAGTGAGGTGTAAGTCTGGCTCACTAGCCCTATCTGCACAGTTTTCTTTTCTTTTTTTTTCTAGATTTTCTCTCGAATTTTTTAAGTTCCCTATTTTTCTCTGATTCTAAACTATCTAAAGGAGTTCTCTAAAAATTTTTTCCTATTTATAGATGTTTTGGCTAATTAATATGCATTAATTAGACATAACATTGCCCCATTTCCTTGATTTTTTACTTTTGTGTTGCTTAATTCTAATTGGATAATTTTTCTTTTTCAAATCCTAACCTGCTACGACCATATTTGCATCATTCCGTACCCTTCTAATTTTTTATGATTTTTCTTAATTAATTTAAGAAATTTCTTTAATTATTTGCTAAGTTTTTGGCCAATTTAAGTAATTTCGCCTATTTTTATCTACACGTAAATACATGTGGGATACATGTAAACATTCCTAATTATTATTTAGGTCATTCTATGATTTTTAGTATACATATAATCTATCTCTAGTAATTTATTAGGTATTAAATTACATTTTTCGCCTTTTTGATGATTAACAAGTATTATACTTAAAATTTGAAAATTTTGTAGTCTCATATTTTATTATTTATTTTCTTAAATTCAAGTTTACGGGGTCATTTTTACTAATATTTCTAACTTTACTTTATAATTTAGGCTCGATTGGATCTTTCAACTGATCGAAACCTCAAATGACCAATTGTATGGCTTACAGTAACCTTTTGGGTCGCTCTCTCAACTTTGCCCCTCTCCTGCTTGACATGCTTGAGTCTCACCTGAAGCCTCACCACCTGTATAATAGAGCAATATAAACGCTTGTTAGCTCGAGCAAATGCTATCAAATACCTCTTATTGGAAGTCTCCACCTCTAGTAAGCACTTCTTTTGCTCATGCAACTCCTCTCGCTCATGCAACTTCTCTCGCAACCTTATTACCTCTTTTTGAGTGGCATGAGACTTGCTCAACTCAAGGAGCACTTGGCTGTGGTATTGCAAGTTGAAAATGTAACCCACAAGTTAGTACATGACATTAAAATACAACACCACAACAATAAGAAAGACCTACCTATCGCATCAACATACTCAAGTGGCCCACAGTCTATATGAGGTCTCCCCCGCCCTCTTGGGAGATCCTTTCTAGGACAGCCTAATCACCAAAGGTGTAAGACCACATCGAAGCTTAATAGCTAAGGGTCCAGTGCCACAACGTTAGATCACAGACACAAACCTTCCATTTCAGTTAGGATCTTCCCCAGGCTTTCTTCATTTCCGATTTGGGGGTCCCCCCCTCTTCAACATCTCAACCTAGAAAGTGTATTGTGCTTCTAGGAATGAGTCTAGGCCCAACCCTATCTTTTGTAAGTTGTTGAGAACGTTCAAAAAGCTATCCCCATGTCATCTACACTTTGGTAGAAATGAGCCAAAGGCCACTCATTCCACTTTCCCCTGGCCAAAGGTCCCTTCGCTAGGGTATCAAAAAAGCTTTATGTATTTATTCTTCTTGTGGTTTTTATTTCCACTTTGGGTTATTTAAAAAAAAAAATGCATTATTATTGGAATCTTTAATTTTAAGAAACAAATTGTTGGTAGAATATGGAAAAAAAAATACAAGGTTTTTAAAAAGGATTACTAATGGGTGATATCAAGATTGTTGGTAAGTGTTTTTTACATTCTTAGTTAAGAATTCACTTTAGGATTTTAAAAGTGAGTTTTATGTCTTCAGGGTCTTAAATTGTGGTGCGTATAAGATTTAAAAGAAGGATTTGGAGAATAATGAATGGTATATACAGTTGTTCTTTCCATTAATTGATGTCCTATTTGATTTTAATGATTAAGGAGTGGAATGGATTTGCAAATTATTAAATGTTACAAGGACGTTGTTGATAAAACTTCAAGATTTCAAGAAAGTTGGTGTTGACACTAATGGAAGGTTTTGAATAATTAAACTTAAGAATGAATGAATTTGAGTCAAAACGAAAATTTAGAGTAGCTTCTTCATGTGAAAGGGTAAAGTTGGAGTATTTAAAATAGTATCTATAACAACCTTCAAGAGTGGTGAAGATTTAGCCACAAAATGACCCAAACTTAGCCATGCTAAGCCAAACTAACCTTGTTGTTTTGATGTCGAACAACTAACCATTTAAGGTAGTCAACTAACTTGATATGATTGATCCACCGGCCTAAAAATACCATAATTAGATCAAGCAACTAACCCTAAGGCCGATTATTCAGCTAGTCAAAGGCATGTTCGATGGATCTGCTTAATCTTCAATTTTTCATCTAGAAAAAATGATTATTAAATCAATTTATTCTACTTAATTACCTCATTTTACTTTAAGTGTAATAATAACAACAACGACAAAAACAACAATAACGACAATAAGAAGAACAACAACAACAATTGTAAGTAATGGGATTAACAACAATAACCATAAAGAAATGGGATTAATTGTAATTAGCTAATTGGCAATATCAATTAGGTAGATCATATATTAAAGTCATGTTCACTTTATTAAATATAAGATGAATGGCTATTACATTCCTCCTCTATTCCTAAAAAAAAAAAAAAAAAAAACCTTACTTCGCATTTACTTTGTTAAATAGCTATTCAACAGGATGCCAAAATCCTACCAAATGCTAAATGCCAATTACATGGGTAAGACTCATGAATGGCTATTTCTCCTCTATTGCATGTTGCATTGCAGATCTTCCCTTAAGAGCCTTTTCTTTCTTCACAAAAATATAACCCCTTTTCTTCTTTGACAGACAATAAATGATGGATTCTTTTCTTCTCTGACCAAGATTGAACTTTCTTCTTCGACCAAGATTGAACTATCTTATCCGACCACCAACCAACAAGCAACACAAACAAGGAATGACCAGTGAAGGTATGATGGTTCTTGTCAACGACAAACAAAGAAGGAAATATATCCCTTAGAAATGATCAACGGCCAACAATAAGCAACCTTCTTCCCTGACTAACCACCACCAACAAACCACGAATGACCAAAAGATACAATGGTTCTTGAATCTCAAGAACCCAAACTCAAGATTTGATCTTTGCATCAAGTTGATGAGCATGTATAGATTATGAAGGAGAAGAAGAAAAGAGGAGGAAGGGGAGGAAGAAAAGCAAGGTAGATGATGGTCTGAAGAATATGAGAGAGAGTAGGGGGAGAGAGAGAGAGAGCCAATAAACAGTAATGACACATTCAAGAAGGTAGGGGAGAAGTAAAGTGAAGGCAAACTAATAATTTATGTTGTATTCTTTTTTCATTCCTTTGGGTACATTTTATCTAACTGAACATTGTAATACCTTATTACACATCTATTCAATTCCAAATGAATAGGAGTTCTATTGCGGGTTTGTTACATTTAGTCAAGTAAACAAATAGTAAGTAGAAATCTTCACAAGTGGTTAAGGAATCATACTTAAAAAGTGAATTTAACTTTCAATAGAATTTTAACCATATGACTACATGTTTATATGAGGATCTAAATCGATTGATCAATAAATATTAGTTAAGGAGCTTAACACAAGTATGTAATTACTATAGTTGATTGTAACATCCTGCAAGAATAGTGATTCGTAGGGATGCGATAGTAGCTTAGGTATCAAAAAAGCCACATTTTGCTAGTGGGTTGTGGACCGAATAACTACTCTATTTGGATTAATCCTTTACGAAGTGGTGGTGACTAAGTCTCAATGATGGAATAGGACGCCATTATGGATATTTAACATGCACTAGTCATTAATGGCTAATATTTATATATAAAACCTAGAACCAATAGGTAACAGACACAACGGTTGGCAAGTTTTTTCGTATCTTTAAATCTCAGCCTATTTAACATTTTCTATATATATATATACCAAAGGTCGCATTCCCAGGGAATAGACGATTTGTCAAGAAGGATTCTAGACTGATGTTAGAAAAATTATTCTAACGATTAAAGTAGATGTCAGCTAAATAAAATCTATCTCCAAGCAGAGAGTAAGCCCAAATTATATAGAATAAGAATTCTATCGCATCTTCTAAGTATTGATTATATTCAATTAAATCTTCTCCATTATTGTCTTTTATATTTACCAACATAAAAGAGAAAATAATATAGAACAGAACTTGATTACTTGATTTTATTAATGATAGAATAATAATAATTATACTTGATTAGTGATCTAAGACGTTGATTACAGTGAAAGCAAGCCAAAGATAATTTTTATGAAAGTGCTCTAGCCAAACTATAGCACTAAACAACTATTGTAATACTTCAGCTTCTTCTTCCGAATTTTCTGGACTATATTGTTTTGACATCTATAACATAAAATAGATTATTTGTCATCAGTATAATACCAATCAGTATTGATTATGACAGTATAATACCATTCAAGGAATTCTATTGCATTTTCTAAGATTAGTATTGATTATGACAGTATAATACCATTCAAGGAATTCTATTGCATTTTCTAAGTAATGATAAAGCTAAAAATCATTAATTAATAGAGACATAAAACTGTATGCAAAATATGATTAAAACCACCACAGGTAACAGTGCCAAGGCTAGTGGGGCTTTGATGCAGACTTGAAATAATAAAACCTCCAAAGGCGGTAATACCAGCCGATTATGGAGTTTTGGTAGACAAACTAATAAGTAAGAATAGACAGATACAATCTCATGGAATTACACCCAATTTCAATTGGAGATTCCCCACACGAGACATAATGTAAGATAAGAATCAAACCATTTTTATTGATTAAAAATGATTTTTACAAAACATAGAAATATTAGAGCATAAGTGGAAGATAGAAAATATCGAGAGGTATGATTAGGAAAATGATTGTTCTACCTCTAATAGGAAGAAGCAAACAATTATGCTTCAAGAAAATGATTTGATTGGTTGACAGAGAAGCAAACAATTATGCTTCGGATGGTGTTTGGATGATAATTGATATAAGTGTATGAGTGGGATGGAAAGGATAAAAGAGAGAGAGAGAGAGAGAGGATCAAAGAAGAGAGCTAGAAGAGGAGAGGGTTTTTCCTGATGCCTCTTCTGATTTTGAGAGTCCATATTTATAGAGGGATTTGAATTATTGTAACTGACAGGGTACTGTTGCTACAGTAATGTTATGGCCAACAAGGTACTATTGCTACAGTAATAGACAGACTTTCTGATTGACTGATTTTTTGTTGATTATATTGTGTACTGTGGTACATGTGTAAAATACCGTATTTATACTTTTACAGTGCAGTATGATACAAATGATACAATTACGGATCTCCTAAATCTATTCCATAGCAGTCATCTTCATTGGTATTTCCGTTGTGGTGAGATGTTGAGCCTGTTTCTGAACTTGATTCTTATGCTGATTCTGATTCTTTGATATGTTCAAGTGCTTTTTCCATAATTTGCTTCAATTGGTCTGGAGAATTTGCACTTGCAAGAGATGATATTAAAAATCCTCTGTTGTGACATTACCTAGTTGATGATGATGGTGGTGGTGATTTTGTAGAATTAGTTTTGATCCAACTCGAAATTGAATTTTTTTTACACTTATTCCACATTTTGAAGCTATCCCACCATTTGATTTTGTACATTCTAACCAAATTGGTTATGTTTGATGTTCGATCTAATTTATATTCGAACCACCAAACCATATCCCATGATATTCTGAGATGTATAAAATACAGCATCTCTTTTGGAAAATTCTTTTCATAAGGTGTAGGATTATAATAACTTAGGAAAGCATCAAATCCTTCTCTGGCATTTTGATGAATGATTTCTGATGTAACACCAAATTGTTCCCACCAATGATTAAACCAGGTAGGAAGATTGAAAGTAGAACAATTATCAAAAAATATCAACCAAGTATGTGTTCTTTTCGGATTCATTTGATAAAATAAATTCCACCAGGCTTGCTTATAATCATAATAATTATAAGTAGCTCGATGATTTGGTTGTGCTAAAAATGGTTCTATATTAAGTTTAGTTGCTGTGATTGGATGAACTCCCCATTCTTTCAAACTGATTACTTTTAGTATTCTAGCTGTAGAATAGCTGATCGCTCCTTCTTTTTCAAAATGTTTAAATCTGATTGATCCAGTTTCAATTAAAATCTTTTCATAAAACTGGATTGTTTTGTATGGATCATATGGCACATAATAAAAATCTTTTGTAAATATTTTATTTGCAAAATCAAAAGGGTCCTTTTCTGATAGGCTTTCTTCTATAGAGAAAACATATCTAGAAGTAGGTTTTATAAAAAATTTTGACCTTTGATTAAAAGGGATTGTTCCAACTGGTGTTGGTGATGGCATTTCCGTGATCTGGAAATTCTGATTTCTTCTTTGGGTTTCTTTTGATTGAGAGGCTTTTTGAGGAATTTCTGGTAATGCTTAGATTTTATGTTCTGATTGTGATTGCAAGACCATTGAGATTGCATCAAGCAATCTAGGGCTACATCCATATCTATTAATTTTGCAAGGGCTTCTTTGGTCTGACTTTCAGAGATTGATTGGCTATTTGAAGACATTGGTTTTGATGAGTATTTTTCTTTGATTGTTAATGGAGTGTTGGATAGTTTACAAACATCTAACCATGTTTTGATATTGGTTAATCCTTTTCCTGATGAGGAAATTTTTTCCTTACCTTTATCCTTATCTTTTTTAGGAGGCATCTCCCTGCAAGAATTCACGAGTAAGAAAGTCAAGAGGGGAATAGGAAGATCCATTTATATGCTCGATTTCGAAATCAAATACAGAAAGAATAGATTGCCATCTGGCAAAAATCTGTTTTGATGCAATGTTTTGAACATCTTTTAATAAGACATTTTTAGCTACCTTACAATCAATTCTTTAAAGAAATTTTTTATTCAATAAATCTCCTAGGACTTTTGAAATTGTTAAGACAATGGCTAAATTTTCTTTTTTGATTGTAGAATAATTTGATTGGCAATTATTCCAATTTTTTTATACAAATTGAACAACATATTCTTTATCATTTTGTTTCTGTTTTAGAATTCCTCCGAATCCTAAATCAGAAGCATCAGTTTTTACGATTTTTGACGATGAGGGATCTGCAATATGCAGACAAGGAATTCCTTTAATTCTTTGTTTGATCAATTTGATTATTTCAGTATGTTCTTTTGACCACGGAGGTGAATTCTTTTTTAATCTTTGATATAGTGGTTTGCATATTATGTTGAGATTTGGGAAAAAATCTGTAACATAATTCAAACTTCCGAAAAATCTTTGAAGTTGATTTTTATCTATAATTTCATTAGGAAATTTTTCAGTAAACTCAATTGATCTTTGTATGGGAATTATTGTCCCAATGTGAATATTAAATCTTAGGAATCTGATTCTAGTCTGGAAAAGACTGATCTTAGTAGGTGAGACTACTAAACCATTCCTTTTGATTATATTGGTGAAAATCTTTATATGTTTAAAATGTTGATCAATATTAGCTGAATATATTAAAACATCATCTATATATGTAATTATAAAACTGATATAATCATTAAAAATTTCATTCACGATCTTTTGAAATTCTGAAAGAGCATTTTTCAATCCAAATGGCATTACATTCCATTCCATTCGAATTGACCAAAAGGAACTGTAAAGGCAGTTTTGTACCTATCACTTTCCTTAATCTGAACCTGCCAAAATCCCGATTTCATATCAAATTTTGAGCATATTCTGGCTTGATTTAATCTATTGACCAAATCTTTTTTATTGGGGATTGGATATCTTATCCATTTGAGAGCAGAATTAAGAGGTTTGTAATTGATTACTAATCTTGGTACACCTCTTTCAATTTCAGCATTCTTATTTACATAAAAAGCAAAACAACTCCAAGGTGATCTACTTTTTCTGACTAATTTTTTATTGAGTAAATCATTTATTTCATTTTACAATGATTGAGAACTTCATGATTTATTTGTAAAGGTCTAGCCTTTGTTAGAATATTTTTTTTCACTAAAATCATTTTCATATGGGAGATCTACAATATGTGATTTCCCATCCCAAAATGCATTTGGAAGTGTGGAACAGATTGAAACTTTTATTTCTGATTCTATTTGAGAAATTCTTAACTTTAAATTTTTATTATCAAGTTGGCTCTTAATTCTTTTAAATTCAAGATCATTTTTCAAATACATCAAATGATTTTCTTTACATTATATTAAATAATTTAACTCATTATTATTTAACTGATTTATATATTTGGTTTGTGATTTTGTCACGAATTTAAACACAATTTCTTTTTTCAAATACCGCGTTTTAATTCCATTTTCATCTACAACAAATGGTTGAATTTGATTTATAAACGATGTTCCCAAAATAACATTTTTATTCAAATTCTTTACCAATATAAATGAGGTTTTATAAGAAGCATGATCTTTTAATATTTCAACATTTGATAATTTATATTTGATGCTTAATTTATTACCGGATGCAGAACTTAGAGATTGGCTAGTTTTCTCAAAATATTTTGTTGGAATTAAGCCTTCTCTAATACAATTCAAATCAGCACCAATATCAAATAGAGCAAGTATTTGCAGAATAAATTCATTATTAATCTTGATTGATATGTTTATTATCCATTTTCTTGATGTTATTTGGACAAGATGCATTAAATAATCATCGATTCTATTTGATGAGGTTTTTACTTCATTTGAAGTATCTGATTCATTTTCTTGGATTTTTTTTTATTTAATTCAAGTAATTCTTGTTGAAATTTTATTTGCATCAATTTTAATTCCTTTATTTCTTGTTTTTGAATGTTAATTTCTTTTTGCAAATCACTAATTGTTATTACTTCTTTAATTTTCTTTTTACCTCTTTCTAGAATTTCATTAAGGTTATACGATAATTTTGGAGTGGGATTTGTGTTGATTTTGAAGTTATTAATATACTCAAACTTTTCATTATCATTTGTCATTTGATCAATATTTTCAAGAATTGCTTCTTCATTATTAGTTAGCACATTGATTTCTTCTTTTTTTGATTCTGATGAAGTAGAATCCATATCATTGACTTGGATATCATTTTTTGATGACTCATTTTCACAAAAAATTTGTAATATATTTTCCATTGTTCTTTCATCTAAGTCTAATTCATTAAGCTTATTATTTATTTTACAAAAATTTGTTGTATGACCAATTTTTTTACATTTATAACACCTTAATTGTTTATATGATTTCCTTTTATATTTTTTATCTTTACATTTTTCTTGATTTTGTTTATTTTGAAATTTTTTAAATGATTTTCTCTTAAAATTTCTTCGAGGTTTTCTATTTATACATTCAGGACAATTTTGTGATTTATGAGATGACCTTTTGTGATTTTTTGATTTTTAATTGACAAAAAAGAGATCATATTAAGCACAAAAATCACCAAGACTCTGATGTTTTAAGCGCTGTTCATTTTTTAATTATTTTTGTAACCTGATTGTATTACAAAAATTGGTTCCAATTTTATTGACATATGATGCTAATTCTCCATATGACAAATTATCTTAGGGAATTTCACCATTGTTTTCTTTCCTGAGTAATATTCTAACTTGGTCACCTATAAGTTTTGGTAAACCGACGAGGAATTTTTCTTTCCAAAAGGGTTGGTTACAATCATTTCTAAGGAAAATCCTTTGAAATAAAATATCTCTATATTGTTTGAATTCTCCAAGTGATTTACATTTCATGTTTGATAACAGATCTAGAGTTTTATCCATAATATGAGAAGGGTCTCCTATGAAATGTTGACTGATTAAGAATATTAAAGTATTAACCATGTCTTGAATTGGTTCATTATTATCGTCTAGAATTCTCCTATTATTTTGATCTATTTTACATGATGTAAGACTGTTGATTCTTTGTTCTTCAGTGAGATAATTATCCCACCAACCTTTCAGTTGGCCTGTGAAACCTGAGATTAAAAGAAGTGCTATCTGATAATCTGTTACATTTGGAACAATTTTATTAGTATTTGAGAACATTATCATTTGATTGAGTACATTAAGAATTTTTTGTTCCGAGTATCCATCTATATTCCATTCATAGGTGGATCTTACAGAATATTTATTCTGATAATTGTCATTCTTTTCTTCAATTAATATATCAGGAGGTGTTGCTCTCTGATAATATAATTTTTAAGGTTCCTTCCAATTTATTTTATTTATTTCATCATCATTTTTTATATTATTATTTAAGGAAATATTAGATATTGATTCATTTATTGACTCACTCATTGATTCATTATCTGATTTATCTACTGATTCATTATCTGATTTATCTACTGATTCATTATCTAAAACATGAATTTTCTTTTAGGGTGTATCTTCTATGACTATTCCTTTTCTGATTAGAGTTGGAGTATCCATTTGAAAATAATTTATTGGCTTTGTTGATGAAGACTCTTCTTTTATTAATTTGTTTTTTAATATTCTTTTCCTATCTTCTAAAGCTTTTAAAAATTCATGACTGGGATTTCTAGGCATTTCAAATGGTTTAAATAATGGAGTATTTTTATTGATTAAAGTTTTCTCGCTTGTTTTATTGATTTCAATATTAATTGTATCTCCCATTCTATTTAATTGTTCTCCTATAGTATGTAAATGTTGATTAGTGTAATTATTTTGATTTATTATTTTCTTAATTCCTGATCTTTCTTCTTCTATAGCATTTTTAAATGGAGTAAGACTGATTTCTGTATTTTTATGAACCATTTTTATATTGCTTAATAAGGGATGATTTGATTCTATGATTTGTCCATTACTAAGTTTCCATTTAAAACAATTATTAATAACATTGATTTCTTTAGATTTCAGATAATAATTCTCGAACCATTCAAAGAAATATATCTGAGCACCTATTTCTTACATGAAATTATAATATTCATCTTTTATTTTCATTTTTATATGACCAAATGTTTCAAAATACCAATTTCTAATGTTTTCATTCTTTTGAGAATTGAATTCATTATTTAAAAGTGATTTATTTGGTACAAATAATTTTTCTATCACATTTAATTCTAGATCACCAATTTATGATAATGAAGGTTCACCGTGTTCAGGTTCATTTGGTTGATAAACAAGTTGGGTTATACCCGACCTATTATGGACAATTCCTAAAAGGGACATATTCTCTTGCTAATTGTTTGGTTGAGTATGATATGGAGTGTAAATTATTGGAGGAGGATTAGGAAGATCTACTGATCTCCTAGAAGAAGATGTCATAGATCTTATTTCTAATGGTCTTCTTAGCTGATCAAATGATTTCCTATTGAATTGGATGGTAACTTTACTATCAGGATGTTGAACTGCATTTGATGGTTCAGTATTGTATATTGGTTTTTTAGGAAGTGGATTTTCTACTTCCCAATGTTCTGGTAAATTGACTTGTGACCATTGGATCATTTTTGGGACTGATACATTGGCTTTAGTTAAGTCTGTTTGAATAAGTAGAGTCTGACCTCTCTTATCCATTTTATAAGCCTTAGAACCAAAAGTAGTTTTCATTAATTTGAAATATATTCTGTATATTACAACCATCGATATATGATCCTTCTACCATTCTATAATTATGTGTTTTGATTTGAAGGATTAATGAACTCATGATTGTTTTATCCCTAAGAGCAAGAGTGATATTTGGATGACACTCAAATTATATTGGACCACTACTAAGACTGGTTTTAATAGTGGCATGTATTGACCTTTCATACACCAATTTTCTAGCATCTCTAAGAACCATGAAAATTGATGTATCTAGACCTAATTTAGTAAGAGGTTTTGCTCCTACTTGAACTAAGCCTAAATGCATATAATTCCAATCTTTTGCATATCTTTTAATTGATTCTTGATTTAAAAGTTTAACTGTTGTTAGACCATATATATATATATATATATATATATAGAGAGAGAGAGAGAGAGAGAGGGAGAGGGAGAGAGAGAGAGATACATACACTAATTTATTATATACTCCTAATCTTAAGTAATGGAGACTAAGATAGTAAATTAATTGCTTGTTGCATTAACTGTTATTAACATACATGTTTGTGAGACTGTTCCTATTTATCATGCACATGTGGTTTTATTAACTATTATGGGATATGATTTTTAGGTGAAAGTAGTCTTTCAGAGTTAGACATGTATGACGACTTAAGGTATGAACTATTTTATGGGAGTAAGATATTCAATAGTAGCTTTCATTATCTTGAGGATTAAATAGAAGACTTGTGTTACTTCATGTTATGTTAGCTATGTAGTAGTGATTAGAAAAAAATGTAGAAGGACATGCCATTTTTTGTTGTATGTGTTGTGAGTACTCAACTGTACTAAAGGTTATATAGCAGCTTGACTTAGTAAATACATACAAATTTATGTAAAAGGTTGATTTGGATTGTTATTTGTAGATTTCCATAAAGGTTGTATTAAGTATGGATGTAACTCGTTAAAGAGAAATTGGTAATTATTTGATGTATAAATGGACATTAGTAGATGTCGTAAGCTTTATATGTGGTGTAGTTGTTATGTCTCAATTCTAAAGCATAAGAGCTTTAAGTAGTATTAAAACTTAAGTTTAAAATCACTAGAGGAATAAGAATGTTAGACTATAAGACGATAAGATAATGAGAGTGGATAAAAGAAAAAGAAAAAGAGATGGGTTGTAACTTCTTTTTGTGGTATTTCATTATACTTTCTAAAATTTGAATGCTTGCTTTAATGATGTTATGAGTTTACATATTTAATTTGTTGCCGTGATTTGTTATGTTAAAAAAGAAAAGGTTATCTTAGACTATGTTAAAAATATGGAAAATTATAAATAACCCCACTAAACTTTGACTTAGGCACAAATTGACCTCTTGAACTTTCAATATATACTTTAAGACCCCTTAAACATTAATAAATTAGTAACATAAAGTATATTTCTTTTTTTCATTAAAAAGGGTCATGCTATTATCAAAATTGAAGAGGTTTTAAAGCCCATTTTAATAAGTTTAAGGAGTGTTTGTGCACAAAACTCAAAGTTTAAAAAGGTTGTTTTCAATCTATGTGAGTTATTTGTCAATTTATCAAAGTTTAAGAGATCTTAAAGCATATTTTGAAAGTTTAAATGATCAATCCACACTAAAATCAAAGTTTATGGGAGTTATCTACATTTTCTCTTGAAAAATATTAAAGTATATTGAGATATATGGAAAGCATGTTACATAATATAAGAGATATGATGTATAGAAGGTAAGTTATACTGTGTTAGAAACGTAAAAGTCTCGTTATATTGTCTAATGTACTAAAATAAAAGTTATGTTCTACTATATTAAAAATGTAAAAGAAAAGTTATATTATGATAGAAATGTAGAAGGTATGTTATGTGAGAAGCATAAAGACCATGTTACATACAATATTATAATAGAATGTAGTGCATAAAAAGATAAAATAAAACTAATAAATAATTTCCCTATTAAAACCTAACTATGAAAAGAAATACAATAACATAAGAGTGACTACATACAACAACAATCACGACAACTATCCTACTACTCATGAAAAAAACAAAAAAAAAAACAAAACAAGACCCATAATGTAAGATATAATGAAAAAGAAAAAAGAAAATAAAACAAACATAAGTCTGTCCTAACAATTTCTATTAGCATTCCCATAAGATTGTTATATTCTTATTAAACCTTTATCGTAAGATGAAATGCAACAATAAACAAATAAATAGGACTTACGACTATTACTTTATAACAACTTAAAGTGGATTATTATGAGTTAAAAAATGATAATTTCTAAGTGAAAAGTTGGTATTTGGTGAATTTAGAGCTAATTTTCTAAGTTATAATATTACTATAAGTGAATAATTAGTTTAATGAGAATTGATGTATGTAATTGAGGTTTTTGATTTATAATTGCTAATATTATAGAGTGTAGAAAATTTTGGAAATGTAAGGTAAGTTTGTGTAGGAGTTGGATAATAAGTCGTGGTAATGGCTAAAGATTTAGAAACTATGTCAAAAAGAAGATCAGAATGTACTTTCGGATTGAATAACTTGATTATGCTAAAAATAGGTTTTGGGTCAGAAAGTAGTTCATACTAGAATTTTATAACTTTATTGAAGTCATAATGTATGTTAGGAACTTCTTAAGTAAAAACCTAATTTAAGATAATAGGTCAAAACCTTAATCAGAAACTAGGTCAAAACCTTAATAAAAAACTTAGTTAAAACCTATTTTAAGTCAACAAAAAATTAGATAAATTACTAAAAAAACCTACTTATATCAAAATGTAAGCGTACTTAATAATGAAAATAAGTTCTTACTTTATATGTGAATTTAAAACTGAAATTATGTATTATCTTCTAAGGATTATTAATGAAGCTCATGAACGCAACATATAAGAGCACGTGACATTACGTCTAGGTAACTTGGGATCGATGCTGAATGACATATTAAAGTATCATATCAGGATACTTAGTGGAGTAAGAGTGCTTATTTGTGGTTGATACTAAATTGTTTGTGCATGTGCTATATGTGTACTTGGGATACTGATTATTAATTAGGAGTTGAACTTTAAGTATTATTTTCTACTTGAACATATATCATATCTTAAGTGTATGAACTTGGTTGCCTACTTAATAATTTGAACTAATCTTAAGTTGACTAACCACCTAACCTAACATTCACAATAACTCCATAAGGGTAACGATTAAGCTATCAGACTAGATACTAATGCATTCATTAAAGATAGCAAAAATGGCTACCCTTAATCAAACTAAGTGACAAAAGAGGAAATCGCAGAAAGGTTAGGATCCATGGTTTAAATGTTGTCTAAGGAAGAGAGTACTCTCCCTTGCACAAGCTTAGATTTAATCTAATAGTGTCGTATTGAAACCCTTCAGAATCTAGGTTAGAGTGGACAAAATTACTTTAACTTCACAATGAATCAGTTAAACATTGTGAGATGCTATATCATTTGTCTATTGCATTTATATTTAATTAATGATTGAACAACCATGTTTGTAATGTATTCTTATAACTCCAACCCTTTTTACTGAGCTAGTTGGATTCACATCCCTATAGATTATTTTACAAGTGCAAAGTAGTACTAGAAAATACCTCGTTATACTTGTCCATATGTTAGTTTCGATAGTTAGGGAGTAAAGTGAAGAAATCTAATGAATAGAATGAAGCTTAAGTCTCTTTTGTTTTTCTTTTATGGAAGGATTATAAGGTTTTCTTTGGAGGCCTTATAGTCTATGCTAACTAGCTATTATATACATATGTAATGTAGATTTACTATGGAGATGTTTAGTTTCTTTTGAAAAATTTGGACTCTTGATGTATCCAAGATTATATAATGAATTGATCTATTTATAAGTATAAGAAAATGTATAATGTATAATGTAAAGTGATACTCCATAGGTTTATATACTATAGGTACCCATCAGACTGCTTTAAAACTAGTTGAGTCATTGTTCGCTTTATGTAGACTATATCTATGTTAGCAGCTAAGGAAGGTAGCTTCTAACTTAAGTTAGTTTACACGATAAAACTATTGCAACTTGATAACTCTTATTTTAAATACATTTCACATAGTGATTTTATAGTATTTCCATTACATATTTGGTTTTCTTTAAAAAAATTGATACTTAATTGAGTAAAATTTTGATTTCAAGGTTTGAACGCATTCTAAGACTGAAAACGAAGAAAAAGAATCAAGTTTCACTCAATTTGGAGTTCAAATAAATGAGTTATAAAGTTTTGAAATTACATAAACAACAGAAGAAAGTGATAAATTTTTATCAGAAAGTTACATAGTTTGGGACACAATATATCCCCAGGCTGTGTCCATCTAGGAAGATTTTAAGTGCTAAGGTCAGTAAGTTACACAACTTGGGGACACAACTATGTCCTAGGCTGTATCTAGTGACGAAAAAAGAAACTTTACAATACATTATAAAAGAACTTATAAGGGTTTTGTACAAAACTTGGGACATTCAAAAAAGAAGAGACTTGAAGAAAAGAGGAGCAAAAGGCAAAAGCAATACCTAACTTCAAGATCGAAAAGATTTTTCATTAACAAAAAGGGTTTTTCATGTTTTATTTCGTGATTTTGTTGCAATTTGTTTTTAGTTTCATTACGATAGCTTAAGATTGTGGAACTTAGGGTTTCATGTGACTATTACATTTATTGATAACTTTCAATAAAGTTTCTATCTTTTCTTGATTCAATTATGTGTTTTAATTGTTAATTGATATTTCTAGGGTATCAATCTATGATATTATGCATGATGATTAAGAAATCACATGTGTAATGAGATCTTAACATAATTGGAAGGAATTACATATGTACTTAGAGATAAGATATATGTTTCTTCCAGAAAGTTGTTTTTTTGTGTGGGAATTCATTATACATTAATGCGATTTTGAATTATATTGCTAAGTGAAGAGATTCCAGTAAATAATTTAGGATTAGGGTTAATATGTTTTGGAAAGGTGTTAAGTTTAATTGTGAATCCCTCCAATCAAGAATAATAGAGATAAATTAGATACATTTTAAGCGGTCACATGTTAAACACTACAGAAAATAATTCCTAAATGCGTTATTTGCCTTCTTAAAGTCATTCTTAATTTTATTACTTTCTAAATTACTTAATCAGGTCTCATAATTAGATTAGTTTGTTAATTTCAGTATTTTTAATTTATTCAACCTATCACAATTTTCCAGTTAGATAATAGAGCTAAGGTTAATATTAGTACTCGAGGTCTTTGAGGGATCAACTCGGACTCACATCAGCTATATTAAAACTGATAGGTGCACTTGCCTTGTATCACAACTCCTCGAGTTTAGGGCATGATAAACATGATGTTGTATGGGTAATATTAAACAAATTAACCAAGTCAACATATTTTATAACAATCAAGATAAGGTATAAATTGGAAAGGTTAACTAAGCTATATATCCATGAAATTATAAGATTACATAGAGTACCGTTGAAGATAGTATCTAACTCCGATATTAGGTGGTTAATAGGTTCCAGAGAAGCTTAGATGAAGCATTAGGTACTAAATTACAACTAAGTACTGCTTTTCATCCTCAAACCAATGCACGGTCTAATATCATAATCCAAATTACAGAAGACCTATTGAGAGTATATACACTCAACTTTTATGGAAACCGCAATGAACATCTACCTTTAACTAAGTTTTCCAACAACAACAATTACAAGATAACAATATGAATGGCACCTTATGAAGGTTCGTATGGATGGAAGTGTAAGTCATACATACATTAGGATGAAGTAGGTGATGAAAAAGCTTTAGAACCTAGGTTAGTTTAACATGCATTCAATAAAGTCAAGCTAATTAGATAAGGAATGCAAGTTACCTAACATCACTCGAAGAGTTATGTTGATAAGAGGTGAAGTCCTTTGAAGTTACATGTAGGTGATCAAATATTGTTGAAAATCTCCTCAACTAAGGGAGTAATCAAGTTTAGTTTAAGAGTAAAGCTAAATTTAAGATATGTTGATCCTTTTGAAATCTTAGAAAAGACCAAAAGTGTAGCTTGCAAGTTGGCATTACCATCAAGTTTAAATGGAGTACATGATGTATTCTATGTATCAATTTTGTGAAAGTATGTGCTAAGACGCAAAACAAGTCACTACATGTACAAAAAGATCTCTTGATAGTCGAGCAACCCATTAGAATATTTGATAACAAATGACATATCTTGAGGTGAAGGATGATAAAGTATTTTACAATTCAATGTAATAACCAGACTATGTAGGAAGCTACTTGGAAACTGGAGGAGGAAGTAAGGAGGAAGTATCAAAAATTCTTTCATGATCTAAGTAAACTTTCAAGAACAAAAGTTTTTTTGAGTGAGGGTTGAAATACCTAGAATTATGAAGTTATATTTTATTTTATCTACTTTATTAATACTATAATTTTTACTAAAGGGAAGGGGAATTCCCTCGATTTAGCTTTTTTAAAATTTTAGCCTACCTACTAATACAATACTTTTCTCCATATCTTTCTTTTCTATAGCAGTTTCCTTTTATCCTACATGATCCCAAGAGAAGGTTGAAAGTGAAAGTGTTATTCATTAGTTTTCTTTGGAATTTCTGCCTCTTAAGGTTCACTTAAATTAGACTTGTTGATGCAACTAATAAATGGTTTTAGAAAATCTCTTTTGGTGAGTGTCTATTTCTTCTTCTTTACTAGGTGAATGTTTAATATGATGTTTTTGCAATGCAAACTGAATGTGTTAAGTTTAAAGCACGATTAAAGTGCTATATTTCTCAAGAGTTGATGATTAAGAAGAAACAAGTAAATTAGTATTCTCAAATCCTTTGGTTATGTGAAGAGAGTTAAGAAAAATGAGGTTTTAGACAATGTTAAAGTGACTAGAATTCATAGTTGGAGGGGAAAGGTGGGTGGGGTGGTTGTGTTTTGAATGTTTGGATGTATGTTTTACTATATGGGACATATTACTTAATGTTAGTTCAAGGAGTGGAATACTGTAGAAACTATAAAATTCTAATAACTACCAAATGCTAGTATTGGTACCATCTAGACAATGAAGGCAAAGAATGGCTAGAAAATGTTGGCCTATGGTATCTAGCCAATAAGCCTAATACAATTTGGACACTAGAGGGTTGACTTTTTATTAGTAAACCTATACTACCCGCATCCAGTCAGTAGACTAAGTACGATCTAGATTCTAATTATAATTTAAAGTTATGCTTAGGGTTGTAAAAGAGTCGAGAATGAGTCAAGCTGCTCAAGCTTGACTCTTTTTAAGCTCAACTTCGCTTAAGCTCAATTGGTAAATGAGTCAAGCTTACGCTCAAAATGAAGCTCATTTATCTAAACAAACTGCCCTCGAGCTCCAGTTCAAGCTCGTGAACCTATTCTCTTAAGCTCACAAGCTGGCTCATTTAGATTCGTGAACAAGTTTATGAGCTTTATATATATTAGAAATAATACATATATTATATATTATATACTACATATTATTAAAAACCAAAAGCTAATATTTATATAATATATATAAAGATTTAATATATTATAAGATAATATATAATATATAATCTAATCTTTGTTCACTATTCATTAATCTATTTGTCTATCTATTTCTTCATTTTCTGTGCTTAGACTTGCAAGTAGGCTTGGGATCGCCTCACTTTTAACTCCGCTCTGTTCAAGTTCGATTAGTAAATGAGTCAAGCTTAAACTCAAGACAAAACTCGTATATCTAAATGAGTTGAACTCGAGCCTTAATCACAAACTTGATAAAAAGCTTGACTTAAGCTCAAGCTCGATAATTTGTAAACAAGTTGAGCATAAGCCTGTAGAAACTCCACTTAGCTTGGCTCATTTACAACCCTAACTGTGCTTGCTTTTCTCTTTTCTTTTCCTTTTTGATTGTTAAATAAATTATAATAGGCCCGTTATTTTCCTGGTTATTATTATGAGGATTTGACATTAAATAGCACTGGATCCTAAAATTGTAACCAACTCTAAAATACAAAAATAGTTAAGAATAAGGGTAATTAGAAGATTAAATAGAGAGTTAAGGAAATGAATAGTTTATCAATAAACTTATATAAACCACTAAGTGAATATATTTATATTTCATCATTAGGACTCAAAGCTATGAAAACCTAAATTTTGGTTGAGTCAACAATTCTAGGTACGTTGATATCATGCTTATTGTACTGTGTATGTGAGATTAGAAACTACTGGATCTAATCGATATTCAACTATAACAAATTTGTTGCCTATGCTTGCTTAAGGTCAATGGACAGAGAGTATTGGTGACATTGGCATAATAACCCTATTATTGGTGTGCAACATGGTCCCAAGTAGAGTCATGCACTAAAATAATCTTGATAGATTTTAGTTTGGTTCTTAGACCCTAATGTGTTAAGGAGCATTCAACACCATATTTGTATACTACTATGTATGTGTTAATCGAGATCATACGTTACAAGTCTTGCGATGCCATGACTATGCTAATTATGGGAGTTAAATGAAAGATGATACATGAATGATTATGCATTAAATATCCCTATGTCTGCATATTGTGCTTGTTGCTTGTAGCATTCTCATGTGATTTCTAGTATTCCGCATGCTAGCATTTGGTCATCCTTTGTGGAAATTCTTTTTTAGCAACAAGTACATCCAATGAGTTTGACAATTACGATGAGCTAGGATATACACTTGTCTACAATATGGGAGACAATATAGAGTATGCCTATTATGTGAAGTTGATGTACCAGGATATCTTTAGCCAACTTTATGTTGTAATTAATGTTGTAGACTCTAGTATTGTACTTGTTTTAAATATGACATTAGTGTATTCAAGTGCTTATGTATTTAGCTTATGTCTAGTCCAATATTGACTCTAATGTCGCGTTTAATCATCTAATGTATATTGTGGCATGAGTGAGACTCAATAAAGCCACTTAGTGTTGTAACTACTTGAAGGCTTGGTATGTAGGTGTTATTTGTAGCTACTAATTACAATTCTTTTGTGAATTCTAGATAGAATTTAGAGCATTTAGATGTTTTCATCTAATGAAGACACTTGACCGGCTGTTATACCTCACCTTTGGAGCATTACATTTTTCGTCCAAACAGAACAAGCAATCATGATTTGAAATTTCATTGCCCATCATGATCAATTGAGATGGCTGGAAAATTGAATAATTTTTGTGCTTTTCTTATATATAGTGTCTTAATTGGAGTGTTCACGTGATTACAGCCAAAACCAAATATTCAACTATATACATTTTATAGTACACTTGAAATGGAAGTTATGTTTAATACATTAGGTAAACTATCTTTGGATCATCTTCTTCTCAGCTTCTCACTTTTCTGTCAGAACTTCATAATAATTTTCCTTTGAATACATTCTCTATTACTATTCGCCAAAGAAAAGTCACACCGATTGACCGTCCACATATATGCAATTTTCGGCTTCAACTTCAACAAAGCAATAAGGTTTTTTTTTTTTTTTTCCCCATAAAACATCTTTGTTCCTTAGCCAAAATCATACATCTTAGTCCTTTTATACAGTTGTGAAAGTACAATATGTCCGCTAAACTCGTTCTGTTCTTGCCCAATATTTTAATCGCCATGTTATGCAAATGGTACCTGTGAAAAATGCCTATAAATATTATTCGTTTCTAAGAGGAAAAAAGTTGTAACTCACCACTCTTTTCATTCAAACAAAACTGAGGCAATAATGATTCGAAATTTCATTGCCCATTAAGACGAACTGTGGATAGGATTGAAAATTGGATGACTTTCGTGGTTCTCCTCCAAGTAGAGAGTTGTAAATGGATTTTTTTACATAATTATAACCAAACTGACTATTTCAACTCTATACATTTTATTAAATGAAAGTTATAACTTAATGGATAGTTTTTTTTTTTTTTTATAACGTTCCATATAAGAAACCATAGACAAAATAATTTTTAACTCTTTTATTTTAGGGACACGTGTTTCGTAGGTGTATATTCCTTAGGTATTTTTAAATTAAAATTGCAATGATAGTTTTAAGGGGCTGTACACTAACGTGCTTAATCTAAAAGTAGAATTGCTGACAATTGACATAAAAACATTATTTGGACTTTGTAATTTTTAATCATATGTGCACATGCAAGCTCAATTTTAAGTCATAGATTGTAAAAATAATATTAACGTCCGTACAATGAACCTGCCCGTTTTGATCGAAGGCAGCCAGAAGTTAATTGGTGGTTTTACTTTTACATAGTTGAAAGAAAATTCAACCACGTAGATTAGCATTAGAATCAGTAGTATAGTAGAGTAAGGTTTTTTAGTTATATTTTAGTGGCCCTAAGTGCTACTTTACTGCTTACAAACAGCATTTGAAATTTTTATTCGTTTTGTTTCCACTACTAGGGTGTAGGAGTGGCGTCCATGTTGAAGCAAAAGTGTTCAACTCCGAAGCAAGTGTGTCAACTTTTACTTTAAGTTTGTAGTGTCTTTTTTTCCCTCTAGTTTTGCCTTTTTCAAGACTTCAATTAGGTTAGCGAGGAGATCTTGTGCTATTAGCTTTCGCAAATCGGGATTGCTCTATAGTAATCTTTGTCTTTCATTTCTCTAAGAAGTGAGTGTGATATGATTTTTTTTTTTCTAACTATCATGATATAATGAGAGAAGTTAAACTTTGATCTATTTCATTAGGAAATCCGTGTTTATACTATAACGATTATAACAGTATAATATAATATATAATCAAAAAAACTCCTCACTTTCAATATTGTTTGGAAACGATATTTCAGTTCATTTATTAAAATTGAAAATTAAAAAAACAAAAACCCTTTTATGATTAATTATGTATTTTATGAAAAATAAATATATAAACATATAAAAACTTTTTCATCAAATCATTTTTAAATAGCACTGGTGGTGAGGAGAATTTCTTCTAAAAGTGGTCAAATCCTAGAAACCCTAGGTCATAGATAGCTAGGCTGAAAATTCTGCCAACGTGTGCGTGTTTTTTGGAAGTAAAGTGCGTTATTTCACCAAATTTTTATTCAACATGATTAGAAAGCTTTGTTCGTGCATGTCTTGGGGTGCTAGTGGGTACCAAAACGTATTAAAATATTCAAGTTGAGGTATCAAAACACGGCTGCGCCATTCTCGAATTTCAATGAAGCAAATGATTGGGATATATGAACTTAAGGGATGGTGCTACCAGGATCAGGATGCTTTGATTACATTTGTTTAACAAGTAGTATTAGAATTCACTACTTCCTTAGAATATTGTGATGCCTCACCCATGATTGTATTAGTTTTTTAAAGTTGAACCATAAATATGAATAAATCAAAATAAACTATAAATCTAAATCATTAAATCTAATTTTTGTATATGTTAGAGTGATCATGTGCATGTTATGTAAGTGACTACTATACATGACGTCAAAGAAGCGAAGTAAAAACGATACCTGAAGGAATGCTTAGGTAAGAATAAGGTAGTAAGAATGAACAGTCAATCTCAATATCTCAAATATATAAAATGACAAATAAGGCAATATTAAGGGATCTAAAGTATTCACCTTATAGTTTAAGCGAATAAGATTAGTTCTTTACCTAAATCATTTGTTTGATATTAAAGATCAAAGGTTTTGTAAAACAACAATTCTCTATCAGAGTTGCAAACAAGGAGGTAAGGTTGATATTTATAGGCTCTTTAGCAAGACAATGTCGATGAAGTTCACTCAATTCATAATTACTGTGAATGAGCTTATTAATGGGTTCAAGACCAAAAGCCTTATTCATGAGAATATGAGCCTACTTGAGAAAAGTTAAAGGTAAATAAACTAGTTCTACGATCCCCATCCTGAGCTCATCAAGCTAATTCTTCCCAAATCATCTCAATAATAGATGGGACATTTTAGACTCCACCACTTAGCCCAATGAGTTAAGCCGAAGTAAATAATAGGTTTAATCCAATAATTAATGTAATAATTTTCAAACTATTAATGCTACAAATTTAGGAATAGACTACAAAGTTCAACGCCAAAAAGGAACCATTAGTCAAGTATTATCGGTTTAATGTCCTCTTTCATTAAGTAAAAATGATGAAAAGAATAAAACTAAAATATGAAAAATCATTGAAAGTGAGAGCATAACAAAAGATTTTAAGGCTGTAATTAATTAAGTAAAAATGATGCACTACTTGATGATAACTACAAAATCACAACGATTAATTATTAAATCAACTTAATGAAATAATTAATTTCAAATCCAAATCAAATTAATCCATTCTAAAGAGTTCACTTAGGGTTACCTTGACCTCTATCCATTCAATATTTATTCTTAGTACTCTTGTTATTGTGTGCAGTCTTCAAAGCCACTGTCTATTTAACGTAATTTAATATAAGCCACCGTCTTATGTTAATTTTGTTTTGCAATCAAATGTACGAAGGTTTAGTTGTATAAGGATCTCAAAGGAATGTGTAAGCAATCGGAATGTCGAACAAGTTTTTTGTAAAAGCCTCACTTAGAGGCTCATGAAAATGACTATTTGTATTTTTTAATGTTATTAATATAATTATCCTCTTATTTATCCCTAAAAGAAAAAATAAAAGAACAGTAACAATGCCATAACTTGGCACAAACTTGTAACAATACCTAGCCATATTTCACAAGTCACCCAATGCCTTAAAATAAATCTCCATGATCTAGAAGTAACTGTAAACCTATGCATATGATCATATCTCTTCATCCAATATCTAAGATCAATTCATGCATGATTGCATCATTAAAACTTCAATCATTTTACTTAGTTTACCAAAACAACCTAGATTTAATTTCACTCAACCAAATGGCTTAAAATGCAATCTTTAAACAAAAGCAGGCATGGGTAAAATACCTAGCCAAACTAAGCTAATCTGTAAATCGAATCGAATTGAACCGAATCAAATTGAAAATATAATTTTTCTTACAATTTAGTTTAGAAAATTTTCAATCTAAACCAAACCAAAATTTTATGGTTGGCTTTAGAGTATAAACCAAATTAATCCATAAAACCGAACCAAATTGTTTCATGAAAACATGATAATATTTTACTTATAACTAAAAAATTGTTTTGTTATAATATATCAATTAAAAGAATTTTTAATTTACATTTATTGAAATGCATTTCTATTGAACTTTTAATCACCAAAACGTATAAAGTATATATATTATTTAACTCAAAATTTATATTGCATGATTTTTTATAAATAAAATTAGTTATAAATAAACCTTTGAAATTTTTTAGTCATATGAATATTAACTTCATCAATCTTTATTGTAATACCAATACTTAGTATTAAATAAATCCAATACTTTTCAAATGAGATTACATGTAATGCAAATATACTTTTCTAAACTAGAATATACAATTCAATCTGTAAACCAAACCAAAATTTTATGGTTTAAAAAAATTACTAATTCGAATCATAAGGTTTGGTTTAAAGCTATAAAAAAAAAAACCACATTTTTCTACTTTGGTTTGGTTTAAAGGAAAAACCAAATCAACCCTAACTGCATTCACCCTAAATAGAAGATGAATAGATCACCACACTCTCTGGTGCTACATATTATCAAACCGCACCAACCCCTAAATAGAAGATAAAGGGATCACTACTCTCTCCAATGCTACATATTATGGGGCAATACTTATAATCAACTACCTATAGGCAACTAATTTTCAAGAGGTAAAAACACATTAATTTTCTAATAGAATCATCAGAAAAGACATTGTTACCAAAAAGTTACAAATCTATCATAGTTACCATGAAGAAAACACTTTGCTACCATAAGAGCAAAAAATGATAAGAAAAAAAAAAGGAAAAATTAATCGCCAATTAGCGACTAACCCTAAGAATCTCCCTAGATTATTCTTGATAACTGACTTAATATGGGCTCTAGATAAGTCTTGCTTACTAACATCAAAGCACAGAATCAATGAAAAGAAGTTGTGACCATTTCATACTATGAAAAGACCTACTTTGAGAAGACGCTTCTATTATGTCCAACAATGAGAAAATCATATTAAAAGGTATTAACATTTGGAATAAGTTTATATAAGGATAAATGCTTCAATGACTAGTTAAAATAGGTAATTGTCGTTATAGTGCTGTTAGATTCGTTTTAACTAGGCCAATAAATGACATGTGGCGCTCACAGAGCGTACCCATGGCATACACATAGCACTTATATGTATATTTAAATAATAAATATATATAAAATATATATATATAATTATGAAAAAAAAGAAATAAAATTTTAAAAATCATAAAAATTAGAAAATAAAATATGCAAATAGAAAAAAAAAATAAAAAACATATACGATAATATAATTAACTATAAAATTGAAAAAGAAAAAGAAAAATAGAAAAAAACATAAAAATAAAAATAAGAAACTAAAAAAAATTAAAATAGGTTTACAATGATATGATTACATATAAATTTAAGAAAAATCATGAAAAAATAGAAAAATTTAAAAAACAAAAAAATGAAGAAAAATGAAAAATAGCTATTTTGACCACTTACCAACCTTAGGATGACCAGAGCAATCACGATTAAGAAGGTAGATAGGTCATGACCTAATTAAAAATGTGAGTCATTCAACCCATAAAAGGTTGGGATGTAACCACCCTCTAACCTAAAGGGTTCACATGATCCCTACTAGTAGTGAGCAACTATCGCCACCCTCTTTTCTTTAAAAAGAAAAAGAAAAAAAAGGTTAAAACCCACTCAAGTAACAATCCAATCCAATGATAACCCCTTAATTCACAACCTACCTTCTTTTTCGTAGCTACTCTAACTACCCTTTAGCCTTAAGGTGATCAAGGCAGCTGTTTTATATTTTTTCCTCATTTTTTGTTTTAAATTTTTCCTTTTTTTTCCTTAAATTTATAATTAATTATATTATTGTACTTATTTTTATCAATTTTTAAGTTTCTATTTTTATTTTATTTTCTCTTTCTACTTTCATTTTTTTTTTACTTTTTTGATTTTTTAAAGAAATTTCTTTCCTCTTTTGTAATTTTATATATTTTTTATGCTTTTTCTATTTATTATTATTTAAATATATAGGTAACCATTACAAGTATATCCCACGTACACCCTACGAGCACCATTTTTCGCTTAATGACCACATCAAACAAAACTAGTGATTTTATAATAATTAATCTCTTATTTTAACTGTTTATTAAAATATTGATATTTTATATAAACTTTTTTAAAATATTAATTTTTTATTTAAACTTACTTAAAGCTTTAATGCCCTCCAATGTAATTTTCCTATCCAACAACACCTATCATGCATGATGGCCTTTCAACAAACCGGCAAATTCTTCTGTGCTGCATTTTACGACATCCCTTCTAGTGCACAAAGATCATCCTTACCGTTCCTAGGCATAGGAGCTAACCTTTCACCTGGGTACATGTTATTCTATAGGTGGGTTACTATATTTTTATAGTACGACACCAAATAAATTCTTTAGTCCTTTATGTGTTTTGTATATTTGGGTTCAAGTTAGTAGACTAATGGGGCCTAAAGGTATTAAGCTAAAACTAAAATATACGTACTATTTATTTGATGATATAAAAATTTATTTTTAGGATACTAAATAAATATATTTTTAAAATTCAAAAAATAATTCAACATCAAGTTCGTAAATCAAATATTAAGCTTTATTGTAATATATGATGTGTAATTAGTTTTCTATTTTTTTACTTTTTTTCAATCACAAAAACTGTATCGTGCACTATACACACAAAACACAAGAGAATTGTATTGTACCATTCTTCTTTAATTGTACTGTACCATTCTTCTTTAATTGTACTGTCTTCTTATACTATCCTGTTGTACCAACCAAAACCTACCTTAATATCATATATCATGAAAAGAAAAAATTATATACATTGATACAAAGGAAATTTTTTCACGGAATGTGAAAATATGTCTAAAGGGTAAAAACTCTAATGATAAGGAAGTGGTTATCTATACAAAAATGCATATAAAATGTACAAGTCTTTACTTGATGTATTCATATCTCAATTTATACAATATAGATCCACCGATTATAAATCCGCTAGATCTTCTTGAATTTGATGTTTGTTCGCTGAAGAACATATATTTCAATATTGATTTGATGCTATCTTGAGAAGTTATCGTATAAGACTTCCTATCCTTTGTTCTATCTTGAATATACTCGAATAGACATTATATTCAAATTGTATTATCAAATAATGTTTAAACTCGGGTTTTGTTTCAACTAATCTTTGACGGACTCCATTGATTGTTAATGGAACTCAGTAAGACCAGAAATCACATAATTAGGGAAAGATACGAGAATAAGAATCTTACTTTGCAAGGGTCAAGTCTTCTAGGTAAATTTCACTGCCACAAATTGATTCCTTAAGTCAATACTGTGAATAGGAATACAATCATGAATATCTTATCTTATGTGAAATATTTGGAGCTGAAATCTAACATTTAGCACTTAAAAATCACTCTATATCCTATAAAACTTAGCGGGTAAAGGGTACTTTGTGGAACTTATAAATTTTACCATTCTTTTTATAAATTTTAAGTTTATATAATATAAAAAATAATAATCTATATATGATATTATGAGTTTTTCATATGCAAAATTTATAGAATTTGTAACAAAATCTATTAAATTAAAAAGAAATAATAATTTTTCCTTTTTTCATTATTTCAATTTTATATAATCTTACTAACTAACAAAAGGCAATCAATAAGGGGGAATAATAGAAAACATAAATTTAAAGAGGAAAATGGAAAAAAATAAAAGAAAGAACAACAAACATAAAGTGAATTAGAGAGCATTAAGCTTTGCTGTGAAGGGTTATTAACTTATGGGTTGGAGTTTTTTTTTTTTTTCCCTTTTTGCTAAAACATTTATTGGTTGAATCATTTTCAGATATCATTTAATAACTTTTTTATAGTGTAAATATAAGATATCTTAAAATCTATCCTCTTTATATCATAGAATATAAGAAAATCTCGTATCCTATCCTATAACAATAAATTTCAAAAATCTATATTGAAAGCCTATTATTTAACTTTTAATATCTATTTAAAGCCAACCCAGTAAAATATTGATTGCTACTACCTATAATAGGGTTTCCACTCAGCAGCCGTGGACATCATTATGACATTTTATTTCTAGGCAAATGTGCATCGCATTGTTCCTAGGCTAAATAACTTCTCCCGTATGGAAAAAATTAAAATAAAATGAAAGTTTCACTTATTAAAATATATAAAGAGAATTGATAAAAAGCAATGGCAAACCGTGATAAATAAAAGATATATTTTGATATATTTAAGAAGATTATCTCTCTACAAAATAGAAAACTTATTAATTGGTATGAAATAAATATCAATGACACAATTTAAAAAAAAAAAAAATCTTAAGATTGTTCTCATCTAAAACCTATCAAAGCAATAGAGTTACAATTAAAAGAGAAAAGACAAGAAGCATTCATTAACAAGTAAATACTTACACTTAAAAATATCTCTAATACTTTTAATTCTCAATGTTTAACAACTTTTCTATTAGAGTTTCCATCCCTTTGTTTTCCTATTTAAATCCTTAATGTTTCCAAATATTTACAAAACTAGGATAACTTAATATTCCTTCCACAAATTAACATGACAGCACATCATTTATCCAAATAATTAACTTTAGATACGTAAAATAGTAATAAAAAATTAGATAAAATAATGAAAAGAACAAAAGAAATGTTCAAAAATCATAAAAGAAAAAAGAAAAGATCCAAAAAAATTTTTTAAAAAGTAGTTTCTATAATTTTCCCAAATTTGAAAGGGGATTGTGATAATCAAAATATGAGAATTTTATAAATGGCATTGAAATCAATATAACTACAATCATATGAAGTAGAACAACATATAATAGAGTTATAGATTATAAAACCTATAAAAAGAACTATGAATCATAAATGAAACCTTAAAATAATTTAAAAATAACAAGTTATAAAAATCAACCTTAAGAGTTTATTTATTTAAAAAAATAAAGGAAAAAGAAAGAAAGGAAGGAAGAAATTTGTAGGTTTCACAAATTAGGGTTTCGTAAAGAAATATAAATTTGATAAAAACCTAAAATCAAATTTAGGATGAAATGTAGAAAAAGGTTAAGATAAAGAAAAATGAAGGAAAATCGTAAGAGGAAGTAAGGTCTGTCAACCCCCTTCTTCTCTAAACCAATAGATCACCCCTAAATTAGCCTATATTCATTAAGTTGATTACTTTATTTATGATTCAAGATAATTCTTACAGTCGTTTACTTGAAGGTAATAAAATAGATAGAGATAAAAAGTTAAACCTTAGGAATGATTATTATCAAGAATAGCTTAGGAATTTCTTTTTCACTATTTACTTAATGTAATTTTTTATTATAGGAATGCACATACTAGTGTTTACTTCACTTCCTTAATTATTGTATGAAGTTTGGGATACATATAAAATTATCAATTTGTCCCATTCAATTATTTTAGAAAATAATGAAATTTTCTTAGGTAATTTAGTAAGGGTATAATGATCTATTTAAACTTTTTATTCCCTATATAGAGGGAATAAAAAGTTTTATCTCTTCTTAGGTAATATTTATTACCAAGGAGTGGGAATAGAATAACCCTAGAAATTATAATTTTCTCTCTATTTTTCCAAGTAAACAAGATAATAGACAATTAAAAAAGGACTATTATTCTATTTTCTCTCTATTACCTCTAAGTAAATAGTCTATTAATAAATTAATTATAAACTTCTAAAAGTTGAATTGATTGTTAATTAATTAAGGGAAATCCATAAACAATAAAAGAATAAATTCAAATAAATTTAAAATTAAATTATGGAATTCTTTGTTATAGGGTACTAAAGAGGAAGGGATTAAGAATAGGTTTTTAGCAAAAACATAAATGAGCTATGTACTACTTGTTCGTTCTTTATGCCTATGTAGATCAGTAAAAAATGGACTAATAAATATCATATTACTAAAATTTGTGTTTATTATTTATGCATGACCATTTAAACTTGCTAATGGCTATTATTGACAAGCGAATGGTGCTCTCAAAGCTCTTAAATGACACAATTATATTAGATGCTAAAGTTGGTTCGAAAACTCTATGGATCTTCAATATGAGAGAATCTTGTCTTATACAAGTCATCTGAGTAAAAATAAGGAGAATTAGTGGAATATGACACCTATTCAAACATTTTAGATAAACTATACTCCAAATGGTGTGATAATTGCAAATAAACTTAGTGTGAGACAATTACCATATCGATGACAAGAAATAGAGTCATCCATTGCAAATATTGTTTGTCGCAGATGATGGTTATAAGCCCAATTGTGTTATTGTCACAAGTAATGAGTTGTAACTCATTATTTCTAAAAATTTCAATGTGAGTTATTTGAATCTTAACTATCAAGGTTGTGAAGTTGTGATTCACTTAAAGGTATATGTTAATTAATATTGTTTACTGCATTTAATAAGTGTATGTATATGTAAGATTGGTTTGGTATTCATTTTTGCATATGTAATGTACTATTCACTAGGGTTTTTCCCCACTCTATTTGAGGAATTGTTTTTTAAGTAAATTACTTGAAGACTTGAAGAGCATAGGAGCTAAACTTTGCATATTCCTATCCATGTGATAATATGTAAAGACTTAGTCATATTTAGGGCTATAAAAAAGGCGAGCCATTAGAGTTATTTAACCTAGGCCCACTTCAAGATTGGTTCAATTGGAGCTTGATTTGTAAAAGAGTTAAGCTCGTGCTTAAAATAAACTTGTTTATCTAAATGAGCAAAGCACAAGTTCCTATTTAGGCTAGTAAGCCAACTCGTTTAAGTTGTAAGCAGGTTCATGAGATTTATATATATTATAAGTGTTATGCCTCGAAGAGTTGGAGTTGTAATAACCCTACCGTATTAACAATCCTAAGATAGAAGTTAACCTTACAACTACTATCATAAAGCTAGTTCACACAAGGCAAACCCAACTCAACCTCTTTGAAGCATCCAATTTAATATCTACCTATTGTAAACCTATGGCGTAATTCTTTGAAAATGATTGTTAAAAACAAACTTATAGATAAATCTTCCCAAGAGAAATTAGTTTTAGTGAGTGATACTTAGAAAAATAGTTTAAAATTGATAAGTATTTACAAGTTATATTTGCAAGGGAAAGATAATAAGTCCAAGAAGAGATTTATGAAAAACTAGAGGTTTACAAAACTCAACATACATGTTAGTAGTAGTAAACTATAATGCCAGTTAAAGAGACCCTAATAGTTTTCCTAAGGGTTAGTAAAATCTACATCCATAACAAAATTTAGCCAATTCTTCATGATCCTCACTCCTCGACCTTGTTTCCTAATCTTTCAAAATTTATGTAGTATGCTTATCAATTTACTTAGAATCTGCAAAACAACTATAGGAAAATGAGCAGCAACTTGTTTAATAAGCGGAACAAGGACAGAAGTATGTATTCAGTACAAACACATTCAAGGTTTTCAACAAGGTTAGTTAGATAGAATGCATATAAAAGTAAATGTCACTATACGACCTTGCCTGGTCCATTGTAAAATTAGAAAAATTACACTCACTCTAATCTAATTAAAGAGTTTGACACCACATACTCGCCAATTAGAACCAAACTAAGGCTTGTGCAATAGAAAACCCTCTCTGCCAAGACTACCTTCACACCATGGCCCTCAACCTTACCGCAACCTTGCCTCAACCTCTTCTCCTATCACTTAGTTCGATTAAGAATAGGAAAAAAACTATTCCAGCTATCCTCATTAAAGGGATCCATGTTTGGCCTAATAATCCTAATTGTTACCCATAATGGGTTACAATGTATGTCCAATTAGATGTTAAGCAGAGTTTAAATTAATTTACTTTTAGGGAAATCAACCAATTTAAACAGTTAAATCAAAGTAGTATACACAACTCAATCACCACATGAAGCTTAGCTCCCACAGTAGCAACAAAGCAATATTTGAGCACACGCATAACACACACAAAAACTGCTATATTACAATCACAAGCCAAAAGTATACCAAAGCCTTCAAGTATTTTAAAATATTTTGAAATACTGTCAAGCATTGATCCCACTTACCTAAATATTAATACTTATTCCCTTTGTATGTTGCTCCAGTCTTCTTTTATTATCCTTAAAATTTAATGTAACCTCTTCAATTTCTACCCAATATATAACATAAGAGTTCATTTTGACATTTAAGTATGTTCTTCAGTTGAGTTAAGTGAGTTTTCTAAGGATTTTATTAGATATTAGTTAAGTAATGTAAGTTTTTATCAAGGTTTTGACCAAGTATTTTAGCATAAGTAGTGCCTAGTAATTTCTGACCAAAGTCCTAACTTGAATAAATTCTTAAAGATTGTAAATAGGCAACTTTTTGACTTACTCTTTGACTCCAAGTGATCCAATATTCAATTCCGACCATCTTCTAACCAGCTTTCGGTTGCTTCTACATTTAGTTTCTTCCATTGAACTTCTTTCTAATTGATTTTTTTGCTTAAGTTCTTACCAGCATTTTGATATAGGTTATTATCCAAGAGGTTTCTAACTTATATTCTGACTCTGATAAAGATATAAAATTTACATACAAACCACTTGCCGATCTACTATTTAACTCTTTATGTGATAAAAAAATTCAATACTAGACTACATTCTAACCCAATTTCTGACAGAGTTTCTGACTTACTATTCTAAATTAAGTTCTTATTTAGGAAGTTTCTAACTTACATTTTGTCGCTAGAAATAGTGTAGAGTTCAAATATAAGCCACTTTCTAACGTAGATCCAATTTTTAGTATATTCAACATATTTAATACTAAGTTACATTCTAACTTACTTTCTAATAGAGTTTCTAACCTTATTGCTACTTCCGTATTTTACTACTTTACATATACTCTAACTTACCTCAAGTTCCAAAGCCTCAATAACCTACATGTACAGCATGTTAACAATTTAATACTATAGCCACCCATTATACTTTTATATTACACTTAGTCAACAATTCATTAGGACTTTTAGAATTGAGCTCATAAGTATTAAACACTCACGTAAACTCGAAAATCATCATCTTAAAACTTAAAATAACTTTATTTTTAGCTGTTGCATGCAATTGATTATAAGTTGTAACATGATTTTATAGAAATTTATTAAGTTCCTTTAGAAAAACAACACCATTAGCACACTATTTTCACCAAAACGGAATTTTTCCAAAAATCCAATGATTCAATTTTGAAAACACAACCACAAAGGATCAAAATATAATATTTCATGAGTATACTCATAAAATTTCTAGTCAAAACTACATTGAAATTCGATGTATAGGACGTTTTTCTTAAGGATCCTATATTAGCACTCAAAATTTTGAAAATATGGTTTGAGATTTGAATTCCACATGCAAAAATACTTGGAAAACCAAGTTTCAAAATTTTTTAAGTTTGTTTGCTATTTTTCCCTAATTTTAGTTAAAATCAAGAAAATTGAATACACACCAAAAACTAAAACTCCAAACACCGTTAGGCGAAGGGTCGTTGTCAGGCAAATTGGGTGCGAACCACTCCTTTAGGTAGCGATGTTGGATCACTTTCAACTTTTGTGGATGGTGGTGAACTTGTATAACCCCAGGTCAACACCATTTTCTTCTATAATTCTTCTCCTTACCTTTTCTCACTCAATCTCCCTCTTACTAATTTTCCTAAGAACCCAAATGATCAAAACTTCTAAACAAGAAGCAATTTGCATTTTTATAGCGAAGTGTGAGGGTGTTTTAAAGTTTTTCCTTGCTAAATATGGGGTTACATGATTATATTAGGTCTCAATCTTTCATTTCAACAACTCCTTACTAAATTTCCAGCTAGCACTTTGTTTACCATGCCTCATGCAAGGATTTTTTTTGCTTACCATGAAATTTTAAATAATTTTCCTTATTATCTTTTATTAATTTAGCAAATGTTACATATATTCTAGTAATTTTAATAATTACGGGACACACATAATTATATATTAATTATATCCAATATGTACACATGTCCTTTACCTATTATTTTATGTTCATTAATAATTTTATTATTTCTAGGAGTGTATTAATTAACTATGTCTAACTCGCACGACACAGGTTTGTATATAATAATGTAATAAATCTTCACTATTTTGACTATATTTTTAGTATTTTATTATACTTTCAAATTCCACACTTGCGGAGCAATCTCAACTAATGTTCCTAATTCACTTGTAAGTTTCTAATTTAATTAAGTTACCTTTCCAAATACCCTAAACCAACTACCTGAAACCTAATCAAGTAAGTACAGGGCTCACGATGAGTATATATATATTTATATATATGCAAAATACATTGATATATATTATAGGTAATATATAATTAAAATCCAAAAACTAATATCTATATAATATATATAAATATATAATATATTATGATATGACACAATATATATTATATATAATGTAATTTTTATTCACTATTCATTAATCCACTTATTTATATATTTATTTATTTTGTATATTTAGTTTCATTGGTTTAACTTTATCCCATAATATAGGTTTGCCAATGAGTCGAGCCACTTACAAGCGAACTTACTTTAATCCCGTTTCAATTTAAACTCAATTTGTAAATGAGTAAACTTTGAGCTCAAATTAAAACTCTTTAATCTAAACAAGTCGAGTTTAAGCCTATAATTTGTATGATCAATAAAAGCTAAGCTTAGACTTGAAGTCGACAATTTTTAAATGAATTGGACCTAAATCTTCAAAAGATGATTTGACTTAGCTCATTTGCAATATTAGGTATTATTCATATTCTTTGGAATCAAAGCACAACAACTAGGTAATTGGCAAATAGTAGACCTCCAAGAGATACTCTTGAGAAGGAGAAAGGATTTAATAATATTAACACGTTATATAAATATTAATATAATTTTGATATATGAATAAATAATTAATACTTTTAAAAAAAATATTTTCAAATATTTAAATATTATTGATATTAACATGCAACTCATTAATTTATATAGCATGTTAATACTATTTAATCTTTTTTTAACTTTTTTTAGAAAGAGAAAGTTAAGGTAAATACATAAACCGAGACATTTTATCTAGTTTCACCTACACACAAGGGGATTAAGATATTCATATGAAATAGTCGTGCGAACGTGAGTATTTTTACCGAAAATCAATGTGGAAGAGTCAGCAGGATAAAACATAAGCGAGTATAAGTTTCAAATGTAACATAATATGCATTTATGAATAAATTTCAATTATCTCCAAGTTGCAAAGATAGAAGGGAAGCTGATGAAATGCAAGACCTCACAAAATTCCACTTGAAACTCTCAAAAAGCTATTCAAACTTCAAAAGACTTTCTAATCATTTCCTGAGAAGACCGAATCAGTGTAGTAACCATCTGCTAAAACTGCATAAAAGCCTAAGTAAGTAGCTAGACCAGAACCTTTAGCTAATTAGCTAGCTTTATGCTCGTTCGAATTCAATATAAATAATAACAGCACTGATATCATTAACAATCTAAGTGTACGGTCTCCAACAATTTGACCAATAAAACGATGTCGTCAAAGAGAAGGTCCTAGACCAAATGTCTAACACTCTCCTTCTCAAGTTGCAAAGGTTTTTATTCCTGGAAGCACTTTCAATCGGGTACTTGAATTTAAAAAGTTCCTACTATTTCTTCCTTTTTGTGATGCTTTGCCCCATAATTTATTATTTTAGGTTGCTCACTTCACTTCATCTGGTTTGTGTAAAAAGCTATGATTGAGATAACATATAGGTTGGCTTTGACTCCCATCTTTTGTTAAAGAAACTAGCTCACCAAGTCACAACCATAATATTTATGGTAAAAGGGTCATGAACTAAACTATAGCAGTTTCTCCATAATTATCGTTCATGTCATCACAATCAAAAACCAAAATAGATATTCCTATAGTAAATGATATCCTAGAAATATAATTGTTAAATATTATATGTATCATGGAAAAAAAAAATGGATTCATATTAAAAGATATATTCCCAATTCAAAATCAATATATAACAACATATATATGGAGACAAAACCCAAAATTTGCCGTGAATTGACACATAGATAGAGAAATTTATACATTTTGAGCTCAATTAACCCAATTTTAAAATATCAAAAGTTTTAGGAAGGAAAAGAGAAGGAAAAATAAAAGTCTATCTCAACAAAACTATATAAGACAAAGTGCAAAAAGTGCATAACTCAATTAACCCAATTTTAAAAATATCACAAGTTTTAGGAGGGAAAAGAGAAAGAAAAATAAAAGTCTATCTCAAGAAAACTGTAAAGACAAATGCAAAAAGCGCATAACATATCCACAGACAAGTTTTCTCTTTTTTGTTTTCAATTTTTTCTAAATTTTTAGAAAAGAAAAACATATAAATTATATATTTCAATGAACAAATTGTAATGTAATGTTAAGCACAATTAAGTGGTTAGGTTTTTGTTTTATCAAATATAAGGTCTTAAGCTCAAATCTCATAACTATCATTTTAATTTTTCAAGATACATTTATTCCTCAAATGAATCATCTTTTTTAATTTAATAAGAAATAATATTAAATTCATTTATTACAAAATTATATATAACTAACTAATTCTCCTGCATTGTATTTTTTATTTGTAGCACACCATAAATAATAATTATATTACTCATATCGCAATTGTTCCATTTTTGTCCCATAAATTATCGGTAAATAATTCTAATTATATGACTAGGTATAGTAATATTTCTCTTTACAATTGATACAATGAAAATAAATGTAGTTTATCAAATGATTAGTTACATAATAACTTATATTTAAAATGATTTTTTTAGCATTGCTAATAAAACAAATTTGCAAAGTTAGCATGAAAAGAGACCATAAATTATTTTTTTTTTATATCAATTTACTCATTTTTCTCCTTGCAATATCAGGTTCAAATATATTTTATTATCTATTTTTTTTCTTGAAAATAAAAGTTGCATAAGTTTTATTTATTAATTTCAAGTTTTTTTATAAATTGATAGTTGAATTTCAATTACTACATATACAATAATGAAAAGATAAATTGTTTATTCTTTTAATCTCTTGCAAAGTGCAATGAGCATTCTTAATCATTTTTTAATAGAATTTTTCTATTCTATAAAGTTTTAGAAAATGTTATGAGAACAATCATTAACAAAATTCTTTTGCATATATATAAATACAATATAATTACAGTAAGAAACGGAAGTTTCCAATGAGTGTTTCTAATGCTGACTTAAGTAAAGTAAAACCAATCTCTTCAATTGTCTTATTGTAGGTTTGTCCTAGAGCATATCATAATTAATTTATATATAATTCAAACATGACATGAATTGATATGATAATAAAATATATTAATTTTTTTAGAATATGAAACTTAATTTTTACAAATTTCCTTATAAACTCAGCTTTGTCATGTTTAAAATCGATTTAGCCATGTTTCTAGGGGAAAAAACAGAAGATAATTTCTTTTACAAATCTTATATTTTAAACTTTTAATAATCATAGTGTGAACCTGGAGGACATGACAACAAACACACCCTACTCTCATAACGCATGTATTAATATAATTAATAAAATATAAATACACGATGAAACACAACAACAACCAATATCTAATTATGATTCTAATACTTTTGAAAACATATTTGCTAAACAGAAGGTGATTGGGTTTTGCGGGAGTCGCGACAGTACCTTAAGTTTTGGTTTGATTTATGACGTTGTTTTAAATATAACAAAAGGAAAAGAATGGTTTCTTATTTTTAATTCTTAGTGCGATCCCATCACTACCCGTTTGGTTTTAGTTTGATTTATTCGGGCGGGGAGGGTTCTTTAAACGAGGGACAGACAGGGGTTTTCTAAAATATTTGTAAAACAAGCCGACTGTTGATATTAAGTTTAAACTCAACTAATACTATAATACACTTCATATATAACATTAGCTTTTCATTTTTTAGTAATTTACTTCAATTTATATATATCCAATCATATAATTGAGGTTGTCACGTGTCATTCCCTACTGAAAAATCACCGGTGTTAACAGAAGGAATTGTTTGCAAAAGTTGAGGACCGGAATTGGGAAAAAAAAAAAAAAAAAAAGAAGAAGAAGAAAGAAAGAGAAATTTTACGACTAAAGTAAAAAATCATAAAATATAATATATATTATATATAAATATATACTAATCGAATTCGGGAACGTGAGTTTGATAGTGGATGGTTTTATCCAAAAAAAATTCACTATCAACATCGTCATATATATATATATATATATATAATCGTAGAATCATTTTTTTTTTTCTAAATGTAGATAATTAAAAATATAATTTTTCCTTTATTTTAAGTAGGGCTTTTCAAAACCTGAAAATGTTAAAATATTAGGACACGAGTGATATGGCAGAGGGGTGTACTTATACTCGGTGGCAGGAGTATTAATTAGTGGACTGAAAATAAAATTCCGAGATTGCCATCCGATTGACATGGTCTCAAAGAAACAAGACGGAAAGTAACGAATTGCTTCATCTGTGGACATTTACTAAGCCTAAGGAGCCCATAGTTGTTTATCGTGTCAAAGCTTTTGTCATATAAACATTTTCTTATAATTTTCTTACAATCTCACCCACGACATTTTATTAAGAAAATAAAATAAGAAAAAAAAATAAGGAAAAGTAAATTGAGAAAATTCAAATTAGTCATAAAATAAATGCATTGGCAAGTTAGTGCATATCAAAACAGTGGAAAATGAGTATGACATAGAATCAATCAATATATAAGGGTTTTCTCCATCAACTCGCAGAAACCCCATAATTTAATGTAACAGAGAAACATCTCCAGTGTTCCATTTTGTTTCCTCCTTCAGTAAAGGGTCATTGACTGAGAAGGGTAATTGCCTGAGATTCGAGCTTCGACGCACCAGCCGCATATGGAAGTGCAAGAGAAAAGTCACCCTTGAATTGAACCAATCAAAGACCTCGCCGCCCATTTCACCAAAGACAAATTCCAAAATGCACAACAGAGCTGCACTAGTATTGTACGTGCAAATCGTAGCATGATTACCTATCCCAGGACAAGAAATCATCAGTCGGAACAGAAGTAAAAGAACATGAAAATGAAAATCATAGTGTACATAAACCTGCCGGCCGTTGCTAGATCCACTAGTACTCGTTTTTTATTATACACAGATTGACAAGGACATATACATGCAGCCATATTACAAAACTTGAAGCTACCGACATTATAGAAAGGACCCCATGCACAGATCCATATTATGGAAGTGAGCTACATGCATGTACATGCTCTGCACTTTTGCTTCTCACATACACTACACATGCACATAAAAGCTTCATGCTGAAAAGTCTCGGATCCACCATGATTTCTTTCGAGTGCATGTTTTGCTATTGCCCTTCCTTTCTCCTCAGCCATATCGCCTCTTAAACAAGTAATGCCGCTTTGATGGATCCTTTGGCTTTGGCTTTGCTTGGCCTGGTCCGATTTGTTTCTTCCCGGTGCTGTACAAGGGGGAACAAAAATCATGATGAGTCTTGAAAGAACAATAAAAGTAGGAATAAGACTAGGAAAAGGCAATCAAGTAAAGACCCATATAGCAGAAAGGATTGCCTAGTAAAGCACCTGTATTCCATATAAACCATCCCCTTTGCACCAGACATAGCACTCATCGATCCCATTGTGCGCCGTGCTTTGTGAAGGGCTATGTCATCTGCATCCTCTTCAAGTTGCTCTAAACCAACTAAATCATCACCAGCACTCAGGACCTGACATCAGATGATAGATGAATTGTTGGTTCAGTAACAATGTTGAACAACATGAACTTAATGGAAAAATGGGAGCACTACAAACCTTGCCCAGCAATGCTAATTGCTCATCAAGCCGATGATAGCTCAACTCTGGCCCAGCATCAGGTGGCGGCAAGCTTGTAATCACCTGCCAAATGAAACAAGAAAAAAAAAAAAAGGGACATTATTAAACTGATTCAAAGCCATTCACAACCCTAACCAACAGGCTTAGCACACAAGGGTTTCAATAAAGGATCATGGAAATAGCATCTCCCCGAAATTAAAATAAAATAACAAACCTTAAAGCTATAGCCTTGATCGATCAGGAATTGTTGCCTTTTTGTTGAGTAATACATTTCCTGCATAAAACAAAAAATGATTCCCATGGAAACTTCAAATCAAACTCTTATATTGAAGAGTGGTCAAGCATAAAGTTGTCTCAATCAACTACCAAGAAAAAAATAAACAAATAAAGTTCCCCCAATCGTTAACTAGTACGAAAACATACCTGTGTGTCAGTAGACACAAGGGAATAGAAAAAGGCATTATATTCCTCTTTACCACCTGCCATTCTATCTTGAGGCTTACCCTGTAATCCACAAAAAATCATTATTATTTTTTTTCTTTTTCCCTTTCTGGGGGGAGGGTCCAAGAATTCTCAACTTAATCTACAAAATCTACCAAATCGCATCAATTGTTGCCTAGTGGATTTTATCCTCATCTCTATGAGTTCAGTCAATAAAGAAATAAGTATGTTTATAAAGACAAGATCATACATCAGCCTGAAAAGGAACATATTTCTTACTTTAGCCCTAAGAATACGACCAAGACGCTGAGCTTCTTGTCTTCGTGACCCAGCATGTGAGGATATTTGAATGATAACATTAGCTTCAGGTATATCTATTGAGTTATCACCAACCTGTTAAAAGAGAAAAATCATTCATCATCTCAGTATAAGAATGAATTCACTCCATTGACAAAAGTGCTAGCATGATGTATTGAATTGAGGATCAACAAGAACAATTCCTTCTTCATGAAATCAAAAATAGAAATCCCATCAACAGTTATTATCAACCAAGGAAACATCTCAACAATGCAATACCTTCGATAGGAAAATTGTGTTCACATCTCGACTGGTCTTAAAAGCCTGGAGAATTTTTGTTCTTTCCATGTGGCTGAGCATCATCAGCAAAAAGATAGCTTGTAAATTTCTGAATCCCATAAAAGAAAGGACAAACATGTTTAATGAAAGCAGAAGTGGTAGCCATCAAAACCTAGTAGCACCATAGATCATTGGCTTCCGGAGCTTCATAGCATACTCAGTGAGAGCAAAAAGATTGTCAGCAAAGACAATTATCTTATCTCCACGCTGCTGCTCATGGAAGCGTATAAGGAACTCACATGCCCTGAACTTGTTGGGGTTCATCACATAGAGAGCCTGCACTAAAGCGATAGTGTCAACCATGCAATGTGGCCTGTAAAGTTAAAGACAAATTGAGGAAGGAGGAAAAAAAAAGAAAAGAAAAAAGAAAAAAGAGGAAACAAGGAAAATGCAAAAGCCTTTGAGAAGCAGCATCCTATGATGGCTGACTCTGTCTGATAGATAAAAAGAAATGGACAAGCCAAAAGAATCAATGAATGCTAACTTCATTAGGTGCTCAGAATGACTTCTGCAGATACAGGGTGTTATATGGGCATTATCAGGAACTAAATATTAACCTTGCCTACCCAGGAGACATGGACAACTCTCCTCAAATGAATGACGAGGAGGGGTAAAATTGAATACCTGCTTTTTCTTGGAATTCTCTTTCTTCAGATATTCAGCAAAAAACTCCTTTGTCATTGGGCACCATACTTCAGCACACTGTACATTTGCAATAAATCCACCTTTCACAAGATCCAACCAATTTGCTTCATACAGTTTTGGGCCAATAAGGAAGTTAAGATCCGTAATCCTCTCATCCTCTCTCACAAGCGTGGCTGAACAGAAAAAGCAATCACCAGTTCATCATTTGGTTCATCAATAGTTGAACACAAAAACATAGAGATGACAGAAAGAAAAGAAATAGTCAAATTCATCTGATAAAGCTACTATATCAATTCATACCAGTAAGTCCAAGCTTGCAGTGCGATTTAGTTAAACTGATAACCTTTCGGAACATATGAGCAGGAACCACGTGCACCTGAGCAGAAAAATGTTATGTAACCCACCGGTGAAATGTTCTAGCATCACTGATATCATAAAGCAACTAGCTCAAAAATTTCACCTCATCCATGAGCAGCAATCCCCATTCTCTGTTTCTTATTTCCTCAATGATCTTCTCAGACTCTTCTGAACGCTTTCCACCAAAAGCAACCATGTTATACGTAGTCACAACAACCCCAGCATTGCCGCGAAACCTTTCTTTGCTATCAGATGTGAAACGACAAATCTGTTCGTCTTTTATGGTCGACCAAAGTTTAAATTGAAAGGCCCATTGATCAACAGACACAGCATTAGTTGCCAAGCATAGGCAACTCTTCCTTATACGGGTGGCAGCAGAAACACCAACTAGAGACTTTCCGGCACCACAAGGTAACACAATTATACCAGATCTTGCTCTACCTGAAAAGCCCCAGGCAGCAGCCGAATTTAAGGTTATCATCAAAATTGAAGTACATCATTGTCCACAAAACAATTCAAAAGTAAATATTCGAACACAAAAATAAAAAATGTGGAGATGAAATACCTCAAGAACTTTTTCAAAAATGAAGAAATAAAAAGCATGTACAAAGAGCTTTGTCAAACTTAACTCAAGGGACTACTCACCATGAGCAAGATATAATGGCCAATAAAATAAATTACATATGATTTCAAGAACAAGCTCTTGAAGTCATACAAATCATTATATTCATATTGTGCAGAACTTTGATGATTTTAACTGCTGATGTTATACTTACAATCTGCATTAAAACAATAAGTTCATATGGGACAAGCCCTGTAATAAAAATCCTTACATAAATGGATTTTCTACAACAATATAAATTAAGTTTTCAATTCTTCATAGAACCACTTGAAACCAATAATAAGCAGAAATTTAACCAAGTAATGTTATCTCAGCAGGCAATCTGACCATTTCCAAACATTTTACTCAAGCTCTTTTCCTGATACGGCCTCGGTTGAGCTTGAGGCTTCAGTTCAACATCCAAATCAGGGTTAACCTGCAGTAGCATGAAAACATATATGATGGGATAATTAAAATGGTTAAATATGGGCTGTCTTATTTCATTGGAGAATCTGCTCCATTTTCCTAGTTTGAAACATCTAGAAGAAAAGACTTACTGTATCATTCCTGAAGTCATATTCCTCCAACATGGGATAATTAAGAGCATTCGGTAAGCACCGCTGCTTCACATTCTCAACCTGTAAGCAAAGAACATAATAAATGAGATGTTAGAAAACATGTTTATCTACACTTTTCCAACAAACCCCTTCCGAAGGATTCCTGAAGTCCCTTTGAAATTCAGCAAAGCAGATAGGTCTCTAGAGCTAAGGCAAATTTACACTTGATGTATGCTGTCCTGAAGAAAGCAGATAAGCCTGGAGCTCAAATATATGACATCTAAAAGATCCAAAAGATACCTTTTTCCCATTATTTCTAAGGCATCTAAACACACAAGGTAAAAATTTCACTTGGTAAATTTCAAAACATAAAAATAGACATCAGATCAATAGAAGTGCATCTCCAGGTAAGGCCCAACATTCACCAAAGTGACAGTTTGATTTAACAACATACATAGCAAGAAGGTCCCGTAAAATTAAGTGTAGCTCAAGAGAAAGGGCTGAGCATCATTGATCTCCATGATATGGAAAATATTCTTGGAATTATAAAGGTATATGGAGCACAATTATGTAGACAAGAATTTATGATATATCTTTGATTCAGAATCGAAATTTACAATAAAATTACATCAAACCATATGTAACCACCACACATTCAAATCCAAAGGTAACCTACTGAAAAATTCAAGCATTGAACTAGCAGATTAACTGTTTCTCCAAAGCAAAGTTCAAAATAATTGACAGTTCTTACCTGAGAAGGATCGATTTCAAATGAGTGTGTTTCCTTTTCTTCAGCAGCAGCTGCTATTTCAGCCTCATTTAGCAAGTCATCATGAGTACCACCCATTTCACCCATTGCTTTGCCTACTGTGAACCCATCAGCAGCATTTGCACCCTAGAGAATGACATCAGATTCAATTAACCAGTTATGAAGACAGATAGGCTGTTATAAAGGATAAGACTCAGACAGATTATCAGAGCCCTCACTTGGTAGAAACACTAGAACTTTAGCTTAAAAAGAATCTGGCATGGCTCAGGTGGTGATATCAAAGACCATATATAATGCCGTGTATTTTAAGGAACAGAAGTAGGTCTAACTTCTAAATATGTTGCTTGACACTGAAATGGAACTCCAAAACAACATCATGTTCAATTAGATAATAATCCATGATTGACAGCATGGGGAAATGAAACTCATCCCATGGAGGAGACTAAACGCTCACTTTTTACTACTGGGATCTCTGCCCTATTTTATTATTGACATGGTGCTATATCTAGACCATAAACAAAACAAGAAGGCTAATCGTCAACAGATAAAGCAAGAAAACTTAAGGTCAATACCTGGCTTTTGCTCTATTAGATTTTCACGATAGCTTACCTACTTTAGCACATAACAAGTAAACCAATTTGGTGGTAAAAAGAGACGCAAAGCTCATAATTCACAAAAATATTCCCTTAGGAAACAAATCATACAGTATAGGGCATCCCTAGCATAACATCTTTCTTAAGAAAAAGTATTAACCAAAGAAATGAGTTCAAAAGTTTGATATGCAAACCCGATGGGAGTAGCAAACAAGACATTTCCATTACAAGAACTCTGTAAGGTATAGGGTTTATAATAAAGCACATTTGATAATTAGTCATGCAAAATGTAGGTAAAGCATAATTGTCTTTATCAAAATTTGTATGATTAAACATATGAAGAGAGATGGTGTGTAAGCAGTAAAAATTTTCCTCCACACTGTCAAACATTGAAGCAATACTGGCTTCGCCAACTTTCACTGAACAAACCTCATTTGAAATTCTAGCTCGAGCTATAACTTCATCCTTGAGCAACCTCTTTAAAACCTGCAAGTACAATGTAAACTTAACAGCATGGAAATAGGCATCCATAAAAACTGAATTGAAGAAGAGAGGATCTGTGTCTTGCCTCAGGGAATGGTGATTCAACAAAATACCGATTCTTTTTAAGCACAAGCTTGACTTTCCCATAATTAGCAGTGGAAGCATATATGAAGTCAATCATCTCTTTAGGGAGCTTAGTCTTGGAGAGTTTATTCAGAACAGACACAATTGTTTCTGTTTCAAGACCAACAGATACAGCAGCATACAATGAGTGTGGGGTCAAATTATACTCGTGCATTGATTCTGGCCTGCACAACAACATCGTAACTATCATAATTTCTGTAAAGCCTTTGGCATTAAATAATCAGTAAAAAATCTACAAAGAAATCTTCACCAGTTTTTAGATGTAGATAGTTACATAAAAGATACTTCAAGTTTGAAACTCCTAATGATGGTTCTTTCTATATCCAGATTTGCATAGCCTATCAATTCAAACAATGCTAATTAGCTGCCTCTTCTCTTGCTATTATTTCCAGCATCATCATCTAATAATGTATTTTACATTTAAACATGTGAAATGATAGCACATGATATAGATGGAAAACCTTTCCCCTTTGCTTGAGGACAGTTGCGTTTACTGTTTAGACCAGAGATTAGGGACTGTGTTGGAGGCTGGGGTTGATTCATATCCATATAAGGGGTTCAGTTTGGAAATTTTCGTAGGCACTAAGATTTGTGGCTCAATGTTTGAAGGTTATTAGAGGAGGCATAGCTGTGTTTAAGATCTTGAAGACCCCATAATCCATTCAATCACATACATACATACATAGATACATACACACATATACATATATATATGTATGTATTAAATTGAAACAAACGAAATTGAACTAACATTTCTTTGGCAACACTCCGATCAAAGTTTATTATACCTGCAGACAGGTTCTGCAATGGCAATGAGGAAGTCATAAGCCTGCTTGTACAATGGTGAGAACGTTTCCAGAAAGATTCTACCATCAGCACAAGCCCACAAAGGCCGATTGGCATGATCTGGCTTCAATTCCAATTTGCTAAAATCTTTCTTTTTCCCTTCTTTCTCTACACCAAGACAAACCCATATCAATACAAGCACCCAATATATCACACTTTGCAACATAACCTATAAAAGACAAAACCTAGCAACCTAAACCTCCGATTAAAATCACCGGTTCTCCCATTTACAACCCCTCAATACATAAATTTTGCAAATAATGCTTGGATCAATTCTAAGAAAGATAATCCATATGCACAGTCAACGACAAACCTCGATTGAAAAAATCACTTCATTCGCAACCATACAGCTAATAATTTCACTAAACATTCAGATCAAAACCAATTTGCTAAACTCTCCTTTTTCCCTTCTTTCTCTATACCAAAACCACCAATGACCAATTTTACATCACAACAAGATCAATTATAAGCAAAACAGACCAAACCCCAATCGAGAACAAACCATGATTATAAACGCAACATTGCTTCTTTCATTTACAACCACTGAACCAATTACTGCGCCGCCCCAGATCAATTTAACCAAAATAAACCAATTCCGCAATCAAAAACAAACCTTGATCCAAAAACCACCCCATTCCATTGATTCCCATTTTATTGATAATTTTACAACAAACCCAGATCAACTTTAACCAAAAGAAACCAAACCTATCAATAGAAAAGCAATCTTAAACGAAAAAATGATCATTACCATCACGAAAATCTTCTTCAATTTCATCACCATAAGGAATGTCATCGTCATCCCCAATGGTTCTATAATCCTCCTGTAAAAAGTAGCTCAATGGGTAAACCGACAACCCAAAAGAAAAATGTGAAATTTGCCATCAATTAGTAAAAGCAAATGAAGAACGTGAACAAGAACCTTGACGGATGTTTTGAGCTTTTTACTGGGTCGTGCTTTATCGATAGATGAGTTACTACCGTGTCCCATGTTTTGTTTTGTTTTGTTTTCTATTTGTTATACAAGGTTGCAGTGCTAAGAATGTCAAGTTGGCGTTTTGAGTTCTTCTTGTTACGAACCTGTCCAAGCAATTAACAGAGAGAAGGCCGTAATTACATGGCGGTTCTCCGAGTATACATTGGAACAGGAAACTACCGTCCGGTCGGAAGTGAGGAAGCAGTGAACCGGGCTACCAGGGGGTGTTCACAAGGCCGGACGGACTCAGGTCCAAGCCCTAATGATGTGAGCCGAGCCAGACACGGGCCAGTTATCTAATATGGCACGGACTGGGCCAATAGCCAAAGGTGAGTCCTTGAAATTTCTATAATTAATTAAAGGTGCATGTTGAGGATTACACTTATATTTTACCTTTTTTTTTCTCAATTTTACATCTAAATTTTGTACTTTGCCTAATATATACTTAATTGAATATATACTTATCTTAGCATATACCTTAGTTATCTCTCACTGACCCTATTAGTCCAGTTATTATTATGAACCAATGGATTCACGCTATGTGTTTTTCAATTTCCTATTAAACTATTTTATTTTACAATTAGTATCTACAAATAGAATGAAGTAAAATTGAAATTAAAAAAACATATATTAAAAAAATAGAAAAGTTAAAAAAAATTAACAATAAATTATCACAATTTGTAAACCTAAATAAACATACCTTTACCCTACTTCCCTCTATCAAAACTCTTTCCCCCTTCTCTTAAATGCGAAATTGAAACCTTACACTGAAAATATAGTGAACCAAAACCAAAATCATAAGCAATTTAAAGCTAAGCCATCAATAATTAGTTGTTTTTCTCTTATATTTAGCCATCAAAACCTTAGATTGAAATCCATTACAAAACCTCAAAACATTTTTAAGAGGAATATGGTTTATCCAAAGGAAATCAACAAAATACAACCAAAAAAAAAATAAAAAATCCCAAGGGTATCAGAACATAATCGCTCTTTCTCTTTTGAAGTTAAGAAGTAACCAATTGTAAACAGACATAAGAAGCAAGTACTTATCTATAATCTGATGTAAACAAAGCATTGCCAATGATGAGAAATATGCAAAACAAAGATGTTGTATAAAAGAAGTGGCAAAGGCCAGATGCCCTAATTGTTTGACTGACAAACAGAAATAGCTGAAAAGAAATTAAACACATAAGCAAAGGGGGGAAAAAGAAAGCTCCCATAAGAAACTATTAATGTCTAATGATTTCTTCACAAAAATAACATTGAATTAACACTATTGTTAATTTCTTTGAGTTTTCAAATCATGATAAGTTTGTTAATATTTTTGTTTAACTTTTCTTTTTTTTTTATAATATACTTTTGTAAATTTCAATTTTACTCCATTCAATTTTCTAATATAGGTATTATTTTCCAACGTAGATGTTGACTGCAAAATAAAATAGCTTAATAGGAAATAAGAAAAATGTAGTGTGAATCAATTGGTTCGTAACGCTAACTAGACTAATAAGATTAGTGGGAGATAATCAAGGTATACGTTAGGATAAGTATATATTTAATTGAGCGTATATTAGGCTAAGTACAAAGTTCAAGTGTAAAATTCAAAAGAAAGGGTAAAGTATAGGTGTAACCAACAAAAATGTCCTATTAATTTAAATAAGCCTATGGATTTTATTTTAACATGGATACAGTGTTAAAAATAATAATACATTTACTCTAAATATGGTACAATTACTATTACTTAATCATACAAATATATACGGTATATTGATTTCTTTAAGTATTTATGGCTTTTGCATATTTATTTGAAACATTATGCCATTTGAAAAAGTTATCACCCTTTCAAATTACGGAGATCAATGTCATAAAATAAAGATCATTATTGATAGGAGATCTTCCAAAAACCCAATAAGCCTATAATGATCTCTTAAAAGCTTAAGCCAAGCTATTTTGGCTCAATCTAGCCTCTTTGATTAATTGTACCTAAGTTCATATGTAAAGTTTAGAGGATAAACATCTTCATAAAACTTAAGACTAGCGAAATCAAGAGCAACCCTCCAAAAAGAGCTTGTAATTGGAATGAAGAGCTTGAAATAGGCTGGATTATAAGCCATAGAGGTTTTGTTATCAAAGCCTATGCCAATACACCCAAACTTAGATGTTTGAATATTTGAATCATGGCAAATTGTATGAATTGTTCAACGGTTATTACATCTAGTAACCAATAGCTACTTTACTTCCTTAAAGTTAAGACATGATTAAAGAGCCTCATCTATAAATATCTAACCAAGCTCTTCATAATCTCTCTCTTTACTTCTTTTGCCACTTACATATACATTATCTCAAACACTTTATACACTCAACCATCCCTAAGCTTCAATTTTTTTAAGTTCTCTTGAAAGTTTGATTTTAAGAACAACCAAACTAAAGCAGAACTAAAATATTAAAACTTTGAGAAAATTAAACATTTCCTTAAAACTTTGATATGTCGCTTATGTGTAATTTCACTTGAAATTTCCTTCTTATCTTAGAAAGACCAAACTAGCCTAATATCCTTCCTATTTTTTAAATTATGTCCTTTGCTTAAACTAATTATTTTTTTAGATTATTGCCATTAAATAGGGTAAAAATAAAGTTTCTATAACTATCCTTCTAGGTAATGATTTTCCATTACAACTTCGCCACAAAGATAAAGGAAGCCTCATTATTATCCAACTTAGTTTCCCATTATCACTCTATGTGACATGTTATTTTAAAGGTTACTCTAAGATTTACTTCTTTTAAGATCACCTTAAGGGATTTATTCCTTTTATCTAATTCTTTTTTTTTTAAGTCATCACATGGAATTCACTTCTTTTATATGTACCATAAGGGATTTACTTCTTTTGAGATTATCTTACAGGATTTACCTTTTTTAAGGTTACATTAAGGATTTACCTTTTTTAAGGTTATATTGATATTACTTCTCTTAAGGTCACTTTACGGAATTTACTTCTTTTAAGATTACCTAATGGATTTACTTATTTTAAAGTCACCTTATAAGGATTTACTTCTTTTAAGGTCACCTTACGGGATTTGTTTCTTTTAAGCTCACCCTATGGGATTTACTTCTCCTTTTCCAAGTAAAAGCTCAAATAGTTTTAAAAGATCTTATGCATTTTTATAGATTAATGATTAAGTAGTTATCTTGTCCCTTTATCTAATAATTAATCATTTGTTGATTCATGTTTATCTAATTTCCCAACCTTGAATCATAGTGACTTATTTTTTTTTTTCCTATAAATGCCTCTTTCTTTTTCTATTCTAGACGATATATCAAATGGTATCCTTGTAATAAGTCCAATTCCTTATACTTGAAATGATTTCTCATTTGAGTAAAAATTAACTAATAATGAAATAATTATAGAGCAAACTTTATAGAAGAGGGTAAGAGTGTATGATTAGACTTATTTATGTTTGGTCGATGATCAATACGATGCCAATGAATTTTAAGGATATCAACTTTACTTATAGAAAAATGAGAAATGAATTATAAGGATTTTGATGAGAGCTAATGATCTAATCTAACAAAATCTTCATTTATTTTCAAGGACTATACATTTTTACACAATCTAATTATATTGGGTCCCTTAAGTTGGTCACATCCATCTCTATCAACACTAAAGAACCTTCAATAAATACTTCATTATAATATATAGTCCTTCATGGTTTGATGTGAATATGCCTCCTAGTTGTAGACATTCAGGAGTACCTTCTTTGATATCAGATTCCCTCCTTCAAAAGTCCTTACACATAACTTTCTTATTAAAAGCTCTTACCATCCTTTACTGATAGCATTTACCATGACATAAGGTCGATAGTCTTTGTCCTCGTTGATAATATTTAAACCAATCAATTCTCTTATTATCCATTTAACTTCATTCAATTGTTGTTTCACCAAGCATTCAAAGAGACAAAATCTCTATTTCTACTGATAATATTGTTCCGATTGTATATACCAATGAATAAGGTATGGCACTCATAGAGGTTATGATTGAGGATTTGCATGCTACTAATGCAAATGGTAGCATCTCATGCAAATTTTTATATGTTATTATTGTTGATAGTATATTTTTGCTAAGGTCCTCTACATAAGAGTAGACATATTCTAAGCTATAACCAAGCCATTTTGCCTTAGTGTGGCCTCCTACAATTACATTTAGCCACTCTTGTAGCTCGTGACTTAATGATAATAGCAAGTGAATACCTAAACTTACAACTTGTTGAGAGAGTTTAAGGCAGCTTGGAGAACTTAAGATAGCTTAGAATTATAAGCTACAACCTGGATCTAAGGGCCTTATTATCAAAAACTCAGCCCAAAAAGTTTGAAATTCAAATCATAGGGTAGAGGCATGACCAGTTCAACAATTCTCATATGAAGACAACTGTTCAACTCCCTCTTATCTCTCACATTTATCACATACAAAAATTTACAAGCAACCAAGTACCTAAGGTAGTTGAATTGCCTCCAATTGCGCCTCATAAAGTTGATTCACATGCTTTATGAATATCTAAGTACAATAAACAAGAAAGCTCTCTACACTCGTTTTACTACTTTCTTTTTATTCACTTTCTTAAATACTAAATAAACTTAAGCACTAAAATAGTTACGCTAAACAACCTTAGCACCTTTTGTACATGATGTGTTCTCTTTTGTAGATCTAAAGACTAACCGAAGTTTCACCTACAACAATTGCCATCTTCTCGACTATCCTCTTAATGTATTTACTAGTGGCTTCCACTCCTCCCATTCATTTGAGGTCAATGAGGTAACAAGTTTTTATGGGAGTTACCAAGTTGCTTATAAATTTATATCACTAGCTTATTGTTCAAATTGGTTCTATTATTAGTGATGATTAATTAAAGAGCCCCATATTGAGTTATGATGTCTCTTTTGAGGAATCATGCCACTATCCTTTAGTGACACTAAATTATGATGTAGCTTCTACATATTTGGTGAAGTAATCGGTGGCTATTAATATGAGAGGATGATCTCTCAAGGCTTCCAATGTGAATGGTCTAATTACATCTATTTTCCATATCAAAAACAGTCATCATTGTATAGAGCTCTTGAGGAGATGTGTTGATTTCATAGACATGTACCTAGTAATGATGACAATGACATTGTAGACATCACATTTTTCCTCCTTTATACCTCCTTTATAGTTTTAGTACTTTTAGAATAAAGGAAAAGGATCCTAATAAAAAAATATAAAAAAATCAAACAAAAATAATAAATAAAAAATAGAATATTAAAAATATATAAAATTTTTAGAAAAGGTAAGATTAAGTCATTTTAAGGTCATTAGGTATTAGATTTATTTTTATTTGTGTACCTTTTTTTTTCTTTTCTCTTTATTATGAAGAGAATTCAAGGCTATTTATACTACTTAACAAAAATTGGGTGCATCATATAATGAGAATAGAAGCTAACAAAGCTACTTAAGGCATACACATACATGGGCAACATTTGGAGTTCAAATCTAACTTTAGGCGCTTAACACCATTTTGTTTTGCTTAGTCCTTTGCCTCTCAGTAATTGACATGGCACTTTTCCTTCCTTTTCTTACACTTTCCCTCTCTTTCCTACGAAGAACGTGCCTAAGATGCTTGATTTAGATCATTTTTGACCTAATTTGTTTCATAATTTCACCAAATTAAATGATGAAATTGTGAAGATTACATGGAGTACTTTGTATTATGGCAAAAAACTTGAGTAGATTCACACATTTAGGTACTCAAATAGGTTATAGAAAATTAAGGAAAACTTTAAAACTTGGATTTTCCTTCAGTTTCCTTTTGTACGATTTAAACTTGCTCAATGTAATATGAAGCTTCCATATTGTATTTCAAGCAAAAACTTAAATTCAAGGAAGCATTCTGACCATTAATTCAATTCAAATTGCAGCCTTTTCCATTAAATTCAAAAATCAAGTCAAAAGCTCCATTTACTTTGATTCTTCGAAATCAATAGGTTTTAATTGTTTTCCATGTATATTCGATCTTGGAGGCTATAAAAAGAGATTGAGGAGCTCGAAATCATCATCAACCTCACTCACAATTTCCTTTATACACTCATTCAAGCTCCTTCTCTCTTTAAGGTTTGCAGTATTCTCTCCAAAATCCACAATGTTTTTGTCCTTTTCGAGCTTAGATACTACTTCCACTACCTACCTTAAGTCTTGAGCCCTCGAAAGCACCCCCTATCCCCATCTCCATGCCTCCTAACACCCCTAACAACCTAAACCCTAAGCTAATCGCTACACCTTAGTTGTCCAATACCACCTACTACCCTGAGTTAAAACCAACCCTATGGCTACCTTTATAATACTAAAGAACCCCATCTCAACATGGTTATCTATCTCTACAACCACCACCATCAACAATGTGATACCTTCTCTTGTCCAGCACCACAGCACAATTGCAAATGACCACCAAACACAATAGCGCTTGGGCAAACCCCTATATCCAATAAAAACCACATGAAACCATCATTTCCCACTTGAAATTCTCTAGAAAACACCCTAAATCGAGCCTTATAGCTAATTGGGTGCCATACATGTACGTAGCATGTGACCAAGTTGGATAACTTGACTTGGATCCGATACCTAGCCTTAACCGACTTGCACACATGCCTTTTTCATTCCTAGTTCGTTTCTTCTGTTGATTAGGTTTTCATTCATTTATTTATTTTTTATAAGGAGTTTTATGTTGATTATTTTAAAAAATAAATAAATAAAGACATCAAAAAACAAAAAATTATCAATTTCTTTTAGATAAATAGTTTTTTTCCCCTTTCAATTATTAGATAAATAGATTTTTAGCATTGTATAAGATTTTATCTATTTAATTATTCATTTATTTTTTAAGACATATAAAAAAAGGCTTATCTCTTAGAAAAATATTTTCAAAAATGAAATTCTATTAATGAACCCTTTTCAAAATTAGGATCCATCTTATAATTTTTTAAAATAAATACACTAAACTAAGACCCTTTTAGAATTTCTTAATAATATTAAATGAGTAAAAAATGTAAACTCCCATTGTTTTCAAAAATTAAAAAAAAAAAAGTCAACAAACTAAAATTTTCAAGAATGAACGACAAAAGCCTTATCCTAAATAACGAGTACGTAGGCACTTATAGTCAACTATTGAGTAACTTAAAATATAGAAAAATTTATTTTTCCATTTTCTAAATAACATTTCAATTTCATATTTTTTGCAAGTAGATATAATTTCATTTATTTAGTTGCTTGTGAATAAAGATTACTTTTAGAAAGGTACTTTGAAAAATAAATTTAAGTTTAGAAGGTTATATTGGCATACATATAGGGTTTAATAGGATAGCCTCCGAACTCATGATACTCGGTTTCTTGAAAATTTTTTGAAAAGTTTTCAAAACCCAAGTTAGTGGCTAAATTAGAACCAATCTGCCTAATTGATTCTAATTTAATCAACTTTCATTGTCTTACCAGGTGATGACTCCAAAATATTTCAAAAATAAGGAAACTAGGTTTTTTTTAACTTAAGTTGAGAGTTTAAACTAAATAGGTATAGGATTTAGTTTAAATTAAGTTGAAAAAAATACCAAAAATTCAAGCTCAGCAGGCATACAAGCTTAATACAACTTAACTCCACGATCAACTAGAAATGGCTTAATCTTATAATTTTTCAAGCTAGCATGTAGCTAATCATTTGTGTCCCACATACTTCATTGACTTCTTTCATAAATTTTTCATCCTCACCTTTGTCAACACATTAGATTAATGTAGTGCCAAACAACCTTTGGTATAACTTATTGCCATTGAGTAAAAATTGTCTAGCCAATCTCTTTAAAGCCTTTTAATAGACCTTACTTAATTATCAAGAAATTCCCTTTCTACAGAAAATTCAAGATGTTGGTATATTGTAGTTAACCATCTTGTATCCTTCTATAAGCATGTTGAAAGCGGGTCTTTCTACAACCTCTATCTTTAGAAGCCATATTGCCATTCCATTAAAGGCTTGGACCATCTACAAATTGATTTTAAGAACAAGTAATGTATGTGAAAGATATCTCTTCAAATATCTTGACTGACTCCTCTAAATACTTATGGCATGTAATCAATTTGCGATCCATCATTTTATACTTCTCGAAAAGCTTAGAGACTAATTAAGGAGGGATCTCTACATACTTTTAATTCAAAAATGTCCATGTTATGCCTCAAAACCTAAGAGACGGTGATGGTTAGCTATGTATTCCACTTAAGTAGAATACATTAAGGCATATAACATAAAGAATGAGTTTTCAAACCAAATTTTAGTTCTTGAAATCGTTGATTAATTTGAAAATGGTTTTGTTGATTTATTTTATAAGAAAATAATTAATGATACAAGATGAAGATCCAACAAAACTTTTAGAACTATAGTTTAAAAAATTTATGAAAGTCCTTTCATGAAAGAAGTAAAAGTTACCCCCAAAAATCTTCAATTAATGATGTTGCATTCCTTGTTGAGATTGAAGAACACATGCATGGATCACATACATCATCAACACCACTTGAAAAATGGTGAGAAAAGGAATGAGCCACAAGGACTCAACATGAAACAACAATAACCAAGATGTACATGCTCTATGGGCCTAGTTCTAATGTAACAATCAAGATCCATTTATAAGTTTATTTTAAGTGTAAACAAGTGGTATGGGAATACTTATGACTCCAGATAAATCTAGGAAAGGGTTTCGACATTGATGAGCCATATCTAATTACTACGTCCCTGAGCCACATCTAGAAAGTAATCTAAATGGTTATTAACGCTTCCCTCTCTAGGTTTTAGTCCATATGTTTTGCATTATCCAAGTGCATATACACTTGGATAATATCTTACAACTTCTTCCCATTACCTAAATTGTTTGGTGTGTCCTTCTTTACGATTACCCTGCTACACCAACATAGCTTAGACTACCTTTGAGTGTTACACTACCTCTGTGGCTTGAACAAAAGAAAGTTGCACCACCTATGTGGCCTAAGCAAAATCAATCATCCTACTACGTTGGCCCATCCACAAACCATGAACTATGTCTAAAGAAGGTCTCTTTGCCATCCTCCAAACTAAGTGACCATACACAATTAGTATACAAATTATTATTAAACTAAGTTTATTTACTGTTTTGGTTTAAAGACCTATTACAAACATGCAGCATGCAAGTCATCCCATACCTGCAATCTAAAGCACCATGAGCCAAATTAGAAATTGAACATCAAACACGAGTCAAGACACAACCAAAAAAATATACGAGTTACCTTAGGTTTGGAAAGTTAAGTGCTTATACTTTATTTACTTGTTATTAATTAAGCCTATAACATAGGTCCATTGATTAGACTTATTGAGTTGAAAATTTGGTTTTCCTTATTCCTAATTTAACTTTTACTAAGCTTAACCCACCCAATATAAGTTCATCAACTAGATAAGGAAACAGCTCGATTTAAAAAAAAAAAAAACCTTTTTTTTAATAAAAACATAAAGTCACCACTTGATTGAGTCAAGAAAAGAGTAAAATTAAAGCATAAATTAAAGCCTATTGGTGAATATGCTTTAATTTTGACTATTAATTCACATGTTCTTTTGAAAAAATTTAAAAAAGAAGGAAACCAAAGAAAATAGGTTTAGGAGATAATCTATTTAAAACTCAATAAGGTTATCATAAAAGATCTACAAAATAAGTAAAAGGGCTTTTAATTTTTTAATTCCTTTCAAAATAAGAAAAAATCTTTAATAAGGGAATTTTTTTTTTTTACTTTCTAGGATCGTTTGAAGTACCTACATACTTACTGGTTAGGATAAGGCCATATAATTCTGAATTTATTTTATAAAACTTTTAATAGGTTAGTTAATTTTATTTACGAAATATTTCACCTTACATGTTCATTAATTTGAAAAAAAAAGTTCCTTTTTTGTTCGACTTAAAAGAACCTTAGATTCTTTAATTTTCAAAATACATCAATTAGATTTTTTTTCTTTATCAAAAACATTTTTCAAAGGTGAAAAAACATTTTCTTATGAAACCCCTATTTTATTTCCAAAAAAAAAAAAAAACTTATAGCAATCAAATACTTATAAGCTAAACATACAACATAAATGAATTCTATTATAACCAAATCAATCATACAAATTATCCAAAAAAATCATATAAAGGTAACATATATTTACAAAAAAAATATGTCTTGACAAATTTTATGTGTTTTACAAGTAATCCCATATATAAGCTAATCACAAATTATCATAGCATGCTTAATTACCCCATTATTTATAAAAAACACTTTGTTATTTTTTTTTTTTAGAAAGCTTTTGGATCAAATCATCATACAAATCAAAAAAAAATTTTAACAAACACTTGTCTTTACATATTCGATATCAAATAAGCATCAAACTACATATCATACAAACATGAATTATAATAAATATTTTACAACTTATTCATCGAACCACCTAATTCAACAAAATTAAAACCCCTTTTATTCAAAATTCAACATTTGATAAGATTATAATAAGAACAAACACTTATTTTGTATACATTTAATATTAAAAGATCATTAAATCATGGATTTTCACAAGTACACAATAATATGCAAATAAGAATTATAACAATAATTTCACAAATTATATATCAAATTATCTATTTTAATACATACAACAAAATTACAAGAATTATTTGCTCCTATTATGCATCGGATTTTATCACAAACACAAGAATACTCAAGAACATTCAAAGGTTTGAAGACTTACCTTGTATAGCAACAAACCAATGGTTGCTTTAGCTAGTTTTTTTTTTTTTTTATGGTTTCTAGCAAGGTGGTAGCGATTTCCAACTCTTTCCTTCCCAATCTTCAAAATCCCTCCACCAATTTTATAAAACTTCATGCTCCATTCTTCCATTTTCTCTAAAAGGAACCCTAAATTTTCCACAAAAACCCTAAATTAGTTGCTAAAGTGAGAGTATGAGGAATTCTCTCAATCTACTTAATAATTTTTGTAATTGTCTCTTGGAATGAGTAATAGAAAGTCCTATTTATAGTGTAAAGTCGTGTTTAGTGGTCCAGAAATATTCCTTTTGGGTAGAAAGAATAAATATTTTTGTATCTTGAAGATTCAATTCATTATTTTATTTTTTCCATTTTTTACTTGATTTCGATGCATTTTAGATGTGATTTCTATCAAATAAATGAATAAAATCAATCTTCTATATCTTGTTATTAATTCTAGATTTAAACACATGGTAGGATTATATCAAAAAATTCAATTTTCCAATTTTTTTAATGTGTGCAAATCTTGTTTTATAAAGAACTTTCTTTTTTTTTGTTATTTTTTGTTGAGGTGTCTTTCCTTTATTATTTTATGAGATTTTTAAACTAAAATAATGTACATTTGTTGCCCTTTCAATTACATATTTTTTCCTAATTTTTAGATGAAAAAATTAGATTAAATTGGATAGGTTTTTCTAGTCCGTTTATGCCTATTTTAAGACTATGCGATTGGGAAAGAAGGAAGGAAAGAAGGTAGAGGATAAGGAAGAAAAGAAGGGTTGAACTTTGACCCTTCATACACTGCATAACACATTTTGATTGCTACTACATGGTGCCTTGTCAGCTGTCATGTATTAGCTGGTGGATGGTGTTACGTAGCACCTACTTTTGTATGCCACATAATGCATAATCAAGTCAATACATGGCATGTTTAGTACATAACATGTATCACCTCCTTTTTTTCTTTTTCCTTTCTTTCTTCTTCTTTACTGTTTCTACTTATCTTCCTTTTTCTTTCTTTCTTTTTTCCTAAAGGCTCCCTAAAAATAATCAACTAATTATCTAAACTCTAAAAAATTGTATTTCCCTCTTCAGATAAATATGAAGTCTAATAAATATATATTCAAAATATTTTTAAAGTTTATCCAATTTGATCAAATTAGGCTCACAAATTCTACTCGAGTTTGACATTTATTAAAAACTTCAAATGGCCTTAAAATGCTTATTTTAACTTTAATTAAAACATGGTTTTAGACTATCATCTCTTGAAAATATATATTTTCAAAGTACTTTAAAATGAGTTTGCCAAACTCAAGTAAGAAAATTTGATTTTTATTGAACTCCTGTTTTTGTTTGGAATTTCTAATTCATTCAAATTGTATATGCTTATTTTGAATCATGAAGCTATTTTGGATTTCAAAAAATTATTTCTACCTCGAATCAACTCAATTGGATCACCATGCCTCATTTTTATGATTTTTCATTCCTTTTATTTTTTAGGTTTGATTTGATTTTCTCCTTTTTTCTTATTATTCAATTTTTTGAGTTTTTTTTTTTAATTTGTTCAATTTTTATATTTTCCAACTTTTCATTTTTTTAGCCTTTTCTTGATTTTTCCACTTTTTGAGATTTTTTAATATATATTAACTTTTTCCCCAAAATCAAGGTTTTGAACCAAAGGTGAGATTGAGGTGGGAAAAAATGAAATGTCTGCATGGCTCAATGGGCTTTGACTTAATGTATTATTAAGTAGGCTCATTTACCTTTAACTAAAGTGGCCCACTTAATTAGTCAAGTGAATTAGTCCAATTTGTTATCCAAGTCTTTTTATTTGTCTTAGCCCATTATGTATTTATAGCCCTAACTTATTAATTGAACCAATTCATTGGGTGATGACCCAATTAAAGGTTTGATCAAACCAACTTATGAGCAATTTAGAATTTGGTTCTACCATTAGGGATCAAACTTAATTCTATTCAAGTAACTCATTTTATAAATTAATTAATTCAGTTAAGTTGGAAAATTGGTCTAGTTAAATCCATTTAGGCTCAAATTGATTCGATCTAAGTGAATTAGCCTTTGATTGGTTCAGCTCAAGGGGAGACGCCAACTAAGCTTACTTTATTATTATTTATTCATGTTATTTATTATCTAATTATAACATCAAATGCATTTATTACATCATAAGTCACATGCTTACACAAAAACTTACTAATATTTGCAATAACGCCATTGAGTATATTAACACTTAGCCATAAAGATCAAAGTGTTCCTAAACTTGAATTTGATCCATATCTTTAATGATTTATTGGATAAAATGTGTTTGATTTTATAAATTTAGTTTGTACATTTGAAATCTAAGGATCAAATTTTATTTGATTCATCCATTAGCTCAAATTGCCTAAAAAACACATTTTTGATGAATTTCTTAAGCACGAGGGAATCAAACACATGATTTTGTCAAGAACATTTTGCATATTATGAAGAACATTTAAATGTGATGATGAAAAACCCAAATATTCAATGAAATATACAAATTCAACCAATTCATGTCATATACAATAAATTCAATGCATAGTACTACTCTAATTAAGGATGCCACCGGAGTGGATTTGGAATGGGTTTTGCAAAACCCGAACCCGACCCGCTACCTTATAAGACTTTTCAAAACCCTATAGGGTACCCTACAGAGTTATTACCTTATTTCTAGAACCCACTTTTATAGGGATTTGTAAAACTCATTAAAAATCCAAACCAACCGGTTAATACTAAAAAAAAAAAAATTAAATTGATCTATAGATGTACACAAAAAATTAAAACAAATAGCATATGAATTGTTTTAAACAATAAAATAAATGGCGTATGATAATTCAATACTAAACTAAATAAATGGCTTATGATAATTCAATACTAAACTAACTTCTTTATAATTATTCAAGACTAAACCAACTTTCTTTTATTTAAAATTAATATACGATTGATGAAAATGAGATAGATGATGGATGGGGATTGAGAAATGTGTCATAATAGTTGAAAGAGAGAAAAGAGTTACAGAAAATGTAAAAGAGAGAAAGAGACGAGTCTAAGGTTTTTTCGAAAGACATAGCATAAAACAGACAAGATGTTTTTTATTAATTATTATGTTTTATTATTTATAGTTGCTACTAAATTACTAATATCATGCATTAAAGGGATAAGATATTTTTTATTAATTATTATGTTTTATTATTTACAGTTACTATTAAATTACTAATATCATATTATTATTTTTAGCTAGATTTGAGCTTTCCATCAGATTTTTTTCTAAATCGTAAAACTTAATCTAAAACCTTATAGGGTTTAAGAATCACTTCCAGAACTCGACCCAAAACCCTATAGGGCTAAATCCTATAGGTTTTTAGTAGGTCAGATGAGTCGGAAACCCTATAATAATCCGCTTAGTAGAATCCCTAACTGTAATTGATGTGAAACCATTCGTTCAACATCAAGAACACTAAAATTTGGAAAATCCTAGCAAAGTACTCAGTTTAGAACATCAATTGAGCATTAAATTCAAGGCATTAAGTGCAACAAATTTCTAGGAAATTTGGCTTTAAACAAATCAACATGATTAATGATAATAACTTACTCATTTTAACTCCATATCAACCTAAAATGTTACTATCACCACATTATACTTCATTAATATTGCAAAATCTCCATATTTTTTTTTTTAGATTTATAGCAAGATTACACTAGGTTTAATTCAACTCTTTTTTGCCTAAAACCAACTCCACTTAATCCCAATTTATCTTCAACCAATTTACATCAATTCTACTAAAAAATGACTAATCCAAACACCAAATTAACATGAGTTAAACTTAAATCAAACCCTCTTCAAGAATGATCATTGCACCATTCATCAACTAACAAACCCATTTCCAATTCTTTTAATTTAACCAATTGCTTGCATTTACTTGTAAAGATTAACAACATAAGATAATATCCATCATTAATTGACTATAATTTGGCAAAATCACTCGTAAATACATGTATATATGCCATAGCATCCCTAATTCCTTATATATCTCATTTTCATTACACTTAAATCCAATTCATCAAACACTTTATCATTGAACATCCACTATATCACCAACACATCATAGACATCTACAATACATACCATATCATATATCCATTAAATCATCAATTCATCACAAATCAACAAATTTAACACCAACATCCACTATATCACCAACACATCATACACATATACAATACATACCATATCATTGAACATCAAAATAACACTAACCTTGTAGTAGATCTTCTTCTAAACATCACCAAAACCACAAATCACCAAATTAACTTCCATAATACCTACAATTAACTTCAAACTCCAATTGACCTACAAAACTTCAAAATTAACTATGATTACTTTTATAAAAGTTGTAGATTAGATTAAGTACTACAACATACTCAAAATTGATAGAAAAATATTGAAGTTGAACCGTCTTACCCAAATTTATACTACTCCTGATCTACCTCCAAAATTCCAGTGGTATACTTATTACTGTTCTACCTCAATTTCATCAATTACACTAGAAAAAACTATGATTAGTAAATTAATATTCTAATTGTATCTAATAACTTTAAGAATTATGAATTCATCTTACCAATTGGAGCTTAGTTACTAGGCTAAATCATCCCCAAATGCTAAATCTCCACTTGAATCCTTGTTCTCACCTTGAAAAAATTAAGAAAAATACCCATTAGTGCTCCTCCATGGTCACAACATTTAGGGAGAGAGAGACTCAATGTTTTCTTACCTTAATTTGCTTGAAATGACTCTAATTCTCTCTTTCCTTAAGCTCACCATTTATACAAAAGTCTAAAACCCCTCAGGTTACTAAATTTCCTACATACCCCATTCCTACACTTACCCATTTTAATTCATTAAGGGTAACCAAGTAAATTATGGTAATTATGCACATGGTTTTATTCGAAGATTATTTTACTAATGGGCTCCTAATTAATTTAAAGTCTTTAGTGAATTGGCTTTAGAATTAAATACTTGGTTAGAAATAAATCCTAAACATACTATAGTCAATATATAAATTTTTATTTTAGTGAAAAATTATTTTATTTTATTGGAAAATGTTTTAAATTTTTCAACAAAAAAAATCTATGGTATGTTTAGGTAATTTCACTCTATATCAAATCCTTTTTGAGTCTCATAATACATGCTTCATATTTTGCTATCTTATTAGTATACAAGAAAGTAAACTCAGTTATAGTAGGACAATAGTTGTTGCTTAGTGTTCAGTTTGTCACCTTAAAAGTAATTAGTAAACTTAGGTCTTCCAATTATCAAAGTCGTCATTTACTTACACTTATGCATTTTAATAATATATCTTTTGAGAAACCAACTAGCAAGTACAGCAATCATATGAGTGTAGTATAAGGGTAAATTTCAAGTTGATTCCCAAGGAGCTAAATTAGTAGCTAATGTTGCCAAATATAAGATCATACGAGCCTTTCCCTAATCGATATATTGATTTTCGTAGAAAGAAAAATAAATAAACTAAATAAACACATAAAACCATATTTCCTAGCAACATTTTGAGTGTCTTAAAGTCAAGAGATAGGAAAATGATTGAGAAATGCAATTATATTTTCATTTGTGTTAACTGTAATGGCTTGTTTTGATAATGGAAATTGACTATACAGGGTTAACCAAACTCAAAAGAACTCGTCTACCTCTGAAAGTAGTAAGGTTTTACTTTTAGTAATAAATTCATCTCATTGAGGTGATTTATATAAAATCATCTAAAAAGTAGTAAACTGCTTGTACCTAAATTACTGCTAGTTGGAAATATAAATCAACCATTCGATGATCAAAACTATATTTCTAACTGCATTATATACATGGGTTCATGAGTTTAACAAAACCCTACCCCTATGAGACACGACTTTTTAAAAACATCAAGTTATGCTTACTACGAGTTATCGAATCCCTCTCAATTATCTTTTACTCTAGTAAGTATATAGTAATTAAGCATTAAGCGCCCAGATAATAAGTATAATAGATAAACATACCGTATTTTTAATGTCAATATCAACATAAGTCATAAAATACTTCAACTCATCAAATCCATTCTTGCAAAACACATAACATAATATTTCACCACATCAAATGATACTTTTAAATACAATTAAGCAATAAACTTTACAATAATAAGGATAAGAAAACGCTTAGCTATAAGCTTGTCCATGGAGTTTTCCATCTGTAATATGAGTTCCGAACTTTGTTTGGCTACCTTGACTCCCAAAACAACCCTAAATGTGCTAGAACATAAGGCTTTTAATACCCTTTAACTAATGTTAGGAAAAATAATGTCATATAGTGATAAAATATTTTTCCTTTCATCTTTAGTGTTAAACAATATAGTAAACTGAAAATAAAAATAATTAATAAATATGAGGATTTAACATGGAAAACCTTAATTTGGAAAAACCATGAAACTGTATAGCACAAAATCTTCCACTATTAATGGGTTCTCTTTATTAGTTATACTAGTAGATAAATAATTTCCACCATAAACAATAGATTCCAACAAAATTAATAAATAAGACAATTCAAAAAAACACAAAAATGTAAATTTAACTTAAACAATTGAGAAGGATTAACAAATACCAAAAGCAATAATCTTCTAGTATTCCATACCACTAATTCAGTGGAATAAGTTTCATCAATAAGCCATCTAATTGTGGATCTAAGGTTGATCCATTGGAATTCTTTTCCACTTTTAAGTTCATAGGATATAATTCCTTTGTTCCATTTTTCAAGCTACTAAAGTCAAAATTCTTTTCTCAATACTTTAATTTCATCTTCTTCTCAATTTTTAAGGCTACACATCCATTATTACTCCAAATCTCTATATATCTCATCTAGTTTTTTAAATATGAAATATATATATATATATACGCATTATGGTTTCCCGCTTTTTTCTTTTTTCTTTTTCTTTTTTAATTTCTTGGCTATAGACCAATATGAGTTGGGTCCATATGAGTTAGACCCATAAGTCTAATAATCTTCCCTTCCAATTTATGAGGGGCTCTATTCTATCGATTATTTATCAACAAGTAGCAAGCTTATTCTTAGGTAAACCATAAGTAATTATGTCTGAATCATTATCATCAGTATCAATCTTCTCAAGCTTCAAAGGCTTCTCCTCTAATACGTCTTGAATCAATAATATCTAACGGCAATATATTTTGATTTAGAACAAAGGCAGGATTCTTACTTAGACGTATCGTACTTTCGCTGTCACAATATAAATAAAAATTTTCCTAAGCTTGACTTAGCTCTTCCAAAATTTCTTTCATCCATAAGATTTTCCTATACGCTTTAATAATAGTAATATATTTCACTTTAGTGATGTACAATGTTACAATTTTTGTAATTTAGATTGCCAAGATACCATCCCCCTACATAAGTAATCAGGTAAACCAATGTGGACCTTCTGGAATCAAGATCTCCTACCATATCAACATTTATAACCCCCCAAAACATTTGTTTATTACCACAAACCTACAAACATAATCTAGAAGTACCTCTAAGATACTTGAAAATCCACTTAACTGTAGGTTAATACTCTTTACCTAGATTTAAGAGGTAGCAATTAACAACACCAACAACATGAGCAATATCTAGTCTAGTGCATATAATGACATACATTAGACTTACGAACTACTGAAGCATACAGTAATTTATTCATGTCTTCTTTGTCTACCTTACTCTTAGGACATTGTTGAGAACTAAATTTGAAGTGACGTATAAGTGGAGAAACAGGTTTTGCTTTACTCATGTTCAATTTCTTTAATACCCTTTCTAGGTATCTCTCTTATGATAACCACAATTTCTAGCTCTTCCTATCTCAAATGATCTTCATACCAAGAATTTAATGTGCAAGTCGTAGATTTTTCATAGAAAAAGGCTTACTTAATGCAATCTTGAGATCTTGAATCTTCTCGGTATCATGCCCAACAATTAACATATCATCTACATATAATAAAAGAATGATAAATCCACTACTATCAAACTTATTTAGGAAGATACAATGGCCTGATGCAGTCTTAGTATATCCCTAGCAAATGATGAAAGAGTCAAATTTCTTATACCATTGCCTTAGATCTCATTTTAGCCCATATTAGCTCTTCTTTAATCTGTGAACTAGGTGTTCCTTACTCTTGATACTAAACCTTTCAGGTTGCTTCATGTAAATTTCATCTTCAAAGTCACTATGAAGAAATGTCATCTTTACATCTAACTGTTTAATGTCCAAATTCAAACTAGCAGCAATTCCAAGAAAATACAAACAGAAGATATCTTTACCCATTTGGTTTGGCTGAACCTCTTCATAACCAATCTTGTCTTATATCTTAGTTGTAAGCTATTCTCTTCAATTTTCAATCTATATACCCATTTATTTTTCAAAGGTCACTTGCCTTTAGACAATTCTACTAATTCATAAGCATGATTCTCACAGAAGGATTTTATCTCTTCTTGCATAGCTATTACCCATTCTTTCTTTTACTCATGTAACACTGCCTCCTCATAACATTTTGACTCTCCCCCATCTATCAACATCATATGCTCATATAGACTATGTCTAACGGATGGTTTTTATTCTCTTAAAGATCTCATCAACTCTATTTGCTAATTTTGTTCTTAGGTGTTATCTCATGCTCAACTGAATCTTGCAATTCTCCCTCATCATTAATAAAATCTTTAGGTATGGGTACTAAATCTACATTAGTAGAGATCTCAACTAAGGATTTAGCCTTCTTTAGCTTCTCTATATTTTCAATAGTTTGATATTCTAGGAAGACTACATCTTTGCTTCTAATAATTTTTTTCTCTACTGGATCCTATAATCTATGAGCCCCTAAAATCGCTTCTAAGGCAATCATACTCGAATTTAGAGCATTCAGGAAAATGTATCCAATTTAGCCTAAAGTATACGAGTAGATTAGAAAAATTAGTTGAAGTAACCTAGTGAAGTCAGATTTTAAAACTAATATCCTAAAAACCTAATTTTAGCCTTAAAAGTACAATTATTTAATATAGTGTAAAACTTGTCAAAATCCCTAAAATCGAGCCTAAAATATAATAAGGACTTAGAAATAAGTTATTTAAGCTTTAAAATGAGATAAGTTATTGAAGCTTTAAAAAAAATAATATAGATTAATATATTATATGAATATACATGTATTTTTATAAATATACCCGGTATATATAATAATTATACCTGAAAACCTAAATATATATAAATTAAGTGATAAATTCACAAAATTAAATAAAAAAAATATATCTTAAAAATAAAAGACATGATAGAAACATAATTATATGCATATACGAGTATCATATATATATATATACCAATATATTAACAAAATCAGTAAATATTAATATAAAATATCATTTAATAATTATAAAATAATAGGAAAACGACCTTGATTTACTAAGAATTAACATGGAGCAGCTTAAAAGAACAAGCAGCTACATATTGACTAAGTTTAATTGAAGTAGATGTTTATCATTTTTTATGCTATTATATGACCTAGGCTAGGATATGTACATGTTAAGGCTCGATATTGCATATATTATTAAGCTATGCTATTAAAAATATATAAAATATAGTTTATTTATATAATATGAAAATGCATATTATAGGGATATATATGTATAGAAGAAATTAAAATACATCCTTTAGAAGTTATCTCTCGAGATAAAATCCATATTATATATCATCGAGCTTATATGAACCCAAATATATTGACTTTACTAAAATTGGATCAATTTAGGTACTAAAATGGATATTTCCTGCAATGTTATGAAAAATATCGCCTTATAACGATCTTTGCATGATTGAAATGTAATTTAACTAATGAAAAATATCGAGACAATGTAATATAAACAATAGAAAAACTATGTATATTTGGTAATATTAAATAATTTAATATAACCTATGTAATAGAATAAAATACTTAAGTATATATATATGTATGTATGTGTGTATGCCTATATTAATATATAAGTAATACGCTTTAGAAGTATATGTTACACCCTAAAACCATAAAGTCACAACAGTCCTATTATGTAAACCAACCTGTGATAATAATTGACCTCACAATTCCTATCATAGATATAATCTACACAAGTCGTCTATAACTCCTTGCTTTGAAGTAAATAGCACAATTAAAATTTAAGCTAAAATTTATATAAGAAGTTAGAACCTTAAGTCATATATATATACATAGTCACATCCATATTGTTTAATAACATATTAGTCCATAAACCCAAAATATACTAATAGAACAATAAAAGACTCAATCATACATCTAGTTGATCCTCACTCCCCTGTAGTTTCAAAAAGAAATTGACCTCAAGATGGCACATCAGTTAGAACTTGCAAGAAAGTCTATAAGGATATGAACAACTACAGCTCGATAAGGTAGGTTGGAGACTTATGAATGCATAACAAACATAAACAGAGTTATCAAGCAATTAATTATATGTAATGCAATAAGCAAATGTTATCACATAACGTAGTCTAGTCCATTGTGAAATCAGAGTAATTTCACCTGCTCTAATCCAAGTTGAGGAGTTTTCATATTTATGCAATAGCTCACAGTCAAACCCTGGTTTTTGCAATAGAAACACTACTCCCCCTTAATTCACTTAATATATATATATATATATATAAATAAATCGTGAATACTCTAGTAAGTATATTGGGTCAGAATCAAGTAATATAAAGAAAGTAAGGTTATTAATCCTTCGAGGACTAAGAAATTATTAATCCCATGCTAGTTCTTATCAATATTTAGGCAATCAAAATTAAATTAATTAATCTAATAATTACTATAAAACTATTGAAAAGAAAATAACTATAGGAAATCTAAAATTAAGCAATCAATTGAGAATTATAGGAAAATAGAATTCACCCTAAATTATGCCAATCAAATTGTTATTATGTTATATAGATTAATAGCTATATGATTATTCAAATGAAATTATTATACATTAAAAGTTAAGGATTTAAACTCCTAATTAATTAGTCAACTTCTGTATCTTTTAATTAACAACAAACTCTAAATTACAATCATATATCTTTCGATATTATGATTGTCTAATGTTTTAGTAAATAATCAATCGTTGAACATTGCATTAATTTCTAGATAATTTCTAATTAATTCAATTAACTCTACTTCTACATTGATTAATCAAATCAACTAAGAATTTCCAATAAACCTTATATTAACTCTTGTATTATTAGGGTTTCTAACAATTATAATCAATTGAACTATTATAATCGAAATCATAGAAATTGCAATCATGAATCATCCATGTATCTCTTAATCCTATAATATGAATACAATCATCATCTTAGTTATCTAGAGTTTCATCAATTCCCACAAATAAATTTAGCTAGCCATAAATTTGGGAACAAAAACACAAATACTAATTGAAATTGCAAGGAAATTCATAATTGAAAGCATAAGTAATTCACAGAATTGCATAAGAATAATTGAAATAGATGTCATCAATTCTGTATTAAAAAAGGTAATCTTCAATTGCATCTTCATATTGGTTTCTACAGCAAAAGCAAATTCTTCTTAATGATCCAAGTGGTTCTTGTGAAGAATTCTTCAAAAACTAACTAAAGACTACTCTGCGTCTCTCTACGACTAAGGAAAGTGTGTTCTCTATCTCTTAAACGATGAAACATAAGTTATTTATAAGAAAAATTAGGGTTGACTCACGCGAAGTTTTTTCTCATGAAGGCCGGCAGTGTAAGTGCAAGGTTGACTTTTAGGTCAGTGGCGTAGCCATTAAGGGCTGGCGATGTTGACTTTAAAGGCTGTCGGTGTAAGTTGTAGGTCGGTTGCTTTCATTCCCTACTTGTACATATTGAATTGAACTTTGTTCCTTTGCGTAAAATTACTATAAACGGTCCTTAATTCCACTCTTGAATCCTCTAATTCCTAAAATAATCATTAAGTACCAATCTTTAATAATTTATATAAAATCAATAATAATTATATCTTAATTTGTACTTTAAAACATAAAAAATATGCCTTTATCACCCCCAAGACGATCCTTCGAACTATTGCTATCATCCTTACCACGACCTTCTCTCTTGTCACTTAGTTCGGTTAAGGACGAAGAAAAGACCATTATGTTATCCAATGTTATTTTTTTTTAAGGTATCGATGTTTGGTTGAAGAATTCTAATAGTCTCTTAAAAGGTTAAAATGCATGTCTAATTAGGGGATTTAGGTCAGTTATGATTAGGTATGGTTAAGGGTAATTAAACAATTTCACACCATTCAATTCACATTAATTACTAAACATAACGCAGATTTTAGCACAAAATCAGATATGCAAGTACATGTATATGTAACTACTTACAAACACAGTCATATATAATTTTGAGTACATTGAAATAATACTTCAAAATACGATGAAGTATTAAACCTAACTTACTTAAAATCCTTAGTTCGCTCACTTAACTTGTCATGGGTCAACTCGTTTCTATGTGTCCTATAATATAAATAGGCTTTTAGTATTTATATCTTGACGATATATATATACTTTAGGTGATGATTTAACTTAATTTTTTTTAATATCTACATATTATTTATTATTGATTCATTCTAGGTTAGTTTAGGATTTAGTTTCTAAATCTGATTCCGATTTAGATTCTAAATCAATTCTAACTACGTATATTATACGTAAATCTTTAAAATATGTTCCAAACCTTAATATGAAATTAATTACGTTTGGATCGAGTATCCTAAATATCACTTTTGGTCCTTAATCAATATTTTAGTCTACTTAGTATATTCAAATCCTCATTTATGTACTTAATTTACTTCCATATATGAAAATTTTATATTTTTCCTATAATTACCTAGATTTATGTTTCCTATCAAATTCATTATATATTAATATTATTATTATACTATCTATTTTAACCTATTATTTTATATTTATTATAATTCTAATTTCACATACTCTTAAAATTATATATATTTACTACATAATACTCCTAATAATCACATCTAATACCCTAAATACTACAATTATCACACCACATCTGATATGAACATCTTAAAATACATAATTATACATTAAATCAGTAATTATTCAATTAACCATTAATTAAGTCCAAATCACTCATTATATATATATATTTTAAATGCCTAAAAATTACTTAAAAATTTTGAAAATTCATTCTTGAAAAAGAGCTTCATAGCACTATTTTATAACCCCTAAGTAGTCTATACAAAAATTTTGAGCCTAAAACTATACTCCTAAGGCTATTTATTTCTTAATCGAAATATGCTCGGTTTTACATAGTTTCTTAAGTATCACATATTTCTAAATATAATTAAATCAAACCAATATTTTTTCCTAAATCTATATATATATATATATAAAACATCAGAATGCTAAATTTCATAATCTTTGAAATAATTTGATAATTTTGATGAATTAAACAAGTTTGGCCTAAAATCGGACTTGCCTAACTGTTGGACTTCGAGCCACCAATGGTGGTCCTAGGGGCTTTAGTCGGTTCAGTTCCAATTAGTTGTGGGTTTAGTCTAAATGCCTTAGTTGCATAATTTTTTTGTAATTTTTAAGAAAAATCCTAATCCTCTCTTGTTTCGGTTCTCTCTAATTTTGTAAGACTCTAAACAGACCAAATAAGCTTCTATAGAATTTTGGGTATTTATAGAGTTCTATAGGATTTTCTTGGCATTAAATTGAGTTGGCATTTGCCTTATCCTTTGCAAATTTTGACTTTCTAATTGGTTTTTTTTATTGGTTGAATTTTACTTTTTAATCACGGCATGCCATGACTTAGATTTAGACAATTCTCTAACTTTCTGATTTTTTCTTTATTTTTTTTTATAATTTTCTTTAATTATTTGGAATTTTTCTATCATTTTAGGTAATTTCATGTATTTTCACCTACACATAAATACATATGAAGTATAATTAAATACTCCTAAATATTATTTATGTTATTTTATGATTTTTAGTGTACATAAAATTTATCTCTATCAACTTATTAATTATCGAAACTCATTTTACGTATTTCTAATAAATAACGAGTAATATACTTAAAATTTGATATTATAATATTATATTATTTTATTACTTATTTTTCTAAATTTAAACTTACGAGATTACTTTTATTAATATTTCTAACATTATTATAATAATTAAGACTCGATCGAATCCTTTAACTAATCGCTCTAAATTTTACTTTCTAAATTTGATCCTATAGTTATAAGGCTTACGTATATTTATATAATATGTGTATATATATAAATAGATATTTATATCTATATGAGCCATTCTATTAAATAATTATATAAATAGTATTTCAACCAAAGTTATATAATAATACAAATAACTAGGTAAAATCATGATATTTTTGTAAATCTTATGAAAATTGAATTTAGGCTTTGGAATGTATATAAGAATTCTAAGTGAGTGAAGCACTAACATTTTAGACCTATTGGAGTGAGCTTCAATAAGTGAGAACTGCAAAGATTGAAGTATATGCTCACTTGTATTTATAAGTAGTTGTTTATGCGCACACTATATACCTGATAACTGAAATGCCAATTAGTGGTTGAGCTAAGTATTTTACTATGTTGGTTGACCTTGGTCGGTATGTTATGAATTGGTTGATCACCCTTAACCAAACTAATTAAAACTTAAACTAAAACTATAAATGAACATGCATTGCATTTTATTAGGGGATGGTTAGGTTTCTTTGGCTAAATTATGTCACCTTCAACAAAGTTGTTATGAATTGGCTTTGCCCCCACTTTTAGTCAAACTAAGTGACAGGGGAGGAGGTCACAGCAAGGTCAGGGGCATTAGATTCAAAGGTAGTCACAGTGGAGCAAGAGCCTCCATTACATAGGCATGGAATTAGCTAAGAGAGAGCCTCATGGCCTTTATGATTCGCATTGTAGCCATCATATTATAACTCCTCAACCTGAGTTAAAGTGGATGAAATTTCTTTAACCTTACAAAGAATTGGATAATATCGTACAGATGACACATTACTTGTTCATACATTGCACGTAATAATTAGTAGATAACTTGGTTGTACTGTTCAACTTTTATATGCTTTTTGCCTCCTCCCCTTATTAAGCAATGGTTTGCTTACTCCCTTACAAATTTTCTTACAGGATTTGAGTAATCATGACTTGTGATGATCACCTACAGGTGTGCAAAAAGGGTATATTTAGGCCTGAGTAAGGCATAATCGATGGGGATTATGTTTTGAAACTTTTTGTTTTCTATGGAATCAATTAGATTATCCGGTTAATCTAGTTGGATTCTTACTTTTAAGTCATATCACATACTTATATATTTTTATAAATACTTTGTACCTATCCTTATTGTAAATATAAGTTTGTTATGAATATAAATGTTAGTATATATGTAGAACCACGAATGCTTCAAAGTAGTTTATCGAATGAGCCTTATGTATGTTAGGTTTATGCTAGCAAATAAGAGGACAATTTCTAGCATAAAATTAATATATACGATGGACTGTTGCAACTTGATAGTGTTTGCAGCATGACATAATCTATACCCATATTCATCATGAACATAACTAAAAAAAATACACTATTTTGAATTTGCATTAAGTTGCTATTTTATCCTTGGTAATATGTACGAATCCCCTATGACTAAATATTCACAAGTGGTTATAAGAAACATTTTTACTTATCCATACTCTCTTTATGTATCACCATCTGGAGCATAGGAGGGAGATAGGTTGATCAAATCAACTGTTCTCACTATTTCTCGCAGGATGATTTAGGCAACTTAGCATAAGAAAATACACACTTAATTATCTTAGTAATTGTGTGATTTATCCTTTCTACAATGCCATCTTGCTATGAGGTCTTTTGCATTGTCTTCCCAAATCTTATACCATGACTTTCCTCAAAATGACCTCTATATTTACCATCATTATCTACTTAGACACATTTCAACTATTTGCCTATTTCTCTCTCTACTCTAATATAGGATTGCATAAATACATATAGAACTTGATTTTTGGATTACAAAGCAAAAGTTCACAATTTCTAGAGTGATCATCAATAAAAAGCTCAAAATAAGTGCATCACCAAGTAATCTATCTTTCATGTAACACACATTAGAAAGGATTAAATCAAGTACACGAGATTTCCTAGGAGGTAGATTTCTATGAAATACAACCTTATTTTGCCTAACGGCATGGCAATTAATACAAGTTATTAGATAAGTACCTTTCACATCAGGTAGTTTTTGCTTCTTAGCAAGCAGTTGCTTCTTAGCAAGCAGTTGTAGTCTTTTCTCACTTATGTGACCAAACTATTCATGTCATAGTTCAATTAATGTCTCATCAATCATATTCACCTCTTCTTTACTTAGTTTTATTGACATTAAGTAAATGGTATTACTCTTATTTCCTTTAGCCACAATCAGAGAACCATTAGTGGACTTCCATTTATCTTCAGTAAAATAGCTACTATGTCCTTCATTATAAAGCTTTCTTGTAAATATGAGGTTTAGGTCGATATTTAGGAAGTGTCTAATATCTTTGAGAATGAGCCTATAATGAGAATTAACCTTTAAAATAATATCTCCAATGCAAAAAAATTTTAGATATCCCATCATTTCCCATCCTAACATCACCATAATTATTAACAGTGTAGGTTGAGAAGAATTCACCATGTGAAGTCACCTGAAATGAGGCATCGAAGTTAATAACCCAATCATTATCATGGCATGTAAGACTAACATAATCATCATCCCAAGCAACAAAAACTTCACTATATATTACTATAATTGTCATATCTTCACCTTTTATGTTACCTTTGCCTATGGCTTGTTCTTTTTTTTTTTCAATGTTATACATGCACGTTTTGTATGTCCTAGCTTGTTACAGTGATAACCAGTGTTGTTTGAATTACGAGTTGACTTGTAAAGTCATGCAATTCTACATTTCTAGTAGCCATTCCCTAATCGACTTGCTTTCAAACTCATTTTTGGGTAAAGTCATTATAGCATGCGAGTTAACTATGCTAAATTGGTTAAAACACAAGTTAGTGTCCAATTATACTATTTCTATTCCTTTTCCTGATTGCAACTTTATTATGTTGGGTTTTTATAATTTTAGCTCAACCCATTCCTATTTCTCTTGTATTTTATCCTTACTTGTCTTTTTCTACATCTAACTTGCCTCCCTTGCCATAATTCCTCTTCTTTACTCAGTTCTCTAGTATCTAGTATCTCCATTTTAACTCCTTAAGTTCTTTAATTTGAAACCAAGTCCTAGTCCAAGATAATAGAATTTCATTGTAATTGGAAGCTCTGTTAAGGATTGGTATAATTCGTTGATTACTTTCACTCACAATCATTAGTTTTTTACTTTTTTTTTTCCTTTCCGAGTTCTAATTATTAGTTTTTATTTTCCAAGCTAAAGAGAAACATTTGCTTGCATACAATTGTTTCCCGTACAGACTATTAGCTTTATGATGGTGTGTTCTATTCCTATCTTTAATCTTCATATGTTGGTATGTTAGTTGAACCATGAATAACAGTTTTGATATTTTGTGTATTGTCATATTTCTTAGTTAAGATAAATTATGAAAATTAAAGATCTTGCAAGTGCTTTTGTATACTTATAAAATATTTGAGTATGGAATCGTATGTATATATGTATATTAATTTCATAACATCGTCGAGAGCTATCACTTCATATATGTGTCGGCCATTTAGCTTGAATAGATTGGATTTTGCTTAGTTTTTTTTTTTTTGGTTCTGGATCCTCTATCTTGCTTTGAAAGAGGTCTCTTAAGAGAATAAATAGTGATAGGTCTCTTGTTTAGTGATGTTGATTGTTGAACAATCAAGTAAGTGCTTACTTCATTTGAAATTTTTCATGTACTAGAGTCCTAGAGATTCCAATAGCTAACATTATACATTTTAAAAGAGATTAGGTTAAAGTGATTGAATATCAAACCATTTATTGATGATTAAGTTTTTTGGTATTTTTATAATGATCTTCCTTCCTTCGTTTACTGTTTACCATTTTAAATGTTTATCATTTGTGTGTTTGTTAGTGCTTATAAGGTTATTGACTCTCCTTTAAAAGAATTTTTTTTTTTATTTTTCACATGTGGATTCATGCTAAAGGTTGATATTTTCAAGACATATACAACCTTCCATAAAATATGAATATTCTTATCTAAACTTTGACATTCTTAGTGGACATACTATAAGACCTTACAAAAATTTGTTATCGGCTTATAATTGGTTAGTTTAGAATTGGTTCATAAAATTTAGAGCGATCTTGTAAGTTATCCGATTGAACTCAAATTTTATAAAAGAGTTAATGATATTAGTAGGAATGATCCCGCAAGTTTGGATTTAAGAAAATAAAATAATTAAAAATTATATTTATAAAATAAATGTATTTTACTCGTTATTTATTGGAAACGTGTAAAGCGAGTTTTGATAATTAACAAATCATTAAAGATAAATTATCTATGTACTAAAAATCATAAAATAACTTAAATAATATTTATGAATATTTATTTATACAAGATATGAATTTACGTGTAAGTATAAATACTTGAAATTACCAAAAGTAGCTAATTTATACTAAATAAATATAGAAAAATTAATAAAAAATCGAGTAAAATGGTTTATTATGCTGAAATTTGCTAGAGAATGATGTACCACGTTGGGATGTGTTGTGGCCAAAAGAAAAAGTGTGATAAGAACATGTAATGTAAAGAAAGATGTGGAATCAAAGGTACTTAGCCACAAACAAAATTCCTAACCCTAGAGATCATTTGGCCACTTTAGGATACTAGAAAAATTGGAGAGAGGTTTGATAGTGTTGAAGAAATTTTTTAAGAAAATTTACAAAAAAAAAAATAGGTGTGAATAAGGCAAAATCAAAGTATGGGCACCAAACAAGGATTTAGAAGTAAGCAACCACCACCACTAGAAGGAGGGAGTAGTGCCCAACTTAGTCGACAACAAGGGGGTGGTTAAAGTTAGCTAGCACGACAGTTTCTAATGAGTCTCACTTCTACTCCAATTTTTGCAAAAAATAGCAAAAATAGCAAAATATGTCCAAAAATTATGAAGATTTATATTTAGGCATATTTTTGTATGTAATTTTTAGGAAAAATGTTGTTTTGTTTAAATTAAGTCTAGAAATATATTGCTCTTAATAAATCACTAAAACTCAAGTTAATTTCACTTTCGTTTTCAAAAGTTTATTGATTTTTTTTAGCTCCAATTTTTTTTTTTGAAACACCTAATATGTATATTAAATTGCTACGAAAAGTTTTCATGAAAAACATTTTCCATATTTTTATTTATATTTTAGGCCCTAAAATCCTATTTAAATGACTATTTATCAACGTGTATTCAATAATTTTTAAAGTAATTGATCTAGATTCTAATTTGAGGTGAAATTTGATATTTTATAATATTGAATAATGTTGAGGGATGAGTTTGGTGGTGTTAGGAGCATTTGATTTGAATGTCATGGATTTAAAGTGTATGTATATGTAGTATGTCAAGTATTCAAATGCAAGAGTCAAATGAAGCTGATTCAAATTAAAGTGAAAATGGGCTATATGATAAACTTTGAATATAAATTATGAGTGTTTATACTAAAATATGGCATATCCTCAAATTAGAAGCTAATTCAGAAAATAGACCAGGAATAAAGCATATAGGTTAGACTAAGGAGTTGACTAGAAACTAAATAAGAGACATAATATACTTAAAATATAGTTAAATGAACCTTACAAAATGAATCAGGAGGAGTTTTTAGGACTTATGTGTAAAATCGTATCAAAAGCTGAATTAGAAGGAACTAAAAGCTAATTGAAAAGCTAAATCACAACCAAGGTATATACTAGCAAACTAAGAAGTTGATTAGAAACTAATCGAATATTATGTTTATTCAAATTAAAGTTAGTTAAACCTTATAGAATAGGTTAGAAGGCATTTTTCATATTTAACTGTAAAATGAAACTAGGAGCTAAATCAAAAGATCAATTAATGGTTGGATATATAAAGTGAATAGGAATAAGATTAATGTATAATTCAGAAGATTCTTATACCTATAATGTAGTTGGATAAGCTTAGAGGATGGATTGGTGGATGATTTAAGGCTTGAGAATAAAACTATAATTAGAAATTGGATTAAAGGCTGAATCAGAGACTAAATCAAAAGCTGAATCAATAACTAATGAAATACGAAACTAACTATAAGATACCTAAAACCTGAATAATTAGATATAATAAAACCCTAAACTGAAGATAAAAATAAGAGTCACAAAATAAAGCCTATGTATAGTAGTTATATGAATACAAAAACGACTTCTATATTGTAAGAACTATCAGTGAGGGCCTATTGCGAGTTACACCTTAAGCGAGAAAGTAGGACGTTTAGGTAAGTTTGAGATCAATACATAATTGTATTTTGAAATACTACTTCATAGGATTCAGAGGCTTAAGATTGTACTTAGTTGTGCTTGTAAGTAGCTTACTTGTGTGCCTGCTTGTATGTGTATGTTTCTGAGCTTGATTATATACTACTATCTAGAGGTGTGGTTTGCAATTGTTTGCATTGTGTGAAATTGATTAAACACTTCAAATTAGATTTAACTATACATATGACTTGTAATCATAATTAGACAAGCATTGTAATGAGGGGAAATGTTTAGGATTCTCCAACCAAATACTGACACCTTCGAAAGGAATAGCATTAAAGCATAATAGTTCCTTCTTTATCCTTAATTAAATTAAGTAATAGGAGAGAATGTTACAATAAGGGTGAAGGCAATGGTTCGAAGGTAGTTGTAAGAGGAGCGGTTTCAAAGTTGGTGTAATTTTTCTAATTTCACGATAAACTGGATAACATCATGAATGGTATTCATCTATTGCATTGCATTTAAATAACTGGTTGATAAACTTTCCTTTGTTTGATTTATAGTCTTGAGTCTTTGCCTCGACTTATTGAACGATTGATCACTCATATCTCTATAGATATTATTGTTGGTATTAGTTAGGAAGTGATATTATAACTACCCTGAAGCTAGCAATTGCCGAATCTTATGGAGTAAGGATATTAAACTGATGATTAGATACATTTATGAGGTTTTAGTTCTTATTTTGAAATCTTCTAATATCAAACTATGTATTACTTAAGCAAGATATGGTTATTAAATCATGTAAACATTACTTGGAGTATTTGAACCATAGTATATATTTTTGATATTTTCGTAAGGTGATAATATATTTAATTTATATACTATTTACTTTAAAATGAGTTAGTTATGGATATCTTATGTAAATCAAGTCTAAGATAATTGATAAAAGGTTAGTTTTTATCTTACAATAGCTTACACAGAAAGACACTTATGACTTTGCTGCTTTGAGGCATGATACATACTGCCTTTTTTTTTTTTACAATTCAATCTTTTATTTTACTCCACTCGATCTTTCTTCAACTGTGAATATAAAATTGGTACGTGTTGGTTATAGGTTGATAAGAGGTACAAACAATGTTAAATGCATGTAGTAGTGTCATCATTTGTCTTTGAAAATTCTACCAGACTAGCACATGGTATATGAAATGCATAAGATAAATTGGTTCATCTAGCTACTATTGTTAAGTATAATATAATTTTAAATTAAATGTTTGATAAGATATTGAATAGTTAATATAAGCCATGTTAATGATGATAGGTTTCAACTGGCAATATGGTTTACATAGCTTCTCAATGATTGCATCATACGTTAGTTTGGCAAGCTAATAGGTGAGTCTAATCATACCACCTAATTCTGCTCTGTTTTCACTTCCATTAACATGAATTTAATTCCTATTGTAGGAAATCCTATTGCATTATCTGCATTTTGTTTTGTTTCTACAAATAATAGTATACATAATTGTAGTTGTACTAATACATACAAACATTCTACAATCTACATTGATTTATGAAGATATGAAAAGATGATATATGAAACATTTAGGTGTGTCTTCTTCTCATGCACAAAAGAAAAATATTATTTGTGAAAAACATCTCCATTCGTATTCATTATATGCAATGTTTATTCAACAGGCAAGTTAAGTGATTATAATATACCTAATGCAAGATCTAATTTTGTTTCTACCTTTGACATAGAGATTATTCTTCCATACATCGAGATGTTATCTTCCAAATCATCTATAAAGAGCTTCAAAAGAAGAAATACACCTGGAAATAGATTTGATTTTGGTTATGACCTTAGAATTGATGTTAACAATAATGGGAAAAAAGGTGAAATGTAAGTATTAAAAAAAAAATTGTCTCTGGAGGCATTTATAGATATAAGAATCACTTAGTATGTAAGCGTAAAGATATAGGGCCATACATAAGTATGCTAAAGGATGTTCAAAAGAAAATGTTAACAATTTTGGTAAAAGTAATGAAAATATCATACTAGAAGAGAAAGTAAATTCATGGGATTAAAGATTCTAATGATAATGAGATGGAATAATTATCCTCTAAAAAAAAAGGAAAAAAAGTTCATGGATTTCTTTTTCAAGAAAAAGTAATGGTGGAACATGGGCAAGGGCAACCTAAGGAGTCATTAACCAGTTTATGAAGAAGGAGTTGAGAGAAGAATGTTGCCAAAAAATTACTCGTTTATTTTACAGTAATGCTATTCCCTTTAATTATGTAAAAATTTGGAGTTTGCAAATATGATTGAGGTGATTGCCCGATATGGTTGTGAATTTAAGCATTCTTCTTATCATGAGTTAAGGGAAACATTTTTAAAAGTGGAAGTTGCTTAGACAATATAATTGCTTGAGGAATAAATGGTGGAATGGAAAAAATTAGGCATGGACTAATAGAAAAAGGCTTTCCACATGTAATTTCTCAATGAATAGTCCTAAAGGAATGGTGTTCTTATTGTCTGTTGATACTTCTGATATCTTTAAGACAATTGATAAAGTTTTTTATATGTTATATGATATTGTAGAGAAGGTTGGAGAGAAGAAAGTTGTATAAGTGATCATAAATAATGTTGTAAATTAAAAAGTAGTAAGAAAAAGATTGATGGAGAAACAAAAAAGTTTCTATTGGATACCTTATGTAATACACTACATGGATTTGATTTTTGAGGATGTTGAGAAGTAATTGAAGATCCATTGTAAAACAATTGCAAAAGGGAGGTGAATCACCACATATATCTACTCCATGTTGGCTCGTTGGGGGTCAAGTCAACATCCTACTCTTTCTCTACCTCTCCACTCATTAGGCTATCCTTATAACCTCATCCAATGTAGTGAACTGTTGAAGTTCCACAATGTCTTAGATATCGTTTCTTAATCCAGTAAGGAATTTAGACACTATCCTAACTGATGGCTTATTTACTTTACAACGAATCATGAGTATTTGAAATTCTTGAACATATTAATCAATAGTTTAGTCCCTTCACTTCAACTCTTGAAGCTGAGCAAAAAGTATCTTACAAATAAGTATTTGGTATAAATATGTTTTTGATTATCCTCTTCATCTTAGGCCAAGTATTTACCTCTCTGTATCCATTTTGTCTTCTCATGATTTGAATGATTTTTCACCACATGGCAGCATATCCTGACAACTTAACAGTAGTACTTCTTACCTTCTCTTGGTCCTCATATTAGTAATAATAAAAAACACATTCAACCTTCTCCTCCCAATCTAAATAATCATTTGCACTCCCAAAACCATTGAAGCTCGAAGGCTAAAGTTTTATATGGTTGGTAGCTTGGGGTGCTCTAACTCACCCTTCTTTTTCATTATACTCCACTTCATCATTATCATCCATATCTCCCAAGTCAATCCTCCGCCATGTTTATCCTTTTACTCAATCAGCTCGAACTTATCGAGTTAGGTTTTATCCTCTAGCAAGTCGAGCAACTTGTGAGGTATTTTACATAGTCTCAACAAGTCAATAGGCCATTGCATGAACAACTCTAATCAGATCGACTAAGAGGTTAGTCACTTCATCGAGTCGTTTGTCTATACTCTTGGGGGTGCTTTAGGGTTGTTTTTCATGATGGACAACATCATTGTCGTCATCTTCAATACTAGCATTAACATTGGGATCCGTTATTTTCTTGACAAAACTTAGTAAATAAACTTCAAATCTGAGGTACAACAGTTACTATTCTAACATGTACAAATGTCCAATGAATTCACGAAGATAACTACACTAATGAACAATAAAGTCAATTGAAACTTGCACTATTTTCATATGGTTAAAATAGGGTAAAACAGAGTATACATGAAAACGAACTACTACACTCTTTTACTTACTTAAGTACTTCAATGAATCTCTATATGATTTTAACAAATCTCTATATGACTTCAACATACTACGACTATGAACACTGCTTCACAAAGATCTAAGTACTGCTTACCCAAATAAAACTTTCACTTTGGTACTAAGATAATGCAAACCGAGGCCAAGAACTGACAAAGTCGGTTATTGGGGTAGAAAAGCTTACAAAAAGCTTGAAGAATGAGACGGAAGTCACGTAAAAGAACAAAAAAGGGTAAGATAAGCAAATCCTATGAACAACTTTAAAGGATATGATGTACTAATAAAACTTCCAAAGACTCATTGCATAACTTGATATGGCATACGAGGTGATCCGGTAAGGTTACTCACTACCTAACTTTACTTAAGGGTTAGGATAAGAGTAAAGTATGTAAAAGAGCTAACGAGAGTAGTGTTCATGAAAAGAAGAACATTTAGTAAATTGATGATAAGATAATTGCGGTTACATGTACAGTGGGTATTTATACCCATAAAACTAGAGCAACTCGTCTAAAACGGAAAAGACTAAAAGGGTAATATACAAAGAATAATAGAGGATACAAATGTTAATTCAAGTAAATTAATGATTATTGCTGCAGATTCCTTCATGTAGGTTTGCGACACATAAAAACAGCATATTAGGGATGCTTTTAATAGAAACAGACAAACTAGTATTGTTAGGATGGAAGGCCAAGCACGTGTATCGAGCAGAGGTGATGGGCAAACTTAAGCTCATCTAAGTAGGAGTGGTTGTAGATATGTATTAGAGCTTTCAGCTTTTCGGCACCAATGTTGCCAATTTGGAGTTTGACTCGGTTAAAGTCGAGTAAGTACGTGTAAGGGGCCTGACAATCAATAGAGCATTCAACTAATCGGTATACGACTATTAAGAGATTTATGATTACTTGGCTCGACATCAGCTTGACCTCAATAGGAAGATTGGCTCGACTTCAACAAGAGTCAGTTGGAACAGGAAAATTCACCTCGTTAATCCTTCTAGGTCTTGGGCTCAACCGCGGGTTAGAGGTTTAGTAGCTTAATTTTTATCACTATTAGTTGGTGTTTTTTATTTTTTAAAAGAGTCTTACTTTAAGTTTTTTAATATTGTCTTAAAAGGAAAAAAAATTCTAAACATAAATAAAGTAGAGAAAGATCGATAAATTTATTTATTTATTTATATATATATATTTTGAAGGTTAGAGAAGAATAAAAGGAAGAAGCTTCTTTCATTAAAAAAAAAAGTTATTTTTTACAGCTTTAGTGATATATCTCATCGTTGATCTAGTGGTTAAAAGTAAAATGTTCTATTGAAAGAAAGTTTATGTTATTGATTAAGGTTAAAGGCCATAAAAAAGGATAAGGATTAGGCTTAAAGTTGAGTAGATAAAATGCACTCGCTTCCCTTAGTGTCTAGTTTAGTGTTTGAAGGTAGATGTTGATGAAGTCACATCTTGAAGACACAACCTCAATTTAAAAGAAAAAAGAACTAAGAGAAGGTAGTTTTAAACTCATGACCTCTTATTATAATAAAAAGCACTAAATGGTATGGTTCTCTTTTATATATTGTATCAATATATATATGTATATATATAAAGGCTAGATGATACATATATTCCATCCTAAATCATAATCAACAATCAGTGATGGAATTCAATAAATTTTAAACATATAAATATAATATGTATGTGCGCTTATATATATACTATACATGTATGATTTGCTTATTTAATAATTGACAGTTAAGATACTGTTAACTAAATGGATTAAATAGATCAACGCTTTTGTAAACTTTATAAATCTTAAATTTCATTATATTTTATAGAAATTCGATATAAGAGTCTACAAAAGAGTAGATATATTTGAATAGACAAAGTTCAAATAAATGGGTTAATACCTTATAACATTTGTAAGTATATCATGAAATTATAAATGCTATACCAGTTTGTGTTTGTAAATAGCTTTTGGATGTCTATATAGATATTTGTGTTTAGATATAACAATGCTTAATTGGTAATTGAGCAACATGTTATGGTATGTTGCTGTGAATTAATGAATTGTTGCTTTGAGTATCAATGATAGTTGATCACCCCTAAAATAAAATCAACTAAGCGTGGACTAAAAACTTAACTACTCATGCATTCTAACCTGTTAGGGGTACATTTAGGGTTTTACCAATTGAATACCAACCTCTAGGAGAGGCGAATGGTCATCATTTTTTGAACTCAAGTTTGAAATAAGTGATAGCAAAGGAAGTAGCCTTAGAGTTGGGAACTCTTTAAAAGAGGATCTTGGAAGAGCTAATCTCTTCTACATAAGTTTGGATATGGTTAATAGTTACTTACACACTGATATTCTAACTTGGTTCCAACTCAAATTAAAGTGGGGTTATTTTCTTTTGTCTTGTTAAGAACAGGATAATGCTATATAAATGATATTTATTTGTTACATTGTGCATAATTAATTATCTAAAAATCTAGTTACTTATATATGTAAGGTATGATTAGGTTTGTGACAACATGAAGATAGCAATAGGTAGGTTCTTAAGTAAGAAAAGATAAGACTAAATTAAGATGGAGATCTATTTTATTATATTGTCCTTTTCTATCAACTGTTAGAGTTGCTTTTGGGAGACAGTTGTTATGATTGTATGTAAGAAGTTTTATATAAAGATTTTCTTTATCTTATAAGAATTAAATCTTTTTTTTAAATTAGTTTGTTTATACTTTCCATTGATTGATAAGCTTAACAATTTCGTTGTTGAATCTTATGTATAGCATGTTTATGATAATAGCTCAATGGTTAGCTATTATTGTAGAGATATATACGTTGTATTGTTGCCACAGAACATCATTTAGGGATAGTGCAATTTTGTGATAGTATCACATAATTAATTGATGAACATAGTAGTTATAAAATTATGAAAATATTAATAAGTCATTGAGAAGTTTTCATCAAATATTAATATTATAAAATTGCAAAATAACAAATTACAAGTTCTAGAGGGCATTTTATAAGTTTAGAAGGTAAAGATGTTAGGGTATTCTTGAATGATACAAGATAAGTTTTGGTTTAAAAAATACCAAGATCAATAACTAAAGGATATGATACAAGTAAGATCATGTACCCAACTAACCTCATGTTATCCCTACAAGTTATCATAAGTGGAATTTTTTATTTTATCTTATTTTTACCTCCCTTCCCCTTTACTAAGAGAAGATGTGTGTAGCAATGATGTTACACTTTGTAGAGGAATCTGACTCATGGGGTTTAAGCCTAATAATGACATGGACTTGATTCTTTGGGCTAAGGTGATAGGGCCTAGAGAGTTAAGCTTATGAAATTTGGGATGATTAAAGGAGATTTGACATGATGGGCTTAGAGTAAGGCCTGTTAGCTCGGTCTACTTGATCCAACTTTTCTTGGTTTAGCTCATACCAAAAAGATAATAAAAGCCCTTTATTTGGGATTAAACTCATGAAAAAAGCCCACTTGATATCTATTTATAAAAGGCTTTAATCTTAACCTTTAATTAACATCATGATCCAACAAATCAAATCCACCTAACATTTCCTATAAATACTTCCTTCATTTCCTCATTTGAGAAGAGACAAATGCCCACTAACACCATTACGTTGTTGGAATTCTGTCTTAAAGATCAAAACAAGCAAACACCTCAAGAACACCACCTTATTCTTCACCTATTGTGGAGTTTGATGCCATCGCACTCTTCCATCTATCATCTAACGTGCCTACCTCACTTGATCATCCCATACGTGTAAGTCAAATTATTTTCTTAGTCACGTGTAATGCAATCTATCATGCATCATGTATGTGACCTCTCCTGATACCGAAGCCCACACATTTCTTTGGTGACTCTACTAGGGAGGAAGGATTTGACATTCATGTCATGGTACCTCCGCAAAGAAGGCTTGCTAATCTTACGGACGCTAACGATCAAGAACAAGATGGTACTATTGTTATCAATAATCATAATCTACCTCTACTAGGAGGTACAAATCAAAGAGATGACGCTCAAGAAGTTATTCCCGATAATGTACAACTAATGCGAGAGTTACAACAAACTAATCAGAGTTTAAATGAGCTTAGGGCAATGTTTGCCCAGTGTCTACCTATTTTGGCTGCTTTCATTGCTGCACAATAAGAGGCAACTACTCTAGGGCCCCCCAATGTGATGCAACAATATATTACACCAGCTTCCGAACCATTCAATCCTTTGATTACTGGTGAGCAAGATGCTCTTAGAGCTGAAGAAGCACCTCCTATAATGGAACCTGTACCTACATAGCATACCCCACCTGAGCTAATAAATCAGGGAATTCAAATAGAAGGCTCATTGTCTTCATGTGTTACGATTGTTGAGTTTGTAAACTCTACCCCTATGAATTTAGCTCCAGCGAATTTGTTCCTGTAAACTTCACTAACTATACTCCAACAAGGCCAATAAGGATAGAAGCATCTACTCAAAGGGCTTCGTTTGTAACTAAGGAGGATTCAGATGTATATATGAGGGAGATACAGGAAAAATCTATATCAGCCATCTTGGAATTGAAGCTCCCATATCATTTACACATCACTATCAAGCCATATCCAAAAGACTATATGAGTCTGAAGTTCATGTTGTTTAATGGGAAGAAAGGGAGCGCCAAGGAACATTTATTGAGATTCATTGAGACCCTAGAGGTTTATGGCTTAGATGATGATCTAAAGTTGAAGGAATTCTCAAAATCCCTTACAAAAAGGCTTATATTTAGTATGTTAATCTCCCACTAAGGTCAGTTGATTTGTGGGGAGGAATGTGCAGGATATTTCCAAAAAAAAATCTTCTCTACTAAAGAAAGGGTGACTTTCACTGATATGAGATGAATTTGTCAGAGATCTAAGGAGGATCTTATGGATTATATTGAGCGGTTTAGAGAATGCTCTTTAGATATATAAGATGTTTATGTTAAGAGAGAACTAGTTAAGATTTGTATTCAAGGGATGTTCCCTAAATACACAGTCTATCTTAAGAACCTATCATTGGCTTCTTTTGCTACAGTAGTCGAAAATGCATGAAGGACCAATAATTCGATGGCTCGACAAAGGAATGAAGTTGGAAGTTTCAATAAGCATAACTCATCTGTGAATGCTTCTTAAGGCAAGTCACAAAAAGAAACAAAGAAACCTAAAAATGATAAGTCTTACAACGTTAGGCTTACACTGACATATCCTTATCCAATAGCCAAGGTACATTAGATGTTAAATTAATGGTTACGTAATGGAACTCTCAAGTTCCCAAGGGTTGAATGTCTCCCTACAAATGAGGAGAATAGCAATCTTAAGTATTGCAGATTTTATCGAACTATTGGTAATCTAACCAAGGATTGTTTCACTCTAAAGAGAATATTTAATGAACGAGTTGCATGAAGAGAGTTGATTATAGACAACAACAATGTTAAGAATAATCCACTGCTGGCTTATAACGACTAGAGAGGAGCTATCAATGCCATCATCCACGACCTTTCCATGAGTGAAGCGGTTGACGCACAGCCTTCTGAAAGTAAGGAAAAGTCGATGGCAATTCATGATGAAGAGTATCCACCTCTTGTCACAGCATTATTAAAGATTTCCAACTTTAGAAACTTCTTCGACTTACTGGGATTTGATGAAAATGCTAAGCTTGTAGCAGTAGTTTTACTTATGTAAATCTCTAAAGGTCAATATGTAGAGTATAGCGTAGCACAGCTTGTAAAGAGAATGGTTAGGGCACACGAAAACGCCATCTTATTCACTGAAGTAGATATGTGTGTGAAAGGCCCTAACCATAAATGTCCATTATATGTAGAAGGTGTTCTTAATGGTTATCCAGTTAAAAGAACATTCATTGACAATAGTTCTTCCTTGAATATAATGCCGATGAATATATTCAAAGTTGTAGGGATCAATATCTGATACTAAATTAGACAACCCATATCAATAAATGGCTTCAGTCACACCCTTACTAGCTTTGTTAGATATGTTAATGTTGATCATAAAGTTAAGCCTATTCATAGCACCACAACTTTTCATGTGATCGATGCGCCCATATAATATCACTTACTTATAAGCAAAAGTAGCTGTACGATCACAGTTTGGTTCCTTTGACGTTATACCAGTGTGTCAAAGGACATTAGAATGGGAAAGATGTGTTTACTCCAGCTACAAAGAATCCTTTTGAACAATACGAGTCTTATTTTATTGAATCGGGATTCTTTGATGAATCTACTAAGGATGGGGAAACAACCATAGTCAAGCCATCTGGTATTCCCTTGCCTACATGGGAGGAAACTCAAGAGGACTAACAAAAGAGGAGAAGGATGTGTGGATGTCATGGAGGAAGGAAAAAGAATAAGCAATCTACTAAAATCAAAATTTTCATTAAAGAGGATGGATGGTGTGTGTACCATTTATGATGGTTTTAGGAATCTGAAGAAGCGTGCTTATCTTCTTTAGATCTCATACCATTCCAAGAAGTTCACTGATAACTATTATTTTAGATACATTTCACATGGTAATTTTATAATATTTCCCTTACATTTTTGGTTTTCTTTAAAGAAAATGATACTTAATTGAGTAAAATTTTGATTGCAAGGTTTGAACGTGTTCTAATTGAAAACGAAGAAAAGGAATTAAGTTTTACTCAATTTGGAGTTCAAATGAATGAGTTATGAAGTTTTAAAGTTACATAAATAATAAGAATTTTGGTTAGAAAGTTATACAGTCTAAGACATAACTATATCCCTAGGCTGTGTCCATCCAGGAAGATTTGCCAAGGTCAAAAAGTTACACAACCTAGGAACATGATTGTGTCCTAAGTTGTGTTTAGTGACGAAAAAAAGAAACCTTACAATATATTATAAAATGATATACTAGGGTTTCACACATAAGATTGGATATTCAAAAGAGAAGAGACTTGAGAAGAAGGAGAAGAAAAAGGCGAAAATAACATTTAACTTCAAGATTGAAGAGATTTATCATCAACAAAAGGGGTTTTTCATGTTTTATTTATTAATTTTGTTGCAATTCATTTTTAGTTTCATTATGATAGCTTAAGACTCTTGTATTTAGGATTATGGAACCTAGGGTTTCATGTGACTATTAAATTGATTGACAATTTTCAACAAAGTTTCTATCTTTTCTTGATTCAATTATGTTATTTAATTGTTAATTGATATTTCTAGAGTATTAATCTATTATATTATGCATGATGATTGAAAAATCACATGAATAATGAGATCTTAACATAATTGGAGAGAATTACATGTATACTTAAAGATAAGATACATGTTTCTTCCAAAAAGTTGTTCTTTTGTATGGGAATTCGTTATACATTAATGCGATTCTAAATTATATTACTAAGTGAAGAGATACCGGTAAATAATTTAGGATTAGGGTTAATATACTTAAGAAATGTGTTAACTTTAATTGTGAATCCCTCCGGTCAAGAATAATAAAAATTAAATTGGATATATTTTAAGTGGTCACATGTTAAATACTAGGGGAAATAATTCTTAAATACGTTATTACCTTCTTAAAGTCGTTCTCAGTTTTATCGCTTTCTAAATTGCTTAATCAAGTCTCATAATTAGGTTAGTTTGTTAATCTTAGTATTTTTAATTCATTCAACTCATCACGATTTTCTAGTTAGATAATAAAGCTAAGGTTAATATTAGTACTCAAAGTCTCTGAAGGATCGACTTGGACTCACATCCGCTATATTAAAACTGATAGGTACACTTGCCTGATTTCATTTACCCTGCCCATAACAATTACAAGATCAAATGAAGCCTTAAGCTAAGGAAATAGAAGAGTTAGATTTCGCACGATCAGGGGAGTCAAAACAGCCAATTGTCATTAGTAAAAGTCTCTCGCAGGAAATGAGGGTTCATATTATCAAGTTACTAAAGGAGTAAAAAGACTTATTTGCATGGGCTTACTAAGAGATGCCTGGGTTGGATCCCAGCCTTATTGTACATAGATTGAATATTGCTTCTAGGACTACACTTTTTGATATGAGGTAAGTGCACCTATTAGTTTTAATATAGCGGATGTGAGTCTGAGTCAATCCCTCAGAGACTTCGAGTACTAATATTAACCTTAGCTTTATTATATAACCAGAAAATTATGAAAGTTTGAATTAATTAAAAATACTAAAATTAACAAACTAACTTAATCATAAGACTTGATTAAGCAATTGAAAAGGCGATAAAATTAAGAACGACTTCAAGAAAATAATAACGTATTTTGGAATTATTTCCCCTAGAGTTAATCATGCGATTGTTTAAAATATATTCAATTCAGTTTCTATTATTCTTGACCGGAAGGATTCATAACTAAAGTTAATACCTTTCTCAAGCATATTAACCCTAATCCTAAATTATTCACCGGAATCTCTTTACTTAGTAATATAATTTAGAATTGCATTAATGTATAATGAATTCCCATACAAATAATTAACTTTCCGGAAGAAACATGTATCTTATCTCTAAGTATACATGTAATTCTCTTCAATTATGTAAAGATCTAATTACATATGCAATTTCTCAATCAACATGCATAATATCATATATTGATATTCTAAAAATATCAATCAATAATTAAACGACATAATTGAATCAAGTAAAGATAGAAACTTTATTGAAATCTATAATTCAATCCAAGAATCACATGAAACCCTAGGTTCCATAATCCTAAATACTCGAATTCTACGCTATCATAATAAATCTAAAAACGAGTTTCATCAACAACATTAAATAAAACATGGAAAACCCCTCTAATGGATGAGCAATCTCTCTAATCTTGAAGTTGATGTTGTTTTCGCCACTTTCTTGATGTTGTTTTTGCCACTTTCTTTATGTTCTCCTTAAGTCTCTCTCTCTTCTCTTATGTCTCTCTGTTTTTGTAATATCTCCCTATCTTTTAAACCCTAAAATATCCTTTTATATGTGTATTACAAGGATTCTGTTTTCGTCACCAGACATGGCCGTGTCCCCAGGTCGTGTAACTTTCTGCACTAAGGCAAAATTTTCTATACAACTTCATAACTTCTTCATTTGAACTCCGATTTGAGTGAAACTTGATTCCTTTTCTTCGTTTTCGATCCTAGAACGCGTTCAAACCTAGAATTCAAAATTTTACTCAATTAAGTATCAATTTCTTTAAAGAAAACAAAAAATGTGAGGAAAATACTATAAAATCACCCTATAAAACATGTTTAAAATCCGAGTTATCACTTGTAAAGCAAGGATAAAGAGTTTTCCATCTTAAGATTGAAATGCAAATCAAGTAGGAGGTAGAGAAATTGTTACGAGCTGGTTTCATAAGGCCAATCGAACATCTTACCTAGCTTGCTAATGTTCTTGTAAGGAAAAAGAATGGATAGATAAGAGTATGCGTGGACTTTCAAGATCTAAACAAAGCTTGTCCTAAAGATAATTTTCCTTTACCAAATGTTGACACTTTGATAGACATAATCACAAGTCATGAGTTGTTTTCATTTATGGATGGTTTTAGTGGATATAATCAAATTAAGATGGTGATAGGAGACGCAGAGCGTATGGCCTTTCGTACATTAGTTGGAAACTTCTATCATACCATCATGCCGTTCAGACTTAAGAACGCAAGCGCCACATATCAAAGGGCAATGATCGCTCTATTTCTTGACATGATGCATGATTGTGTAGAGGACTATGTTGATGACATAGTCATCAAGTCTAAAAGATTACATGATCATTCGATTCATTTACAAAAGGTCTTTTAACGATATCGGCTATATAAACTTCGCATAAACCTCTCAAGTGTATTTTCGGCGTATCTTCAAGGAATTTTCTTAGCTTTGTTGTGCATCAAAAGGGAATTGATGCTAACCCTGCAAAAGTATAAGCCATAAGATTAATGTCATCTCCCATTACCTTGAAGGAATTAAAAACCTTTATGGGAAAGGTCTTGTACATTAGAAGGTTTATGCTTGCACTTGTAAAAATTTTATACTCGTTGCATCAACTTTTGAAAAAAGGAGTCTCATTTGAATAGGATCGAATCCATGAAGAGACGATTTAGAAGATTAAGACAATCCTGATTTCCTCGCAGACTATGACTATACCTATCAAAGGGAAGCCGTTAGTCTTATATCTTACTTCTATTAACAAATCTGTTGGAGCTTTACTTAGGTAAGAAGTAGAAGGTCAAGAGTAACCTATATACCATTTGAGCCGAACCCTTCAAGGGAGTGAGGTCAATTACTCGACTTGCGAGAAACATTGTCTTATGCTGGTATTTGCCATATAGAAACTATGGCACTACTTTCTTACATACAAGATCTATCTAGTGACTCGGTCTGATCCAATTAAGTACTTATTGTCTCAATTGGCTTTGTCAGGACGTGTAGCAAAATGGTTGCTTCTCCTTGAAGAATTCAATATCATGGTACAATCCGCTAAAGCTATCAAGTCACAAGCTTTAACTGTTCTTTTAGCACATTTCCTAAATGCATAAAAGGGTTTAAGTACATATACTATACCGATTAAGTTTCATGAGGATTCTTTTATGGTTGAAACAGAAGGAGAATGGATATTGCAATTTGGCGGCTCAACAAGTTGGGGAGCTGGAATTGTTTTGACATCACCTGAGGGTCATGAAGTACCACTGGCATTCAAACTTGATTTTCAATGCACTAATAATGAGGTTGAATATGAAGCATTATTACTTGGCTTATTATTGGAAAAAGAAGTTGAGGCACACAATTTATGTGTGCGAGGTGACTTGAACTTAATCATTAAATATGCTACATGTGAATTTGGATTGATGGAACCTATACTAGCACCTTATGGGGTTGCAATGCAAACCTTTGTCAAAAAGTTTACCTCTGTATGATATGAGCACACAACATGATCTACGAATTGATATGCTGATGTGTTAGCCACTTTGGCATCTAAGATTTCGATTTAAGATACAAGTAATGGCATGGATGTTTAAGTAATAAAGAAATCTATCTTGTGTATAACATTGAATTTTCTTAAGGAACAAGAAGAGGTACAAAATGATTGGCACATCCCACTTATGGAATAGTTGGTGCATCCTAGTGCAGCCTTTGTTTCAACATTGAAGAACTTCATCAACATCAAGGGAATGTTGTATTACAAAAGCTCGGAAGGTATATTGTCTCATTGCATTGGAGCAAAGGAAGCTTACATTAAATTGGACAAGTATCACTAGATTTTGTGTGGAGAGGAGGGGCCTCCGTTATATCGACGTATTCAACGTGTAGGTTACTATTGGCCTTCGATGGCTAAGGATACGCTCCAAGCCCAAACACATTGTCCCAGATGTTTTGAGTTACTTGATCAAGGCGAATGCAATTTTGTATCTAGCACATGAAACTAGAGGTGTCCATATATTGACTAATTAGAAAATAATGTACTGCTTACAAATGGTACAGATGCTAGATTTGTAAAGCGCAAAGTTTAAAAATATCTCATGCATGAAGGTGAGCTTTATCGGGTATCATTTATGGGGAAACCCTTAAAAAAGCATTGCCCCTCTTCAAATAGAAACGGTTCTAATAGAGGTATATGCCGAAGAGTATGGAAAGCATTAGGGAGGAAGAAAGTTGTATTATTATTTACTCAATAGATGATACTATTGGCTTACAATGGAAGCAGACGCTTTTAATTTTACCAAGAGATGTGCTGTTTGTCAACAACATGGTGATGCTATCCATGCCCCTGCAATTACGCTTCATAATATTACAACCCCTTGACTTTTCCATGCATGGGCATTCAATCTCATTGGACTTATACATCTTCCATTGAAGGGATATATTTAGATCTTGATCGAAATAAAGTGCTTTAAAAAATGGGTGGAGGCAATTCCCCTAAAGAAAGTAATGGGGCAAACTGTAGCAACTTTTATAAAGGAGAACATTATATGCCGATTCGGGATCTCAAAGCGCATCCTTTCCAACAATGGAATTCTTTTCATTAATTCTCATGTTCGACAATTATTGGCTTCCTATAATATCAATCATATTAAATCCACACCCTACTATCCAAAAGGGAATGGGCAAGTTAAGGCAACAAATAAAGGTTTATTGAGAGTCCTTAGTTGTATGGTATACGACAATCATAAGGAATGGCATGATATGCTATCACTGGTGCTTTGGCCTTATAAAACGTCAAAACGAAGGCCAACACAAGCAACTCCTTTTTCATTGGTATATGAGGCTAAGGAGGTGGTTCCAATAGAAGTTTTGATTCCATCTACCAAATTGGCCATAAATGCTGAGCTTGAACCCAATATACTACGAATGATAGACCTGGAAGCATTAGACGAGAGGTGTAATACTACCAAACGTAATCTCATTAACTATTAACATAGACTTAGAGTGGCTTATGATAACTTAGTAAAGAAGAGATCATTTCAATAGGGCGATGTTGTACTTCATACAACCGAGGATGTGTGCCGAGGTATTTTAGTGTCGAAATTTACACCCAAGTGAGAAGGGTCTTTCATCGTTGAAGAGGTACATGAGAGTGGGCATTACAAGCTCTAGAACCCCAAGACTAATGCCATTACAACACCTATAAACTTCCAATACATAAAAAAGTTTCATATGTAAAAATGTATGATATATCACAATCCAAATGAAATATGCAAGTCTAGTTATATGAGCTTGCTTTCAATCAATTGTTTTTCTAATCAACACTTATCTAGAGTAAATATGGCATCACTATTACTTAGTAAGAGCTTTGCCTCCTAAGTACGCTATGGCCTTAAGTTCATGTTATGCTAACTAGTAAGAGTGTTGTCTCCTGAATGCACGGCATGACACCTTTTATACATAACTCAATTTCACTATCTTATGCTTTACACATAATCATATCAATGGGGTTAAGAAATGGGTAATACCCCCTTAACATGTTAAATGCCGTTTTTATCAATGACGAATTGCAAATTATGGTTAAATGTTGCTTGTACAAAAGATGCGCAACATTTTATTCTTTATTCTTTTAAATGAATTTTTAAAGCTTGATCTAAAGTTATTATGACATACATCATGATTGTGCTGCTAAAAATAACGTGCACTATAACTACTATGACATCCTTAATGCTCGTAAAAGAATTGAGTTAATACAATGATTTATTCAACGATATTAAAAAATAAAAAGTATGAGAAAGTCCAAGTAATAAAAGGGAAGTGTTCCCTCATTCAATTTCCTTAAACATGCATAAAAGTCTAAAGCATAAATAAAAAGACTCAAACGGGAATCACTCAATGACGAAGCACTAATCTAATAGAAGTTTTGCGATCTATGTTTGCAATACGCTTTTGCATTTCCAACTTAAACACCTTAAGGTCAGCTTGAAGTCGATCATGTCATTCTACAATGTCTTATGATTCTAACATTTTTGGGCTTCAAAGGCAATCACTTCTATATTTGGTAATTTGAAGTTCAAACCACGTGCTCTAGCAACACTACTTATTAATAGCTACAAGTCTTGAATGGGTACTTGTCGAACCTTATTTTAATTTCCTTAATTTAACATATATTAAGCCCAGCCTACTTAATATAAATTATTTGATATTAAATTAAGGAAATATTTATATAAAAAATTTAAAAAATGGAGTCACCAATCGGTTCAACTAGTAAAAAATGAAATTAGAGTTTTTTGGCCACTAGTCTGCAGATATTCTAAAAAATTGATTTTTAGAAAATTAAATCAAAGAAAACCAAGTTCAAAGGCTAACCTATTAAAACTAAGCTACCATGTAAAAATTAAAGAAAAATTAATGGGCTTTTATTTTTTATAATTCCTTAAAAAATACTAAAAATATACCTAAACATATAAGAAATAACTAAAGTGGTTTTTTAATTATTTTTTATTACGAATTTCTAAAAAAAAAAGGGAAATTTTTTTTATATAGTTGCTTTGAAGATATCTATGTACCCGCTAGTTGGGATCAAACAGGTTGTAGTTTTATTTTTTATAAAATATTTAGTGAGTGGATTATTTTTATTTTGAAAACTAAATCAAGTTTACATTTTTTATCAATGCATTATTTAAAAAAAAAAACCCTAAGAAATCTAATTTTCATGAATATGAGAAAACCCTAACTAACTAAATCTTTTTGAAAAACTCAATTGATATATATATTTTTTTAATTTTTAAAACCACTACGTATAAAAAAAATATCTTTTTTAAATCATAATTATAAGATATGTTAGAGATACAGTTAGATATGTATCTTGATATGTATTCTTTTTTAATCTTAACTACTAAATACGTATCTCAACCATAAGATACGTATCTTAAAAAAAAACATAATTTTATTAAAAAATATAAATTTTCAATTAACTAAATTCTCCCCAACACTCTAATTATCTAAAAAAATCCAATGATATAACAATAAAAATAATAAACCTGCACTAAAAGAAAATGAATTAGTAAAGATAATTAAATTAACAAAGTAAAATAAAATAAAATAAAATAATTTTTGCTTAAATGAATCGAGTCACACGTATTGTTCGTGCGTTGGATTTCATCTCTGAAATTGAATTGTTAGACATTGGGCTTTTGGATTTAGATTGTGGAAATTGGCTTCAGATCGTATCGTGGAATTGGCGTTGGATTTGTTGTTATTGTTGGTCCACGTGAGTAGCTTTATAGGTTGATGTCAGTTGGATTTTGGCTGCTTCAGTTCAACGTGGTCAGGGTGATTTGTTGGTCGTAAGTAGGAATTTAGCTGTGCAACTTGTGACAACGGATTAAGTTCAGGGTATGTTGGTCTTCAATCAAATTTGGATGTTAAGGAATTGAGGAATTTCGTTTTGGTGAATCATTGGGTTTCGAATCAGGGGGTCAGTGATTGTAGCGTAGAATTTGGAACGTAGAGCAGGGCGTCTAATTAGGAGATTACATAAGCTTGGTCGATGGACGTTGAGGTCTTGTGAAACATGATTGTCTGTAGGCGAGGATGAGGGCTATCCAACATGAGGATTTGGTTGTGTCGAGGGAATTGCGTTTTGGATGAGGGAATGCTTTGTAAATTGGGATCAATGAGTTTGGTGAAGGAATGAGGAAATTTAGTCAAATGTTGTGTTTGTAAACTTGGGGGCCTGATTGGTTCTAAGTGTTGTTCGTGTGATTGTGGCTGCTATTTGTTTCAGGCGATGGACTTATTGGCTTGTTGAATTGTGAAGCAAGGGCAGTGGACTTACATTTGTATTTGGTGGATTAGGTTGTAAATTGTGGTATTGTGAAAAAAAATCGTTCTTAATGTCACGTGCCGACTAAATATTTATAAACCCTTAATCGTATCTTTCGTATCGAAGAAATAGAAGATACAATTATGATTTTATAAAGATTTAACATAACTTCTAGAAACTCTACTTAATTCGAGTTTTTTTTTTTCAAGACCTAATTTAATCCAATCTATTATAACCCAACAACTTATTTAATAAATCATAAGTTTATTCTGACTCAGTATAAATTAGATAAAAATCTACTTTAAATTAGACTAGGATAAAATTATTTTAATAAAGCTCAATTCTCCAATGACTTAATGGTTTATTTATTTAATCACACGTCATTATCCAATTTAACGTTAAATGATCCGACGCGACATGGCTCAATACAATACAATCCAACTTGACTCAATATTATTCAACTTGACTCAACATAACTAGACTTGACTCGACTCGACTCGACTCAATTCGACTAGACTTGATACAATTTGACTCGACTATCTTTTTTTATTTTTTTCGTTTTTATTTTTTTATTATTTTCTTATTTTTTTGTTTATTTATTAACCTGTTTCAACAAAAATGGCAAAAATGAGATATCTAAAGTACTAATTCCCAAGATTTTTCTAGAAGTGAAATAGCTTTCCCAAGTAAGGTTATTATAGTATTTGTCACCTCAAACCAAGACAGATCAATCTAACCCAGAAATCACACTCCATAGGCCGTAAGTCCTCCAGTGGCTGTAAAAGATTTGATGAAACTGTGAATCCATGAAATGAAGAATATGCCCTAAAAGGCTAAGGTGTCTTTACTACCACTGTATAGGTTAAACCTCCCTTAATTTGCTTCGGTACCTCAACAACTACAATAGGATCAATATGGTTATGAGTCACTAGCGAAGGAATACAACTATAAATTGGGGCGATGTCATCAACTGCTACAGTACTTGAAGAAATGCCATCCACTATACTATCTAGTTAGCTATCAAAGAATCCGGCTGCCCCCAAGACCTTAGTATACTCCTAGATATCAACCTCCCTTAAGTGTATAGCCTCATGGTTGTCTCTATTAACCATATCGCTTAACTCTCTCAAAGCTTCAGTCTGTTTCTCAATTGGCCAATTCACTTCAATGACAGCTTGGTCTTAAATTTCCTCTTGATCACTAATACTACCTGATGGACCATCTCTATCACTACCTTCACTTATGTCGTCGAGAGATTCATTAGTGTCTAAAGACTCATCATCACCTCACTATCATTGGTAACCTCAATAGGATGATCGCTTGCTTAAGGTGTTTTCTCAAAGCAATGTTGGATAGGAAAGGAGAAAGAACGGAAGGGGGCTTCTTGGATGTCTTGTCATTCTTCAAACTAGGAGTAACATTCCTATTGCCCTCATCCTATAAAGAAACAAAGAAAAGTGATGAGTAAAGAAGTCATGAGATGCAAAGTGTAAAAACCAAAAGGATGATATTAACGAGATACCTTATAAATTCGTGAACACTTGATTTGTTTGATGGTAGGTAATTTGGGAGTGGAATGGTCTTTCTTGTTCTTATTTCTTATATTGGAAGGTGCCTTCTTCTTCTCACTGGGAGCTTAAAATAGGAATTCATCCTTATAAATAGTCTTCACTGGAAGCTCACTCTTGACCAATGTAGTCACATATTTTTTAAAGTCTTCTAAGCAACTCGTCCAGTACGTAAGCTAACTAGTGGAGGCAATCCTTTAGCAACTGATAAATGGAAAAAACAACTGTCTTACTCCTAATCGAATGTTTCTAAAGTCATTTGGACGTAGTGATCTACAACATTCATAAAAGTCATCATCAACTGATATTTTTAGGGGACCCCTTGGTTGAAAACAAATTGGCAAATGACCTAGTATGGTATGTATAACATCAACCTACACTTTAGATAATGATTGCATGAGTCACCCTAGTCAAGTAAAGAGGGGAGACCTTTGGGTAAGCACCAAAGGATGAAACTGGCTTCAATAGCATCGAGTTTTTCCCTTACACCAAGTAAATTCATGACATCTTTTTATCCTTTTAGATATGGGTATCACAAGTATCCAAGTATCTTGCTGGTGTAAGGGTGAAAAGTTACTTCTTTATAGCTGCCCAAAATATCTAATAAAGCGCTTATAAGTTGCTTATTGATCTATGCCTAAGCTCATAGCTTACTACATTTGGGCCGGTCAGGATAGGATTCATAATATCCCTTATATCACTTACAAAAGAAAATATGCAAGAATATTACATCTATATGGGATACGATACCGACCCATTGATTGAATGGAGGCCTTGTGATAGAGATTGAGACGTTGGTACAATGATCTTAAGTAAAATAATCCTAAGGCAAAACAATGTCTATGTGCTATATAAATCACCAAGTGAAATAAATGAGGGCTCACACCGTCTTTCGAACCACCAGGAAACACGTACAACAATAGCCAATAAGCAATAAAAGTCACCAATTCATACTTGTAAGAAGAGATCGTTCATGAGATAACTCGATTAAATTCACAAAATCAAATAACAAAAGTAAGAGTGTTGATGCTCACTCATGCTCTTAATTTCCTTTAAAGAAATATCTCACCCAAGCATTAAAAGTAGCTTTTCTACGAATGTTTATGGCTTTCTTTCTTTCTGCCACCAAAGTCAAGATTTGGTCTTAATCCTCTTCAGAGATCGTAGATGTGGTGATATTAGTTGTACTGAAATCATGAAGGTGCAGAAGTGTGATAATGTCTTCAAGGGTACATGTAATCTCACCCTACGCAGTTACAAATGTGTATGTCTGAGTGCTCTAACAACACATCAGTGCCCTCTAAATTTCTATGTCGTTGGAGCCAGGAAAACTGAAATGAGAGGAAATGTACATTGGGAAATATATGTCCACCTTCTCTAAAGTATCAACATAGGCTGAGTTACTCAAACTATGATTCACCCCAATTAACCTAACTGACTACGAGAATTTAAGGGAAGTGAAATAAGCTTTTGGGTAGTGGGACTTCTTTCTTCTCATTCTAAATTGAAGCACTAAATCTTCTTTTATATTTCGCCTCTTGTGCACTTAAGGTTCTTGCTTAATGAAGTGTAAGGTATCTTGAGCGTTCGGTTGTTTGTATAAGTCTCGCCTTCTTATGTTAACCCAAAAGGAATCTTCTTTTATCGTTGCATCGGGTCATTTATCCTGTAGTGAAGGTAAGACCGGAATGTAACCATCTTGGACGGTTAGCACTTGCTTGCCATTATTCTTCTTAGGCATCTTCTTCTTGGATTCCTTACCTATCTCTCGATATCCCTTACAAAGCTGAATAACGAGGATCAATTAGTCACATGATGAAAAGAAGAAAGTTCAACACAAAGCAAACAAAATAAAATGAATAATGAGACCATACAAGGTATAATGAAGCTCGGTTTAATTAAATGCAAGATACACAATGAGATAGTTGCAAACGTAAAAGAAGTGTTGTTTTAAAGAAAAGTCTACGAATTGGATGAGCTAAAGAAATACAGGCAGTGAGAGAACTTGAATGCAAAGAAATTCATAAGGTGAATAGAATGAATTAAATAAATGGAGGTATGTAAGACTAAAGTGTTCTTGATTGGGGGGATCCAACCCAATTTTGTTAATTATCCAATCGAATACTTAATCTCAAATTGGTGTTGAAATGGTACCAAAACAACTTGAAATTGCTTATAATACAATGGTGAATGGGGCTTAACATATTCGATCCACTTCAATATATATTATTATATTACCAACAAGAAGGTAATGGGAATAGGAATGACATTCAATTGTTGTTCTCAATTGGAGACTAATTTCCTTATAAGCTCACGCATAGGATTAAATGTCGGACACTTATATTTCATAGTAATACTTGTTTATCACTGCAAGTCCTTGTACTTCGTAAATTTTAAGATAGAAACAAAATGTTTGCCTAATGATGCCTATACCAAAATATTAAGACCTCTGTTCCCTTTGCCAACCTCGATACATTTGCCCTACCCTTACGTAAATACATGAACTCTTGTCACTTTCAACCTCATGGATTCTGCGCCCCCCCCCCCCCTCTCTCTCTCTCTCTCTCTCTCTCTCTCATTTTCAATTCCCGTTGCACAATTAGCAAAACCCAAACTGGCATAGATCGCTAAGTTAACATAGGTATTGTTTGACTTTTGAGTTTCATTCTTCTTTATCCCTCTTGTTTCTGCCTTTTCCAGATTTGATAAGCTCGGTAGAGTAAACTCTGGGAGTGGCTTCTCTAGAAGCAGATTCCTATTCTCAATTAAATTCAATACTTGCTCTAAACTTTGAATAGATTATCAAAAACGCTTCTTGGTGTAAACACTCCAGATTAGCTACTAAGTGTAAATCTTTCCTTGAAAAACTTACCTCTAACCACTTCTCAAACCCTTAACCCCCCCTATTTTAACCTTGAATCATCAATCCCCCTTTTTAATGGCCCACTCCAATTCTCTCTTTGTGTCTCCAAATTGATCCCCAGTCCCTTCATCAATGTGCACTATTGTAGCAATGTCAAGGTTGTTGATCCTGTACTCGATGCTGTCTAAAAGTTCATTGTGTATGGGAATCTCCATAGATAGGTAGACTCCTTGAGTGGTCTTAAGGTGAAATTACTCTCTAATTTAACCAATTTGGTTTGTAAACGCCATGAATTGAATTATGAAAAATGTTGAATTATTGGTTTTGAAAACGTTGTTGAGTATGGTTACTTTGATATCATTGAGAGTTCATGGTGATTGTTTGTTGATGATAGTTAGGACTTGTTATGATGTGTACTCATATAGTAAGAATGTAGATAATTAGACTGTGGCAAAAGCTTCTCTTATTCAGATGCTTATGATTATGTTTAGAAGAATGGAGGCAGATTCATCTACGGTTCCAATTCAGCTTATTGTTGTTGCTGAGTTAATGGAGCCTATGGAGATATCCGAAGTAGATGCATCCATGATACAGTTTGTATAGAGTTTTATTATTAAGATTTGCAAGATATTGGCATGGTATTGAATCCTGCTACGATTAGGAAGAACCTACTTGTAGGGCATGATGGGGCATTTGAGACAACTACAAATGTAGAGACCACAAGTCTCACTGATTTGTTGGATTCGACTAATAAAGACATGTTAGACATAAAGTCTTAGGAGTTTAGTATGTATAAGACAACCTTATAGGGAAGAAAAAGGGATAAAGATATGCCTAAGTTACACAAGAGTTGGATCCCGTGGCCTACTGGTATACAGCTCGATTCGATTGCGCTTACTCGTGTCGAACTTAAATCGGTGGTTGTGAGTAAAGTGTTAGACTACTTTGCTACTTTAGTTTCTCTAATTGCCCTATTTTAGCTACTAATTTCACTTGAATTTTGCTTGGTGGTGAACTTTCTATTTATGCTATACATTTGTTGAAACACTTGAGCTACTAATGGTGTATTGGACTCAGTAATTTTTTGCTAAATGTGTTCTTACATACAAATTTGGTTATTATTAAAAGTAAATTTCATAGTTGGTCCCCGGGCTCTAGTCTTCATTGACAAATTTGAATTTCTTTAATGATACGGATCAACGATAGCAGATCTTGAAAAGGCAGAATGGGTGTGACAGATAGGGAGTGAGATAGTTAATTTCGACGGTGAAGATGAATAGATATAACTTACCAGAACACAAACACTATTAAGGGTTTGAGCTCAAAATAGGGTTCGATACAACTCATGAACATTAAATGTTGTTCGGAATTCAAAGGAATGTTAGATGCAACTCACTAACCAGTTCAAATGAAGGGGTTCATCACAATCTTAAGGTCAAGATCAATAAGAATGCAGGAGAGATTAAAGAGTTTGATTTATACTTGATAATTCGACAAATGTTAGCTTAAGAGTAGCCTTACTTAAAAGGGGAAAGATTCCAAAATGCAGGAATATACTTTTTGTCTACTTTCGTATTTTCATATGTCTTGTTCTGATGTTTACAGATGTTGCTATTTATAGTATATCCTAAACCCTAGTGGCAAAACTATAAATAATGTACAAGGCCTTAAACCCTAAAAAATTGAGCCCATAGATAAAATAAAGGAAAATACATACAAAAATACAAAACTGTACTTTTTATAAGGGAAGTCGACATGAAGTTACTCGGCATGTCTTAGAAGGAGTAGTATCCGAACCAGATGGGGTCGACAGTTAGATGTATGGGTTCAGGAAAAAGTCCTCGAAGTTTTGCAGTGTTTAGTTGAGACACCAAAAAGGTTAGCCCAATAATTGCTGAGTTCTAGAATCAGTTGGCATGAGTCTTTTGATGTTGTGTCGAGTAGCTCTTTGGTCTCGAGTACTTGGCCTTGTGGTATCTTGGTACCTCGACTAATGACAGACTTGATCTTGAGTGTCTATCTTCCTCCCTCTTGCCCTTCTCGTTATAGCTCGACCTTGGCAAGCATTGATAGGCCTTTGCTTTGGACAGGTTTACTGCGGCTTAGATGTAGTTAGAGGTTAATTCCCATCATATGAGCTTTGGTATTTAGGTACGATTGAGAAGGATATTTTCATGTGTATGGTTAGGAAAAATGAAATCAAATGAGAATGTGTATGGGGCAAAAGAAAGAGAAATCGATAGAAAGAATGTATGAAGATACTGTTGAAGTTTAAAATGTATGAAGGAAAACAAAAAAGGGAATAAATGGAAATTTGTAAAAGGAAACAAAAAGCTATGGAGTTGGTTGTGAAGTGAAGAAAGAAAAGAAGGAACAAAGAAAGCTATGGATGGAAAGAAGGTAGACCTTCAAAATGAGCTTATAGATTTAGTTGAATTTCATGACTTGTTAGAGAAGAATACTTGCACATTAGCTTCATAGCAAGATAATGGAATTAGGAAAACTAAGTTGCAAAAATGCAATGCATGGTGTGCTTGAAAATGTTAATTTAGGTTGTGCAAAGTTCATGTAAGAATGGGTTCTCTTCTTTGCTATTTTAAGTCTATGCCAGTTTATATAGAAAGCGATGGAGCTTTGTGATTGTGGAACTCTTCTACTTGTGCAAAATCAAACAATCAATTAATCTTTGGGAAGAGTCCAAAATGTTCTAAATTAATATCTACTGTTTTGAAATATTCCATGTACCATATAATGTCTTTCGGTATTTAAGGAAGAGATCTATTGATGACTCTAATTTACGAAGATACTAAGGTGCTTGGCTTAAAACTATTGAAACTATTTTTTCTGCTTAAAGGAAAGAAGTTGAGGATATAAAAGGGGAAGAAGTCAGTCACTAACCTTTAACTCTTTACTTATATCCAATGTTTTTTTTTTTTTTTTATCAACTTCTTACAGTAGCATCCTTCACTAATAATGTTTAACAATGATATTTGTTTTCTTCAAGAGCAAAACCCAACCACCATTGGAAATGTAACCTGCAGTGACCATGACATGGTAGCAAGGTTATAAAGGTATAATTAGTATTTTCATCATCAAAGGCAAGTTGTTTCATGGAGTAACAATAGTACTTACCATAAGAATGACAATTTTAGTCTTCAAGTAGTCTTTCTCATAGCTTCAATGGTTTTGAGTAAATATGACGACTGCGAGCTACGGTCTTCAAATTCCATTATACTTCTTCATATTGGTTTTCTTCCTTCGATAAGTTCGACTATTCACAACCCTGACGTACTCCCATAGTTTCGGTGGTCTTCAATCTTTAATCGCTATTGCAACTTGTTTTGCTAAGTCTTCAAATTTTAAATTCGAAGAAACTTAATCCTATGTTGAATTGTTTGAATGAGGAGTAAAAGAAAATGAAATCGAAGATGTGCATAGGTTGGAAGAAAACAAAATTGAAGATGTGTATGAGTTAGAAAAAATTTTGAAGTAGAAGAGATGTGAAGTGGGGATAATGGGAATGAAGATATGAAATTGCTAAGAGAAGATACAAGAAAAAAACATGGCGAAAATTTGAAAGAAAAGAAGGAAAGTCAAAGTGTATGTACAGTAAGAACAAATCAAATTCGAAGTCGAAAAAGAATGTATATGAGTGAAAAAGAGAGATATGGAAGAAGAAGTATACATTGGGGATTTGCTGATGAAAGTTGAAGTATTGGATGAATTCGGTGAAATGAAAACAGAAAGATTCAAGGGGTTTGAAATGAAATCGAGAAGGATTGTGTATAGGATGGAATAAATTCAATGAAGTGGAAAAGAGGACTAGAAGAATTACTGGGGAGTGAATATAATAGATGATTATGTGGCGGTGTAGCTTGGACACTTATAAAAGGAGTGAAGATGCTAATATATATAAAAAGGAAGCAATAACAGAAAAATATTCTTTAGTATCTTTCATGCAATCAGAGTGTGACACCTCGTTTTGGAATTTTAGAATCATGTGCTTGTGTAATTAATGTATTTACTAGGTACATACCATTACAAATGATTCAAATATTAAGAAATCTCTTGAGAATGTGGTCAATTTACTATGTATATGGATATTTAATTCATTCAAGTCATGCCTTCTATAATAAACATTGCCATGACAACTTTTTTACCTTGTACTCCGGGGCTATATATGTTATTTTCAAATGAAATATATATATATATATATATAATCTAAGTCAATCAATAAGTAAATAAAAAAGATGTAAAGAACGAAGTGGATGATGCTTCCATTTGTGACATCTATTGAGGGAGGAAATATGACCAAAAGGAAGGGAATCTCGAACGATCATTTATCATGACCATTGTAAAACTATAACGATCACAAGAACGAAGAAAGTAATATACACATGTGGTGAAAGATGTAAGTTGATTCTAGCTGCATTGATTAGGCATTGAAGAAAGTATGTTTGATGTATACTTGTGTCTATGGGGGGCTATAAAATTGCCACTTCACCATCAAGAAGAAGATCACGCCCTAGGAGAAATATGATTTTGATTAGTTCGAGGCAAGATAAGTATATTACATGGTGTTTGATAACTCTGATTTTAAACATATTTCATATGGTGATTTTATAGTATTTTCTTCACTTTTTTGTTTTCTTTAAAGAAATTGATACTTAATTGGGTAAAATTTTGATTTCTAGGTTTGAACGCATTCTAGGATTGAAAACGAAGAAAATGAATCAAGTTTCACTCAATTCGGAGTTCAAACAAAAAAGTTATGAAGTTTTGAAATTACACAGTTTAGGACATGACCATGTCCCAGGCTATGACCATGTCCCAGGCTATGTCCATGCAGGGAAATTGGCTAGGGGCAGAAAGTTACACGACTTGGGGACACGGTCATGTCCCAGGTCGTGTTTGGTAAAGAAAATGAAAACCTTTTGATACACTATAAAAGGACAGATTAGGTTTTCACAAGATATAAGAAACATTAGAGAAGATAAAAGACTTGAGGAGAAGGAGAAGAAAAAGGCGAGAACAACACCAACTTCAAGATCGAAGAGATTTTTCATCAATCAAAGGGGTTTTTCATGTTTTATTTTATGTTTTTTATGGAACTTGTTTTTAGTTTTATTATGATAGCTTATAATTCGTGTATTTAGGATTATGGAACCTAGGGTTTCATGTGACTCTGGGTTGATTTATAATTCTCAATAAAATTTCTATCTTTGCTTGATTCAATTATGTTGTTTAATTGTTAATTGATATTTCTAGAATATCAATACATGATATTATGCATGTTGATTGAGAAATTATATGTATAATTAGATCTTTACATAATTGGAGAGAATTACATGTATATTTAGAGATAAGATACATGTTTCTTCCGGAAAGTTAATTAATTGTATGGAAATTCATTATACATTAATGCAATTCTAAGTTATATTACTAAGTGAAGAGATTCCGTTAAATAATTTAGGATTAAGATTAATATGCTTGAGAAAGGTATTAACTGTAATTATGAATTCCTCCGGTCAAGAATAATAGAAAATGAATTAAATATATTTTAAGCGGTCACATGTTAAATACTAGGGGAAATAATTCCTAAATACGTTATTACATACTTGAAGTCGTTCTTAGTTTTATTGATTTCTAAATTGCTTACTTAAGTCTCATAATTAGTTTAGTTTGTTAATTTCAGTATTTTTAATTCATTCAAACCATTACAATTTTCCGGTTAGATAATAGAGCTAAGGTGAATATTAGTACTCGAAATCTCTAAGGGATCGACTTGGACTCACATCCGCTATATTAAAATCGATAGGTGCATTTACCTTATATCAGTGTTACAAATTTTGTGCTGCAAAGAACTTTAGCTATCCTGGAATGTTGGCAGCCGAATCTTACAAGAGAAAGAAAATGAAACGATGATCAGCATCTTCAACATGGATGATCGTGTTCTAAGCTAGTAAAGGGAGTTCAAGTATAATTTGGTTATTGAAGAAAAGCTGGTTAGCCTTAGAATGTTTATCATGAGAAGAAAATCAAGACGATATTGATACATGGAGTCATCCAAATGAGATTGCTAATGTGAATTTAGCGGATAAATTAAATTCAACAAAACCAATGACTTATGAAGATCAAATTGAAGAAATGAATCAGCTAAAAAATGGACAACTCAAGGAAGATTTACTTTAATATTGTTGTGAATGCAATGTACAACTTAATTCAATCAAGGCATGACATATAAGTAAAAGGTGCTGCAAATTCATGCATTAAGCTACTTCTTGAACAAATTTAGTGGTAGTGCAATCGTTCAATAGCGTATGTGCTAAAGTTAATTTAAAGGCTTATTCAATGCCCAAATCCTTTTCGACTTTGTTTGAAAGACTTTGGTTAGAAGGCAAAATGTAGAGAGTTAAATCTGACTTATGAGCTTTAAGCCCAATAACAACATGGACTTGACTTTTGAGGCTAATGTGACAAGATCTAAAGAGTTAAGCCCATAAAATTTAAGATAATCAAAGGATATTTAGCATGGTGGGCTTGGAGTAAGGCTTATTAGATTGATCTGCTTGATCTAACCTTTCTCGATGGTTTAACTTACACAAAAAAGATAATAAAGCCCCTTTATTTGGATCTAAACCTATGAAAAAAACCTACTTGATATCTATTTATAAAAGACTTTAATCCTAACCATTAATTAACATTATAATTTAACAAATCAAATTCACCTACCATTTCTTATAAATATTCTTTTCATTTTCTCATTTGAGAAGAGACAAATTCCTACTAAAGTTATTATATTATTCTACTGAAATTTTATCTCAAAGATTAAAATATGCAAACACTTCAAGAATATCACCTTGTTTTTTATTCATTGTAGAGTTTAATATTATTATATTTTTCTACCTATCACCTAACGTATTAGAACTTACTATGGCTGCTTACTCTTCCTTTTTACCTTATTTCATTTGATCATTCTATACATACAAGTTAAATTATTTCTTAATCGCATGTAATGCGATTAATCACGTGTAATGCAATCTATCACGTAATACATACGTGATCTTTCCAAAAATCAAACTCCTACATGCTCCAAATGATTTTTTCTTTTTTAATAATAGCTTAAGTAATTATTAAGCTATTATTGTATTACAGCATAATTGCTTCGAAGCTTATCAACTAACGGAAGTATAAATAAATCAATTTATAGAAAATAAGATTCGTTCTAATAGGATACAAAATATTTACATGGTCTCTTGTATTACACGATTTTAACAAATGACATTGGTCCCTCCCTGTCGTAGCGGAATATAGAGCCAAAATTTTTCCAACCGGACCATTTTAACAAGGAAAAGAAAGAACTACAAAATTTTAAAAGGTAAGGATGGAAAAAATAAAGAAAAAAGAAATGCTTATTATTCTAGAATAGAGATTACTATCGAAATTTTAAATTCACTTATTCTTGGGGCTTTCTGCAGAAGTCAAAGATCGGACTTTATCAGGCCCATAACACCGGTTTATGACGGTCCAGGATCCGGTTCATCCTCAACTGGAATTTTGTTCGGTTGATCGCTGTTGAACATTGAATCATCATTATTCTCTCTTCCCACCGTTCCCCTTTTTCTTTCAATTCGTATGTGAATTCATCCCATCCTCGAAGAGAGAGAAGAACCGAAGAGAGAGAGAGAGAGAGAGAGAGAGAGAGAGAGAGAGAGAATGAGTGGACACGACTCCAAGTACTTCTCTACGACGAAGAAAGGAGAAATCCCTGAGCTCAAAGAGGAACTCAATTCTCAGTACAAGGTGACGGTGATTCGCTTATTCTTCATCTCGATCTTTGATTTCTGATTCGTAAAGTATATTCGTTTCCGTTTTGTGATTAAATGAATTAGGCCTTTGAGCAGATCTGTTGTGTTGTTCGCTTGATTTATTGAAGCAGGAGTTTCTGATTTGATGATCATGTGTAGATTAGATTTATGTGTGATATAGTAAGAGATTGAAGTAGTTCAATGAGCTCGTGCAGCTGGATTTTTTACTATCATTTTGATTTTTGTCTTGTTAGGTAGTTGAATTCAGTGTTAATGAGTCAACATTTATAACTCTTAGTGTTATGAATCGAAGGTTTTGTAATTGGATGTAGATCTGCGATATATATGTCGAGAAAAGTGCGTTCCTTTGAAACTATGAATTATGAGAGAGAGAGAGAGTGAGCATTCCTTTGATGACGGGTTTGTTTGTTATGTTGGATATGCGGGATAGTTATTGAAGTAGTGTGGTTTTGATTGGTTTTGGAGTTACTTGGGGTTTTATGTTATACTTGACGGAGTTTGCGTTTGAGAAACTTTGGTGATGCAAAACAGTGTAGTTTGTATTTGATTTTGGTGCAACAGAAATGTCAGGGATGATTATTGAAATGATATTAGATAGGTAGCTGGAAGGGAAATTTTGGGCTGTATTTCATAATTGGATTAATATGCCTATAAGGTCTTAGGAGAAGCTTTCATAGTGCAGAACGCCATTTAGTAGTAGGACTATGGTTATGAAGAGAGTCGAAGCACCTACTTTTAGAGCTGTAATGTGCCTATAAGCACATGTGTCTGAATTTATTATGCCTAACATTGCACCTACTATAATGCATGATATATTTTGTCAAAATAATTCTGGTGCAGGATAAGAGAAAAGATGCTGTGAAGAAAGTGATTGCTGCAATGACCGTAGGGAAGGATGTCTCTTCTCTATTTACGGATGTTGTGAATTGCATGCAAACTGAAAATCTGGAGTTGAAGAAACTTGTATATCTATATCTAATCAATTATGCCAAAAGTCAGCCTGACTTGGCAATACTTGCAGTAAATACATTTGTGAAGGTAGGGGTTATGACGGACCTTCTGTTTTTGCTTAGTGCTACAACCATGAAAATCATGTATAGAATAACAGAGGGAATCTGGTGTGGTTTGATTAATGCCTGATTATTGTTAAACTCGTACCTGTTGATGCTTTTCTAGGATTCACAAGACCCTAATCCATTAATTCGTGCTTTGGCCGTGAGAACTATGGGATGCATTCGTGTAGACAAAATTACAGAATACCTGTGTGATCCTCTTCAGCGATGCCTTAAGGTTTGTCAATTTCAATTTATCCTTCTCTTTCTTCTCTATGGTCGTGAGTCTCGAAGTCTGTCTTACATGCAACCATCACTGAATACCAGTTGACATGAACAAACACATTATATTCTCTGCTTAATGCTAATTTACTATGGTCAATGACTTAAAAATCCTTTAGCACTCACTCACTAGAAATTTTAATAAGCAAATATTTCTTATTGTTTTTTATCAGGATGATGATCCATATGTCCGTAAAACAGCAGCAATATGTGTTGCCAAACTATATGACATTAATGCAGAATTAGTAGAGGACAGGGGTTTCCTAGAATCCCTCAAGGATTTGATATCTGACAATAATCCCATGGTTGTTGCAAATGCTGTTGCTTCTCTGGCTGAGATACAAGAGAACAGTGCTAGACCCATCTTTGAGATTACAAGTCACACCCTCTCAAAACTTCTTACAGCTCTTAATGAATGCACTGAGTGAGTACCAATATAAACTCATTTCTTTTCCCTTTTCTCGAACTAGTTTATTTTAGTTCTTTGTCTCTTTTTGGGTCACGATACGTAATTCTTTTCTTTTAATGTGGAACAGCAACTCTGCTATTTATTATTTGGAAAAAAAAAAAGGCATGCACAAAGATGTAGTAATTCCAGCAGGAACTTACAACACTTGGAGAGAATGGGTTCTGTTTAAGTCTAAATCTGTGAACAGCTCTTGGATAATTTCTGCTTAGATTTCTATTAATGAAATGATCTTACATCCTTTGATTTTTTAGAAAACTACTTCTCATTAAACTTTGTTTACATGTGAATCCTGGCTACACAAATCCACCTTACTTGATTAATAATCAGTGATATGGTAGATGAAATAAAATTAAGGTTTAATTACTTATGGTTTAAACATCTCTCAAGAGCAGATATATTTCTATTACAGATTTCAAAAAATATAAAAAAGCGTTAGCATCATGGATTATAAGGATATTTGGCCAGTATTTTTGGTTAAATTGAAATGTTAGTAAAAAGGGTTCCTTAGCTAGCGTTTGGATACCAACACAACAAAATCCTTATATACATGCTCTTTTGGAAGATAAGATTATTGTTTTAGGTGCTTTTTAGAAGAATTTTATTTTGTCCTGCACTTAATTTTTTGTACCACCTACTGTGTTGCACAACATTCAAATTTTGTCATGTCCCTTGAAGGGTATTTTGTCCAGCTGTATCCATTTCAGAAACTAAACATGTTATTAGATATTTTCTTCAGTCTAGTCCCTTAAAATTATGCAAATAGAATGCTACCTTGGTGCACAAATTAATCTGAGTTAGAGTGAGGCAAGGGGAAGGATGAAGGACAAGCACAATTGAGATGGTTTAGCCTTATGCAAAAATGACTTTTATGCGGCACTTGTCAGAAAAGGGCATGGAGGGAAACGATTAATAGCAATATGACATACTTTGGTATTGGAGAGGGTATAATTTAATTGGATCCATGTATCTGTTCCCACCAGTTAGGAATAAGGCTTAAGTGTTGCTATTTTATGGTTGAAAATGATGTAATAATCAATAATTGGGCACAATTTGAGGTTGCTCTCCAACGGAAAAGGTGTACACCTAGCACCCAGTGAAACATGACAGAGAGATCCATCACAAGTATCATATGTCAAAAATCAGAAGTTTTTGCCACTAGATTGGCTGGTGGTTCACTGGAAGTGTGAGTAGGCAGTTGTTACACCTAGTGTTCAATTAGAGTTCAAAAGATGGTTGCTTTAGGAGAATTAGGGAACAAAAGGGGGAATTATATTGGTTGATTGAATGTAAAAGGGTACAGAAGTTGCTAAAAGAGCTAACTCCGAGGGAAAAATCTGCCTCTCAACCCTCTCTCTAAGAGGAGATCTGCAATGACAAAATTTTCCAATTGACTTCAATTTTTCTTCCCTAAGGCTTATTTAAAGGCCATCTAAGGACACATACTGCTAACTAATATAAACAAACAATATTCTAGCTATAACCAACAAATTAATTGATATGATTTTAAAATATTTAATGTTAATTACTGATAGAATCCTAAAAGATTTAATGTTAATTACTGATATGGCAAAGTGGAAGGTGATGTGGCAAGTAGAAGGGGAAAGGTTAAGGTGATTATTATTGCATAGTAGTTGCTGATATGGGAAGTGGAAGGGGAAAAGGTGATTATTATTACTTATTAATTGTTGATGTGAAAAGTGAAAGGGTAAGAGACTCCATTTTAATAGAAAAAAAAGGTAGTTAGAAAAAGGGAATTTTTTTTGTAGAATCTTTTTTTTTAGAAAATTTTTATTGATCTTTTTATAGAAATTGATTACAAACTCCAATTCCTCCAACTAAGAATGACCATGAGTTAAAGCTCACTCATGAACACCATTGCTCACACAACTCAAAAAAAAAAACTTCCAAAAAAAATCCCCTTTTTCTAACCGCCTATTTCTCTATTAGGATGGATTTTCTTGCCTTTTCACTTTTTATATCAATAATTAATAAGTAATAATAATCACTTTTTCCTCTTTCATTCCTCTTATCAACAATTACTAAGTAATAATAATCACTTTAACCGTTCCCTTTCCACTTGCCATATTACTTTAGACTTTGCTATATCAGTAATTAACATTAAATATTTTAGGATCATATCAGTAATTAACATTAAATATTTTAGGATCATATCATGAATGTAGATACATGATCATGATAGTGCCTCCTTTGAAAAAATGTCCTTGTCCTCAGGGACATATTGTAAAACCTACAACTAGCCTGCAATAGGGGCTCCAAAGCCGACATTGGCTGCTATATCTCCAGGCACAACCCCCTTCTACCCCACATCTTCCTAATCAGCCACAACTCTACATTATCCTCCAAAGCAGGAACTCTTGGAGGACTTATCAGGGCAAACATGTCGAGGAGAGTTTGGTTGACCACATTTAAAACACAAGCCTTTATTTTGCCTTTCAAAAATTCAGCATGTGACGTCTGCTTATGACCTTTAATTCCTTTAGTGTTGGATCTTCCAACCACCATTACCATAGTCTTAGAAGTAGGATGAGAAACATGACCTGTGTGTTGCATCTTGCCACATGAAGGCTGATGGCTCTTAGAATGAGATGACACAAAGCTGGTCGGTTGCCAAGAATCATGATCTCCCTTGTGAGATGACACAAAAATCTCCGATTTAAATTCCTTATTCAACATTGTATGCCAACTCATTAGCTTTCTCCAAACTATGAGGATCTAATGTAGTCACTCTAGTGCTGATGTCATCCGCCACCCACCAATGAAATAGCTAAGCAGTTGCCTTTTACAAATCAAAGGTACTTGAGAAGACAATGCCCCAAATCCATTATCATATTTATCAAAGGATGAAGTTTGCCTTAATTTAGATGAACTTACATAAGGATTGGGACCTATCTTCTTATTAAAAAATAACAGAAATTTGCAGATGAAAGTGCTCCAATCTAAATGTGGATGTCAATGATGTAATGACTTAAGCCGATGACAGCTATCGATACAATTTTCTTTCTACTGCTCTTAATCTGATTAATATCAAAATATTGTTCCATAGTAGCTAACCATGAAGTTGGGTCCATACCATCAAAACTAGGCCATGTCAACCCAGAAGCATCCACTCCATGGTGAGTAACTTGGCAGTCAACGTCACTAGCATCTAAACTTGAACTATCAGTAATCTGTAACATCACATTGGAAATAGGAAGAAAAATCGCTTGATTGACCTTTTTTTCTTGCCAAGTGAGTGGCAATGATCAACATAATTGTGAGCACAAGTGGCTCGCTCACTCACAATAGTTACCAGCTATTGTGCACATCCCACGTTATGTGAGAATCTTTAGGATCATTGGTGTAACCACCCTTCATATAAGCATTTGATCGAATCTGTTGACTAAAATATTGGTCCTTTTTCAGCTGCTTTAATAGGTAAACCATGAAAAACTGCTTTAACTCTGTTGCAATGGATAGGGCAATGGGAAGAGAGGTCAGGATGTTCACACAAACGATCGGCAGGCTTGAAAACAATGTTACGTGGGAGGGAGTCTAGGTCATGAGGGAGAATGGAATCATGATGGATAGTAGAGACGAGCTTCGTGAGTGGGTGAGTGAACTTGGGTCACCAGTTTTGAGATGAGAGTCGTGAGTGGATGAGTGAACTTGAGTCACCAATTGTGAACAGTTGTGGCAAGGATCTGGCGAAGTCATTTGTGCAGTTTGCTCAACATTCTCTGTCAAAGTCTTCTGTTCAAGTTGATTGACATTTCCCTGCAAAATCTTGTGGTCAAGTTGATCAACATTCACTGTCTGATTAAAAGATTTTGGATAGTCTACGTGTTGCAATAGTTCAACAACCTTCAATATCATATTGTGCAAAGAATGCAAGAATGGTCTTAGGAGCCAATTCTTCTTCTTGTGGCCATATCTCCTGTTGCAAATTATCAAAGATTGTTGATCTTGCAAACTGGAATGAAGCTTGTCAAGTGTATTGTTGAAGGAATTTTGCTGATTGTGTAATTGAATCGTCAAATCAGAAATTGATTTCTCCAAATAATCTTCTTTAGATTCCATTCTTGTCATCTTTGATTCGGAAACCACCATGGATCGTGCCAAATTATTACACCTAGGGTTCAATTACAGTTTAAAAGGTGGAATTTTATTGAATGATTGAATGTCAAGGGATACAAAAGTTATCAAAAGATATAAGTCCATGAGCAAGTAATGCCCCTTGCTAAGGAAAGGGGATTCTACAGGGGGTGGGATTTTCTTGCCTTGTGTAGTGCTTATTCCTTGTATTAGTCATTAGCCAATCACATTGGTATATGTGGAATGGAGTTGGATTTGAATGACCATTTCAGCCAACTAGATGCACTGTTAAGGAAACCACAATGTCTTTAACACACTGGATCGCCCAATTAATATATATACTCAACAGAAAATCTACAGCTTGGAGGACCAATTTGATCAAACTCCAATCACCTGTGCCATAAGTGCTGCTTCAATCCGCCTAGGTTGCATAGTTGGGGTATTCATTGTTCATGGTAGCTACAGATAACATCTTGGGATGCAAGAATCCTCTGTGTTATTTTTGTCCCACCAATGAATGTCGCTTATTCCTTACCAACTATAAATATCGTAATAGACCCTTCACCCAATTGGCATAGATTTTGGAAGTTCAATTATTACAGCAAGGCATGGTTTATAGTCTATCATGGATGTTGTGTTTACCCTTGTGATCAGTAAAAAACAAAGTCTCTTTATGCATTTAACAAATTTAAGCACGCTTTATTTACTCAAAAAAAAAAAAATTTAAGTGTGCTTGCAGGGAGGGCTTTTGTTGAGTCTTGGTTCATTCAGATCCACAGTCCTCATTTTATTTTGGTATGAGTTTATGCCCTATCCTTGAACCTGTTGTAGTCTGTCCATTTGACAGGAAACAGGAACTTGTAAGTATCCAGGCTCATGGTCCCTATGTATTTGATGCTATAGTTATTAGTTTTGTTCTGATTCATGATGGTTGAACCTTGTCCCTTAAAAAGTGGGACCCTGTTGAGTTATCATGCACTGCAGTGAAAGAGTAGGCTTGGTCATTACACATTGTATTAATTTCTGTGATTGCAGTTAAATCCCCCTCCCCACTGTTGAGTTACATAACACCGTGTCCTTTTGAATTCTCTTCATGTTTGATTTTTGAGGAAGAATTGACTGGTGCACAAATGGTGAAAAGGTTCTTTATTGTTTCTATCGAGGATAAGGTGGCTTGATTTGACTTTCCAGAAAAAGGGAGGCTTGACTTGAAAATCATTACTGGTGGGGTCTTTAATATTTCACAACGTTTTCTGCACTGTGCTAGCAAAGTAGCTAAGCATAGCTTCCATGTTAATAACAACCTGAAAAGAATTAATAGTGTAAATTAAATTTTTTTACTAAGATTTTGATGATGCTTTTGCTCATAACCACATGAAGAATATGTCATAACTTTTGAACTTGGTGCAAGCATATGATTAATTTCCTACAGTGAATGATATGTAAGAGTTTATAGACAGGGATGTACACAGTGGCAGTTGAATACAATAATTTGTGTGAATTTTTGTACTGAATTTGGTGGGACTTGTTACAACTAGCAAGGGTGTGGACATAGTATTAATATGTCTCCGTTTGTGTGTCTGTGTGTATGTAGAAAGTTTTTATTCATTGCAGATTTCTTTCTGCCATAGGGAATGGGTGTAATACATATATTTACATACATATATAATTTATATATATAATATATATGTATGTATGTATGTATATATTCATTTTGTACATATTTCTTTGTCACTCTAAATATGTTGTTTGTGGCAAGTATTCATCGAATCAAAAAGATTTCGATATTTTGGGCACATTGGACACTCTCAGACCATCATGACATTTGTTGGATTTGTTTATTGTACTTGCTTTCAATGTATGGTTGAGCCCTTGAGTAACTTTTGTAAAGCTCTTCATCAGCCCCACCTAACAATTTTCAAATTAGTCTGCTAACATTGACTGAAAACTTGTTCAGATGGGGTCAAGTTTTCATATTAGATGCACTTTCTAAATACAAGGCTGCTGATGCTCGGGAAGCTGAGAATATAGTGGAAAGAGTCACTCCAAGATTGCAACATGCAAACTGTGCAGTTGTACTTTCGGCTGTAAAGGTGACTAGAGTGCAGTTGTACAATTGACAATAAATTTCCAATGATTTTTATTATTATTGTCTCTCTCTTGAGTTGCTTGGGTCACCTTCTATATTTCTCCACCATCATAGGATTTTTTTCCTCGTCTTTTGTCTAGATGATCCTGCAGCAAATGGAACTTATCACCAGCACAGATGTGGTTCGAAATCTATGCAAGAAAATGGCTCCTCCTCTTGTTACACTACTCTCTGCTGAACCAGAGATACAATATGTTGCATTGAGAAATATCAACCTCATTGTTCAAAGGCGACCGACGATTCTTGCCCATGAAATTAAGGTCTTTGTTGCATTCATGCATGTAAATAAGTCATGAAACATATATATATAATAAATTGCTCATAAAATTCCTACTGTTGCAGGTTTTTTTCTGCAAATACAATGATCCAATTTATGTGAAGATGGAAAAGTTAGAAATAATGATAAAACTTGCTTCTGACAGGAATATAGACCAGGCATGTTAAAGGATTACCTGCTTTTGATTTTGATGGTGTGTGATTTAATAGATCTCCTGTATTCATATGCTTTCTTTATATTGATGCTGCAGGTCCTACTCGAATTCAAAGAGTATGCTACTGAAGTTGATGTAGATTTTGTTAGAAAAGCTGTTCGTGCAATTGGTCGCTGTGCGATTAAGTTGGAGAGAGCAGCAGAGCGATGCATCAGTGTTTTGCTTGAGCTGATTAAGATTAAAGTCAATTATGTGGTTCAAGAGGCAATCATAGTCATTAAAGACATTTTCAGAAGATATCCTAACACGTTAGTTTAAGTATAAGCTGCTGTTATAGCTATTTGATAATCATGTATACCCATCTAAATTTGCACTGTTCTGCAGTTATGAATCCATTATTGCTACCCTTTGTGAGAGCTTAGACACCCTTGATGAACCAGAAGCAAAGGTATTTCATGTCTTATATTAAAATTTAAAGGAAGAACAAAAAGAAGTCTCTATCTTTAAACTTACTCACTTTAATTTTTTTCTTCCATCTCCAGGCATCTATGATTTGGATAATAGGTGAGTATGCAGAGAGAATAGACAATGCTGATGAACTTCTTGAGAGCTTTTTGGAGAGCTTCCCAGAAGAGCCTCCACAAGTCCAGTTGCAGTTGCTGACTGCAACTGTCAAATTGTTCCTGAAGAAGCCAACTGAAGGCCCACAACAAATGATTCAAGTTCTGTCTCTTTTATCATCACTAATTTTAATTTTTCTACTCTCTCGCCATCTTTTAGGGGTTTGATATTTGTTTTTGTTGTACATGTTGTCATGTTAATCTGGTTTCTTGGTTTAGATAATGCTTGATCTTCATGTTTAAGACAGGCTTACAGTAGGAAATTTGTTGCTGTTAGTTTTTTTTCTATAGCATTCTGTTAATGGGTACCTTGAGACACTTGTTACATGCCCCTTGAAAAAAAAGGAGCTTTTACACTTTTATTGATTATACACTTGAAAAAAAGCAAATTTACGGAAAGGTGAAGATTTTCTTTAATGGGTCTCTTAACAGGTGCTACGGGAGCAACCCTTAAAACATTTTCCTTTTTAATATAGTGAATGTTTTATTTAGGCTTATCTGTTGTTGATGTGACTTATATATTGTAGATGCTGGTTAAATATGCCATATCTCTGTTGTCTTTTTTGATACTGCAGTTGTCTTGATGTGTGGTTTTTCTGTTAAGAGCTGGTAGTCCTATTAAGTTTTTCTTATCTGGTTAACTTCTGAAAGCGTATTTTATTTACGTATTTAAGGGACATTTATGCTTGACAGGTTGTTTTGAATAATGCTACAGTAGAGACGGATAATCCTGATTTACGGGATCGTGCTTATATATATTGGAGACTTCTATCAACTGATCCGGAGGTACTTCTTTTGAAGCATAGAAATTACACTCTTCTTTTATCTTTAATTTGATTGTCTTGACATAACAAGACAACATCCCCATGGGTAAATTACAATTTGGATAAAGAAAGAATATCAGACTCTACCTTTACAAAAAAACAAAATAGGAAAATCATGGGGCAATCTAAGAGTTTCCAAGGGACATCATGGTGTTGGTTTATCTTATGGCAAAATTTGAGAGCTGAATCGACAATCCCTATTTCAAATTACTAAACTTGTTAATTTTTAGCATTCTTATTTGCATAGATGATACTGCCTTACAAAGTGATTTCTACATGAAAATACCTATCATAGGAAAAAGAGATATTCTCATAAAACTACTTTCAGCAGCCACTATGACCTGTTACTCTGCATTTTCTTTCAGTACGAGGAGCCATCTCCTGTGGCAACATTTATTAACACTGTAGCTTTGCATTTAGCTTTGTAGTGCATTTATGATTTTGTATGAAGATGTACTTATACATGTTTGGCGCCTGCATTGTACTTATCAGGCAGCTAAAGATGTTGTCTTGGCTGAGAAGCCTGTGATCAGTGATGATTCAAACCAACTTGACCCATCTCTTCTAGACGAACTTCTCGCGAATATTGCCACTTTGTCATCAGTATATCACAAGCCTCCAGAAGCTTTTGTTACTCGTGTAAAGACTGCCACCCAAAGAACTGAAGATGATGAGTATCCCGATGTTGGTGAAACAGGATATGCTGAGACACCTGCCCCTGTGGATGGAGCTTCATCACCTCAGACCAGTTCAAGTGCTGCTCCACAAACTGCTGCTAGACAACCTGCACCTGCACCAGCTACACCTGCTGCTGCTCCTGTGCCTGATTTACTTGGTGATTTGATTGGCATGGACAATAATGCAATTGTCCCTGCTGACGAGTCTGCTGAACCTGCTGGGTAAGCACAATCAATTTCCCTAAGTTACTGTTTTCTGGAGAATGGAGTTGGTCTCTCTTCAGATTTTGTCAAGGATTTTTAAATCAGTGCTATTAGAGGTTACTAATGTTCATGGGCCATAATGTCTTGGGACATTGTACATGTCCATTCATTTTAACTTTTTAATTCCATAGCAATGCTGCCTTTTGTTCATTGATTGAAATGAAAGTACTTGTGAATTTTACCACCTAGTGGTGTGATCTAGTTGTTAAAAAGGAATTTCATGCAATGGTGCAAAGTCAGTAGATGGGCTAAACACACATGGCATGCACAGTTATAGAACCAGGTCTTTGTTAGGCCCATGAAATGCTTTGTGGGTTAATTATAGGGGCCAGGCCATTTTGTAGTGTGAAGTGATTGCACATGGGCCTGTGTTGCGTGAGGACCCCACCTCTGCTTTACCATCCGAAAAGAAGTGTATGTTAATGTCAATAGATTTATTGGACTTTCTTGCAGGCCTCCGCTGCCGGTCTTGCTGCCCACTTCAGCGGGTCAAGGTTTGCAAATTAGTGCACAGCTGATGCGGAAAGATGGTCTAATTTTCTACAGTTTGTTGTTTGAAAACAACTTGCAAATTCCTCTTGATGGATTCATGATTCAGTTCAACAAAAATTTGTTTGGCCTTGCAGCTGCTGGACCTCTGCAGGTAGTAAGCTTTGATAAAATCTTTCTTCATGAACCATAATTTCACACATGCTATTTAATAGGTTCCACAACTGCAACCGGGGACATCAGAGAGGACTCTCCTGCCTATGGTTCTCTTCCAGAATATGTCTGCTGGTCCACCAAACTCACTTTTGCAGGTAGCTGTCAAGAACAATCAACAACCAGTTTGGTATTTCAATGACAAAATTTCCTTGCTCCCATTCTTCACTGAGGATGGAAGAATGGAGCGTGCAAGCTTTCTCGAGGTAATTTGTTTTTCCTTTTTCCTTTTATCAATTCATAATTTTGAGAAAAAAATGAAAATAGACCTCTTAATGAAAATTTATGCAATGTGAAGTTTAGATTTGTGATTCTCATGATGAATGATCTGGCCTTTTGGGATGACAATTGACAAACCATCAATTGCTTGACAGAATTGACTTGTTTTTATCTTCTTCTTTTGTAATTTTGTGAAGATTCACTATTCCTTATCGTCATGAAATTTGCCTGGTTCACTTTTTGGCATGAACATCCTCCTAGTTATTATGTGATCTTAGCTGTGGTTTTCATTTGCTACTATTGATTCCTTTGTCAAAAGGGATGCAAGTATTATGTTGAGTGTCAAATTGGATATAGATCAATTCTATGCTTTTTGCTGTGGGTTCCCCCCTTCATAAACCAACCCCCCCAACCCCAAAACCTCTCACCCCTCTTTTCTTCTTCCTCCTCCCTTTTGTGGGATAAATCAGTGATTTCATTAATCAAGAAGGATGTACAGCCATCAAAGACGGGAAGGATTTTCAGTGGGTTGGTTGCTTTTAATTCTTTGTGCTATTAATCAGCATCAGATTTGTTGAGCAAATTGCTCATGTGGGGGCTAAAAAAATGGAGAAGGGAAATTTCTTTGGATGTATTTCATTAAAGAAAGAAAGCTCCTGAATCATATGGAATAAAGCTCAAATGATTTTTATTATTGCTTGCTACAGTTCTTTAAAATTATCTTTGTGCTTGTGGACGCTTGATAACTGTCTAATAGTTGTAATAATGTGTACTTCATTTGTCTCTTCATATGTTGCTCATCCAGACTTGGAGGTCCCTTCCCGATTCTAATGAGGTCTCAAAAGATTTCCCTGGCATTGTGGTGAACAATGTCGAATCAACTTTGGACAAAATGGCTTCATCGAACTTATTTTTCATTGCCAAAAGAAAACATGCAAATCAGGATGTATTCTATTTCTCAGCCAAGATACCACGGGGCATACCCTTCTTGATCGAGCTTACTTTGGTAGTTGGAGTACCTGGAGTCAAATGTGCTACCAAGACTCCCAGCACTGACATGGCACCTCTTTTCTTCGAAGCCATTGAAACCCTTCTTAAGAGCTGATTTCTTCCTTTCAGGTCTATTCCTTTCTGTCTATCAATTGTTAATTTTTTTTTCAAATTTGATTAGTGTTTGTAAATTTATAAGCTTATTGAGTTTTTGGTTCGATATGTTGTACTTTAAAATGTTGGGTGCTGATTTTCAGCCTACGATCACCTGCTACACTGATTTTTGGACCAGTCCAAAATTCATCTTAGAGAGTTTCGCTGTTGTATGAAAACAGTGCAATGTTAGGGGCAGAGTGTTTTGGCCTTTTTTTTTTTTTTTTTTTTTTTCCCTTCCTTTTATTCCTCTATTATCTAAAATTAGGACCGCCTTGTAAAGGCAATACTCAGACCTTCGACCAGCTTTCGTACTGAGCCCAAATGCATTATTGTTTACCCAGATGGGACTGCAATTCGTAACATGGTTCATAAGGTTCTTTTATATGATATGGAGATGCTTTAGTTGCTTCTGCCTTGAGTCAAACGTGTGGGGAACAAGACTGGATTGATCCGGTTTGATTTCGATGGGCTGCACCAAGTTTTCACTCAATTGGTTGAAATGGCTGGCTGGCTTTTGTCGGATCCAGTTTCTTATTTTCCAAGAAGAATTTATGTAAGATCCGATTGAAAGAATCCATTTAGAAGAGGGGGGCCTGGAAAAAACACACTATTGGCTTTCTTGCTCCAGATAGTATTCTAGATTTTGTGAAATAGGGAGAGATGCTTTTATTTTTTTTTTTTCTAGGGAAAATCAAAATGGACGATCTGCGTTTTAGTCCTTTTGTAATGAATGATCTGTGTTTTCTTTTAACAAGCTCATGACTTATGTTTTAACACTATCTATCACTGTTAGTTATGCATCACTGATTCGTTCATAATAATTGATTTAATAAAATAATTATATATATTTAATTAAATAATATAATAAGAAATTATAAAGAAATGTAAAGAAAAAGGATGGTTGAAAAAAAAAAAAAAATTTCAAACCCTGGCCACTGGGCTATCGATCATGACTGGGCTTTGGGCCTTGAGTCGCATATTAAGATTTAAGTCGATAGTTGGATCTCAAAAAGGGAATATGCCAAATGACAAGACCACGGTTGGACGGGATTATATGCCTTAGCACTTCGGATCTTTTTAAATTTGGCGAAACCGGCTTCAGTCTTGAACAAAATTTTCAGATGTCTATTCACCATGAATCCATAATCTGCCTATTTAATTGGTTCAAGTTTTTTGTGTCCTTTTTTATCTCTCCTCTCTCTGAACATGAAGACTGCATAAAGGGGGGGGGGGGCGCTGGGGTGGGGAGGAGATAAGAGGAATATTGTGTGCTGGTGTGTCCTCTTTGGTGGTGGCTGGTTGTCCCTCGTCTTTGGAAGCATTCTCTTTCTCTCTCTTCTTTCTCCCTCTACATTGGAAGCGTTCAAAGATCAGCCATTTTCTTTTTTGTTTTTGTATTTATTTATTTATTATTTATAATTTAATAATATTGTCTTATCAAATTAATTTTTACTGATTAATCATAAGTCAACTGTCTTCTGGTTATAGTGATAATAGAGTGTTGAAACATACGTCTGGGTTTGTTAAAAGGAAAGATGCAGGCTATTGATATAAAAGGCATCAAAATATGGATTAGTTTCCGTAAGTTTTCCTTTACCTTTTTTTTTTTTTTTTGCCCCCATAATCCTTTTTCCTTCATTCTCACCAGATTTATTGAAAATAATTATTAATATAGTAAAAACACAATCCTAATTTCATAACATAAACCATGCTTTCAAGTTAATTTGGAAACTGACTTACCAGTTGGAGTTGGACCATTAGCTTTATTTTCGAGAATTTTGGGCATATGATTGGGAGCTGGCCACCGAGTTTGATATGAACGCACTATAGGCTTAGGTTATTTCTTTCGTTTTCAGTTTCTATTTTCTGCATCTACAATTAGATTTTTGCGCCTTTCAATTAAGGAAGTTTTACTCAACCTTGACCATTACCACTACGCAAAGCTTAAAAGAAATTAGATGTTAATGCGGTATACTCAACATTTTCAAAACCCTTACTAAGGACGTCGATTTCATAGGCTCGAATGGAACTCCATCAATGCAAGCAAAATATTAGCCCATTTGAAAAATCAGTTTAATGGAGGCTTTGGTTGTGCTGACAATCCCTCTTGTATCAAAGACCAAGAGAGCGAAGAATACTTTGCTTTAGAATTTTTAGCTTCTTATTTTATGTTTAGAATATTTTATAATATCCAAATTTGAGACGATAGCGGCATAGGCTCTCTTACTCCAAAATTGTCTAGAAAAAATTCGATTCTTTTTACAAACATAAATTGATATCGGTAAATCTTCAAATCTAAAATTTAGGACACAATCCACATCTAAAAGTCACATGAACGTTATTAATTAGCTCACAAATTACCAGGTGTTATTAATCTCTAGAATGGCATCGTACACTTTGTACATGGATTTCCATGCTTTAAAGACGTTAAATGCTACTCCCATATGAGTGGTTATCGAGAGTGTTATTTCTCGGTTATAACTTGAAGCGTACAAGATAGGAAGTAAAATGTCGAGATGTGATCAATACCTCTCCTAATTGGAGACTAAAAATCCCCTTAACCACTTAGTTAACAGAAAAGTGACTCTAAAGCTTACGACAATATCAATTTCAATCAAGTATATCTTGTACAGTCAAGATTGTCTTAAAGAGATTCAAAACGTAATTAATACGCTTACTAAGTTTGTGCTTGGAGTAGTCAAGATTATCCAATTCATTTGGTGGAGTAATCTTAATCATGAAGAAATTGTTTGGACATCAGGAAGGATGACAATGCCACTCCAAACGAATTAATTCATGATAATTATACCATGTATATGGTGGTAAAATAAACAGATCGAAATAAACTAAATCCGATAATCTTTGGTCATTGGTCTTTAGGTGGCTTAGCAACATTGGCTAGAGGAGTTCTCTTTTGTCGGTGATTGGAGGAGCATTCTCATCGTGACAGCAACACAGAAAGTCGCATATAATAATAGCATATGAGAATAGATAATTTTCCACTTTGAGATTTTGATGGATTTTCGATATAGACAATGGATTGGAATTTCGAAGTTAAAATTAATGGAGTTTAATTTATTTTGAATTTTACCCATATTTGTTATAGATTAGAATTCATTTGTTCATTGATTTATTTCTAGAAACTTGGAAATTATTAGAGAATTGATTAATTAATAGAATACACTTCCGGGTACATACCGTCAATGCCCATGTCACAAGTAAATAGTGCCAAAAGGTACTAGGATAAGAGAGTAATGCATGCGCTTAGCACATGACTTTGATACTTGGATAACAAATGTATAGCTTAGACTCGATGGTTATGGTTAGAGATGATCAAAGTTTCGGTTGGATATATTTCATTCTTTGTGAATTATTTTTATTAAATTTAAAAAGTTTATAAATCGAATTATATAAATATCGTAACTTAATATTAATTGCTAATTTTTTTTTAAATCGATCATAAATTTTTTAAACCTAATAAAATGATTCAATCCGATTTGGTTTATGGTTTAATTATTTTCTAATAAAATATTAAAATTAAAAAAAAAAACAGCAGTATAATGTCTATTCAACCTAATAGAATCAACAACCACATTTCTCTATCTTTACTAAATTTATTTCAAAATTCCTCGTTTCTTTATCATCATTTGAAATATGATCTTAACGAAAGCATTTTTCCATAAAAGTTTTATATCATTTCTATAGCAGAATGGGATTCTAAAAAGTAAAAGGAAAGCTCCAGAATCGAAAAATTTCACATTGTCTCCTTGCCACGTTTTATAAAAACTAACAATTAACAATTACAATCTGTACATCGTGTAATCCTTTTACAAAAAAGTAGCAAATAGAACTATTATTAAAACAATCAGAGCACTCTATTCTCAAAGTTAGCAACTTTAAAGAAAATATATATTGAAGTGTAGATAGATATATGCCTGATAGACGGAAAATAAAAAATAAAAAAAGAAACAATGAAGACTTTTAAACTTTTGTGATCCTAAAATCTTAAGAACCCTTATATGCTGGCCTAAGAAAAGCCATAGTTACATAAGAATTACCGTTCATCTTTTCATTGTGTTTTCTTTCGATCCTTAATTTGTAAATAAAAAACATGATTGCATGAATATATAAATATTCGTAACCATAGAGATTAAAGTATGAACCGGACTATTAATAGGGTCTTTTGAGACATGGGCTCCTTAGACTCGTCTCACACTCTTTTAAGCTCTTCCTTACGATAGATTACCCTCAGCTCAAGCCTATAATCTAGCCTATTATACTATGTTAAGCCTCCAACGGCTAGAAGACTCAGAACAAGGCTAATAGACCAAGTCAACAATCACTTCCCACTTATTCGGACTGCGTTGGACATCATGATCCTATTCTCCAATACTTGTAGAAGTAGCTCTGCCTACTAACTGCTCTCTAAATGTCAGTACCACTCTTTTATAAATCTAAGACCATCACCCAATGGTAAACTACTTGATACTTTTGTAAACTTAAGTTTACTAATTACATTCTGGTAACTAACTTAAGTATCAGTGTACCTATACTAGACAATCCCTTGACGTTCCCTCATCGTGCTCTATTTCATAGGCCTCATCACTCATATAAAGCCCAATTTCTCTTCAATCAATACCAGTAAGATCCTTGAGATGATATTTGGCGTCGTCTGTGGAAAATCTGATCCAAGTTCCTACCTAAGCAAACCGAAAACACTAAACACTCCTTCTTAACACCACATTTGACCACCATGTCTCACGTTAGCAACTTGGAAAATTGCTAGTTAGTGAATAACCAATCTGCCGAATACCAGTCCCTTTCAAGAGAAACGTTAGAGGAGTACCTAATGGAGGAATATGCTGCTTAGAACAAGTTGTTCTACACTTACCTCGAAGAAGTTGAGAGGCATAGTGTATAGACTCACCCTCCCGAAGATTCTGATGCCCATACTATATAGAATAACCACCACCAGTAGCAACTTAATGACAGGGATCAACAACCCAATCCCTTAATGTAGCAACAACTAGCCTAGTCTACGGCCAGCCGCAACCAAGTCCTATCAAGAAATGAGTAAGTGGCTGACTCCTAAAGAGTACCAACATACTTTACAGCGTGCCAAGCTCGTCTGATCAATGATGCCGACCTCAATGAGCCCTACGTGATCATGAGGAGGATCTCCAAGTAATAGGTGAGTAAGGTAGCTGACGACCTTCGGCTGGTCACCAGCAACAAGACCCCCTTCACTAGGGGTGTCTAAAACGAAGTGTTTCCCTTTAATAGCAAGTTTCTGACCTTGGACCAATATGATGGCATAGGTGACCCTAATGATCACCTCCTCCACTTCCCTACTGTCATGAATCTCTGTGGTCATGGGGACGCCATAATGTATAAGGCTTTCCCAAGCACTCGAAGGTAAGCAGCTCAGACGTGGTTTAACTACTTACCCGATATCCATTAGATCTTTTGATGAGTTAGCATAGAAGTTTAGCCTCTACTTTAGGGCTAGCAAACCCCTGTCTAAGGACACTTCGTCTTAATACTTAATTAAGTAGAGTGAAGGCAAAACTTTATGCGAATTTGTAGCCTGGTTCAACAATACTATGGTCGAGATCCCTAGTTGGACGAGGGAGCTGTTGTATATGTTACTCAACTTGACATTTGACTTTCGAGAGATTTCTTCTAATTACTTATGAATAGTAAGCCGAAGACCTTGGACAATTTCTAAAATATGACCTAGAAATACATGGACCAAGAGGACAATATTCGTGCTAGGTGTGACGTTGACTGAGAGAGGTTGGGTAGAAATTAGGATAAGGAGAGATTATCTGTTAAAGATTGCTTCGGTGGCAGGGTGCCAAACAAATCAAAAGGGTAGGGTTTAAGCAAGAAGAAGTGTCAAGTCAAGTGAGACCCAATCCCCTCTCCTATTTACATGTAATATACCCCTCTGAATAGACTCATCATCTAGGTTTACTTTAAGGTGAAGCATAGGAACCTACTATAGAGACCCCCTAAGATGAAGGGGAACCCCAACCATTAGAACCAAGACAAATACTGCTAGTTCTACGGTGACCACGACCATACCACCGATGAACGCTTTCAATTGAAGAATACGATCGAATATGTCATTCATGGGGCTTCTTAATGAATACATAGCTCAGTAGAAGAACCATGACCGTTTTGATGATGGTAAGGATAGGGCACCTTGGAGGTAGCAGATCAAGGGTGCTTCAGCAAAGCAGAATAATGACTACCACAATGACCGTGCCTCTAATGTTGTCATTAACATAATTGTTGGGGGGGTCACACTTAGGGAGCTAGTTGAGCACTAATAGCTTGATTAATGCTTCGTCCAAGGTGCTAGTAGTGAGAGAGAAGAGACAGAAGTTAGACACTTCAATCTTTTTTTATTTTTTATTTTTTGACGATGATTTGGAAGGGGTAAGCACCCTTCATCATGATGCCTTAGTCACAGGGGTAAAGGATTGTGAACTTCAAGGTCCTCAGGATGATGTTGGACATTAGCAGTTCCATCGATGTCCTCTTCTTCCATACATACATAAGGATGAGGACTAAGTTGCCGGTTAAGATAAATCCATACCACCATAATCACATTGGCTTCAATGAGAGCACTATTTGAGCCAAGGGAATCACCACCCTCAATATGGATCTTAGTGATGACAACAATGTTAAAAGGTAACCGGTAGAGTTCGTTGTGATCGATTGCTCATCCCCTTATAAGGTTCTCTTGGGAAGACCAAGTTTGGATCCGTTCGAGATCATCACATCTTCCTTCACTTAAAGGCTAAATTCCTGACCTCAATTGGCATGGGAATATGGAGATGTGATCAAAATCTCTCTTGAGAGCTCTATATTTAGGTTGTTAAAGCTGATGGAGTCTTCGCTCTAAAGATTGACCCGTAGGAGAAGCTGGGTAAAAAAACTGAAGAAGTGAAGATTGGCCCGTCTTTCGACCAAACCACCTAGGTTGGGATCAAGACTCCTTCTGAAGTGAAGGAAGAGATAGTTAGCTTCCTACGGGCTAATTTGGATAGGTTTGCAAGGTTGATGTTAGTGATGCTTAGGATCTATCCTGACCTGGCAACCCGCAACCTCAATATAGACTTTAATATATGGCTTGTTAAGTAGAAGAAGAGGTACTTTGCCTAAAAATGTAGGTTGTGATTAAGGAAAAAGTGCAGAAGCTACTGAAGGCTGGCTTCATAAGAGAAGAGAAGTATCTAACCTCGCTAGAAAATGTGGTGCTAGTTAACAAAAAGTTCGAGAAGTGGTGTATGTGTATCAATTATATTGACCTCAACAATACTTGCACGAAAGATTGCTTCCCTCTCCCCAAGATCGACTAGCTGGATGTCGTCTCAAGGATCTTATCGGTATTGATTGAAGAGGAATTAGGCTTTGCACGAATGATGAGGCCTATAAAAGAGAGCATAGTGAGGGAATGCCAAGGGGTTGTTCTGTACAACCACTTCGATACTTATGTCAATTGCTAATATTTAGAGAGTATTGAGAGTAATTAGCAAGCTTAAATGCGCAAAGTGTCCAACAGTTTATCGTTGGGTGATGGTCTTGTATTTATAGAAGAGTAGTATCAACAGTTGGAGAGCAGTTAGTGAATAAAGCTACTTCCGCAAGTATTGGAGAGTAGGATCATCGTGTTTGACGTGGTCCAAATAAGTAAGAAGTGGTTGTTGACTTGGTCTATTGGCCTTATTTGGAGTTTTCTAACCGTTGGAGCCTTATTATAGTATGATAGGCCTCGTTATGGGCTTGGGTCAAAGGTGATCTGTCATAAGGAGTGAACCTAAAGAGCTTAGGATGGGCTTGAGGAGCCTATGTCCTAAAAGGCCCTATTAACACTTGTGCCCCCCTGCAGTCTCCCCATAGTCTCTTTATTGCAATGAAGGCAAGGAGAAGGGAAAGGTGGGCTTCTTAGTGTTCGACTTGGTATGGGGTAGGGCAAAGGGGTTCAAGTTGATGTGAAGGCCAAAGTGAAGAGGTTTGAGTTAACTGGCATGGGGATTAAGTAGGTGCGACATATCTGATTAGACTACCTTCTAGGCAGAGGTGAGTGTGACAGTTCCGAGGTAGAATACAAAAGGTCCGACCTCTTTGGTTCAAGTAGTCGGCCCTTCGTTTGATCAGAGCAGAACATATGCCTATGGGGCTAGAGGGGCGAATGGAGGTGGACTTCACAACTCGAGGTAAGTAATCTGAGGAACACAACGGGTTATGTCTTGCTAGAATTGTAAGGTGGAGGTGGTAAGTAGACCGGACCGAACTAAGCTTGCCATTGCCCAAGCAGGCGCAATTTATTTGATTTAAGGCGTATTACCATTGGGGTGTTGAGTAAGTGGAAGTTGGAAGGATCTTGGGAAAACTTCTTATAGAAGTAACTTTTCAAATTATAACTTTATCGCGCCCATTTTTAGTGCATTTAATGTGATGTGATAAGTGTTTTGTCATAGTAAACTGGCGTGTGGCTACATGTGTTTTGTCTTTTAAACTTGGCCATTTGATCAAAATTAACTCCACGTATCCACATCACAGCATTTCGAGGGATTTATGCTTATTTGAATCCTTATAATTGTTAATATGGTTTCCAAGACTCTCGGTATATATAAATGCCACAATTTCTTTGATAGACTACTCGTTTGCGATTTCTCCATTACAAACTTTGCTTTCTTTTTCTCCATTAATCTTCTTCATGAACTTTTCTTCAGATTTCACTTTCATTTCTTTATTGATCATGTTGACCAACACAGGTGAGATGCCATCAAATGCATCAAAATATAATCTCACAGACTCTTCCCCTTGAAGGAAAGGATCAAGTCACTTCGTCACTTCGTTAACATAGCTAGATGACGCTACTAGAATGGTGGTGGAATCATTAGATAAGGCAAGACTTATCAATGATATCCTAAGGGATGCTTATGTATACGTTCCCTTGCTGCCAGCCAAAGAATTGTTTAAGGTGCTCAGGATAGGCAAAGGCACAAGTAGCTTAGTTAGTGGGAGCAAGGCTTCTGCTTCCAATTAGGTGTTGAGCAATTTTATAGTTAAGTCGGTTCTTAGCTGGAGAATATGGGTATTAACGAAGGAAGAAAAGGTGCCCTTATTGATAGGGGAGCGCTTCACTGTCTTTGATAAATTCTTAGAGTATGGGCAGCGCTTCCCTCTAAGTAGCTTTGAGAAGAACCTATTCAATTTCTATTGGTGTATGTCCTTCCTAATGGGTAGAGGGTGTTGAAGGCCTTCTAAGGGCTATGTGAATACCTAGCGATAAGGGCTACCCTTGAATTTTTGAACTACTTCTACATGTAGAAAAGTGTAGGCAAGTGGCGATACCTCTAGTTTCGTCTAGGGACGAAGCTATTCTATGGCCTTTTGGAGTTCGTTAAGTGCTGGTAAGACAACTACCAAGTGGTTAAGCTACTACATGAGGCGAACTTCTGGACCAGATGGACTAAATTGGTCTGAATAGGGGCCTAAAAGGAGCTAGGGCCCAATGATGCTAAGGCTAGGAAGGAGATCCAAGCCTTTATGGCCTTCAGACGTAGTAAGAAAATTAATTCCACGGAGATGATCGAGAGGTATTTCATGTATTCGATCTCTGAGCTCTTTTCTAACATAAAGAAGGTTGTGGTAAAGTTATGCTTTGTCCGACGTTGTTAGGAATAGAAGGAAAGAGGGGGGGGGGGGGGTGGGTGGGTGTTGGGGTTGTTAAGATCTTCTTTATCCATATCGGTTATGGTGCAATTGGTAAATGTTAGTGCTTTCTATTTTGTCTTTGCTTTGTTTTCTTTTTCCTTATTGCTTGCTTAATTCTTTACCGATAAGAGACTAGTTGAGTGGATTTCTTATCCCTTGGTAAACAAGCTAATGAGTGGTCAACAGTCTATGTCAAAGTCGACCATGAAGACCTCCAACCCTAAAGGCAAGGTAGTAGGGCAAGGTTAGACCAGCAACATCAAGTCATCTACTTTACCTTAGGGACTTCCTTTAGGTCCCTAAGTAGAGTTGTTGCTTGTCGATCTTGTAAGTGTGGCTCTTCTTTCCACCATCCTCATCCCTACTTCTGCACATATTATGGTAGAGGACGAACCCGTTAACATTGACGACCTAGACATGGTAATGCTTGCTCCTCTTGATGGGGGTGGGGAGGAAGGGGTTAAAGCTAATGCTCAATTTGGCATAACCAGGTATAAAAGGAAGGCCTCCGAGATTGTAGGAGATGCAGTGCCTACAGCCAAGAAACAGAAGTCTACAGGGAGGGTACCCTTAAGTTGTGTGCACTTTTATAAGTGACTGAGGGCTTACCCCTACAAGTGTGTTGATGAACTTGGAGATGAATTTTTTGATGTCTTAAACAAGTTTAGGTTCTTGGAGATTGAGTCAGACTTGTTCAAGGATGTGCTATACATCTCTTGAAATGAAGAGCTCCACCTTCACACTTCCGAGGCTGAAAACAAGGGTCAAAGGGAAGCTCTTGAGGCTAAAGTGGGAGATCTGGGGTAATGGCATTATGTTGCGGTATCGGACTCTAAGTTATCAGGTCTCACTAAGGTCTTATACCCCTGGCAACTAGGCCATCCTCGAGAAGTTGTCGAGAGTAAGAGGAAGTGATCCTATGGAGATGGTAGGCCACTTGTACTTGCTCATTCAGTAAATAAGCTTTTGTCTTTTATAATTGATATCTTCCTTTGTCATTGCTGGTATGACCGTAGTTTGTATGTGTATGTGTGTGTGTGTTTTTTTTATAGCACCATGTTTAGGTATTGCTCCAGTTGAGCAACTATGATGCCATACAAAAAGAGGTAAAAGGCTTTCGAGAAGCATTGTATAGAGCTAAGAAGGACATATAGGAGGTAAAGTCCTCTACCAATAAATATTTGGATAAGTTCGTCAAGGCTAATCAGTGCCTATATTGCTCTTATGTGCAGGTGGTTGGGCTTAAAGGGAGGTTAAAGGATATGGAGAGGGAAGAGTTTGTTGCTGAAGACATTGCCAAGAATGTTGATGACTTGAAGGCTCAGCTTGAAGATGAGTAGAGGACCAAGGCCCAACTTTCCTAAAAACTGGACGAGGAGAGGGAAGCTAAGGCTAGCCTTGAGAGGGAGAATGTTAAGCTAAAAGCGTTGGTCCTTCAAATGTAGATCAAGCAGGTAATGAAGGTGTTAGAATGCAATAGTACCAAAACCACATCGCTCGAGCTGCCTGGCTAGCATGTGGAGTTAGAATAGCAAATCAAGGAACTTTAGGGGAAAGCTTTGGAGATGGAGTAGCTCATCTCCAAATTGGAGAGTCAGGAGGTTCTTAGTGATGCCGCTGCTAAGAAAGCATCGTCGATTTTCAACTAACGGAGGAGTGGTTAGATAAGTTGGAGGATGTCTCCACCAAATCCGCTCACTTCACAAGGAAAGATGTGCTTATCCATTATCCCGATCTTGACCTGAGCTTCTTTGATTTTTTAGATAGCCTAACTTTTTGGGAGAAGAGGGGGGCCTAAGTATGAAAGAGAGAAGCTGCTCAAGTAGCTATCGAGGTTTAAGGTGACCCTTTTGCTGCTGGGTCCAAACAAGACACTTCCACATCCACTTCTGTCTTGGCAGCTCAACAGGAGGTCACCCCAGAGGGTGATTCTTAGGGTAATCCTCTTATTGACCCCAATCAGTAACTTTCGGTCCCTACTCCAGCATTTGGGCTCAGATCTAATATAAGATAATTTTGATTCTAGGGTAATCCTCTATTACCCCTCCCCCCCCCCCCCCCCCCCTCCCCCCCCCCCCTCCCCCCCCCCCCCCCCCTCCCTCTTCTTTTTGTACCCCAAGTCAGGATGCCGACCTTAAATTTGTAAACCCCATGTTATGAATGATACTTGAATTTGTTCACGTACTTAGTTATGCACTTTGACTTTTTTTTTTATTGAATGTTTTGCCTTGTTTGCTCAGTTAAATGTAACATAGTCTGATACTTTGTATACAAGGGGAGTTATCCTTCACTTAAGCTATTCTAAGAGGTTAGGTCAGTAGCACTCCAGCCTGCTTAGTTGGGAGTTGCTTAGGATAAAGGATGTTTCCCTTTACTAAGGTTATCTGAGGGGGTCAAGTCGGTGGCGTTCTGACCTACTTGGTTAGTGGGAGTTCCTCAGAGTAAGGGATGTTTTCTCTTATTGAGGTTACTTGAGAGGGTCAAGTTGGTGGCGTTCCGACCTACCTAATTAGTAGGAGTTCCTCAGGCTAACTGGTGTTTCCTTTTGACTAAGGTTACCCGAAGGGGTTAGGTCGATGGCATTCCGACCTGCCAAATTAGTGGGAGTTCCTTAGGTTAAGGGGTGTTTCCCCTTATTGAGATTATTCAAGGGGGTTAGGTTGGTGGCGTTCTGACTTGCCCAATTAGTAGGAGTTCCTCAAGGTAAGGGGTGTTTCTCTTACTGAGGTTACTTAAGGGGGTCAAGTTGCTGGTGTTTCGACTTACCCAGTTAATAGGTCTGTTCACCCCTTAAGGGCTGGGACTTAGTAAGAAAGTAAGAAGAGGAGAGGTAAACATAGATAACCTATGCAAAATGGAACCTTTCATTCAAAATTTGAAAGGATTTACATAATGGTACACTATCAAAGTAAAGTCAAAGGTTATCGGCATTTCATGTGCACGGAATGAGCTAGCCATCCAGTCTTTCTAATTTGTATACTCCATTGCTAAAATTTTCTTTAACTTTAATTCAATCTTCTCAATTGGGGACCAACTTACCTTGTTCTTCTCACAAATCGTAGCCCTTAACTTTTAGTGGACTAGGTTACTGGCCCTTAACTCTTTATGTCTAGCCTTCTTATCATAGTATTTGGCTACTTAGTGTTGGTAGGTAATTACTCGAGTAGCATCAAGGTCTTTAATTTCTTTGATGGTGTCAATGCTAGCTTGCAGTAGGGACTTATTAAGGGTGGTGTTGAAGACTGCCTCTGACTTGAATGCTAGGTGAAAGGGTTTTCGCCTGTGGAAATACAGTGGGTGGTCCAATAACCCCACAAAATGTTGGGTAGTTTGTCTACCCAAGCACCATGGGCTCGATCCACTCGTTTCTTCAAGTTATTGAGGATGACTTGATTGGTTGCTTTTACCTGGCCGTTCGATGGGGGGTGGATTATCAACGTGAAGTGCAGCATAATGTCATGCTTAGCATAGAAATCCTTAAATCTGGGGTTTTCAAAATGTTGTCCGTTGTCCATGATAAGGGCGTAAGGGACCTTAAATAAGGAGAGAATGTTGTTCCTAACAAAGGAATTAACACCCTTCTTTGTGATTTTTGCCATGGCTTTAGCTTTGACTCACTAGGTGAAGTAGTCAACAACAACTATGGTGAACTTCCATCTTCCTGAAGCTTTAGGGAAGGCACTAAAGATGTTGATACCCCATTGAGTGAACCGCCACTGATTAGTCAAGGGCTGGAGATCGATGCTGAGTAGGCGACTGGTGAGGGCATGCTTTTAGTACTGGAGGCACTTCTAAGTTATGGCTTTGGCATCTTGCCTTATGGTAGGCTAATAGTATCTAAGTCGTAGCTCTTAAATGTAAAGATCTTAGGACTAAATGTGGTTGCTATACACTTCGGTGTATAGCTCTTCCATGATGTGCAAGCCCTCACCTTTTCGAAGGCACTTGAGCAGGGGGAAGCTGACCACCTTCGATATTGGACACCATCGACCAACATGTAGTTGGCGGCATGATATCTCAGCTTCCTTGCATCTCTCCTATTTTCCGGAGTGTACCTTGTTCAAAATAGCCCTAGATGGGATCGATCTAACTCAACTTTTATATTGTTGTTGTTGGTTCCAAGACTTCTACTGAGCCTAAAGTTATACTCTTCTTAGCATGTACTTTATGAAAATTTTCCCATCCCTCACCTCGAGCTTCTGTATCCCAATAAAGGTGGGTTTGGATAGCCAATTTACTGTTGAATTTTTGAGTTAGGGAATCTTCGTGATGGTCTATGAAGAGAATTTAGCTAGAAGACTCTTCACCTTCTCTAAGTACCTTGCTATGGTATCATCTTTGGCCTCATATTTGCCTTAAACTTGCTAGATGACTAGCATAGAGTCTAAGAAGACTTGTTAGTGCTCAACACCGATCTCTTTGTCCAATTTGACATTGGCAATTAGGGCTTTGTATTTAGATTCGTTATTGCTGGTCTTGAACCCAAACTTAAGGGCATAGTAGACTGTGATCTTATGCGGCTCGATCAGAATAAGCGCCATACCTCCACCCCCCGAGGTGGATGATCCATTAATGTAGAGAGTCTACACTGGCTTGTCATTACTTGGTAGTGCTTCCTCCTCTCTTGTATATTTGACTATAAAGTCGGCCAGCACTCGTACCTCGTAAGCCGTTTGTGGCTTATATTAGATTTTGTATGCACTTAACTCCATCGCGTACTTCACCATCTATCCAAACGTATCTGGCTTCTACAGTATAGTGTATAGTGGCTTGTCTATGAGCCTAATGATCTGGTACGCTTAGAAATAGGGCCTTAGCCAATGTGTTAAGATGATGATGGCTAGGGCAAACTTCTCTGTTTGGGTGTACCTAACCTCAAGCCCATGTAGTATTTGACTAACGTAGTATATAGGCCTGTGCTCTCTCCCCTTTTCTTTGACTAGTATAGAAGAGAGTTCCCTGTCACTTATGGTGAAGTACAAAAATAAGTCCTCCTTTGGGATGAGCTTGGAGAGGATAAGAAGGTTTGTGAGGAAGTCTTACAGCTACTGGAAGGTTGTTGCACATTCTGAAGTCCATTCAAAACCTTTGGGATTTTGAAGAACTCAATGCTTCTATTTTCACTCTTTGAGACAAACTTGCTTAGCACGACCACTATGTTGGTGAGCTTCTATATTTCTCAAACCAAGGTAGGGGGCTTCATATCCCTGATGGCACGTATCTTTTCAAGATTTGCCTTGATACTCCTTTGGGTGACCAGGAAGCCTAAAAATTTACCTGAGCCGACCCTAAAGATACAGTTCTAAGGGTTCAGCTTTATGTCATGTTTTCTCATTTGGTCGAAAGCTTCCTAAAGATTCTTGACATGATCGCCCGACTTCTTGCTCTTGACAATCATGTCATCAACATACACTTCCATGTTTTACTTGTTTTGGGGCTTGAATAGTTTCATCACCATGCGTTGATATGTTGCCCTAACATTTTTAAGGCTGAAGGGCATAACTGTTTAGCAATATGTGCTGAAGTCGATGATGAAGGAGGTATGGACTTCACCCTTCGGGTCCATCCATATCTGGTTGTAACCGAGATGGTGTCCATGAAGCTCAACAAAGCGTGTCCTGAAGTGGAATCGACCAACTGGTCGATCTAAGGAGAGGGAACTAGTCTTTTGGACAAGCTTTGTTGAAGTCAGTATAATCGACAAACATGCTCCACTTCCTGAACTTTTTCTTGACTAGTACCACATTTGTTAACTAGGTTGGTTACTTTTCTTCCTTTACGAAGCTAGCCTTCAGTAGCTTCTACACTTCTTCCTCAATTATGGTGTGCTTTTCTAAGGCAAAGTTCCTCTTCTTCTACTTAATAGGTTACATAGTATAGTTTATATTGAGGCTATGGGTTGCTAGGTCGGGGGAGATTCTAGGCATGTCTAACACTGACCATGCAAACCTATTTAAATTGGCTTGCAGGAGGGTAACTATCTCTTCCTTCACTTTGGAAGCAGTTTTGATCCCAACTTGGGTGGTCTGGTATAGAAAGGAGCTGATTGGCACTTCTTTAGTTTTTTCACCCAGCTCACCTCTCTCAGTCAGCTTCTCCTACAACTTGGTCTCCAAAGCGAAGACTCTGTCGGCTCTAGTGGCCCTAATATAGAGCTCTCTTGAGAGTTTTTTATCACATCTATGTGTTCTTACCCTAAATTTAGCCTTCAAGTGAAGGGAGGATGTGATGATGCCAAACCCATTCAAACTTGCTCTTTCTAAGAGACCGTTATAGGGGGATGGTTAATCAATCATGACGAACTCCACTGGTTACTATGCAACATTGTCGTCATCACCAAGTTCCATATTGAAGAAGATGATTCCCTTCGATTGGACAGTACTTCCATTGAAGCCAATGTGATTATAGTTGTATGGCTTTGTCTTAATTGGCAACTTAGTCTTCATCCTTTTGTATGTATGGAGGAAGAGGATGTCAGTAGAGCTACCAATGTTCACCATAATCTTAAGGACCTTGAAGTTTGTGACCCTCCTCCCTATGACCAAGGCATTTTAATGAGGGGTGTTTACTCTTTCTAAATCTTTGTCAAAAAAAGAGATCAAAGTGTCTAATTTCTCTCTTTTCCCCTATTACCAGCACCTTACATAGTACTCAGCCAGCTTTCTAGGTACAACCCCCCCACCCCCCAAATTATGTTGATGATACCATTTGAGACATGGTCATTGCGGTGGTCATTATTCCACTTTGCTTGAGTACTCTCGGTTCGCTGCTTTTGATGTGCCCTATCCTTGATCCTCCATATGACGGATGATATAATTTTAGATGTTTTTGTAATTATGTTGCTTCTTGAAAGTGTTTCGTATAAGCTATGAATTACGGTTGGGCTATTTCTTTTTCCTATGCTTAGTCAATCGATTTGGTTTGGTTCATAGTTGTACTTCATCAAATCGAACTGGTAATTGAACTAAAATGTAAAAATCCGATTTTTTTAACCAATTCATTTCAATTTGTGTTTTTTTTTTCTTAGCCTTAGTTGTGACCGTAACCTTAAGCCTTTTTTTTTAATTCAATTTTATGTGATTGAATTAGTTTATAATTTTTAATTTCTATAGCTAGTCAATTATATCAAAATTATATAGATTATTAGAGAAATATGACTTGAACTTTTATAAGGAATGGGATAATTTTAGTTTTCTTAAAAAAGTTGTATATGAATTGCATTTTTATGGAGAACTTCTATCATACTATCACTTAAATGTAATTATATGGTATTATCACCATTTTGGACTATTCATTTAAGATAGTTTAATATAACTTGTTGTCTTGAATTTGTGGCAATCAACTTACAACTTGGTAAATTGAAAAATAAAATAAAATAAACGTAAAAAGAAAAATGATATAATATGAAAATATTTATACCTAATTGAGTTTTTCTTCCGGGTAAAAGTAAAAAACATAATAGTCTCTTAGTCCAAACATAGTCTTCTCCATTAAACAATTAAAGAGGAGATTCTCCACTCACAGCATAGCCATCTACATCGAGGGTTTTTTTTTTTTTGGGGGGGTTATTTTAAGTATATTTTGTTTGTTTTATCACTTTGTAAATTCTTTCTTTATATAAATTTTTTCTTACAATTTGGTTTTATTGTTAGAGTTTTGATAATAGATTATGAGATAATACATACGAGAGTGCCTAAACTTTTGATTTTGGGTAGTTTAATTTTCAAATATTTAAAACTTGAATTTTAATACTCAAAAATTTAAATTTTGTTTATTTGATTATATGTATTTAATAGACGTTATATATATAATAGGTATTAAACTACTCGAAATCAAAAAGTTTAACCATTCAAGGAAACGAATTTTCACTTTTGGAGCACCAAAATTCACGTTTTGAATATTTAGGTACTAAAATATCCGAGATCAAAAATTCAAACACTCTTATATATATTATCCCGTACATTAACCATCATATAAATATTCATGAATCATTGTATCACATGAATTAAAAATGCTGTTGACAGGTTTAATAGTGCTTGTCAACCGTTAACGGCATGAAGGAATTTATTTTTTGAGCCGAAATATATTGGATTATTGACATATTAATTCTGTTTATCAATAGGTAGTCCCATGAAGAAACTTTTTTTTTTTTTTTTTTTCCAGTTGAAATCGATTGCATTGTTGATAGGTTTAATAGTACCCACGGATGACTAGTTAGTTCCATGAAGATTTTTTTTTTTTTTTTTTTTTTTCCAGTTATGGTCGATTGCACTATTGACAAGTTTAATAATGCCTATTAATAACTAGTCCCATGAAGGATTTTATTTTTTATTTTTTATTTTACTTTTAATTTTTTATTTATTAGTTTAAATGTAACGCATTATCGACTGGCTTAATAGTCTCCATAAACAGTGAGTCCTACAGTTGCGATCTCACTGCCGATAACATTTATGGTACCCATCAAAACTGGGCTCCCACTTTCCAAGTTCAATAAACCTAGAGCGTTACCGTACTGTCAATGGCCTTGTCGGATGTCGTCGACTATTGATCCACCGTGAGCGACCTTTATCATTGAAGAAAGAAATAGCTTTCATGAGTGCATCGTCAAAGTGAGCCTTAAGGTTATTAGCAATTGATTTACTATATGACACCGGCATTTGGAGATGAAAATTTAATAATTTTCAATATCTAAGTTATCAAAATTCGTTGTTATATCAAAAATGTTAAATAAAAGATAGAAGAGAGATGATATAGAATAGATAAGGTATGAGATCCTATTTATATCCTACCTCATGATACTAGGAGTGTAAATAAATTAAGTTAGTTTGTAAACTACTCGAACTTAGCTCGAGTTTTATTCAAATTTGAGTCGATCATGGTCAAGTCAAGTTTGAGCTTTAAAATACTAAACTAGTTAGGTTCGTGAGTCTAATCGATTTTCATATAATCTTTAATATATTTTTAATTTTTTCAATTATGAGCAAATCTGATATTAGTTAGGAAAAATTCATAAAAAGTTTAAAATAAATCGAGTTAACTTATCAAATATATTTTCGAGTTGAGCGTTGAGTTTAAAATTTAAAACTTGTCAAACTTGAACTCGAGTTGAGCTTAGGCTTCGAGTTTTTAAGTCAATAAGTTTGAGTTTGAGCCTAATACTGTATCAATTTGACTTGACTTAATTATATCCCTACATAACAGGTACGGTCTCCTTTTTGGAACCGGAGCATATCATGTAACACTAAAAAACTGCTATAAAACTTGTACCCTATAAAATCTTGCACCATGTGAAATCTATAAAATTCTCCTCTTTTCTTATAAATTTTATGTTTAAGTGATATTAAAAAAGTTAAAGTTGTAAATAAACCAAACAGATTCAAGCTTTTTATGGTTTAGACTTGGCTCATTTAATTATGGAGCTTGAAAATTATAGGCTTGACGTTGAATTTATTAAGAAATTTGAAGCTCGAGCTCGGACTTGTTCTTGAGCTCGTTTAAAATAAACCTTTTTCAATAAGTTGTTTTAATTATATTATCCATACTCTTATATTCTTATATTATATATTTTTTTCATATAATATTATTTTTAATATAATATATCAGTTTGCAAATCTTTTTATGAACCTATTCACAAGTTTGTTCTCCTGCTAGTTCATTACTTATATAAATGAGTTTGTTTACGAGCTAGTTCGCAAGTCTAAACATGAGTTTGAGCTCACTTGTTTGTATAAATGAGTCTTATTTTAAGTTTAAGTTCACTTGTTTATTAATTGAGCTTAAGTTGAACCGAACTTAAAGTGAGTTGAGCTCAAGCAGCTTACGAGTAACTCCCTTATTTACAACCTTAAGAAAAGTAATCAATATGTAATATTATAAATTATTCATATTCAAAAATTATGAAACCTATAGTAAACCCTATAAATTAAGAAAAATAATTTATCTGCCTTCATTGTTTTAAATTTATATAATCTTAGTACTTAGCCAATGAAAAATGAAAGCAAAAATAATGGAAAAAGTAAAATTGCAATGGAAAAATGGGAAGAATAAGAAAAAGAACAAAAACGTAAAGTGAGAAAAATGATAATAGGTTTTATGTCCTTAGGCTCCTTTTTTTTTCTCTTTTTTTCTTTTTTCTAAAATATCCACCACATGAAGAACATAATATTGTCATTCACTAATATTATTTAAAATTTTTTTATAAGGTGGATATATGATATCTTGAAACTTAGCCCTTAAGCTTTATTCCCTTAGCTTTATATCTCATAGTACAAGTTTTAGGATAAGTATAAGAGTGTAAGATCTCAAATTCGTATTTTATCTTGTGAAAGCAAATTTTAGAAAATTTGTACTCTTAACTTATTCTGTGATGTTTAATATCGCCTAGAACTTGCCTATTTGAGTAGGATATAAGTAGATACTCTATATAATAGGGTTAATTACTCACTTATTATGGAAAATTGGTATTTGTATTTGTTGTTTTTTCCCCTCTTTCTGGCTTGATCCGTTTGCTATTGCTAAATGTTTGAATGCTTAAAACATAACACAAGTTCCATATGAGTTATTGTTTTGCACGTCTCTTCCATCTGGATACACGAAAGTGTATGGTGAAAACGAAGCACCCAAATTGAAGGTTTCTGTGTTTTTTAAATGAGCTTTCAAAATGTAGTATAAAAAAAAAAAAAAAAGAGTAGAAAGAAATTATTGAGAAGATGATGGAGTAATCTTTTTTTTTTTTTTTTGCTTTTTTTGAAAAGAGATATATCTAGCTTCAGCATATCTCTCTCGCTTTGAAAGAAACATATAAAACCGTTGACTATTTGCATGAAAGAAGCTTATGTGAAGCTATTTATAGTTTGTTTAGAAGCTATGAACAATTTCTCATGGAAATTTTAACAGTGCCAAAGCTATTGACAGTTTTGTATTAAATTGTCAACAGTTAAGAAGCAAATTCAACAATGAATTTAATATATAATCGTAAATAACCATCTAGTTTTAATAGTTTTATGGAAGCTATCAATAACATATCATCAATATTGCATAAGATCCCCCCTCATGAGTAGTATAATTCCCCATCCCATAATCCCACCTGATGATAGTTATGCATGAAATCTATCAACAATCTACTATTTACTTTTCCATGAAATCTCGGGAACTATGGCATATCCTTTCAATTTACAGTGAAAATCCCTTTGTAGTTTAATCATAATTAAGGGTTGGTATGAAACTTATTATCATTGAGAGGTAGTAAAGACACATTTAGGAGACAGGGCTTTTTTCTTCTTTATAGTTTAAAGAAGAAAATGCTTTCCTAAAATTTCTTCTTCTTATTTTTAAAAAGAAGGATGTGCATTTTAACAACAAGCCTTCATATTTGTAAAGAAGGAACACTCTATAAGTGCACCTTTTTTACAAATATGAAGGCGCACTTACAAAATGCGTCTTCATTATGTCTAAATAAAAACTTGTAATCATGCACAATAGGTGGCATTTCAAAACATCAAAACACTTCAATGCCCTTTAGTGTGATTAGAGTCCCATGTTAATTTTCTTTGTGTTTTCTTTGTAAATCTTCTACAAATACTCAAGTAAGTCTCCTATAACACTTTTCTTTCTTTCTTTTTTTTTTTTACAATAATCTTTATATTATTTCACTAAATTTGCATGGCCTAAATCAAACCCTAGAGTTGAAGTGTGATATAGTTTTATTGATTACTCTTGTAAGTTGAGTTGATAGTTGTATAGGTTGTAAATGTCATTGATAACGTGTTTTTGTGGTTGGATTATTTGTAAATTAGTGTAATGATATGTGATTTATGTGGTGTAAAAGAATGCCTATAAGATGTTTGGAAAAATACCTATAACCTGTTTATTGAATTGTCTAGAAGACCTTATTTGCTAGTAAAGTGTAAAGTTTGATGTGCTATAAAACGTACATTAAAGATTACGATGACAATACTAGATTGATAAGTGTGATGAAATTTATGTGAAATTCTCCATATATGTCTAAGGAAATATTGTAAGAGGAAATTTAGATCTGGAATACAGCAAAAACCCTATCAAGTTGTTCAAAATAGAAACCAATGCCACATTTAACGAATTCTTTGGAGAATTTACGAGTGCATTAGAATTGATCCTAGGGTAAGCAAGGTTGTGATACTATACTGGTACACCAATGTCTATTAGGAAGTTGTTTCATACTTTAGTTGTTATAAGGGATAATGATGGCATTGAGAACTTGTTTGAGATGGCTAAAGGATTTGCACAAACTTACATTAAGGTGCGCAAGAACCAACAATGCAAAAATAAGGTTACCTATGCTGTGATGCAAGCTTAGCTATGTAAATTTGAAAAATGTATGGAGAAGGTTAGAAGCATCAAGGCAGATGCTTTAGGATGGTGTAATGGATTACCACTTTAGTAGTAAACACTTGTACATGGTGGGTACTATCGTTTTAGTTACACGATCTCGAACATTGTAAAGAGTTATAATTCCATTCTGCTGCATGCCCAAGGATTACTGGTGACGTCCTTTATAAGGAAGATATTTTACAATTGTGTGCATTATTGAGATGAGCAACATGGGGACGCAATGAAAAGAATGGTGAAGAATTAATCTTACACAAAATATGCCTCTAAGATGTCGGAGAATTGGATGGAAAGGGTGCGTTCTTATCATTTGGTATGTTTCAGTTGACATAACAGGATTTTTGAGGAGAGAATGGTCAAAAGGTAAGTAGGAGGATGCATACAGTCGACTTTAGGAATAACATGTGCACCTACAATAAATGGTAGATATACGGAATCCCATACTCACATGCATTTGCTATGGTGAAGTTCTAGGAACCGAGATACTATTTGGGTAATTAGTATAACTTCTCGACTTGGTGTTTAGAGTTGGAGACATGGAAATTAGTTAGAAATGCACTTATATGTTTGTTGGGAGTGAGCTAAAATTTTGAGTTGGAGACATGAAAATTAGTCGGGAATGCACTTATATGTTTGTTGAGAACAATCTACATGAGCTAAAATTTGGAGTTGGAGATATGGTGCTTAATTGTTTGTGCATGTAAGTTTTACTTTGAATGTATTTTATTTTATTTTATTTTTGCAAGGGTTCTAAGTTTTCTAATCTTTTTGCTGGTGTTAACAGTGAAGGCGTATTTCCAAAATGTGCCTTTCTTCTTTTTAAAAATAAGAAGAAGATGCATTTTGGGAAAGTATCTTCTTCTTTAAAATATGAAAAAAGGAATGCACATTTTTTAAATGCCATTTTGCTGCCTCCAATTGTAATAAGTTTAAAACCGACCCCCTAATTGCAATTTTCTTAGGTGCGTTTATTGGATTTTAGCTAACACTAAGTCGTCACCCCTTTACAATTAATTCGACCCATTACAACATATTGATTTATAATATAATCTGATATATAACATTAGTTCATTATAATCATTAAATGTTAGTATACACATTAATTCAATAAATCACAACTGTCATATCATACTTGATAATGGTGCTGTAATTGTATTTGTAATAATTATATAGAAAAAAATATAGAAAATAATTTTTAAGATATTATAATTAAAAATGATTAATCATATTTTATATATAATATAAGATGTTGATTCACAACTTAATATAACTTACCTTTTACTATACATGATATGAAATTATTTAAATCATCGATCAATAGATGAATTGGTTTTATATAATGTTATAATACTATATAATACCTTGCATTAAGTATGCAAAAATATGTATATATATATATGTGCGTGTATGCTTTTATATTGTATTATATAATATATATATATATTTTATATAGCATATAGAATAGATATTTCATGTTATCATTAAATACGTATTGATATGTATATGACATATTATACACACACACAACCAACATATATATATATATGTATACACATGTATAACTTATAACATATATTTATAAATAATATATATTATCATAGCATTAGTTATGTATGCAATAATTGTGTAAGAAAGCATGCACCGAAAATTTTATTTTGAGAGACATAATAATTAAAGCAAGATTAATATAAAGTGTTGATTCATAACTTAATATAACATTATTATAATATATTATATATTATTTTCATACACCATTGATAAGATGAATTGGTTATAAATAATGTTATAATACTATAAAATATTCACAAATGTATAGATTCATATGGCTAAACTGGTCACAGGCATACTACGTGAGTAATGTGTTACATGTTGTCTTGTGTATTGTAAGTGAGAGGTGATTAGGAAAGAAGTGATAAGGAGGAGATGTAGGTTACATTTAAGGATATAATTAGGCGGATTGTTGTAGGGTACCAGATTTGCTAAAAATCCTATTAGATTGTACCCAATAAGGTTCTTAGATGGGTTATGGGATTTTTAAAAAAACCTGTTACTTGATAAAAAATAATAAGTTAATAATATAATATTAACTAAAATATTTAATACCTAAAATAATAAATAAATGAAAACATGGATGATAACAATTTTTATTACATTTACTATTTTCTATTAGTATTTATGAATATGCGTCTATGTGAGATTTTTTTATTAGCTAAGATAAGGTGGTTGTGTATTTATTATAGAGTAAAGAGAAATAGTTAAGTAAATAACAAATTTAATGCAAACATTGACCAAACTTAAAATAGAAACATATAGAAAAGACAAGATGAAGCCTACATTAATCATTAAACTTGTTATATAACAATATTACTAAGTGTTTCACTAATATCGTGATAAGATATATGAGATGAAAATGGTATAGCAAATGGATTACTTAATCCTCATTATGTTGCTCGTATTTTAAAGATAATGAAAATCAATTTCTCATGCAATCATTAATGAAGGAAAAAAAAATTCTTTTAACCAAAAAAGAAAAAAAGAAAAAATTACAACTGAGTCTAGCTGTTGGGAAGCAAGTACCTTATTTAGATAGCAAGGCGAATTTTGGGTAGTGTTAAAAATTCTGTAAGGTTTTGGGATAGGTTGAGGAACCTAGTTAGTATAGAAGAACGAGTACTAAGTTCCTATGACTTATCCCAAACTCATCCTATTTACATCCTTAGTTACACTCAATGTGATAGGTGCAAGAGCATAGTGTTATCAAACTATACAACTTGACATGAAATGTAATGCGTTCTTCAAAAAATAAAATGTTTGATCTTTTTGAGTCATGAATCTAATAGTACAATGAAGTTTGTGTAGGATTCTTTAATTATCAAATGAGAAGGGACCTTGGATATTCATAAAAGTTGGCCACCAATCTTATCCATCAGATTGCAATGATGATCAATAGCTAGAATGAATCTCTTCTTTAATAGACACCAAATGGGCTCTCCTTTTGGATATAGACATAATAAAGGGATTATTTAATAGGTGAGCAAAATTAAGAGAGGTTAATATTGAGCATAATAATCTAATAGGCCTTACTCCAAGTTCATCATGTCAAAATTTGCTTGATTATCTCAAATTTATGGGCTTGATTTTGTAGGCCTTATCACCTTAACCAAAGAGTCCAATCCAGTTAAATTAGGCTTATAGCATAATTGTAGATTTATCCCTTTACATTTTGGGGCTTGACTAAAGTCTTTCAGATGGAATTAAAGGGTTTAGGCATTGGATGAGCCTTTCAAATGATTAAGGTGCTGCTTAATGCATGTGTACTTATAGAATGGTTGCACTGTTGCCAAGTGCACCTTCATTATTAAGGATTTATTCTCTTTAATAATGCGCAACATGGAATCCTAGTGTAATCACTATAAAATCAGTAATTTAATTCTTCTCTAGTATGCTAGCTCGCAACACTATTTAATTGTGTGCATCACTTTAACTAATCAAAATTGTATTGTCCTTAAGGCAACAAATCTTTTTCAATAGATTGTACAAGCTGATTCATCTTCGTTACTTAGTTCATGTGAAGGAATCAAATTTATATTTGATGCATTATAGGATGTTAACATTGGTGTCTTGAAAGTGGGCTTAAGTTGTTGCTTTAATTAACTTTGAAGGTCAATTATCATTTGTGCATGTCCTCTGTTCTAATTGCTATTGTTAAGTTATGCCTTGATAACATAGATTTCTTATAAAATTGATTTTGGATCCTTGTTGCTTTACTGAATCTCAGACTGTTGTTATTGCTTAATAGGTCTTTTCTTGAAAATTGCCATTAAGGCATTGTCACTTCATTACGCTTTCTTAGTGGAGTAGCAAAAATATACTAATATGGGTTCAAATAGAATGATCATCTGCGTCTAACATGAGTGATGTGCTACATATGATCTAAAGAGAAATGGCGTATATGACAAGTGAAAGTTAACTAAGAGAGAAGTGGTAGAGAGGAGGAGTAGGCAGTTTCAATTGACTCTAACAATAGATATAACAAGTGGCATATAGTAGTATCAAATTCTACGATTTGAGATTAAATATAGTGTGCTATTTAAGAGATAAAATATTTTATCTTTTTTAGTTGTGAATATGGTAGTACGATGGAAGTTATGCAAGATTCTTGATGCTCCAATGAGAAGGGACCTTAGCTATTTATAGAAGCTGACTATCGATATCATATGTAAGATCTTAATAATGATCAATAGTTAGAATGAATCCATTCTTTGCTAGATGCAAAATGCGCTTGCTTTTTTTATCCAAACTCAGCAAAGGTTTTATTTCATGTGTAAGCCAAATTGAGAGAGTTGGTATTGAGTGAGCCATTCCAATAGGCCTTGTTCTAAGCTTACCATAATCTTCTTTGATTATCTCGAATTTATAAGTTTGACTTTCTCAATGCTATCATCTTAATCCAAATTATCAAATCCAATTAACTACTGAGCTTAAAGCCTAATCTTTTAGATTTAGCTAATATTTAGCATTAAATATGCATACATATGTATATATACACATAACATATGATATATATGTATTTATACAACATATATATTTGCATACTTATATAACATATAAATATGCATATATATAGGTTTGCGTCTTTTGTTATATATATATATATATATATATTATGTTAGCATTAAGTATGCTTTAATGTCTATGATGTATTATATATACAAACACACACATATACACATCTATGTATATAACACATATCTATATATGATATTCATTACCATAACATATATATATATATATATTATTTATACGTCTTTTTGGGGTAATGTGTGTGTCCATATATATATAAAAGTATTTTTGGAGATATAATAATTGAAATACGATTAATTCTATTATATATAAAATATAAAATGTTGATTCATAATTTAATATATATCTCTTTTCATGACATATGACATGAATTATTATAGGCCCTACTTGTGGAAAAAACATATAGCGAACTTACTTTTTCTACACTCTCTAGACCTTGCATGTCTTACATAGAAAGATAAAACGTTAGCTAAATAACTTGAGACAACAAAGTATAAAGTAAAATACTTTTTTGGCCTTCTGTATTTATTCTTTAGACTAATGGGATTTTTACGAAGTAAAAAAAAAGTTTACGAAAGATGAATTAAATCTTCTTTCTCTACAGGAAATTACCAAACAATACCAAGAATTTGAAAAGACGAACTAGTCATGCTACCCTCTAATGATAATTTAGTGCAGGCCTCCCATTATATAAGTACAGATGATTGTATTTGCATCTTGCGTTAATTTTTTTATACACAAAAAATCATTGTCCTTATAAAAGAAAGTAGAATCCATGTATCAATCTCTTTTGCATACATGTTAAAATGAATCTGGATCCTCTTTATTTATGATTCCTTTATTTTCTTAAATTTGGGCTTTTAAGATGCTATCACATGGATAATTGAAAATAGGTGACTAGGTTTAATTCTCTCCATTTTGGAAAAAGGAAAAAAAAAAAAAAAAACACTCCAATTTTAGATCATCTCTTTTCCCTCCATTTTGAAAAAAGAAAAAGAAAAACCCTCCAAGTTTTTAAAAGGGTATATATGAAAACTAAATATATATGAGTGATATTTTCTAGATGTCTATATTAAAGTTCTAGAAATATCTTTTCTTGTATATTACTAATACTCATTAGTAAATGAAAACAATTGCAATTGTAATATAGAAGTAAATTAGTGTTTTTATAAACCATATTTACACTAATGGAGAATTTTAACATAGTAAAATTTGTTAATCCAAAAATGAGTATGAGATTATAAAAGTAGAGTCGACGTGACAAAATAAATATTTTAAGAGTATGTTTACATTTGCTTTACTAAACAATAATAAATTTACATTTATGGTTTCATAAAAAATTATGATAAAAAGATGAGATGGATTAATTCCTGTGCTACTATGAGTAGTTGTATACTATTTAAAAGCTTATAATTGATTGCATATGGCTTCATAAATGTTCTATGGTATTGTCGTTCTATGGTATTGTATGTATTGGTGACATAACTTGATATTGGTAAATGGTTCATACTGTGATTTGATTAGATGCATTTCATTGCACATGGGTAACTCACTGCTTCTATATTACACTGATTCATCATCTTGCATACGACCAAAGTACTCTCTAGAAACAATGAAAAGAGCGTTTTTATCGTCTTTCTAACCTACGTGTTCAATTTTAAAGATATAAAAGACACTAGAATAATGTATATGGAACAAAAATAAAACGAATGTATTTGTGGTTTACCCAAAAATAATATAGATATATTACAGTTATTTCTCTCTACATATATGTATATTATGGTGTATGTTAATATATATATATATATCTAAAATTGGAGGATTTTAAATTTTTTTTCCCAAAATGGAGGAAATTAATCTCAATTGATGATAGATTTCCAATGATCCATGTGGCAACATCTTAAAAGCTAAATTGAGGTATGGATAGAGAAGATCCAAATCCTGTTAAAGTATCGATAGAAGATTTATTTATAAATACAACATATTTTACCATTTTCTTTTTCCCGCTTAAAGACCCAATGTAGTTATATTACCCTCAAGAACAATGCACATGCTTCTTTATGTTTATCGATTTACTTGGAAGGATCTCATCCACATATACATTTACTTTTATACACTTTCTGTGTTCCTTCAATCATCGTACAGCTTATGCTATCTTTTCAAGATCTCTGATATAGATCTGCTACGACTTGTCTTCGCATACTTCTTAGACATGCATAGTGCATCATTCCAAATTTGTCTCCACTAAATAAAGCTAGTTTTCGAAATTTTAAAATGCTTGGCGGAGGCGATCGATAAAGGATTTTTGTTACAAATAAAAACTCGATTTTACTGATTTTTGAAAAAATTAATTTATTATTTAAATAAAATTTTTCTGATCATTTTTACTTTTTAAACTAACTTTACTAAGTGCATTTACTGATATTAACCTAAAGAAAAATTAAGTATTAACTTATAACTAGTAGATGTTAATCGATTCATTTTTTAAAATGGATCATAATCCACTTCATCTTAAATAACTGTTTCAACTACCTTAAGGTCATAAAGTGGTCGGCGACCACTTGATGGTTTTAGGAGAGAAGGTAGATATTATATAACCTCTCATAAATAACTATTAACCACCATCTTGTAGTCCGGTGGTTAATATTTAATTTTTTATATTTATGTTATTAATCAACCTTAATAGAGTTAGTTCATATAATAAAAATTATTATAAAAACTTCAATTAAACAACAAATTAAACTCTTATAAGTATACGTTGTAAATTACGTATTTTGGCAAAATATTGGAACCATTTATGACATTGACTCATCAATAAATTCTACATAGTCAATCAATATTCGTTTATCATCTGTACCTTAAATTTCCTACGTTACAACTGCAATTCATTTTTCAAATGCATATTAATCTAAATTTTGAATTCAATTGTTCACTCTGATTATATGCTCATTTGAATTAGATCCAAAAAAAAAAAAGAAAAAAAAAGAAAATAGTAGTACTCAACCCGAAAAGTTAGTCTTTTTGTGTACTCCCTTCTTGGTACGAACTGCAAGTTCTAAAACAAATAAAAGCCAATTTTATCGAATTAGTAGCAAAGAACAAGAAGACAACTTCCGGTTATAGAAGTTTACAAGATCATCACTTGCATCAAAGGATTTTACAAATATATTTTCTAGCTATAATCTAAATGTCTACTAACTATCGACTATTTATAAGGTTTCTAAGTTTAGTAACTAAAACTTACTGACTCCTTCTAGATAGTTTTAAAAGGTGCAAAACAGCAACAAGTAAACAAAATATCTAGCTACTAACAAGATGTGTAATAATAGAGGATCATATCAATATATCTCCTCTGAAAATCGCCTTGTCGTCAAGGCGAGTTATTAAAGATTTTAAGTTATGACTTTGGCTGCGCGACTCCAAATGTACGCTGTATAGATGCAATAATATGCTAGTAGACTTGGCATCAACAGTAATAAACTGCAACTCGAGCCTTCGTGTGTGCAATTGCATGCATGGATAAGATTATTTGGTAGTTCCTCGATTTTGTTGCGACTTTTCTCCACATTTTAGTCCCTATGTAATCTTGCATAGGTCTATTGGCAACTTTTCTTCAACATCGTGCGAGACATTTCTTTGGTAGAGCTAATCTGCCACGTGTGATCTCTTAAGTAGGGTGTGATGGGACTTTAATAATCGACGAACTTTTCAGTATAATAATATGGAATTTATAGAAACTGTAAAGTAAATTGTCCTAATTAGGGAGCACTTCTAGTTAGGGTGACTTCCTAAGAAGTATCTAACATCAATGACAAAACCGTGAAGACATATTTATGTAAAAGCAGATAGTAATTTAGTATAAGGAATTTTTGTTGGGTTATTACAAGTGCTATCGAAGTAATTTATTGGCCAAAAGGGAAGCTAAAGGCTACACGGGATAAAGTATCAGAAGATGAAGTTACGTCTTAATCTTATAAGGGAACATCTCTTAAGTCTCTTCACCTATAATAATATTGATAAGAAAGTTAATTTTGTGGTAAGGAAGATTGTAATATTTCTTAAATAAAGTATAATGAAATTTTAATTATCGATGTACCTTTTGATATAATGAGCTAATATTAGGTTAAACGTATTAGGTGGGAAGTGCTTCTAAGATTGGTTGATGGTAATTTCCGATAAGCAGCTAGCACCAAGGGCATTATTATAAAATTACATCAAAAGTTCCAATTAGGTGATTTCACCACTTCTCTGCAACAATAAGAGAAGACCATCTACTAACTTGGTCTCTCAGTATCACCTCAGGTTTTAATTGAAAATCTGATTTGGATGACCGGAATTTTTCAAATCAAACTTCAATTCATCAAAATGGAAGTCCTTTCCTTCGGATTATTCTCCTTTTTTGTTACCTCCCATTGATCATGAGTAGAAGCAGTTTGATTAGCTTTTGGCATAGCAAGCATAAATGATGACTCAGTTTTTTCTCAAATTCCTCTATTGGCTTTTGTCATTCTATAATTCTTAAAGTATGGATTGCATGGAACAATATAACTACAAAAAAAAATTCTTGAAATGCCTTTAAAAGAATTTTATTTTATTTTTAAAAAAAAAGAAAAAATAAGTAATTTATGTTTATATTGAGTTCCAGTCAGTAAAGTGTTGAGATTTGTCGGCCTCATTTATATATATGAATATCTGTGTTGAATTGCATAAGATATAAGTTTTAAACACTAATTTAAAGATAAATGACGATAGGACAAAGACAGTAAGTAAAATAAAATCAAGTTTGAATGGATGAGCAAGCAAATAATTAAATAATAAACAAAGGATAATTAGTTAAACAGAGCAAGGTATTGAGACGATCAAACATATGCTCTTAGTACTTGCTATAATAATAAAAAGAAATGAAATGACAATTACAATGGTAAAAAGAAATATAAGGTACATTAAAATCCAAGAAGACTAAATAAATTTGTTACAAGCACAAATTTAATCTTTAATGTTTGTCAAGTTGTCAATGTTTCATGATTTTTATTTGAGTCAAGCTTTCACATTTGCAAAAGTTTGCAAATAAGTTTTTGTTAGTTTACCATTAGATTTTTTGTTAGTTATCATACATGTCAAACTTAATTGGGCCACATGTTTTAATTAAATAATAATATAATAAAATAAATAAATAATGAAAATCATATAAAAATAGGGAAAAATTATTTAGGTAAATAGTAATAATATATTATTTAATTAAATAATTGCAAAAAAATAAAAATTTTGAAATTTTCTAAAAAAAGGTTGAAACTTTAATATATATATGAAATCCGACCACATAATCGACCCACTTTATTGAGTAGGTTGATCGATCCTTGGGGGACATGAGTGTAAGTTTTTACTTTTATTTTATTTTTAATTTTGAATCCTATGAAACAACCCCCACCCAAAGGGTTAAAAAACCCACTTAATAAACTAGGTCACAATCTACTGTCTTTCCAATTGTAGGAGGTTGGCAGCGGGCCCCTGAGATGGCTTGGTTTCCTTCTCTTTTCGATTTTTATTTTTTCTGGATTTTTCCAATTTCGTAGTTATTTACTTATATAACATATACTGTATCCTTATATTACTTTTTATTATATTCAAATATTTTAGATTTTATTTATTTTTTGAATTTTTTAATATTTTTCAATAATTTATTTAATTAATATATATTATTATATTTTTTAGTGGCCACTCAAATCATGATGTGTGCCAATATTTAACAGAAAATTTAACACTGTTGTTAAAATAATCGTTTGCAAACTTTGTTAAAGATGAAGGACTAAATAAATAGGGTCGCAAATGTTGATTACTAAATTTCTACTTTCCCCAACAAATTTTAAGTGAATGTGGCGAAAGGTATTAAAAACCTCTATTCTAACAAAAATAACAACGATAAATGCATTGGTAACAAATGTAACTGTCAACGCAATGGCTAAAATAATATACTATAAATAAAATAACAATAGTTCTGCCCTCTTAATGATATTTAATGGACAGCGACAAGAGAAGAGGGGTGTTAGTTTTATTAAGTAAAGATATTTTTGATGAAGTATGATGAAGATATTACAAGTATAGAAGCATGGGAGTGGATAATTAGAACGAGTCAGTCTTAGGTACCTTAATTCCAAGGGAAATTTAAAAAAGTTCTCCAGAGATCTAGAGATCACAATAGAGGAGAAAATTTGGAGTGTTGATTTATGAGTAAAAGAACGGTAATATAAAAACGGGGTTTAGTACAAGAGAAATATTTTGAAGATATAAGTTGAAAGTGAATAAATTTACGAAATCTATTGAGGGAAATCTTTGTATTATTTGGTTGAACCTATAATAAACACTCGCATAATGTAAGGATCGAGATATAAAAAGCAAACGAAACACCTTAAAACCTATTTTATTTATTTAATGTCACTATTCCTATTTACTTTAAATTATAAATCTTTTTTAAAATAATAAATCTCTTTCTAAAAAATTTGCATCCTAACTCTATTTTAATACATATAATTTTCTCTAAATCTTTTCTATAAAGAAAATTTTCAATTTTTATGAACCTTGTTGTAAACAATGATACTCTTATAATGTAGCTTTACGTTTGAATGGCACTATTGTAGTTGTATTGCCTCGTTTTGAACTCTTGCTCTCCTCTCTTCTCTTTAATCACGTCTATCCCCTAACTCTTTCTCTCTTTCCTTCTTTTGGGTAAGTTCTAGAGTCTTGTGAAAGTTTAATATAAGTTTCGGAGAAAGTGTGGTTGGTTTTATATCTCTGCAAAATCTTTGTGTAGTTCATGTGGTATTGTGTTGCGGTTAAAAAATATAGTAGAGGCATAAATATAAACGATTAGTAGTAATTGTACAAACTTGTAAAAGTTAGTTTTTAGTAGTTTCTAGTAATTCTAATAGTAGTTGTATTAGGTGGAAATATTATTTACTCATAACAAACTAATAGATAAGATATATTTCTATAAATAGAAAAATCTCAGAAAAAAGGAGAGAAAGAGAAGATTCAATTAAAAAAATTAAGACTTATGCCTTTGGAGAGTAGTTGTCTTGAAACAACCAAAACAAATTCCTATTCATTGTCATATTTAATCTTTCATTTTTTTCACCAATTCTCTATTATCAAATTTCATACCTACATCTACACTATAATTCACAATACAATAAGAGTAAGCGTGCTATCATTTAGTACTCTTGTTTTTCTTTACCATGGCTACAAAAACTTAAGCAATGGAGCCAACAATGATGGAGAAATTGGGCGTATTTGTATATTCCTTAGCAAAAAATGTAAAAATCCATGCAAATAATGTAAGAACTATTAAAGTTGAAATAGTTGAAATATTTCCGGTTATTGATTTTAATTATAAGAGCGATTTCGATTTGTAAAATTCATTTGTGTCCAAATTAGATGCCTCAATGGTAGAAGTGAAAGAAGCAGAAGAAAATAAAGTAACTGGAGAAGAAGTGGATGTGGAGACATATCAAGAAAAGCGAATCGTAGAGATCAACTTTAAAGATAATTAAGATTTGGAATTTAAGAATGTGAACAAAAGCAATGGACATGTTCTCGATTTAGATCACACACTCATTCATTTAATCTCATTGTCAAAACTCTAACTTGATGACAGGGATATTTCGACAATGAATCAATTCCATGATGATGTGATTTTCATGAAGAGACATAAACGTATCATCTAATTATAGCCTTTTGTTCACGATTTCTTAAGAGAAATGAATACTTTGTTTCATATGATTGAGAAGAACCTAACTAAAGTCAAGCACAACGTATCTAGTTGCAATATCACAACCAAACCCATAGTTCGTGCAAAAAGAAGAGCCATGGCTCCAAAGGCACATGGTGATAAGAGCAAGATGGGCTTGTAGAGCTAGTGTCTTTCATTAAGTTCAAATTAAACAATTTCCATAGACATGGCATACAAGACCTTCGGGTAGATTTTTAGATCGAGTCTCCATTTAGGTCAACCTTAAGGACAAGGTTGATTTTGAGTAAAGAAGAAAAATGTTATGGTTCAAAGATATAGTAGTGGTATAAATGTAAATAATTAGTAGATAATCATACAAATTTGCAGAAATTAGTTTTTAGTTGTTATAGTTAAAGCTTTAGTAGTTATAATAGTAGTTTCTAGTAGTTCTGATAGTTGTTGTATTAGGTGGGAAAATTAGTTACTTACTACAACTGATAAATGAGATGTATATTTGTAAATAGCGAAATATAAAAAATAAGGAGAGAGATAGAAGATTTAATCAAGAAAATTATGACTTATACCTTTTAAAAAGTGGTTTTCTCGAAATAACAAAAAATAAAAAATAAAAAATAAAAAACTGCTTTTCATCATCGTATTCAATCTTGCATCTTTTTCATTGATTCCCTATTACCATATTTAATACCTACATCTATACTATAATTCACAATAGGATATGAATGTTATCATATTATAAGTGCATGCATCAATTTGGGTAAGTCTCAATGGTTTCTTATGTTTCTTATAAAAGTTTAGATTTTGTTGTGAGTTGAAGGTTAGGATATAGTAGTGGGAGTAAAGATGTGTTAGTTATGTTTTTGTGATGTTTAGTGGTGTAAGAGTCTTTTGTTAGGCTGAGTGGTTGAAATGGAGTCATCTAAGGGTTTTAGGCATGGCTTAATGTGACATTAGGGAGAAGGACTGGAGTGGAGTTTGTTTGTGTAGAGAAAGGGGAATAAAAGATAGCTAGAGGAGTTCACAAGCTAGTTCATGCCCCGTAAACCTGACCATGAACAAGGTGTATTGCACAATTGAGTGTTTGGAGAAGCTAGAGGAGTTAACGACTAAGTTCACGCCTCATGAATCTAATTGTCAACTTTTGGGAAGGGAAACAAGTTCACATGCAAAATCATGGTTATGAACTTATGATCATCCTTCCTTCCTTAATCGAGAGAATCATGGCCAAGATTATGATCATAAACATTCCTATTCTTCTCTTATTCCCACTTTCTCCTTTTGTTTACAAAATCTTTTACTTTATAACCTTTTTAAACATTAAAATAATGTATTTTCTAGTCTTTTTATCAAGTTTAAATCGGTTTTTATTCTTTTCTCACAACTTTTTTAAAGTGTTCTTGAGAGGGTTTGTAGTGAAGTAAGGTTAAGGGTGTGAAGTTGAAGAGGAAATTGAGATGGGTAGAAATTCTTTATTGTTAGGTTCTAGTTGAAGAGTTTTTTTAGTTCTGTTTGAGTTGTCCATTCTAGGTATGGGATAGTCGTATGAAGTTGTACATTAGGATAGCATCTTAAATGAACTTAAATAACTATTTAGCTAATTAATGGTGTGTTGTGTAAGCATAGCTTTGGCTACCATCTTGGTAAGACCATTATGTTAGCAAGGCATTATGATGATCTACTTGTACCATTGTCTTAAGTGGAGTCTTGCATAGAAACGATCAAGATAAATCTAGCTTGTTACTTGGTTATATAAGTGTTGGAGGACTTGATACCATTACTATATGGTATTATGTACTTGTTGATGTTGAGGTCTTGAGTTACCTCAATTTTGGGACGTCAAGATTAGGTTGCTTATGGAACTAATCAAAGATAATAAATCAATGTTTATTGCATTTAATGTTACTTCTTATGCTTATGAATCAATTAACTATTTTCTCAGTGCATGTGGTTATATACTCCATGTTAGGTAATAGCTCACCCTTTGGGGATTCGTTTAATTTTAAGTTGCAAGTATAGGTCCTTTTGAAGGCTTAAAAGTCTTTGATGATTTTGGCTATGATGTTGTCTATGAGGATGCATGAGAATACTATGATTACTGCTATGACGATGGGCGTAGAATAGCGTAGATTAAGATATTTTAGTTATGTAAAGTGATTGAACTCCTATTTATGACTTAGATAATAGTTGATGTTACTTGTTCGTTGTTAGGGGAGTTACCTATGACTCTAATAGCGTTACTTGTTAGTTAGTTGTCGTAGGAGCCATGTAGATGCTAGTTATCTTTAGTAGTACATTTGGTAGTGGTAGGTTAAGTTTATTTAGTATGAGCTGTAAAGTAGTTGATCTTATAATTGTTTTGGATTGAGCAAGAATCAATGAGTTACTTTTATGTTTACACTTACAAAGTTTGATTTATGAGTGTTGGTAGAATTTATTTTCACTATGGAATTTAGATTGGTTATGAGTTCTTAGACGTCTTAAGGTGTTATTGTAGAGAGATGATACGTAAAAGGTTATAGCGTTTAAGGTATAGAGCATTACAGGAAATCTTAAGGTAAGGATCTAGTGTACCTAAGAGCTAAGTTATCATTAGAGCTTATTGATGTGAGAATGGTTCCTTTGAGATATCAAAGAAATGGGGGATGAAATTGAACCAACAAGGAGTAGCTTTGTGAAGCAATTCCTCGAATGTAACTTACTAATGAACTCAACACAACTTAAGTGGGAAGAATGAAATGCTAAAAAAATAATAATAATTCAATTCCATTTTCCTTTTATTACACATAAAATTGCTATTATAATGTTTGATTGAGTTTTAGATATTGAATGGCTATTATCGACAAATTGATATTACCCAAAATAATGAATAGTAATTCATTTCCCTAATTCGTGAATTGTTATTCAAGAGCCCATTTATTTTCTTTACTATAAATATGATATCCTCTTAAGTTGTGTTAAGCCTATATTGACTATAATAAGTGGAGAAGGATTCGCATTTTAAAGGTATATTTGACCATCTATGTTTATTTTAAATTTCTATCTTATTCATTATTCATTAATGCGTTAACTAAACAAAGTAATATAGATGTAATAACTATTATATATGATTCAATTCCTATTGAATTACAGTTCAATTCTTTTCCATTCAATGAAATGAATAAGTTGTAAGTGTTTGAAAGTTAATTATTTTTTTTCCTATAGAGTAATTAATAATAATAATAATAATAAATCTCTCCAAGGTTTCTTTCTTTTTCTGTCTCTAACTTTCATTATCAAAAGCATTTTATAGCTTCGATTCTTAATAATTCCCATACTAAAAATCTGGAAGTATTTTATAAACTCATTGGAAGACATCCAACAAACATCATATATGTCTTAATCTCTAAAAACTTTCATGCCACGTTAACATTTTAAAAAATTCACTTCTTTTAAGATTATTTCATTATGCTCGGAATTTTATAAATATTTGACTTTTGTTTGGCGATGCCTGTTTTGGTATATAAATGGTTATATCTGCAATTTTTAAACAAGTAATAAATAACATAATAAATGTTAATCTTAAATATTGATCCTTAATTAAAGACATGTGCTTGTTTATGAACATTGTTTAGCCTAAATTTTCATGATAACGATGGTCTAAGAAAGATATGGCGCACGCTCCTCGTATGAAACCACCTCCTGTCGAAAATTTGATGTAATGAGGCGCAGATGTCCTCAATCATCGTCGTGTTGTTGCTTCATGTATTGTCCGGTAATGAAGCAATGACGTCCTCGCGTATCGTCGTGTTGCTTCATGTCTTGTCAGATGAAATTGACATTATCTTTCAGGTAGTTCCATATATAGATGCAATTCACGTGTGCTTTGATGTTTGGGAATAATGATTCTAAAAAAGTGTCGGCCTTTTCATTTTGTTTTTGTTGTAATATTGTTTCCTAAAACTTGAGTATTTCATCTGTACCTAACGGCTTAAGTCAATTTAAATAGTTAAGGGAAAGATTTATTAGATAGTATACATCATATATAATTATAGGTGATATATAATTATTATTTGAGTTTAAATATATTGGGATGATAATAGGTAATTACATAAAATTTATTGTCAATATTATTACTTGTTTGATTATGATTTATAGTTACGTATATGTGTATATATATGTGATATTTATTACTCGTTAACTTTTTTTTTTTTGTCAAAAGCTTCAAATTAACCCAAATTGAAAGAGTCATAAGAATTTAGTTGCTTATGATGATGCTCGAGATCACGAAGGGTAGGTTAGAGGTTGCTTTTGGAGGTCCTTTAGACATGCTTTGTGAAGGACCTACAAAAAAACACCCCTCATGATGATGGCAATGAGTACCTTTCAATACTCAAGTCAGTAAGGAGAAAATAGAAAGAAAGTATTTGAGGGTGTTTAGAGAGAGTATTTAGGGTGCTCAATGTGCTTAAGGACTAAGAAGGGGTGCTCAATGTGCTTAAGGACTAAGAAGGGGTGGGGGGTAGGGCGCAGAGATCCTTGTACATTTGACTCCTTATTTTACTTATGGGACAAGGAGCTCACTTGTTAAAGACATGTAGCTCTCATGGTTTGTTCGTACGTGGCTGTTATAAGGCATACGCATTGTAGGAGGGGGAAAGAATGGTTTTGTTGCTTAATCGGGCCTTAAACAAATTGGCAACCAAGTCAAAAACTTAGGAGGTTGACATATCTAGGATTACAGGGCGTACTTATCGTATCATGAATATTAGTCGGCAATTAATGAGGAAAGAGAGTACGAGGTAAAAGCATTGCAAACATCGAGTTGCATGCTGAATACCTGATGCATACGTAAGGATTGAGGCTACCCCAACCCAAGAAGTTGGGCTAAGGTGAAGCACACCAAGCATAGTTTCTAAGGACCCTAAGGTGTTTGGGGTGGAGAGATGTTTAAGGTGCCTAAGCAAGTTATGTTGGCTTACGGGTGGATTAAACATAGTGAGGTGCTTAAGGAATCTTGAGGAGGTTGCTTGATTAAGTTTGAGCTTGCAAGGGGAGAATGAATAGGACATCAAAGGAGATTTGACTCTTCTTCTTAAAAAGGTGCTTAAGGATACTTGAGCAAGTCTATGTACTTAGATTGGGCTTCGGGAGGCTAAAGCCAAGATCTACAACTTAGATTATTACCATAGACCCAAAAAATAAAATAAAATCCTAAAAGGTATAGTTAGAACATTAGAATACTCTATTAAGTGATTAATAATATCTCTTGCTTGGTCATAATTGTAGCTTTTTTATGAATAAATGATAAACAAATGAAGTGTTTTAATGTTACACATTATTCTTGCTCTTTTTTTTGGGGATAATTTAAATAATCCATATAAGTGAAAAGTATGGGCCATAATAGTTAGAGGTAATGCTAAGGTATTTATAATTTAATGATATAAACATTAGTCTTCTAGTGGGATGAATGTGATTCAAATTCCCCTCCTTCTTGTTTGATAAGTTAGGACCCGGAATCATACAGCTAAACGTTTTATTTGATAGTCAAACTTTACCAATTTTGATAAAACTATCATATTTTAATGTTCTCTTTTAGACAACTATTCTTCTTTTATGCTACGTTTCATTGACACTACATTCTATTCTGTAACTTTTTTTTTTCAATAGTAGAGAGAAATATGTATTCAACCATGAATATTTACCAAGTTTTCTATTTGAGTAATATTGTTAACGCCATTAAAAAATTCCATTAATAATTGAGACTTGTCAACTTTTAAGAGGCTCAAAATAATTGATTCAATGACACAATACTTTTAAATAATATGATAAGAACACAAAGTTTTAGAAAGTGAAAAAAAAAAAATCCAATTAAGATCCTATTTGGATTTTTTTTTGTTTACATTTTATTTGTATTTGATTTGTTTTTATTTGAAATCTAGCATTTGAAAAACTATTTTATTTATATCTTATCTGTTTTTATTTCATAATTATGATGAAGATGATAATTGAGTTTTAAAATTAGAAAATGAAAATTTACATACTTTTATGCGAAAAGATTTGAAAAAATATATATTTTATATATTGGAAATGATTATTTTAATTAGTATTTTTGTAAATATAAATAAAGTAAATAGTAGATAAATTCAATTTTATTGGAATTTATTAGGTATTTAATTTTAGAAGAGGGGATATATATAAAATTATATTTTTGTATTTTTATTATTTTATTTTTGTCAAATACAATATTCAAGTAGATACTAATAAAATATCAATAAGATAAAAAATAGATGAATGAAACAAACCTAAATTTGTTGTGTATCTTCTTCATAAACAGTTATTATTGTTTCTACCCTCGCTTTGCATCACTTTCATTTGGCTACACTATTATTTACCAGGAAATCTCAACAAGGTACGAACGTTGAAGATTTTGACTAAGGTTCATATGATCAGAAAAACTTGTACAAAATCATACCACAATCTAGTCTAAGGTTCTCATTTTTATTGTTTTGAGATTGTTGACAACGTGAATTCAAAATTCAACATGTCACAAGTTGATCAATTTAGTTTATATTTTCTTTTATATATCGGGATTGGATAGTCCAAGAATGGTTATAGGTAATATTTTCAATGGAATGTATTTTTTGGCTTAATGTTGTTTTATAGAAAGGGGTTAAGCACCAAACTCAAGCTAGGGTTTATTGATAATAGTATTTCTAAACCTAATCAAGATTCACTAGATCTTACTAGGTGGATTAGGTGAAATTACATGGCATATTGCCAGATTCTTAACTTGGTGATGAGTGAATTCTTGCAAAATTATCTATATACATAATGTTCCTTTGAATTGTGGAGTGAACTATGTGAGCGGTGTAGGCAAGGGAATAGGCCTTTGATATCCAATTGTAATATGAGATAAGTAATTTGAAATGATTGAATCAATCATTATGTGCATATTATGATAAATTGAAGAGATGTTGAGATAGACTATAGGCGTTACAGCGTTATCAATCAAGCAATTGCAGGCGATTGAATTATTGCACAGCCGATTAAAAGGAAGAATTCTTGATTTTAAGTCATAAAATAGGTTAATTAAATTCTTGATGGGGTTAAATGAAAGTTTTGATTCAATAAGGAGTCACATTCTTTCGGTGGATCCTTTGTCCTCTGTGAGTAAGGCTTACTACACTGTGCAACAAGTGGAGAAACAAAAGTAAATTACTTTAATTTTTGTTAATGATTCTAATAGTGTAATATTTTCTTTAAGTAGAATAGTGTAACATTTTCTTTAAGGTGGTATGTAAATACTATAAATATGAGAGCGATACAATAGAAAATTGTTTCAATTGATAAGGTATCCTGGTTAATATATGGGTAAGAAGAATTTGAAGCATTTCAATAGATCTATTGTTAGTTGTATCATTAGAAAGACAGATTAGAATTTACATACTTTAGTCAAAATTATGAATGATTCTCATAATGGGAAAGCATTTACTTTATACTCTCGTGTGTCTAGCTCTTTTGATCTACACGTTATGTAGGATTTACATCATGAAGTTCTTAAACTCATGAAGGAGCAGTAAGGAAATGATGGTGCAATGGTGAATTCTATCCAATTTGTAGGTACTCTTTCTATCTCTCCTTACTTTAGTGCTTTGAACAACATACATAGTTCAAAGGCTACTGACTCGAGTACTACGGACCATATTAGCCCTTTTTGTTTATCATTTACAGACATTTATCCTTTGTCACATCAGACTTCAGTTGGGCTACTATATGTTAATTTTAAAATAATTCAACTAGCTAGTTCAATTTATGTAAGTCCTTTGTTAACCCTTCATAATGTCTTATTTGTACCATACTTCACCATAACCTTATGTTAGTTCATCAAGTACGTTAAGATTGATTATTCTTCATTTACTTTTCAAGACTTGAAAAATAAATAAAATATTGCTTTAGCCAAAACTATGCATGGTTTATACATTTCGGATTTTGAAATTTTCAAGAATCTTAGCTCACCTAGTAAAGTTGATCATATTGTTTCTTTTGCTATAGTTTCATCTTGTAAAGACACAAAACTTGTTCATTTATTGCATGATACATTCTACATTTCTAAACTTAAATATTTGGATGATTATAAACATCTAAATTTCAATGGCTATGTATGTGATACTCATCATCAAGTATAGCCTCATAGAATTCCTTTTGATAGAAGAGTTAATCAAGCTTTTTTTACTTTTTAGCTTTTTCATATGGATGTACGAGGTCCATTTTCAATGCCATCTATGCCTTATGCTTGTCACTTTCTTACTTTGCTTAATGATTATGCATGTTGCGCTAGGACATTTTTGCTTAATAATGAATCATATGTTGCTAATCTTCTTGAGAAATTTTTCAAATTGATTAGGAACCAATTTCTAACTAATGCTAAAGTTGGTAGATTTGATAATGGGTTAGAATTCCTTTTTCATGCGTGTTAAGACTTATTTCATAACCTAGGGATTATACATCAATGTTCTATGATATACATACCTCAACAAAATGAGAGAATTGAGCATAAGTACTGACATCTCCTCGTTATAGCTATATCTTTATGCTTTTATAAAAAATTTACCCAAGAATTTTTGTAAGGAGTGCATTTTTATAGCCACATACTTAATAAATAAGATGCCTATGTTAAGGTTGAGACGGAAAACACCACATGAAATGTTGCTTAAGGAGAAATCAACCTATAGTAACCTAAAAGCCGTGGGATGTTTGTGTTATGGAGTACTGCATTCTCCCACAAAGGAAAGTTTGATCCAAGAGGGCTTAAGTATGTCTTTTCAAGTTATGCAACTCATCAAAAAGGTTATAAAGTTTGTGCCATACATTTCAATAAAATTTTTGTTAGTACAAATTTTTTTGTGAACACATCATGCCTTTTGAATACACTTCTCTTAAAAACAGCCCTCTTTCTTCCTCTTACTTTTCCTTCTTTGTCTTCTGAGTCAGTTCAAGCCTCATCCATATTAGATTTTTCAGGCTCTATTCAATAAGAATTCCTTTATCTGTTTCATCAATTCTTGAAATTGATAGCTTAGTAATTGATCTTATTTCTTTTAGTCATGATCAATCTTTATTAGTTACTAATGCAAGAAAATTTGTTAAGTAAAGAAGATAACCAACTTAAATAAGTGATTATGTGCGCTCCTTGCATCATGCTTTATTTAATGATAGTACTTCATCTAACATACATAAACATTATACATTCTTTCAAAGGGAATTTGACCTTCACCACCACCGATCTGACTTAGTCCCTGTCACTACTAACCTCTTTACCAACTTAGTCGACTTTCTTTAGATAAGTTTTGCTAAGCTTTGTGCTTATCACTCAAGGTCAAAATTGAGGACTATAAGGCTTGCCTGCCTGAATACTTAATGGATAGGTGGTTGAGGACGAGTTAAGCTATGCCCGAGGCTTCCTTTCTCATCATTTGCTAAGCTGCTTCTCTAGTGTTGAAACTGCTAAGCCTTTACTAGAATGTTGACCCAACCTATACGAAATATTAGATCAGCTCAAATTGTCTTGCCCTTTAAATGTCCATCTTAAGTCTAAGCTACTCAACATAACTGTTGACTTGTTTAACTAACTCTCCTAAGCCAACTCATGACACAACATCCATACTTCTTTGTTTGTTTCTATTGGATACCTGACCAATGCTTGAAGGACATGTGTTTTAACAAAAGGATCGTAGTTAAACTCTACTAAAGATTCTTTTCCTATTATTCCTTTTATACCCTAATTTGCACATATATGTTTTTCTTTATCATTTGTACCCTTTTTTGTCTTTTCCCTTAAAGGAATGTTTCCCTAATTAGTAGGTACATAAGGATATTAGAAATGTACAACAGCCATCTTTTGCATCATTGAATAGAGAATGCACTTCTTTTTTGTTTTACTTGTAAGCTTTTCTCCAAATTCTTCTGTCACTCTTACCTAATTTCCTTTAGTAAGGAATTAGTGACGAGTATTCTCATTTCCTCCATTCTTAAGTCATGTCGAGTGGTCAAAGTAAGTCCAATTGCAAAACTTGGTGAGTTATATCCACAATTTGGCCCTGGGGTTTTGCTAAGTTTTCACCTTCATTTTTGTCTCTACAAGAAGGACATATACATGCACTTAGTAAGCCCTAATGATTTCTAAACATCTAGCCACATTGTTCTTCTAATACTTCTCCTCCTTATCCTTTGTTTTTTTCTCGCACTTCCCATCCTCATCCACTTGATGACATAGTATCTTAAGTGCATGATTTAAGAGTACATGAACCATTTTATTATTCACAAGCCTCTAAAGACCATGATTAGGATGAGGCTATGAATAAATGACTTGATGCTAAAAAAATCAACAACACTTGGGAGTTAATTGATTTAACAGCTAGCAAAAAGGGTCTAGGTTCAACATAGGCCTATAAAATTAAATATAAACCTAGTGGATGTGTTGAGAGGTATAAAGCCAGGTTAGTGGCCAAAAGGTACACTTAAGTTGTGGGGTTTAATTATCATGATACATTCTCTCCTATTGTCAAACTTGGTATTGTTACGATTTTAATAGCTATGGCAACTACTTATCCTTAGCTTTTGCACCAAATTGACATAAATAATGCTTTCTTGCATGTTTTTCTATATGACGAAATTTATACAAAACCTTCTCAAGAATATCATAAAGTTGGCCCTAATTAAGTTTGTAGGCTTAAGATATCCTATTGTGGTCTTAAGCAAGCCTTTGTGTAATAAAATTTAGAGATTTATCAATTTCTTATTTAAAAGGCTTTCATCAATCTGTGAGTGATTATTCTTTATTCATCTTGGTGTCAATTTGATTGTTTCTTTGTTGTTCTCTTATATTTTGTGTGAGATCCTATAAAATTAGCTATCAACTTATAATTGGTTAGTTTGGAATTAATAAGTAAAATTTAGGGTAATAGCGTAAGTTGACTGATCGAACCCATGTCTTACGACAAAGCTAGAAATATTAATAGAAATGACCTTGTAAGTTTAGATTTAAGAAAATAAAAAAATTAAGTAGTTAAATATTATATTTATAAAAATACATGTATTTTACCTATTATTTATTGGAAATGCGTTAAACTAAGTTCCGATAATTAGAAAATTATTAAAGATAAATTATACTTATACTAAAAATCATAAAATAGCTTAAATAATATTTAGGATTATTTATTTATATTACATATGCATTTACATGTAAGTATAAATACTCGAAATTACTTAAAATAACTAAAATATATTAAATATTAATAAATAAATCTACAAAAATTTAAAAAAATCCAAAAAAAAAAAAACATCTATTATGCTAGAAGAAGATAGAAGGAGACCTGGCAAATTAATAACCTAGTTTGGAAAAGATAAAGTGGAGTTGGAATCATGTAAACATGGCAATTTGACAACATAAAGGGTACATGTAGAACAAAAAATTCCTAATCGACCTCCAACTCCTTCTATAAATTCTCCACTCTAGGATAAAGTTACTCACTTTTGTTAGTAAGCATTTTGGAAAAATTAAGAGAGTAGAGAGAAAAACTTTAGGAAATTTTACAAGAAATTTAGAAAATATAGTGGAAATAGCACTAAATTAGAGTTCCCCCACAAGAATAACACCTGACATGTGGTCGTCGCCACCATTGCTGTTGCCGCTGCCACTGCCACTACCAACATTAACCACCTTGTCAAGAGTTTCCGACAACCATAGGAGCACCACTAGTGGCCGGAGCTTAGATCGTTGGTGAGTTCTAATTTTTCATCTAATTTTCGATATTTTATTTCAAGTACCAAATCATGTAAAAAAATTATGAATTTTGGTTTTCCTAAGCAGTTTTATGTATAGATTTAAAAAATCAAACCATTTTTGTCAAATTTTTGTTCAAATATATTTTCCTTAAGAAATGACATGTATACTCTAATTTTTGAGCAAATTTTAAAACCAACACCTAATGTAGTTTCAATCTCAATTTTCGATTATAACATGCTCACATATTATATTTTCGTTTAAATTTTGGAGAAATTTTGATTTACACAAATAGTGTGCTATTGGGGTATTTTTGTGAAGGAAACTTTACCGATTAGTATAGTTTGTGTTACAATCATAATATTAATAAGTTTTAAAGATAATTAAATGAAGAGAAATGGAGTTGCTTGGAGTAAAAAAGTTATTTGTTTGGCTATATTAAGTGCTAAAATGAAGAAATTTCATAATTTCTTAAATTAAGGTTAGTAAATAATAAAGTGTAGTTATGAGTATGATCATAAGATGAGACTAAAGTTGGAAGTAGTACTTAGGTACTGATCTTGATTATAGAAGTGAAATTATATGTACAAGTTGTGGAAATTTTGGTTGAAAGATATATCATGTTTAGATCAAAAGCTAACTCAAGAGCTAAATCTAAACTAAGGTGTATATTAGCAAATTGGGGAGTTGATTAGAAATTAAATCAGATGGTATATTTATTTGAATTAAAATTAGTTATACCTTATGGAATAGGTTAAAAGGAATTTCAGAGATTTAAGTGTAAAATGAAATTAGGAGCTGAATTAGAACCTGATTCAGAGGCTTAATCAAAGACTAAAACAAAAGTTAAATTAAAACCTAGCTAAAAGTGAGATTAATCACAAGAGACCCAAAGCCTAAATAATTAAGAATAGTAAAAACCTAGACTAAAGAAAATAATCTAAGTTATAGCATAAAGCTTATATATATAGTAGTTATAGGAGTACTAAAATGCCTCTGTATTATGGGGATTATTAGTGAAGGCTTGTTGCAAGTCATACCATAAGTGAGCAAGTAGGACATCCAAGTAAATTTGGGATCAATTGTAACTGTATTTCAGAGTATTTTATTATAGTACTTGGAAGCTTAAGATTATATTTAGATTTGTTTGTTAGGTAGGTTGATTGCGCATATGCATGTGTATACATGTTTATGAGTTTGTTGTATGATTCTAGCTTGTTGCTCTAGATTGTAATTGTTTGAAATTACGTGTAATGATTAATCGTCTTAAAATGGACTTAATCATGTATGACTTGTAACCTTATTCGGACATACATTGCAACTTATTAGGGGACATTTAATATTCTCCGACTAAATATCGACCCCTTTGAAAGGGATAGTACTGGAGCATAATGGTCCCATTTTCATTTTTAATCAAATTAAGCGATAGAAGAGCAGGTCATAGTAAGGATAAAGACAATTTGAAAGTAGTCATAGGAGGAGTAGTGTTTCTATTACATAAGTTTGGGTTTAGTCGTGAGCTGTTGATTTTGGTTAAACTCCTTAAACTGAGTTAGAGTGGGTGTAATTTCTCTAATTTCATAAGGGACCGAATAACATTGTGCAATGGCATTTATTTGTTGCATTGCATTTAAATAACCGGTTGATAACCTTGTATATGCTTAATGTATAGTTTTATGTTTCTATCCAAGCTTATTAAGCGGTTGGTTGTACACATCCCTATAGATGTTATTACAGGTTATAACTATCCTAAAACAAGCAACTGCTGGATTTTAGAGAGTAAAGATAAAAAACCGATATTCAATTATACTTTTGAAGTTTTGGTTCTTATCTTTAGATCTTTTAATATTAAACTATGTATTACTTAAGTAAGATTAGGTTATTGAATCATGTAAATATTACTTGAGATATTAGAATCTTAGTATGTGTTCTTCATACTTTTGTAGGCAAATAATCTTATTATTTTATGAACTGTTTACTTTAGAGTGGGTTAATGATTGATGCTTTGTATAAATCAGGTTTATGATAGCAGCTGTAAGGTCAGCTTCTATCTTAAAATGATTTATATAGCGAGAACTGTTAAGACTCTACTACTTTAGGGTATGATATGTTGATGATATGTTAATTACTTATAATAATGAAGACTCCATTACTTACTTAAAACAAGATTCGAACCTTGCTTTACTATCAAGGATCTTGGGTATGCATGAGTTTTGCTTAGATTGGAAATATGTAGGACTTTAGAAGGTACAATGCTACATCTAAGGAACTTTATCCTTGATATTTCATCAAATGTTGGACATAATGGTTGTAAGCACACTCCTTTGCCATTACCAACTAGTCTCAAGCTTCCAAAAGATGATGGAGAACCTCTTGATGATCTCCTTTTAAACAGATGCATTGTATGGAGATTATTATATTTGTCTATCATAAGATTTGATATCTCCTTTGTTATGTACAGGTTGAGCAAGTTTCTTTCTTTACCCCATGTTCCTCATTTGCAAATCACTATGCATCATTCCAATTATCTTAAAGGAACTCTTGATATAAGTTTATTTTATTTAGTTGTATTCAATCTTTCTCATACTACTTATTGTGATATTGGCTAAGACTCATCTTCTAATGACTGAAAATCATTTATGGGTTACTATTTGCTATTAGATAATGCTTTGATCTCTTAGAAATGTAAGGAGCAGAACATATTGAGTAGTTCGACTACAAAGGTAGAGTATCGAAGTCTAGATTCTATGTTAAAGATTATATTATATAAATATGTATTAAAGAAGCAGAACATAATGAGTACCTATCCTGAATTAGTTGAGATTATACCAAATAAATATGTATATATTTTTTAACTGACTACCTATTCTTATCAAATAAAGGAATGTAGCAATAAGATAGTTTAACCAATTACACATATCCTTATGTTGTTAATTCATAGCGAGCCACACTTTTAGTTATTAGTAATTATCATTGGTTGCAATAATTTTTTTTTTGGGAATAATAATATTAGTTCATTTGACTAGATGACCATTGTCCATTAACTTATCTTGGAAATATTCTTTCATTTTCTTTTAGTCAAAATTTTGAGATAAGGGTACTCTTATTTATTGTAATATCTTGAAATACTATTGATATTAGTAACATTAATTAAAAATCTTAAATTCAATATTGGCTATCAATGACAAACACACTTTTGATGAAGTAATTATTATTTTAATTAGTAACTTTTTACTCATGGAGAAAGGGAACAATAAAAAGATGATGTGTTAAAGAATGAATGTTGAGTATGTTAATGGATTAAAAGGATTCTTAGATATGGCTTTTACTTGAGCAGCTTAAGGAGAAGAAATTGCTTGTGCATGCAAGAAATATCGTCATAGATATTGGTATTGTACAAATGTGGTTTTTGAATACTTGATATGTGATGGATTTACTTCGAAATATGACAAATGAGTTTACCATAGAGAAGGATCATCATAATGTTTTGATATAGATAATGCAGGTGATACTGATGGCAATGATGATGCATAAAACATGTGAGACAATGTTGGTTGGTTATTGTATGATAATTATAGAGAAGTAAGTAATGAACTTTGAAATCATGGTCAGGAGATTAGAGAAGAATCAACTTCAGAGGTTATAAAATTTTATAAATTGGTGAAGGAAGGTTAATAAGAGTTATATCTAGGGTGTAAAAGCTTTCTGAAACTTCCATTTACAATTTGGTTGTACCTTTTTAAGTGCCTTCATGAATTGAGTAATGTAGTGTATGCTAATCTTTTAGAGTTGTTAAAGGAGGCATTTCTTAACGTATGAATTTTAGAGTCTTTCAGCAAAGCAAGAAATGTAATGAAGGATCTATGTTTGGATTACTAAAAAATACATGTATGTTCAAATGATTGTATCTTATTATGGAAGGATGACAAAGAAGCAAACCAATGTCATGTATGTAATGCTTTTAAATTATAAAATCGTTAAAGACCATCAAAAGAATAGTAGAAGCTAATTTGAGAGGTAAGTTCCTGCAAAGGTATTAAAGCATTTCCCATTAAAACTTAGACTTTAAAGGTTGTTCATGTGTTTAAGGATAGTAAAGTTTATGAGGTGGAATATGGAAGAATGCCCCAAAGATGGCCATATAAGGCAATTTGTTCATAGTTAAGCTTGGAAGGATTTTGATTTAAGACATCCTTAATTTTCACAAGAACTTGGAATGTAAGATTGGGTTTAGCTAATGATGGTTTCAATTGACTCCAAACATTACACATTGCTCATAGCACATGGTTAGTAGTTTCAATAAAACGCAATTTAACACCATGGATGTCTATGAAGCCTGAGTATTTGATGTTACTGTTGCTTATATAGGGCCCAAGTAGTCAGGAAAAAAATATAAATGTTTACTTACAACCATTGATTGAAGCATTAAAAAAGTTATGGAAGTTTGAAACTTAAACTTATGATGCTTTAAACAATTAGACTTTTAGGATGCATGCAGCCTTACTTTTGGATCATCAGTGACTTTATCACTTATGCTATATTGTTTGGATGGAGTATTAAAGGACAGTTAGCATGTCCATGTTGTAACTATGGAACTACTTCTCAACAACTGAAACATGGTGATAAAATTATTTATATTGGTCATTGTAGGTTTGTAAAAATAAGTCATCCATAGAGATTTGATAAAAAGTATTACAATGGTGATGTAAAGATTAGGAATGCACTAACTCCATTGTTGAGTACTAAAGTATTGCTCTTTACATATGAATTTAAGAATGCCTTTAGAAGAAATGAAAAAAAAAAGAAAAAAGAAATTAGAAGGCTCATAGAGAAAAACGGTTTATTTTCCTTGAGTTGCTATATTAGAAGTTTAATACATATCTCTACAACTTAGATTTGATGCATATAGAGAAAAACATATGTGATGGCTTACTTAGAATACTATTAAATAATCTTGGTAAATTAAAGGGTCATGTGAATGCTTGATTTGACTTGCAAGATATGAGCATAAGGAAGGAACTCCATCTTGTTCCTTCTAGTGATTTTTATTGCTTATATTTATGCAAAAGCATGTTACTCTATGACCCATGAGGAGAAGAAAGTTTTTTGCACCATTATGAAAAACGCAAAATCATCTTTAGGTAATGCATCAAATATTAGTAGATGTATGTAAGTTTTAGAGAGCAATATTTTAAGTTATAAAACTCATGATACTCATATTATATTGCATCACTTACTTCAAGTTGCAGCCACAAAAACTCTACTGAAGCATGTGGTAATCTTCTTAATCAGATTAGGTGCCTTTTAAAGAAGCGAATGTAGGAAAGTTTCAAAATAAAATATTTTGGTTATTTTCAGAATGAAATTATTGAATTATATGTCATCTTAAAAGGATTTTACACCAAGTTTTTTTTTTTTTTTTTTGACATAATGGTACATTTACCTATTCATTGGTTTATGAGATTTGGCTTGGTAGACTTGTGCATTATCATTGGATGTATTTTATCGAGAGGTGATTATGCGATTGAAAGGATTTATTCATAATAGAAGTCAGCAAAGAATGATCTATAACTAAGGGATACATGATTGATGGGTGCTTAACATTCTACTCAAGATATATGGACGATGTCATGAAAACAAGATTTAAAAAGAGGTTAATGTATTGACATGATGGGAATGAAATAGATGAGTCATCTACTTTTATCCTAAAGATGGTTCATCTTATAAGGGAAAGAGAAAAAGAAAGAGCAATGCAATTTCTTTAGATTCCCTTTCTTAGGTGCAAGTACGTTGATATATCTTGTTTAACTATCAAGATAATCAAGTTGAATTGTATATCAAGTAAACTACTTTTTATTTCATATGAAAAATTAGTTATTACTTTATCAACTAGCAAATGTAAGTGTAATTAAGCAATTAAAAATTTTTACAATGTAGAGAACCATAGAGTTGTTAGAAAGACGGGGTAAAAGGAGCCAATGGGAAAGAGCAAAAGATTGTAATAAAGATTTCATAAAGTAGTTTCAAGACAAAGTTGAATAAGAATGTGTTTCCTCATATTATGTAGTTATTAAAAGGTCTTAACATGAAGGCAAAAAGATATAAATAATATTTCATTAATAGGTATAGATTCTAAATAAGAGAATATCATGAAATATGTGAAACTCAAAATAGTAAAGTTGTCTTAGCATCATGGGCTGATAGTTTTGCATCTTCAAGGGACTAAAATCCTACTAAAGGGGATGTTGCTTACTATAAAGTCATTCAAAAGATCCTTGAAGTAAATTATTGGGATCAATTCGATTTTATTCTCTTTTGATGTGATTGGTTTGAGGTTAAAGTAGATGATTGTGAGCTTACTTGGGTTTAACTTTAATAAGTTTTGTTATTTGAACGATCCTTTGTTATGGCCTCAAAAGTTCATTAAGTTTTTTATATGGAAAATCTTATTTTGGAAGGATGGTATAATGTCATGAAACACACATATTAGCATCAGTGAGAGATATATCCTGAATTTGTTGATACTGGTGATGTAGAGGATGTTATTCTATCCTAAGATGATGAAACCAAAGCAACCATTGACATGCCGATAAACATAACAAATCCTTAGCTTATGACAGAAGATGTCCAATGTTGACAATACAAATTGGAATTGGATGGATTCAAAAGATTCATAAGAGACTTATTTTTTATGGCAATTAAAAATAGAAATTTTGTGTTATGAAATGTGCATGATAAACAAAGTACATTTTTTATATATTTGTTTAATTTTTTATATTTGTTTAGATTTTATTATGAAACTAATAGGTTTTTTCCCCTTAAACATAGTCATAGATTAAGGAGTAATTATAAATGAATAATCTCAAGAAGTTGGACTATAGAAATAACCACATCAACTGTCAAGGGTGATGAGAAAATTAGCATCTCATGGTTTTCAACAACTATAACAACCCCAAAGAGAACAACCTCAAATGTCAATAAGCCATACTTTAACTTACTTAAAAATACTACAGAGAAATCATACTCTTCAAGAGGAGGAACAATTAAGAGAGGAAAATGAATAAGAACATGCTCAACAACATGAATAGAAGAATCAAGAAGAAGATGATGACGGGCATGAAGAAGAAGCAAAGGATGAAGAATAAGAACAAATAAAGCTACCACATTATATCTTTTACTATCATTTGGAATGATGTATAAGTTTGTCCATTGACTTTGTATATAATTTTTTATATAACACATTTAGAGAAGGGGAATACTTAAGGACTAACAACAATAAAAGAGGTGCATGCTCGTTGTGACAAAGAACATAAGCCAATTATTTTAAATGAGTTCAACTAATCTATTGATTTAGATGATCATATTTTCAATGAATTCAGTAATTTTTTAGGGACTTTAGCTTGAAATGCAAATCTTGCACCATTAAATGTCATGAGTTGGCATAAAACGATAACTAGGAAAAAGTTGTGGGAATATGTCCAAGAAAGTTAAATATTGTATGTGTTGATAGTTGATTTTCATCCCTATGACCAACTACTTTACATAATGCCAACTTGCTCTAAGTCATGAGTTACTTTAAGCACAATGACTACACTTTCCTGACCATGCCTTGAGGTTGCCTTTGTTCAATTAACACCAATAGATCAATATTTTTACCATAGCTCATTGTATTTCTCCTTACTAATATTTTCTAGGACTAGATCTCTTAAGCCTAACCTATGAAGTTTAAATATTCAAATGTTAGGACAAGGGCATGAACAGTTCGATAATATCTTGATAATAATTGCTTAACCACTTATTTCTTACATGATTTACGCATGACTAAATTTAAGAGATGCCATACGTTACTAGTAGTTCAATTGTCTTCCAACTAGAGCCGTGGAAATGGAGTTGGTTACATGGGCTAACTTATTTAACATGGAAAAAAATGTAGGTTGAGCTAACAAATTTTGACCCATTTAAATGTGGGCTTTTTTGGCTCGTTCAACTTAATCCACAGGTTGATCCGGGCTAACATATCGTAGGGGTGGGTTCGCCTCCTAAGCCGTAAAAAGGAAAAAATGAATAAAAGAAAAAGAAAATCAATGCTCAAATAGTTATGCATGACGATAATTTAAATGTTGATTTGTTTAGTTCAATGAAACTTTATCATTAAGGTATGGTGGATAGGGTTATTGTCTCTATTTTTTCCCTTGGTTTAAGCATTCTTTTCCCAATTCCCAATCTTCACCATAAGTATGGAAACATGTGATGGAAGGTGAAGGCATTGAGTTATCTAGTTTAGTAAGAGGAAAGAGAAGCTATTGGATGAAGAAATGAACAAATTGCATGAAAATGGTGGTGGAGATTAGAATACTATAGAACTAATGTTGTTGTTAACTCCACAACTCTCCATCTATAATTTTAGCAGGGAATATAATAAAACCACCATTCCATCTACATGCAAACAACGAAAGTACTTGTGAGCACTGGGTGAATGTCTAGCTTTTGATAAACCTAAAACTTTGGCCAAGTCCACCATATAATCTTGAACTTGATTAGAATTTATTGTTTGTTTTTTCCTTTTTTTCAATGTAGAAATTATCTTACCTATTGAAACACTAATGTAAATTGTATAAAATGTCCACCCATTCTTTTTTTATTCTCTTTGCTTTCATTAACTGAAGGATGTAACTATCTATATATTTAAGTATGATGTTGAAAAAAAGAAAGAAAAAAGAAAAATAGATCGATTTAAACAAAAGATATTAAATTAGATGAAACCTAAACATATTGACAATAGGGTATGGAGAAAATCAAATAATTTTTAATATCCTTAAGCTAAATTAACCACACAAAGTAATGGGAGAAACTGAAATAAAAAATTGATAGTAATTTCTAATAAAATCTCAAATATTATAAAGTGAATGGAAGATAAAAAAATAATAGAAATAAAAACATCAAAGTTTACATATATGTTTTACAAAATAATAATATATGTTTATTTTGATTACAAAATAAAGGCCTCAGAGTTGAAGAATGATAGTAAGGCTTTTAAGAGTGATGGAATGCCACTAAATTGGTGGAAATAGGTTAGTATATTGCAGGTTAGTAGGTTGGCTCGTATAACCTACCAATTCGTGGTAGGGCGGGTTGGATTGAAATTTTTAACTCGGATTTATAAGTAGGCTAACCCACTTAACCCGCGAGTCAATGTGAGGTCAAGTGGGTTGGCCCATTTAGTCACCTTACACAACCTTACTTCCAACGTAGTTGTGATATAAAAGTTTATAAATATGAGTGATCAACCATTGTAAGAACTCTCTATGCACTCTAACCATTGATTTAACTCACTTAAATATGAGTCTTTAGCTTACTTCACTTAACCTATAAGTTAAAGTGAGCCAACTCATTACAGGACGAATTATCCTACCAACTTGAAAAAAAAAAAAAGAAAAAGATAACTTGCGAAGATCTATTCATACATTTTATTTAGGTGTGTTTTGGGTCCCAAGATGGAGCTTTTCACAAATGTAATTGATTTTATATTTCATTTCATCACATATTCATTGAAATCTAAGCAACATTATATGGTATGCTTATATCTAACTAACCATAATTATATTATGCAATATATTGAACAGCAACAATGTGTTCATTATTAACCATAAGTAATAGGAAATAATAAATATAGTAAATGATTATTGTATATACTAGCTTATATAAAACATTCAAAATAACTAAATAATGAGTTGATCATCATATTAATAGTGTAAGGTATACAATCATTATTATTATGTAAAGTTAATCATATATATGGTCTGATATGCTATTAAATAAATCTAAGACACAATTTACTTATTTTGTTCTTTCGTTCTTATGTTTGATTTTTATGAAGTATATAAATGTTAATGCAAATGTATCTATGTATATTATGTATGTATTTTTTGTAGAAAGATTGTAACTTTATTTTTCTAAAACGAAATAAAAATTAAATTTTATAGTAACTAAAAACTAAATATATACACTTAAACCAATAAGATTGTAAATTATGATTTGTGATCTATAACTCATAGATTGCCTTGCTTAACTCACCAATTCACGGCAAAGTGGATTAAATTGGAAATTTTATCCTACTTTTACAAGCAACCAAAATAGGCCAAGCCGCTTAACATACAAGCCAATATGAAGCAGGATGGGTTTGCTCACTTAGACCCCTTGCACAGCTTTATGCGCTAGGCCAAAAAACCAACTTGGGAAATTCATAATAATTCATCGTAGAAGGTTGAATTGATAATAACCAAATCTAATAATAACCACACTTGGTAGTTGATCATAAAGAATTAAAAAAAAAAAAGAAAGGAAAGGAAAAAATTTAAGGAGAAGTCTCTCTCGCAAACCTTTGAAAAATAAACTTAATTTATTGATCTTTTGATGTAAACAAAAACCAAGGCATTCATAATGCCTTGGATGAAAAAATATTAACCTTAAACAATTGACACGAGTCACCTTTAATTTATAACATTATTCTTAAATTGATGACTTTTCCATTGAATAACTTACACAATCACATATAAATATAAGTTTTGAAATATTATGGTTGACAAATAAATATAAGTTTTGAAACATTATGGTTGACAAAGATTGGATAAAAATGTAACAACGTGATTTTTTTTTTTTTTTTTATGGACATTCAAAAATCATGATTGATGGAAAAAAAAAAATGAAAAACAGCTGATACTATTTCTCTCAAAGGGGACTTCGTCCGAATCTCATTGAGTTGGTCCTTTGCTTGTTAACTTGGTCGTGATGAAGTCATTCATAACAATTGCTTTCAATTTCAATTAATACAAATTTTGTTCAACATTTTATGTGATTTCTCGCTCTCCATTCTCATCAACACTAAGAGAGGATCACTCTAGGGGACTTCCGGGACATTTTGGTAAGAAGCATAAAACCAAGTTCGTAGGGGAGCATTTTTATTATCCAAGTATGATGAGAGATGCATACCATACACACAGGTGTGCCATTTGTACAAGGGCTAAAAGTAGGGGGAAAGCCTAGGGTTGTGTTTGCCATTATACATAACAACACATCTAAAGCTTGATATTAGTATGCATTTTACTCTTAAGATTTTGGAATTTAGAATAAAGGATCACGTAATGGTTGTAGTGGATAGGTTTATTAAATAATTTATTTTATGCATTACTATAAAACAAATGATACTTCTTTTGTTACTAACCTTTTCTCTTAGAAGTTCTAGTGCAACTATAAGGAGTTCTATATAAAATAGTTTTATATAAAGATGTAAAAGTTTTAAATTATTTCTATAAGATCTTACTATAAAACTTAGGAACTAAGCTTTTCTTCGATAAAGTATGTCATCCGTAAACTAATGGTCAAATATCAATGGTTAGTAGAATATTGAGAGCATTGCTATGAACCACGGTGGGATGAAATTTGAAAATTTGGGATTAGTGTGTATCAATTATGGAGTTTACATATATTATATCAGTTCACGTCTCAACTGTTGAAGTAAACAGAGTTATCGAACACAAGGAAGCAAATGAACATGACAACTGATATTCTATGTGATTACTTAGTTTGGATTCACTTGAGAAAACAAAGACTTTCAGGTCAAAGAGCCTCCATATTAGCATGAGAGAAAATGGTATACTTACAAGACTTTTGGAGCAAATCAATTATAAAGCATACGTGATAGCGTTGCCAATCAGATTATGGTGTGTTAGCTTCATTCTTTACGTTGGATTTATTTCCGTACATTGCTAAATAAGATGACCCAGATTTAAAGGCAATTCTTTAAGAGCCATAGCGTAATGATAAAAATCTAGCAACTGTCAGATCATGTCACTAAAGGCAAAGCACATAATTCTTATTATTATCAATTTATTGATAGAACCAACATTAAGTATCCTAGATTTTTATTTCCTAATACCAAACATGATATTAGTTCAATCTTTTGAACGAGTCAATTCCATGAGAGTTATTAATAACCCTATTCGGAAATGTCCTATTTGGTAAATCTAAAGGAAAATGATCAATATGCCAAGGTTAAAGTTAGGAATTCAAAAGCCAAATAAGTTAAGATAATAGGTAAAAAGCAATTGGAACAGTTGTATTGAAAATGACAATATTGATTGGTTCGGCTATAATTTCGTATTCAAAATATTCGGCACATGTATCAGTTCTCAAATCTAAATTGTTTGATTTATATTGGTGGAAAATTGTCTATTGACCTATTGTTTTTTGTTTATTTACTTCAGACCCAACGTTCAGATGGGTTGGTGAAGGTGCAGTGGCAGCAATAACGATGCAAATGATATCTGATAACTTGAGATATATAGAATCCTATTGTGCTGGAAAGTTTTTTTATAATAAAAAATTAATTGTTGTCCACAAAGTGTTTTAATTGTTCCCTAATTACTTGTTTAAATTACAAAATCTACATGGCGTAAATAGAATTAGTGGTGCTATTTTTTAAAACTAGTTAAAGTCTTGCGATTTTGTTTTAAAGTTATAAGTGTCAATTAAAATAATATTGATGCAATTAGCATATTAATATTATATATTCATAAATGATCTTAGTTGTGATATGAATACTACCATTTAATTCTGTACTCAATAAATTACCATACTTAATATTTTTACATTATATGTTCTTCAATTTTGTTTTTTTTTTTTGGCCCAATTCAGTTGTGTTTAATATGATATAAATGTTACTTTTTAATTCTATAAAGATATATTGTTTGTATGACACATTTATGTACGAAATGATATACCATTTGGCATGAGTTACAGCCGTTTTAGAAATATCTAGAACTGTATTTTATATTAAGCCATGTAATGATTGCAACTCTGTCTACTGTTTATACAAAACACATGATTCTTGAACATAAAATTAGAAGAAAAAGATTGTTCATGGCCAATGGCCAAAGTAATAATGACAAAATAATAAATATGATGAAAATAAACGGTCTAAAATTATTAGAGGTATCTCCAATGAAAAGGTATAAAAGTTGGAAGATTATGTATGTAAATAATAAAATAAATTTCCAAAGAATCGCTATGCAATAACCTTTTTTTTTTCAATGAATCTTTTCTTATTTTTTAAGAGATCAATTTCGATATTTATTTTATTTTTAATTTATATTCTTTTAAATTTGAATCATTTTACAAATTATAAATTTAATTGTTTAAATTAAAAAATGAACATGCATGACAGGATAGAGGATAGATTATAGAATCTTCTTTTTTATTTTTTATTTTTATTAGACAATGTCAATTTATAAGATTTTTTTATGATTCTATCTTTACTTTTTTTAATATTGATTTTACTCTTATTTTTTATGAAATTGATCGTATTATTTATTTTTTATTTATATTTTTAAAATTTAAATTATTAAATAAATTATAAATTTAATGGTATGAATTTTAAAAGATAAAAATAAACGGTGAGTTAGAAAAATGAGATGAGATGGAGGGTAAATAGAGAAAACGCATAAAGTAAAAGTAAGAAAGAAATGGGATGGTTTTGTTGGGGGGCCCGGGGGCCAACTGATACATCTCTTTACCCCTCTCAAGTCAAAGGGTAAGAAGGAACATAATCTTACGGACAAAATCTTCCCACCCAACTCTGGACCCACACGTACATCGTACGACGACCAAACAAACAATACGGCCGCGATTCAAATTATGTAATAATTATTGTACGTGCTTGCAGTAATATTGATTAATTATATCCGATTTTTTTGGCTATATATATGCTAAATAATACCGCCTTAAAAGTGTTTATCCTAGACCTTCAATAGGCAAGTCCCATCATATAGATATATATTTATATATCCCTTTGATATATATACACTAATCGAAATTACGTTCGCATTGTGAATATAAAAAGATAAAAAGAATGAATAATAATACAATAGTTTCTCTCTTTTTTGTAAAGTATAATATTCTAAATGTAGTTTTTCCCTACTTTCTTATTAAAATAACTTCCATCCTGATTATTATATTTCTATAATATACCTCTATATTATATAACATATATATATATATCCCTCCAATCATAACTATAATTGAAACTAAAATCAAAATCAAAACTAGATCACCGGTAACGAAAATTGGATAAGAGCTTGATGGTGGATGGAGTTTTGCCACACATCAAATCACTATTAAGGGAATAGAAAAATTAAAAGGAAACTCAGTTTAGAAAGTTGAATTGGTTATCTTATGTCATATTACGATGGTGTTGAAGGTGATTAAACAATAAGAGCCGGAAAAAAAGAAAGTAAATATACGTACTTCTAAAATACACAATCTACAAAATAGAGTTTATTATTTTACGAGAATATAACACTCCAAACTCATGAGGGCACAACCCACTAGTTTCTAATAGCACACTAAGACCTAAAACAACTAAAAATTCACAATTTATACATCAATAATGACTATTCAATATCTTACAAAACATCCTCCATGCTTAAGAATTCACAATTCTATATACATAAACATCCCAATTCACTTTTAATTAAGTTGTTTAAACATCCAATTTTTGTTCTCTCATTTTTTTAAAAAGGGTTCTAATAAAAAAAATAAATAGAAAAAATTGAAGAATGATAAAATAAAAAAAAAAGAAAAATAAAAAATAAAAATTATAAAGTTTTTTAAAAAAATAGATTTAGTTTTAACTTAGTTCAAATGACTTTATTTTAGAGAGTTATATAACTTAAATACAATTTAATTTTACTAAATATTAAAGTATAAGCTATTGGCCTAATAGATAAACATTTAAGTATTAATATTGGGTTAGTTTAAGGTTATGGGTTCAACTCTCACTAAACAGGTGTATTTTTTATTTTTTATTTTTTTCATTCATTGGTTAAACATACGGGATTTAAATCTAATTTTAAATTTTTTTTAAATTTTTTTTAAATCTTTTGAATCTAATGCGATAAAGATTTGTGAGATTCAAATCTAATTTGATTTTTTTATCAAATTAGATTTAAATTGATATGAAATATTCAAATTTACTTTATATTGATTGTTTTTTCGAATTTTATATATAATGATTGCAATGGATGGAATAAGGTTCAATTACACACTCAACAACCAAAGTCTTATTTCCATAACACTCCAACCATACAAATCACCTAAACAGTCCCATCCTTTATTAATACGCATTCACTATACTTTAGCATAGTAACACAATCTCTAATACGCTAACTCCAACACACCACAATCATCTTCATACACTTCGTTAATCAACTCAATTACACACTTACTGACTCAACTGCGCTCAGCCAATCCTCATTACACTCGGTACACTCCACCAAGCAAGCTACACACTTCGAATCCAATACCATCTACACAATTACAACCATTTCTCGAATTTGCAATATGCTTGTCACTCTAAAACTACTCACATACGCTTACACAAATACACTCACACCAGACTATGGATTACGAATAGTAGCCGTAGTAGTTGATCACTCCCCTCATACGATAACAACACATATCTAAGCATGCAAGTCACCACCAACAGTACTATGATTCAGCTATCAGTTTGATGCCCAACTAACCACTTATGCCAACTCTAATAGTAAAGTAGAATAGCCTTCATGTAATCCACATGAGTTGGTCAATAACTGCAATCTTTGAGTTGCCATTGAATCCAAGCTGCAACATTTTAAAGATGTCGAGCTAAACAATAGTTGTACTCTACTGTGCTAACTTAAACTCCAAACGACTGAGTTGCTCTTTGTGCCGAAGCTCTAAATTGCAAAGCTCTTATTCCTAGTAGCAGGACAAAGTTTTGACCACAGGCTTCAGCAAAAATTGAGTAGTCACGCCAAGTAAAAGGAAAAACCATAGGTTCTTCAACTTGCTGACTAAGCTACCCCTTCTAAATAAATAAAATTGTTCATTCACAAGCTAAGTTTCTGTAGATCTGAACCAGCCATCTAAGTGCACAAAGCACTTGAGGGTAAATGCAACTCAATCGAGCTGAGCCTAAACAATGCTCTCTTGCACCCAGTCTACACTTGGCGATGACACCACTATGCTCCATTGTCACGCATATACTCGATTAACACCAAAAAACACTGATCATGTCATGATCAACCTACTCATACTGATCGTATACACTTTTCCTACAATTGTCACCACCGATAGCAAAACACGCAAGCACAGAACACTGATCAGCTATTGGCTGACGACTAACTACAATTGCTTCATCCATGGTACTAATAGTTCACATAGTAGCTACCGCTCCTTCATCGCATAACAGTTCATGTTCGGTTCTTCAATATTTTTTATTATTATATTATTATGTTATTTATTAGTTGTTTATTTATTTATGTTGATAACATAATATATTTATATATATATATATATATATATTAGCTTAGGAATTTTTTAGGATTTCTCATTTAGAAAATTATTATTTTTAGAAATAAAAATTAATAAAAAAACCCTTACAAATTAAATTAGGACATCTTAGAGAGTTTTTGTAAAATAAAAATACTCGAGAATTAGGGCCTTTTTAGCATTTTCTTTTAATAAATTAAATCAATTAAATGTGTAAATTTGATTAGTTTTCAAATTTAAAATAAACCAATACAGTAAAGTTTTTGGAATGAACTATAGTTGTCTGATCTCAACTAGTGAGTACGTAAGCACGTTCGAGATGATGTTAAAATATGTAAAAACTTAGGTTTTATTTTATTTTATTTTTATTTTCTTAAAAATATCAAAAAAGGATAATTGTGAAGAATAAACCTAATTTTGAAAAAGTGATAGTGGTATCCATTAAGGTTTAATAGGTTAACTCCTGAATTCGAAACCTTTTGATTTTTATCAAATTAAAATTAAAGACTAGTAGTTGCATCAAAGTTAATCCACTCAATTGATTACGATTTCTTTTTTTTTTTTTTACTCAACTTCAGTTGGGCGGCGACTCCAAAAGCTTTTAATTAAAAAAACCTGGAATTTCCCAATTTCTCTAATCAAGGATTAATATTGAATGGGTTAAGGCTTAATATTAGTTAGAAAGTGGAAAATGAAATTAAAACAAGAAATCAACAAAATCGAGCTTGACAAGCTATAATAAAATAGCTAAAAATATCTTAATTCTCTAATATTCTAATGTCGATCCCATGTCCAAGCTTGAAGTTCAAATGCCTAGATGCACACTTAAGCTATTTGATATTATTCTTTTCTCTACAATAGCTATATATATATATACATATATGTGTGTATATATTCCCCAATGTGATGAGCATAAGTTCGGTATGGAATAAATGCCCATAAACAATTAAGAGAATTATCACATACACAATAAGTAACAATAATACAATACATACCAATTCATAATCTTTTTGTTTAAGTTTACTAAGTAATACCATCTTGGCGTGCTAAGATTTGGGGTACCTCATAACTTCGACACACTTATATATAAGATACGTATATACTACGGTGTTTTGAACCACCATTCCTAGCCATAAATCAACCACTAGTTCTTAAATCTAACTACATCATATCGATAGGCAACTTCATTAAGGACGACATCACCTATTGATCACCACTGCCCCTTGAGAATCTATCATTCGAGGCCCTTAGGTTAAGCTAAAGACAACATCACAAATTTAATTAAAATGGCCATATAGTTAATTAGATTCATGTAAGTACTAGCCTAACACACACAAGTAACAAACAAGTATTTCATACCTAAATAACCATACTTGTAAGAAGTCCAATGAAAATTCAACTTAGAACCTAGTCATAGGAATATCAATCTTAAAACTCATCTTTTAACAACATAGTTCACTCTCTCACTAGTCTTCTTTAGCACCACCCATACATACTCATCTAAAATAGAAAAGGCTTGTTACTTTATTATGAGTAGTTTAAAATATATTATTTATTAGTGAATTAATTGAAAAAGGTGCAATAAATATTTAAAAATAATTTTAAGGAATAAATGAATCAAAAGAAAGACTTTTTAAGATTTTGAACTCAATGTGCACAAAGCCACCACCAAAACCTTTAACCCTCCTTCAACAACAGATAAAACAACATCCAACTACTTTAATATGATTTCTTCATCAACTAAATGTCTCTTTATAAATCATGCTCATCCACATACTTCAACAAATTAAGGAATTACTACTGCTCTCAAAAAACATAATTCTCATCTACTTCATTCTACAAATTTTCCATAATTAACCACAATTTAAACGCAAAGAATTATCAATTCTCATCACTTGTTTTTTTCGTGTGCATCTTCAACAACTAGCATTTCTCATGCAAAAGCAAAGGTTTATTAAATTAAAATTGCAACAACCTAGGTGAAAATCTATATCTTTCTTAAGAAATATTTATATATCGTTAGACTTACCAAGGCACATACCCTTAAATGTGTAATAACTAATTCCTATAGGATTGTTACCAAGATCCTATTTTAACTAAAAACCCTTATCAAATGGGTAAGGAATCCTCAAAATAGATAGAGGAAATCACAAATACACATTAGCTTACCTTAGGATATAGTCAATATTGTAAAGGTTGGGGAGAGACTATCAAAAGAAGGAGAAAGGCTCAAAGTTGCTATGTGTTGGCTAGGGTTTTAGAATAAACAAACTAAGCTTAAATAGTTTGAGAAAAATTAGGTACTAAAATTCCATAAATACCCGTTACTTATAAATTTATCATCCACTTTGCTATTGAGTTCGACTTGTATTTCCTTTATATTCTTTTATTTGATTTTTGGGTTTTACATTCTTTTCCCTTAGAAAAATTTCATTCTCGAAATTTTCTCGTTGGTAATGATTAGATGCATGTTTTGCATTTCCATGTCCTGCATGAGGAGTCCTTATTTTTTTAGCAACTTCAACTCTTATTAACATTCTTCAACTAAAGAGTTGGAGTTTTCCTTTAGTAAGTTAGTGTTTTAACATCCATCATCCTTTTTGCTCACTTACATGGTTAGATCCATGATTTAAGCCTAAGGGTGCAATTCTTATTTCATGTTTAGCTTAATGAACATCTCCAATCCTATTTAGTATTGCATTTACTTCTCTAAACAATTTACTTCACTTAGTGATTCACACTTATTTGGATTTTTTCCATTTATTTACGCATACTTTATATATTATTGCTTGATCAACACTTATAGTTACTTTCACTTTCATCTCCATACACTCCATTCATTGTAGTTATCCCCCTCCTCTTTTGTCGTCCAAAATGATTCCACATAATTCTAAGGATTTATATCAAATTTCTTATACCTATTTTGTATATAACTTGATATATCCTCATTTATGTAGATCAATTTCCTAAATTCTCTATATCTTTGACCAAAATTTGTATATTTTCCTAATCAACATAGATCTTTAGTGGTCTCCATTGATAACTTCACTATTTTTATCAAGAATTTGTAATTTGTCTTTTCATATATCTTGTAAATCTATGATCAAAGATTCAATCCTATAGCACTTTTTTACCGATCATGCTTTTCACTTCTTCTTTGTGTATAGATATACTTACACATGTATATATTTTCTATGCGACTTGGAGCATTGCTTCTACTACTCTAAAGATTTGTGAGGACCTCAATCAGGTGATCTAAGCTAACCTACTTGCTATTGGTATTGTTTTCAAATATTGTTATCAACTCTTCTAAATTGTTGTTATTTTATCATTCGTGTTGTTATTACTTAGGTATTATACCTTTACTTATTATAAATACTTTTGCTTATTATAAATATATATTACCTTTTACTTATTACACCTTTTTTCTTTCCAAAATGCTACACTTACATTTATTATTGTTATAACTATTTTTGCCTTTATTGTATTATTTACCTCCTTTTTTATCAAGAAATATTACACATGACATTGTATATATCATTAGTTTTGCTTTTATTATATAATTGCCTTGTCATCATTACCATGGATAATTTTTTTTTCCATTCTTACTATTATTTCAATTCTCATCTTCATATAGTTAATGTCATTATGTATTAGTTATCTTATTTGTGTGTTTATTAGAAGTTTTTTACTAATTTTCATTCATTCATTTGCAAGTTGTAATGATGTAATCATATAAATATATATATATCTATTTCCTAATATATAGATATGTGTGCATTTACATGCATATGTGTATATATATATTCTTATTCTTTTACATAATAGATATTTGTATATTATTTACAAATTCATTTTGTGTTATCCATTTTTATTAGATTAATATGTTGTAGTTATTCGTACATATCATAAATTTTGTATATGTAAATTTATATGCATTTCATATTTTGATATTTTTTTCTGTTATTCTTTTTATACTATGATGATTATCAAGGTTATTATGAGTTTTCTTTATATTAATTATTTTGATCCATCCTTTTAGTTATTTATGGTATTTAGATGTATGTATGTTTGTTGTATTGTATATCACTAATTCTTTATTATTATTATTATTATTTTATTTAATTGCTTCTAATATTATGTTCATTATTATTATTACTATTACATCACTATCACTTGTTATCTAACCAATTCATAGGCATATATAGTGTTTTTTTATTAAATTTTATAGTGGCAGCCCATAAAAATCTACCACATATATTTATATAAGTAAGGGAGGCAAATCTGGAATGATTGAAAACTTGACTTGATGTAACATGATCTAACATGATACTATACAATGTGATACAATGCAACATAATAGACAGAAAATAGTACAACAAGACATTGAAATTATGTGGAAAGAAATATGTGAATTTGTCATTCCCTTCTCATGCTAGTATTTATAAGATATAAAATCTTTTAATATAGTTTTATTTTATTTTATTTTTTCAATTGTGTAATCTAATGAATTATATTCTCTTTTTCCTTTCTTTTATAGGTATTGTAATCGAAAGTTTATATAGTATATATATTTGTATTACCTCTTTATTTATTTACTACCTTATTGTTATTAATATTTTTACATGATTTCATTCTTTTGATCTATTCATATATTTGTTTATTGTTATTATGATTATTATATGCAGCAATGATTTTATCATTACGTGTACATATTCTCTATATTTATTATTAATATGTTTAGTGATTTTAATATTATTATTCTTCATATTTCTATCATCTTTTAGGGAGATAATCAAGATGGAGTTCACTTGTATTGAAAACTTGGAGCAGGTTTTGTTTTAGGTTACAATTCCCTTTTGGTAATTTAATAAATTTTGTAACTCCATTGATGGCATGTTTTGTAGATTGGAATGGGCTATGAATAGAATTAGTATTTCTTAGGAATATAATAAGGGGGTAATAGAAGGTGAATGTCTATCATCTTGTTTACTTGACTAAAGTAGAATAGATATGATAGTGTTCACTCAATGGAGATTGGAAAAGGAGTAAGCAATGAATGGAAATGGAAAAGTCTAAAATATCCCTAATCCTAACATGTAATGGTGCTAATCGCCAAGGTTTCATGTAGGAGCAACTGTAGATGATACCAAACTTGAACTTGAGGCAACCTCATTGCCTGTATTGCCACTAATAGCCACCTCCTCCATAATCATAGGTCTAGGTCTAATAGCTATAGTAAAATCTTTTAGCAACTACTACTTGAACCTATTCCTTTTGTGTCATTTAAAGAGCATTGAGAAAACCACATTTGTAACTACCCATTAGCTAACCCCAATTGAACAAAAAAAGAAAAGGTTTGACAAAAATCCAACAATTAAAATATTTGGGCAAAAACAACCAACAATTGAGACTTTCTCTTTCAATCAAATTGAAAAAATTAGGGTAAAGATAACCAACAATTGACACTTTTTCTTTCAATAAACACTTAATTTTGTCAATCAAAACCTATAAATCTAATAATAAAAAAAATTAGGGCAAAAATAACTAACCTTAAACCCTAAAAATCGAGCCTTGCAACTTGGGTTTGACATAAGAAAGTTGAGGAAAACTGAACTTTCTCTTTCAATGAGAGATGGGGATGACAATGAATTTGAATATGATACTTCTTTTCTCTTCTTGATCCCTAAAAGCAGAGGCTTTGATGAGAAGATAGGGGATTTAGGTACTTCAAAGGAGACAGTGATAGCGTTTATAGCTTTAATGTGTATTTTTATCAAGGGTATCAATTGTGATTTTTAATTTTTAATGGGTTCATTTTTGGAAGTAAAACAAGTAATGAAGTGGGAGTAAAGATTCAGGACTGCAAATGAAGAATCCTAATTTCTTGTTTGTAGGTAACAAAGACCCATCTAAATTCCATTCCATACGGAGCCCTATGCCAACTAAACAAGGGAATCGAAGGCTTTTATGGAATATGGGGAGAATGGAATTGCCATTCCCTTTATCAACATACGACGAGTATTTTAATCAACTTAGAAATGTTATGGTTCTTATGTTTTGATTTAAATTTTGCCCCTTTTATATATATGCATATATATATATATATATGCATGTATGTATGTACGTATTAGTTATATGGTTGGTTAAAGTTATTCCTATTCTATTTCTTATTTTGTTTTATGTTAATTTCTCCCTTGGTTATATGTTAGTCAATATTGTCGTTTAACTAACTTTGTGAATACTTAAGATTATGTACTTACTATCTAGAATTTTATATCCATTCCCATATTATATATATATATATTATCTTGTTAATTATTAGTTTCTCGTTATATAATTTGATTATTAATTTCATAATTGGTCAATGGAGATTAAATATTCTATTTATCATTAACTATATTACCTTATATGAACATCTTATATAAATAAGAAATTTAATGCTTAAGATTTAATGTGTTACCTTAATTGTTATTTCATAGGCATTCTATAAGCAACCTCTTATTCTTAGTTAATTGAGTAAACTTCTACAAGTACATATTATCTCCAAAATAAATGATAAATGAATAATTCCAAGATAAATGGTAACATGAAACAAAACAAACCCCATAAATTGCAATGTTAAGAAAAAAATATATCATTTTTAATGTTTTTCTAAGGATTCATAACCTATGCTTTGATACCTTTTAAATTGTAATGCCCTAAACTTAGAGCACCATAACTTGCTACATGTTCTTTATTTGTAATGATATGTTAAAGCTCAGAATAACTAGATATCCATAATTTATACATGATAATGACTATTCAATATCTCATAAAACATCTTCAATTCTCAATAATTCACCACTCCACATATATAAACATTCTAATTCATTAATTAATAAAGTTGTAATAAAGCAATTAAAAACATCTTATATCCTCTGATAATCTAATGTTGATCCCATGCCCAAGCCCAAAGTCCAGAGCTTTAGATGCATACTTTAACTATCTAATATTACTCTTTTCTCTACAATACATGAATATATATATATATATACATATATATATATTCTAAAGGGGAAAACCATCAAACACATGTGCATGAACAGTTAAGAGACATATTACATGCTTAACAACTAACAATAGTGCAACACAGACTAATTTATTACCTTTTCATTTAAGTCCAACAAGCAACACAGTCTTAATGTTCCAAGGTTTGGGGTAACTCATGAACTTGATACACTTATATATAAGACACATATATAATACATAATTGGGAATTGACACTCTAGGCCTCAAGCACCTAGTAGTCCCTAAATTTAATTGATTATGTTGAGAGGCAACTCTACTAGGGATGACGACACCTATCGATTAATGTCTACCCTTAAGGGATCTATCACTTTGAGGCCTTAGGTCAAGCCAAATACATACATAACATATTTAACTAAAACCTAATAGTTAATTAGATTCATGTAATTGCTAACCCAATACATGTAAGCAACAAATAAGTATCTTGTACCTGAACAGCCATGTTCATAAGAAGCCCAATGAAAATTCAACTTAGAACTTAGTCAAGTATCATACCAATCTTAGAACTCATGTTCTACTAACTTGGGTCACTCTCTCTGTACTCCTCTTAACACTACCTATACGTACTCATCTATAATAGAAAGGGTTTCTTTCTTTATTATAAGTGGTTAAAAACATGTTAGGTGCTGGCAAGTTAATTGAAAAAGGTGTAATAAATATTAAAAAATAAGTTGAGGGAATAAAGGAATTAAAAAAGGGAGTTTTTAAGATTTTTGACTCACAACACACTAAATTGCCATTGAAACCTTCAATCGTTCTTTAACAATGTTCAAAACAACATCCTACTATTGTAATTCATTTCTTTGTGAATCAAACATCTCTTTATAAGTCACACTTGTGCCTACACTTTAACAAATTCAAGAATCGCTACTATCCTCAAACAATAATATAATTCTTATCTACTTTGTTCTACAGACTTTCCATAACTAACAATGATTTAAATGCAAAGATTTATCACTTTTTGTCACTTAGTTGTTTTTCTTATGAGAATCTTAGACGACTAGCAGTTCTCATGCAAAAGCAAAGGTTTATTCAATTCAAAATGCAAAAACCCATGTCAAAATCTATATCTTTCTTAAGAAATAACTATTTATTGTTAGACTTACCAAGTCACATACCATGAATGTTGTGTTGATTGAATTCCTACAGGAGTATTACAAAAATCTTATTTTTAATTAAAAACCCTTACTAAATGGGTAAGAAATCCTCAAAACAGATTGAGGAAATCATAAGAACACATTAGCTTAGGGAGACTGCCAAAAGAAGGAGAAAGGCTTAGAGTTAGTGATGTATTAGCTAGGATTTTAGAATATTAAAACTAACTTAAATAGTTTTAAAAAACTTAGGCACTAAAATTCCATAAATACCTTTTACTTATAATATTATGTCCCACTTTGTCATCAAAATTTATTTGTATTTCCTTTTTATTTTTCTATTTAATTTATAGGCTTCAGAGAGAATGTTGTTTATATATTTATATCATATCATTTTATTATTTTATTTTGTCAAACACTAATGTAGATACAAAATTCATATATATATACATATGAATTTATACATATGTATGTAGAAGAACGTACAGTTCCCCCAAAAATAATATTAAAAAAGTGTTGCTTTAAAAATTATTTTATTATAGGGTCGTGAAAGTGTCTTTCTGAAAGATACTTTCATTGCTTTTTATTTACAAAGAAAAAGGCACCTTTCAAAAGAAAAACCTTTCTCTTGTTTTTACGTCCAAGAAGATACTCAAAACAAATAGAAAGAAGGTGCTTTCTAAAAGGGTGCCTTCCATTTAACTAGAAAAGAGAAGGCGTATTTCTAGAATGCACCTTCACTACACCTAAAAGAAGACAACCTCTTTCACGAACATAATTCATTCAAACACCCCCTTTCGTTTTCTTTCGCCCTCGTGACACTATTTCTAATCATCTTATAATCTTTTTTTGCAAACTCTTCTACAAACATCAAACGTGAATACTTCCTTACTTTAATTGCATAAAATTTTACTTGCATTCATGAAATTTGAAAAAGCTTAACCTAGCTATGTGATTGTTCATAATGATGTATTTTTTAATGCCCCATCTTCTAAACATATGCTTGAAACTTTTCCCTTAACTTTTTATGCTTGAAAACAATTCGTTACTACCATCCTTGAGTTGGAAACTAGGCAAATTTTGTAATTAGCTTGTCATTCACTTTACATAATACTTAGTTTCAAATTTCATTCATAGATTAGTATCACAGGAAAGTGTTTACATGTGTATGCTAAACCCAATGTATCACAACTGTACAATCTTACACAATATATGATTTCATCAGAAAGTCTATACATTAATTTATGATCCCTATGTAGTAGTCTTTACATTTAAATTCACTAATCTCCCTTGAGAACTCATTCTTAGAATTTAAATCCAAGTTTGCAACTATGAGCCCTGTAGTTTACGTGCCAAACTTCGAGCAAGTAATTTAAAGCGTGTATGAAAGTTAATCAATTAGGATGGTATTTCACGTGCGAGTCCTATGAGTTAGACCATGAAATGCCATGATTTTGAAATATAGAAATATAATGAAATAATCATATAATAGCTAAAATAATAACTTTTACTAAATTATATTATATTATATTATAATTTACCAACTGTAAACATGCAATTTAGGTAACGAAAGTTAACTGAACTTTAGAGATAAATTATTTAGATATTAAAAATTATAAAATACCATAAAATAATATATAAATATAGTATGTGCACCTTGGGTGCAATTATTATATATTTACATACCTGAAAAATGCTTAAAATACCCTAAAATATGTATAATTAATTAAAATTTATAAGAAAAATAATAAAAAAATTAGGGAAAATTTGTTAAACAATAAGAAATTACCAAGGATTAGGCATGGCTCAAATTGGGCAGTTGTTGATGAATTGCAATAATTTTGGGACACATATACATGTAAAGGAGATATGTATATAAGACAAATGGAGAGAGAAAATTATCATTCTTCATCTTGCAACCTAAAAACTATCACCAAGAGCTCTTTGGGAGTTCTTAAAAGCCTTAGGATTCTAGGAAAATTGTAGAAACAAAAAAAAAAAAGCAATAAGGAAAACTTTTAGAAAAATAAGAAGTGAAAACTATGCAAATCGAGCTAACTCAGAGAATGTAGGTCCAAAGAACAATTAAAGGTGAACTAACACCACCACCTAACAGTAGTGGCAATGCTTAGAAGGGTCGATAGGTTGGTGGTTGGCGTAGGTGGTCAAAAGCCTAAGTTTTTAAGTGAGTCGAAATTTCACCCGATTTTGAATAAATTTATAAAAATATTAAATTAACTCCAAAGATTATGGAAATTTTTATTTTATCATATTTTTAAGTATAATTTTATGGAAAAATATCAGATTGTAAATTTTTTAAGTAGATATAGGACCTCCTTAAGAAATTACATGAAATTGATTAATTTTCTAAGTTGATTTTAATTACTTTATCGATGTAGTTTCTAAATCAAAATTTTTCTAGGATGACCTTATATTGCATGCAAGTGTTGCACAAAAAGGTTTCAAATAAAAAGAATTTCTATAATTTATAGGGATTTTTTAGCCTTAAAATTTGAAGAAAAACATGATTTTAACGAGGATTATATCAAATTGGCTTGATGAAACCCTTTGATATGAGGTTTTGGAGTTTATTTGGATCATATTGTACTGTAAAGAGTGACATGGAATTACATGGATTGAGTTAGGTTGAGATATGTACAAGTTGTTGAATATGGGCTTAGTGCATTAATGAGGTAAATATGAGCTTTTGGAAATTTGAGTAGTATGGTGTTATTTGGTATGATAAATTTGATGTATGAACATGTTTTACCATGATTATAATATGAAATATGCTACTAGAAGTAGTTGCTTTGACTAGCTTGTAAGAGGACCCCATTTAGAGAATCTTACAGAAGGTTGGTTTGGTAAGAAAAATGAACTAATTCTAAGATCAAAGACTTGATCAGAAAGTTGTTTAATATGGAATACTTGGTTAACATAGTGTCCATAAGATAACTAGAGAATTCTTAGTTAGTAAGGTTGTCTTCAAATACTTCTTCAAAGATTTCCTAGTTAACAAAATTGTTTTTGGATGCTTTTACAAAAGGTTTTAGATAAAAATTATGTTAATACTATTGATTGGATACTTGTTCAGAAGGTTGTAAGGCAAAAACTACATTAAGTCTAGTGTTCAAAACTTTGTTCGGAGATCTTAATGACAAGCTAAAGCTTACCTAAAGACTTAATAAACCTATCGGAACTATATGTAAAACAATTAAAAGGAAATCATATACTTTCTAGCAAAAACTAAAATATTTATGTTAATTGTTTGGGGACTTATGAAGGGATTGAGCACGAAGAGCAAGATTAACTCGCGTGGACATTAGGTAAGTTGGGATCAATGCTTCATGGCCTATTGGAGTATCATATCATGATACTTGGAGAATTAAGAGTGGTTGTTTATGGTTATAGTTAGATTGTTTGTGCGTGTGCTATGTATGTGCTTATGATACTAATTGATAATTGGGAGTTGAACTTTGAGTATTGTTTTCTACTTGAACTAATCATGTCTAATGTATATCAACTTGGTTGCTTACCTTATAATCTGGATTAATATTAAGTTAAGTAAGATTTAACCTAACATTCACGATAATCAAATATGGGTAATAATTAGATTGTTAGACTAAATACTAACACTTTGATGAGAATAGTAGAAATGATCATTTTCTCACTCTTAAACGAACTAAGTAACATGAGAGGGGGTTGCTGTAAGGTTGAGAACCGTAGTTCGAATGTTGCTTAGGAAGGAGGGTATTCTTCATTACACAAGCTTAAATATCGTTGATATATCTATGGTATGTAATGAAATCTTCTTATGGAGTTGTATAGTACTTTTGGAAAACTTGGGGCTTATGAGTTATATAAAGATATGTAAAGACCTTAACTATCTATAAATATGGGACAATAGATTTTGTAAAGTGTTAGTCTAGAATTATTATTTAATATAGGTGCTCATTTGGCTGCTTTAAAGATAATTGAGTTTTCGATCGCCTTATATAAATTGGACCTACGTCAGTAACTAAGGTGGATAGCTTCTAGTTTAGGTAGGTTTACATGGTAAGGTTGTTACGACTCCTTAGATTTAGGGCATGATAGTAACTATTCACCACTCAAGAAAAGTCGTTACCCTTTAGCGTTCTTGAGTCTTCTTACTCTCGAAGTATGAGATTTGGTTTAACTTCTTTCCTAACCTAAAGATAAAAAAACTTTTCCCTTCAGCTTATTGTAAACTAAGTAAGAGTAGATAATACATAATAGCATGAGAACGACCAATACCATAACTACACTAGCAAATAGTTAATCAAGTTATAATTCCTTGTTATATCTTAGCTAAGAAATCAGTTTAGATAATGTATGTTATACTTATGCACGTAATATGTATCGGTACTAATATTTTAGCCCAGATTAGTACTCATCTAGTTAGTCAACTTTAATCTTGGCATCTGGACAAAGTTTAGGAACCTAATAGTGTAACAAGGAGTTGCCAAATCTCAGCTTAGCAGAAATGATGTGATGTGGTTAGAAATGCAATTCTATATGCTTGAAAACTCAGCTTTTATAAATTAAGTTATTTACTTGATAAACCCAACTTTTATAAATTAAATTGTATACTTCTTAAAACATAACTTTTCATTTATAAATCCCATCTCAGCAAAATCTTAGTTTAGGAAACTTGACTTGTAGGTTATTTTTGTGTAATGCCATGAATGCATTAAGTTACATACTAAGCAATACCCAGTAGATTACCATGTAAGCTTTTTCACTTACTTATTAGCCTAGCCTTTACTTTGTTTCATTTACACTTTCTTCAAGACCTCATTATTGAGTTCACTTAAGTAAACCCCTTAGGAGGTAGGGTTAGTATCTAGCTTCTTTATCAAGTAAGTACAAATCTCAATCAAATCATAACCAATCAACAATATAATTGCAATCACTAAAGTTAATAACCCATCATGTTTCAATTAACAATAGTTATATAGAAAAGAGTAGCACATAGTTCACCAAGCAACATATCTAAAATTTGTAACCACATTTAGTTAAATCAGTCATAGTAAGATAAGTTTATGAACATACATCATGATGAGTAGATATAAATCTACTCAAAGTGCACAAATATCTACTTACCTGGGATTTCTAGATAACTCAAAACTTATGCTTTAACCCAAGACACTTCTTTACTTAGTTCACCTAAAAAGTATATATACAATAGTTATGCATAAGTAAAATATAATTTAATTTAAGAAGTTATTTACGCCTATGATTCTAGGTACTTTCTGACTTAGCATTTGATTCACTTTTTGACTTACTTTCTTCTTTTCTTTCCAAACTAACTCCAATAGAGAGCTTTAGCCTAAAAGTTTTTGACCTAATTTTTGAGGTAGTCATAGTTTAATGTTCCTATCAATAAATCCTCTAAATCAACTTCTAAATACTAATCCAATATCAGGTTTTATCTAGTTAAGGTTTTGACTTTCCTTCTAATTCAAATTTTAAGTTTATTGTTTCACTACCCATATCATTGAATTACGTCCTCTTGACACCAACTTCACCATTTCTGTACTCTACTAGATTAGTTCCTTACTCCAAAGCCCATTTACAGTATTGTTGTAACACATGCACATCAAGTTACTTTAGAAAATACTACTTTAATGCACTTTTAGCTCATTATTCTACTAAACATTAAAACTACTCAAAATCCTTAGTTTTTCATGATTCTTTCAATAAAATCAAAATAGACCTTTTTATGAACTAATATACAAAATTTGAGGTTGAAACTACACCGTTTACTATTTTAAAATTAAATGAAAAATTTGTTTTTAATCCTGATATATGAGACCTCATCTAAAGGCTTTGAATTTCAAGAATTTGGTTTCTTTTTTGGATTCCACATGCAAAAATACCTAAGAATACCAATTTTCATAATTTTTAAATAACATTTGCTATTTTTAGAATTTAATAGAAAATTAGAGCAAAATAGAGTGCTCATCGGCATTCATATTTCTAGCCAATGTTGGGAGTAGTGGCATCAAAAAGGCTAGATGCAGGGGTGTTCCTTCAGCCCATGGTGGTGGTTACATGTTAGGTTGCTTCAAATCCTCTAAATCCCATGTTCTTGGATTCTTTCTCAATTTCCAAATTTCTTTAAGATTTTCCCTAAATGTTGTTTGCCTTTATTCAGAGTTTTTCTAATGCCTAAAATGAAGAATGGAGGTGGCAAAGGCCTTATGTAAGTGATGAAGATGGTGGATGCATGCACAATTACATGTGTTAAGTTCTTAATTTTTTCCTTAATTTTGTTAATATCTCAAGTATCTAAAATTAATATTATATTTTTTTTACTACTTTACTTACTATCCACTTGCTGTAACACCTAATTTGCCTCCCACCTATAGTATTTTATCATTGTTAGACAATAGTTTCTTAATTATCTAGCTATTATAAGATATTTATTTATCATATATCTAAAGCTTATATTTTATGAGTGTTTGTGTGTGTGTGTGTATATATATATATATTTTACACATCAAATGCATATATGATATATATACTTATTTCTAAATATTATTTTACGCCAATTATAAATTTTAATGTCCATATAATTTATTTCTAAAATCTTTTTAATTATTGGATTTCAATTCGCTTGTTTCTCATAAATGATGGTTAATATTTTTATAGCTGGCTTTTAGCTATAAGCAGGTAAATTCCTTACTTTCAAATTATATCTCCTAAATCCCATCTTTCAATAAAATGTTGCTTCAAGTTTAAGTGAGGTGCTCATAGACCAGGGTCCCACATTTCCTGTAACAACTTGACCGGAGCTCCTCTCACTACAGTGTAGTCCGCTTTGGCATGGAATATTGCACAATTTTGTCCCTTAGTGCAATAGCTTCCTAGAGGTTATGAATTTTGGGATTTACTTAATTTGATCATGTTTAACATCAAAGTTTCGATGTACTTTAAGCTACTTTATTAAAAAGCACCTTGATAATTAGAGTTTCGTTACCTAATATTTAAGGACTATTACAATTTGTCTCCTCACAAAACTAATGTCCTCATTAGTTTCATCATATAAGTCTAAGACCACCTCTATGTAGGGATTTCACCCTTTCAGTTGGTGGACAACTTTAATACCACCTTATAATGACTTGATTAGAGCTCTTGCCACTAAAATATTGTTTGCTTTGGCATGGAATGCAACATAATTTTGTTTTTTGGTATAGCTGTTTCCTAGGAGTTTACTTGTCTTAAGATTGACCTTGTTTGAGCATGCTTAACTTTAGAGTTTTGATGTACTCCAAACCACTACACCAAAAGGCTTCCTAATAATTAAAATTTCTTGACCTAGTATTTAAGGGGGATTGTAGTCCTACAATGACCTTACTAGTGTTTCAACAAAAGACTCCACTCTTCCTGCTGGCAGATTGCTTTAATACCACCTGTAACAACTTGACTAGAACTCATCCTACCGAGATATTGTCCACTTTAGCACTCGATAGAAATTTGTTTATCTAGATGATCAAGCTAATCAAAGGAACGAAATAAGGGTCAAATAGAAGCATTAGTTAGAATAATGGTCAGGGAATAGCTTAGAAGCTTACTAGTCTTGTTATGAGAGGAGCATTACATGATGATCAAAGGTAGATTTTAGATAACAAGGTGATACGATGATGAAGGTAAAACATGGTAAGATGATAGGCTACTTGTAGCACGAGAACAAATTCAAATGAAAGGGATTAGTGAAAGATTAAGAAAACATAAGATATTGTAGAAGATGAAGCAAGGGATGTTTAGAATTAATTGCATTAAGTTCATGATATAAAAGTTAAGTAAAAAGGTCGGTTTAACTCAACAATGATATGCATTGAAGTGAAGGTAATGCAAGATGTGAAGTGGTCAATGGCTAAAGTGACTATGTTAGATATGAATACATAGAAGTTGAAGTAGAAGATAAAAATTTTCTCTAGAACTGCAAGTATAAGGCTCAAAGATTAGGTAGAAGGTCTTCTTAGCTTGGGAAAGCATCAAAGATTTTGCATAGTAAGGAAAAAAATTATTATTATTGATAGATAAGATAGTCACTATAGCTACTTGAACCCCTATGGTATGAAGACTATGATAAGAGATCATGAAGGCTTGTACAATGTAAGCAATAGCTAAGAAAATCAATATGAGAAAGTTTAAAAATATGATTATGTATAGGTATATCAAAGATATAACCCTAACAAAAGTTGATGATTGTGATGTAAGATTTAAAGTTATGCAACGGAAGTGCAATAATAAGAGTGAAATTCTACTGTTTTAGAGTGTCAAAGTTTCTAAAGTGAAACTTTTGGTAGTAGGGAGTGGAATATGAAATCCTGTAGAATTAGCTACTATGGCAATAATATATAAAATTTAACGTGTTTATAGGAGTTCTTTATGTAAGTCTAGAAGCTATAATAAGGCTATAAAATTAGTAGAAGCGACACCAAGAGTTGATAATTCTAAATGAGATAACTACATAGCTAATTATACCTATATTAGTTGTTATTTATCGAGTATTCATAATTCAAGACTTGATAATTAGCGAGATCTTAAAAATAGATTATTTGAACGTTAAAATTCATGGATTGACATGAGATAAAATTTTGGAAGTATATATATACACATTAGGTATACTTATTATATATAAATATATACCCATAAATTAATTTAAAACCATAAATATACATATCATATGCCTAAACTAACTATCTAGTTAATTAATAATTAGCAAAGATGGTTAAACTCATTGTATGGCAGCTGCAAGTAGGTGGTAACCCATGAAAATGGGATATGGATGCATAATTATAAGTTATATTATGATGATGCCACCTAACAAAGTTGCTAAATGGAAAAGTATAGCAAGTACACTTGGAAAATTCTAACTACGTGCTCACCACCCCAATGCTTAGATTTATACATCCTTATACCTTACAAGGATACTTTTGGCACAAAATGGTAGTTTTAGGATATTTGGAAAGAGCAGATTGAGTAGAGGAATTTAGAGAAAGATTAAGAGAAATTTAGATATAAATCTAGGTAATTGAGAAAGATTAAGAGAAAATTAGGTATAAATATAGGTAATTGAGTTATGTACTCTACTACGTAACCTAACATTTGACCAACCACATATCTTGGAGGAGGACCACCAAATGGGAGTTTCCTACAACCCCATTGCTACTGTTGGTCATCGAAGATCCATTCAGTAGTAAGTGCTCGATTTTCCTCTAATTTTTCCTCAAAGTTCTAAAAATAGCAAATGTTATAAAAAAATTATGAAACTTGGTATTCTTCGATATTTTTTCATGTAGAATCCAAAAATGAAACTAGATTCTTAAAATCCACAGTTGTTATATGGGTTGCTTAAGAAATCAAGCTTAAAAACGAATTTTGCATTAAATTTTAAAAATAGTAGACGATCTAGTTTTAATAGTGATTTTTGGATACAAGTTCCTAAAAAGGTTTATATCGATTCTATGTAAAAAGTTCCTAAAAGGGTTTATTTTGATTCTATGTAAAGAATTGTGAAAAACTAAGAAGTTAGATTTTGAGTAATTTTTTTTTGTTTTGTAGAACAATGAGCTGAAAGTGCACTAGAGTAGTATTTCCTAAAGTAATTTGATATGCGTGTGTTACAACAATGTTGTAAATGAGTTTAGACTACTGGATTAATTTGATGGAGTATGGAAAAGGTGAAGTTTGTGTTGAAATGAAGTGATTTAGTGATATTGGAAATGAAAATATGAACTCAAAACTTGACTCAAATGGTGGGTCAGAACCTTAACTAATTAAAACCTTATATTGGATTGGTATTCAAAAGTTGATTAAGAACATTTCATCCCAGCGTTGAACTAGATCTAACTCAGAAGTTAGGTCAAAAAGTTTTGTACTAGAGCTTTATATTGCATTAGCTTAGAAAGTGAATAAGAAGTTAAGTAAAAAAGTACTTGGAATCATAAACGTGAGTAAACTCTTAAATTAACTAGTACCTTACTTATGAGTAACTATTGCATATGTGCTTTCTAGGTGGACTAGGTGAAGAAGGACGTTGGTTGAAGCATAAGCTTTGAGTTATTACCAATTTCAAGTAAGTGGATACTCATGTGTTATAGTAGATTATATCTACTCATATGACCTCTAAACTACTTGATTACAATTATTTTGATTGAGCTTATGTGAGTATGACTTATTGATTGATGATCTATGACATGATTATGATTTGTTTTGTATATGTTGATGAATGAATCATGCCTGGTTATTGATCCTGATGACTACAATTGTTTTGCTAGTTGGTTATGATTTATTGATAAGATCTGTGCTAACTTGATCGAGAAGCTAGGTACTAACCATGCCATCTAAGGTATTCACTTAAGTGAACATAGTAACAATGTTCTAGAGATGAAAGTGCCAATGACACAAGATAAAGGCTAGGCTAAAAGTAAAATATAGGGAAAAGTATAGAAAAGTTCTTGATGTTTTACATTTTTACGAATTAGTTTTTAATATTTCATTTAGTTTATTTTAGTCTTCGATCTTTTCAAATCGTATCAAATAAGTTTTTCCATTTAACTTTATTAACTTTTCCGTTATCATGAACACGTGTTAGCATATAACTTGTTTACGCATAATTTTTAAATAAAAAATAAAAAATTAATTATAAAAATCATAAAATTAAAGAAAAATATATATAAAAAAAGAAAAATAAAAAAAATTCTACAAAAGTAAAAAAAATAATTATATATATTTATATACAAATATATTAATATTTATTTTAGATAAATTAATACAAAATAAAAAATAAAAAAATCCGGCCACCCCAAGGCTAAGAGGGTAGCTAGCGACCACCAAGTGGGGGAGGTCGTGCAAACCCCCATAAGTGGTCGTTAGCCATCCTTTAGCCTTAGGGTAGCTAAATCTAGTTATAAGTAGGAAGTGGGTTGTGACCTACTTTACAAAGTGGGTTGTGCAACTACTAGCAACCGTGGATGGCCGCTAAATTAAAAAAAGAAAAAAAAAATGTAGTGAAACCCAATTAGGTGAATAACGAGTTGCACAACCTGACCAATTTCTACTTATTATTATTATTTTTATTTTTGGTTTTAGGCGACCATGAGTGGCTGCCCATCACTAGGAAGAGGTTGTATGACCCTCTTCCCCACCCTCCAAGGTAGGTGGTCACCCATGGTTACGAGTAGGTAGCGACCCACTTCTTACTTATGGCTAGATTTAGCCACCCTAAGGTTGGAGGTTGGGGTTAGTTGGTGGCTACTTGTAAGGGGGTTGTGTAACCCCTCTAGCCTCCCTTCAAGGGGTGGTCGGATTCCTTTTTTTTTTAATTTATATTAATTTATGTTAAAATAAATATTAATATATATATGTATATAAATATTTATATTAATATATATGTATATAAATACTTATATTAATATATATTAATAAATAATATATATGTATTATTTTTCAAAATTTCTATTTTTTTCTGAATTTTTATATATTTTTGTATTTCTTATTATTTTTATAATATTTTAATTATATAACATATACATTATTGGTTTATTTAATTAAATTAATTATTTGAATGAATCAAGTATTGCCACGTGTCTATATTTAACAGTAGAATTAATGGAGGGATTTTTTTTTTGTAAATTTATTAAAATGTTGAAGAATAATTTGTATATACAAGTAAATATTAGGGACTTTTTTTGTATTTTTTTTCTAAAAAGTAAACTTGCTTGGTAATTTGCTAGGTATTACTTTGCACACCATGAAAATGACCTATGGGTCAAGTTTTCTAAAATTAAGATTTTGTTACTTTTGGTTTAATAAATGAGAAGTTAGGTTTTAGGAAGCAAACAATTAGACTTCTAAAAGCTAAGTTTATTAAGTAAACAGCTTGATTTATAAGAACTAGATTTTCATACATATAAAATTGCATTTTCTAACCACTTTGCGTGGTTTCTACTAAGCTAGCTTTTAGTAACTATATGTTGCACTAGTAGGTTCTTGGACATTGTATTCATATGTTTGAATTAAAGTCGACTAATTGGATGGCTAATCTGCGTTAAGATATTAGTAACAATGCATATCACGTACATAAGCATGGTACCCATTTGTCACATTTGCAATGCTTAGCTAGACTTAAGATTATTGTGATGGAACTAATAGATTGGTGTATGTTTGTGATAAGATATTGTTTTTGTTATCTTTTTATCTACTCTCACTCAGTTTACAGTAAGTTGAGGAGATAAACTGTCTTATCCTTAAGTTAGGGAAGAAGTTAGATAAGACCATACACCATCGAAGAAAGAAAATTCTAGCGTACTTAAGGGGTAGTAGCTTTCCTTAAGGGGTAAATAGCCGTAAACTTAGATTCAAGTTCTAGGAGGGAGCTCTTTAGGAAGATTGTCAACTTATGTTATAAAGAACTCAATATGAGAATATAAACGTGATGTACAAACTTTCTGATTAATTTATATTTTGTATAAGATTGGATAGTTGTGGCACTTTGAATTTGGCTCACTTTTCTAATTAATCCAGTTTTATACACTGGATTTACCTTAGTTATAGATGAAGGTTCATTTAAGTGTGTTGCGCAATGCACACCAAGTGTTTGATAAAATGGCTATGAAGACTTTCTTTAGTTAAGAGGATAGCTTATGGCATTGGGTCGAAATGTACAATATATAATGCGCTTTAAGCTAACTGATATGTTACTTGTGCTTTGGATAGGTTGAAAATGGTGGATTTAGTTAAATTCATGGTTTATGCCTACGGAAATATTGTGAGAGTAAATTTAGGGCCGAAGTATGATAGGGACTGGTTAAGATGTTGAAAATAAGAACCAGATTGAACTTTTTTGGACTTCTATAAAGGGTTTGCTAAAGTGTTGAAATTGATCTTGATGATGGTATAGTTGAGTTTCCGCATAGACATTACAACAACTATTTAAGAGTTGTTTTGTATTCTTTAATTGCCACAAAGATGATGATGATGATGTCAAGAACTTGTTTGAGATGGCCAAAACTTTTGGGTAATCTCACATTTACTACTTGTATATAAGGATTTGAGAAGTAGAAAGAGTTGAGCCTTTTTGATAGTGTACATCCTAAGCAACTACATATGTCCATGCGACATCTGTGCAACTCATGATGGTTAACCAGTCTATGGTAGACAAGTTCAAGCCATTACTATGTTTGCACCTATGTAGGATGATGAAAATGTCGTTGATAAATTCATTGGATTGGTCTTTCAAAAGGAGGTATCACATAACCTTATGCTTTAACATATAGAAGTATAGATGATGAGGATTATGAGCCTGATGGTGATGAGGAGGATAATGATGATGAGGAAGATGATGATAATGATAATGATGAGGATGACGATGATAACACTGTACCTAAAATGTTTGTTATGCATCCCAATTCTCAGTCTAGCCACCTGACGTTATTATGACTAATTCAATTGTTAGGGATTTCATCCCCTTTTTCAATATTGGTGGAGATGATGGTTACATAAATTATGAGAGATCTATGAATTCTAAGTTTAGTAACCTATTAACTAATGAAGACCTTAGCAAAGATATGAGATTCAACACTAAGGCAGATCTTATAAGAGTTGTTAGGATGTTCCATTGCAAGAATCACTATAACTTCAGTATAAATGAATTCAAGAGAAGTAAGATTTTGTTCTAAGAGGGTCAACGGCTATAGATGGAGGCTTAGGGCCTATAAGAAGAAGTTGGAGGGCTTATTCATGATAACCAAACTTAAGGGACCCCATACCTATGTAAATCTATTTATACATTAAGATCATACATACTTGGATTGCCATACATTGGCTAGTGTTTTTGTAAATGTGATATAGGATGACTTTGATACAAAGATTTCCTAATTATGCACTACTGTATACTGAGAATTTGGGCATGTAGTAACTAATAGAAGGTATGGTCAAGTAAGCTATAGGTTATTGAAATTATTTTTGAAAGCTGGGAGAAATCATATGGCAATTTTCCTAAACTGATTTATGTAACCCAAATGAGTAACCCTTGAATAAAGGCTATTGAAATTGTATAGGTAGAGGATGATTCGGATTAGGCAAATTATGACCCTCTAGATACCACGAGGTAGGGTGGACACACTAAGATGAGGTAGATAACACAACTATATTGATAGGTCAACATGATCATGACACTTTAGAGCCATCCTATGCCTCGACATCTTTTGCTCATTCAGATGTAGGTAGCATACGAAGCCCTCTTTTGAGCTCGTTCCTGACACCGCTAATGGATATTTAGTAGGATCTCCCTTTATGCCACCAACTTTACAATAAAGAAGATCTATGATTTCTCAGGGTGGTGTCCTTCCTAGATAAGTGTTGTTGATCCTCCATAGTTCATTGGGTCACCTTAGTAGCAAATACCAAAATAGGAGTTGCAAGCTCCGGCCATTGTCGAAGAAGGGAGGTCCATAAGGGGTTTGACATCGTGAATAATGCATGTCTTTTGTAGGATTAGGAGTGAGAAAAATTAGATATATTTATTGATGTGTTTTATATGGACAACTTGGTTAACTATGTGTATTAAAATGAATTTCAATTGAAGTTGATTTATTGATGTTCATTTCTAGCTTCTAACTCATATCGATCTTTACTGACATTTAATGTTCAACGTATGAGTTATAGTTTGGGGTTTGTGACTTTAGATTTGACTAAATGGACTGATTATTGCAGCCTTATTATTTTATGTTTTGTGAGGGGCTAATAACTTTGTAAGTCTAATTTTTGCAGCTTTTAACAAGGAAGTTGCCTTTGCCAAAGGTGCCTTCCTTGTATTTCTTGCGAAGAGGCACCTTCTTCTATTTTTTAAGACACAAAGGAGTCTTTTAGAAAGACCTCGTCACATTCCTGTACATGGAATAAGTTTTCAACTAGTCACTTTTCATTGTTATTTTTCGAGTCCTCTATATATGTATGTATATACATATATATATATGTAATATGTATAATAATATACATATACATATATATAATAGATAATAATAGATAGAGTTAGAAGATGATAATATTGAAGATATTTTCTCAAGCCAATCAATATGAAAAACAAACGATTTAGAGACAGAGAAAGACAAATGGAGTTTGAATTTATATCAAAACTATATATTTATGGATAGTGTAGAATCGAATAAAAGTTATTAGCTTAATATAATAGACGATGAATAAAATACAATGTAATAGATATATATGAGCCAAACAGGCTCTAGCGCTAAGGAGACTATAACAAGCCTATCTCAAATGTGTAAGGTTATTCTCACTCATAGCTTTGCCATTTGAGATTGGTTTCACGATGTGTTCTTATCTTTTAAAGGGCAGCCCATTTTTATCTCTTCTCTTCTAGTAAATCTAATATCGTTAATAATATGCATTCTCGATATTACATTTAGCAAGAAAAAACGATAATACATTTAACATTTATAATATAATCAAATATTCACATATTCATCGTAACCCATCCATTATGTTATGCCCATAGATTTCGTTAGATTTACACTATCTTTTTACTTAGTTTTTCAGTAAGTTTGCCCTTCTTCTAAGATGTTTTCTTTCCACATAAATAGTATATATCTATAAGAATTGCCGGATTTCATTATTTTTCAAGGGAAAAAAATCATTTGCAAAAACAAAATAAATATACTAGATGATCATATAGATGTTTGAAGTTTTTTATTTATTTATTTATTTTCGAGTCGATGTCTATCATTGTCTGCTAGTAAAAATTTAGTGTTTTTGTTACTTATCAGTATCACAACATTTGGATTTACTAAGTTGGATGGCATGAGTCAACAAGACAAAGGTATCACGAGGAGTGTTAAGCGACGTGAAAATAAAAAGAAAAGAAAAGAAAAGAAAAAGAAAGATTATACATGTGTTCTAACTTTCAATGTTTTGTAATTCTGTATTATAACTTTTGTTTTCTATCCGTTTCGTTTTTCTTCCTTTTCTTTTCTTTTTTATTTTTCAAACTGGTGGTTATATTGTTAAAAAAAAAAGTGGTATCTTAACTACTTGATATTGTTAAGGGTAATTATAGCAAAGGGGATGAATGTTTGCTTCCAATTACAAATGGAAAATATATATTATTAAGTAAAGGAAACGAGAACAAATTTTACTTACAATATGTTAAGGATAATTATAGCAAAGAGGATGAATGTTTGCTTCCAAATACAAAAGGACAAGGAAAATATATATTTTCAAGTAAAGGAAATCAGAACAAATTTTATTTACGATATGTGATAGTGATGCGTTCAAATGATATTATCGACTCTTCCATATAATTGCATTAATTTTGTAATAAATGCATTATCTATTAGCACTTGTATGCAAAAATTGCTCCTTTATATGGATCATGCGTCTATCAAATATGCAAATAAACAAATATTAATGGAAAAATTATACCAAAAAGGATTGATTTTTGAGAATAAATTTAAATAAGGGATTAAACTTTCTGTTAATTAAAATAAAATAAATAATTGATATTTCAAAGAAATTCCATCAATAACTTGCCGCTATAACATTGTTAGGTTAATCTCATGTTGCATGTTATTAGACACGTGAAGGACAAATGGTGCCGTTGGATTGCTAACATAGCCATTTGATTATAAATATAAAAGAAAAAATGGGAAAAAATAGTTAAAAAACGTGAAACTTTTTTATTCAAAAATTTTGGAAATAAAAAAAGAATAGTAAAAATTAAATAATAAAAATCTAAAAATGAAATAACAACAAGAAAAAAAATTATGAAACCCCATCCTAGTTGGGTTTTATGCCTTTTTTGTTTTTTACTTTTTAAAATTTTTATAGTAGATAACAACCTACTACCAATAATGGGTTGTGATAGGACTGTGGCTTTTTCGGCCTTAGGGCGGTCGAGAAGCATATTTTTATTTTTTTCAACTTCCTTTTCTCTCTCTCTCTTTTTTTTTTTTAATTTTCGTTTTTTATTTTATTTCTAACATTTCATTTTTTATGACTCTTATCTTCATTTTATATTTATTTTTTAAAATTTTTCTACTCTTTTCTATTTTTAGATTTAAAAAAAAAAATCATAATTTTTTTCCTTTATTATTTTATTTAAAATAAAATGGATATGGTAAAACTACGTTAGTGTCACATGTTTACCATGTATGAGATGACGTACCATGTTAGATTAATTTAATGATGTTATAATAACAGGTTAATGAAACTCTTTATTTGAATTGGTTTACAAAACCTTGGTTTTTTATTTTAACTATTTGAAGTTTGATCTCCTATTTTGACCTATATCTAAATGTCAATTCCCTTTGGTGTAGTTTTTCCATTATTGATAATATGTTGATGATAACAAATGTGCAATAAAGAAAAGGAGTAAAGAGAAAAAAAAAAAGGGATATATGATGGTTCATCATTGTGATTCGATTTACTCTTTTTGTTTTACATCTAGCTTATAAATCCTGGAAATTTTTGAAAGGGAGTTAGAAGTTGATGAAGAATTCTTAAGGGATACTCTAAAAAATTGAAGAGATTAAAACTAAAAGGGTACCTTCAATGGCCTTAATTCAAACTCCTAAAACTCTAAATGGCAACTTAAACCCTAACACAACCCTTGCACCTTAAAGCCTTAATCCTAAAAACCTTAAATCAAAATCCCTAAATTAAAGATTCTAAATCTAAAACCCTAGATCAAAATCACTAGTCAAATATCATAAATCGAAACTCTAACTCTAAAGCCTAATTCAATATCCCTAAATTGAACCTGGAAAGCCCCAATTAAACATGAAGCATTAAAACAATCCTAAACCTCATGTCAAATCACCCAATTTGACTAATTAAATCCTAAAATACCTTAAATACTATGATCAAACACAAATAATTAGCATTAGCCATTTGATGTTTCTAAACAACTTAATTTGAGACATTAAACCCTAATTTGAAACCTAAAACCTTAAACAATAATATAAAACCTAATGTAACCGTTGTAATTTAAGAAACATAAAATCAAAATCCCTAATTCTAAAACCTAAGATCTAAAACCCTAATAATGAAACTCTATATCAAATCCTAAAACCCTAATTGAAGCAAAAGCCCTAATATACCCTAAGTTTGTTTATTAGCTAGCAAAAACTATCTTACAATGCTAATCAATTCAATGACAGTCCCTAGTCCTAAATTACCCTAATTTTCATAATCAATTATCAATAATTGATGAGAATAGAGAAACAATGTCAAGTACTTAAAGTAAATTAATCAACATCATTAATTAAATCAATTAGGCAAAACAATCCCTAAACCCTACACTTATGAGGTGCCACTACATGCATGCAATCAAAAGAATACTTTTTCCACTTACCATATTGTAATTTGAACTAAACTATTCTAGTTGGCCTCACTAAATGCTAACTAGATTCCATTACATAATTCCAAGATGAAAGGGACTTATCTATGTACATTTGGCTTAGAACTTTCCACTTCTACCTTACACTGGCAATGCCATTTCTAAGAATTAACCCATTGCTCTTGATACCCATAATAAGTAATTGTTGGAAGTGCAAATACTCCTTATTAGACTAAGTAGGGCTAACGACTCATCTTCACTCTACCTTCCTTTTGTTTTTAATCTTCCCTTCATAGGACTTACACTTCTAAGCTTCTAAACACTTGACTTCACTCAACGTAAGGGTTGAACACTCTATGTCCCACCATCCTAAATGTCATAATTTTACCATCATTGTACCTTAAGAAACCTCCATACATCCTTTAAACCAACCATTTACTTAAGACATCGCAAGAGCTAGAAGTTGAAGATAAGTTATAGAGCATAAGAGGGAGGTTCTATTGAAGCTTAAAGTTAGAAAGACTAGAACCATTTGGGAGGGATGAAAGGTGCAAGTGAACAAAGAAGGAGGTTGAGTAAAAGAGGGTTGCAAGACAAGAAGATCTCCAAACTTCAATCAATAGTATACAACCCTTTTGTCTATTTATCTTTTATAAGAACCATGTTGTATTAGGACTAGAAACATGTTAAGTAGATATTTGCACTTGCATGTAAGTTATGTATACCTTGATTCAAGCTTGTAATCATATAAAGGTATGGCTCTTAAGTAAATGTATTGATAAATTGTAATACCCTTAAAGATTGAATATAATATAAGTGTATTATAAGGATTTGTACGAAAAACTACTTTATTTGTAAAGATTCTTACTTTGGTTGAAACACAATAATGAGGTTGCTAGGTATATTTTGGTTTTGATGAGTAATCTTAGCCTAACATCAACCTATGAAATCATTTAGAGGTTGATAATAATGGATTAGTAAATTATTTATATAAAACTACCTTAAGCCACCTTAGAGTCAATGCTACATTGGGAGTTTCATAATTGATTAGAGTTGATCCTATGGATAGAACCATGATTAAAAGTGATTAATGAAAGATTAAGACTTAAACAAGTGGATTTGATGATAGTTTAGGGCCTTAAATAGAAGAATGAGCCTAAAATCTACATAAAAGCCTTACCTAAGGCTTGAGCCCAACAAACTCCAATTGACCAATTGATTAGACTTAGCTTAGAATACTAATTGAGTGTTTAATAAAGGCTAATAGAAGAATAGGAAATCCTATTATAGGCTCAAGCCCATGATTAACAAAACTAATTAAAGTAGACCATTTTGGCTAATAAACTTAAAAGAATAAGTTGGGTTGGAAATATAAGTGGATCACCAAATTTTTCTAGGCGCAAATATACAATAAAGCTTAATAAGGAAGAAAACTTGGTTAGAAATTAAGATTTTATATTTAAGCCTATGAACAAGCTCAAAACCAACAAAGTTAACACAAACCGTTTGACCAACAAATTTGATTTGACCTTTTTTTATAATTGTCCCAAAAAATGGATCCCATCAAATAAAAGTAAAGTTAAAATGAAAAAACTACGGTTGAAATGCAAAATTAGTTAAAACTAAAAATTACAGCGAACTTGGTTTAGTTAATTAGATAGTTTTACTAGAAACTTACATTATTATCATTATTTTACTATCTCTTGACCTTGATATTGATCTTTGAAGACCCAAGGAATATTATGACCCATAAGCATTATGATCAGGTGAGTGTTTCGATAACTGTTATATTTAGTTGTACTTATAGAATAGTTACATTTAATCATATAATTACTAACAATTGGTTACATGGGGATTTGGGTATCATGCAATTGGATGATTATTGTATGCCTTGAATGCTAGGATGTCATAAGATATATGAAACAAATTGAGTGATAAATTAATAGTATTTCCTTAATGTGTTGGTTCTACTTTACTGAGTCTGCTACTTAAATGAACTAGGCATAACTAGATTTGGCTCATTAAATTAAAAAAGTCATTCATATCATAAATTGTATGTAAATCAATGGCTATCACACCAGTAGGTGGTATGGAAGGGTTTTGCAGGGGTCGTGATTGTATATATTTGTGTTCTCGTATGATGCACTCATGCAACATGGATTTACCTAAATCGCGCTAGGAAATACCAATCGCTTAGCTAAGGGTTATGTTTAAAGACTATCGCTATAGGGGTAAGGGAAATGGATGGCATAATGTTAAGTTATGTACAGTTTCTTAATTAATTGTATATATATTTGTTAAGCATATGTTTGTCTTTCATTCATATGATTCTTAATTAATTTGTGTGTTATTGCTTGAGAGGTATAATAGGATGAGTATCTTATTAAGTTAGAAGTAACTTACCCAAGTAGTTTCTTTTATAGGTTAATTGAAAATTGGGACTTAGCTAAGACCTAAGTAATGAGTGATCCTCCAACCTATGTATTAAAAGAGAGATTAGAGGAGAGAGTAGTATAGTTGAATTAAATTGTAAACTAAACTTTTAGAGTATTGTATGTTCTTTTAAAACTAGGATTGCAACCCTATAATGTTTTCTTGAATTTCAAAATTTTAATAGTTAAGAGCATACAAATTCCCTACTCTTCTGGCGGACTACGGACTATTGGTTATCCATAATTTTATTTTATAATTAAATACATTTATGTAATAAGATTACGTATAATAAGTTATGTCATGTATTTAAGCAACTGGTATTTTCTCAAACTCATTAAAATGCAGTTAGGTTATTTCATGTGAGGAAGATTGATCCTCAGATTCATTTATAAGTTTAGCTAGAGATTCTAATTTTCTAGTTGAGTATACTTTTCTACTTAACTCATTGTATGGCACTGTAACTAATAATGTAGACCACTTGATTGTTATGATGTGGAGATTGCCATGTTTTGTTGATAAATGGGTTTTGATTATTAAATTGATGAATTATACTAGTATTACTAGTATGTGAAGTAGTTTGGGAATTGATGGTTTTTAATATTTTGATAATTGAATTGTGAACATATGTTTTGTTTTGGTGTCAAGTTGATTATCGAATTAGACTCAAGACTACTTATTTGAGTTGTTGATATTGATTTGATATTAAGATTACATCTTGTATTATTGAATATTGATGCTGGTATATTAAGCATTTTTCTTTATGCTAAGCCTGTACAATATATGGTTTGGTTTACTAACCCTAAGTATAGTGCCAAGTGTTGAGTGTTAATTAAAGGTTACTTAAAATAATTGAATTTTGTCTACAACCTAGTAAGTTTATGACACGACATGTCAATTGACGTAGTAACTTTGTGGTTTATCAATTTGATAAGTTTATGGTACGATCTTTGAATTGAGCTTGTAATTAGGAATCCATTGGGATTTGTCTCTTAGATTTTTTTATTTACAACTAATGAAAAGCAAAGGAAGGAATAAGTACTCATTCTTGATTTGAACAACTTAAGTAAGTAATTTACAAGGCTCAAAGTAAGTTAAGTGATATGAGCTACACTTAAAGAGGAATGATACTAAGGCTTCTAAGCTATGAAAGGCTATGTAATATTTTTTTAGTTAGGTGACTAGGTAAGTGATATCGATGCAATAGTTTCATTTATAGTCCACTTCCATTGAATCGCTTGTTGCTTGGATACAATCTTTAAGAATATGATGTATTTAACAGTTTCTTTTTTATTGTTTTTGTTTTTATGTACTCACTATGTTTTATAAGGAATTAAGAGGTTAGTGTTTATTAACTTCAAGTACATGTACTGAAGGTAGAAGCTTTAGAAGGGAATTAGAGACAACTTAAAAGCATTAGCTAATCATTTGAAAGCTATAGTGTTGCCTCAACTTATGGTTATGTAAATCATAGTACTATGGTCAGGTAATTGGATTAAGTGGAGAGTTTCCATGTAAATCTTTCCTGTAAATGATGTAACATAATACAAGTGAACTTAATAGTCATTTTTTAGTTTAGAGATTGCAACAATTAATCAAGAATAGAGCCAAGTAACCTAATTATTTGTAGGAATATTGATAACATAAAATTAGCATATATCTTCTATGGTTATTTTGTGCTATTTTATGTAATTTTCAAGACTAGCCATTCGAGGTTTTGATCGGTTGAAGAACCCAATCAAGCCTAAATTATAAAGTAAAATTAAAAATATTAGTAGAAATGACCCCATAAACTTGAATTTAAGAAAATAAGTAATAAAATAGGAGATTATAAAATTTTCAAATTTTAAGTATAATACTTGTTAATCATCAAAAAGGTGAAAAGTGTAATTTAATAACTAATAAATTACTAGAGATAGATTATATGTATACGAAAAATCTTAGAATGACCTAAATAATAATTAGGAATGTTCATATGTACCCCACATGTATTTACGTGTAGATAAAAATATGCGAAATTACTTAAATTGGCCAAAAACTTAGTAAATAATTAAAGAAAATTATTAAATTAATTAAGAAAAATCATAAAAAAATCAGAAGGGCGTAGATTAATGCAAATATGGTAGTGGCAGGTCAGATTTTGAAAAAGAAAAATTATCCAATTAGAATTAAGCAATATAAAAGCTAAAAATCAAGGAAATGGGGCAATGCCATGTCTAATTAATGCATATTAATTACCACAAAGCCCTATAAATAGCAAGAAAAATTCAAAAGGTCATTTGGACAGTTAAAAATTAGAAAAAAATTAGGGAGAGGCGAAAATTGAGAGAAAAACCAAAGAAAAAAAGAAGAAAAGGAAAACTGTACAGTTAGGGCCACAAAGGAGAACCTAGATCTGACGGGCATCTGGGAGTGGACGGCCACCACCACCACACGGTGGTGGTAGTGCTCAGGTGGGACAATGGACCCATGGCCACCAACGATGGTCGGAGCCACTTAAATCGGTGAGTTCGATTTCCAGCCCGATTTTGTGTAATTTTGTAAAAATAGTAAATATTCTTAGAAAATTATGAAACTTATTATTCTAAGGTTTTATTGTATGTAGATTTAGGAAAAAATAGTGATTTAGTGTAATCACATCTGAAAATATAGGGTTCTTAACAAATTGAGCAAAACCAAGCATGATTATAATGAGAAATAATTAGGCTTAGGAGTGTAGTTTGGAGCTCAATTTTTTCCTATATAATGCTTATATGATATAAAATAGTGCTATGAAGCCATTTTTCTAAAATTAATTTTCAAAATTTTTAAGTTAATTTTTAGCCCTAAAATGATGGAAAAATTGGGTAATTTTGGGTTAATTAGGTGATTAAGATACTAATTACTAATTTAGATAGTAATTAGATGTTTAGGGATGTTAATTTCTGATGTGGAACCCTAATCCTAGCCTTTGGAGTATTAAGTATAGTTAATTTAGGAAATTAGGTAGTTATTGTAAGAAATTAGTAATATATAGAATTGAAAATTAATAAATCTAAAAAAATTAGGGTTATTTAGATAATATTAGAATAAAAATCAGAATAATACTAAATCTAAATTAAGTTGAATTTTAGGTAATTGTATAAAAATGTAAGATTTTTTCACATTGGGGATGAATCCGATACTTCAATTAAGAATAACGTGTACCGAATAATTTAGAATACTAAATTAAGACCCAATAGGATATTTTAATACTTGAGCTTAATATAATTAATTTCACATTAGGATTCGAGCATATTTAGAACTTAGAAATCAAACTAGAACTTAATTTGGAAATCAATGCGGAAACCGAACCTGAACCTAACCCCAAACCTAGAATAATTGTAAAAGACCTAAAACCTAGATAATTAGGCATATTAAATCCTAAATAAAACATAAAAATAAGCGTTATAGGATAAAATGAACCTATAATAGTTATTTGAAAAATTGAAACTACGTTTGTGTTATAGGGATGATCGGCGATGGCCTGAGCAAGTCGGACCTTGAGTGAATAAGCGAGGAGTCGAGGTAAGTTAGGATTAATATGATGCTGCATTTTGGAGGCTTAAGATTATGCTTGGTTATGCTTGGTTGTGCTTGTTAGATAGCTGGATGTGTGTATGTGTTTGATTAGAAGTGATGCTATGATTTTGTTTGCTGTCTTAGCTTGCATTGTATGGTTTGTATGAAATGATTGATCACCCTAAACTAGAACTAATCAAATATACGACCTATAATCATAATCAGACCTACATGGCAACCTATTAAGGGAACTTAGGACTCTTCGGCCAAATACCGACCCCTTCGAAAGGGATAGAGCAGGATTGCAATTGGTCCCTTCTTCATCCATAGTCGAACTAAGTGATAGGTGAGGAGGTCACGTCAAGGGTGAAGTCAATGGTTCGAAGGTAGTTGCGGGAGGAGCGGGGTCTCCATTACATAAGCCTAGGTTTGGTTGTGAGCTGTTGCATCAATAGCAACTCCTCAACCAGGATTAGAGCGGGCGCAATTTCTCTAATCTCACGACGGGCCGGACAACGTTGTGTGATGGCATTTGCTTGAATATGTATTGCACCTAATAAGTTGATTGAAAACCTTGTTGTGTTTATGGTATAGTTTTAAGTCCTCCATCCTAACTTACTAAGCTGTGGTTGCTTCCTATAGACGTTGTACAGGTGCGGGCTAAGAAACGGCAAACAACTACTCTGAAGCTAGCAACTGCTGGATCCTGGGGAGTAAAGAAAAATATTTGAAGAATGAACATATATTCTGAAGGTCTAAGTTTTGTTTTATTTAGAATTTTTCATTTTTGAGCAATGTAATAACTGAATTATAGTGTATATATATAAATTTCCTCACTTTCTTAGGTAAATGATTTATTTAAATTACAAACTGTTTATTTTAAAGCGGGTTAGTCGTGGACGCCTTGTGTAGATCAGGTCTAAGATAGCGGTTGTAAGGCCAACTTCTATCTTAGGATGGTTTACACGGTGGACCTGTTATGATTCTACCGCTTCGAGGCGTGACATTTTATATATTAATCTAGTTAATTCTATAGTATTTTTAGTTTAATCCATCTAAGTTTCATTTTCATGGACTTCGAGAGGCATCTAATGAACTTTCAAGGTTTTTATCAAGTTTTGGAGTATTCTGAAGTAAAAGTATTAATCAAGGATTGAAGCAGAAGAATCTCAAGTGAGAAACAAAGGTTGGAAAAGAATACAGTTGAAGAGCACAGTCATGATTCATACTCATGTTCCCCTCATCAACAAATTCTACTAAATTTTGAAGATTTCGGACGGGTTGCAAGTATATGCCCAAACATCATGGCTATGTACCTAGCTTGTAGACTTGTAATGATCTTTAAAACTTTATTTTTGTTAGGTTTTTCTTCTAAATCTAGTTATACTCCTTAAAAATAGATACTTAGGCCTAGGTTTGCGAAAAGAGCTCCATTAGAGCAATAGTTAGTAGGGGAAAGAATTACAAGGGGGCATCTCTACTTTTTCTTTTAGTTTCTTATTATTATGTCTTTAGTTTATATTTCTTAGTAAATTGTTGTTGAATCTATGTTCTAGGATGACTTTATTATTATTGTTTGCTTTAATTCAACATACAGGTGATCTAATTACTGCTAGAGTCTATTGTAAAGTTTACGAGAGTATGCAATATGACTAAGAGCAGCAGCAATAATCTTTTGGAATTTGATCTGGAGATTAGAAGAACTTCATGTTATCTCCGTAAGAGAGTTTGTGAAACCATGGATTTAATTAATTAAGGTTTGTCAATCAAATTAAAAGAAGAGTTAGAGGATTTAGAAATTGAGGAAGAAATTAAAATAAAAAATATGGCATTGAACAATGACAATGATGAAGCCAACAAGACCCTTACGAAATTTGCTAAACCTATGGTGACTAAAGTTGAGCTTATCATCACAAAGCTTGTAGTTCAAGTAACAAATTTCTAGATTCAGCTTAATGTCGTCTAGATGGTCCAAGAATTCCTTCAATTTGACAGGTTAGCTAACGAAGACCCTAACAGCCATATCTTAAGTTTCCTAGAGATCTATGACATGTTTAAAATTAACGGTGTTTTAGACGATGCAGTAAGACTAAGGTTGTTTCCATTCTCTTTGTTAAGTAAGGCCAACTAGTAACTCAATTCCTTACCTAAGGGCTCTTTTATAACTTAGGATTCTTTAACACAAAAATTTCTTAGAAAATATTTTCAACTCGTTAGGATGGTAAAATTTAAAAATAATATTTCTACTTTTGCACAAATTGATGATGAGATCTTCCATGATACATGTGAGAGATTTAAGGAGTTGCTAAGGACATGTTTACACTATGAACTACCCTAGTGGATGGAATTTAGATGTTCTATAATGCACTCAATTATCCTATGCGCTAGATGATCGATGCCATAGCTGAAGGCACTCTAAGTGTTAGGATACTAAATGAGGCCTAAAAGCTAATTGAGGGCATGGAAATTAATAATTCTTAATAGGACAATATGAGATCTAAAATAATGGTGCTTGGAAAAATATGAATTTGATTCCATGATTACATTAATTGTTTACATGGAGAATCTAAGTAAAAAGATTAAAGAACTAATGAAACCGGTTAATTTATTGTAGGACGAAATCTTAGTTGAAATTGAAGATTTCTATTTTATTGCTAACCAATCTATAAACAATCCTTTCAACAATACATATAACCTAGGTTGGAGAAATCACTCAAATTTCACTTAGGGAAACCATTAGCAGCAACAAAATTGAAATCTTCAACCTCAAAACAAAGCCCCTAACATTAAGGAATTGCTAGATCGATTCATCTAAAGTTCAGATGCTTGTTTTCAAGTCAATGAAGCAGCACTTAAGAACATGGAAGCTTCACTAAAGAACTTAGAGAACTAGTTGGGTCAATTGGCTAGGATAATTATCGAAAGATTGTAAGGAAGTTTACATAGAAATACTAAGTCGAATCCTAAACTACTAAGTTCGTAACCAAAATAGAGGAAGAAATCAACTGTCGAGCTAGTGATGTAAAATAGCAACACTCCTTGGGAGGCAACTTAAGTTCGATCTATTTTATTTTTAGTTATTTTTGTTCATTTATTTCATGTCTTGCCAATAAGTTAGTTCAAGTATAAAAAATTTTAAGTTAGTGTTTCTCCCCTACTTTAAGGAATTTTTCATTAAAATTAGTTATTGAACCTTGTTTAGGCAATAGGAATTATTGAAGTCATCATTCAATTTGATTGTTGTTTGTTTTATTTTCTTAACTCAGTTCATGCTAATTTGGAGCTTTTTCAGTAATCGAGTCAAAGAAAATCAAAGTGGCATTGAATCTAAGGAAATACTAGAAGAACATAGCCAAATTCTACAGTTAAGGACTTAGACCATGATCCTCTCAAAATTAATTTCAAGAGAAAGTGGGAAATTTTTAGATGAGGGGTATACGGCCAAGACCGTACCCATAATCCTTAATCATAGATATACTATGATTTGCAATATTGATGCAAAGGTGTTAATCTATTCATTGTATTTTGATGATAAAAAAAAAAAAGATGATAGCAAAATGGGAAGATGTTGAAAGATTTACATGTGTATTAGTTCCTTTCTCACACTAGGACTAGGGGCTATTGGGTAAGTTTTCGATGCTGTAGCTTAACCACCTTCCAAGGTCGATTACGCTATCTCACTTAAGCTTCAATGTGATCAATAAGCCACTCCCCTAAAAGCGTGTAAGGTCATATAGTTTAAGGACTTTTAGAACCTACCCTAATTAGATTCACAAACCCTTTCCCAAAATTAGCAAATAAATTTGATGTGGCAAGACTAAAAAATAAAAAAAAAATTTAACTATGAAGTTTCCTAATCTTTTCCTTGTGAAAATTTTCTTTAGAATTCCCATGTAAATAAGCTAGTTTTGATGTAATTTTCCTTTCTTCTTTTTTTTTTGGTAGCAAAATAGTTAGTTCCTTTCTCACACTAGCCCTTTTAAAAGAGGTTCAATTTCATAAGCCTTTCGAGCCTAGAGGAATACTTGAGAAATGATTCCAGTTTTTCAACCCATCCTAGTAAAAGATTATTCAAAATAAGATTGGGCCTATCTTTTCACTACTTAAGATTCAAGCCAATATCACCATTGTACGATCTTTGGTTCACTTTTGGGACCCTCAGAAATCAATCTTTTTGTTTTGAGCCATGTTGATTGAACCCAATTATTGAAGAATACTCCTTTCTATTAAGAGTCCCCTCTATTGGAAGCAGAGGATATCTTCTAGATATTGTGGCTAGGCTTGTAAAAATTTTCAATAGACTCTTGGGCCTTTTTGAATTTGAAATATGTAAAATATGGGCAAATCCCCATAGAGGAATAATTAGGGTAGACGATCTCTTTACTTGGTTTGTAACCTCATCTAGCTATAATAAAAGACTCTTTTGTAGTAGCTTTGAAGATTGGCAACAACATAAAATTAATGCTTATATCTTAGCAGCATTTAGGACTATTTTATTTCTTAATTGGGTATTTCACATACATTACAGGATAGCAGAGCTAGTGACCTAATTTTTAGAAGGAAAGTCTTACGTTCTGATGCTGCTATCTGCACTAGCCAGATTACTTAGTTATCTCTAAGAGGAAAGGAATGGAGACTTGAAGACCAATATAGCCTTACTAATGGTATGGTTCATTAACTATGCTCGAAGTCATAAACTTGACTTTTTCATGGGAAAGACATCCAGACGATGAACCCCATTAAGGCATTTGTTGCTATCATTGAATTACTTGAAAATACTGCTACCAACTAATGGGTTGGAGCCTTCTAGAGTTCTGTATCGAAGATATCCCCTAGGAGGCTAGATGGATCAAAGCAGTTGAGCCAAAGAAAAGAAAGAGGATAGAAGAGAAGCTAGGACACCACAAGAAAAAGAGGATCTAGACTTAGGGATTATTTGCAATAATTTTTTTAATGGAGACTTCAAAGATGTAATAAAAATCTTTTTTTGCCACCTAATAGTCAATTCACTAATCCCCTTTCTGCATCTGCATGCCCTCATATTGCATATTTTATTTCTTTTTACTTGTAAATATTCATTAGCTTATGTTTGAATAACTTTGTGAAGAAAAAATAAAAAGGAAATATTTTTTTGAGTAGACTCATGAGATTCATGGCCTTCGGCTTCGAATTATAAATATTTGATTTCTTTTACAAGTCCTTTTCTCAGTGCCTTCCATTTTAACTTTTTCCAATCTTTTGTCAATTCTCACCTATACAACCTTAAGATTATATTTCTTATGGGTTACCTTTTAAATACCTATGAGTTATCAATAATTGATTATAAATATTTAGACTTTTGGTCCCTTAGAAATGTTTATCTACTCCTTATAAACTATGTAGATAAGCCTTATCCTTTAAATAAGTCCATTTCTCTCTAAAAACCAAAGTGGTTTTTCAATAAAATAAAATATTAAAATAAGAGAGTTGCTAATAGATAAGGATTCTTATAAGGAGCAATGGCCAAAATAACGACAACCCTAATGACACCAACCCTTAACCAAACTAAACACGAACCCTTGGCTCATTAAGGCAGCCAACCTAAACACTAACCCTTGGCCCTTTTAGGCAATTGACCTGAACATAAACCCTGACCCATTAAAGTAGCCGAACTAAGCCAAAACCTATAAACTAAACCTAACCATAAACCAAGTTAAAACACAAAGTTAAATATAATCTCAATCTCAAACTCAGATTAAATAAAAAAATCATTTCACTCTAAGGCATATTTTAAGAAACTGGAAGGCAAAGTCAATCTCTACTTGGGGCGAATAAATATAGATTCCTCCCTAAGGAATTAGTAACTCACTTTAAAAAGGTTGGGGATAAAAAGAGGCAAATTATATCCCACACATTAACCCATAAACATATTAAGAGTTAAGTAACGTCATAGTGAGGATATCTTAGACTTATTCCTTAAAGGAGGGCTATGTTGAATTAGATAAGCATATTAAAACAAAGTTAGGCATTCATTTTTAAATCCTAAACACAATTATCCCTTATTAACCCCGTTGAACCAACTTGGAGTATTTTCAAATTTAAACCTTATCAAGAGTTACCCTATATTGAGGCAATTCAGAGGTTAAGGTCATTGATTAGGTGAGAAGGATTAAATTAGATTGTGCTTGTTTAAATAACATCAATTCAAAGATGATCTCTAATTCCAATAAGTTATTTTCTTTGAAATGAAGAAGAGCCAACTCTTTTTCAAACACACCAAGTTTAAACATACCTCACTTAGGCCTAAACATTAGGAACCTATAGATTTAAGGCCTTAAATCTCTTAAAGACAAAAGTAAATAATAAACAGAGATAGATAGAGAGAGAGAGAGAGAGAGAGAGAGAGAGAGAGAGAGAGAGAGAGAGAGAGAGAGAGAGAGAGAGAGAGAGAGAGAGAGAGAGAGAGGCTTGAGATTGGGCTTATGTATAATAGAAAAGCCCCAATAAAAGAAGATCCAAATGACGTAAGGCCTTAAATCTCATGCCCAACCTAAAAATGTAAACTTTACATCACAAACACAAAGCCACTTTACCCATCCTTAATCATAAACACAAGACTTTCCCACTTACAATACCTCCCAAACTTAAGTCCTTCTAATGATTTGGAATAATTTATTCTAAATGAAAGTTGTTTTTGAAACTAAGGCAAGCATACTTATAATTTCTTCTTGAAGGTTCTTGACTTGTATACTCAAGTTGAATAAGTAAATCTTTCAAATCAAGCCTTTTCATCAATCTCTCTTGAACAGAAAAGACCTAATAGACTGATCAAAGTATATCACTTGCAAATTAGACTATAATTTTTGGAATAGTAGTCAAGAGTCTAATCTAGATTGAGAGTGTATAAGGAAGTCCTCTTCAACTAGACTAATTATGAGTTGCCTTTTCCTAGGAAAAGAATTTTTAAAATTACAAAGCCCTACCAAGAAGCTCAAGATTAGAGTCAAGAGACATTTTCAAAGATTCAAGATGTTAGACATCTCTCATGAATTTTGATGATAATAAAAAGAGAGAAATGCTAATGAATTGACAAGTGTGCATGTATTCAAATAGTTCTTCAGAAAGTTTAAAATTACAAAAATGAGTTGTATTCAAAAACTTATTTAAACGGTCTGAATCGATTGAAAAAGAAATAAGTCTAAAAATCTTTAGAGAATTTTTCAAAAGCTTTTATAAGAAAAGTCAATACAAGTAATTCAAAAAATTATTCAAAGACTTTGAAGAAAAGTAAAAAGAGACTTTTCAGAAGGTTATTTAAATAGTCGGTCTAGAAAAGTAACATCGAAAAATAATACAACATCATATTTGAAGTGAACAAGACCTAATTCTACTAGATTGTGTTTATTAGGAAAATACACTTGATCTTATTTTACTTAAGTTGGAATTAAAATCTATGAAGATTATTTCTAAGCAAATAAATTTTTGGACATAAACCATAAGAAAATATCTAAAATTGGATAAGGATAAGGTTAATTTTGAATTTTTGAATTTTATGGGATTTTAATTTCAAAATTCAAGATTATCTAGCATTGTTTATCTATGTATATCAAACAAAAGGGATTTGATTGAGATAAGATCATATTAAAATTCAAACTCTAAGATTTTCTCTAAAATATCTATGGATTATCTTTTAGACGTTAGAATTGGATAAAATTAAATTGAAGATAATCCTTAACAAATTTAGCCATTGGAAGACTAGTATAAAAAGAGAAAGGAATCAAAGTGTTACGTACGATTCTGAGAAGGAAAAACATAGACTTTATACTCTAGTTGTGATCATTTTGTACTATCTGAAAGAGCATAGAAAACCTCTCAGATACTTCCTTAGAAAGTTGAATTGAAGCTGATTATTCATCATTCTTCGTTTCTATTTTCATGCTAAATTATTTGAGACTTGTATTGTTGTTTTCACTTGTATTTTGTAAACATTATTTGTTGTTTGAGAGAAGTTTGATTGTACTCTATAGATCTGTAATTAGCCTAAACTTTAGAGAGGTTAGATAAGCAAAGCAAACTATGGTGAAAGCCAACAGTGGCAAATGCTTGTAAACTTTTGTAATTTGTTTTGATTTAGTGGATCAAGTGGAATGATACCAGTGAAATAGATAGGGTCCTTAATAGTAGAGTTGTAAGAGAATAGTCGGTAGAAGCTTGAAGCTTTATAGATCCTGAGCTTGATATTCTCCTCCTTATTTCTTTTACTTTAAGTTGATTATTTATGTTAATAATTGTGTGCTAAATTATTAAAGTACCACTGTTCAACAAATTAAGTTATTAAGAAGGGTATTTTCAATTTACATTCAAAAAGTTTTCAAAAATTTTAAAGATATCAATTTACCGCCCCCAACCCCCACGGCATCAATTATTAAATTTTCGCTCTAATATCATCTAAAGTTTAAAATCATGGGTGAACCAAGTAGTAGTTTAACAATTGAGTATGGCAAGCGACCATTTTTTTTTCTAGAACTAACTTTCCTTACTAGAAATTTAAGATGAAGATTTATGTGAAGGCATCAGACTATCAGGCTTGGCAAATTATCTCAACAAGAGATCTCAAAGTCCCAACTAGTATTACATCAAACGATGATATTGATAAAGCTAAGCTTAATTCAAAGGCTAAGAATTTACTTTTGAGTACTATTGCATGATCAAAATTTTATCTAATGACTTCTTACACTATAACTAAGGATATTTGGGACACCTTCATACAAACTTATGAAGGTACGAAGACAATCAAGGATACAAGAATCAACTTGTTGGTTCAACAATATGAAACCTTCTGAATCATCCCTAGTGAAGAAATTAAAGACTCTTTTAGTAGATTCACTATAATAACTAATGAATTGTCTTTTCTTGGAAAAATAATTAATGATGTAGATATGATATACAAGATGCTAAGGATCCTTCCTAAAATATAGAATGCAAAGAAAACTATCATAGAAAAAACTTGTGATCTAAAAAGACTAACACTAAGTCAATTACATAGCAAACTTATGGTATATGAAACTGATTTTCTCAAATCAGAGAATACATCAAAGGATACAAAAAAGAAGGCTGTAGCTTTTAAAGCCAAAGAAATAGACGTTGATTTTGAAGAAAAAGATGAGGATGTGACACTTTTAGTTAGAAAACTCAACAAATGGCTAAAGAAGTAAGGTAAGAAAACCTTTACTAACAGATTTTCTCTTAATAAAAACCAATCTAATGATGCAGGTAAGGCAATCAAAGAAAAGAAGGAGAAAAAGTTAAAAAATGAAATTGTATGCTATGAATGCAAAAAAACCAAGACATATCAAGTATGAAGTCCAATGTTCATCAAGAAGATGGAGAAATTTAAGAAGAATGAAGATCTCTAATGGCTACATGGAGTGATGTAGAAGATTCAAAAATTGAATTAGAGAGTTTAGAAGAATATGAAGAAGCAAATTTGTGTCTTGTGGCACTTTCTAAGGTAGATTTTGAAATTAATTCCCACACTAACATAGAGGTACTTGATGATATATGAGCTGAAATCAACAAATTGCTTAAAGCTCTTTCTAAGTCAAATGACAAGAATTCTAAGCTTAAGTCTTAAGTGAAGACATTAAAAAATGAAAAGAAAGCTTTTAATCGAATAAATCAATTGTTGGCAAATGAAAATGATGTTTTAAAAAATGATTTTGAAGGATCGGATGTTGCTCGTAAAGGTTTAGTCAGTGAAAATCTTATTCTGAAGGAATAAATTCAAAATTTGAAAAATCATGTAGAGGATATATCTAAGTCAATCAAAAACACATTTCAAAAGTTTGATAAAAGTGATAAAAAGTTACAAATGTTAATTTCTGGTCAAAGAATGGATAATTTAAAATATAGACTTGGTTTTGAATTTGGAGAAATGTTTAAAACGAATAGAGATACTATTCGTTAAACCAAAAGGTGAAAATCAAGAAACAATCAAAGAAAAGGACAAAGGTAAAAGGGTTGAACTTGTTGGAAGGTACAATAAATAGTACTATCAAAACAACGATAAGTATCTTTTTAGAGGGTACAACATAAGATTAAATAGAGAGTATGTAAAAAAGAATTCGAGTCAAAAGAAAGCGGTAAGTGACAAGTATACTGAGCAAAGACCTTATGCCTATTTTCTATGTAATAAATTAGGATACATAGAGAAATATTGTTTTTACAAAAAATACAAGCTTAGTAATAGTTAAGATTCATTTCAAAAGTCGAGCTTTAATTTTTATGAACCTAAGCTTTGTTCAGTATGTACCTAAGCTTTGTTCAGTATGTAAACAAACTTGATTGTGTTGTGATGTGTGCAGGAACATGAAGCTAAGTTAAAAGGAACATGTTATCTTGTCAATAGATCCTCAAGACACATGATAAGCGATGCTTTGTTGTTCACAAACTTGGGATGGAAGGAAGATGGATATGTGAAATTTGGTGACAATAGTAAATGTAAAATAATTGCCATAGGTGCAATTGGTTTGACACCTATCACAATTGAAAATGCATTATTAGTTAAAGGATTGAAACAAAACTTATTAAGCATAAGTCAATTATGTGACAAATGGTACATAATAACATTTGAACATGATTAATGTACTGGTTTTAATAAGGATGGATTTAAGTTGTTTGAAGGATTCAAAAAGAAGAATATTTATTTAATCAAACCATTTGAAGTATTATCTAAAAGTTATTATATTCATGTAAATGATAACACCATACTATGGAAAAAAATGTTAAGATATGTAAATTTTCCTCAACAAAAGAAATTATCTAAAAAGAATTTGATTATAGGTTTACTAAAATTGCATGCTCATGAAAATTTTCATTATGCTACTTGTCTTAAGAGTAAGATAAGTTCGTTATCACATAAGAGTAAGAAAGTTATATCCACTAAAAGACCTTTAGAGTTGTTGCATTTAGATTTGTTTAGTCCAACTCACACTCTAAGTCTTAGAAGAATTAAGTATGGACTTGTTATAGTAGATGATTTCTTGAGATTTACCTAAATCTTATTCTTGCATCATAAACGTAATAGATTTAAAGGTTTTCAAATATTTTTCAAAAGAGTTCAAAATGAAAAAGGCTTTTCTATCATTAGTCTACAAGTTGATTATGGAAAGGAATTTGAAAATTCAAATTTTATCTCATCTTACAATGAAATAGGCATCACTCATAATTTTTTAGTACCTTATGCTCTACAACAAAATAGAGTAGTTTAATACAAAAACAGGATTATCCAAGAAATGATGAAAACACTACTTAATAAAAGTGGTATAGCAAATCATTTTTAGGTTGAAGCAACATGAACAACTTATTACATCACAAATCGAGTATATGTTAGGCCTCTAACAAATAAAACTGCTTATGAGATTTTTAAAGATGGAAAACCTTCTATTTCATACTTTCACACTTTTGGTTATAAGTTTTTTTTGTAAAGGAAATGGGAAAAATATTAGGAAAGTTTGAAGAGGGAGTTGATGAAGCCATCTTTTTAGGCTACTCTCTAAACTCAAAATCATATTGAGTATACAATAAAGAAATACAAGTGGTAGAGGAATCAATAAATGTCAAGTTTGTAGAAGAAATAGGTAATGAAGAATCAGATGACGAACTTCTAATTGCCTTGAATAAAAAGAATTATATACAAATTGATTCAGAAGGTAAGTTAGAACTTCCTTCAAACGGAACATTAGAAACTTTAGGAATGCCTGATGCGTCTAAAACAGGATTAGAATGTTCTTCAGAAACTAATACCAGGTTTGTTGTGACATATTTAAAAGGTAAGTCAAATGGTTCTAAAGACTTTTATACACCACCATCAATACTTAAATTTAAAACTACTTTTCCTCTTGAACTTGTGATTGGTAATGTTAGATTTGGAAGAAGAATAAGATTGAGCTTACAAGATTTTAAAAATCATGTTACTTGAATATCTAAAATTGAAACTCATTCAGTTGATGAAGCTTTAAATGATAATAATTGGATCTTCGCTATGCAAGAGGAACTTGGTCAATTGAAGAGATATTCGGCATGGAATCTAGTTCTAAGTCCTAAGGATAAGTCAATTGTAGGCACTAAATGGGTTTTCATGAATAAATTGGATGAACATGGAAAAATAATAAGAAACAAAGCTCGTTTAGTTGCTAAAGGATATTCTTAGGAAGAAGGAATAGATTATGATAAAATTTATGCTCTTGTAGCTAAGCTAGAAACTATAAGATTACTACTTGTAGTTGCTTACTTAAAAAAATTCAAATTGTATCAGATCGATATCAAAAGTGCTTTTCTGAATGGTTTCATAAAAGAACAAGTATATGTTGAGCAACCCCTTGGATTTGAAGATCCCTTAAAATAGGATCATGTATATCAGTTGAAAAAGGCATTGTATGGGCTCTAACAGACTCCTTATGCTTGGTACCGAATATTAAGTCAATTTTTAATTAAAAATGATTTTCATAGAGGAAAAGTTAATACTATACTATTCATGAAACATCAAGGAGAAGATATGTTAGTTGTATAGATTTTTGTTGATGATATATTTATATTTTTTTTGTGCGACTAATGAAAAATATTATCAAGAGTTTTCAAGCTTGATGTAGGCCAAATTTGAGATGTTACTCATGGGAGAATTAAATTTCTTCTTGGGCTTGCAAATCAAACAATCAGAGAATGGAATATTTATTCACCAAGAGAAGTACACCAAACAGATTCCAAAGAAATTTGGTTTTGAGAACATTAAGGATTCTTCAATTCCTATGAGTACCTTAACAAAACTTGATATCGCAAGTAATGGTAAAAATGTAAATAAAAAATTATATTGAAGCTTAAGTGGATCTTTACTATACTTAACAACTTCATGTCTTGATATTTTATTTAGTATTTGTGTATGTGTTAGATTTCAAAGTTCACCAAAAGAAATATACTTAACTACAGTTAAAAAGATTTTTAAATATATAAAAAGCACTAAAAATTAGGAATTTGACATCTAAAAAGTCAAAATTTTGATCTTATAGAATATTCAGATACTAATTATGCAGGTTGCAAAGTGGATAGGAAAAGTACTTTAGGTACTTACTAATTCTTAGGGGGCCAGCTAATTTCTTGGTTCTTCAAGAAACAAAACTCTATAGCTTTTTCAACTGTAAAAGTTAAATATGTATCTATTGGAAATAGTTATGCACAAATACTTTGGTTAAAATAGCAATCGAATGATTGTGAGATAAATTATAAATATATACCCATAAAATGTGATAATACCAGTGTTATTAATTTAACAAAAAATCAAGTTTATCACTTAAGGTCAAAACACATAAAAATAAGGCACAATGTCATTTTTGACCATGTTGCAAATAATGATGTGAGTATTGAATTTGTGCTCACTAAATATCAATTTACAGATATATTTACGAAACCTTTGGATAAATTATGGTTTAAATTTATTCGTAATGAAATTGGTGTGTGTAATCTTTTTTGTTAACATGGAGAATATTTAATTCATTTACCTTAAGCAAAAAATTATTGGATAAATGTAGAAAAAGAATTTTTTTTAAAGCTACTTAGTCCGAACGTAACGGTGCTTATTTTCTTGATCGTGTGTGTTGCATGAGAAAAGTGCATAGTGGGTCTTAGAAATCTTTAATGGGTCTTAAAGTTTCTTAGAAGTGGGTCCAAAAAATCAACCTACACCCATGCAAGATAAGGACCGCATGATTCATTAGTTATTTTCTTTCTAAATATAAAGCTTTTCTTTTCTCTTCTTCTTTTCATTTATTTAGACTCTTCATCTCCTTACATTCATTCTCTCTTAGAAGTCATGTCTCCAAGAAAATCATCTTGCATTGCTACTAACGGCTCTAAAATCAAAACTCCAAACAATCCAAATAACCTTGTTGATCTCACTGAGGAAGAGACCAAAATCACCAATCCTTCAGAACCACAACTCAATCCACCTACTAAACCTCATCGGGAATCTTTTGAGAAAACCCAAACCTTAGAACTTCCAAATGAACCTTAGGATGAACTAGTCCAAGAAGTCACTCAAAAGACTTCTCAAGATGTGCAGAAGTCCAGTTCATCTTCTTCATTTGAAGAAGTTGCTAAATATAAGGACATTGGTTCTTCAGAAAAAACCATCTAAAGAAAAATTTGAAATTGAGAAGGATCTCCCTTAATAACTTCCTAAACCTGAACCTAAGAAGACTCCTTATAAGACCTAGACTTCAAAGCTTGTGAAAAAGATTCCAAAAGTTGCTCCTTAATCTGTCTAGAAGCCTCAAAAAGCTATGATCATAAAACTACCCTCCAGACAAAGGGACAAACCAAAGAAGAGATACACTGTGAAAGGTATGAGCATATCCATCAAAGAGTCTTTTTATTTGGATTTAGAATTCTTTAAGAAAAATGGTTTTTACTACAAGGAGTATATGGATATGTTAGGGTTGAGGAATTTAACAAACATGAGAGGTGTTATATATGGAGAACTAGTAGAAGAATTTTATAGAAAACTAGATAGTAAGCATCATGAGGTATGGAAATCTATAGTATCGAATCAAAAGATTGAGATTTTGAAAAAGGATATATTGAAATGTTTCGGCATTAAAGAAATTCGAGAAGCTCAAAGTTTAGCACAATTAACTAAAGAAAATGTGTTTATTGAGTTGAATGATGGGATTGAGTTAGGTATTAGCAGAGATGTTTTTAGTACTAAGTTTAAATTATTGGTTATGATTCTACATAAGTTTGTTAGTACTTTTATCCTACCTAAGAGGGGTAGTGCAACTTCTGCGACTAGAGAAGATGCATTGGTTGTGTTAACTATGCTAAGAAAAAGGAAATTAGATATAGTAAATTTGATGATGAGGCACATTTGGCAACATTTAGATGTTAGGCCATATGAAAGTTTGTTGATGGCCCTGTTAAAGTTTAAAAAGCTGCAAATTCCAGGAGATGTAACCTATCCTTACTATTCTACTTGGTTAGGATAGAAAATTTTTAAGCAAATGGGCATTTATGTAACTAATAAACTCTGGCATTCTCACAATGGAAGAATTTATGTTCACCCTTCTAACGTTAGGAAGAGGGTGATCATTGTTGAAATGAAGGATGGTGAAAAGAAAAGGAAAAGAGGAAAGGAACCTGCTATGGAAGGACAAAAGAAAGGGAAAATGTTAAAAAGGACTAGTGGGATTGAATTTAGAGAAGTAACTAGATTACTTTCAGATAATGATTTAAAGAGTACAAAATTGCAACTTCCTCCCTCTAAAAAAGGTGAAAGTTCTATATTTGTTCAGTAAATCTCTGAGGGAATCAAGGAAGTTCTTAGGAAGCTTATAAAGGATTGGCTTATAAGCATAAAGGACTTATTTAAGGTTTGGGTCAAAGAAACAGTAATTGAATCTAAACCCGATGAGGAAGTTCATCTTGCTAATCTACCATTTGAACTCCCTACTCAAACTCAACCTATTGTTCCACTATATAAACCACTTACTCCTGAACCAAATCCTTAAATCCTAGCAATTGAACCTTATTCTCCTATGTCCACTCGATCACAAGATAATCAACCTGATCGACTACTTGCTTAAGAACTTGACAAAAGTCCAATTCTCTTTCTTCACTCTCCAAAACCTAAGGATCCTCCTATTATAACACCAATACCTCCAACTGCAACTGTTGTTCTTAACCTTGAAGAATAGACCACCCTTAAAGGAAACACCAAAAGTCTTTCTATTGGATCCAAGAAGGATAATAGTGCATTTAGCCAAGCTCAATCTACTCCAACTCCTATGAAAGAAAAAGAACCAACTTCTAGAGTAAGGAACCATCTGAAGTTACTCCTTCTCTTAGTAAGGTAGTTCCAACATATTATGGCAGAATGAAGCTTTGTGTTAAGAAGAAAACTAAGAGAACTCATAATTAATTTTCTTGTTCCAGTGTCTTGTTCTCTGTTTTGTTAGTTTCTTTTGTGTGTAATCGAACCTTGGTTATGGTTTAGTATTTTGTTTTTTTGGTTAAATGTCAAAGTCCACCTATGATCCAATTTTTTACTTTCTTTTCATTAAAAAAAGTCCTTTTTAGTTTTGCATATGTTGTCTAATTATGAATATTAAAAGGGAGTTAATAAATAGCCTTTGATGATACCAAAAAAGGGGAGAAAGGCCAATAACATTTAGGCATTGCACATAGACATAATAAATGTAACAATATAGTAAGGTAGTTTTGCATTGTTTTTTTTTTTTTTTTAATAATGCTCCTCTTTTCTATTTATTGAATTTCAAAGTGTTTTTTTATTTATAAGTGTTTTACTATCATCAATAGGGAAGAGAATGTTAAAATGAATTGTTGATGATAACAAAAGGAGAGATATGCTAATGAATTAACAAGTGTACAGGTATTTAAACTTTTTTTTAGAAAGTTTACAATTGCAAAAAAGAGTTGCATTTAAAAACTTATTCAAAAGGTCTGAATCAATTAAAAAAGTGACAAGTGTGAAAATATTCAGAGAATGTTCTAAAAGTTTTTATAAGAAGAGTCAGTATAAGTGCTTTAGAAAATTATTGAAAGACTTTGAAGATAAGTAAACTGAGACTCTTTAGAAGGTTATTCAAATAGTCAGTTTGGAAAAGTAACATTGAAAAATAATACAACATCAAATTCAAAGTGAATAAGACCTTACTCCACTAGAATGGGTGTATTAAAAAAATACACTTAATCCTATTTCAATTGAGTTAGAATTAAGATCCATAGGTATTATTTCTAAGTGAATAAATTTTTGGATATAAACCATAAGAAAATATTTAAGATTAGATAAGGATAATGTTAATTTTGAATTTTATGGGATTTTAATTTCAAAACTCATGATTATCTGGCGTTGTTGATATAAGTATATCTAATAAAAGGGTTTTGATCGAGATAAGATCATAAGATCAAATTGAAATTCAAACTCTAAGATTTTCTCTAAGATATCTATGGATTATCTTTTAGACATTAGAATCGGATAAAATTAAATTGAAGATAATCCTTAACAAATTTAGTCGTTGGAAGAATCTAGTATAAAAGAAGAAAGCATTCAAAGTGTCAAGTACGATTCTAAGAGGGAAAAACATATACTTTATACTCTGATTATGATCATTTTCTACCATCTAAAAAAGCATAAAAAAACCACCCAAATACTTCTTTAGAGAGTTGAATCGAAGTTGATTATTCTTCAATCTTCATTTATGTGTTCATATAAATTATATGGGACTTATATTATTGTTCTCACTTATATTTTGTAAACATTATTTATTGTTTGAGAGAAGTTTGATTGTATTCTGTAAATATTTAATTAGCTTAAATTGTAGAGAGCTTAGATAGGCAAAGCAAAGTGTTATGAAAACCAATGGTGGCAATTGCTTATAAAATTCCTATAATTTGTTTTGATTTGATAGATCAAGTGGAACAGCACTAGTGAAGTAAATCGAGTCCCCAATAGTGGAGTTAAAAGAGAGCAAAAGGTTGAAGGCCGAAGCTTTGTAAATCCTTAGCTTGATATTCTCCTCCATATCTTTTTTACTTTAAGTTGTTTATTTGTGTTGTTAATCGTATGCCAATTATTAAAGTACCACTGTTCACCAAATTAAGTTATTAAGAGGGATATTCTCAACTTACATTCAAAATGTTTTTAAAAATTTTAAAGATATTAATTCACCACCCACCTACCTAACCCCACCCCATTCCTTACCTCCCCCCTCATCCCCTTTTGATATCTTGTACAGGACTAATAAAAGAGGATATGAGATGCCCTACATAGTTACCAAGGAAAGGTATGGTTATAATAATTGCTTTTTAAATAAGAATTTATACCCATTAGCAATCTTTAAAAGAAGAAGAAGAAGAAGAAGAAGAAGAGAGAGAGAGAGAGAGAGAGAGAGAGAGAGAGAGAGAGAGAGAGAGAGGGGGGTGGAGTAAAGGTGTTTTATAAGTTTCTCCATTCATTTTTCAACTCTATGTCGGCTTGAGTAGCCAAGCTTTTAATTCATATCACCTACTTCCTTTTCAATGTGATCATGTTTTCTAAGTTGACCATAAGAGTCTAAGTCATTTTCCCTAATGCAGTTTTTGATGTCCATTAACTCTTTTTCAAATCAAGGGGCTTATCCTTAATGCTTTTTTTTTGTTATAAATGGTTTTCACCAAATTCTTTATTTGTAAATTTTTTTTCAAGTTAAGAAGTTTTTTTAAACTAGTTATATTCCTCCCTTTGCATCTTCAATCCATTTTTAGGATTCTAGCTAGCTTTTAGAGTGTTGTCCTATCTTTAATCCATTTTTAGTGTTTTAGCTAGCTTTTAGAGCGCTCTCTCATCTTTAATCCATTTTTAGGGTTCTAACTAGCTTATAGATCATTGTCTCTCATCTTCAAATCTATTTTTAGGGTTTTAACTAGGAATCAGCTTTTAGAGCACTATCTCCCATCTTCAAATCAATTTTTAGGGTTTTAGCATGCTTTTAGAGCGCTCTCTCATCTTTAATCCATTTTTAGTGTTTTAGCTAGCTTTTAGAGTGCTCTCTCATCTTTAATCCATTTTTAGGGTTCTAACCAGCTTATAGATCATTGTCTCTCATCTTCAAATCTATTTTTAGGGTTTTAACTAGGAATCAGCTTTTAGAGCACTATCTCCCATCTTCAAATCAATTTTTAGGGATTTAGCATGCTTTTAGAGCTTTAGCATGCTTTTAGAGCTTTAGCATGCTTTTAGAGCATTGTCCCATCTTCAATTCATCTTTAGGGTTTTAGCTAGCTTTTAGAGTGTTGTCTCATCTTCAATCTATTTTTAAGGTCCTAGCCAACTTATAAAGCATTGTCTTGACTCACATTTCTTTCAGGGTTTTAGGTAGCTTTTAGAGCACTATTTGATCTTCAATCCATTTTTGGGGTTTTAGGTAGCTCATAAAGCGATGTCCCAACTTATATTTCCTTTAGGATACTAGCAAGCTTATAGAGCACTATCCTATCTTATACTTCTTTAGTGTTTTAGTAAGCCTGTAGGGTACTTCCCCTTTTGTCAATCTCTCTTAAGGTTTTAGTAAGACCATAGGACGCTTTCTTTTACCAATTTCCTTTTAGTGTTTTAGCAAACTCATGGGGCACTTCCCTTTACCAATTTCTTTTAATGAGCTCATAGGGTGGTTCCCTTCACTAATTCCTTTTAGTGTTTTAGTGAACTCATGGGGTACTTCCCTTCACCAATTTTTTTAGTGTTTTAGTGAGCCTATAGGGCGCTTCTCTTTACTAATCTCTCTTTAGGGTTTTAGTGAGTCCTTAGAGCGCTTCCTTTTACTAATCTCTCTTTAAGGTTTTAGTGAGTCCATATGGTGCTTCCTATTACTAATCTCTCTTTAATGATTTAGCGAGCCCATTGAACACTTTTCTTTACTAATTTCACTTAAGGTTTTAGCAAGCCCATATGATGCTTCTCTTCATTGCTTCTCATTTAGGGTTGCTAATCCCTTAGAGACGCTCCCACTTAGGTTAGTAAGCTCAAAGGAGTATGACCAGGTTTTTCTAAATTGATTCTCATTTAGGGTTGTTAGTCGTCTAGAGATACTACTACCTAAGTTAGTCAGCTCACAAAAGCACGATAAGGTTTTCTGAATTGATTATAGTTTAGGGTTACTAGTCCCTTAGAGATATTCTTGCTTAGGTTTGTAAGCTCAAAGGAGTATAACTAATTTTTCTAAATTGATTCTAATTTAGGGTTGCCAGTCTCTTAAAGACACTCCCACCTAAGTTAGTGTGCTCAAAGGAGTATGGCCAGGTCCTAGGGTACTAAACCCTTATAATGTCCCAATTAGCTCTTAAAACGCCTTCTCTCTCTTTCATATTTTATCTTTTATCTTTCACCAAACCCCCAATAGACCAAGCCTAGGATAGCTAGCTAATTGTAGCACTTCTTAGGGTAAATGCATCCCTAGAGCAAAAATGATGTCTCTTTCATCTTTGTGGTAAAGTTTTACTTAAACTTCATTGAAAAGAGGAGTAGTTGTAGGCACCTCATTTTTGCCCCCTTGTAATTTAAAAAAAACTTTTATAGGGGAAAAGGGTCTTAATTAAAAAAAATACAAAAAAAATGAAAAAATTAGAAAAATACACAAAAAATGGAGAATTTAAAAAAAGTACAAAAAATAGAAACTTTAGAAAATATAGAAGATTTCATAATAAAATTTTTAGGGAAATAAGCCTCAGGTCATTACTTAGAAAATGTTATTTAACTTTTAGCATTAGGTCTAAGTACAAAAAAAAATTCAATTAGGCTTAAATAAAAATTAATTCGTATAAGCTTTAGGAGTGGTCTACATTAGGTTGAAACTTAGTTTAGTGTACTTTTATTTTTGTTTATTTTTTTTGTAGAAAAAGAAAAGAATTTAAATATATATGTATATATATATATATAGGGAATGGACTAGGTCTTAAACCTAGTCCTTGGATTGGAAACAGGGTTAAAGGACCAGGGGAGTATGCTTTAGTGTGCCTAGTTTATCTACAATGCGTGTGTGGCACTTGATCATGCACTTAGCTTCTCCTCTAAAATCGCAAGAATTATAGTATGAGGAAAGAAAATAAAAAAACCCACACGATCCTTTGACTTTAAGGCCAGATTAAACTTGTTTTTTGGCTAAATTTATTCCAACAAAGTGCAGGAATTAATTATAGACTCAAAATACTCTTGAATGGTATTCATATTATGTCTAAGTTCATTTGTTTTCTTGGTCAAATAAGATCTAAAAAAAAAAAATTATTCTTACGCTTAGAGCATTTACGGCTGGTCTGCCCTTTATGGCTCTTTCCAAGATCACGCATGCTCGAATATGTATAAATAAAGCTCCCTTTTCTTTGTCCAATCCTAAGCTCTCATTGAATTCACTCTCCAACCGCTCTAAAGCACATCCCCGTGCTCTTCTCTCTCTTGGTCGTAGTTCTCTCTCTCTAAGATTTACTTAAGCTCGAAGTAACTTGAGCAAAATTAATCACTAAGCGAGTAATCTTAAGTCAAGAGCTTTTGTTAACCACCATCACTTCACACCATCGTAGTCTCTAGTAGCTCAATCAACCAAAGCCTCATTGCCACCTTGTGTTACCACTCGAAACCACCACATCCAACCACTGCCAAGCGAAACCAACGCCATACACAACTCGCTACATCCCAAAACCCAAGACCCAAGTGCTCCCTCACACTCAACTATCTATTACCATCGTGACCAAACAACCACCACCGACTACTGTTCCAAGAACACCTAAATGACCACCAAAAGTGGTGCCACTCCTCCTTCGCAATAAGAAACACATAAAACTCCCTTCATCGACTTGATTTGGTGATGAAATCACTTCAAATCACCCCTCAACAACTGCTATCATCTTCTCCAAAGTGTAACTTGGTTCCGTATCTAAACCTAAATCTGACCTGAGCTTCAAGATCAACCTGTACATCCAACCTACGTATAGCATTCCAACTTTGCCCCCTTTCGTATTTTCCCTTTTCTCTTGTATTTTATTACATCATTGTTGTTTTTTTTTTCTTTCTATTGTAAATTGTAAAATAAAAAAAAGGAAAAAAAGACAAACACTTTGAAAAAGAGAAAATGAAACAAAAAAAAAGAAATAGAGTAAAAAAAAAAAAAACAACATAGAGAAGCTTATTTTTTTATTTATTTTATTTTCATTCTTTGGTTAAAAAATAAAAATAAAATAATAAAAAATATGAAAAAAAGAAGTAAAATGCTTTATCACTTAGAAAAATTCTTTTTTCAAATAATTAAAAACATATTAACGCCTTTCAAAATTAAAGTTTCTTTAGAATTTTTTAAGAAAATAATAAAAATTAGGGCCCTTCCTCTTAGGTGTTTTTCTTAAATAAAATCAAAGGGCTAAAGAACTTAAAGTCGGCTAATTTTTCAAATTTAAAATGAATCCATAAATTAAAGGTTTAAGGAATGAACTACGAAAGTCCGATCCCAAACAGTGGGTACATTAGCACTCATGGGAAGATACGGGGTGATTTAAAATACGGAAAAATTTGTTTTTCCACTTTTTGTAAGTAATGGTTCAATTGTCCTTTTTGGTAGATTCAATTTTATTTACCTATTTTCATGTGATTAGATTTTTGTTAGGAAGGGTATTATTAAAAGAAAAGCTTAATTTCAAAAAGTTGAAGTGGTATCCATTAACGGTTTAACAAGTTAACTCCTAGATTCAAATCTCTAGTTTTAAAAACCTTTTTTTTTTTTTAAATCGGTTTTCATGCAATCTAGTATTTATGTTAAAATTAATTTACCTAACTGGTTTTAGCCTAACCCATTTTTTCCGACTTTGGTCAAGTGGTGACTTCAAACTTTTAAAAATAGAAAAACCAAGTTTTTCTTAACTCTTAACCGGTGATTAGTTTTAAACGAGTTAGGTTTAATATAATTGGGTTAAGGAAAATAATAAAAATCAAGACAAATCTAGGCTTGACAAACAGTTACTAAGTTTAAGGAAAAACAAATATCATTGGTAGTTTATTTCTTAAGTATCTCTAAAATTATTGATCTTCCTTGTAATAGTAATAATAAGTGTTGCTCCTTAAATCCTAGTAATAATACGCATTGCTAAGGTCCTCATACAAAATAGGTTCTTCATTCATCTCTACAGCTAAAAAAGAAACAAGGAATGAGCACTAATGCCCAATACATGAGTACCATAACCACATGCACATGCCATGCAAATTCATAAATCACACACATTAAGATGCAAAATACATAGCAAATAGTAAAAATATCAATTCCAAATATATTTATTTCGATTTGTAAATAGAAAAGGAATACTCATGATTTTGGTCTCCATAAACAAACAGGTACACCACCTTGGCCTTATAGATACTATAGGTATAGGTTCGCCACTCGACCCCCACCATCCTAACATCATACTCTCTATCGATAGGGGTTCACCATTTACAGTCCTTATACCTTCCTAATCATCACCAAATCTACTAGCAAGGGTTCACTATCTATTATCCTTAAGACCACTTAGTTGTTATAGGTTCACCACCTCAGTCTTATAACCTTAAATCTATCGCTAATCATGTTAAGGAGCAACTCCACTGGGGATAATGACACTTAGAGATCATATGGGTGCCCTTAAAGAAACTCTTACTAGATTGAACCATATATACACAAAAGCAACAACATACTAATAAAGTCGAATATACATTAGATTCATTTATCTAATACTATTCCTAACAAGCATACTCAACAAGTACGGTAAACATATACTTGAATCTTAAGTACAAGATCTTTCTAATTCACAACTTACTTCAACACTTGAAGTACAATGAAAACATTCTTTTAATATCTACTTAATTGGTCTTACTATTCTTTTCTTAACATTGCATGGTTTAAGTTTTGGCAAGAACCTACTCCAACTTTCAAGATTTATTTTAGGGTCCTAAAAGTGGTTAGGAAGGGTTAGATTAAGGTTTGGATGCAAGAAGACTTGAGAAATAATGAAGCAAGAACAGGTATAGGAATATGGTCAAGGTATATGGTCGTGTTCCTTAACCGTATTTCTCTTTTTGACTTTTCATCGTAACTATGCCCATGGACCACAATCGTAGTCTTAAGGCGTATTCCTCTTGTCCCTAATTTTTTTTTAACTCCTACTCACAACTTAAAATTTTACGAGATGACCACAGGTGGGAACTATAGCCGTAGTCTTATTGCGTGTTCCTCCCCTTAATAAGCTCCTCACAATTTATGATTTCCCTCTTCTTAAACCCCTTAGATCTAAATCTTAGATTACTCCATCACCCAAAAACTTCACCTAGCACATTCTTTTATCAATTTTCTTCTGTGAAACATTAGATCACAATAAAGAAAATCCTCTACCATTATGAATATCAAATTCCCTAAGAGAGAATCTTTTACCTTGATGTTCTTAGGATTTGAAGAAGACAAACTTTCAAGAATTTTGATTCTTGCCCTTAAATTCACAACCTTATAAAGAAAACCTTGACATTAGATCTTGGATTGTATAGCCATATATTGAAGTCAAAAAGTTTACTTAACGTTCTTTGATTTCTTCAATGTTCTCTTACTCTGCTAAGGTTCCTATGAGGGAGGTAGGTAGTTAATCTTAGGAGAGTGTCAAAAGAATGAAGCTGGGGTTTTCTTTACCTTTATATAGCCTTGTAGTTATTACCAAAATGCCTTCTTAATAAAGTTATTTTTACTTTTCAATGTATTATTATTTTAGTCTAATTTTGCAAGTTTTACAAGCTTAATAGGATCACTCTTATACTTAACTGCATTTAGATTAGATATCCTATTTAGTGTTTGTATTTGTGTTAGATTCCAAAGTAATCCAACTAAGACACATCTAGCTGCTATTATTAAAAGAATATTTAAATATCTCTCTTGTACCTTTGTATTAGACATATGGTATCTAAAAAATTAGAATTTTAGTTTGATTGGATATTCAATGCTGATTATATAGGATGTAATATTGATAGAAAGAGCACTTTAAGTACTTGTCAATTTTTAGGTGATAAGTTAATGTCTTGGTTACTAAAAAACAAAAATTAGTAAATCTTTTAACATCTGAAGTTGAGTATGTATCAATTGGAAATTTTCGTGCACAAATTCTTTGGATTAAACAGCAATTGATATACTTTAGATTAAACATCAATTGATGGATTATGGTTAGATATTTCTATTAAGCGTAACAATACAAGTGCTATAAATTTTCTTAGATGATCCAATACATTACCCTAAATCTAAGCACATTGAAATTTTACATCATTTTATAAGAGATCGTATTACTAACCATGATGTAAGTATTGAATTTGTATCTACATATTTATAACTTGCAAATATATTTATCAAGCCTTTTAAAAAAACAAGGTTTGAATTCATAAGAAATGATCTTGGTATATGTAATCCTATTTATTAAGTTTGTAATGTTTCTATAAATTACTTGTTCTTGAAATTTTTCTTTATTTGTATATTATGCAAATTTTTATAGTTTGTTGTGCAATAAATACATATATATATATTAAATAATTAACTCTATTATCTCATTTTTGTTTATAGCAAATAAGAAGGGTTTTTAGATAAATATCTCCCTTAGTCTGTTGTTAAAAACTCCTTTAATCTCTACATTCTGAAGCACTTTTTTCTCTCTTACATAATTTTTGAATTCACTAACACATTACTCTACCCCTCTCCCTTTATCATCTTCTTTATAAATCTCTCTCTCTCTCTCTCATTTTTATTTAGACTTTCTCAAAGACATAGAAACTTACAAATGAAGATCTTATAGAATCTTGAGTAAGGGTGTAAAAACTATCATTTCCTCATCTTCGTCAAACCCAATCGTAGTAGAAGAAGATACTCAACTAAAACCCTAACCCCAGTAGTTGAGAAATTAATCGAAAACCCAAATTTAAGGGGAGACAAGAACACTGGTCATTCTTCATCTTTATCAAGTAAAGAGCATACACCCTTTAGAGAATTATCTCTAGCTTAATTTGACAAAACCCCAAATTCACCATCTAGTTATGCTCCCTTAGACCATGAATCCATAACTCTGACATTACTTTTTAATAATTAGTGAAGAAGAAGAAATTGGTTTAGAAAGGAACAACCCCTACTATTCCTCAACTTAGGCTCGGGCCTAAAAGGAACACTAAGCCTAGCTGACCAAAGGCTACCAAGAAACCACCAAAATCCCATAAGGAAATAAAAAGATCACATGAATTTAGGTAACTACTAGCATGAAATCCTTTTTAAGGAGTGACAAAGTCTGTCGCAATTCTTTTTAAGAATTCAATTTCTTTGAGAAGAATGGTTTTTATCTTGATAGTTACTTAGAAGTTTTTGGAGTAAAAAGCTTGTGTACAATAAGGGACAAAGTGCATGGAGATGCAATAGCTGACTTTTACATAAATTTGGTTGAGGATGGAAGAATTCTACTAGAGCAAAAGTGGGAGGATAAGATATTGTGATTAGTAAAACTAATATTGTTGAGTGTTTTGGTTTGGTGATTATGGTAAGAGACCTTAAACTGAGGAGAGTATAAATATATTTAGATTTGACGAATCAAGTAGAATTGTTTAATTATGAAAATCCTTAGATCATGTGGTTTACATTAGAGGTTAAATTGCTTCATAAGGTTGTAACTAGCTATTTATTGCTAAAGAAGGGTAGCTTGACCTCAATTATAGGGGAAGATGCTAGTGTGATAAGACCTATGATGAAAAAAGAACCCATAGATTTAGCATCATATACGATTTGGCATATTTTAAGAAACAGGTGGGGGGATGCCTTATGGATGTATTATCATAAAATTGTTGAAATTCAAGGATTTTAACTCCTTGAGGACAATCCATATCCTCTTGAGGCTAAGAAGGTTAGAAAGACTGTCTTACATCACATGAGCATAAAAATGTTTGAAAAAATTAGGGTTGCACAAGATGAATCACATTTTGTTATCTTGATAATAGGAAGAACAACATTAAGGTTAAAGAATTACTAGCTTTAGCTAAGAGGGAATGATTGAGAATAGACTGAGAAGTTACTAAATAGGGACTTAGAAAAAGTAAAAGGAAAAGTTCTACTTATTGAGGAGGAGGCTCTAGCTAAGTAGAAATAGAAGTTGATGCCCATGACTGGTGAGAAGTTAAAGATCAAACAACCTTTGATTTGTAGGTTTTAAGTGAGGTAGCAGTACAACATGAATCAAAGGTTGAAGAAGCTATTGAGAAGGTTGAAGACAAAGGAAGGAAGAATAACCTTTCTTTAGAAGTCAATTGCTTTAAGCTCTTAAGGACTAAATCACAAATTCTATTATAATTGGTTTTAAAAATACTTACAAGCTTCTATTTAAAGAACTTTAAACAAAAATGGTAGACATAGTAAGTATCTTAGAGTCTCATATAACTAGTTGGGAAAATGAAGGAGCTACACTCAAGAAGGAAGGAAGACTTTTTGTGTTTGATGAGCTCAAAAACTTGAGACTTGACATCAAATAATTAAACTCTAGGGTGAACATCATGGATACAAGTCTACAGCAAGTCTACTCTATCAGAGTGAGGCCACTTAATGTTCCTCCCATTTTTACTTAGCCTCCACCCTGTCATTTTCATTCATTTACTCTAACTTCAAGTCAAACCACCTTTCTTGCTTCACATCACAAGCCAAACTTCTCAATGATTGTCATCAACTTTAGTTTATGTTTGATCTCTACGATAATTTGCATTGTGTCTAAATTTTCTGTTCTACTATGATAGATGTTTTGCTCTGTTCATTTTCCTTTCATGTTATGGTTCTACTGTAATGAACTATCCTCATTTTAGTATTAATGACATCCCTCTTCATGTTTTGATGATCTTATATCTCTATTTATTTCTTTATTTGCTGATAATAAAAGAAGGGAGAGGGGGTAAGGTGTGGATAACTGTGCTAACCATAAAAAAATATTTTGTTTCAAATTAATCATTGAGTTTACTTAACTGTTGTAAATTAAGGTTGTCAATTTTTCGAATAATGCAATTTTTTTTAAATGTCTTGTTATCATAAAAAATGAAGAGAACGTTAAGTTCTCTTAAACAATATGTTTTGATGATAACAAACATTAAAATTAACTAATCAAATTTTTTTATTTAAATGATTTCAGTATTGCTTTGTTGATGAAAGTTAAAAGGAAAAATAGAAGTAATTACAAGTTGCTGACAATAGTTAGAAGGGAACTTAGAGGCTAATCATAAGTTAAAAATATAAATTAGAAGCAATCTTAGAAGGAATCAATTGAAGCTAAAATGGATGATTCTAATTATTAGAAGGTTATATAGTAATAAAGGCATATTTTTCATATTTTAATATGCAAATTAGATAGAATTATTATTGATTTTATAGAAATAATTAAGAAATGATACTTTATTATTTTCATTTGGACATTTTAAGAATTGGAGGATTCAAAGTGGAAATACAGATGATTTGTAGGAGTTTTATGCAAACAAAGAAGCCCGAAATGAGCTATGGCACTATTAGAATTCAATATAGTCGGCCTACACTTACACCGACGGCTTTTGGAGTCTATACCGCCAGCCTATCAACTAGCTTTCATGAAAAAGAAGCCTTACCCGAGCCTACCCTAATTTTTCTTATAAATAGCCATATGTTTCACCGTTTGAGAGACATTTTGGAGACATACATACTTTCCTTACACTTAGAGAGTGGTAGAACAGTCATTAGATAGTTCTTGAAGAATTCTTCTATAGAATCACTTGGATCATTAAAAAGATTTTGCTTTTGCTGTGGAGACTAAGTTTTGGAGTTACAATTATAGAATTGGTGACATCTATTTTAATTATATTTATGCAATTCTATTAATTATTCATGCTTTCAATTATGAATTTCCTTGCAATTTCAATTAGTAGTTGTGCTCTTATTTCAAATTCCATGGTTGGTTAAATGTATTTGTGGGAATTGATGAAACCTTAGATAGCTAAGATGATGATTGTGTTCTTATATAGGATTAATAGATATAGGGATGATTCATGATTACAATTTCTATGATTTCAATTATAGTTGTTTAATTGATTATAATTGTTAAAAATCCTAGTGATACGAGAGTTAATATAGGGTTTGTTATAAATTATTGGTTAATTTGATTAATTAATGTAAAAGTAGCATTAATTGAATTAATTAGAAATTATCTAAAGATTAATGCGATGTTCGACGATTACATTGGGAATAATTGAATTAGGACATTAGACAATCATAATATCAAGAGATATATAATTATAGTTTAGAGTCCACTGTTAATTGGAGATGCGAGAGTTGACTAATTAGTTAGGGGTTTAAAATTCTCAATTGATTACTTAGTTTTAGAAATTTTATAGTTATTTTCTTTTCGATAGTTTTAGTATAATTATTAGATTAGTTAGTTTATTTTTTATTACCTGAATATCGATAAGAACTATCATAGGTTTAGTAATATTATAGTTCTCGAGGGATCGACAACCTTACTTGCTCTGTATTACTTGATTCCAACCTAGTATATTTACTAGAGTATTCGTAATATATATATATATATATATATATATCGAATCATATGGCAGTTTACGTAGAAGAAAAGTTAAGAGCTAAGCAAGATGAAGACACTTAAAAGTAGACTTAGAAGGTATTTTACAGTATGAAAAAGAAGAAGAGTAAGATTTATAAGCCAACTTAGAAACTATCTCAGAAGAATTGCAAATCAACATAAAACTTGTCAAATTATGAAATTATGTTTGTTTTTCTTGTAGGTTAAGGCCTAGCTCCACTAGACACGTATATTTAGGTATTACACTATCTTGTTCCACTAATTAAGGTAGATAAAATCCTTGGGATTCATTAAGATCAAAAGTTAAAAGATATTTCAAGAAGAAGGCTTAATTTTGTGGAACTAACTAAGATCCATATTTATCTTCACTAATGACCAGTTTTATAGTCTATCTAGAAGTATCAAAAGATTTGAAATTTGAAGAGGCTAAATTTTATGTAGAAATAATTATCATATTTTGCAAACTAATTGCTTAGATCAACATAAGAATTAGTTAAGCATACTTTTAATGATTATCTTATTAGCTGTTGTAGCTAAGACATTTAAAAATTCTAAGTTGTTTTCTTAGGAATATACATAACGAAACAACTAGGAAGATCACAAAAAAATTATTTTGAAGTTTACTTTGCTTAAAATTGAAATAATCTTTTTGCTTTCCATTAATTAGTTGTGAACAAAACTTAAAGGAATATATCATTGTATTTCCCCATTGAGCTGATACAATTCTCATATTGTTTAGGAGAGTAGATCACTGTAGATTTATATGGCTTGGAGTAAGTTATAAGGTAGAATAGTGTGATCGAAGCTTATAAGGCAGATTTATTATCTCTTTACTTTAGAATTAGTAGAACATCCAGTTTAGATGACTAGATCCCTAGTAACAGAATTGGAAGAGTGGATGTAAGCATAAGGATGAATCATTATAAATCTTTATGTTTGAGCTTTCTCTAACACTCACTTCTTTTATGATTGTTTTTTATAGTTACGTGTGGTTATATTTATTTAACAAGTACTTATTTGAAACTAGGTTTTGAGTATAAGAAACCATAAGATCCCAAAACTAATAGATTATTAACTTTTATCATGTTAGTATATAGAGTATTAACTTATACCAACCCTAAAACGTGTAAGAGAACTAGCATTTTATGTATTATGTTTACAAGATACTAAGGCATTTGCACTTTATTAATATATATAGGGTGCTAGGGAGAAGGCCTCTAACCCTCTCAATCATGGGAAAAAGTTTATCATTTAAAAATTTTATATGTATATTTTAAAGAGCAACAAAGGTATAATATTAGATATAGTTAAGTAGTTAGGTGTTTGAATTTATAAACCTAAGGTCCTAAGTTCAAATCTTGTAAGTATTATTTTGCCTTTTCAAGACATATTTATTACTCGATTGATATTATCTTTTTCTTTTACTAATTATTTTTTTATACTAATCACATAAATTCATCAATCACAAAATTATATTTAACTAAGAAATTCTCTTGAATTATTATTTTTTATTAGCAATACGCCACAAATAGTAATTACACTGCTCGTATCATGTTACAATTATCCTGTTCTTATCACATAAACTATTAGTAAATATTACTAATTATATGACTTGATTTCATAATATTTTATTTTATAGTTAATGTATGAAAATGAATGTAGATTATTGAATGATTAATTGTGTGATAACTTATATACAAAATGATTTTGAGCATTGCTAATAAAACAAATTGCAAAGTTATTATGAAAAGACATAACCGAATATGTATATTTTACTTAATTTATTTTTTTTGCATGAATGTAGATTATTGAATGATTAATTGCATGATAACTTATATACAAAATGATTTTCAGCATTGCTAATAAAACAAATTTGCAAAGTTATTATGAAAAGACATAACCGAATATGTATATTTTACTTAATTTACTTTTTTTGCTCTATTTGCAATTTCCTATTCAAATTTCTATTATATTTTTTAAAAATAAAATCGACATATTTTTTTTGTAATAATTTTATTTTTTCAATGAATTGATAAATAGATTCTAAGTAATACATATGTTAGGGATGAATGGATAACCATACTTGATCAAATAAGTTTTAGGTGGTTATCAAAGATCATTAGGTAAGTATTGGGTACAATTTTTTTGAGAATCTACTGTTACAGGACGAGACACAAGTACAAGATAATCATACCTTATACTAACCCTAGAATATATACTATAAGGTATAAAAGATATAGATTCTAGGATACTTTATTTTCACTCTTTAAAAAATTATTAAATAATAATAATAAATGAATAATAAATAATCATATTATATATATATTTAACCTATAAATGTTTTAATAAGAAAAAAAAAAGAGCAACCTAAACCCATAATATAATAATTGTAAATGTTTATATATAATGTCTCATCTCTAGTAATATGTTTTCCATTTTTTCTTTTATTCTTCCCCATTTTTTTTCTTTATTAACTTTAAGTTTTCCTTTATTTCCCTTTGTTCTTTTTTATTTGCTAAGTAGTAAGATAACATAAACTTGAAATAATACAATTACGAAAAGTTGTTTTTCGTTGATTTCGCATATTGCAACAAGTTCCATATATTACACATGAAGAACCTATAATATGATTTGTAAATTACCCTTTTTTATATCACATAAACTTGAAATACATAGAAAGAAAAATAAAATTAAAGGTTTCACTGAGTACTTTATAATATGTAGGCTTTACAAGATATAGATTTCGAGATAGTTATAGGGTGTTATAGGATAAATTTTAATTTCAAAATTTTAGAACCTATGTTTTATAGGAAAGGGTATGAAGAGTGATATACCTTACTCATTTTATACTCACCCATTTATAACGTATGCTATAGTGAAAATCTAAAAAGTTTACTTTTTAAGCTCTTACGAAGTATATCGAGTAGTCTTAATCATTTTCTAAAAAAAATTTCTATTCTATTGAGTTATAGAAAATGTTGCAAGTGTAATCATCAACAAAATCTTTACCTATACAATATGCAATGTAATAGCAATAGCAAGTGGATATTCTCTCATGAATGATTCTAATATTGACTTGATTAATGTAAAATCTATAGCCCTCAATTCTATGATTCTACATCATCCTGTGGGCTATTTTATACCTAATATTTTAAGTATTACTAAATACAATTCAATGTAACAAGTACAATAGAGTTCAATTAAGCCTGTTTAACATATAATCTCTTTAGCCTATTACTTGATAAGGTAATTTTGCCTTATCTTATTTACATCTTTAATATTGTTGACATTGTTCTCGAACCATGTATTTTGCAAAAATAAGATACCAAAAGATAAAAGTATAAGTACATATATACTTCACTTATAAAATTAAATACTTAATAAATCCTGATAAATTTATACTAATTTATCTTTTACTTTCTTTAGCTTAAAAAAATCAATTAAAATTTCTTCTTCTAACCAATAAAATGTATTTTAAAATCTTTTCTCTTAGGAGTAATTGAACATTCACTTCCAACATGCATTCCTAAATCACCATCTTTGCCATAATTAAGGATACATACACGCATATATTATATAAGGCAATTTATTCAAACATTAGAAGAAGTAGATTGAATAAGGAGATAATTTCCAAACACTAATTTAAAAATAAATGTAGACGACACATGATAAATACAGATAGTTATAAACGGAAAATGGAACAGCCAAAAAGGCTTAAGCAGATCTCATATCACTAATTCACATTGGTATTGTGCTTAAGTATGTTATCATTTATTATTCTATTTTTTCTTTAACATGCCATAATTGCATTTGTTGTTATTTATTCCTAATGTATTATTGACTTGCATTTTCAATTTATCATTGTGCACATAAGGCTATGATATTTAAATTAAATAAAGAGAAAAAAAATCACAAATTTTACTAGAATAAAAGAATAGGCTTACTAGTAGCAGTAGCAATTTGTGGTAATCATGGGATTTGTGTCTTATTTCATGGAAAATTCACGTCAATATACTAAAAAGTAGATAAATTAAATAGATACCATACGTAATTGGTTTACATTACAATCTTATTTACTTATATCATAATCGTGTTTTTTGTATGGTGTGTTGTATAAGTTTTGTGCTCTCATAATGTGTAATGTACCTAATCATGTCGGTTTGTATGTTGTACAAGTATGTTGTGTTAGAAATTGCCAACCTTGCTTACTAATATGTAGATTAACATAGCACTCATTTCAACCAAAGTGAATCGGAATGATTGTGTGATAAGACAGGATTGAAAGGTAAGGGATATAGTGGGACTAGATATAACTAATGAGTATGAATAAACAAGCAAATGGAAATTCAAGTATGTAGATACTATTAGAGATATAAATGAGTCAAACTACTTGTATGTTACTTGACTTAGCTCGATGTTTACTCGAGCTATTAATTGAGTCGAGCTTGAGCTTCAAAGTATTTAATTTCATTAGTTTATAAGCTTAATCAAGCTGTAGTTGAATATAATCATTAGTTGAATTTGAGTCAAGTTTCAATATTAATATTATTATAATTAGAAGAAACGTTGTTTTTAGATACATTGAGCTTAAATTAGCTTAATTTAGTTCAGTTTGAGTTATTGAGTGCCAATTCAAGTTGATGATGTAACTAGTGACTCGAGCGATTAGATCGAAGAAACATTACCATATTGATTAGGTGTAATGATTGGCATGAGCTAGATAAGGCTGTTTTTAGCAGAGATGTAAGTCATTGGCATGTTGACCAATACAGAAGTAATCCATGCAACATTTACACAAGTGTATTTCATAGTTACACCCTTCTTAGTAATATTATTGTAATATTTATTAGTATGTTCCATTTTTAATCATCTGTGTAACCTTAGCAATACCCTATATATGGGCTTATAAAGTACGATTGTAAAATAAAACATTTTGATAATTGAATTTGTTCACAATTCCTTATGTTATCCATCATTATTGATTGTAGCAACAAATAAGCCCTTTGTATTATTAATTTGAACATCATATTAAACGAGTGTCTCGAAATCCTTGCTATTGTAATTCGAAAGTAATATTAAGCTATGGCTACAGATTGATTTTTTTTAGATCTCTATTTCATATTATTTTTGGAATTTGATTAAAACCCAATTCAACTATTAAATTAGTAAGTAATATTTTATTCAATATTCTTCCATATCTTTTCTTTTAAGTTCTTGTTTCATTACCTTAACATTGATGAAAAGCTTCAACCTTCAATTTATTACACAACATTGGATTTATGCCTAGATTCATCCCTGGATCTAGTCACATTAGATGAGTTTGAGTTCAAAATTCTAAACTAGAATAAACTTAAGTCATACTTGAGTTTCGAAATATCAGGTTAAGCTTGAATTCGAGGTCTAGATTAGCACTGTATCATATTGATTCAACTTGTTTACAACTATAGATACCACGCTCATTTAATAGTAACTCTAACTTATTACTTTATCTGGCTTTTAACTTCATTAGTCTCTAATGCCAAACATAGTATAAACTCATAGGAGACCAAGTTTCTCTAGTTTTAATTGGTTTATATGTCAATGTTCCATGAATCATATCCCATTATATACAAAAAAGTATATAATGCAATTCTCATGTTTGCATTATTCATGTATTTCAATATATGATTAATGGTGTTTGGTTAAATACACGCACTCATAGATGTATTTGATTGCCCCCTACTTGCTAGTTATAACTTTAATTGATCTTCTAACACATAGACTATCCATTTATTTAATTGAATGTAATAGATTGGAATGAAATTTTTATTCATTAAGAATATAATTGAAATGACAATACTATCAACGTTGTTGTTGTTGTTTATTTTTTTTATTTTTTTTATTTTTATTTTTATTAAACACCATTACAATAAAAATTGAACCTAACCCAAAATGCATGAAGTTGAAACAAGGTCTGGTCACTTATCAACCCAAATCATGGTGGCGAATTTAAGTATATTATTACCCTTTAACGTTGATTTGAGAAAGTTGGCCTAGTATGAAGTACCCAAACCATGGTGGCGTGCTTAAGTCGATTATTACCCTTGACGTTGATCTGAGAAAGCTGGCCGAGTTAATTCGGAGAGACGGATTTACACTCGGTTGGTGGAGATGGACTTTGCACTTGATAACCTTTTCTTTACGAGTCAGTACGTATTGGAGCAACCAATGAGTAATTTGGGAATATGTTTGACTACATCCTTATCGGGGGGCCGCCAAAAAAAAAAAAAAAAAGAGAAAAAGAGAAATAAAGAAGAAGAAGAAGAAGAAATTATTGTTCCTCAAGCAAACGTAATGGCATGTAGAAAATAGAAATAATCGTGGCAAATGAAATGTTGTGGATGAGGAGGAGGACTGCTAATCATGCTATCGAATATCCACAAATGGAGACATGTGGCGCCTAGGCTCGAGCCATGGAAAGTTGTGGTGCATGCGGTCTGGTGCATGGGTTCAAGCCATGGTAAGTCCTGGTCCAATGAGCTAGGATGGATTTGGTGAAGTATGATTAGTAATATCAGTCACTACTCGTCGATACAAATATAAATGAGTTAATATACGAAAAAATTAATACAAAATACAAATGAGTTCAATTCTTTTAAACACAATAAAATTTATGTTCAAGTCTATTTTTAACTTATGGACCTTTACCCTTTTGTAAACCCGTTTAGGAGACAAATCATTATAAATAGGTTTTTGACTTAACTTGTGAATCCATTTATACTAAAATAACTAATAATTTGATTTCTTTTTCACATGCCTAACATACTACATGGTATACGCTCTTAATAATATATTTCTACAATACACCCTCTTTTAGAAAAATTCTTATCTTTTTCTTTTATTTATACCTAATGTTTCTATCATCAGTTATCACTTTGTCCACTCCCTTTAAGCTTTTTTCTGTGGCCTCTTCATTCCAGTGTTGCAAGCGTTAAGTTTTCAAATTTAAATTATTATTTTTATTTCATTTTTCGTATGATTTATCTTAATTCTATTGTACTTTGGTAGCAAGAACTGAGTATATATATATGTAATTGTTATAACATTAATGTAAAGTTTTGCGCTTTATATTTTTGGGGTTAAATGCTTGCAAAGACAAGGAGTCACATAACTGTGAAGGAACTAAAGGAACAAAAAAAGTGTGAGCTAAAATTTTCAAGACTTCGTTTGTTTTATATGATTGCATATTCCAAAGCACTTCTTTTTTTCCTAATTTTTGGTTAAGGGGTCTGTAATCTAAAGCTGATTTGGACCAAAATCTTTGACTTCCACCTAAGTAAACAAACATATGTGGTGACGAAGAGAGTAATCACTAATTAATAGTGAATCAGTGACTTAGTTGTAAAAGGTATGTACACCAAAACAATAAGTGTGACACATCACAGTTATTACGAATCTCCTGCATAAAACACTTGTTTTACATATATATATATATGCAAGATTTCTTGATGAGTTAAGCTACGGGCACATCATAGAGTTTATACCTTGGCAAATTAATATGAAAATTTTTCTTCTTTTAATGTGTTTTTGTACTTTATTCAAGGGAAAAAAAAGTGTTTTTGTACTTTAGTTTAATATTTACATCCAATTATTGCAATTATGTTACAAGATGGTTTTAATTTTTATTAATTTGGCCAATGAAATTACAATAATTATGATAAAATAGATTGGGTTAGGAGCACAAAATTTTCAACCTATCAGTTGAGTGTAGAAGCTCTTTTACGTGCAAAGATTGACTCCATAGGGAAGATAATGAGTTATATTATTTTCATAAAAATTTCAATATCATTTACTTTTTATTAATATAATTTTTTTATGGATATTCTTTAATTACTTCTCTTAAAAACAGACAGAAAATGTAATTAATTTGTAAATTAGAACTAATAGTAATATCTCATCAATTCTAGCTTAACTTAATACTATGATGCTATGTAGCCAATTAATATTTGGATTCATTATATTTATTTAGATATTTTTATAATAGACTTTTGTTAAGTTTCAATTTTATATTAAGAATATGTCATTTTTATTTATAAAAACCCATTTTATAATTGCACTTTATTTTATGTATTTATAATTATTTTATAAATTTATTTATATTTTTTAGTCGACAAATGGATTCAATCTAAGCACAAAACATTGAGTTAGATTATGAGTTTACATACACAACTAGAAATAGGTTATATGACAGATCAAAGTTTTCAAAACTCGAACTCTTTTTACCTTAGATGTAGGCATGAATCTAGTTTAGGTTTGGTGTGGGCATGAGTAAGCATGATGGGAAAGAAAAGGAAGATGCATCGAAAAAGATTAAGCCATAATAACTATTCAATATTTGAAATGATGTTTTGTTCAGCGAAATATTTATTTTAAGTAAACCGTATAATAACATTGTTTAATATAAAATAAAGGAGAAATAACAATTCGATCTCTCTTGATGTGAATTGACGGAGGGTGTTTAGAATTATTAAAAAAAAAAAAAGCAATATGAACCCATTTTATATCTTCATGTGAAGCTTCCACTTTTACATGCAATAAAACCTATCCGTTCTTTCCTTGAAGAGAGATGGAAATAGAGAAGCTTTATCCAATATTTTACATTTATTCAGACATGTAATATGAGCTTGTGTAGCTGTAAACGGACCAAACACACGAAGGGCCACTGCGGTCAAATATATAAAACTTTAATCTAAAGGTCAGCACGGGCAGAACAGAACAACAAGACTGTTTACGGCCAAATCCGTATGTATCAGGGGTGCACAGGGTAAAAAAGAAATTCAAATAAAATCAAATTGAATCCTGCTTTTCCTACAGGACATATCCATACGTTACCGGTAAACCGGCAACACCGGTTACGAAAGTTGTGCTGCTAGTGAAAGAAACAAAACAAAGTTTGTCAGGCCCGTTTCATTTCCATGGCAGTTGATAAGCATTAAAAGCGTTGCTCGTTCCTTCCCCCCCTCTCTCTCTCTTCTTTGGATTGGACTATCCTTGAGAGAGAAAAATAAAAAGAAAATAACCCAAAAAAAAAAGAAATTATAATAGTACTAGTACTCTCTCCCATCAGTATCAGTTACTCTCAAAAGCTGTGCATTTCAAAAACTTTCTTCTCCAAAAGTCACCACATATCTATTCCCTTTGCCAGTTTCATTTAACTAATAAAAACATTACTTCACTTAACCTAAGTTTCAATTTTGATCCTTACCCCTTTTTATTCTCTCAATTCCATGAAACCCTACCAATTCTTTTTCCTTTATTTTCTCATTCTTTTCTCCTTTCCAACTCCATAATGTCTGTTTCTCACGGTCTGTACAGGTAATAATCATCCATATTTTGCATATGTAGTGCTATGATCAATAATTAGTAAGTCCTTATACTTGATCTTGTGGTGGGATTTGTGTTCTTTTGCATTTTGGTTTCGATCAGCATTCTTGTTTGTAGTATTATGGGTTTTTCCTTTTTATTTAACCTGTCCGTACAATGCATGTCGAGCAACCAAACGATGTAGTAAGTACTAGATTATGATAGTTTGAATATGTCTTATCTTGTATTTGGAAGGGAGAAAAAAAAAGAATTTTAATTTTGTTAAATTTTAAGTTTTAATTATTTCATATAAACCATTTATCGCATGATTGTTAATATTTAATTTTGCCACTTTTGCATTTATTCGAAGTTCAAGTTTGTATAAATTGAGCTGAATTTTGTAATACCCTGTGTCAATTTTGTGTAAATTCCATTTTAATTGTAATTTACCGTTTGTAGTGCCGTTATATAGGCTACAAACTCCAATTTTTTCTCAGCAAATTATTAATTTCTCCATTTGATAAATTAAGGGTTAGTTATTTATCTTTTTTTTTGTTTAGTATTGAGTTTCGAAAATTTTAAACTTTTGATAAATCTGGAGGCAAGAAATTTAGAATGATTTTTGTGCCATAGTGTAATTTACATGGACCTTCTATGGTGTCACTATGACTTGAAGGAAAAAAAAAGAAATTAAAATAGAGTGGAGGATGATTCACTAATTGCTCATTCATACATTTATTGTGATCAACCTGTGTCCGTGACTTTTCATATTGGATTCTTGCTTCATTCAACACATCCATTAAGAAAATTCGTGTCAGTCTCTCTTTTGACGTATTTAATACAGTACAGGTAGTCCATTTGGTTCTTTCACCATATGAAATTTATATATGTATCTACTTACCATGGAAGTAGTATAAGTTTGGATGCTTTTAAACACATTTGTTTGATATTATGCTCTCTTGTATTTTTCAGAGAATTTAACTGAAGGCGTAGAATGACTCGAATCATGGGGATCTGAGTTTGAGGATGTGATTTTCTTTTTCTCTTTCCTTAAGAAGGATTAAATTGTTGTCTCTAAATTTGATGTAGCTTAATGTTAGGAAGTTGGCTCGCTTGCTCAGATGTAATATTTTGGTTCCAGATTCTGATGGTATGTGTTGAAATTATTGAGAGTTGGATTAATTTGGGGTATTAAGTAAAATTAAGGTCATTGATCAGTTTTGGCAGCCTCAATTAACTTGTATTAAGATCACTGAAGGTTAAGTGAAGCAGGTTTTGAGTACATCCAATATCTTGATTAGTGAATATCTTCAGTCGGTGATATCTGCTACTGCATTGCTGGAAAATGTTGGAAGATGCTGAATTGTGTTCATCTCGGGTTTTATCGCCATTTCGCGAGGAAAGTGGTGATGAGGAGCTTTCTGTTCTGCCTAGGCACACAAAGGTTATTGTGACTGGTAATAATAGAACAAAATCGGTTTTAGTGGGTCTACAAGGAGTTGTGAAGAAAGCTGTTGGTCTCGGTGGTTGGCACTGGCTGGTACGTTAACATTTTTAACAGATACCTTTGTTTTCTCGTGTGATTCTGGCTCCTTACATTTTGTCTGTTGCAAAATTGCTCAAATTCATGTGCATTCTCTATCTATTATCAGGGGTTTGGACTCTGAGAATGACTTGACCAAGCAAATTTTTGCAAGAACTTTGCTATGGCTTACACTTAAACATTTGTTAAAAAGACTGAAGATAAACTCCACATCATTTCATTGCAATATTTTTTTTATTAAGCATGCTTAGCTGCACTCTTCTTAACAAAACTCCTCCTGCAAAATTAAGTCTGCCTGTTGGAATGATTCTGAGAAGAGTCCAACTTTACTGTTCTTTGCACACTTTTGCGGTTAGCCTTTATTGACTTTGTTGGCATGGAGGATGGCTTAAATTTTAAAATTCAAGTTGCTTTAATAAGGAGCTGAATATTATGATAAAAATCTTATGGCATAAGACCCTGTGATATCGAGGAATTGCACAGTGGCATTACTTATTTTACCATTTTGGAACTAGCTGATGAAACTTGGAAAAAGTGTTAATGTTCTACAATCTTCGTTGACAAGTTATAATCTACTTGACTGGTCATTGTTGAAAGTAGTTTGGTGCTTAGCTTATCTTCTAGTCCAAGCAGCAACTCAACCAAGGTCTTCTGAGCATTTTATTTTGATTACATAATGATCACATGCTGTGGAAAGTGTTAAATCTGTTGTAGGTATATATTTATAGTTCATGGCAAAATAGCGATCCTTCCAAGTAGAAGTCCTGTTATGCTATTTAATAGAGAAAACTAAAATAAATTTTTTAGATAGCACTTGACCATATATTTTACTTTGTCCTATTGTGAACCACTTCATGCATTGTGCCTTTAAAACATGGGTGAATTGAAATCTAGGTTCTGAAGAATGGGGTTGAAGTGAAGCTGCAGAGGAATGCATTGAGCGTTCTCGAACATCCTACTGGGAATGAAGAGGATGGAGATCATGATTTGGACTCTAGCAGCAGCTCTGAAGTTGGGGAAAAGTATCATGACTTTGGTATGCTGTGCCCTTTTACCCTGTTTATGTTGTTATGGATTAACTTATCTTTGGAATTCGATTTTTATAAGATTCTCAAAACAAAACAGCTAGCACCATTGACTTCCGCAAAGTAGCCAAGCCAAGAATTCGGCATGCTAGACCCTGGGTAACATCTGCTCCATCAAAGTCGATGCACCGAAGCAGTTATAGAGATGTTCACTCCATTATTCAGACATCTCAGCTGGTGAGACGGTTGCATGACAATATTTCAGTGCATTGCTAGTTCTGTTTTGCTCTATGATGAGACGAGTCTAGACAGCTCCTTGAGTGTTTCACACATTATCAACAGCATCGTGGACCTTTATGACAAATGATTTGCACAAATCTCTCTCTTTTCAAATTTCTTGATGAATTAATTAATGTTCCTAGGGGTTTTGCACAAAAGAGTAATGAGATGTCAAATTCTACTGCAGTTCTAATGCTTTTATGTTCTTGTTGTTAGAGGGTGAACCTTGCAAAACTAGGAACTAAGGCATTGTGGAGATATTGCAAGCATTATAGACTTGTAAGTACCCCTCTGTGACTTGGACATTTGGTCTCAAATCATATCAACATTGACTCACATTTCATGTTTTGCGTTCTCTAATTTCAGGTAAGTCCTGGCTCTTCGTCTAACATCCCGAGGGAACAAATGCTTAATGCCGTGCGTCGCCATTTTTCGTCACAGGTCTCTTTCTATGCTCCCTACGCATACATCAGCACATACTCACACTCACACGAAGTCTACTCCATATACGAGTCCATCTCTCTAAATAGGAATAACATCGTTTCATTTATTACATACTTGCAGCGCTTGAATGAGACACAAGTGATTGTGGACTTCATCCGCGCGGCCAAGAGGCTGAAAAATGTTGATAGACATGAAGACTGAGGAGTGAGCGAGGGTGTGAATGTTGTGTGCTTTGTAATATAGTAGATCGTGAACATGTGTTGACCCACCCCCAACATTTGGATGGTAGATAGAAATCCTAATTGAAGACTGATTTGAGAGATTGTTTGTAGACCGACTACTGTTCAAATCTCTCTTGGTTCTAGCCCTTCGTTTAGAGCCAAAATTCGCGGTTAATATTACTACTAATTTCAACTAATCCATGTGCATAAAATTGAAGGTAGAGAAACCATTTCACATTCGCTTATGTATCGTTTTCTAAATCGTTGTTATTAGTCTTGTTCTACACGTCGGATTCCAATTAACTATTCAAGTGATATGGTATGAGACTGATAGATGTATTAATCAACGTCAGTTGGCCTTCCAAGTACATGAGATCCCACGGCCATTAGTGATAAATTAACGATAAATAAGGTACAAGAATGGATTCAAGTAACATGTTTATTTTTTTATTTTTTAGGTGAATTTTTTATTAAAATTTATTTCATCATAATTATGAATAAGAATAGATAAAGCATGGAAAAGATAATTTTTTAAATATAAAATTTTAAATAAAAAATATAGATAAAATACAATTAACGTGTAGATTAAAAACAAAAAATCCAAACGGGATCTTATATTGCGTAGGATGTTGGGCTGAGTTAATGAATAATGATTATGCAAATTGTGGAAAATAAAAAGAAAAGAAAGAAAAAGAGATAAAAAAGAATTATTTGGTGTGTATGATGATTAAGTGATGATTTGAATTTTGAGCAGGAGACAGGCTGTCATTTGGTGTCACGAGATATTTTTGGTGGAATGGGGATGGGGACAGTTGGGGGTGATTTAGACATTTTCATATTGGGCGGGGGGGGGGGGGGGGGGGGGGGGGGGGGGGGGGTGGGTGGGGTGGGGTGTGTGGAGAGTACGGCATCTGGTAATGACTGGCCCCGAGTCGGTTTCGTTTCTTTATTACCAGTGGGGCCTTAACTCTCTTTTTTCAAATTCAGGAAACATCGTCTCACTTGCAAATATTCGGAATTTTCGTCCAGTAATACTGTTTCAAGAGGGAGGCATTCCACGTTTCAATTCTAATCTTTTATTACATTTTAATTTGAGTTAAAAAATAAAATCATTTTAATAGTTCAAATTTAATAAATATTAAATCAAAAGTAATTAGAAAAGTGGAATTGATTTTTAAAAAATATAGATAGGATTGTGAAATTAGTCTTCAAGATGTTTCTCATAAGATCTTTTTATTATTCTAATTTTATTTTTTAAGAGCTTAGTTTCAACTCTCATTTTACTTTTAATTTATATTCATTTAAATTTAAGCTATTAAATAAATTATAAATTTAATGATTTAGATTTAAAAAAAATAAAAATGAATTGTAGAATAGAAGGTAGAATCCGTTTTTGCTAGAATAAAGAATAGGACCGTATAATTTTTCCTATTAAATGTATAAACAAAAAAAATTATACATTATATTTTGTAGAAATAAAAAATTAGGGGTATCAAAAGTTGTTCCTTTATTTCCCTTGTCTTTTCTTTTCTTTTTTATAAATAACACTTTTGATGAAAATATAGAAGAAATTTTCTTTCTTTGAAATAGGATTAAGCAAATACATGATATATAAGATCATACTTATACTCTATTCTATAGATATAAGATCCCAAATTTTTTAAACATAACTTATCCTATAACAAACCTGAATCCCATAAAACTTATAGATACTACAAATACTAAAATTTCAACAATCTATTAATTCAAATTGCATGAAGGTACATCCTCCATAACTTTAGAAAGAAATGTGACATTATAATGTCTACCTCATATAACATAGACAGAAGTGGCACTAGAAAACAAAAGCAACAAGATAACACTTCATAGGATTTGCTTGAAAGTTTAGTCCATTTGTGGTAGCAATTGAGGTTTAAGCTAGTATAACTTGGGTTGAGTATATGTAATTAAGTATATTCAATATTTGTTTTCTTTCCAAATTTTTATAAATTTTTTTATTTCAAAATTTTAAAATATATGAATTAATATATTATAATATATTTATATATGTGAGTATATGTAATTAAGTGTATTCAATATTTTGTTTTTTCATTTTTATATTTAATTTTTTAATTGTTTTGTAATCTATTTTATAAAATAATTATATATATTTATTTTCTTTTTCTTTTTTTTTATTTCCAATATCATGATCACGTTGTTGCCAAATCAATGCTAAGTCAAAGCCATATGATGGATAATGGCCGAATCAACTTTCCTTATTGGTGTTATAGTGATAACTTAATGGAAATTCCTATTTGAACTATATATTGAAATATTGATACTTTAATTAAAATTTTTAAAACGTTGATTTTCTATTTGAACTTATTTTTAAACGTTAATATTTTTTGGTATAGTTTTTCTTAAAATAAAAGTAAGAAAATAACACATCTATGAAGAAGACATACTCTCTACCTTTACGGACCTTACAATCTATTAAAAAGTTTAGTCTATCTGTGATAGGAATTAGGGTTCGAGCTAGTATAACCCAAGTTAAGGTTGGAACCAAAACATCAAAGATCCAACTCATGGCTCGTAATAGGAAAAAAGAAGAGGGCATGGACCTCAAAAATAGCATTTGGATTCCAATGCTAATAGCATCTAGGCGCCATGAAGGCAAAAAGTGACGAGAATGCCAAAACAACTTACCATCTAACCGTGCTGGCATTTGAACGCCATTGTGCTTCCATTTGGAAGCTAGATTTTGGGATAATCGACTTAATTTTAATTTGTTTTGTTTTATTTTTTGGGCTTGTTTTGTTGTGTTTCATTTCTATTTTGTATTTCTAGCTATTTATCAGTGTACCATCATGGCTAAGGTCATTGAAATTATGAGTTTGCCGTTAGGTTGAAAGGAGTACTTAAAACCCTTTTACTTCATTATAATAGATAGCTTTTAACCTTCTTATTTTCATCATTGAATATTATCCTTTTTAGATCAAAACATTAGCAACGTTACTAACCTTAGAATCTTATCAATCAATTACTATTGCTGATTGTGGCAATTCATTCTAATTAGAATTACTCATGAGTTACATTGGGTATTCCTTAATTAAATCCATTGGATTTTGAAAATCTTGAGTAATATCGATATAAAAAATTCAACAAATCCAGTTTTATTATTGAAATTATTTTAATAAAAGTTCATATGGAACATTATCACATTATTCTTCAAATTCATTATTGATAAAATACTTGAAACATGCAAAATTAAATATTTACACCTTTTACATATTTGTAAGCTGTCGCACCATATTCAACGGATTGTGCTTAGATTCTTCTTTCCATTTAGGCATATCATATTTAATTTGGCATTAGAGCTATGGAATGGCGCACTTTTGTTAAATGGAAAAAACTTCCTTGTTATTTATATTGAAAAGAAGTTATGGTTTCCATTGTAATGAACACTATTGTTGTGTGTTGACTTAAGATATTGAATAGTTGTGTTGCTTGAGTGGATTGGGATTTTGTTATTGTTATTGAAAAAAAAAAAAAGAAAAATTGTAAATGTCAAATTGTTGTCAGTAGCGTATGGGTTTTAGTTGTCCCATGGTGAGTACCGTGTTGTTCACAAAGTAAAGTTAAAAAGGGAGAATATTGGGTTATAATTGAAAATGAGTAATGAGAGTTTACATGTTGGGTTTGTGGAGAACATAGTGATGATGATGTCAATGGAAATCATTAGACGAGATTGGATTTGGTACGTGCATTGGTGTGGGTGAACACACAACTAGTGGTATCACACAAACACAAATGGGCTGGGTTTGAGCCGCAAGATCGTTTGAAAACTAAATGAGAGTCAAAGATGGACCTGGACTCATGCAAGCGAATGAATATGATGCATCATTGCCTTATGTGAACTTAGGATCTAGCTTGATATGACACACAAGCTTCAAGCCTAAGGTTACTCACCTCTAGCTCTCACTAAAAAAGAAATAAATAAGAGTAGCTTGACTTAGTTCAATAAAGGAGAACACAATTACAAGGAAGAAAAGGAGAATATCTCTATTACTAGTCATGATTAGTGCGGCTATTACAAGAAAATGGTATCTATATGGCTCAATTAGGGTAACCTCTAAGTTCTTAGCATTTTTACAAAAGTAGATATTATTCTAGAAATAGTAAACAAAGGGCATATTCTTTTAGGAATAATATGATTGTTAGGTAAGTGAAGGATACTTGTTAGTTAGTCATTCGGTGGTCTTGGAAGAGCTTTGGTCTTGGTTAGTGGTAACTAGGTTGGTAATTGAGCTGTTGGTCAGACAGTCTGAGATATTGGTCATGCCCCAAGCAGCTTGGTAGTCTTTGGCTTCAAGTGACCTTGATGGTAATGTCGAGTTCCTCCACCTGAGAAATTATTGACTACACTTAATAGCTTGAGTATCTAAGTAGGTCAATTTAAAAGAACTAAACTTCTTCCTTAGTGAATTATTGTTGGAGAACTTGACACACCATGGTGGCTAATTTGTGAGCTTAAGACTTGATTATTAGACTTAGATTTCTATTATTCCCTCTAAACTGTTTGATATTTGGGGTCAAATCTAGTTTGTCTTCAAATTGCTCATCCTTAAGGATTAATGGAGTGAGGTCAACAATGTTAAAGGAGTCGGAGACCCCATATCTGTTTGGTAAGTCTACCTTATAGGTATTTGATTGATCTTTTCAATAATCCTGAATTGTACATTTGTCTTGGGAGATAATTCCCTCTTCCTTAGATTTGGAAGCCGGTCCTTATTGAGATGAATCTATATTAGGTCGCTAAGCTAGAGTTCTCTAACCTTTTGTCCTTGGCTTTACCTTTCGAGCTCAGAACCAGTTCAGGTCAAGCAGTTTACTATTTTTTAGTGCATGGCTCGGATAGCTTTAGATCGGTTTACAGCTTGTTAGTCCTCTAGGAAGCTTGGCAAAGGTGCTTAGTTAAGTAGAAGGTCAGGGTTATATCCATAGGCAACCTCGAAAGATGTTTTGCTAACATTGTGCACCATCCTCTTATAAGCAAACTCAATTATAGATAAGCAGAAATCCCAATTTGCTTTTTCTAACTACAACTTGGAGCAAGGTACCTAGAGTTCGGTTGATAACCTCTATTTTTCCGTCTATTTGTGGATGGCATGACGTGCTATAAATTAACTTGGTTATAAGTTGTCTCCATAGTATCTTCCAAAAATGGCTTAGGAACTTGGGATCCCTATTTGACATTATGATCTTTGGTACCTTGTGTAACTTGACCACTTTTTGCAAAAACAGAAGAGAAATAGTCGAAGCGTTGTTAGTTCAATTGCATGGCACAAAGTGTGCTATTTTACTAAAACTATCAACGACCATCATGATGGATTCTTTCCCTCAGGACGTCCTCAACTACCTAAGCACGAAGTCTATACTCAACTTGGCACATGATTTGGTTAAGATGGTTAGTGGAAAATAAGGCCCTTATTTGGATTTGCCTTTGGCTCCTTATAGATAGCACATCTCTCCAATATAAAATGCATTTCCTTTATCATTCTCAACCAAAAGAATCTTGATGTCGATTATTCAAGTATCTATTTATTGCTAAAATGGCTAGATAATCCACCACTATTTGCCTCTCGTACTAATAATTCTTACATGGATCAGGTCAGGATACATAGCTTTCCCTTTTAGATTAGGTCTCTATCATCCCGATAATAATCATCAACTGTTTGTCCCTCTTCACATCATGCATAGATTGGACTGAAATGTAGGTCTTCGGCATACAACGCCTTTAATCATAGAGAATCCAAGCAATCAGGTTTGTAGGTTAGTTACGAGAGCATGTTGTCATGATAGTGTGTCGGATACTACATTGTTCTTGCCATTCTTATAATTTCGACATAGGAAAATCCTTCAATAAACTCTATCCACTTTACATATCTCTTAGATAACTTAGGTTAGCTCTTTAGGTACCTTAATGACTCATGGTCAGTGTAGATTACAAATTCTCTTGATAGCTAATAGTGTTGCCAAATCGTTAAGGTTGGATTAACGAGTAGAACTCTTTGTCATACACCGAGTAATTAAGTATAACTCCTTAGATTTTTCATTGAAAAAGGCAATGATTTGGTCTTCTTGCATCAGTACAATACCTATGCTAACACCAGAAGTATCACACTTTAGTTTAAATACTTTATTGAAGTTAGGGAGAGCTAAAACAGGAGCAATAGTCAACTTCTTCTTCACCTCATCAAAGCTCTTATGCTCATTTACTCCCTATTTGAATTTGGTTATCTTCTTAGATAGTTTGGTCAAAGGGGTTACTATTGTATTGAAGTTCTTGTGGAAGCAGTAGTGGAATGAAGCTTGTTCGTGGAAACTTTGGACAATGGTGGAATAGGTAGGTAAAGGCCATTCTGTAATTGCTTACACCTTTTCTTCATTTACTCGAGTCCCACCTCTACCTGCTATAAAGCCTAAGAACATAACCTCAGCACATTAGAAGTTACTCTTCTTCAAGTTACCATAGAGTTTCTTAGCTTAGAGTATGGATAAAATAGCTCGAAAATGTTTACAATGCATCTCCAAATCATGGCTATAAACAAAGGTATCATTGAAATAGAAAACCATAAATTTTCCAATTAGGTTATGGACCATGTGGTTCATCAATCTCATGAATGTACTAAGAGAATTAGATAAACCAAATGGCATTACAAGCTACTTATACAATCCAGGATGAGTTTTGAATGTGGTTTCCACTTGTATCCTGCTTATGTTATGATATGATGATATTTTGGCATGAGATCAATTTTAGAAAAGATCTTGGCTTCATGCAACTCATCTAGCATATCATTTATCCTCAGAATTGGATATCTGTATTTGATAGTAATTCGATTAATAGATTAGTTGTCCATGTACATTCTCTATGTGCCATTGTTCTTCAACACTAATAAGGTTAGTGCAACATAGGAACTTAATGACTCTTGAACTAGCCGTTCTCAATTAGCTCCTCAACCTATCTTTGGAGCTCGAGAGGTTGCTCAAGGTTCACTTTGTATGGAGGCTTGTTTATTAAGGTAGCACTTGGCTAGAAGTTAATTGCGTGTTCGCTTCTTCGAATAGGGGATAATCCCTTAGGCAACTCACTAGAAAGCAAGTTGAAAAACTCTTCAAGTAGTCTCTTTACTTCTGCTAGTGGCTTGGAATCTTGTTCCTTCAACTCAAGTAACCTCGTGACTAGCAAGAAGGTTAGTATTTCTAACCTCATCTCTTTTGACCACTTGACTTTGTTCATCATTGGTGTTTATTTCTTCATAGTTTGGCTGATCTAAACTTGCATGTTTTTCACTTGATGGGGAGTCATAGGGTTTAACCTTACCTTCTTACCTTCATGCTCAAAGGAATATGTATTATTCATCCCATCATACATTACTTGTTGATCAAACATCTACGACCTTCAAAGAAGAATATGTGAAGCATTCATTGGCAATACATCATAGAGTACCTCATATTGATATTTCCTAATAGAGATAGGCACTAAGACTTGTTTGGTAACTTACAGGGTTCCTCTGTCATTGGGCCATTATAGTTTGCAAGGCTTAGGATGGGGTGTGGTCAGCAACTTTAGCTATTGGACCATAAATGTGGAGGCAGCATTAGTACAACTACTAATGTCAACAATGAGTGTATACAACATCCCCTTGACCTTACAACCAATATGAAACAAGCAAAACGTTACTCATTTTTATGTGTTGGGCTAATGTTCATCGCTCTTCTCAATACCACGGTTGTAGGCATGAAGTTTCCTTCTTTACTGCAAATCACTACATCCTCCTTAGATAAGTCATCTTGATCGGTTTCTTCTAGATTTTCCATCTTCTCATTAGTGCTCTTGACCTTATTGGTTGGCATTGCTTCTTTCACTATCATAGTCCTTCTATTTGGGCACTAAGATGCCATATGCCTGAATCATGACATTTAAAGCATTTGATGCCGTTTGTCTTTCTACCTAAACTTTGTCCTTTTTCAAATTTTCTCAGTAATTCCTTATCTTTAATTGGGGATATTGGGACAGAATGAACTTTACTAGTCTTGTTAGGTTCCATTCGCACAGGTTGATTCAGAATAACTTAGTTCCTTTAAGTTCGATTAATAACAGCTTAGAATCAGTTTGTTTTCCTTTGCCTTATCCTTTAAGCAGTTTAGATGACTTCATCTAGAGTAGCAATTTCCTTAGTCTCTAAGACATCTATGATCTCTTATCTTAGCCTATTGAGGAAGGAGATTGTTTGGTCTTCAGGTTCTATCAACTCAAATAAATCATTAATATTTGAAATTCCTTTACATAAGCGTCTGTACTTGATACTCCTTGCCTCAATTGCTGCAATTTGTCAAATGTATCTTATAGATAGTAGCTCAACACAAACCTTCTCCTCATTACTCTCTTCATTTCTTCTTAGTCCCTGATCTCTCGCTTTCCTTGTTGTCGATAGGTGGCTTATAAATTCTTCCACCACAAGGTGCATATCTAATGAACTTAAGCATGGCAAGTCTCACCTTAGCATTCTAGGGGACTCTATGGAACTTAAATTTCTTCTCAATCTTACCTACATAGTTTAGGTAGTCCTCAGCATCATCATTACTTGAAAAGCTCGAAATTTGTAGTTTCAAGCCTTCCACTCTAAGAGTTCGGTTATTACGATTTTCTAACTCATAATACTCTTCTCTTTCTTCTTCCACTTCTTCAATCTCATCCATAGCAAGTTGTTACCCCATTTGTCTTTCTACTCCTCCAACTTAGTTAAGGTAAGTTGGGTAATTGGCTTAGCTAATTTGACCATGCCATGTACTTCATTAGTTTGGCCATTGTTTGGTTCATCTCTAAGGGCCTTCCTATCCCTCATAGCAATGATTAAGCTTTCCACTAAGTCAGTAGGCCTATCAACCTTATGCTTGATGGACCTTAGGTATTGCTTCCCTTTTTCCTCAACTATGAACACCACTCTCTTTATCTCCAATAGTTCCTTTAACATTCGAGTCTAACATTTTCTACTTACAAAACCCACTTCGTTAGCTAAACAAACTGCAAGACTATATAACCTTACTTCAACACCACTAGTTCAGGAGCTACCACTCAAGCTACTTCTACAACTGCAACTATACACCTTATTATAGCTACATACATAGTACAAGAAAACCTACTTGCTCAATGTCGAGAACCGGGGGTAATAGAGCAACGACCAACACCACACTCACAACTACTAAACCATTGCTTCACTGCTCACTCTACAACTAATAATCTCAAAAACCACTACAATCGTGCACTTTATTGTTGCATATACACATATAAGAACATGAAAAGGGTAATAGAAACTTTAACTCTAAACATCATTGAAAGGTTTTGATACCAGAATGATACAGGTGCTGATGTGGGTGGATGCACCACCAATAATATCATATGAACACAAAGGGGTAGGTTTGAGATGGTTCGAGAACTAAATGAGAGTTAAAGGTTGAGCTAGACTCGTGCACAAACGAATGGATATGTTGTACTATTACTTAATGAACTTAGGATCTAGCTTGATATGATGCATAAGCTAAAAGCCTAAGCCTACTTGCCACTATCTCTCACTAAAAAAGAATTAGATAAGAGTGGTTTGAGTTAGTTTAACAAAGGAGAACACAATTGCAAGGAAAAAAAGGGGAATAACTCTATTACTGGTGATGATTATTGTAGCAATTACATGAGAAAGGGTATTTATATAGCTTAATTAGGGAAACTCTTAGATTCTTACCATTATTACAAAAATAGATAGTATTTTAGAAATAACAAACAAATAGTGTGCAGGGATAGTTCTGTATATAACAAAATGGATATTCTTGTAGGAATAGTATAATTGTTAGGTAAGTGAAGGACATGTGCTTGCTGGTTGTTTCGTGATCTTAGAAGAGCTTTAGTCTTAGGTGGTGGTAACTAAGTTGGCAATTGAGTTGGATAGCTCAGCGATGGATTGGCTGAGCTATTGGTCAGAAAGTTTGAGTTGTTAATCATGCTCCAGATAGCTTGATAGTCTTTGGCTTTGAGTGACCTCGCTAGTTGCATTAAGTTCCTTCACCTAAGAGATCATCAATTTTACTTGAGAGCTTGGGTGTCCTAGTAGGTTAGCTTAAAGGAACTCAACATCTTCTTTAGTGAATTTTTGCTGGAGAACTTGGCATACCATGGTAGCTAGGTCATGAACTCGAGACCTCATGGTCAGACCTAGATTCCTATTAGGATTAGTAGATGCCTACTCTTACAAATACCTTTTAGAGATTCCTGACCATGCAATTGGACAGGATGCTAACTTTGACTAATAATATAACTTAGAAAGGGGTTGAACAAGATGAGAATTAAAGACAAAATGTAGGTGGAAGGTAATGGTGAGGATGATTTGAGTGAAGGTAAGGGGGATAATTTCATAAGTAGGAATGATAAGAATGCACTAATGAGGGATTTTAAGAACGTTAATCTATCAATTCCAAAATTCGACCGGTGTAGGTTGTTGGATGATTACCCGAATTGGTTAAATCAAGTAAAGAGGTTATTTAATTACTACAAGTATGATGAGCATACCAAAGTGAAATTAGCTTCTATAGATTTTATAGGTTATGCCTCCAAATGGTGGAAAAACACTCATGCTTGAGGTAATAGGATGGAGAGGTTGAAGCAACTACATGATATTTGATCAAGTAGTTGATGTGAAAGAAATTTGTGCCACCATATTACCACCAGTAGTTGTTTTCCCAATTGCAAAAATTAAGGTAGGTTGGGATATCTATTAGTAAATATGGTCAAGAGTTTGAAACACTACTAATGAGATGTTACATCAAGGAACCAAATAAGCAAACCATATCAAGATTTATAAATGTGTTGAGGTTCATCAGTGTGCGACTGTAGATGATGTAGTGAAGTTAACCTTGAGAGTTGAGTGTCGGATATGAGGAGGTAATTACACCACAAAATTCTTGTTTAAAGACTGAAGAAAGGCATATCCTAAGAGAAATCTATAAAAGAATTGAAGCTTAGGGAGGCTAAGTTAGAGTGGAAATAATTTAGGAACCATGAGAGAGTTAACTCAAGCAACAATACTTCTAATCCATATAAATTGTAAGAACATGAGTGGAGTACCTAGAGAAGGAAGTCAAGTGATATCCAATTTTTAAATGTTGGGTCTATAGACATTTAGCATTTGAATGTCCAAATAGGCAGGTCATGTGATTAAGACCATGTTGTCGGAAATTGAAGTAGTTAGTAAGGAGGAGAAGAAGATGCTAGTGTAGAAGTTAAATGATGTAAGCGGGTTTATGAGTCAGGTGATGTTATTAATTTAGAGGACAGTAATGAAGATGCAGAAATGATGCCACTCATTATTCAGTTGTTCTAAGATACTAGAATAATTAGCAAATTCTGTTTAGAGGGAATATCTATTCTTCACTCAATGCCTTTTGAAGAATAAAACTTGTTCTTTAATGATTAACAATGGAAGCAGCACTAACATGGCATCTATAGCATTTGTCCATGTCTTGGAATTGAAGATTATGCCACATCCAGAACTTTACACATTGCACTAGTTTAGGAAGAAAGGTAAAATTTATGTTAATAAACAAGTTAAAGTTTCATAAAAAATTGGGAAGTATGTAGATAAAATATTGTGTGATGTTATTATGGAAGTGGCACATATCTTTACTACATAATTAAAATTTTCATGGTCACTTTCATTACTTTAGGGAGTTGCATAGCCCCATACTAAGTAACTATTGGCTATTCACTGACCTTAAGGTGGTCGAAGTGGCTACTTAAGGTGAACTTGGTCACAATCTACTTTAAAAAGTTAGTCATTTGACCAATTAGTTGCCGTGGATAAAAACCCCAGTTTGCCTATAAATCTAAGTCAGTAAATGAACTTAATAAGTTTAGGTAACAAAAGACAATGAAAACTTCAATTAGGTAACAAATTGATCTTTTGAAAGTGTAAGTAGTAAATTACACATTTTGACAAAGTTTATATACCATTTGTTTCATTTACCCTTTATTTTGTAAATTTAAAGTCTTAAGTTCAACTCTCATAAGTGTTATTTTACTTTTCAAGATACATTTGTTGCTCTTGTGGCATCTCTTTTTTGCTTTTTTTTTAAAAAAAAAAACTATTTTTAAGAATAACTAATAATATTAAATTCAATAACTAGAAAATTGTATTTAACTAAATAGATTCTTTTATATTGCTATTTTTTTATTAGTCTTACATTATAAATAATAGTTTAATTGCCTACATTACAATTGTTTCAATCTTATTGGATAAATCATGAGTAAAAAATACTAATTATGTAACTTGATTTAATAATGTTTCCTTTCATAATTAATTTTTTGAAAATAAATATGGATTATTGGACAATTGATTGCATAATAGCTTATATATTCAAAATGATATTTTGTAGCATTGCTAATAAAACAATTTTGCAAAGTTATCATGAAAAGAAATTGTAGAATATTTCTATTTATGTCAATTTGCATGTTTGTCTCTAGTTGTAAGTTCTTATTCAAATATTTTTCTAATCTGTTTTATTGCAAATAGAACCTACATAAGTTTTATTTTGTATTAATTTTATTTATATTTATATTTTTATAAACTAATAGTTAGATTTTAATTAATACATATGTAATAATGAAAAAGGTAAGAAGTTTATTCTTTTAACATCCTACGAAGTGCATTGATCTTCTCTTGATCATTTCTTTTTTTTTTTAAAAAAAAATTTCATCTTGTAGACACCTAATTTTTGTCTCCCTTTTATTTTTTAGATTAGGTTATAGAGTTCTAAAGTAGACAAAATTCAAAAAAAAAAAAAGAAATTAAAGAAAATCGCCCCAAAAAATAAGAAATTTAGAAAAAAAAAATAAGAATTATAGAAAAACACAAAAAATTTAAAAATAAGAGAAAGCACAAAAAATAATAATAAATTTTAGAGAAAAGTACCAAAAATAGGAAGTGTAGAAAGAAACCATAAAAAATAAAAAGTTTAGAAAATAATTTTTTTAGAAAAGTTGAAAAAAAATAAAAGGGTTTAGAAAGTAACATGTTATAATGATAGATTTTTAATTTTAATTTTGATTTAGAAGTTAGGCCATTGAACTTGAGTTTAGATTTAAATCTAGCTTAAGTTAACTGAGTCCATATGTACAATTTGATTGCACATATGGACAAGGCATAGGCATAGGCTAACGACCTATTGGTTAAGCACACGAACATAACATTAGTATTGAGTGTTAGGTCTTGGGTTCAAATCTTGGCAAAGGTAAGGAGGCCTATTTCTTATTTTTTGCTGAATAGCACATTGCCACGTATTAGGATCTGGTTATGCCATGTGTCATGACAAGTGGTATCGTCGGATTGGACGATCTTGTTGACGTGGCGCCACGTAGCATACTACGTCAATTGCTACGTATCATGAGATGATACGTGGCAGGTCGAGAGTGGTTGGTGCGGTTGGCGTGACGCCACATTAGCACTTTCCTTCTTTTCCTTTTTTTCCCCCCGATTTTCCTCCTTTTTCCTTCTTAAGAATAGCCCAACCTCCTCGCTTTAACCTCTGATTTCGTGCTTTTTCCTTGCTAAAACACACTAATTAATGGTGCAAATTCATCCTTTGTATGGCATACTTTAAATCAAACACAATAACATGTCCAAATTCAGTCAATGGTGCATTCAAATAGACCTTTAAAGATTAGAAAAAAAAAAAAAAACTGGATTTTGGACATTTTCATTTAAGTCTGATTTCTAATTTCCATGTTTATTTGATCAATTTGTGTATAAAAGGGGTGTTGGAGGAGCACATTAATAGACACATAACCACAGATCGATTCACGAGCAACTCCCAAGCTCTCTCTCTCTCTCTTTCGCGATTGTTTCTCTCTTTAACCCTTACTTTCCCACTTTGATTCTCTCTCTCCACTCCAACTCGAGGCCAACTACCACTACGGCAGAGCTCCCCTTAGCTTAGGCTCTCCAATCTTAGCTCTTTCAACCGCTACTATAACCCTTAGAAACTTCCTCAAGTAACCCTCTATCAAACCCTAATTATCGCCCCTTTCTCTCTTCAAACCACTACCTTTAGCCATCTTTGCCCTAAACTAGCCACACAATCGAACTCCCCATACTCCAAAATCCCTTCCCCAACCAACCAATCACACCCAACAACCCCCACACAGTTGAACCACTACGACCACCTATGGCTAACTTCTGAAAACCACCAACCCGAGCTCCACTGGTCTTAGCACTTCGCTTACCCCCATAAACCCAATAAAATACTCACTAAAACCCCCTTTCTTCGTCGTTTAGGTGGTTAGAATTGCCTGGAGCTTCTTTGTTACGTGTTGTTGCTTTCTTTCCATTCGCGAATCAACCTTGATTTGCGCCAGTGACCTGAACTTGACCCGATGACCTAGATTTGACTTGACCACTTTGACCTGATCGACCTAAGTCCAATCCGTACGTCCAGATGCATCCATCCGAAGCTTATTTTTTTTTTTGTTTTGTTTATTTATTTAATTATTTGTTTTACTTACTTATGTAAATGTAATAAAAAAAAGAAGAAAAAAAAGGAAAAAAATTTATTTTATTTCATTAGTTTAATAAATATAAATAAGATATAATAAGTAATAAATAAATTAAGTGATGAAATAGAATAAAGAAAAAAATAAATAAATAATTAAAAATAAATAAAATAAGACTAAATTATTGTTTTTATCACTTAGAAAATTTGATTTTCCAGAAAAATAAAAAATATATATATATAAAATAAATTAACCATTTCTCAAATTAGGGCCCTTTTTAAATTTTCCAAAAATGAAAATTTCAATTTAGAACTTTCATTTTTTAGAATTTTCCTGAAATAAAATGAATTGAACTAAAAACATAAATTCGACATGTTTTCACAATTAAAATCAATTTAACCCACAAAAATTTTCATCAAAAGAACTACGTATGTTTGATTTCGAATAGCGAGTATATAAGCACCTACGGGGTGACGATAAAAATTAAACAAACCTAATTTCCTTTTTTCTTTAGTTTAGATTATTTTTTATCTAGTTAAAAGAACCAAGTTTTTTCTTTTAAAATTAAAAGGTGAATTTTAGGTTTAGTTCTAATTTTAGAAAGTCAACGATACCTGTAAGGGTTTAAAAACCTTAACCCCCAAACTTAAATCTCTCGTTTTCAAAAACCATTTTACAAAATTGTTTTCTCTTGTTAGATTAGTAGCTAAATTATAACTAATCCACCAAATTGGTTATAATTTAACTATTTTTCCTAACTCCAATTAGATGGTGATTCTATAGTTGTTTTCAAATTAACAATAAATGGTTTTCTTTAAACCCTAGTCAAGAGCTAGTATTAAATGGATAGGGTCTAATACTGGTCAGTTTAAAGAAGATCTAATTTAATAAAAAATCGAAAGGATGGAAAACTAGGCTCGACACATCCTATTGACTTTTAGAAAATGTTGCAAGAATCCTTTTTAATATACAAGATGTAAAATGCAATATAATTGTAATAATAAACAGATTTTTTCTTATAGGTGATTTTAATATTATTTCTTATATTGATCTATAATAATTATAGTAGGTTGATAAAATAATATTATTAAACGTATTATGTTAAATAAAATATAATAAAAATATGGTGAAAAGGTTGAAAAATAATAACCTTACTATGTATGGCAATGGCCCCAAAGATGGGGGGTCATGACCCATTCTTAACCACTAAAATTTGAAAAAGAATAGCAAAATATGCTTAATTCCAAAGGATTATAGCCAAGTTGTAGAAATGACTAGATCATATCAGGTTTTGAGTTTTTTTAAAAAATATTCATGCTTTAATGGTGGTTGTCAGCCACTTACCACCACAAAGAGTTGTGCTACCATAGATAGGTTGTACAACCTACCATGTCAAAAAAATGGTGGCCTATCACTCAAGGCTAATGGGTGGCCAGACACTAATCTCTTCTATGGTTTTAAACCCTTTTTTTTTTCTTTTTTCATTTTTAGTACATTTCTTGAAATTCAATTCAATCAAATACATTTAATAATATTACTTTGTTAAGGCAAATATTATGGATCTATTAAATGGTAACATGTGTTCTTTAACAAACATCAACAGATATTGGTAAAATTGAGGTCACGTGTTTATTGAAAAAGAAACAAATAAAATATAGGTCATAAAGTTTGCAAAAACACTAAAATGGAATTTATGTTTTTCTAATTTTCTCTTACATCTTCGATAAACTTTTACCAATGAATGCTATATTACCCTTTTTTTTCTTTTTTTTTTCCCTTTCTTCCTGAGTTGTAATGAAATTTTTCATTACATGAAACATATTACATGTGGAAAAAAAAAACAAAACAAAAGGCGAGCATAAAATAACAGCCTAAATAAAAGAGGCAAATCACATTCAATCCAATGCATTGTGCAGCTAAGCTCATCAACAATTGGCCTTGCAAAATCCTAATCTAAAGCAAAATTTAGAGCAACAGGAGGCTTATCTAAAAAGACGTTATGAGCTATTTCATGCAGTATAAGCAAGGAAACTAGTTTCTTTTCTTTCATAAGCTTTGTGCATGAGTAAAGGAAAAGCAGTTAGCCTCATTAGCTCATAACCATTTTATGGGGATTTACTTGCATGAAGTTGTAGTGAAAATTGTGGCATAAACATATGGATTCTAGTACAAACATCTAGATTTTGATATACATTTCAATTACCAAAATATACACAAAAAATGTAGATTTTGGTACAAATGTATAGATTCCACAATGGGAACTTTAATTCATATCAAGATGTTTCTATCGGATTCCAAATGTTTATACCATAATTCATAGTAACGTCATATGAAGTTGCTTGTATGAGACTTTACGCAAGAAAAGGGCCCATTTTTTGCCTTTTGATAAGTCAAATTCAATTTCAATACACATTAAAGTGATCTTTGACCATTATAAATACTAAAAGGAATTTTGATAAATTTTTTCACAAAGCAAAGATAACCTTGACTTATGTATTAAAGAATATGTTGATAGGTCATTTCAAACATGAGCCTCTAGGCCCAATCTAACCTCCTTAGTGCTTGAATTGAGCTAAACAAGCCTAAACTAACCAATTCAGAGCCTTATCTTAGCCTTGTGAGCTCATCTTACCTCAATTCGTATAGGATAGGCTAATAGTCTTGTAAGCCCTATGAAATTTTGATAACCCAAAAAAGGAACTGGTTGAAGGAGTCCTTAGAACCACTAAAACATTATAATAATACATAAGTAAAAAAATTGAACCTTAAGTGTTAAACCAAAACCCTAATAGAAGTAAGCCCTAAAAATCTAATTAAACAATCAAGAACCCTAATACTTAAAAAACCCTAGAACGATAGCGAAACCATAAAATGATAATTTAACCCTAATTAAGTGGTCAAATACCTTAATGTCACAAATAAGCTCTAGTAGTAAGATTAAATCAATCAATACAAGTGATTAGTAGCACTAAATGATTTAAATCCTAACTTTTGAGCTTATACGGGAAACAAATTACTATAAACAAACACTAAATCCTAAGTAAGCTCTAAGTATATGTGTAGGGCATTTGGTTTAGCTAAAATATAGTATCAAAGTTCAACAAAACCCTAAACATATCCTAAGTGCTCTTAATTGGCCTAATTACCACCAATTACTCTAATCAAACCCTTATCCTTAACCAACCCCACTACATCTTGATTAACTACAAGTCAAACATGATTAATGATCAAAAGACAAACTCGTAATTGCCTTTTAAAATATCTTGTACCCTAAGGGTACAAGATCTTAACAAAATTGGCAAAAAGGACACAAGGTATATGGTTCCCTTTTTGTACCTTGTCCTTAATTTCCCAAACAATGAAAGCTTGCCGCACCCCGCCCCCTCCCCCCCCCCCTCTCTCTCTCTCTGCCACGACTAGCTACTCCCTTCCCCACCCTCATTTTTAATTTGTCAAACCCTAAACACTCTCAAATGCTCTTAAACACTCACTCAAAAAACAAATACACAAATCTCCTTCTTCTTCCTCCTCTTGGCAACCACCAACCACCACACTGCCAACCACCCCACTACTGTACCAAAACCACCATGACCAAGGCCCACATTACCCACACACGTTCCCGTTGTTGGTCGACACACACACATACACACCTACACTCACACTCAAGCTCGCAATATACTCAACTTAAGAAAGCCCCCCATTCCTTGCTCTGGTAAGAACTTAGGCTAAATTTTTCTTAGTTTTCTTGTAAGATAAGGTTAGATACTAATGTTTTTCCTTGTTGAAACTTATTTTACAGCAACTCCATAGAAGTTCTAAGGTGTTTCAAGAAGGTCAACAAAGGTTAGTACAAGAAAAAACCCCTTTTAGTAGAAGTTGTAACACTATTAGACCAAGTAGTGTAGAGTATTGTAAGTTTTAGTAGAAAATCTTCAAGTAGGTTGATAAGACCCATGTTTTCCATGCATGCCGCTCCATATATGTTCCCTTACAATACTTCCACACACTTTTATCAAGTAATTATAGTTTTAGATTAGTAGAATTATAGGTCACATAAGTGAAAACACCATAAAAATCAAGTGTTGCATAAAAATGGAAGGTTTAACCCTAGAAACAACTCTTGGCTGCCACTTTCATTGAACTACCTTATTTTGAACTTCTTTTTTAGTAGCTTAATGACATGTTTATTTAGTGTTAATCATGGTTAGGATTTGATTAATTATGTTAAGTAGGCTAAAGTATGGTTAAGACCCTAAACTAGCTTGGTTAGTGATTATAGGTTTAAGAATGGTGTTATTAACCCCAAGAACCATAATAAAAAGATATATAACCATATTAAAAATGGGCCAATCTTAAGTCCAATGTTAGGCTTAAGTCCAAAAAGACAAGTAGGCTTGAGCCTAAGGCCTTAAATAGTGATTTAGATACAAAAAGCCTAAAAGAACCAATTTTAGAGCCTATATAGCTAGGTGACTAGATCTGAACCCTAAGTTAAAAGGCTTCGGAAGAGTTATTTAAAAAACCCACAAAAACCAAAGGCCTATTTAAGATACCCACTATAGGTCCCTTAGTGATTTAAGGCCCTAAAATCAGTAAAAAGGACTATTTAGACCCATAAGAGTATCATTAAGGCCCACTTTAAAAATTTAAGATGTTGGGTAGAAAAAGCCTATTTAAAATACTAAAAATAAGCCCCAAATTATTAAGTATAAAGCCTAAAGTAAAAAAAAAAAAAAAACTAAGCCTAAGACCTAAAACTAGGCCTACACCTTAAAGTGACCTAACTTAGCATTTGGCCCCATGACCTTATAGGGCCCAAACTAAAAATTGACTAACTTAGAAACTTAAAAACAACTTCACTAAATGAAAGAACATTTGAAAATGACTATAAGATCACCGAAAACGGAGTTAAAACGAAGAAGATATGTTCGAATTATGGAAATGATTAACTTCGGGTTAGCAAGCAGTAAGCCTAGTTAACTAATGCAAATAGAATACTCATAGACGTTAATTATCTTCTTCAGGGGACGAGAATTTTGACTTGGATACGGTAGAGGACTGCTAGGACCGTTAAGCATCATGGCCGAGTGAGTACACCACTTACTACTTTGCTTGATTATATTTGTAATTAGCAAAATACTAAATTGTATCCAATAATTGAAATTGTTGCATGTTGAGGCAAAAGGGAAATTGTATGTGTTTGATATGATTGATGTTGGCTACAAAATATTGTAAGTTGATATGAATATTATATGCTTGCTATATTAGAACTTAGGATCTTGGAGTGTTTGTATATATATTAATTGGTTACCCATGAACCAGACTAATAAATACTTGACCCCCAATTAAATCGATCATGCATCACATCTTATAACATGAGAATAAGGGTGTCAGCATCATGCAGTAGAACGAGGGATCGTGCTTAGTGGATCTATATTGTATTTTGTGTATTGAAAATTGTTCTCGTACAATTTATTTTGTGCAATATGTTCCTACCTCGACCATTGAGAACTACTTAGCTATAAGGAGTGTCGCCTTCTACTTAAGGCTGAGCTATGTTTACTGTTGAGGGGGGTTATATTGTTAAGAGATTTTATATTGGACATGGATACCTAGGTCATGACATGCCGAAATACTTCCTAACCTAGGCAATGGTAGGCATTAAAACCGTGCTATATACAATTATCGGCCGACTGTATATATTGTTGCATTGCATATGCTTGACCATGTATTCATACACTTAAATAATAACTTGCTTGTTATTGCTTGTTTTAAAATAGTAAAAGGTTACTTGCTAAGCAGTTGAGCTTAGCCCCTTATAGTTTATTTTTGTAGTAAGATTTGTGGTTGGAGCCGAGTCGCGGGATGCCTGAGGTTAGTGTACTAGCTTTGGGATATGAGATGTGAAGAAGTCAAGAGCTCGAGCAAACCATTCGTCTATATTTAGATGCTCTTTATAAATTTCAATTATTAAGTATTGTATGTTGTTAAGTAGTCTAGACTACTCTTGTTATCTTACTTTAATATCGTATGACTACCCTAGGGGAAAGACCTTCTATTCCCTCTTATTTACATTGTGTTAATATTAATTGAACGTTATAACTTTAATTTATGTGTTTTGTTATTACTTAATGCTAGTTACTAGGAGAAGGTCGTATTATAAATGCTCGGTGTAGTACGTTGAAGGCCTCTGATCAAGAATAGTTCTTAATCTTAGATCTTCACATATTACATGGTGGTACTACTATAACTCGACCCCCCTTTAAGTTGTGATAAGTCCTTTAGGCAACCTTTTGGAGCTCAGACCAAGCTCCCTAGAGCTCAACCATCTTTGCTTGAAAGTGGTGGCTTGTATCCTTTATACTCTAGCCCTTTAAAGACTTGGCTCTTCAAGCCCATAATTGTAGGCTAGCCCTCTAGAATAAATCAAATTAGGATGGGAAAGGTTAGTCCATGTAAGCCAAGAGTTGTAGCTAGTACGTATTGTTGACACCTCATTTTTACCTTTTAGGTTTATCTCTAGTTTAGAATTCCTTAGTTTTCGGAACAGGCCAAAATGAGAAATAATACCAAAAATTTGAAAAATTAATAAAATACAAAAAAATTGAAAAATAAGGAAAAAAAATCAAAGAAGATAAGAAAATCCAAAAAATAAAAAAATAATAAAAAATAAAAATCATAACAAAAATAAAAACATGTGGTGGTCCATCTAGGTCAGTTTGGGGTGAAAATCATTTTTTGAGATAAAAAAACGACTTTTAGAGTCAAAATAGACATGTGATTTGACTAAATTAGGAATCTCGAATAAAAATGGGGATTTATTGAAATTCAAAATTTCTAACCCAATTCAGCTATCTCATTTTGAATACTTTGAAAATGCACTTTTTTAGGAGAACATGGCCTCAAACTATGTCTCAATTGGACTTAAAAAGGGTATTTTATGGCCATTTGAAGATTTTAAATAAAAGTCAAGTGCAAGTAAAAAGTTGGTTCCCAATTCAATCAAATTGGATAGATTTTAAAATTGTTTTGAACATATGTTTATTAGGCTTTACATTTTCTTGAAGAGTGAAGTGTAATTTCTTTTATTTTAATAATTAATTTGGCTTCACTTAGAATGTATTTAAAAAAAAAGAAGAAGAAGAGAAAATGAGCAATGTTGAATGAAGCGACCAACGAAAGAAGAGGAAACATAAAGTGGAAAAGGAGAAGCAAAAAAGAAAAGGAAAAGAGAAAAAAAGAAAAGAGAATGTGATACGTGTCACCAAGAGAGTGATGCCACATGGCACCTTAAATATGACACTGATGTTGTGTGGTTGACTAAGTCAACCATTTAGTTTTCTTTACCCCCTCCATCCTGGTCAAAGATTGAAAAATGGCAAGTTGGGGGTTTTAATATTCGCATATTTTATACCCAATTTCAATGGATTTTTGAGCTCTTAAAATCAAATAAAAATTGGCTATGGAAAGAGTACATGGAATATGCTTAGAATCATTCAAAATCCAAATCTTTCATGAAAGGAAATTTGCATGAAAAGAACAAAAAAATTCAATTGAAATGAAATACAAGTATATTTTGTACTTGATTTTAATTTGGCATGTTAGGATTATTCTTGCTAATAAACCACAAGATACTCATTGGAAATGGGCAATAACACATCCTAAGATATAATTGCACATTCAATTGCCATAAATTCATGCAAAATTGGATCAAATCGAAAAAAAAATGGAAAAACCTATGTTCACTTCCATGTCCCTAAAGATGCAATCTTTCTCAAAGAAGGAAGTTTCTTGAGTGCTATTTGAGCTTGGATATTATAAATAGGGGTCTTGGCTTCTCATTTCAATACATATAATGCATAAAAAATCTCTTAAAGAGAAGAAATTTCCACTTTCTCTCTTTAGGTTACAAACCTACGACCTTTACTCTCTCTCTTTGATTTCTCTCATTATAGAGCAAATTAAAGAGAGACAAAATAGGGGAAGATTCCTCATTCATCCTAGAACAAAGCCTAATGCTTGATTTTGTCCAAGAAAGCTTTGGTTCATTTTAATTTGAGTTGTAATTAAGATGGGTGTTCTAGGGATCATTTGCATAGTTGAGCTTTGTATTTTTTTTTTCTTTATCAAATTGGTATACTTATACATTGGTTTTTGCAAAATTGACTTAAGGCTTTTGAAGATTGAGGAGTCGAGAGTCAAGAATTGCTGGACCCACTTCGAGAATCGGTGTGAACCATCCTAAATTAGCCTTGGTTCAATTTGAAGGTAAGGTAGGTTTTTTTCTTTTGATTGCTTTATTGCATGTAGATTAAAAAGAAAAAATAAAAATACAGAAAAAAATATGTTTTTTCCTTGAATAAGGTGTTTTTTTTTTATTTTAATAAGTTAATAAATAATATGCTGGCATGTTAATTTGCTTAATAATATGGTAATAATTGGCATGTTTAGGATCATAATTAGTTGTAATTTTCATGGTTAGCATAGGTTTATCAAATAATATGATAGTGTTAATCTTACATGTTATGATGTTAATTGATTAATTTGCATGTCTCTCATATCATGTCATGTCGGTTTGTATGCATAATTTCATGAATAATGATATTTTCAAATGAGATGGGCTTTTACCCAAGAATAATTTTTTTTCACAACAAAATCTTTTCATAAATAAAAAAACATTGACTTTTTTTCAAAATTTAAGGATTTCTTTAGAACTTTTCAAAAGTGGACAAAAAATAGATTTCTTTTCAAATTAATAAAATTTAAGGAACTTAAAGTGAAAGGAGTTTCTTCAAGAATAAAACAAACCAACAAACTAAACAAGTTTTCTTAAATTGAGAATTACGTGAGTTTGATCCTATGCCACTGGTTCGTAGGTACTTCAGACAACTTAAAATAATAAAATTATTTTCCCCTTTTCTTTTTTTTAAATGAATTAAATAAAAGTCCAATTTATATGAAAATCTATTTAAAGCCCGCTTAATTACTTTATGGACTTTTTTTATGGATACCTTTATGTTTTAATAAGTTAGCCTTCAAACCCATTGCTTTCTAGTATCTATTTTCTAAAAGCGTACTTTAGAAAATCAATGGATTAGTAGCTGAAATTAGGGTTCATCTATCTATGAATCTATGAACCCTAATTTCACTTTTTCTCGATTTCGATTGGGTGTTGATTTCCTTTTTCAATTTTTTAAAAAATTTTTCTTAGTGTGGTTGAGAGATTTATATTGATTAAGCTAGATTTAATATAAATCAAACTAGGAAAAAAGAGAAATCAAATTTTCAATTGGAAAAATTTGGTGGCTTTGCTAGGGATTGGTTTGTGGGCTAGCCATGAAAGAAGTCACAAAATTAATTGGGCCTTTGATTTTCAAAAAATAAAATAATTAGATTTTTCCTTTATTTGATTGATTATTGGGCTTTCTTTTTTGTTTTATTAATTTGTAAAATAATTGTACTGACTTATGTTTTAGTGGTATAGGAATAAAGTAAATGGGGTGGGAGTAGTGGTGGTGGGGTAGTGTTGGTGTGCAATTGACCAAATAAATTATGGGACAGGTTTCATTTATAAAATGTGTACTTAGATATAGTCAAGCCTGGATTGTCCTAAGAACCTAGGTTGGGAGCCATTATGTAAGTCTCGAGCGATGTGATGTACCCATCGCTCTGAATAGAATTGGCCTACTTAGCTCAAGTTTCAAATGGGCCAATGATCTAAGTGAGACCTTTTGAAACTTGGGAATCTTTAGAACCTATCCAATTGCATTCATGTTCATAAACTCGAAAATGAAAAATAGTGTAGTCTTTTGTAAATAAATAAAAGTTGTAACTTCATTAATATTCAATTATTTTATAAACCTTTTTCTCCTTGTAAAAGAGAGAGAGAGAGGTTGTAGGTCCTTCAAGGATCCAGCCCATTTTATACTACTTTTGCATATTACTAAATCTACAACTTAATATAATTGCCACACTGCTATTCAATTGCCTGCCATTGCATTTGTGTGTTTCTTAGTCATTATGGGGTTTATTATTTAATTCCTTGCTTATATATATCTACTTCTTGTCCCAATAATAAATAAAAAAGAACCTATTCGACTTGTAAATAAAATTATCTTCCTTTTAAGTATTTGTAGCCATCTATAATCTAGCAACTCATCACCTTCCTTTCAATTAGCACTCCCTATAAATGTTTTTTTCGAAGAAAAAAGGGTCCTTGTAAACGTTACAAATTTTTTTCCCATAGCATGTAAATATTCTTTTAGCCACCATGTTGTACAATAATCACTAATCTAAGAGATATTTACAACTTGTAAATTAATCCCGAAAAGCATTAAGATTATAACAAAATATGTTCTACTCTCATAAAGTCCTTATACATAATTAAAAAAATGAAAAAATAATAATAAAAATGATTTTTGTGAATAAATAATGTTCTCCCATCAAATATTTGTAACCTACCATTTAATTCTTAAATAAAATCTCGTTTCCACTATATTTTCCTCTTAATCCATCATATTGTAAATTTAGAACTTCTCTTTATTAATAGTTGCAACCTTTTGTCACTTTTAGAATAAATTTAACATTTTTCATAGTTAGATAATTCTTCCTTTGTCTAAAAAAAAAAAAAAGAGAGAAAAAGTATGAGAAAAAATATATAAAAAAAGAGAAAAAAAGGCCTTTCTTCTTCTGTTACACTATAAATAATTCTTTTCCTCTATATAATAATTTGTCCTTCTAACTACCATTATACACTTAACCACATTTTTAGATCATTATCACTCATAGGTTTCCTTATAAGTTACCAAATATGTGAACAATGTTTGTCACCAAGGTAATGAGATCTCTCCTCCATTAGATCACATTGTAAATACTTTAAATGTAAAATGAAAGTGTCCTACAGTTAATTCAACCCACTTACCCTAAATACCAAAAAGGAAACTAAAAAATAAATGAAAGCTGAAAAAAATATTCAAAGAGAAATATGAGAAAAAGAATACCTTTATCATTTCCTTAATTTATGAATAATTATCCTCCTTCAATTTTTTAGTAGTTAGAAATTTAAGATTAAGTCACCATTGTTGTTGGTAGGTTTTGGGTTAGAACTTTTGTCTTGCAAAGATAGAAAACACTTTCAATACCAAGGCTTGTTTGGTGCGGTCAGTTTGATGCCTAAGTCAATAAATGAGTATAGGAAAAGATTAAGTAAGTAGTAGAGAGTAATTAGATATCTCTTATAACATTTCTTTTCTGTATTTATAGATGAATGTTGTGTTTGAAACAACAGTTATTGAAATGATTATCAGGACACATGGAGGTCTCTTAATTGGGTACATTCCTAAAATGTAGGAAGAGTAGATAGTTATGTAATATAGCCACACCAAGTTATAACTTTTTACGCTACTCTCCTAGAATTCAAATTAGATATGAATTTGTGTTACTTAGCTTTAAGTTACTTAGCATGATGGCTATCGAGTGGACGAAACTCGACTATCAACATTTATCCCTAACTCCTGTGTTCGAGGATTTGACTAAAGAAGTAAATATTTAATGCTTTGGAGGCCGAGTAGGCAATTGTTCCTTAAATGCCAAGTAAGGCAAGAAGACGGATCGTATCTTATTTGAAAGGTCGCAATTTTCAATTTTCTTGCTTGTTAAAAGACCATAGTGGAAAGTATGACAGCTATCACCTTGGTCATCATTATGCCGTAGGCCTAATAACTGTTAGAGACTTGACAATCATTGGATTTTTTCCTTGAAACACCATAAACAATCTGCACCATTATCTAAATAGCGAATCATTTCCATCAAAGAGTCATTGTAGTTATGAGACTAGATCATCCATATTTAAGGAACTTTTCAAAACCGAAAACAAATTTCTCTAGTCACATTTATAAGTTTTTGTTATTTGCTTGACAGCTTATCTCACCTTGAAATTCTTCAATTTCCATAGCATTCACTATAGTCAATCAAGTATGGTTCGCAATGTAATTCATCAACTTATCCTTTCAATTTTTGAAGCAATTGATTTTAAGGTTACATCTCCCTCCACTACCCTCCCCAAGAAGAGGGGCGAGATGGCATGTTCCTCAAGTAGCTCAGTTGATAGTATTATTGAGCAGTATGATAAACTCACTCGAATCAATTCTTTTGTAGTAGATAATTATCCAAAAGACAAGGAAGGAAGATTCATGGCAAGGTATTTGTGCAATAATACAGTTTACTTTCGTGATTCACCAGATGGAGCAGCCAATGCTGTTGATAGGGTCCTTGTTTCAAAATATAACAAGTACTGGCAAGACCTTCCTAGAGTGTAGAATCTTCGGAGGTAGAGAGAAGAGGAAATGGTATGTTTTCCAAGAGAGCGTGAGTTCCATATCTATTTAAAATATTTCCACTTTGGGTTGTGCTTCTCTCTCTCAGCATTTGTTAAGCAATTCTTCAATTACTTTTGAGTTGTGCCATGTATGTTCTCACCAAACCCATATCGGCTTCTAGCAATATTTGAGATAATCTACGAAGAAATTGAAGTTAGGGCTACGCCTTAACTGTTTCGGTACTTCTTTACGATTAGGAGGTAACTCGACTGTTGGTACTTTGCAGTTACTAGGCATGAGTGGAAGTTTATGGATAGGTTAGAGTTCGAGATCCATAAATGGCATGACAAATTTGTATCTATCATTTCAGATGAGGAGTTGGATTTTTGGACCCAATAGACTGAACCAATCCACACCAAGGACATTGAGTTGATGCTGAATGGTGCTGCTATGGCAAAGAAGATCCAAGAAAGGAGGAAAATGAAAATGTTCTTCTAGGATGCCGAGAGAATAATAAGATGTTATGAGAGCGGAGAGCCAATTTTTTCCGAAAAGTAAGGTACACTAATGAGAAATCGCCGTACCGAGTATAGCTATAGGTAGAAAGCTATTCTCATGACTTAGGGGAAGATGAGACTCATGTTGAGGATCTTAGAGATGATGAGGATTGTTTATCTAAAGAAATCCCCTATGAGGGTAAAGAAAAATCCACCTATTCTTAGACCTTAAATACCAAAAAGAAAATATGCTTTGAGAAGGCCCAAGCTTCTGATCAATAAAATGCTTCTACTTAATATGAAAATAAGTCATAGGATTCTCTTGTCGTTTTATCCTTTGTATGGACTATACTGGGTTGAGTGGTCGAATATTGTAATTGTAATTTTATTTGTGATGAATAAGTCATTTCTTCACATAACTTAGTATTTCTAGCACTTTTTATTTTACGTACGTTGTCGTTTCTTGGCATGATTTATTCACACACCGTATTCTCGTTGGCATGCATTATTTTACATATACTTATTTCTCGGTATGTTTTATTTCAATTGCTCACATATCTTGGCATTTTTTATTTCACATGCCGTTTCCTTAGCATGTTTTATTTCATACGCCTAATTTCCTTGGCATGTTTTATTTCTCACACCTAATTTCCTTGGCATGTTTTATTTTACATACCTAATTTCCTTGGCATGTTTTGTTTCACACACCTAATTTGAGCGTTGAATAGACATTGTCTGTTAGTCATTTGAGATGTGGGCTAGCCTTTTACTTGGGAGTTCGTTATTCGGCTATAGGATTGATTTATGTTGTTCGTTAACTGTGATAGGCTTGAACCAATACTAGTTCGTTCATCATACAATTTGAACTCATTAACTCATCAATCATAAAAAGATCAAGAAACAAATTGAAACTTTAAATATAATTGTCTTGCAAAATAAGTGGGCCATCACCTTATAAAACAAAAAGAAATGGATAACATTGAGGGAATCGATTGAAATAAAGTTTTAAGTTCTCAGCATTCTATGCACAAGAGATAACAATACCATCTAACCTTTCTAGTTGATAGCCCCTTGCTAATGACTTCTTGGACCTTGACAAGATCCTCCCAATTTGTGCTGAGCTTCTCTTATTTTTCTCGCGTACCAGTTGCCTCTAGCTTTTGGCAAACCAAATCCTTAGGCTGAAAAACCTTATGCTTTACCTTTTAATTATAGTACTTGGTTACCCTATACTGATATGTTGTAACTCTTACTCTTACTCTTGCGACATCTCTGATTTCTTCAATTGTATCCAAATTTGTTGTCAAACCAATATGATTAATCGTCACATTAAAATTCTATGTTAGTAGATTGGGTAGATCCAACTTAATCGGCAAAACTGCTTCTGCGTTCTATGCTAACCTGAAGGTAGTTTCCCCTATTCTAGTTCTATGGGTAGTCCAGTATCCCCACAAGACATCTAGTATTCATCAACCCATTTTCCTTTAACTTGATCAACTTTCCTTCTTGAGTCGTGTAAGATGATCTTGTTGATAGCTTCGACTTGGTCGTTCATTTGAAGGTGAGCTACAGATGAGTAGTTTAAGTGAATGTCGTATTTCTCACAAAATGCCTGGAATCTATTGTTATCAAATTATGATCCATTTTCCATGATAATCATAAATGGGACTCCGAACCTTGATATTCTGGACTTGTAAACAAATGCCTCAACCTTCTGCTTAATGATTCTTACCAGCGTCTCGACCTTTGCCCATTTTGTAAAATAGTCCACAGCAACAATGATAAATTGTCGTTTGGTCGTAGACTTCGGAAAGTGTCCGAGTATGTCCAATCCCTATTGGGTAAAGGGCTAAGGACAAGTCAAACTGCATAATTTAGTTGAAGGTGCATTACTCGACGATTCATGCTTTTAGGATTATGGGCAATGCTGAACAATAGTTCTTTCATCTTCTTTCATGGTTGGCCACTAAATAGCTAAGTCACAACATGTGGATAAGCAACGCTTGTGCTTTTATGTGGATATGCACATCGTATAGTTTAGATAACACCCGTTAGGCATCTCTCGAAGGAAAGCATTGAAGATAAGGTTGGGATATGCTGTGTTTGTAAAGCTGATCATCTATTAGCGTGTAATTCATAGCTCGATAAACCAATCTTAATGCTTTTTTCTTGTCATCAGAGAGGATACCATCTTTTAAGTAATCTATGAATGGAACCATCCAGGACTTCTCTCTTAGGCAAGGAGCCAATTCGTAGCTCTGCGAGACAATGGGCAAAATTTTTTGTATGAGAAATTCGACAAAAAGTTTGGCACTCAAGTCAAGAAATGCCATACTAGCCAGCTTAGAAAACTTATTAGCAGCAATATTCTTACGTCTTGGAACCTTGTGGATCAAAAAAGACTAAAATTCTTTTGCGAGTGTTCGTACCATCAATAGGTACTTGCTCGTTTCTTCTTCCCTAGTTGCATAACTTCTTTTGACTTGATTCACCACCAGTATGAATCGGAGAAAACTTGGAGTTTTTGGCTCTAATTGCCTTTGCCAGTTTAAGTCCGGTTATCAAATTTTCATTTTTCGCTTTGTTATTGCTTGTTGGGAATTTGAATTTTAAGGCATTATTAACCTTGATATTGTAGGGTCTTTGTAGAATAAGGCTCCCACCATTCCCCCATTTAGTGGAAGAACCATCCACATAAAGGTATCATATTGGTTTCTTAGCAATCTTCATATTGTCTTCCTCACTAGTGAACTCAGCCAAAAAATTTGCTAGCACTTGAGCTTTTAATGCCGTTCTAGGTTTGTATTGTATACCATAGGCACTTAGCTTTAAGGCATATTTCATCATCCTTTCGGAAGAGTCTAGCCATTGTACCACTTGCTGTAATGGCAGATCAGTGAGGACTACGATTTGGTGAGCCTCAAAATATGACTTCAATTTCCTTGCTAAGAGAACCACTATTAATACAAACTTTTCAATTTTCGTGTATTGATGCTACGGTCCATGTAGAACATGACTCACATGATAAACGGGTCGATGCTCCCTGCCATTGATTCGGACTAATACAAAAGAAAGAGCTTTGTAGCTGAACGATACGTATAAATATAAATTCTCTCCTGAGATAGGTATCGAGAGTATTAGCAGTGATGCGAGGCATTCTTTAACTTCATTGAATGCCCTCTCGCAATCATCTATCCATTTGAAATCCTTTAGATTCTTTGGAATTTTAAAGAATTCTATACACTTATCTACACTTCTTGACACAAACTAATTAAGGGCGGTAATTTGCCCAGTGAGTTTATGTACCTCCTTAACAGTATGAGGAGATTTCATGTTTACTATTGCATCAATCTTTCTTAGGCTAATACTGTGCTAAGTGACCATGTATCCTAAAAACTTTCTTGAAGTAGCGCCAAAAATGCACTTTTGCAGATTGAGCTTCATGTTATATCTTCTCAAAGTGGCAAAAGTTTCCTCAAGATTAGCAAGATGCTGATCCTCTATTAAACTTTTCACAATCATATTGTTGACATATACTTCAACATTTTGTTGGATCTAGGACTTAAACATCATGGTGACAAGCCTCTGGTAGGTTGTGTTGGCATTCTTCAGCCTAAAGGGCATTATCGTATAACTATATGTTTTGAAATTTGTGACGAATGATGTGTGAACTTCATTTTCCTTATTCATCTTAATTTGGTTGTAGCTTGAAAAGGCATCCATAAAAGACAGTAATGCATGTCCATCGATTGAATCAACCATCTAATCAATTTTTGATAACAGAAAGCAATCCTTGGGACATGGCTTGTTAAGATCTGTAAAGTCTATGTACATGCATTATTTTCTGTTAGACTTCTTGACCAGTACACAATTGGCTAGCCAAGTTAGATAAGGCTCTTTTGGAACGAATGTTGCTTTCAAGAGTTTCTAAACTTCTTCTTCTATGGCTACTTACCTCGCACGGGGAAAAATGCATTTTCTTTTGTTAGATTACTTTCAAGCTTCGATCAATCTAGACCTTGTGTACCATAACATCTCTATGGATACCTAGCATATTTGAAGGGGAGCATGCAAACACATTTGCATTATTTTGCAGGAAGTTGATTAAACTTTAATGAATGTGTATTGATAAGGGTTTCCCTATTAGGTTGTTTTTCTAAGGTCATCTCCCAAAGAAACTTCCTCTGTTTCATTCTCAACATTGTCTATGCTTACTAACTTTCCTTCTAGATAAGTTTCTACTTGAAAAATCTCTTCACACGTCAAGACCCTCATATATAAAGACCTTACCAACTATTGATCCCCTTTGCATACATTGATTCCCCGTGGGAGTAGGGAATGTGGCTTTGATATGAGTAATGGAAGGGATGATGCCGAATAAGTGTTGATACAGCCGTCTCATGATCATGTTGTATGGGGACCAATATTTGATGAGAAGGAGGTATACTTTATCTTTTGCGACATGCTCATCATCTCCAATTTGGATTGGCAAAAGAGATTACTCTAGCTACTTGAATGAGTTGATTCTTGAAGGCATACAAGTCATAATTATAAGATCTTAGCTATGCTTTGATCTTTGGTCACATCGGTCAAATGCATGTTGGAAAATGATGTCTACCAAACTTCTAATGTCAGTAAGAATTTTCTTGACCTTAAAGTTGGCAATTCTCCCACTAACCATAAGTGCATCATCATGTGGCCTTTGAATACCTTCAAATCCTTCCTCTATGAAAGAGATCATATTGTTGATCTTAACCTTCTTGCCTTGGATATTGCAAACATAATTTTTGGCATTAGGCAAACTTGAAGAGCTTGACTAGCCTATAACAGGTCTGCTGACAATAGTGTTGATTATCCTATTGGGTGCTCTGCTAGTACTCACATCCTTTGCATCTCTCCCGGAAACAGCTTGTCGAGTATCATTCTTCTGGTCTTTACATCTCCTTTGAGATGGTCACTCAATATTCTCTGCATCATGTGCTAGGAACTTTCACAAGTGCTTACGTTGAATTGCATCCTTGATCACATTCTTAAGTTGGATGCATTCATCTATGTTATGACCTTTACTGTGATGAAAATCGTAGTACTTACTAGAATTTTGCCCCGAGGAATTTCCTCTCATCTTTTCTGACCATTGCAACATGCCTCTTTGTCTATGTATCTCCATTATGTCTGAAATTGGACAATTAACTAGTGTGTAGGATAAATATGTTGAAATTTGTGGTCTCTTTCTCTCAATGTTTAGACTTTGACTGTTGTCCCTCTTGAGTCAATCTTCTGCACTTCTCCTCTTGTCATTTTTCGTATCTCCTCTATTTTGATTTGCTTCTCGCCGAGCCTTTATGTTGTCCTCTTGTTGGATGTAGGAGGTGGCTTTAGCTTTGAATTCGATAAAAGTTCTCAATTTATTCATGGTGAGAGACTTGAAAAAGTCTTTGTGGAGCTTAACCCCATCAATGATAGCATTGAGCACCACACTGATGTCTAACTTTAGGATTCAGACCATCTCGACAATAAACCTAGTCAAATAATCTCTAATTGACTCATTTGACCTTTGCTTTATTGTGTTAAGGATTGAAGAATCCTTAATAAGAAGCTTACTTGCAAGTAAATGCTAAAGAAACACTTCTACTAGGTCTTCGAAACATGAAATAGTGTTTGGTTTTAGATGTTTGAACCATATACTTGCCATGTTCCTTACTATCGAGGAAAAACACTCAAACAATGCAACTTGGCCAAAGTACTGTAGTACTTTAAATGATCTTCAAGATGTTTCATTCTATGGTACGTTTCAAATTGTGGTAACTTAATGTGTTGTGGTGTAACCTCCTCTAAAATCTTAGGAATGAAGGATCTCTTCGTAATTTGGAACTGCTTACTCGTTGTAGCAAGGGTGCTAGTATGCAAGGGTCTAACATGGTGCACCTGCTGCGATTGCTTGCCTTTGTCAATCTTCTTGAGAGTAGGAGCAGAAGGTCCCATTATAACCTCGGCTTGCTTTTTCGGCAATTCGAGTGAATAGATTGAGTCATTGCTATTCTTAGCGTCGTGATCGTCGTACTCTTTTTTTTTTATTTAGTTCTTGATTTTCTTTGGCCAAATCAAGGCAAATTTGCTCTACTTTAGCTAAACATTGCTCGTTAGTATGCCTACTCCCCCCCCCCCTCTAAGGTGATGGGAGGAAGCACGAGTACCCGCACTCTTAATTAGCCTAGTTCTCGCCATGTGGGTATGTTTGAGAAAAAATAGATTGCGCCAAAAGTTGTTGGTAGGTTTTAGGTTAGAACTCTTGTCCTGTAAAGAAAGAAAATGCTTTTGGTACTGGGGCTAGTTTGGTATGGCCACTCCAATGCCTAAGTCAGTAAATGAGTGTAGGAAAAGATGAATAAGTAATAGAGAGTTATCAGATATCTCTTACAGCATTTCTTTCCTATATTTATAGGTAAATGTCTTGTTTGAACCAACAGTTATCATAAAGATTATCACGACACATGGAGGTGTTTTGATTAGGTACATTCCTGAAATGTAAGGAGAGTGGGCAGTTATATAATATAATCATGCTAAGTGATAACTGTTTGCACTACTCCCTTAAAATTCAAATTAGATATGAATTTGCATTACTCAACTTTAAGTTACTCAGCATGACGGCTGCCGAGTGGATGAAACTCGACTATCAATAACCATCATGTGTTCATCATCACTAACACCTATGTTTCCTCCTCTTAGTAGTCCTCTTCTTAGCATCTTCAGTCGTCACTTCTTCCCTCAAGATGGTACATTCACTTGTATAGCAAATCAATTTTATCAATCTTTTGAAAACAAATAAAAAAAGTGATACGAGCTTACAGATGAATACACAAACTCGATATCACACGTAACCAAAGGGGTGGGTCTAAGCTGCAGGATGGCTTGAAAGGTAAATGATAGTCGAAGGTTAAGTTGGGGGTTCCTGCCCATCGACGGAGGATATGACGCACTAACACCTCATACGTGCTTAGGTCACTCTTGATATGACGCACAAGTATTGCTGGAAGTCATTTGCTACTAGTCTATACTTGAATGTGCTAAATAAGAGTAGCTCAAGAGTAAGAGGGACACTTAGCTTAAGAGTGAAAAAGTTAAGTGTATTCTCTGTATTATGATCTCCTTGACTTTTACAATATGACGATATTTATATCATCCTATTAGCACAAATCTTAAGTTATAAAAATTACAAAAGAATGATTCTTATTTGCTAAAAATAAAGGAAGAATTTACAAGGAAAATATGAAATTGAGCAAAAGAAAGAACACAGACTTCTTTTGTCAGAAAGTACAGTACTAATGTCAGTAAAGGATAGTGCAAACGCGTTTTTACTGTGATTTCAACAGTATTGTGGTCCAGACAGGGGTGAACCTTGGTTCAGGCTTGTTTGGCATCAGAAGCGGCTGGGCAATGGTTGGTTCAGGGACGGCTCACATTGGGGTTGACCTCGGATGGTTGGCTCCTGATAGTTTTACTCAGCTTCGACATAGTGGAGATTGTTGCATTTAGATTTGGTGCTTAGACTACGGTTAAGTAGAGGGTTTGGCTCGACATGCTGGTCGACTACCTCAACAACATCTTTGATGACATGGAGAGCAAAGTAGCTTGGTAGATCAGACTGGGGTAAGTACCGCTCCTCGACGCTTAACTCACCTTGTATAGCTTGGCAGACCATCTGAGAGAGCCTTTGGGCTTCGGAGCTTGTAATCGGTCCTTGATCCCTATCATCCCCTCTGGGTCATTGGAGATTTGGGATCAAATCTAATTCAAGTCTAGTTTTCTCATCTTTAAGAGTGTAAGTTTGGAGGTCAGCAATGTTAAAAGAGTTTGAGACTCCATATCTTTTGGGTAATTCAATCCTATAGGCATTAGGATTGATCTTTTCAAGCACTCTGAAAGGTCTATCGAGTTTGGGAAGAAACTTGCTCTTCCTTAAGTTTAGGAATCATTCCTTGCTAAGGTGTATCTAGACCAAATTCCTAGTCGAAATTCTCTCTTCTTCTATCCTTAACTTCGTTTCTCAAGCTTAACAGCAGCTTGACCTAGTTGCTTTACAACCTTCTAGTGCATGGCCTTGATGGCCTCAACTCTCTCGATAGTTGGCCATTTTTCATCAAGTATCGACTGGGGTGCTTGGTCTAATGGTAGTTTAGGGTTGAACCCATAGGTAACTTTGAATGGAGACATGCTTATGATGCTGTGGGCAGTCCGATTGTAGGTGAATTCGATGATTGGAAGACATGTATCCTAATCGACCATGTTTCATTTGACAGCGACTTGCAACAAAGTTCCCATAGTTCGGATGAAAACTTCGATCTGCCCATTGGTTTGTAGATGGCAGGACGTAATGTACAATAACTTGGTTCCTAGTCACCTCAAAAAGTGGCTCATAAACTTGGGGTCTCGATCTGAAGATATGGTTTTGGGCATGCTGTGAAGCTTAATTACCTCTTGCAAGAAAAAAAAAAAAGATAGTCGAAGCATTGTTAGTCTTAGAACATGGCACGAAATGTGCCATCTTGCTAAATCAATCTACAACCACCATGATGGAGTCCTTTCCTCGGGACGTCCTTGATAATCCTAACATGAAGTCTATACTCAGCTCGAACTATGGTTTGGTTGAGATGGGTAAAGGTTGGTAGTATCCTGGCTTGGCTTGACTTTTCGCTTTTCGACAGTTCGCACATCTTTCTAGCATGGATCAAACATCTCTCTTCATCCTTAACTAAAAGAATTTGGAGAATAATACCTCATAAGTTTGGCACTAGCTAAAGTGTCTTGTCAATCCCCCTCTATGTGCCTCGTGCAATGGCAGTTCTCACATGGAACAGGTTGGGATACATAGTCTCCTCTTCTTGAATAAGTATCCATTCTCCCTATGATAGTCGTTTAGCGTCCATCCTTCCTTACATTAGACGTAGATAAGACTAAAGTGTAGGTCTTTGACATACAAATTCTTGATGGTTGAAAACCCAAGTAGCCTCATCTGCGGTTCAGTTAGGAGGGTATGTTGTCTCAATAGGGCATTGGCCACTATATTCTTCTTTCCATTCTTGTATTTTATGACTTAAGAAAAATCCTCCATGAACTCAACCTACTTAGCTTGTCTTCGAGACAACTTTCGTTGGCTCTTTATATATCTTAAGGATTCATGATTGGTCTAGATCATGAATTCCTTATGCACCAGATTGTGTTGCTACACCATTAGGGCTTAGATTAAGGAGTAGAACTTCTTGCTGTAGACGGAGTAGTTATGTATAGCTCCTCGAAGTTTCTCACTAAAATAAGCAATAAGTCGGCCTTCCTACATTAGCATAGCACCTAGCCAAGTTTGGACGTGTTACATTCTACCTTAACCTAGTCCAAGCGCCAAATCTAAATGCAGCAATCTCTATTTTGCCAAAGCTAAGCAGAACTATTAGGAGCTAACCATCCGAGGTTAACCTTAATGTGAGCCGTCCCTAAACCAACCATTGCCCAATCCCTTCTGACACTAAACAGGCTTGAACCAAGGTCTACCCTTACCCAGACTACAATAATTTCAGAATCATAATAAAAACACATGCATACTGTCCTTTACTAACATCCGTACTATCCTTTTTGACAAAGGACATTCGCGTTCCTTCTTTTGCATGATTTCATATTTTCCTTGTAAATTATTCTTTTGTTTTTAGCAAATAAGGATCATTCTTTTGTAATTTTTGTAACTTAGGATTTGCCCTAATGGGATGATATAAATACCATCATACTGTAAAAGTCAAGGAGATCATAATACAAAAAATATACTAAACTTTTTCACTCTCAGGCTAAGTATGACTTTTACTCTTGAGTTATTCTTATCTAGCCCATTTGAGCATGGAGTAGTAGCGAGTGACCTCCAGCCATACTTGTACATCATATCAAGTGTCACTTGAGCTCGTATAAGGCGTTAATGCATCATATCCTTCATCGGTATGCAGGAACCCCCTACTCAACCTTTGACTATCATTTACCTTTCATGCCATCTTGCAGCTTAGACCCACCCCTTTGGTTACGCATGATATCGGGTTCGTATGTTCATCCGTAAGTTTGTATCATCTTGGTATCAAAGCTTGGCTACTTTCAAAGCTAGATTCTACTACTATGTTCTTCTAATAGTTTATCACTGCTCTCGTGTGATAGTGATTCTATTGTTAGCATTGAAGTTTAGTAGTGAAAAGTATTTTGTACTCTATTTTCCCCTGTTTTCGATACGCCAAAATAGAGTATGTTTGTTGAGAAATTGTCATTGTAAACATCAATGTCAAATTCAAATGTACAAGAGACTTTGGGAAACCAAGAAAGTGGTACTTGACATGGCCAAGGGCAAGAAGAAAGCTTTCACCTCAATCCGTGGGTGACCACATGGATAGACTTATCGACTTAATAGCTAGCCTGGTGACTGTTATCCAAGAAGACAGACAACAAGCTAGAAATAGCCCTACCAAAGAACGTGAGTACCAACAATGGGGCAGTGGTCAATTTGTCTAGGTTAATGCCTAAGCTCGCCTCCCTCGAGCTAAAGGAGTTAGTAAGGACGCTAGACGAAGGTTAGCACTAGAAGAGATTGAGGGGGAAGACAAGCAGTTGACAATGAGAAGGAATACTACAAGCCTGAGGAAAGAAATGTATAAGCCCCTAAAGTCAAAGGACTCAAGATGTGTATCCCAAGTTTTTCTCGAAAGTGGTGATGCCGAAGACTACCAAGATTGGGTAGACAAGATTGAAAAGCAGTTTGAATGCCAAGAAGTACTTAACAATGTAAATGTTAGACTTGCTGTGTTGGAGTTCACTGGTTATGTCGCCTTATGGTGGAAGAACTTACAAGCTACCAAAAGAAAGGAAGGAAAATGAGAGATTAAGAGTTGGGATGATATGAAGAAGGTTATGCGGAGAAAGTTTGTGCTAAGCTATTATCTACAGGATGCCTTTGAGAGACTACAAGAACTGAGACATGGAGCATCGAATGTGGACTCTTACATTAAAGAGTTCCAGATGCTAATGATTTGATGTGAAGTTATGGAGCTAGAAGACTAAATTGTGTCTCGATTCACTAGCGGATTAAAGTATGAGATTAGGGATGTCCTAGAAACCTTAGATGGTAGAACGCTCAAGATGCAATCGGTGCCACCTAGAAGATAGAAAGGCGTCGAACAAGAAAATTTCGACCAAGTGTCAACTGCCCTAGCAATAGCTGACTTGTTTCGAGCAGACCTATGTAAATGGAACCGAGTAAGGTCATTGAGACCCGACCTGTTCAGACTACCTGAGTAGAGGAGAAGGAATCCTTGAGGAAGTTTAAGAAGTGCTAGAGTTCAGGGAATAATTTACAAGGATAAGAAGTTTAAGAAGGAATCCTTATTTGCTAAAAATAAAAGAATAATTTACAAGAAAAATATGAAATCATGCAAAAGAAGGAACGCGAATGTCTTTTGTCAGAAAGGATAGTACGGATGTTAATAAAGGATAGTGTGCATGTGTTTTTATTATGATTTTGAAATTATTGTGGTCTGGGTAAGGGTAGACCTCGGTTCAAGCCTGTTCAGCGTCAGAAGGGATTGGGCAATGGTTGGTTTAAGGACGGCTTACATTAGGGTTAACCTCGGATGGTTAGCTCCTAATAGTTCTGCTTAGCCTTGGCACAATAGAGATTGCTGCATTTAGATTTGGTGCTTGGATTAGGTTAAGTGGAGGGTTTGGCTTGGCATGTTGATTGATCACCTCAGCAACATCTTGGATAGCATGAAGAGTAAAGTAGCTCGGCAGATCAGACTAGGGCAAATATTACTCCTTGGTGCTTAACTCACCTCATACAACTCGACGGACCATCTAAGAGAACCTCTGGGCTCGAGAGCGTGTAATCGATCCTTGATGCCTTTCAAAAGGGGAGTATTTATTTTAGGGTCACAAACATTTTTGGGCAAGGGTATTCCTCTTTTATGAATGTTTTTGGGCTTAAGTCATCCCTCTAGGCGCTTTCCCATCTCTAATCATCTTTAATGATTTTAGGCTAGCCCATAGGATGTTTTTACTTATTTATTCATCTTTTAAGGCTTTAGACCAGCCCATAAGGCATTGTCCCTTCTTTAATATTCTTCTAGGGTTTTAGTTAACTCTTAAAGTGCTATCTCTCTTTCACTAACATTTGGATTTAAGCCAACCCACAATGCACTTTCCATCTCTAATTGTGTTTAAAGGTTTTAGGCCAGCTCATAGGGCACTTTTGCTTCTTTAATAATCTTTTAAGGCTTTGGACTAGCCCATAGGGCACTATCCCTTCTTTAATCATCTTTTGGGGTTTTAGCTAGCTTACAAGGCGTTCTCCCTCTTATTTGAACATTTTTGGGCTTTAGTTAGCCTACATGGCACTTTCCCCTCTTCAATCACCTTGTCTTAGTCAGGTTATGGAGTGCTTTCCCTTTTTCAGTTATCTTTTAAGGTTTTAAGTTAGGCCGCTTTTCCGTCTTTATTGATCTTAGCTAGTTCATTGACCGTTATCCAGTCTTAACTTTCCTTTAGGGTTTTAGATAAATAAAAGAAAATAAAAAATAAAAGAGAAAAGAGGTTTCTATTGATTTGTAAGAAATCCTTATAGGCTGTTATGCCTAGAAGTCACAGAGTCGTAATAATTCTACCATATAAACTAACTTATAACAGGAATTGATCTCATAGTGCTTATCATAGATACAATCTATATAAGGTGTCGACGACTCCTCACTTTGAAGTAAACAGTTCATTTAAAAATTTAACTAAAATTTATAGTAACGATTAAAACCTTAAGTCAATATATATAATTACATGTACATTACCATAGAATTCTTAGGTAATTCTACATCATATCATAACAGCTAACTAGTTTACATATTATACATCAATTCTTCATCCTAAAGATTCTAACAAGACCTTAAACAAAAACTTGATCATAGACTAGTTGATTATCACTCCCTAGAGCTTCGAAAGAGAACTAACCTCTAGATAATTATAACGTGGCATAATCAATCAGAATTCAGGACCTATAAAAGAATCTATACGGGTATGAGCAACTACAACTTAGTAAGTTGAATTGGAGACTCATGAATATATACAAGCACAATCAAGGTTATCAAGCAATTATTTTCATGAAATGTAACAAACAAGTGCCATCACATAACATAATTTGGTCCGTTGTCAAATCAAAGTAATTTCACTTACTCTAATCCGGGTTGAGGAGTTTTCATGATATTCAACAGCTCATAACCAAACCCAGGTTTGTACAATGGAGACTTTACTTCTCCTAAAACTATCCTTCGAACCAATGCCTTCATCCTCATTACGACCTCTACTTTTGTCACTTAATTCGGCTAAGGTGAGGAAAAGACCAATTTGCTATCTAGCGTTATCTTTTCTGAAGGTGTCGGTGTTTGGTTGGAGAATCCTAATGATCCCTTAAAGCGTTGCAATGCATGACAATTTAGGATATTAGAGTCGATTAAGATTAGGTTTAATTTAGAGTGTTCAAACAATTTCACACTAATCTAATCATAACAGTCATCAATCACAACATAAATTATAGCACAAAGTCAGATATGAAAGTATATGCATAAAACTACTTATAATCATATACAATCTTAAGTCTCTGATTACTCTAAAATAGTACTCCAAATATGGTGAAGTAATAAATCCAACTTACTTAGAATTTTGAGTCGCTTAACCACTTGCCGTAGGTTGATTCGTCTCCGTGTGTCCTATAATATAAATAGACTCTTTTTTAGTACTTATACTTAGATGATCCATATTCTAAGTTAGGATTTAACTCAATTCTCCTTATATACCTATCATTTACTAACGATTCATCTTACGTTAGTTCGGGGTTTGGTTTCCAAATCTAATTCCAATTCAGGTTCTGATTTGATTTTAATTACGAGTAATCCTAAAATACGTTGCCACCCCTAATATGAAATTAATCACATGAAGGTCGAGTATCCTAATATCATATTAGGTTTTAATTTAGTATTTTAATCTACTTAGTACACCCTAATCTTGATTAGTGCATCGGATTTACTTCTGATGTGAGAAAATTTTACAATTTTTGTATAATTACCTAAAATTAATTTTTGTACCAGATTTAATATGTACTGATATTTTTATCATATTATCTAATTTAACCTATTATTTTACATTTATTAAAATTCCAATTTCACATATTACTAAATTACTCACAATTACTACATAATTCCCATATTAATTGCAATTAACACTCCAAATGTTAGGATTATGCTTCCACATTAGAGATTAACATCTTTAAACATCTAATTACGTTCTAAATTAGAAATTAGTCATTTAATTACTTAATTAGTCCAAAATTGCTCATTTTCTCATCATTTTAGGACTAAAAAATCACTTAAAAATTTTGAAAATTAATTTTAGAAAAATGGCTTCATAGAAATATTCTATATCACTTAAGTATTTTACCAAAAAAAAAAAAAAATCAAGCTCCAAACTATACTTCTAAGCTTATTTATTTCTAATTCTAAACATGCTCGATTTTATTCAATTTCTTAATAATCTTATATTTATAGATGTGATTAAACTTAATTACTATTTTTCCTTAAATTTACATACAATAAAACATCAGAATAACAAATTTCATAATTTTTTTAGGAAAAATTAATAATTTTAAGAAAATTTGCAAAATCGGATGAGATTTAGGACTCACTTGGTTTTTAAGTATTTGGCAATCAACACCGATTCAAGGTATATCGGCTGGTCCAAGTGGTTAGTTTAGAGTTGGGTAGTAGTAGTGGTTCGACTCTAGGTAGTGGTGACGTATGGGTTTGGCTTCCTTACCTTAATTGTACAGATTTGTGAAAATTTTTTTCTAAAACCCTATTTTATCTCCAATTTCGGTGCTCTCCAATTTTCCTAATTTCTAACTGTCCAAACGGTTTACTAATTTTTTTTTTTTTTGCTATTTATAAGGCTATAAAGTAAGCTCTATGCATTAATTTAGACATGACATGGCACATATCTCTTCCATTTTTCCTTTTTTGTTGCTTGATTTTGATTGGTTAAATTTTTTTTCTTACTTCCCTCAGTTACTACAACTTAATCTAAAGTATTCCCTATTTCCTTGATTTTTTTTTTCTGATTTTTCTTTGATTTTTTTTTTGTATAATTTTCTTTAATTATTTAGCAATTTTCTAGCAAACTTTAAGCAAGTTAGGTAATTTTGTGTATTTTTACCTATACATAAATACATGTGGGGTATAAGTAAACAATCCTAAATATTATTTAGATCATTTCCGATAAATAATGAGTAATATACTTAAAATTTGAAAATTTTATATTCTTTTATTTTATTACTTATTTTCTTAAATTCAAACTTGTAGGGTCACTTTTACTGATATTTGTAGTTTTAATTTATAATTTAGATTTGATCAGATCTTTTAACCAATATCCTTAAACTTTATGTATTAAGCTTGATCCTATAGTTACTTGGCTTATATTGAATGCTTACATGGGCTTTAAAGATTGCTTTTTAGTAGATCAGCCTATCTTAAAGCTTGTAGTCATTTGCTCTAAATCATGAAGTTTGAAGTAGTCTACATTTTAAGGTTGGAACACCCCTGCCTATGAAACCACATACCAAGGAACCATTGAGATTTGATGCTAAGTGTAAGGCCTATCAAGAAACAATACTGGAGATAAACCTAAATACCATTCTTAGCCCACCAAAAAGCCCATACCCAAAGTAGAGGCAAAGATCCCTTATTTGCTCCTAACCCCAAACACAAGACTTTCCCATAACTCGCTCATCAATTTAACCCTTTACAAACATTACCTACCCACTTTGCAATGTCCAAGATAAACTAAATCCTATCTCTACTATTACTTCATCATTGGGGCATGAAAAGAATGGATCAAATCGATAAACCATCTAAGAAAACTAATTAAGCATGAGCTATTAGATCCATCAAGGGCAATTATATGGCAAAGTTAACAAGCCCATCTTAATTAGAGGGTATTATTATAAAGATCAGAGGTCCAACTTAAATGATTAGTTTTGGGGAAAATGAGTATGAAGGCACATGTGTCTATCAAGTTGGGGGCATACGATGTGGGGCACTTTTTTAAAAAAATCGAAGATCCAATGAGAAAAGGTATCCCATTAATTAAAGAATTTTGGATGAAAAGAGACAAACTAAGTCCCAAATAGTATCCCTAGACACCCTTAAGAGTCAAGTGACATCAATGCGTTCTTTAAATGAGGTCTATTTTGAGCTTGATATGCATGTTAAAATGGCGATAGCCATTCATTTCTCCATCATAAACACAATATATATATATATGTATTTATATTCCATATCGACCTCGTTGAGCCCTTTAAAGAAGTGATTTCAAAATTAAACCTTATTAAGAACCACCCTACACTAGGACAATCAAGAGGATAGGGTCATCAATTTGGAGAAAAAGGATAAACTAATTTTTGCTTGTTTTAGTTGGACTAATTCATAGGTAATCATTACCATTGATAACTTGTTCCCTTTGAAAGGAAGAAGAGCCTTAATTCTAGAAGACTCACATATTTTGAGTTGTAACCCATTCAAGAAGAGAAAGGAAACAGGTATTTCCATCAAAAGCCTACAAAAGAAGCCTAAAAGGAGTGAAAGGAAACAAAGAGAGAGAAAAGGAAAAAGTGAGAAAAAGAGAGGAAAACCCAAAGATAGAATATCAAGAAAAAGGAAAAAAGAAAATAAAAAGAGAAAAAAGAGGGAAAAAAGAAAAGAATAAAGGAGGCACCAATTTGTATCCTTTGAGAAAAGAAATAAGTCAAAAGGTGATTGAAGCTCAAAGTCTTAAGATGCCTTTTAAAGCCAAAGAAGCCAAAGCTCATCAAGAAACTTTTTCAATTGGAGGGAATGAATTATCATTACTCTTGAAACTAGAGGTAAGCCAATTGCTAGGTGACCTTTTATTAGGACTTTATTCCTGCAAAAATATAAGAGGCTAAGTGGCAATGAGGCTAGTTTGGTGTAATTACTCCGATGCCTAGGTTAGTAAATATTTGAGAAAGAAATAAGTGAATGAGTATAGAGTTCAAGGTCGTAAGAGAGTTCTTACAATTGTTTCTCTTCATATTTATAGGCGAACATTAGATGTTTGAAACAACAGTTAATCATTGGTTGTGGGCTACATGGAGATCTTGTAATGAAGCACATACCTAAAATATTGGAGTGGTGGGTAGTTATATAATGGGATTGTACCAGATTGCAACTGTTCATGCTACTTTTCTAAGTTCAAACTGGACATATTCATAGGCTGGGCTTCAAGGCCCATTAAGTGGACTGAGCCTTAATTGGCATTAGTTGAGAATAGTATTAGTCGTCTTCATGTCAGTCGAATGGCCGAGTAATATTTTAGGTTTGAAATCTAACTATCAACAAAGCCTATTTTAGTTTCTCCTAAGAGTTCTTGACTTATAAACTTGTGATGAGAAGATAATTCTTCAAAATATGCCCATTCATCAATCTGACTATAAAAAAAATACCAAGTTATTGACGAAGGCATATTACTTGCAAGACGAATGATCATTTTTGGAATAGGGAGTTAGGAGTGAAATCTGAACTAAGAGAGTGAGGAAACCCTCTTAAACTAGATGATTTAGCGAGTGGGATACCTATTCCCAAATATGAAGATTTGAAGAATTGCAACCCAAATAGGTCATTTGCCCTATGTTGAAGATTGAGGCTCATAGAATTGGAAGCCCTAAAAGAGTGACACATGGAGGAATCTCATTAAAAGAAGCTTTGAGTTCAATTTGGCTCGAACCTAAGCTTCAGATAACACATGTAAGAGAGCAAATGACTCTAAAGCAATGGGGCAAGCCCATCATCTATTAGCAAACTCCAAAGCCTATAAGGCCCTCTTACTTGTTAGCAATTCAATTTTTTTTTTCTTTTTTTGTGCAATAAAGGCCACAACCATAATTTTCAAGAAAGAAAACTTTCCAAAAAATAAAGAAAAATTTCAAAATAATTCAGAGTTTAGAGAATCTTTCATTCTTATTAAGTCTTCTAGGCTTCCTCATAGGCTTAACTCAGGTAGCTACCTACCTTTGAAGAGTCTTCTTTAAGTCCATTCAAGAACTTCTATTGGCCTTGATGGCTAATCTTTGTCAATATTATCCAATTTTGTCAAGTCCTCCATCCTTAAGCAAATAACTTAGTGATTAGCCCATCTATACAAGTTAAATCACAGCTTCAAAAGTCTTCTCTTTCTTATAAACATCCAGGTCAAGTTTGTTCACAGGTTCACTCCTAAGTAGCCACATTAAGGAACACCTCCCATTCAATTCCTCCTTTTGATTGGGTTGAATAAATTTCAAATTGCTTATTATCAACCTTTATGAAAAATTTAAGATCGCCTAGTCGGTGAAGCACTGTCCTATTTTAAAATTCCCATGGACCACCTACTCGATGGAATGTTGTCTTGCTTTCAAAAGTTTCAAGGTCCATTTGCTTAGTAAAGGGCAGTCTAGTTTTTCAAAAGTATTAGGATCACTTACTTAGTAAAGCGTTGTCTTGTTTTCTAAAGTTCTTAGATTGCTTGCTCAATGGAGCGCTGTCTTGTAGATTGCTTGCTTTGTAGAGCACTGTCCTATGGACCATTTTCTTAGTGGAGCATTTTCTTGTTTTATTTAGATTGCTTACTTAGTAGAGAGCTATTATAAAATTCTAAGGATCACTTACTCAATAAAGCTTTGTCATGTGAAGTGCTATCCTATTTAAAAACAAAAAGTATGTAGATAGCCTGCTCGGTAAAGTGTTATCCTGTTTTCAAAATATCCAAGTTACCTATTCATTGGAGGGATATCTTGTTTTCAAGTCTTTAGATCACCTGTTTGGTGGAGCACTATCCTATTCTAAGATTCCTATAGATTGCCTCTCGAAGGAGCATTGTCCAAATCTTAAAAATATCTAGATCACTTGCTTGGTGAAGTGTTATCTTGTTTCTAAAATTCTAGATTGCCTACTTAGTTAGTGGAGCATTGTCTTATTTCCAAACTATCTACATCACTTGCTCAATGGAGCGCTATCCTATTTTCGAAAGTTAGTGAAGGGATGTCGCTTTCCTTTAAATCGCCAGCTATTAGATGCTAGCCACCCCTTCAAAGATGTTTCAAATTGCTAACCCATCAAATTCCTTTTAGGGTAAGATATCTTGCAAAAGCCCTAACCCATCTAATTCCCTTTAAGGAAGGATATCTCATAAGAGCCTTAACTTATCAAATTCTTTTAGGGTAGGATATCTTACAAGAGCCTTGACCCATCAAATACCCCTTAGAAAAGGATATCTCACTAAGGGGTCTCGTTAAGATAGACTGCAAGGAGCTCTTGTTGAACATTTCTACATATGTGATTTTGATGAAACAAAACTTAATTTTGGTTAAAATCATTTATGCATTGAATTGGATAAATATCAAATTTAAATCATTATTGTCAAACCTTATTTTGATTTCCTTAATTTAACCTATATTAAGCCTAGTCCACTTAATATAAATTACTCAACATTAAACTAAGAAAATATTTTTCTTAAAAAATTTAAAAAATGGAGTCGCTAACCAGTTTAACAGGTAAAAAAAAAAAATGAAATTAGGGTTTTCGAGTAAGAAAACCTTAATTAGGTCACTAGTCTGCAGGTATTCTAAAAAATTTAATTTTTAGAAATGATTTTTTATTTTTTTATTACAAATTTCTAAAAAATAAATTTTATTTTTTAACGGTTTTTTTAAAGGTATCTACGTACTTGCTAATCGGGATCAAATCAGCATAGTTCTTTTTTATAAAATATTCAATGGGTGGATTTTTTTTATTTTAAAACTCGAACCAAGTTTACATTTTTATCAATTTATTATTTGAAGAAAAAAACCCTAAAAAATCTAATTTTCCTAAATTAAACAAAAACCCTAATTAACCATCCCTTTTTTTTTTTAAAATAACTCAATTTAAATTTTTTATTTTTTTTTAAAACTATTAAGTTTCAAAAATATATTTTTATTAGAAAGATGATTTTTTTTTTCAAGAAAGGCTAACTTAACTAAAAAAAATTGCAAAATAAATAATAACAAAAAAAATTGCACTTAAAAAAATTAATCAATAATAAAGATAAATAACCAATAAAGCAAATTAATAAAAAACTTCTAAAATAAGTAAAAAATAAAATAAAAAATATTGGAAATTTTACTTAGTGTTAGATTGTCAGTGTTAGGCGGTGGTCTAGGCATGCATAGGCGATATTGTGGGCGAGCACAAGCGGTGAACCAGGCGTACACGAGCCAGCACTTGAGCAGTACTAGGCGTGCACACAAGCGACTGAGGGCAATGACCTTGGCGGGCGGATGGATGATAATAGGGGTGATAGTAGACGATGGCTCGAGCGAGGACTAGGCAACAGTAAGGGCAATAGTAGGCGATGGTTCGGGCGATGACTAGGCAATAACAAAGGTAACAGTGGTCGATGGCTCTAGGTGATAGTGGATGACAGCAAGGACGACAGTAGGAGATAGTAAAGGCAACAGTAGGTGATGGCTTTGGGCATTAGTGGGCAACAGCAAGGCTGACAGTGGGCAAGTGGATGGACGATGCTTAAGTAATGGCTTCGGCATGCATGATGGGTGTCTGGGCAGTAGCTTAGACGAAAGCAAGGGTGTATGTGAGTGATGGCTTTAGGCAACAGTGGTGATGGCACGAGCGATGGAGTAGGCGTGCAAGGGCGATGGCACGGGCAGTGATTTGGGCGGCACTGTAGGTGATTTGGGCAGTACGGCGATGAATCTAGTTAACACTGGGCGATGAAGTGGCGGTACTATGGGCGGCGCGACACTGCTAGGGGTGGCGCATGGTGGTTTAGTGGTTTGTCGGTTTGTGGCGGTGTTTAGTTTTGTGGTAGTGTGTGAGGATTATGGTGGCGTGAACTACGTGGTGGTTGCGCATGGAGTCTTCTGACGGCATGTATAGTGTAGTTGTGGTGCGTGAGGTTTTATGGTAGCGCGTGAAGCTGCGTGGGTGTTTGTGGTGTTTTTGGGTAGAAGTATGATTAAAAAACCTGGTTTTTTCAAATCCCCAGCCAACGTGTTATTTTTAAGCTCAAAATCGAGTCTCTCGTATCGAAGATATGAAATATTTGATTATGATTCTTCCAAGATTTACCTCAGCTTCTAGAAACCTTAGTTAGCTCAGGCTTTTCTTTTTAGGCTCAACCTGATATAATTTAGCCCAATAATTCCTTAATCTGATTTAACTCCTTAAATTAGACAAATTAATTAATTCAGCCCATTTTACTACTTGATCTAATAACTCAACTTACTCCAACTTGACATGACTCAACATGCTAAGACTTAACTTAATTTTCCTATTTTTTTTATTTTTATTTTTAATTTTTAATTTTGTTAACTTAGCGAAAAAAAAACAAAAATCAGCAAAAATAAGGTCTCTATAGTTGCCCCTTTTTGTAGTGAAATTTGATTAGAACTTTACTATAAAGACAAAAGAGATACCCATTTTTATCAAACCTTACTTTGAACTGATCAACTAAGCTATGTTTTATTTTGATGAAGGTTATCAACTTGAAAGGTCAATATAAAGAATAAATTACCTATCTTGAAAGGACGGGGCAAATGAATGCTTATCTCGAAAAAAAAAAGCGAAAGGTTAGGGGGGGCCTATCTTAAAGCGATAGGGCTTAGTGGTGTCTATCTTGAAAAGAAAAAGCAAAAATTTCAAAAGGGCTTATCTTGGAAGGATAGTGGGGGCCTACCTTGGAAGGATAGGACTTAGTGGTGTCTATCTTCAGAAGGATATAGTAAAAATTTCAAGGGAACATATCTTGGAAGGATAGGGCTTAATGGTATCTATTTTAGAAGGAAAGAGCAAAAATTTTAAGGAGGCCTTATCTTAGAAGGATAAGGCAATAACCATTAGAGGTAAAATTAACTTGTTTTAGTTTGGTAGATAATCCAAAGAGGATAGATCTCTCTAAGATTTAAAAAAAAAAACTTGTTTTGGTTTGATGGATGATTCAAAGAGGATAGATGTCTTCGAGATTTTTGAAAACCTTTTTTTTTTTTTCGGGATGAAGAATTTCTTAGATAGCAATTGATTGGCATGCCTATATCGACATCCTGATATTCACTCATTCAATCAGCAGGATTTCACCAAAGGATTGTGATTGCTTCTTCTTTCTTTCTGCCTCTTGTAACTGGACTATGTTCATGCCTTGAATTTGCTTTGCTTTGCACCAAATTTCAATTTCTACTCTTCATGACTTTTGAACGATAAATCTCTTTTTGAAAGAAACAAGATTAAATTATTAAGAACATTCGATTTCATTTTTTTTTTCTCTAGTGATTCATTGGTGAGGGTTTTGTATTTAAGTATTGGAGGCTAGAAAAACATGGTACTCAATGACCATCCGAATTTGAAAACATTCATAGGTATCAACTTTACTTGTAAACGACGATAGATTAACTACAAACTTATTCAAGAAAAATTGAAATCTTTATTGAACTCAGTTTTCCTAGATAATACAACTTGATTACATCTGAATTCACCTATCCCCTTAATTCCAGGGCATCCATCTCTATCAATGCTAATGCACCTCTTGATAGTACCCTTTTCACCACATATGGGCCTTCATAATTCGGAGCAAACTTGCCTTTAGGGTCTTTTACAATCGGTAAGACTTTCTTTAACACTAAGTATCCCCCTTTGAAGTACCTTGGGCATAATTTCTTGTTAAAAGCTCGTATCATTCACTATTGGTAACATTGATCATGACATATCACTACAAGACTTCGCTCATCTAGGAGATTCAAATGCTCCATTCTCTTCTTCACCCACTTTGCTTTATTGAGTTGAGTTTCTTCCAATACTCAGAATAAAGGTATTTCTACTTCTACCGGTAGTATTGCTTTAGTTCCTTATACCAACAAATACGGGGTTGCACTAATAAAGGTTCTGACTGAGGTTCTGTAAGCCATGATGGCAAAGGGAAGCATCTAATGCCAATCTTTATAAGTGATTTCCATCTTGTCAATGATTCTTTTGATGTTCTTATTTGTGGCTTCAACTACCCCATTCATTTGAGGTCGATATGGAGTTTAATTTCTATAATTGATCTTGAATTGGCTATACGCTTCATCCATCAACTTGTTATTTAAATCTGTCCCGTTGTTTGTAATAATAGAATCGAGTGCACCTTATCTTGCAATAATATCTCTTTCAAGAATTTGACCACTACTCCTTTGGCGACTGTAGCATACGACGCTACTTCTACCCACTTAGTAAAATAGTCAATCGTGACTAAAATGAATATATACCTGTTTGAAGTTGTTGGAAAAATTGGACTGATCATGTCAATTCCCCACATCAAGAAAGGCCAAGGAGTTGATAACACATGCAATTCTTAGGAAGGAACGTTGATTTAATTAGCATACACCTAGCATAGGTGATAGTGCCTTACGTGCTTGATACAATCTGATTTCATCATCATTCAAAAATACATCATTAAAAAATACACCATTCTTATGATCTTTTTGGCTAGCATATATCCATTGATGTGAGGACCACAAACTCCTTCATCTACACACCTTAGTAGTGTTGCATTTGGTGATCTCTTGTACAACGTGGCTCCACTTAATAAGAAATGAGTAGCTAATCTTCTTAAAGTCTTTTTGTCTTTCTGATCGGTATCTTTAGGAAATTCCCCTGTTTGAAGTAACTTCTTGATATCATGATACCGAGGTTCTTTTGTTCCCTTCCCTTCAACTACAAGGAAAAAAGCTAGTTTTTCTTCCACTTCAATTTTCAAGGGCCGAATTTTTATTCCGTCTGTGACTTTTACCGTTGACGCTAATGTAGCTAGTGCATTAGCAAAATGATTATGGATCCTTGGAATGTAAGTAAGTGAAATCTCTTGGAATTTTTCAATTAGCTTACTTAAATGTTCATGGTAAGGTATCAATTTCACGTCTTTCGTCTTATATTCCCTTAAGATATAGAGAATTATAAGGGAAGAATCTCCGTATACTTCCAATTCTTGTATTCCCATATCTAGCACCATTTTGAGCCCCAAAATACAGGCTTCATATTCTGCTATGTTGTTGGTATATAGGAATGTTAATGTTGTTACCATAGGGAAATGATTACCCTTAGGAGATACTAATACTACTCCTATTCTACATCTAAACATGTTAGCTATTCTATCAAAATATATTTTCCATCCCAACTTCTCATTACTCAATTCATTCGTTACTATTACATTTTCATCGGGAAATTGTGCTTTTGAACCTTTGTCTTTCTCTTCTAATGGGTATTTTGTCAATTGATCAACCATTGCCTGCCCCTTGATATCACTCTAACTTATGTACTTGATATCAAACTCAAAGAGTAGCATCTGCAACTTAGTTATTCTCCCAATCAATGCCGACTTTTTCGCTAAATACCTCAACGGCTTATGTTTTGTCAACAACTCTATTAAATAATAGAGAGTGTGCCACTTGAGCTTATGCATCACGCATGCTAAGGTGCAATATGTCCTTTCCACTTCTGAGTATTTTTTCTCACCTTTTGTGAACTTCTTGCTTAAATAATATATAGGATGGTATTTTCTCCCCATTTCGTCTTTCTATCCTAGCACGTATCCCATCGATTCTGGAAGGATTGTTAAGTCAAGGATAAAGGGCCATCTTGGTATAAGAGTGACCAGTATAAGAGGATTCATGAGATATTTTTTTATTTCAGCAAGTGCTTGCTTGTACTCTTTATCACATTCAATGGTTGCACTCTTCCTCAAAAGTTTAAATAACAGCTTACATTTATCAGTTAGCTACGATACGAATCGAGCAATGTAATTCAATCTTCCCAATAGTCCCCGACCTTCTTTGATAGTCTTTGGTGTAAGCATGTTCACGATTACCTTAATTTTATCTGGGTTTACTTTAATCCCTTTTCTACTAATTACAAAACCCTACAATTTGCCCGAAGTTACTCAAAAAGTATGCTTTCCTGAATTAAGCTTCAGTTGAAATTTCCTCAATTGTTCAAATAACTTTCGTAAAATATCTACATTATTTTTATCTTCTTTAGATTCCATGATCGTATCATCTACATAAACCTTGATTTCTTGATGCATCATGTTATGGAACAAGGGAACCATAGTGCGCTAATAAGTTGCCCCAACATTCTTCAACTCGAAAGGCATTACGCGATAACAAAACGTCCCCTAAGTGGTAAGGAAAGTTGTTTTGATTTTACTTTTTTCTGCCATTTTAATTTGATTATACCTTGAGAAACCATTTATAAACGAGAAAAGATGGTTCTTGGCTATATCATCCACTAATAAGTCAATATGTGGCAAAGGAAAGTTATCTTCAGGTGTCGCTTGGTTTAAATAACGAAAATCTACACAATCCCTAACTTTCCCATTTTTCTTCAATACTGACACTACATTGGCTATCCATTTGGGGTAATCCGATACTTCTATGAACCTAACTTCTAGTAACTTCTTCACTTCTTCTTTTATTTTGAGAAGCATATCTAACCTAAATCTTCTAAGCTTTTGTTTTTTTTGATTTAATTTCCTCCCTGGTTGGCAATTTGTGAACTACAATAGAAGAATCTAAGCTGGGTATATCTTCATAAGACTAAGCAAATGTATCTAAGTATTTTGATAACAATCGTGACAATTCCTATTTCTAATTATCCGTTAAATTATCACCAATTTTCAAGTTTCATGGATTTTCCTCTATCCTCAAATTAATTGCAACCATTGGTTCGTCAATAATTACTCTACCATGTTTATGTCAATGTTAACTCTCCTGAATTTCATTTGGAGTCTCGATATCATCTCTGATGTTTGACCCAGTAAGGCTAAAGGTGATTTGGCACTTTCATCGTTTACAAGCGTGTGATATCCATTACGTTTAACATTTTTATTGGATCTGAAGAATAAGGAAAAAAAGAAAAAGATAACGAATAAATAATAAAGAAGAATTGATATAAAGAAAGGAATGAACTTTATTGAATGAATGAATCCAAATTGCCTAAAAGAAAAGGCCTAATTAATCGAACTAACTATCAAAATAAAATGATACTAATTAATCTAATTTTGTATTTCTAAAGAGACCTATTAACGGGAATAGAAAACCAGTTGCATAAGGGAACTGGTACATCAATATCTTCTCTCTCATCAGGACCGATGTTGCATTGCTGAACCAAAGCCTTGGATAGACTGGCTACTTTAGGTTCTTGAACACTAGCTAATACTGGGAATGTCTGGTGAATGTTTGGAAATTCCATATGAGTATAGTATAGTTGATCTCCTTTCTTGCTTCTAATTTTAGCCTTTGTTTCTCAAATCTCCTCTTTAATGGGCTCATATCTAAGTTCGAATGTTCCAATTTGCTGCTTAGGTTGTTTCAAAGGACCCTGTGCCACCTGCCTTGCTTCTTTAATCACACTAACTTCGTCAAAAATCTGCAACCCTGGCTCTTCCAATTCTTCATCCTTGATAAAGGTAATAATCGTCTCTCTGTAAATCTCATAGTCTTGCTCCCCAAGAATAGTAACCAACTGCCCGTTAGTTATGAATTTCACTTTCTGATGTAGACAAGATGGAATTTCCCCTACTGAATGAATCTATGGTCTTCCTAGTAGAAGATTGAAAGTTCGTAGGATGTCAAGAACTTGAAAGGGAATAGTAAACATTTGCGGGCCAATCTTGACTTATGGCCCAATTTCTCCGATTATCTCCCTTTGATCCATCAAAATCTCTTATTAAAATCGAGCTAGGATTTATCTCAATTGCATCGACTCTGAGTAAATTTAACATCATTGAATGACATACATTCAGTGATGACCTATTATCTATTAGAACTCAAGCAACTACTTTTCTTATACACTTAACCACTACGAAGAGGGGCTTTGTGTGCTGGTCTCCTTCTTTACCTAGCCCATTTGGCGATAATGAAATCTATTCCATCACAAATATCGAGTTTACCACCAACCCGAGTTTTTCTATAGAAATCCCTTTAGGTACTTTTACCTCCTTCAAAATTTTGATTAATGCTTCCTAATGAGTATCTTATGACAACAGTAGGCCTATTAAGGAGATTTGGGTTGGTACTTTGGATAACTAGTCCATTATCTTATATTCATTGGCCTTCACTATCTTCTTGGCAACATTCTGATCTTTATCATTCGTATCTTCAAAAATCTTTCGAGAAGCCTCTTCCACAGTAATCTTCCTTTTGGCCTCCTCATATTGATCATAAACTCGTCCCGAGCATGTAAGTCTACCAATCATGAGTAATGAGGCTCTGGTTGTTTGATTCACCGCCTGATAATCTAGGGGTGCTGCTTTGTAATTTTCTAAGGCTATCGAGACATTGATAGCAATATTCTTGGGCTTTCCTAATTCATTAAATTTCTTAATCTTCCCATTATATTCGAAAACCAGTGGCTTGGGCTCATCTCCAATCATTCCAACTGTTTCAGCCGCCTTCTTGGCTTCTGTAATAAATTTGTCCTCTTCTTCAAATTCTGGAACCCATGTAGTAAGTGGGGCGTCAGTATATATGGTGGGTGTATTGGCATAATCCACAAGATACTAAAACTTCTTTATTATTTCTTCTAGGGTGTTAACCATCGAATCTCTAGCTTCATATCTTTTCCTAAGCTCCTTTTGAGTACTTCTCTTTCGTAGTTTTGGAACTATCATAGACATGATATCAACTTTCCTTATCTTCCCATCCTTCAACAATCGATATATTGCCGGTTTAGTCCGGGTTTTATCCCTAAGATTCATATTCTGCAAGTACCCAACTTGCCTTAGATTCTATGCTATCTCCTCAATAGTGATGGGTAGATTGTTTAGATCAATCTCCGGTTCAAAAATTTCAGTAATGATCATATCGATCGAATTTCCATGATCTAACAAAGGGTTGTTACCTACATTGGGAGTAGGAGTTTGAATGAAATTGAATTGAACAAATTTTGCATCGATAAGATCCAGGATCTTATGTTTGAGTCTCCAACATTAGTCTATAGAATGCCCCACTTGCCCCAGATGACAATCACATCGAAGCTTCAAGTTATAATCCCTCAGTCTTTGTCTTTCCCTCGGTATTTCAAACATCAGAAGATTCTCCTTCCTTAGTTGTGCCAGAACTTAGCTTAAAGGAATGGGAATATAAGTAAATTGTCTTCTTTGTGGGTGGTTATTCTAATTCGGATTCGATGGGGGATTAGATCCTCCCATTATGGTTACTAGGGCTGTGGGTTAGACAAGGTTGGCGATATTGACAACGCTTACAGTGACTTCTTTGGCCTTATTGGAAAATCTCGTGGGAAGTATCTTCTTCTCACCTGCTTCGGGATTAAGAAGTCTCCTAATAGCAATAGCTTCCTAAATTCAACACCCCGAAGCTATAGTTTCTAGAAAGTTGGAGGTAAGGTGCTTGACCAGATGTTAGTAATATGGGCTTCTAAGAATATTAATGAAAGCGAAGGTCAAATCCTTCTCGATTAAGGGTGGAGTCACCCTAGCTAGCATACCCCCATATCTCTGAGCATATTCTTTAAAGTTCTCATTGGTCTACATACATAGATTATTCAGATCCTACCTAGATAGGGCTACTTCAATGTTGAACTTATACTGGTTTTAGAAAACACGTGCTAATTTATCCTAAGTATTGATCTCATTCATGTCCAATTGGGCATACTAAGTTAAAGTGGGCCCAGTCAAGCTATCCTAAAAAGTCTAGACCATAACCTTGTCATACTTTATGTATCTTCCCATTTTCCTAATGTATATCCTAACGTGGAGCTTTGGGCAACCAATTGCATCGTATTTCTCGAATTCCGACACTTTAAATCTTTTCGGGAAGTCATCGTCTTCATATGTTGGCAAATTAATCATCCCTATCTATTCAAACCCGTTAACCATTTCTAGGGTTTTCATCTTTTCGGTCAACTTCTGCATAAACTTTCTTTCCATCTCCCGATGTTTTTCCTCAATCTCCTTCCTATATACTCAGCATTAGGGACCGATTCTTCATCTTCCGAGGGTGAGGGGTCATTTTCGCATTCTGATTTGGGTTGACTTAAGATCTTTATCTGTCATTAAGAATCCTGATGGCTTAAGTGAGAGCTTGAATCTATTTAGCCATCCTGTTCATGTTTTCTCTTAGAGTTGCTACTCTCGGGTCAAACTCGATTTGATTGAAATTTCTAGTACCTTGAGTTGACATCTTAGCTTTTGAATGACTGAATATCGGGCTTCTAGTTGAGTTTGCTTGTTTGGACGCTATCTTCGAAATCATATGCAAAAACCTAAGTTTTAGATTTTTTGATAAATTAAAGATTTTTTTTTTGTCATTCTTGTTTTTCTCCCTTTTTATCAACTAGACAAGTAAATAAATAATAATAATGAGTAAGAGATTATGTAATTAATGAAAATTTTATTTACGAAAGCTGCAAATTTATTAATCATAAGATCTAACTTATACAACGAACTAAACAAAAAGAAAAGAACAACTCCTAACTAATCTTCCTAAAAACTTAAATCTTATATTTACAAGAGCCGACGGATCTAGCTGAAATGAGCTTCATCAATTCCCTCATAAGTTTTCGTACGGTAACATCCCTTTTCTCGAATCTTGCTCCTCAAGAATTGATTTTCTTTTAGTAGTCTCTCATTTTCCAACTTCAACTCCTCAATGATTCTCTTACTTTCTTGGAACTGGGCTTCAACTTTAGCCTGTATGGTGTCTCGGTAGGCCTGTTTTATGGGTGAAAGATTTACTAGTTCTGGTTCGTATTTGAATATGTCTGGCACTTCATACCATATCTTTCCCGTCTTCTTCAATTGATCATAGATGAATTACTTAGTTGCTCGGTACACTTTGACTTTGCCCCTCAAAGTTCCCACATTGACTATCTTCTTAACTTCTCTCCATTCCCACAGCTTCACAAGTTTTGCTAATCGTTAGATTAGAGCGGCCGTAGGTAGACAAGGATCTTGATAATTTACTATGACGGTATCCAAGGAGTCTCTGTAGGCTATCTCTTGAAGTGGACCCAATTGTTTGGTGACACAAGCTGGGAAGTATCCTGTATAGTCAATAATGCTAATAAGGGGGACTCCTGCATAATCCATGCATCTTACGATGGCTTGAGTGTAGTGGTACCATCTAGCTGTCCACATAAAGTTTAATGTCTGCATTTTGCTAATAACTGACACCCATCCATTAAACCGAGCTTCCTTTGATACCTTGAGGTAGTTGGCAAAGTCATCAATTAGATTCACATTTTCTACTAAGGACTCTTTGAGAAGATTCCCCCCATACCCTTGTATGTGACTGAGAAACCACACAGCAAGGATTGTAGGGTTAGTCGTAAAATAAATGTGCTCCTACTTCTTCAAATAGGTAAGTGTCCTAAACTGTTCTGCTAATAGCGTCAGTACATAGGATTTACCAGCCAAGAATTGAGCTACTAACTCAATAGCCCTATAGTGGACTTGACCATATATCTAAAGGAAAACAGTATTGTTTGAAACATTACTACAATAAGTGCATTGACCCTCTTTTCGGCCTACGATTCATATCCTCTACAGAAGATCTGCCAATATCTCTGATAGGCATTTGGGCTTGAAAACCACTCCATTAATCTTAGGATGCTAAGACATTTCTGACCTTTTGAAGACAAGAATGGTGCCAAGGCTGACTTCTTGACTCCTAACAATATCATTAAAGCTTTCTTCTGTTGGACTCTGAGATCAAGGATAGCTATGCTTGCTTCGAGGGGTAGAGTACTGAGTAGTTGCGAATACTCTTCTACAGTAGGTGTGAATACATGTGGGCCAAAGTTGAAAACTGTAGATTTTGGATCCTAATAATAGATAAGGGCTTAAATTAGAGGCCAATAGAGCTAGACCCGCATAAGGGATATGACTGGCTTGATCTTCTTACGAATGTGGGCTTGGTAGGCGGAAGTTGATTCAACCAATCTCTTAAGACGGCCTCGTAGAAAGAGTCTTTATCCAATGGGACTTCATGGATGGGTTCTGGACTGATACTACCCTGACTTTTCATATCTATATTACAAAAAGATGTAAACAAAATAAAAGACAACAAGTATTTACAACAAGGCCACTAAATTTAGAGCAAAGTTAGATATGATGTTAATAATTTCGCAACTTTTTTAAAGATTTTTTTAGCAAATTGTGCAACCTTTCATTGACTAAGGAATGAAAAAAAAAAAAACAAAATAATATACATATAGCATAAGAAAATAAAACATTAACAGAGATACGAGCGTGATCAAACATATAAAATGCAACATGTTATATACAAATGCAATGTAATAGGGGTAGGTGAGTAATAAATTATCGGAAATATGATGAATCTGCAGTCGGGAAATACACTTATATATGAGCAAGCATGAAATAGGATTTTTTTTTTTAAATGAGGCTCATAAATACTTATATGTAAGGGTCACTGGTTTTTTTCTTTTAAATTTCCCCTTTTATTGAAGAATGAGAACGAACCAACCATAAATTGATGGGGCTTTCCTATAATTTAAGAACAACTATCCCTTTTTCGAAAAGAATGATGCAAGAGGGTGAGGTCTACGAGTCCCAAGCTTCGTAGCTTTAAGGCTTTCCGAAGAGAAGTTTAGTGGGCTACATCGAAGCTTGAGTGGGCTTACCTATCACTACCAGGCTAGGATAAGGACCTCAGCGACTTAAGGGTTACACAATGGCGGCCCGTCCTAAGTTTCTAAGGTAACTTAAGTCCGACTACATCTAAATACGTAAATGATTATTGAAAAAGAAAAAAGGAATCCTCCTCAATTCTCCAAAAAGGTCCATTGGGCCAAGCTTCTTTTTTTTTTTTTCTCTCTTAAGGTTTGCATCACTAAAAAATAATTAGTACAACTATAATACAATACAAAAATAAAATAATAATATAATAGCCCATCACTAATTTTTTAATTTTTACATGGCTAACTCACCAAGCGTCTCTAGTGGAGTTGCCAATTATGTTGAATCCTATTTCGATTTGCTTAATTTAACTAGCCGCTTAATATAAATTACTCGACAATAAACTGATAAAATATTTTTCTTAAAAACTTTTAAAAATGGAGTCACCAACCGGTTTAATTGGTAAAAAAAAAAATGAAACCACTGGTATGTACGTATTCTAAAAAACTTTAATTTTTAAAAAATTAAATAAAAAAACTAGGTTCGTAGGCTAACCTATTAAGACTAAGTCACCATGTAAAAAAGAAAAAATTGATGGGCTTTATTTTTGTAATTTTTTTGAAGATATTAAAAATATACCTACGTCCACAAAATGTAGTTAAAAATGATTTTTTATTACGAATTACTAAAAGAAAATTATTTTTTAACAGTTGGCTCGAAGATGTTTATATATCCGCTAGTTGAGATCAAACCCGTCGTAGTTCTTTTTTATAAAGTATTCAATGGGCGGATTATTCTTATTTTAAAAACCGAGCCAAGTTTACGTTTTATCAATTTATTATTTGAAGAAAAAAACCTTAAAAAATCTAATTTTCCTAAATTAAATAAAAACCCTAAATAACCATCCCTTTTTTTTAAAAAAAAATACTCAATTTAAATTTTTTATTTTTTTCAAAACCACTAAGTGTCAAAAATATATTTTTATTAAAAAAATGATTTTTTTCAAGAAAGACCTAAACTAAAAAATAATTGCGAAATAAATAATAACAAAAAAAAACTTACACTTAAACAAAAAAATTAATTAATAATAAAGATATATAACAAATAAAGAAAATTAAATAAAAAACTACTAAAATAAATAAAATAAAAAAATATTGAAAATTTTACCTAGCGTCGAGTCATTAGTGTTGGACGGTGATCTAGGCATACACGGGCAACATTGTAGGCGAGCATAGGCGATGAATTAGGTTTGCACGGGTGAACGCCTAGGTGATATTGGGCATATGCATAATTGAGTAAGGGCAACGACTTCGATGGGCGGATGGGCGACAATAGGCAATGGCTCAGTGAGGATTGGGCGATAGTAAGCTATGGTTCTGGCAAGGATTGGGCGGCAACAAAGGTAACAGTAGGCAATAGCTCTGGGCAATAGTGGACGATGGCTCTAGACATAAGTGGGCGACAACAAGGGTAACAGTAGGCGAGTAGATGAACGATGCTTGGGCAATGGCTTAAGCATGCACGACGGGTGGCTGGGCAATAGCTTGGGTGAGAGTAAAGGTGTATGTGGGCGATGGCTCTGGGCGACAGTGGCGAAGGCACGAGTGATGGAATAGGCATATGAGGGCGATGCACAAGCGGTGATTTGGGCAATACGACGATGGCTATGGGTGATAGTGGGTGATGTACAGGCAATGGAGTGGCGGTGCTATAGGCAGTACAACAGTGCTAGGGGTGGCATGTGGTGGTTTGGCGGTTTGCAATGGTGTTTGGTGTTGTGTAGTGTATAGGGATTATGGTAGTGTGTGCGGTGTGGTGGTGGTACATAGGGTCTTATGACAGCGTGTATGGTGTGGTGGTGGTGCATGAAGTTGCGTAGGTTGTTTGTGGAGTTTTTGGGTAGAAGTGTGATTAAAAAACCCATTTTTTTCAAATCTTTGGCTAACATGTTATTTATAAGCTCAAAATAGAGTCTCTTATATTGAAGATACGACTCGACTCATAACTCAACTTGTTATGACTTAACTTAATTTTCTTCTTTTTTTTTTAAATTTCCGTTTTTATTTTTTATTATTTATAGCTTGGCTAAAAGAAAAAATCGATAAAAATGAGGTGTTTACAATTATAAGTGAAAGTTTTTTGAAAGCGAAAACTCTTTTTGTTTGTGATTTACTTGGGAGCTTAGTAATCATTAGGGCTTAGCATGGGGAATAGCAACCGGATAGGTTCTTTAAAATATCAAAGAAAATGATAATGGAATAGTCGACAAACATAGTAGATTCTGTGAGCTACTTAAAGAATATGATGCATCGACAGATACAACATGACTTAACACTTCTCTTGATATGACTCATAAGCTGATGTTAAGGTTTAATTGCCACTAACCTCAAGCTACTCATTACGATTAGATAAGAGTGTAAAGAAAATGTGCTCGAAGAAGGACATCTTACAAGAATAAGTATATTCAATATCAGAAATGGTGCATGATCCCTTATGGCTACAGAAAAAGGACTATTAATAGTAAGTCCTTCAAGGAAACAATAAAAAAAGGAAAATTACATAAAAGACAATAAAGAAAGATATTCCTAATATATACCAAAAAGGATAAATTAGATAAATGATAGAAAGGGAATATAGTATTGTAGATACCTAATTTTTGCCTCTCTTTTTATTTTTAGATTAAGTTATAGGGTCCTAAATTAGAAAAAAGTTTTAAAAAATAGAAAATTAAAGAAAACCCCAAAAAATAGGAATTTTAGAAAAATACAAAAAAAAAGGAAGATAGGAAAAAGCATAAGAAAATAAGAAATTTACAAAAAAAAATGGAAAAATTTCGGAAAATATATAAGAAATTTGAAAAGTTAAAGAAAAATTTAAAAAATGAGGAATTTAGAAAATAATAAATTTTTAAGTTGCTTGGATAGAGTAGATTTAGTTTAATTAGACTTAAAATGAAGGACTACTGGACCTGCGTTTAGATTTAAATCTAACTTAGGCTAACCTAGTCTTAATTGCACATATGGATATGACACATGTCAACGGCCTAACGGTAAAACACTTAGACTAAGTGTATGGATTAAGTTAGAGGACAGGGGTTCGAAGCTCGCTGGAAGCATGAAGATGGTTTTTTATCTTTTTCTTTTTTAAATCTACATATTGCCACATGTCAAAACATCACTGGGCTACGTGTCTAATTGTGACATGTAGCACATTGTGATTCGCTTAGACAATACACATTCTTTCCCCCCATTTTTCCCTCCCTTTCCTTATTATTCCCCCTCTCTTTCTTTCTTTGAAAAAGAAAAACATACACAAACAAGAAAAGAGGGGGAAGGGGGTGGGGGTGCGGGTGGTAATAGAAACACAGCATACAAAAAAACAAAAAAAAAAAGTAGAGGAGAAATTTTCTTTTTTTTTTTTTTCTAAATCCATACACGTACACAAGCAAGGGGGACCCACTATTGTCTGACCTACACACACTCTCTCAGTTATCTCCCTTTTTCCACTAGACTCTTTTCTCTCTCTTCTCGATCGTCTCTCCCTCTCTCTTTAACCCCCACTCTTGGCTGGCCACAATAGCCTACGTTGAACCACTAAGGCCACACACGCCACACATACTGACCTTGACCTTCTCTCTCTACCCCTAGTCTCTATCTCACAAACAACTCTCATATAACTCCCTCTTTCACTCATCCAACCCATGAAACCAAGCAAGCTCCACCACATACGAATATCAACTAAACCAACTTACGGCCAAACCCTCAGATCTTCAGACCCTCACTCCCCACACTGTTTCTCTCTCTCTACTCCATTACACCCCACTACTTTCCGTCGACTGCTCAATCCTTGTGCACTAGACGAATAACAAAGCCCTAGAACCCCATCCACTCTCACCCTTCGCTTAACCTAACATCTACACCAAACCCACAAACCAACGCAACACTAACACACAACCGACCCTCACCTTCTCTTTATCATTGAATCCCACACCCATTGTCGTACAAACCATAAACACAACGCTACTACATTCATGATAGCCTTTTCTCTCCCTTACAACCGCATAGTGATACCCACTGAACCAACCTCACCTCAGATCTGAATCGCTTCCTTCATCCTCCATAATCAATCTACTTATCAACTTGTCTCTTCAGCTCGGCAACTTGCTTAAGGTTGAGCCTATAAGTAGGTCAGTTAGGTTGAATAGCTCTAGGTTGAATGCCAATGCAATGCTCTATACCTCTAATAGGTAGTTATCCTTTCAACATCTTAGCAAGAAATAGGTTGGCATACTCTTGTAGTAAAGTCTATACCGCGATACATAGCTCTGGCCTTTCTCAACTCTAGAAGTTTCTTGACTAACAAGATCATACATTCTTCCATCATAGTGTCTCTAGAAAATTAGGCTCAATAAATCACTATAGACTTCCACTACAATGATCAGCTAATCTTCTCTTATGACTCTTATACTTCCTTGGGGCTCATTAGGGTCAGTTTAACCTTCTTCCCATCCTTTTAGAACATATAGGTATTCCTAAATCGATCATGCAACAATCTCAAATCAAATAGCCATGGTTGACCAAGTAAAATGTGTGCAGCACACATAGGTAGGACATCGCATAGTACCCCGTCCTTATATCTATCACCAACAATAATTGACGCTTTAACTTACTCAGTAATAGGTAGACCTCCCTTCTCATTTAGCTAATGAATCTTGTATAACTTACGGTAAGGGTAGGTCAGCAATTTTAGGGCCTTCAGCACTCCTTGAGCTATTATGTTGGTACAGCTTTCTTCATCAGTCATCAAAGCACACAGCTTGCCATTCACTTAGTAGTTTATATGAAAGAGGTTCTCGCTCTACTCGTTCTTATCAAAATCTTCTTGAAATTCTTCTTACAGCTGATCAACTCCTACTTCATCTTCTCTTTCACTAGTACTTTCCACTTTGAATTGGGGCTTGTCTCCCTTGATGGTCATGACATGTCTACTTAGGCACTAACTAGCCACGTGCCCAAAACCACGACACTTGAAGTACTTGATCTCTTAGGTCTTCCTCCCTAAACTCTAACCTTGATCCTTCTTGACCTCATGCTCTTCAGCTTTGCTCTTACTTCGCCTATCATTAGGTCAGCTTAGCAGTTGACATCAGTGATTTACATTGGAACTATATTGAGCTTAGTCATACCCTAGTTGGCTAAGCATACTACTTTTGCTTAGCAAGCCAAAGGTTGCTTAGCACTCAGTTGATTTGATTTTGCCTTTGCTTTTTTACCTTATATATTACTCAGATGGTCTCAACTAGAATCTTAAGTCTTTATATTTCCTTAATTTTATCAATTTCAGTCCTTGGCATAGAAATGAACCATGTTATGGTCCTCACTTCAGGTTTGTCAACATCACATTTTATCATCATTAGGTAGAACACTTGAATATACTCGTCTATTGATCTGTTACCTTGTCTTCTGTCTTATAAACCTTGGAAAGTACCTTGCTTGTAGTGTTTGGGAACAAACCTATTCCTTAAAACACTGTTCATCTCGTTCCATGTTCAAACTTCTCATTGAGCTCTTTGATGTATATTTTGTAACTTCTTCCATCACATTATAGCGTATCTAGTGAAAACGTAACCACTTGAATACGAACAACATCTTTATAGTCATAAAAGTCAAATATCTTTTCAATCATCTTTTCCCAGTCTAGGTATTCATTAGCATTACTAAACCCATTAAAGCTAGGGATCTATACCTTGAGGTGCTCAACTCAGTCGGGAGCTCCAAGCTCACTCTCCTCTATTCCATCATACTACTCCTCATACACCTCAACTTCATCTCACTCAAGTTTCCTTCTCACAACTTTGTCAACACATTGGGGTGGAGCTAGGTTTATGTTAATAGCTTTAGGTACCTGATTCTCACCCATCTGTCTTCTCGGTCTATTTCTCACTTCTTATCCTAATTCAACAATCCTCTCTTGAGGCCTAGCCTCTATCACCTTTTGAACAATAATAACCAGATTGGTCACAATCATAATAAGGTCTTGTATTTGCTTGTCAGTAGTTCATAGGGTCTCTTGAGTTATACGGCAATGATCAAGAGTATTACTCTTAGCATCATTAGTCTCCCCTCGAGCATTATGATTTGACATTCTCAATATAAAACTTTAGGAAATCTATTGCTTACAGAAAATTCTCACAACCCTTGAAAATACTAGCTCACATAATTACTTAAGGAATTGCTCTGTTTTTCCACACAAAAACAGAGTACAACAAAACATACACAAAATATAACAAGAGGAACTACTTCAAAACTTAGCTTTTTGTTGCAACCTCAAGCTTTGATACTAGGATTTTACAATATGCCTAAGAATCACTAGGGCTTATTGTCAAGAATAGTGATTAGATGGGTCCTTTAAAATATCGAAGAAAATGAGAATGGAATAGTAGGTAAATATAGTAGCTTTCATGAGCTATTCGAAGGATATGACACACCAACGAATACAACATGACTTAACACTTTGCTTAATATAACTCATAAGCTCATGTTAAGGTCTACTTGCTACTTACCTTGAGCTACCTGACAAGATTAGACAAGATTGTAAAGAAAATGTGCTTAGAGAAGGGTATCTCATAAGAATAAATATATTCAATATTAGAAAAGGTGAAGGATGCCTTACGACTATAGAAAAAAAAACTATTTATAGTCAATCCTTTAGGCAACAATACAAATAAGAAAAATTACATAAAGACAATGAAGAAAGAGATTCCTAATATGTATAAAAAAGAGTAAATAGGACAAATGACGAAAGGGGAATATAGTACAAATGCCAAAAAAGTAATGAGGGGTGGTAGCCTATTAATGGGTTCTTATTGGTGACTCTTAGGACATAATAGTTGAGCTTTGATGAAGTTGTGGCTTCCATAGATGGATAGTATTTGGAATTGCTAAGCGAAATGATGGATGTAGTTGCTTAAAGGGCTAAAAGAGGAGGGCTTCTTGTGTAGAGGCCTTAACACTCAATAAGTCGGCCTCGGCACTTACCATGTCTATAGATAGGAACAGTAAAGTTTGACATGCAGTCACCGACATTTGGTAACTTGGCCTTAGCACTTGTTAAGTCAGCTTTGACACTTAAGTGGTTGGCGATTGGATAAAGATTAGAGCAACGCAAAGTGTATCAGGGTTGGGGTCTTAAGGAGTTCATCGATAACTCTTCTACATACAAGTGTTTGTCCTTAGCAGGTTAACATGAGAGTATCCTCCTCTCGAGAGACTACAGGTATGTTTGAGTGAGGGGTTTAGAGGTTAGCAGTCTATTAGTTTGTACATTGGATTTGGTGGTTTGGTCATTTGTTTTGTTGCAGGAAGTTAACAAGAGGAAATCTACAAAAACAGGGCACACTGATCGATCGATATACCTATTGGCAATCGATCAGTAGCCACATTTCACCCTTGCAACCTTCTGTGATCGAAGTAAAGGATGACACCTAAGTTAGGAACCAATTGATGCATTGTTAAGTTGTTGATGATATCAATTGATAGGTAGCTTACTTGACAATCGATTAGTGTCATAGATTCCAACCTACATCATTTTGTGCTCATAATTGAAGTAAGGTGACTCTCCAAGCAATCAATCGATACAGAGTGGTGGCTAGAGAATTTATTATACCAATCAATCGGTAGCTTAGGTAGCGATTGAATGGAAGTACACTAAAACTAGCCATTGGATGCATTTAATGCTGTAATAGGAAGAAATTTGTAACCCCTATTTATACTCCAACTACCCATCAAAGAAAAAGAGAACTTTGATCTTCAATTGTAAATTCCAAACATTCTCTTATATTCGTGTACTCTATTAATTGTGCTTTGTCTTGTTATCTATTTAAGAGAAAAATTTAAGAGTGTAGTGCTAGGGTTTTATTACTTGCAAGTTCATCTAACTAAAGCACTACACTAAAACAATATAGATTGCACTCAAAGTGTAATTGAATGATTATTGTGTGTTTGAGAAGTGGTGTAAGCATGGTTGTCAAAATCACGATTCTATTATTCATTTCAATGCATAAAATCAATAGAATCGTATAAAATCGGTAAAATTGCAAACTTATAAAATCATACATCAAAGTTTATAATTTTAATGAAAGTCTGTAAATAAACAATTTTACATCTATTTTAATTAAGAAAAATATTATAAAATTATAAATTCGTGGAATCGTATTTTTGACTTGTGATTTTAACAACCATAAGTTTAAGCTCTTGATTGAGTATTGTGCTATTGTGACCAATAAAAGTGTATGAAGTCCTTGGTTGAAGGCATTGGTGTCTATGGAGAGTTGGGGGAGGTCTGAACTCTATATCATATCGCGGGTTGATCCTCTCTTACCCTATCTCTTTTATTTCCACGTTTACTATCATTGTTTTATCATTTAATTTGCTCACTATTATTGCATTTATCACTAAAATTCAGAGAAAATCAAATTTATCAATAATACTCAATTCACCCCCTCTTAAGTATTAGCTTAGTGTCTTTCAATTAGTATAAGAGCTAGTCTCTTATCATCTTACATAATCACATATTAGAGTAAAGATCATGACTTCAATGCAGTAGGTTTCTTAAAAGGACAAGTTATCAATAGGCCTCCTCTCTTAACTAAAAGTAATTATCCATATTGGAAGTACTGGATGACTATATTTCTTAAAGCTCAAAATAGATTACTATGGCAAATAGTTATTAAAGGGCCTTTTAAAATTGAAGGCAAAGAAGAAAGGAGCTATACCGATGATGATTGGAAGTTACTTAATTTGAATGATGTTGCTTTGAATATTCTCTATTATATTATATATGAAAATGACTTTAATAGAGTTTGTAGATGTAAAAATGCCAAAGAAATATGGAATGAATTAAGAAATACATATGAAGGAACAAGTAGAATAAGGACACCATGATTTACTTGTTATGAAGTCAATTTTAAAATTTTAGAACGGATTGAAATGAGACTATTGATGAAATGCATAATAGGTTCATCAACATCATAAATCCATTTAGTGCTCTTGGCAAATCATTTACTAATCTTAATATTAACTCCAAAATCCTTAGGTCTCTACCAAGGGATTAGGAAGCTAAAAGAATCATCATTGAGGAAGCTGATGACCTTAATACGATGCTTAAGGAGCAACTTCTTAGAACCCTTAAGATGCATAAAATGTTTAAAAGACAACGAGAGGATTCCAAGAAGAAAACAATTGCTTTAAAAGCAACCAAGAAAAGCACCTGTGAGGAAGAAAGTTAAGGTTATGAGATTACCATGATGGCAAGAAAGTTCAAAAAGTTTGTCAAATTCAACAAGAAGTTGAAGTAGGAAAAAGAGAGCAATGGAAGCACCTCAAAGTTCAAAAGTAAAAAGAGGAAAGTGACTAAATGTTACAATTTTCAAAAACCAAGGCATATCTAACAATATTGCTCATTGCTCAAGAAGGCCGATAAGGAGTCTCGGATGAAAGTAATGGTCGCCACTTAAAGTGATGATGATTTAAGTGACTTCGATAATGAAACTTACTTCATGGCCATTGATAATGAGGTATGTTCTACCTCACATGCTCATTGGAGTGCCATCTAGACCTTTCTAGAATTGGTTACTCAAAAAAGTGCTATCATATCTTTGTTGGATCACCTGCTTATTAGAGAGCTATCCTGTCCTTTATTGGATTGCATATCCATTAGAGCGCTATCCTATCCCTTGTAGGATTGCCTACTCAAAAAAGTACGATCATATTCTTTATAGGATCGCTTGCTCATAAGGGTACTATCTTATCTTTTATCAGATTGCTTGCTCATAAGAGCGCTGTTCTATTTTGTCTCTAATATAGCATTATCCTATTTTGTCTTGGAAAGATCTATCCTTTTGTGCAATTGATTCTTAAAGGGATTTGTCCACTTAAGAATATTTGACCTTTTAAGTTAAGACTCTTTTTAGTCAAAGTTCTTTTTACCCCAAGCTTTTAGGTTATAATCTTTTTTACTTGTCAATTCAAACTAAGATTTGGCAAAAATGGGCATGTCTTTTGTCTTTACAGTGAAGTTTTATTCAAAATTTCCTACAAAGAAGGACAACTATGGACACCCTATTTTTGTCACCCTTTTTATTAATTTTAGTCTCTTTTTATTTTTGGGCCAAGTTTACAAAAATAAAAAATAAAAAATAACAAGTGTTGAAAGTATTTGAGTCAAGTTTGTCAATCTTTTAAGGATGGATCAAGCAATAGTTGAAAATATACATGTGATTTCATGAATTCAGTCTTTAAAAATTTTGGCTTCATTAGAAAAATATTTTTTAAGAAAAGTTTAGTAAATTATTTGAGTTCATAAAATTGATTTTCACAACTAAACTAATAAAACTCTAGAGTTATTGAATTTTAAAAGTAGTGTTAAAAATATTTACATGTATATTTTAGGTTATATAAAAAGGCTAGGGTCATAAAAAAAAAAAAAGAATTAGGGTTTGTGCTTGAAAAAAAAAAAATTGAAGTTAAGCCTAACAAAAAAGGCTTAAGTTTAATTTGCATGCATATTATAATGAGAAAAAGCTGTTGGTTCAGTTAGTCAAGTGCTTGGTCTTAGAGAAAAGGATGAAAGGTTGTAAGTTCAATCTACACGTACCCCTCTTACACATGAACTCCTTTTTTTTTTTTTTTTCAAAGGTTACGTACTCATTTCTTCCTCATGTAGACATGACCAAGAAAATAGTTAGAAAGCATGAGGGCTTTTAGAACACGATTCTTGATAGTAGATTGGGGAAAATCTTCAAATTTTTTCTTGGATTTAGTGAAATCATTGTGGCAAAGATCAAATCTACTTAGAATATTGGTTAAGACTCTTGAAGACAAGATTTGATTATGATACCATGAACTTGATTTTATCCACGAACAATTTTAGTTTATCTAAGATTCAATTAGGATTTGAGCTATGAAAAATTATAAAAACAAGTGGGGGATAGCAGCGAAGTTGATTAATTGAGACCCAAGCTAATTGTTCTCCTGCTTCATTTACATGTAGTAGCAACAATTAGTAGTTGATACCAACTACTAATTGATAGCAGCAACCCCTTTCTTATTTGGCCTTCTCTCTCACCATGATGACCAACACTAACATGCAATAGTGTAAAAACCCATTATTTACCAAAAATCTATTGTAACCCTCTATACTCGAACAACGCAGTCATCCGTAGTATAGGTCACGTAATTGGTTAGTCGAGTGGGGTTGGTTAGGTTGTTGTTGTTTGTGTCTTACATGAATGTGGTTTATAGTTTTAGAGTGTTGGTCAGTTGGCTACATGGTATGTGCGAGCAATAGTCAAATTAGGAGAGTTACAACAATCTGGGTCGTATGGGGTTATGATGTCCATATGTGAGCAGTGTTGCACAAGGGAGGGATTGACAGTGGTAGGATGATGTAGTAAAGCGTTAAGTTAGGCTCGTGTCTTACCAAAAATCTATCGTAACCCTCTATACTCGAACAACCAGTCTGTAATGTGACCTATGGCTAAGACACGAGCCTAACTTAATGCTTTACTACATCATCCTACCACTGTTAATCCCTCCCTTGTGCAACACTGCTCACATATGGACATCATAACCCCACACGACCCAGATTGTTGTAACTCTCCCAATTTGACTATTGTTCGCACATACCATGTAGCCAACTGACCAACACTCCATAACTATAAACCACATTCATGTAAGACACAAACAACAACAACCTAACCAACCCCACTCGACCAACCAATTACGTGACCTAAACTAGTACAACTCTAACCAAACCAACTGATACGATAACCCCAGCAGCCGTGACTGTAAACCTTGAAAATTTTTATTAGAACCCTAAATTAGGTTCAAGTGTCCTAAATAACTTCATGAGTCAGTAAGGCCAAAATAATTAAAAACTTAGCTAAATTATAAACTCAAAATTACTATGAATGAGAAAAGCTTTAATATATTGATCAAAATCCTAATCATGTATAAAAACCCTAAACCCTATATACGTGTAAATATAAGATACTGTACCCGAACTTGATAAAAATCCTAAAACTAAAATTTTAAGCTTATAAAACATAAAAATTTACTCTAATGGAGATAAAGTCATAATTTGGTAAAATTATCGATAGATCCCCTTAATTAAGTAAAATCGTTAGCGAATGGATAAAGATAGGTCCTAAATATTTATAAATATAAAGAGTTGCAAATTGATTAAATAAATTAATAAGATAGCAGTATCATCTTATGATTATTTGTGACTTCATATATGTGTATATATATTTGTGTTAATAAGACAAAGAATAAAATTTATTTTCTTTCTTTTTTCTTTTCCTTCTTTCTTTTTTCTTTTCGTTTCTTCTTTTTCTTCTCCATGGTTTTAGTTGACATGTGTACATATGATTAGCACATGTGATAAAGTTGGATGAGTTCCATAAGTCAAGTTACAACTTTATCTTTTCTTTTTATATCTCTCTTCACTCATGCTGGTTAAGTATACCATCTAGGAAGCCCTCTCAACTTCTATTTTCTTTTTCAAATTCAACACAAATATCAAGTCTTCCATTTCCCCAATTGGCCTGACAATCATTCTCTTTCCTTTCAATCTTCTTTCTTTTGTTTTTCTTCATTTTCTCTAACTACTATTCAAATATAACTTCCACAACTTATTTCAATTCCACTATCATCTTAATATTACTTTCAAGAGGGAAAAAGAAGCCTCCATTTCAAGAATTGCAAGATCAAGTAATCAATGTCCTATTATGTTATTCTAATTTTACTTTGTAATTTTAGTTTATTTATTTTCTTAAGTTGATATGTTACTTAACACCTTATGTATTCGAGGATATATTGTAGAAAATATATGTATTTTAGCATCTTGTAATGAAAATTAGAGGAATATGTATTTGGTTGTATATATATATATATATATACAATTTCTCTTATATATATATATGTATTTAAATATACTTAACTATATATACACATATGTTATATTCATTTAATTATGTATATATATAATATGTATATACATATAAGGGTTACATATATAGTACATGTACATAAATATAATATTAAGTATATTTACTTTAGTATACACATATAAAATATAGTATGAAATAGTATAAATAAATGTATATAATATATATAAGTAGTAAATTAGGGGTATATGTATGTGCTCTATGTATAAATATATATATATATAGTATATTACAAGTATAAGTACCTATACATACCCAAAGATACAAGTATATGTATAATAAAACCTTGATTTCTTAAAATAAGTTAATAAATAAATACATACATATATATATATATATATACATATGTTGGAAGTGAACATCATAAAGGAGAATAGTTAATTATTTTAGGATGTAATATATGTGCAAATTAATGTTACAAATTGGAAAAATTGTAAAAATCAAAATAATTACGAAAATTGCCATGTGGATCAATAAGAAGCTGCTACGTTAGCTTTCCTGATTGTCTAATTGAAACCATAAATGAAAAAAATAATAAGAAAAAAATATAATAAATTAATTAGAAAATTACAATTATAACAAAAAGTAACATAATTAGTCATTTAAGTTTAAAATGGTGAAATAAAGAAATTTTTATAAAATGTGGCCAAAAATAAAATATTCTAAAAATCTAAAATTTAGAAATTAATTAAGTCATAAAACAATAAAGAAAAACTTCAATTGATAAATAAAAACATTTGGGCCAAAATAAATAAATTCATAACATTTTAGTCCCATAATGAAAAATATAGGTTTCAACATCTAAAATAGACCTTGTTATATGAAAGCACATCTAAAAATGATAAAAATTAACTATAAGTTTATAAAAATTGAAATTAAAATAAAAAAGTTACACACGATTAAAGAAAAAGCTCGGGTCGAAAAATTATGTAGAATAAATAGAAAATTTAGGTAATTTTTAGATGAATAATTATGTAGAATAATTATCTTGCCTAAATACTTGTTATCTTTCATATTTCTTAAATTATCAAGAAATCTCAACAAGGATACTTATCTCCCTACTGATTACTATGATCCCTAAGCTTTGCTATAGTTGAGTGAATACTCTTGATATTATTAATAATTGTTTGTGCTTGTAGATAGTGACATTTAAATATTATTAATAATTGTTTGATGTGTTGGGTTGGGATATGTATTGTGAAAACACCTTAAATTATGACAATGAACTATTTGTTGTATTATAGATATTTATAGGAATTTGGTTGTTTGTGATATTGGCTAGTCAATTAATAATTGGACTTAAGTGTAATTAACTTTACTAAATCAGACAGAATCATGTATATATTACATTATTATTATTTTGGTCATCACTTGACGTAGAGGTAACGAGAGATCATATTGGAGTTGAATTATACACAATTATGATTAAAGTATTTTAGTACAATGTACCTATATAATATGACCTTATCTTGACCTATGGAATTACTGGGCATTGGGTGCATAAACCACTTGGCTAAGGGTAGAGTCTAAATACTTCCGTTTGAGAGTGAGTGTGGACCATAAGGCCCACTCATGATCATATATGGTGCTTTGTTTTAAAAATAAAATCAAACAGACTATTTTTCCTTGAATAAGAAACATAGAGTTTCATGGTTATGTAAGTTAAGGTATGATACGTGGATCTAACTGGTATAGTATATTCTCTAACCCTAACTTCAAAGGGCATTCAATTTGAGTTGCATATAGTACTTAGTCAATTGTATGTATTTGTGTAGCACTTTGTTTGATCATGTATTCATATGGTTATAATTAATTATTGAATAACTTGCTTATTCGTATAGTTAAGGGATAACTTACTGAGCTTTTTAGCTTATACCCTTATAGACTTTTGATGCAAAAGGACTTGTTTATAGTACTTGACCAAGGCATGTTTGAGGGTTTTTGGGATTATGTGTATAGAAGAAGAGAGCTGATTAAATATATATAGCAAACTCTCAATTAGAATTTCTTTGATATTCTGTAGTATGATATTAAGTAGTTATGTAGAGTAACTTTCTTTATTATTATAGCTTTATTACTAGTATTTTAAGACTTAGGATACTGTATTGCCATTTGATGATATCAATTTATGAAATCTTACATTAATATGTATATGTTGTGATATTATCTTTGCTTGTATAACTCTTACGTAACTAATTAAGTAATAGCCTTGTATATCATGTAAAAGATCGTTGATTGGAATGAAAACCAATTTATGGTCTTTTGTACAATATAAGATGACATACCACGACTAGACTACCCCTCGGTTCATGACAATGACAACCAAACCAAACACCACCACAACCTAAAACATTATCTTTAACCTGAGTTTCACTACTAACATTGTCACAAAATCCAAAATACTTGCTTAATTATTTTCCCGAATCTTTCTATGAGGAGGTGGAAAAGTTGTTGATCCGCAACATAGCCTAAGGATCCGACCCGACTCGCATAGGAAGATCCAAACCTAGAATTGACTTGCATTCCTTGTTCCTAAGTTAGATCCAACTTGCTTTTTGGGTTTAAAATAAGTAGATAGTTTTTTTTTTATTTTTTTTATTTTGGTTTGTTTTATGTTAGTCTTTTCTTCTTAAATAAAATTGAGAACCCGTACTAATAGTGGTTAGTTTTTAATGTAGGTCATGGTTTAGTTTTTTTTTTAAATTGTTTATTAACTTATGTACCATTATTATATTAATTATGAATAGATAGAGTAATTTGTTGATACTAACACATGTTTTCCACATGTTTCAGCATCAGTTCTTAGTAGATAATTTTTTGAGAATATCTTCATTTAAATATATATATATATATATGTTTGTACCTTGCATCTCGCCTTTCTTTTTAGGAAATTTACCTTTTTTTTCCCAATCTTTGCATATGTTACATGATGATTGCATATTTTTAAATTTTTCATGAAAAATTGCATTTTTAGATCTTTAGGGTTTTTTTTTTCTAAAACAGTAAAGAGATTTTATGACGTAGCTGGTTTTTCATAAAATAAAATCTTAATTTTAGGTCTTTTTGAAAATTAGATTTTTTTTTTTGTTAAATTGGGAATAAAAATTAGGTCTTTTAGAGCTTTTCTTGAAAAAGAATAAAATGGCTAAAAAACTAAATTTAGCCCATTTTCAAAAATTGAGATTTGTCAACTTACTAAAGTTTTTTCTAAAAAATGAAAACTACAATCAATTTGATCCTAATTAATAGTTACGTAGGCACCTCTGGGATATCAAAAAGGTTTATAAAAAATTATATTTTTCTTTTTATTCTTTTAGGAAAATTCATAATAAAAGAATAATAGATTTTTATGATTTTTACATCATTTGCATATGTTCTCTTTTTATTTTTTGAAAAATTATAAAAATAAATCCCCATTAGTTAGTCTTTTTAAATTTTTATATGGTGAATTTTGTCTTAATTGGTTAACCTTTGAGCTCATTTCTTTGGTTAAATTTTCTGAAAAAAAAATAATTCTTTAAAAAATTCGGAGACTAGTGGCTTGTTTACCGATTTTACTAATTGGTAACTCTTAAAACTTTTTCAAAATATTCTTTTTAGAACATTTTTCAAAGGAAAATGTTTTTCCTCAATTTAATGTCGAGTATTTTATATTAAGTAGATTGAGCTTAATATAAAATAAATTAAGGTACACTGAAATAGGGATCGACACATAATAGTGGTGAGATTAGGAATGAAGCTTTGATTCTTGATATGGATCCCACTAAGGGGGAGGGTGAGCCTAGTCATGCCTATGTTGGTGGTTGTAGGGCTGCACCTATACCATATTATCATATGCCTCCCTTTAACCCGCCTATCCTTTTTGAGACCTAGCATCCATTCTACTAATATGCTGAAGGTTAGTTCCAACAACTTTAATATGAAGTTCATCACCTTCGAAATAAAGTTCAAGAAGGTCTCTCCAACATCAACGAGCATATTCATTCAGGCTTTAATGATTTGTATGCCCTACTTCTCGTTGTAGTACCATCGTCCAATTTCATCCTCTTCAGATAATGAATCTTAGGATGCTTTTCTCGTTTCTTGATCTTTTACTATCATTTAGATCAGCCTTGATGGCCTCTTTTTGTTATTTTGTGAACTTAGCCTTTGGCCTCTCTTTATGGTTGTTCTATGTTTTCTAGACTTAGTTTTATGATTGTGAACATACATAGCTTTTGTATAAATTATCCTTTTTATGGCTGTTATGTCTGGCAAATGAATGGCTTCTATTTGAACATTTGCGAAGATAGATTTGATGTATGAGATTGCTTATTATGGTTTGAAATCTTGTACTTAAAGTTTTCCTTTCTTTTGATAGGGGGTATATCTTAAGGCTTAAGTCAGGCTCATGTTAGATTATCAACTTGCACGTCCCTTCCCTTTGACCACTTAAAGTCTCATCTTTTTTATGAGGCCAAAAGGGGAGAAAGACTTTAAGTCATATAGAGAGTCATTTTTTTTTTTTATATATCTTGGCAATCAAATAATCAAGTCTTATATACAAATTGCAATCATGAAAGTGGTATGTTGTCGCTTAAACTAATGCTTATGAATTCAAGCATTCAGTTATGTTCGTAGTAGTTGAAACTTGCAAATTTATTTATTTATTTATTTTTTATGAATGCTTGATTGAAGGGGAATATTAGATTAAAGAGGAGTATAAGTTTTGTCCTTTTCATAAAGGGGGAGATTGTTGAACATTTTGATATATATGATTTTGATGAGACAAAACTTAACTACAGTTGAAATCATTTATCCATTGAACTAGAAAAAACTCAAAATTAATAATTACATATTAAAGTGCTTTGAAATCAAAACTTTTGTTGGTTGTGCATTGGATTTGGTGATTTGGTTGTTTGTTATGTTGGAAGAAGTTAACATGAAGAATTCTGCAAAATCTAGGTATACCAATCGAATGGTATACATACTGGCAATTGATTGGTAGTTGTAGACAGCAAATTTTCACCTCCTTTTATTTTTCAAATTAGGTTATAGGGTCCTAAATTAAAAAAAGTTCAAAAAAATAGAAAATTAAATAAAGCCCCAAAAAATGAAGAAATTTAGAAAAACATAAGAAAATACAAAAATAGGAAAGAGGCACAAAAAATAAGAAATTTAGAAAATACAAAGAAATTATGAAAAAATCACAAAAAATAAAAAAATAATAAATAAATAAAAGATTTTGGAAATTAACATTTCGTTAGATTATATTTAGGTTTAGAAGTTGGGCTATTAAATCTGGGCTTAGATTTAAATATGGCTTGACCAAGTCCATATGTGCAATTTAATTACATATATGAACAAGGCACAGGCTAACGACTTGACAGTTAAGCATATGAACATAATACTAACATTAAGCATAAGGTCTTAGTTTCGAAACTTCGCAAAGGTAGGGGGCCTTTTTTTTACTTTTTATTTTTCATACATCAGAGATTGCCACATGTCAGGATCTGATTATACCACGTGTTAGGACACGTGGCATAATCTGATTGGACAACCTTTGCTGACATGGCACCACGTGTCAACCATGTGGCATGCCATGTCAGCTGCCACAAGTCAAGTATGATACGTGGTAGGTCGGGGTTTGTTGAGTTGGCTGACGTAGCGCCACGTTAGCACTTTACCTTTCCTTCCCTCGGTTTTCCTCCATTTTCTCTTGATTTTCCTCAACTTTCCTTCTCAAGAACAGCTCACTCCCTCAACTTTAGCTTCAATTTCTATACAAATTCCATACACAGGCACATGGTTTCTTGCATCAATCTCGCACTAAACATAGCCTACTATGAATTGGTACAGAAAACGTGTCCAAGTTTAGTCAATTACGCATTTAAATAGAGCTTCAAAGATTGGAAAAAAATTGAGAATTCAACCATTTCCATTAACTTCGATCCGAGCTTTCCTTTGTTGCTGGGTTGAAATTCAAGTATAAATAGGGACATTAATGAGCAGAAGAGGAATTCTCTAGCTTCAAAATCAACTCTCAAGCTCCCCTTCTCTCCGGCAATTCTCTTTCTCTCTCTAGCTCACACTCTCTCTCTTTGATTCCCTTTCTTCACTCCGACCCAAGCCGAGCTACCGCTCAAGTAAGACTCCCCGCGACTTAAGCTCCTTGACCCAGCTGCCTTTAACTTCGGCTGCAACCCCTAGCCGCTTAATTGAATCACTACCCTTAAACTTTAAACCACCGAAGCTCACCTTCCTTGAACCACCACCGTCAATCACCCTCGGCCCAAACTATTGCTACGGCCAAGATCCCCACACTCCAAAAACCTTACTCCAATCAACCGTTCATGACCAACAACCCCCTCCAATGCCACCCAAACACCGACGCCAGCCACTACCTCTAACGACCCCCTCAGCCGCCACCAAACATCAAGGCATCAAACCTAGCCCCCCTAAACTCAATTATAAAATCACAAAAATCTCATTTCCCAGTCAAATTGGAGCTCCAATTGATCGGAATCACATTTGCGACACTGTTGTTGTGGAAACCGACTCGGATCCAGAGGAGCCAATTCAACCCAACCTAACCTAATCTGACCCGTTCGACCCGACTCGATCCATCCGATCCACCTAAGTCTGACCCGTGCATCCAAATCCATCCATAGTTTTATTCTTTTATTTTTTATTTATTTTATTTAAATGTAATAGAAAATAATAATAATAATAATAAAAAGAAAAGAAGAAAAAAAAAAGAATGTAATTTTGTTTTATTTTATTAAATAAGTAATAAGTGATAAGTGATGAATAAATTAAGAATAAATATGAAATAAATAAAATAAATAAATAAATAAAAATATTATGATTTCTTTTATCATTTAGAAAAATTAGGCTTTCTAAAAATAAGTGAAAACAAATAAACCCTTTTCCAAATTAGGACTATTTTAGCCAAAAATAAAACACCAATTATGACCCTTTAAAAGAATTTCTTTGAATAAATTGAACTGAGTAAGAACACAAATGCGACCTTTTTTCAAAAATTAAAATCAAACCATCAACTAAAGTTTTTTATAAATGAATTACGGAAGTCTGATCCCGAATAGTGGGTACGTTGGTACCTATATGCAAGTACAAGGTGACTTAAAATATGGAAAGTTTTATTTTTTCCATTTTTAGATATTTATGTAAATTAATCAATTTAGTTGCACGTACCATAATTAGATTTTTTTAGAAATTAAAAAGGATATATTTGAGAAGCGAAGTTAAATTCAGAAAGTTAAAAAGTGATACTCGTTTTGGGTTTAATAAATTAGCCCCCAGACCTAAATCTTTGGTTTTAAAAAAACCGTTTTACAAATTGGTTTTTTAATTGATAGACCGGTAGTTAAGTTATAACCAATCCACTCAATTGGTTATAACTTAACCCCTTTTCTCGACTCCGGTTAGTTGGTAACTCCAAATTTTTTCAAGTTGGCAAAAATGGTCTTCTTTAAATCCTAGTCAAGGGTTAATATTAAACAGGTAGGGTTTAGTACTGATCGGTTTAGAGAATACCTAATTTTATAAAAAAAACCAGGAGAGTGGAAAACCAGGCTCGATAGTAGCCTCATTTTAGCTAAGTTAGCAACTAATTGATGCGAGGAGATTGTTAACTTGTTAATGCTACCAATTGATTGGTAGCTTGCTTGATGATCGACTGGTGACATGGATTCCAACCTCTAGCATTCTATGCTAATAATTGACGTTAGGTGACACTCTAAGTGACTAATCATTAGAGAGTGGTGGCTAGAGAATTTTTTCTACTGATCGATCAATAGCTTAGGTAGCAATCAATTGATAGTACACTAAAACTAGCTATTGGGTGCATTTAATGCGATAATGGGAAGAAATTTGCAAACCCTATTTATACTCTAACTATCTATCAAAGAAATCGAGAATTTTGATATTCAACTGCAAATTCTAAACATTCTTTTTCATTCTTGTGCTCTATTAATTGTGCTTTTTCTTGTTATCTATTTGATAGTGAAATTTAAAACCATAGTGCTAAGGTTTTATCACTGGCAAGTTCAACTTACTAAAGCACTATACTAGAATAGTAGAGATTGTGCTCAAAGTGTAGTTGAGTGGTTATTATGTTTAAGAGGTGGTGTAAGCTCTTGGTCAAGCATTGTGCTATTGTGATTAATAAATTTGTGTAAAGTCTTCGGTTAGAAACATTGGTGTCTGTAGAGAATAGAGGGCAGTCCAAACTCCATGTTATATTACGACTTAATCTTCTCTTGCCCTATCTCTTTTATTTCCACATTTACTATCATTATTTTATCATTTAATGTGCTCACTATTTTTGTATTTATCATTAAAATTTAGAGAAAATCAAAATTTGTCAATAATACTCAATTCACCCCTTCTCAAGCATTAGCTTAGTGTCTTTCAACTCTTTTCACCTGAAAGATAGCCTTAGTGCTATTATTCTCTTAGGATAGGATATCTCACTAAAGAATTTGGTTTAGATAGACCGTAAGGAGCTTATCCACAAGATAGCCTCAAAGCTATCACTCTTTGAGCAAAGGATATCTCATAAGAAGGTCTCATTTAGATAAAATGCAAGGAGCTTTTTCTGCCTTAAAGACAGCTTTAGTGCTATAATTTCCTTAGGATAGAATATCTCACCAAAAGGTCTTACTAAGATAGACCTCAATGAGCCCTATCCTTAAGATAGCCTTAGTGTTGTCGCCTTTTAGGAAAGGATATTTCACTAAAGGGTCTTATTTAGATATACTGCAAGGAACTCTTTCTATCTTTGTATCGTTAGTGTAACAGATTTTGTTCGGTGTTTGAATCGATGTGTTATGGTGCTTCGAAGAGATGTAGTAGATAACATCGATGAGAGTAAGCTTGAGGAGGAGAAAGATGTTTCAGAGGCAGAAGCCGATGAGGAAGAGACCTGTATCTATACAGACCAGGGAGAAGTAATGACCTTAGTCTTGAGATAAGTGCTAAGTTCCCTGTTGAACTCTAAAGAGGACCAAAGGGAGAATTTGTTCCATACCAAGTGTATCGTCAAAGGCTAATTATACATAATCATAGTTGACAGAGGAAGTTGTACTAATGTAGCTACACAATCCTTTATACAGAGGTTAAGTCTGCTGACCTCGAAGCATCTTCGACCTTATAAGCTGCATTGGCTTCATGATAAGGGTGCTTTGCACATAATTGAACAAGTGGTCGTACCATTCAGTGTTGGGAATGTATATAGGGACGAAGTGGTGTGCAATGTCTTCCCCATGGGAGCTTCACATCTGTTGCTTGGATAACCTTAGTTATTCGATTGACATGTTACACATGACTGGTATAAGAATACCTATGCTTCTTTTAAGGATGGGAAGAAGATTTTGTTGTAACCCTTAATCCCATCTCAAGTAAATGAAATCCACAATCAACTCACCCGAACTAATAAGAAGATGTCAATTAGCTGGGCCAATCTGAGGTTACGCTGACTCCAAGGACGTACAAGAAAAGGCAGACCTTTGGATGGAAGACTAGCGAGGTAAAGTGCTTTAAATGCTTAGGCATCAGACACATTGTTACCGAGTGGCTGAACCAATGTGTCATTGTAGCGACCCTAAGAGGGGCCCAGTAGTATTGCCTAAAATTTCCATATCACGTGTGCACTCATGATAAGAAAATCGCTTTGCAAGTCAGAGATTGCAAGACTCAAATAGTCATTTGTTAGAGTCTTCAATTTTAGTTCATTGACTCATTATATAATATAAATAATTATGGATATCCATTTTTCCACAGTTTCTTAGAACCGTAGAGAATCGGTATCCCTTACCAAAATAGTGAAATATGATAGACAATTTTAGAAAATTCTAAACTTACTAAAGATGCTAAACTTAATTAAGACATTAGTCATTTTTCAGAGCATTCCGAATTAAATACATACGCTTTTCATCATACTAATTCAATGGTAGCACTCTGCACTCGATTCCTATCCCATTCCCAATTATTGATCAACCTGCAAGGAAAGGAACTTTTGGGATATAAGCTTACACTTAGTGAGATAATTACCCTTATAAATACTGTATGACAGAAATTTATTAAATGCACAATCATATGAATGGATGAACAATCGGTATGCCAAACAACGCATGCAGTGGCCTAAGAACTGCATACGACTTAGAATTACGCCCCCTGAACTCAGGGTTTGGAGATAATTAACCGACCCAAACCAAAATCCGGGTTCTAGACCTTGGGTTTTATTTCATTTGCACTATCGTAGTCATGTCAAAACAAAACTCTATATATATTTATATATGTATACTTCCTTTACCAAAATCAAATCATATCTTTTAAAATTCCAAGTCTAGCGGTGTGGTAGCTCCGTAATCCACAAATACACGCCCTAAGCAGAAGCCACAAGACTTGGCCCTTCGCCGACGGTTGGCATCTCCTAGTGCCTAGTAAGCCCATCGGCTTAAGACAGGGACTCAATATATATGATGACATAGCTAGTGCCCAATCCTGCAGGAAACTCGTATTCCTATAAGTCCCTTCCCATCTTCTGCGTGAAGTGGCAATCGGTGTTATCTGTATGCAATATGGGGAATGCATGATTCATTTTGATTTCTTAATCGTATAAGTGATTAACTCGATTTTTAGGGTGATCAAATAATTTCATTCCATACAATTCACATGTATATATTAATACAAACAATTCCCATTATTATATATATAATTAACAAGTCATCACATTCATCCATAAATCCATACACATGCATCTCTCATATCCCACAAGCATCCAAATTTATATATATAAGTTTAGGTGCATCTATTTTACAAGCACAATCAAGTAAAGAGTCATTGGGAATTTACTCACTCTGCCATGTGGGTCAATCAAAGTAATCCCGAGGCAAGTCGTCTTTGTACACGATGTCCCTTGGGCATTGAAAAAATATTTATAAGGGATTGAAATAAACTGAGGAAACTAAGTAAATTTTCCTTAAGTTATACTCTTGACTAGTTTTCGAAATTTTTCCCGGTTTTTTCCTAAAGTTCAATTGCGCATAACTTTTTCGTTTTAAATTCGATTTTTATGATCTTAGAGTCAATATTCATCATTTTCGAGTGTAATTTAATGTGGTGAGGTTAGATTTTCAAAATGAGGTATACAATTCTGTCCATGGGTCAGAACAGTAGCGTTCCTCATGTGTTGGAGTGTTTTTGGACCTCGTATGGTAAATGGGCTATTTTGATAACTTGAGAAATCCCTTGGGCTTGGTCTTAAGATTCTATCTTAAGCTTAAAATACTCCTTGAGATCAGATTTACAACTTTGATTTATATTCCTAAGGTTAACAACCACTTCATGGGCCCTTTAGTGGGCTTAAGTTGTCAAATGGGCTTGTTTTTTGTTCAAACTAAAGTTAGTGACTTTGGTGGGCTTATGAGGCCTTAGGTGGATTTCTTATGGACTTAAAAAAAACCTCTCTTGTTGTCTTAAGGTGCTAGTCAAAATTTCATTGAAGGCCCAACTTAGAATTTTAGGCTCGTTTTGAGAGTTTTAGGCTCGTTTTTGAGTTTTAAGCTTTGTATGCTTATCATATTTACTTTGGTTTATCTTTTCACTTTTTTCATTCATTTTTATCATATTTTTAAGCTTCTTTTTCCTACGTTCCAGATCTGGTCATGATGATTCCAAGGGGTTCTTGTTTGGTTTTTCAACTTGTTTCATCATTTCCTTAAGTTTAGGTGGTAGATTATGCACTTAAACTACTTGTATCCAAATCTTAACTTAAGTTTTCTCCATAAGATGATCCTTTAACTCATGCTCCACATAAAGAAATAAAAGATCTTATACTTAATATAACCTCCATATCATAGCTCATGTCATTCAAAGTTGGTTTCTTCATAAAACTTCATGTGATGGATTTTTCCTTAACTTAAGTCTAGATTTGAGTATGTTTAACTTAATGGAAACAAAATCAACATCCAAATGACTATGGAACCTTCACGTCCAGCATGCTCATCCTCCTTTCAAGTTTTTGTTTCAAGACTTTCTCAACTTAAAATCTTCCATTCAAAATGTTGAACACATGTCTTTACAAAATACCAACTTTACATGCTCCTGCTTCAACTTCATGTAAAGGTTTCATGAGTTTGTTTCTTAAAATGGTCTTTGTCGTTATGACAACTTAAATCATACTTATATCTTTAAGAAATAAAAGTCTCTTAACATAAATACTAACCCACTAATCACAAGAAATACTTACTCGTCCATAAAGCAAAATATGGTGGTTGTGCACAAAGGTTCCACTTAAGCTCTTAACTTTGCTTCCTCTTTTGCAACCTTTTGGAACCCAAATCGTTTGGTCTTTTGGAATGGGGTTTGTGGAAGGTTCTAATGGTTCTAAAATATTTTAGATGGTGAAAGAAAATAACACAAGAACAAGAAGAGAAGTTGCCATGAGTGAAGTTGGAAAAATGGAAGAAAAGTTGATTTTATGGGGTAAGATGGTTTCTCCCTTTTATGTTTGTTTCAAATGAGAGAAAGATGAAGTGAAAATGAAATTGAAAGTGAGAGAAATAATGGAAAGAGTAGCCGGTTTGAATGGAGAGAGAATGAGTGTTTAAATGTCTTGAAAGTATTGTCTTGTAGCTTACACAAAAGTTAACAATTGCAACTATTGATGATGTAATCATTAAGGGGTGAATAGTGATGTGTAAGAGAAAGTGATTGATGGTTGAAAGACAAGAGCAAGGCCCCCCTTTCTTCCTAGTTTAAATCTGTCGTTTAAAGTCTTTTTGGGCCATGGAGTGATCTTATCTCATTTATTAAAATTAAGCTTATGAAATCTTGTGAAAAATTGTCCATATGTAGTATAAGTGAAGGGGTGATAAGGAAATTGTCTTATCACTAGATTTTGATAAGTTATCAATTGATAAATGATTCCAACTCTCAATTGATAAGTTATCTAAAGTGATTGGTTGGTCTACTTATTTATGTGTAAAGCTTATACATGAAGATAAGGGTATGGACTTATAGGAAATTGTTTTAGGGTTTTCATTTTGCATTATTTTGTAATTTATGATTCGATTCCTATAAAATTGTGAAATTTTATAAAGTTGAACGAAATTATTCAAATTAAATTATTGATTAATTACTTAGGTTAAAATTCCTTAATTATTTTAAGGTTTAGGGTTTTAAGTGACTTTAGAGCTTGCAGTTCTTTAAGCTTGGGTTTTATCGATAATTGGTATTTTTTGATTGGAAAAATTTAATTCGTTTCTAAATATAAACTTAAGCTTTTGGTTTAGTTGATCCTTGGGAACGTTCGAAAAGTACTCTTAATCAAGTCTTAAGCCCACTAAAAGTAGGGTTTACAGTCATGGTGCTTAGAAGAGATGTAGTGGATAGCATTGATAAGAGTGAGCTTGAGGATGAGAAAGATGATCAAGAGGCAGAAGCCGATGAAGAAGAGACCTATGTCTATACAAACTAGGGAGAAGTATTGACCCTGGTCCTGAGACAAGTGCTGAGTTCTTTGCCAAACTCTGAAGAGGACTAGTGGGAGAATCTATTCTATACCAAGTGTATCATCAAAGGCCAATTATTTACAATTATAGTGGACAGAGAAAGTTATACTAATGTGATTGCATAATCCTTTGTGTAAAGGTTGGGTCTACTAACCTCAAAGCATCCCCAACCTTATAAGCTACATTGGCTTCATGATAAGGGTACTTTGCACATGACTGAACAAGTGTCTGTGCCATTCATTGTTGGGAATGTGTATAGATATGAAGTGATATGTGATGTCATCCCTATGAGAGCTTCACATCTGTTACTTAGATGACCTTGGTCGTTTAACGAACATGTTATGTATGACATGTATAAGAACACTTATGCCTTTGTTAAGGATGAGAAGAAAATTGTGTTGCAACCCTTAACCCCATCCTAAGTAAATGAAATTTACAATCAGCTCACTCGAGCTAGTAAGAAGAAATCCTTAGTTATGAGCCAAAGAAAACTCTAATATACTAAAAAGGTTGATGAACCTATGTTCCTATTGGATAAGAGATTGTTGGAGATGAGGGAATTATAGGATGCTCCAAAAGAGATCCGAAACTTGCTAAATGAGTTTTCCGATCTATTTTCTAAAGAACTTCCTAGAGGATTGCCACCGATTTAAGGCATGGAGCCATGTGTTGATCTATAGCTAGGTACTACCCTATTAAATTGGCCTACATATAGGATAAACCTTAGGCAGGTTGCTGAGCTGAAAAGACAGGTAGACAAACTCATAGAGTAAGCATATGTGAGGGAGAGCATCAGCCTTTATGCGGTCCCGGTTCTACTCATTCCAAAGAAAGGTGTTTCATGGCATATGTGTATTGATAGCCGAGCAATCAACCAAATTACTATTAAGTATAAATATCCAATACTGAGGCTTGATAATATGTTGGATGAGCTTCAAAGAGCGAAGATATTCTCAAAGATTGATTTGAGAAGTGGTTACGATCAAATTCGCATTAGTCTAGGAGATGAGTGAAAGACTGCCTTCAAAACTAGGCATAGACTCTATGAATGGTTGGTTATGTTGTTCAGACTTACTAATGCGCTAAGCACACTGATGAGATTAATGAACATTGTGATGTGACCCCTAATTGGAAGATTAGTAGTTGTGTATTTTGATGATATACTGATATATAATATTGACCTAAACAGCCATGTTCAATATCTTCGTGACATATTTGATGTTTTGCGAATTGAGAAGTTGTATGGGAATATGAAGAAGTGTACATTTTACAAAGATGAGGTGGTTTCCCTAAGGTTTGTAGTGTTAGGGGAAGGGATCCGAGCAGATCAGGAAAAGATATGAGCTGTTCTAGAATGCTTAACGTCAAAGAATATCACTAAGGTTCGAAGTTTTCATGGCCTAGCTTCTTTTTATAGGCGATTTATTAAGGACTTTAATACAATAGCTACCCCATTGACCAAGTTGACAAAGAAGAGTGAAGGATTCATGTGGAATGACCAAGCTGAATAAAGCTTTAGAGCGATTAAGGAAAAACTCACCTCAACATGTATCTTGTCACTACCAAATTTTGACAAGCGCTTTGAATTAGAATGTAATGCATTGGGAGTTGGAATTGGTGTTATCTTGATGCAAGAGTGACGACTCGTTGCCTACCATAACAAGAAACATAGTGGTCCTACCGTAAACTATTCTATGTATGAGAAGGAATTGTACTCCCTTTTTCAAGCCCTTACTATTTGGTAATTGCTACGAAAGTTTGTTATTTATACGGACCATAAATCTTTTATGCATCTTGGAAGTCAAAACAAGCTTTCAAAGAGGCAAGCTAAGTGGTTAGAGTTTATGAAAGGGTTCTCTTACATCATTTGACACAAGAAGGGAAGCGTAAATGTGGTCGCCAACACTTTATCACGATGAAAAACTCTATGGACCACTTTGTAGATAAAATTTTTGAGATTCTCACTCATCACTGATTAGTATGCTAATGGCCCTCACTTTGTTTCTGATGTTGAATAGTGTTGAGAAGGAATAGTCGTTGGAGGATATTATCTCAAGAATGGTTATCTATTCAAGGACCACAAGCTATGTATTCCAAGTTGCTCTATGCATGAGCTATTAGTTAGGGAAACTCACAGCGGTGGACTTTTAGGCTACTTTAGGGAGGTCAAGATAGCTAATCTATTGAAGGAAAACTTTTACTGGCCAAGTTTGGCTAAGGATGTCCATAAGGTAGTTGGTAATTGTAAAGTGTGTTAGCATACTAAGGGGAACAAAGAACCCTATGGAGAGTACATGCCTCTGTTGACACCAACCTTACCTTGAGCTAACCTTAGCATGAACTTTGTCCTAGGATTACCTCAGACAACTACAAGAAAAGATTCGATTTTATTTTTTTTAGTGGATTGCTTCAACAAGATGGCGTACTTCATTCTGTACCATCTGACTAACGTTGCTTTATATATTGCTGATTTTTTTTTTTTTTGTAAGAGATTGTTCAATTACATAAGGTACTAAAGACTATTGTCTCAGACCTAGATACAAAATTCTTGAGCTATTTTTGGAAGACTCTTTAGAGAAGGCTTGGAACTAAACTTATGTTCAGTTTTAATAGCTACCCTCAGACCAATGGCCAAACTAAAGTGGTAAACAGGATGCCAGGCAATTTGCTCAAAGCTATCGTAGGAAAGAATTTAAGAGATTGGGATCTATGCCTACCAGTTGTGGAGTTTACGTACAACCGAATTGTCCATAGCACCATTGGGAAGACCCCATTTGAGGTCGTCTATGGCCTCAACCCTACTATTCCCCTAGAAATGATCGGCGCCCTAGTAGCTACTAAAGAAAGTTAATCCGTAGTAGACCGAGCCTAAGAATTACATGAGCTACACTAGTCTATAACCAAAAAGATCGCCAAGTTTAATTAGAGACAACAAGAAATTGATAGACGAGGCTGTTGAACCATTTCTTTCCACCCAGGAGACTTGGTATGGAAACATCTCAACCAAGAATGATTCCTATAGTTTAGACAAAATAAGCTATCTCCTCGAGCAGACGATCCGTTTAAGGTCCTATAGAAAATCAACCGCAATGCTTACCAAATTGAGTTGCTTGATGACTATGGTATTTCTTCCACCTTCAATGTGTCCAATCTAATCCCTTACTAACCAGCAGAAGAAGACCCTACAAGTACCCTAGAAGAAAGAATAAAGACCACTTCAGATTTGAGGACAAATTCTTCCGATCTCCAGGTAGATGATAGGAATCAACCCTTTAAACCAATCATGAGAAGTCGAGCTAGAGGATTCCAAGGATTCACTTGGAGGATACTAGCTCTATGCCATAGCCGAAACGAGGATTTCTATCTCGAGCTGGCTTCATACCAACATATCTATCAAATCCTCACCTGCGTTCAACATGCTTCTGCCTAGCAACGCATTCTTAATACAAAAGATAGCCCAAGACTAGTTGAACGAGCTCCCCAACCGACCACAGGGGTCTAAATTTAATTTAGCTGACTTCCTTACTAGATTGATTGGCCCTCGACTTGATCCAAATCAAGTCAGCCCCTGACTGTGACTCTTCCTTGTTTCTGCCTATGTTGTATCATATTCCTAATATCTAGCCACCAAGTGATACGTATCTCCTGATACAACATTCTAGAATGATCATTTCTTTTTCCATACTAAATATTCTTTGTCTCTTTTACCCCTTTTAGTATATTTCTTGTAACCTAATTATAAGGATATCCTTTTTGTATTTTCATACGTATATAGTAGCCCTAGAGGACGGGTATATAAACCCTCATTTGTGTGCATATAGACAGATATCATCAATATTTGATTATTCAAGTATCCTTTGAGTAACCTTAATGTTCTCATTACTTTTCAACTCTTATCTATTTCCTTTAGCAATGAGTAGTGGCAAGTGACCAGTGACCCTTTAGTTTGGACTTGTATGTCATATCCAGTAAATTATAGGCCAAGTAAGATCGAATGGTACATCATATCCATTTGGTAGTTGCCCCAGTTTTGCTAACTTTTCTTTTGTTTCTTTTTTCGACTTGTTTCATTGTAGTACTTCTCCATGTGTTCGACCCCGGAGACGCATCATTTCATCTCTTAAAAGCTACTATTAGGAACTTTTTCTAGTCTCTTCCTCCCATAAGGGAAAAAACGAAGTCCTTTTTTAGTCTCTGTGCTAAAATTTTTGCCAAACTTCACTATATAGAGGGATAGTTATAGATACCCTTTTTTGCCCCCCTAGATCAATCTCTATTTTAGAATTCCTTAATTTTTGGAAAAGACCAAAAGAAGGAAAAATACTAGGAAAAATTGAAAGTTTAATAAAAGCCAAAAAAAAAAATTGAAAAGTGGAAAATATAAAAAAGAAAGAAAAATAGAAAATATTAAGAAATTGAAAAATAAGGAAATAAAAATATAAGAAAACCTAGAAAAAATAAAAAAAAAGTTATAAAAAAATCATAGTCCATTTAGGTTGGTTCGGTATGGAAATAATTTTCAAGGTAAAAAACGGTTGTTGGAGTCAAAATAGGCATATGTAATTTGACCAAATTAGGAATATCATATACAAATGGACATTTATTGAAATTCAATTTTTCTAGCTTAGTTCGACTATCTCATTTCAAAATACTTTGAAAGTGTACTTTTTTAAGAGAACATGACCTCAAATCATGTCTCAATTAGACTTAAAATGAGTATTTTGTAGCCATTTGAAAATTTCAAACAAAAGTCAAACACGAGTGAAAAGCGGATTCCTAATTCATTCAAATTGGATAGATTTTCAAAAAAATTTGAACATAAGTTTATTAAGCTCCACATTTTCTTGAAGAATGAAGTGTAATTTCTTATATTTTAATAATTAATTAGGTCTTATTCAGAGTGTTTTTGAAAAAAATAAAATAAAAGAGAATACAAGAAATGTCAAATGAAGCAGCTAGGGAAGGGAGAGGAAATAGCAAGCAAAAAAGGAGAGGGAAAAAATAAAAGGAAAAAGAGTGGTGTTGAGGTGCTACATAGCATGTATCACAAGTTGTTACATATTGCCAATAAATGGGTGACATGGGGCACTGTGGTTAACAAAGTCAACCATCCAATTTTCTTTCTCTCTCCATCCCGATCGAAAACTATAAAGAAAAGATTGAAAGTTACAAGTTGAGAATTTTAATTCTCGAAATTTTTTCCACTTGATTTCAATGGATTTTCAAGCTCCTAAAATCAAATAAAAGTTGGATATGGAAAGAGTTCTTAGAATATGCTTAGTATCACTCCAAATCCAAATCTTTAATGAAAGGAAATTTGCACAAAAAAATAAAAAGAAATATAGGTAACATGAGATACATATATAACTTGTACTTGATTTTAATTTAGCATGTTGGGATTATTCTTGGTAATAAACCACAAGATACTTATTGGAAATGGACAAGAATACGTGATAAGCCATGCTAAGGAAGGACAAGGTCTGTTGTATCTAGGGAATGGGTCCAAACTCACAATAAGTTCAAAAATGAAGATGGAATGTACGTAAATAAGCAAAAGCCATGATCAACTCCTAAGATATGATGCACCAAGAAACTATCAAGGACTCACGAATTAACTCGATATGATGTAACAGCTAACTCAATGAGGATACTTACCACCTAACCTTATTTAAAGGTTAGGATAACAATAAGAAAGGTTAAGTAAGTACGAGGATGCTCAGAAACGAAAATGTAGTATATTTTAACAAGGGCCATCATTACAACTACAAAATATAAGGGTATTTATACTTGAAAATCTAGGAAACCTACTAAATATGAAAAAGACAAAAAGAGTAATCTCTAAAATAAGTAAAATACAATGAATGTTGAAGGGTATAAATGAAAAATCAAGAAAATATTTGATTTTTGTAGTAGGTTCCATTACGTTGTCGTTTAGATATGTAGCTAACGGTTGGTGGTGGTGCTTTTAGTAGAACAAACAAATTTGTATAGTCAATCTGGCTATTATTAAGTTGAGCTGAAGATTCTTCTAAGGTAGATACAGCTTGAACATGCTTTGGGCATCTCAGCATTACGTTGGCTGAACTATTGGATGAGTGAGATAAGCTATTGGTTGAGTGCTGTTAAGGTCGGCATCTAAAGAGAAGCATTAGGTATGGAAGAGTTCAACTTGGCCATGTTAGTAGGTCGGTAAGTTGAAGTAGATTGGAGTCCTCCTGTACGAATTGGTGAAGGAGAAAGCGCCTTACTAAGGTCTCAAGCCCTTATGCTCGAGCTCGAGTCAAAGGTCCCATAGTTTCATTCCTATCAACATGTGCTAAGATATAATTACACATTTAATTGCCATAAATTCATGCAAAATCAGATTAAATTGGAACAAAATTAGAAAAATCCACATCCACTTCCATGTCTACAAAGATGCGGTTTTTCTCAAAAGTGGAAGTTTCTTAGGCACTAGTTAAGCTTGGAAATTATAAATAGGGGTCTTTGCTTCTTATTTCAATACACAAAAAGCATCAAAAAGCTCTCAAAGTAAAAAAAAAAAAAAATTCACTTTCTTTCTCTAGGTTACAAACCTGAGACCTTCACTCTCTCTCTTTGATTTCTCTCATTATAGAGCAAATTAAAAAGAGCCAAAATAATAGAAGATTCCTCATTGATCCTTAAACAAAGCCCAATGCTTAATTTGATCCAACAAAAGTTTAATTCATTTTAATTTGAATTAAAATCAAGATGGGTGTTCTAGGGTTCATGTACATAGTTAAGCTTTATTTTTTTTATCAAATTAGTATACTTATACCTCAGTTATATTGAGATTGACTTAGCACTTTTGAAGATTGCGGAGTCAAGAATTAGGAACCACTGAACCTACATTGAGAACTGGCTTGAACCAACCTTAATTGGCCTTGGTTTAATCTACATTCGAGGTAAGTTTTCTCCCTTTGATTGCCTTGTTGCATGTTTATTAAAAAAAAATACAGAGAAGATTAAAAAATACATGTTTTGATCTTGTCTTGCCATGTTTTTGCTTGAATAATGTGTTTTTTTTTCTATGTGTGCTTTTGGTTATTTTAATACGTTAATAAATAATATGTTGGCATGTTAATTTACATAATAATATGGTAATAACTAACATGTTTAGGATCATAATTAATTGCAATTTGCATGGTTAATATAAGTTTATCAAATAACATGATAATGTTAATCTTACATGTTATTATATTAATTGATTAATTTGCATGTCTCTCTTATCATGTCATGTAAGATTTTATGTGTATTTTCATGAATAATGATATTTTCAAATAAGATGGGCTTTTACGTGAGAATGATTTTTATTTCCATAATAAAATATTTTCATAAATAAAAAATATAAATTAGCCTTTTTCCAAAATTTAGAGATTTCTTTAGGGATTTTCAAAATTGGAAAAAAAATAATTTCTTTTTAAATTAATAAAATTTAGTAAACTTAAAGTGAAAAGAGTTTTTTTTTTCAAAAATAAAACAAATCAACAAACTGAAATTTTCTTAAATTGAGAACTCGTGGGCTTAATCCTACCTCACTAGTATGCAGGCACTTTAGGCATCACAAAATAATAAATTTTTTCCCCCTTTATTTTTAAAAAAATTAAATAAAAAGCTCAATTTATTTGAAAACATATTTAAGGCCCACTTAACCGCGGCATGAACTTCTTTTATTGGAATCATTGTGTTTTAATAAGTTAGCCTTCAAACCCTTGGCTTTTTTATCTCTATTTTCTGAAAGCATTTTTTAGAAAACCTATGGACCAATGGCTGAAATTAAGGTTCATCTACCGATGAATCTTAATTACACTTTTTCCCAATTTCAATCTAGTGGCAACTCTCTTGTTTAATTTTTTTTTAAATAACTTTTCTTAGTAGGCTTGAGAGATTCATATTGAGCTTGCTAGGTTTAATATAAAAAGGACTAACAAAAGAGGAAAACCGAATTTTCAGCTCAATGCATGTTTGTCCAAATTTCTTCTCCACGTATCATGGGATCATGATCCACTTTTTTTAGAATATCTTACCAAAATCAGCTATAAACACCTCACCCATTAGTAGGAGAATATGAAACCTTAAACAATTGAGTCCTTATTTTCTTTGATTTTTCTCTAGACTATGCTAACTTAATCATTGGAGTAATTATATTAGAACCACTTCTTGTAGTCCACGAAGCTTACTTTTGCTTCCTTTATAGGTTGCTTTCAACCTTATGACCACAACTAAAATCAAGAAACAATAGAATATAAACCAAATTAATGTCCAACATTTGTAACACAAAGTAAGACAAGTTATAAACGGATATATTGATTTGTTATACAATTAACAAGTTTGTTATGAAAGTGTGAAGACTCAACAAGCAACAGGTTTTCTTTTTCTTCAAATTATTTTATGGTAAGGAGAGAAGAGGAATCCACCATATTTAATCCATTTAGGAGAATAGCATTTATGCTTTACATCGTATTTAGTTACTTTGAAGAGATGAAATGGAAGAACGATTCTTCCCTTATAAAGCTATTACTGCATCTTATGTCTGATTGATTTTCAAATATGTAAATGGAGCTAAAAGGTATTGAAAAAATGGCAAAAATATGTTGGATACAATTGTATCAATGCCAAATAAGTAAAGAGAGATGATGTTCAATATCCATGCATCCAAGTGCAGAAATAGATTCGAGTGAATCAATGTCGAGGCAAAAGTTTGTGTCACCTTGATAATGCATCAGCACGTTTTTTAATACATTAGGAATTTTTGGAAAATGCATCCATATATTTCGAAAGCATTCAAAGATTCATAAATACCGCAAAATTTTGCAAGATGTGGTTAGCTATTGATTTGTGTCTAAAAGATGAACCATTATGTTGCTTTAACTTTAAGAATTGCGCTACTTAATAATGGATGTCTTAGGTGAGCTGGCTATCATCCTGAACTCGGTCTAATGTTCAAAAACTAATTTGTTTAAATAATCATGCTTTTCGCAGTGTTGTAATTCTTAGGAATTAATGAAATGCTATCTGAATACATGCTATCTTTAGCAGACATTTTCCAGACAAATTAAGTGAAGCAAACATACTGTTAACGTCACGAGCCGAGAATTTGTCAAACTTGAGAGATTTGATGGACCAAATCTCGACAGATAGAGAGACAAAATGATGTTTCTTCTATTGGTCCTCAAGATAGCCTATGTACTTGATCTAAACACCCCACCAATTAAAGATGCAAAGGAGGGAGCATGTGTATAGGAGACTTACAAAATTGAAGCGATGATGAAGAGGCGACAAGAGGAAAAATTCGTATGCCGTGGACACTGTGAACACACTGTTAGATGGTCTATACGACTTATATATGTCCATCAAATCACTTGTCAAAATCTAAAAAGAACATGAAGATAAGTATAGCACCAAATGTCAAGGATCGCAAAAGTCTTTAATGGTGAAATATTCTGAAGTCAAAATTGTTGACAATATACCCATTGTGGAACAAGTGCACGAATTACAAGTTTCGGAGAACCCTCTTTGTGATTTACTATAGTGATTACGAAATACCTTTTAAGTGGAAGTAATAATTGTTAAACTGCCATCAATATGGGAATAGCTACTGTAAGAAACTTCAACATATAGCAATTATTACTTGAGATCCACTGATGGGGTGATCTATAACATTTTTTGAAGAGTTGTAACTCTTTATAATACACATATGATGAGATGCATCTATACAATTATAAAATGATATGACTTATTAAAAGGACATATAGGAAGGTTGTGTCACTTTTAAAAAGACATCTTCTTTTTTATAAGTAAAGAAGACATTGAATGGTCTTGAGTCTTTTGCTAATTTGATAGAATAACTCTTAAAAGAAATTGTGGGAGTATCCTACGGAATCCTCCATTGTTATAGAGTCAAAAAAGGCATATAAGTTGTTGGTTGTGGGTGTTTTCCAATTATGATTGCATTCCAACCGCAAATATGTACTTGGAGTCTTATTGATTGTATTAGTGATTCAACCAGTGTTCGTGATCAATTTTCCTTAAATATCTACGAGAGGCTAGTAGATATATTTTGGTTTATTTTTATAGTTATAAGTTATAAACCAACATTAGTATCGGATCCAAGTTAGTTGTTTCCTAAGAATTTAATACTTTTTATAACATATGTAATGTGCTGCTTATTGCAAACTAATGCTTTGATGTATCATGTAAAAAATTTTCAATGTTTAATGAATGGTTGAAAAAAATAATCATAATAAATTAAAAAAAAAAAACCGAGAGAACCAAAGAAAAAGAAGATGATAGAGATGCAGTTTTTAGGAATGTATAATGTTCTTGATTTCGACTACATGGAACAGTTGAATCACAATGTTTTTACGAAGGAAAAGGAACGGGTGCCTTAGAGTCTCGAATAGGAAATACTAGCATTTTATTTTCCCAACCAATGCCGTTGATTGAAATTATACAGATAGATGGCATGTCTCGTGACGTGTAGATGTCCAATAATTCGAGTATAAAGTTTTCATTTTTATATTTCATTTCAAATCCAAAAAAAAAAAAAAAGGAAGAAGAAGAACATCGCCTCTACTAAAACAACCTTCAAGTTTAATGCATTATCTGACGTACATTGAAGGTATCTTTGGTTCTTAAACATATGTGGTCATTTGCCTTTAGAAACTCAATGTCATAACGAAAATGATGATATTACAATTGATTCAACATTTAGAACAACATAAAATTCATGGGCACTTATGTTCCATGTGTTCATTCCATAACCCATGAATTAAGCATGTTTGTTGTTTATAAATTATTTGATTAAGTGGGAGTTCAAGATTAACAATTCTTTGAAGAATTTTATTTTGGAATTTTGTGCAAAATTATGTTGAATATATGAATATGCATAATGATTATGGGCTTAGTGAATTTTCAATTCTGCATCATATATAATATTATCATTTCGTTTGATATGTCATTTTGTGCATGTTATATGTTTTGTGTTGATTTCATTTATAAGTATATATATGAAATAGAGAACTATTTGAAAATGGGTTCTGCTTCTAGAAACATCATTGCCGAGTTGAACAAAGAAAAACTCAATGGTGACAATCTTGATATTTAGCATAAAAATTTTCAATATATTCTTGCGGAACAAGAGGTATTAAAAACTCTTAACCATGACATGTTAGAGCTTAAAACCAAAACAAATGCTCTTGAAACTGGAACAAATGCTCAACATAAGAGGGATCTTGAGGCTAATGATGCCTTTGAAAAGAATGGAGTTGCTCACATCATGTTGCTAGCTAGCATGTAAGATGACATTACGTGTCAATTTGACCAATACTCCACACTAAATGAGATATGAGATGTTCTCAAGGAGAAATGAGAAGGCTTACAATTAAGTTTGACACTTATAGGAAGTGCTAAAGTCATACAATGAGGCAGCATTTAAGAGAGATGTCAAACATGATTAAGAAAGTGGAATCTACTAGTCATACCATAATTGATGAACAAGTGTAAACTATAATTGGTCCCTTCCAAATGATTAGGAGCACATGAGGGTGAATATGACTCATTGTTAATGCATTAAAACATTTGATGATATTTCACGTCATCTTGAACTAGAGGATGAGTTCTTGGAAGGTTCTAAGTCAACTGGCTATGTGTTTCTTGTTGAATCCACTTCAAACGGAGCCATAGGTTCTAAAGAAAGAGAAGTAGCAAGAACTATAAGAATGGAAGTAGGACCATGCTAGTAAACAAGAAAGTCGACAATGCCGCTTCAAGAGAGGTAAATGTGTTACAAGAAAGATAAGGAGAAAATGAAATGCTTTAATTGTGGACATCTAAGACACTTTGCCTGTAGATGCACTAATGTTTTTAGTTGTGTATTACTTACTAAATCTCATCTTATGTGGATTGTAAACTAAGGAGCTATAAACCATGTAGCTAGAGATTGTAGATCTTTCGTAGAGTATTGTTAGATACTAAGTAGATTAAGATGGATATATGGTAGGAACAACACCAAATTTGAAGTTAAAGGCATAGGCACTTTGGAAAGACCCTCTTCCTACATGATGTCCTTATTGCCCTAGAGATAAGATGAAACTTGGTTTCTGTTTAAGCATTTTTAGGATTAGGGTATAGTCTTAATTTTCATGACAATAATATTGATGTTTATTTGGGAATTATGTTTTATGGATCTAGTTATATCGAATAGTTTTATTATATTAGATGTTGAATCAAATAGTGAAAGACTTAATAGTTGTTTTTCTTTTATAACATCATTTGAAAATACTATTATCAATGAGAATATTTAGCATGCTAGATTAGGTTACATTGGGCAAGATAGAATGAATAGATTAGCCAGAGAAAGGTTTTTAAGCTCACTAGATAAAATTGAATTTTGTACATGTAAATTTTGTCTAGCTGGTAAATCAATAAGAAAACATTTTGGCAAAGCAACTTGATTCACTTATCCATTATAATGAATACATTTTGATATTTATAGTCCCGTAAATATGAGTGTAAGGAATGGATCCTCACATTTCATTACATTTACAAATGATTATACACGGTATAGTCAAGTTTATCTTATTTCTCACAAATCCAAAGCATTGGATTGCTTTTAAAGGTTTTTAAATTTAGTTAAGAATCGGGTAGATAGAAAAGCAAAAGCCTTAAGAAGCGATAGGGGACATGAATATCTATCTAAGCATTTTAAAGAACTATGTAATGTAAAGGGAATTGTAAGACAATTAACTATTCCTAGAACTTGGCAATAAAATGTTGTTGTTGAAAGAAGGAATGATTAAGTCCATGATGGCATAAGCAAATTTGCCCATCTCTTTTTGGGGGATGTCATATTAATTGCCACCTATGTACTTAACTACCTTTTAAAAACAATTCCTTTTACTCCTTATGAATTATGGACTTGTAGGAAACCAAATTTAAGTAACTTAAGACCCTAAGTGTTTATGGCTTATGTTCATATTCCTTTCTCAAAATTTAGGAAATTAAGTCCAAAGTGAAAGAAATGTATCTTCATGAGTTATTTGAAACATTCGAAAGGTTACATATTTAGAGAATGGTTTTCCTAGCAAGGGCACATTAACAAGAACATTAGTTTGTACGAAATTAATGATCTAATAGATGAAATTAGTCCTATTGACATTACTAGAGAAGAACCAACTTCTTCTCAAAGTTTTAAGCTAAGTGGGAGTATGGCTTTACCTAATGAATTAATTCTACAAGATTAGTAGTTATGTAAAAGATAGTATAAAAGTATCCTGCATTGTCATTTTGAGATTCAAGGAAAGGATTTATGATTGCACCAGATGATGATGAGGAGCTTAGGAGCTTATAAGAAGCTATTTCAGGTCTTGCTAAGGAAAAATGGAGAAGTGCAATGGAAGAGGAAATCGAGTCTATGAGATCTAACCATGTATGGAATTTGGTTTATCTCTCGTTACGACATAAAGCAATTAGAAAACAAATGGGTTAGAAAAATTAAACATAACATTGATGGAACTATGGAGAGATATAAGGCATGCCTTATAGCAAAAGGATATACTTAAAACAAAGGTATAGATTATAAAGAAACCTTCTCTCCTATAGTGAGGTTTAATTCTATTCACCTTATTTTGGCCATAGTTATGAAATTGGATTTGGAACTTCATCAAATGGATGTTAAGATAGCATTTCTCAATAGAGACTTAAATGAGGAAATTTATATGGAACAACCAAAAGCTTTTATTGCTAAAGGTTAATAGCACAAAGTTTGTAAGCTCATTGGATCTATATATGGCCTAAAGTGGTCATCTAGACAATGGTATTAGAGATTTCGTTGATAATTGATTATAGTTGAATTCATAATGATTGATGAAGACCATTGTGCATATGTTAAGTGATCTAGAGGTAAGTTTTTAATCTTGTCACTGTATGTCAATGACATCTTAGTGGTTGGAAATGATTTAGAGTTTGTTATGTCTATCAAGAAATGGTTGTCTTTTGAAATGAAGGACATAGGTGAAGGAGCTTATGTATTAGGTGTCAAAATCCATAAAGATCATTTGAAGAAGCTTCTTACTCTTTGACAAGAGCCTTACATATAGAAGATTATTGAATGATTTAACATGCATCATTGCAAACCCATTAACACTCTTATAGCAAAAGACGATGGTTTAAGTCTCAAGACGTCTCCTAAGACTCCATAAGAATGAAAGAAATGGAAAAAGTTCCCTATTCTAGTGCAGCTAGTAGTTTAATGTATGTAATTATATGTACTTGACCTAACATATGTTATGCCGTAAGAGTGGGTAATAGATACCATTGAAATCTAGGACTTATTCATTGGATGGCAGTAAAAAGGATATTAAGGTATCTTCAAGTAATGCAAATCATTCTCTATGTTACCAAGGAGATAATTTAAACCTCATAAGATATAGATATGCTGATTAGCAAGAAGCAAATATGTATAGCCTTATTGACAATAAAGGTTGAATTGTGGCATCATCAATAGTAGTTCAAGAAGTAGTTTGTCATAGATGATTTATGCAATACATGAGATTTCTTTCTAAAGAGTAAGAACCAATAGTAATCACTTATGATAGTCAAGCAAAAATTCCTTATACGAAGGATTCCAAACATCATTGTAAGACTAAACACATAGATACTAAATACAATTTTATAAGGAGCATTATAGCTTGAAAAGAAGTTACTTTGCAGTACATATGTTGATACATAAGATGATTGCTGATCTTCTCACAAAACTTATACCTAAAGATGTTTATTTAGAGCATGTTAGATATTTGGATTTGAGTAGATTGTAAAGATATTATATGTGTCGATTTGATGATATTGCATTGTTTTGGAAAACACATATGTAACTTATTAAATATGTCTAAGATATGATACAATTGATCTTCTCACATACGTAATCGCCTTTGGCACTTCTAAGTGTATAAAGATGAGACTATAATCAAATTTTAAGTTACCTTCCTTAACAAAGACTTAAGATGAGGTGTGTTGTTAATGCCAATATGTTACGTGCCTAGGAGCTAAGTTACTACTAAGACTTATTGTAGTGTTGAACATGGGTCCTTCGAGATATTGAAGAAAGCATGAATAGTAAAAAAACGCAGTAGCTTCATGAAGCTATCTATCTAATATGACTTACCAACAAGCACAACATGACTTAGTCTCAACTTGATATGGTGCACAAGTAAAGGACTGAGTTTCACTCACTACTAATCTCATGCTATTAACAAGATTAGAAGTGTCAAGATTGTAGATTAGAGAGAGTTTCTCGTAAGGATAGGGTAAGTGAATATTCATTAAAAGAAGCTTAATGATTTTGGCTACAAAGGTTAAGAGACCATTTTTAATAAGTCCCTAAGGAAACAAAAGGAAAGAATGAAATTACAAAAGAGGTAATACAAAATAAAGATACCTAGTATAAGCTAAAAAAGGTAAATACGACAAACAAGACAAAAGGAATATAACACAATGTTAGAAAAAGGCTATTGCATCCATACTCTAGTAGGGCTAGGTTGTTTTGATGTGATGATAAGTCAAAAGAGAAGAGTTTGGAGGTTAGAGTCAAGGACTTTAGGATTAGGCAAGTTAGTCGTGATAGGAAGGGCTATGAGCTTAGCATCTATGCTTATATTGTAGTAGAGTAAGGTGCATCCAAGTTGTATGTGTAAAGAGTTCATCAACAAACCTTCCTGATATTGGAGCTTACCATAACCAATCTGAGAAGACTAGATTCTTCTTACAAAAGCCTACAAACCTTTGAAATGAGCTCAGGTGAGAGGTCTTAAGGTTGAGAGTCCATAAGATCCCTAAAGGTATTAAAGATTTGCCTTCAAATCTTGGTCGACTTCCTCTTCTAATACATAAGGAGTTAGATCAAAGATGTTGAAGGTTGGTGATACTTCATACCCTTTGGGTATTTCTAGCTCATAGGCATTGTGATTGATTCATCATAGAACCTTGAAGGGACCATCCAACCTAGGTAATATCTTGTTCATTCACTTTCTTGGGAACTACTCCTTACTAAGGTAAACCCAAACAAGGTCTCTTGAGTTGTAGACAATGCTCTTCCGACCTTTATTTCCTTGTTCTTATTGTCAAGCCACTATTTTGGCTAGTTGCTTAGCAACCTATTTATGCAGTCTCTAGAATTCCTTGGTACGTTGCAAGTAAGACTGAATTTCTCCTCTAAGGGTCTAGTTGGCAATCATATCTAATGGTAAGCTCGGGTAGAGTTCGTAGACGACTTCAAAGGGTGATCTTTTATGGATGGAGCGATTGTAATAAAACTCGATGATGGGTAAGCATAAATCTTGGTCACACAGATTCTTCTCTACAGTAGCTTATAATAGAATACCAATCATCCTATTCATTACTTTAGTCTTACTGTCTATTTGGGGGTGATAAGAAGTACTGAATATCAACTTAGTGCCAAGCTTCTTCCACAAGGTTTGCCAAAAGAAGCTTGTGAACTTTGTATCTCGATCTAAAACAATACTTCTAGGGACTATGAAGTTGTACGATCTTCTGCAAAAAGAGGTTAGCAAAAAGTATCATTAGTCTTACGATAAGGAATGAAGCGCTCATTTTGCTGAACCAACCAACCACCATCATGATGAAGTCATGCTTCCGAGTTGTTTAGGGCAGTCTAAGCATGAAATTCATACTCAGGTTGATCTAGAACTAAGTAAGCATAAGTAAAGGTGTGTATTCCCTATAGGGTTCCTTCTTCATTTGGCTTGTTTGCATACCTTACACTGTTCAAAGACTTTGTGCATGTCTTTCACCATCCCTAGTCAATAGAAGTGCTTTTTCAATAGTTCGTCTGTTCTCTTTTCCCCAAAGTGGTTGGTTAGGCCCCTTGCATGAGCTTCTCGAACTAGTAGCTCTTAGGCTAAGCTGTTTGGCATATAGATATGCCTACTTTTCATCAAAAACCCTTAGTTTAGATAGTACTCATCCATAACACCTCCAAAATTACACTTGACTATTATAGGTCCAAAGTACAGATATTACTCATATTGATCTATGAGAGTATCTGTAGATATCCTATTTTTGCTCCCTTGAAATTTTAGATTTTCTTTTATAATAGTGAAAAAGGGTTCTAATTAAGTAAAAACACAAAAAAAAAATAGAAAAAAAATATAATTTAGAAAAATAAAAATTATAGAAAAAATTAAATTAGAATAATAAAAAAAGAAGCTTAGGGTCTTAGATCCTTTTAAGGTTTTTGAGTCACATAGATAGGGTCCTTTCATTTTTAAGGTTAGATAGATTCAAAGTGCATATATACGATTTAATGGTTCTGAGTTATATTTAAGAATGTTAATTTTTTTTAAAAAAAAAATTAATATTCGGATCGCAGTTGATATTGATTATTTCTTTTTCATAAAAGTGAAATTAATTTAAGTTAGTCGTGGTTTTGAATAATACCTCAACATGACTTAGATTTTTTTATTTACGAAAAAGCAAATTTGGATTAACTGTACCATTAATGAATACAGCTCGTAAAACCATTAAATTGAGTTTAACTTAAAAATATATTTTATATTTGAGGCTTGCTCATGGAAAGGATTTCATTTGTATCAATGAGCAATTGAATGGGAGGCTAGGTTTGGCTTGAAACAGGTTTTGTATTTGAAAACCGGTCCTAACAATTTTAGTTGCATATATAAATTTGATTTGCATTATATAATGAGAGCGCAAGCTAGCATAGCTAACAAAGGGGCACCCGTTTGAAGCAAGACAACCTGAGTTTGCATTTCATCTATGCTTTTTTTTCGTTTTTTTTATCTAACTACCAAAAATGTGTTCCTTAGACACGTTTTTCTAGTTCATGTTCCCTATTTCTTATTGTGATCACTAATTGGTTAGCCCACTTCTCAACCATTTTTTACTCCATTTTCTTTGCAATTTCACCAAATTAATGGTGAAATTGTAGAGTAGACTTGGAGCACTCTTAATATTATCCAAAATCATGTCCAATAGCGATTATTTAAGGGGTCAAAAGGGCATTCAAAGATTGAAAAAAACTTAGACACCTATATTTTGTTCCAAACATGTTAAGCATGATTCAAGCTTCTTTAATGGTATTCAAAGCTTCCATAGCTTGTTTAGAGAAAGAAACGAATGTAGAAATGACTTTTGACCAATGGTTTTGATGGAATTGAATAAAAAATGAATGAATACATTAACACCCATTAACTCAAGAAAATGAAAATTTACTTCATTTCCTGACTTTCCAAGCTTAACAATGACTAAAGAAGTATAAAAAGGGGTTCAAATGTCCTCAAACATCAAACAAAGCTTTAAGCACTCAATTTAAGCTTTAATCAAAGCTTTCTCACTCTAGAAATCCTAAGTTGTGGCTCTACTTCTCTTTAGGATTTCTCACTCTCCACTTAATCTTAAGTTATAAAATTAGTTCTAATGGATTTTTGGGTTCCTAAAGATTTATAAAAGTTGGATCTTTAGCTTTAACACCGTCTCTACAGAGTTTAATCATCAAACTGCATCTTACCGATGACCACCATCATTGCCAATAGCCGACCATTGCAACTAAGTAAGAAATACCTTCACAACCAAGCTTGTAACCCATTGAAACCTTAGTCCAACACCACTTCAACCATCGACAACTACTGGATAAGGTTGCGCAAGCCACGCCCACTATCCTCTCTATGTCTATCTATAACACATACGTTGCTTGTAACCTGAATTTAAACCCAAGTTCAACTCGCCCTAAGACCTCACCTGCATCTAATATCCTATAGGAAGCTAGTTTCTTCTTTTCTTTTCTTTACTTTTTCTCTATTTTTGTTTCTTTCTTTATTTTATTTACTTGTTTTTGTTTACTTATGTGTACATATGTTTAAAAAGAAAAGGAAAAAAAGAAAAAGAAAAAGAATAAAGGAGATGATTTTATTTTCATATCAAGTTGTTACAAAGTTTTCTTTATTTTTAGTTACTTGCTTATTTATTTATTTTGAAAAAAATTTAGAATAGATATTTTTGTCATTTATAATAATTTAATTTTTTTTCCAAAGATAAAAGAAATAAACGCTTTTCAAAATTAGAATTTTTCTTTAGAATTTTTTTCAAAAAAGATTAAATTACCAAATTTACGATCCTTTTAGAGTTTCTTTAAATAAAATTAAATGGATCAAGAAAAAGAAAGTAAACATGATTGTTTTCCAAATTTAAAAGAATTCAACATACTAAAGTTTTACAAAGAATGAACTACAAAAGTTTAATCTCAAATAACGAGTCTATAGGTACTCATAGGAAACTATGGGGTGACTTATTATATAAAAAAAAATTCCCATTTGTGAATAATATGTTTTTTTATTTATCTATTTATTATTTTTGTAAATAGACAAGATTTGTTATTTTCTTTACTTGAAAAATCAAATTATAAGGACATATTGAAAAGTAAATTTAAATTTGAAAAGTTAAAAGTAATACCTGATTATGATTTAATAGGGTAGCTCCCGGATTCAAGATCTCTAGTTTCAAAATCATTTTTCAAAATTTGGTTTTATTGGAGACCGATAATTAAATTATAACCAATCTATCCAATTGGTTATAATTTAACTTTTTTCTTGACTCCAATCAGATAGAGACTCCAAAAGCATTTTTCAAAATTAAAAAGAAAACCAAGTTTTTCTTAGTTTTTAGTTGGGGACTTATATTGAATAGGTATAGGGTTCAATATAGGTCGGGTTAAGGAAAACTATTAAAAACCAGAAAAAATCCAAGCTCAATGGCTTAGCAACTTCACTGAGGATGTAAAGAAGGCTAACCACTTAAAAACCTTCCAAAGTTGAATTTTCCTTTCAAAATACTCATGTTATTCTTTTTATGATTATTTTATTGTAAATATTCTTTCTTTAAATCGTTCACTTTTGTATACATCATGTTTAGGATACTGGAGAAATGATTGCATAAAAAATGTGAGGTAGATATGATCAAACGTAGCCTATTTAGGACCTAAGAATGGGGGCTATTATATAAACTGTGAAGTTTCCTAATTTATTCCTTATAAATATTTTCTTTTCTTTATAGAATATCGATGTAATCCCCATGTAAATAGGATAGTTTTGATGTAATTTTCTTTTCATCTTTTTTGTAGAAAATAGTTAGCTCCTCTCTCACATCGACCCTTTTCAAAGAAGTCCATATTTATAAGCCTTTGAGCTTAGAGGAATACTCGAGAAATGGTTTCAGTTTTTCAACCCATCTTAGTAGAAGATGATTTAATATAAGATCGAGCCTATCCTTTCACTACCTAAGATTTAAGCCAATATCACCATGGTACAAGCTTTGGTCCACTTTTGGGACCCTCAAAGTCAATCTTTTCATTTTAGCCCATATCGATTGAGCCCAAACATCAAAGAGTACTTCTATCTGTTAGGAGTCCCCTCTATCGAAAGCAAAAGGAATGTTTTAGATATCATAACTAGGCTTGTAAAGATTTTAAATAGACTCCTAGGCCTTTATGAATCTAAAATATGTAAAATATGGGTAAATTCCCACAGAAGAATCATTAGGGTGGATTATCTCTTCACCTAGTTTGCAACCTTATTCAGCTATAATAAAAAACTCTTTTGTATTAGCTTTGAAGTTTGGCGACAACTTAGAGTCAACACTTATATCTTGGTAGCATTTGGGACTGTTTTGTTTCTTAATGAGGTATTTAACATACATCACAGGATTATAGAGCTAGTGAACCAATTTTTAGAAGGAAAGTCTTACATCCCAATGCTGCTAGTTGAACAAGTCAAATTGTTCAGTTAACAAGTCAAATCACTCAATTGTCTCCAAAAAGAGAAGAATTGAGACTTAAAACCAATATGGCCTTTCTAATGGTTTGGTTAATCAGCTATGCCTAAAGACATAAACTTGACTTTTTTCATAGAAAAGGCATCCAAACGATGAATCCCATTAGGGCATTTGCTTCTATCATTGAATTGCTTAAGAATGTAGCTACCTATTACTGGGTTAAAGCTTTTTAAAGGTTTTGTGTCGAAGATATTTCCCAAATTGCTAGATGGACCAAGGTACCAAAGTTGACGAAGAGAAAGAAGATGGAAGAGGAGTTAGGATAACACAAGAAAAAGAGGATCTAGACTTTAGGGATTGTTTGTAATAAATTTTTTAATACTATAATAGAAACTTCAAAGATACAATAAAAATCATGTTCTTGCTACATCATAGTTAGTTTGTCAACTCCCCTCTCTGCATCCTCATGTCCTCATATTGCATTTCTAATTTCTATTTACTTGTAAATATTCATAGTTGGTTTTGTTAGCTTATATAACTTTGTGAAGTAAAAATAAAAGGAAAATTTTTCTAAAAAAGCTCGTGAAAGTTGTATCTTTAGGCTTCTAATTGTAAATGTTTGATTTATTTTACAAGTCCTTTTCTCAATGCCTTCCATTCCAACTCTTTTCAATCATTTGTCAATTCACACTTATACATCCTTAGGATTATATTTCTTATAGGTCACCCATTAAATACCTACAGGTTATCATTGATTAATTATAAATATTTAGGCTCTTGTTCCCTTAGAAATGTTTTTCTACTTCTTTCTCATAACTTATAAACTATGTAAATAAGGCTTATCCTTGTATTCCACTTTTTTAATAAGTCCTTTTCTCTCTCTCAAAAAGAAAAATAATTTTCTTTTTTTGAAAAAAAAGGGATAAAAAAATCATAGAGTTGCTAACATGTATCGATTCTTATTAGGAGCAATGCATAATAATGGAAATAATGACAACCTTGATGTCACCAACCTTATAGAAGTAAGGTGTCATTCATTAGAGCAAACTATGGCAAAAGTGATTGAATACATGAACTTCATGGTTGATCACGTAGCCCTACTTAGAGCAACAACACCTGCAAATAAAGAGCATTAGCATGTGTTGGATCTTAGTTCTTTTTAGGGCAATACAATAATAGTCAATTCAAGACCAATCAACTTAGGACCTGGTTAAGATGGTCCTAAAGAGTGGGAGAGGAAGTTGACCCAACAAATTGATGAGAGGATATAGGCATTTAGAAGTCATGATGGATTTGAATAGGTTAGCATCACCAACTTTTTCCATATATGGTGTTGATGCCTATTCTTAAAAATTCAAACTATCAGAATTTGAGAAACATGACTAGAACGAATGCCCCAAGCTCCACATTAGGCTGTTTCTAAGCAAGATAGCTGGTTAGAATAAAAACGAGCAACTATTAGTTTAGACATTTCAAGATAACCTCACTAGGCCAACTTTGTCTTGGTACGCCCAATTAGACTTAGAGTGAGTTGATACATGGGACAAGTTAACTCGATCATTCTTTAAAAATTACAAATTCAATGTGGAGATAAAACCATCTATTTACGACTTAAACAACATTAGGAAAGGTGACAACAAGTCTTTTAAGGAATATGCCTAAAGATGGAGGGGCATGGTAACTAAAATTAGGCCATATTTTAATTTCCTCCTAAGGTAATCAACCGTTGGCTTTGCAAATGTAATTTCGGTAAGCAATCACATAGAAGAGGCCAAATTGGCTAAAGATCAAATTATCTCAACAAATCCTAAAATGGTTATAAATTCAACAGACTTTGAGACAAGGACAATAAGAAGGCATCTTACTCCAATCTCGATCTCAATAACTCAAGTCCTTCATCAGTTGAGAGAGGTAGGAATGCTAAGTTGTGCACCTTCTCTACTCGGACACAAGCTCCAAAGGCCAGATCCTAGCCCACCATACAAATACCACATGTACCCAATAGGTCATTATACAAAAGATTGTTGGAAATTGAAGTAAAGACTCAACACTTAATTGATATTGGGTTTCTTCAAATAGACTTTACCTATCCAAATGGACCAAAGATTAAGGTAACATTCCTTCATGATATGCTAGGTCATGCATCAAAATGATAAGAACATCTAAAAGGAAGAGGGGTAGGAGTTTAAGTCAAGGGAAGCTAGGCCAATTCAATAGAAACCAAAGAATGAAGGCTAATTATTAAGGAAGTTCAAGTAATTTAGGATTTGTAATGTCAAAAACTACTTAAATAAAAGTTCTTTATTTCTCAAATAAACACACATTTTTCGATATCTCATTTTGAAAGTTTAGAATGAAAAGAGGCACGTCGAATCCTAAACACTAACCATTAAACAGTTAAGTGTTGAGTGTCATCAAAGCGAGGATTTGGACTCGTTCCTTAAAGGAAGTCCATCTTCAAATTGATACACTAATCAAAATGAAGTTAGGCATTTATTTCTTCATTCTAAAACATGAAAGATCCCTTGTCATCCCCATTGAGCCTTTTTAATAAACTATATCAAAATTAAATCTTGTCAAGAACCACCCCACAATGGGGCAATCTAGAGGTTATGGTCATTAAAAAGGAGAAAATATTAAAAATAATTTGTGTTTACTTTAAGTGCCTCGCTTCAATTGTAATTATTATTTCTAGATACTTATGTCCTTTAAGATGAAGAACGACTTTCATTTTGAACACAATACACAAACCGCATACACTGTGAGTCATAAACCAAAAAAGGGGATGATCACCATTATCTTAGATAAAATTTAAAAAAAGAGAGAGAAAAAAGAAAAAAGAAGAAGAAAGAAAGGGGGGAAAAAAAGGAAAAAGAAAAGAGGCATGAGGAAATGAAAAGTATGCTCAAGAAAGAAATCTACAAAAACAAGGTGATCAAATTCAAAGCTTTGAAACCTAAAACATGATTAAGGGCATGTACCTCATCAGGTCTTTTCCAAAGTAAGCCTCATCCTTCAAAATAAAAACCCTTAAATATAAAAGAATAAGGGTAAAAACCAAGACTCTCAAAATCCACTCCTCTTGCAAACTAAGGCCCGCCTACAATTCCAACCCTTCTAAAGGCCCTTTTGATTGAAGAAAATAACTTATCTTTAGTAAAAGTTACGTTTCAAAATGGAGCAAGTGCAATTTAGTTTTATGTATAAGGTTCTTGACTTGTAAACACAGGTTAAAGTGCAATTCTTTTTTTTTTTAAAAAAAAAATCATTTCATTAATATCCATTTTTGAAAACAAAGACCAAAAACCTTTATTACATTACAATCTAAAAAAGACCTAAAAATTAATTAAATTATATCATTTGCAAGATAGATAATAATTTTTGGAATTGCAGTCAAGAAAGATAGTTTAAACTGAGAGAAGGTATGGAAACCCTCTTAGACTAAATTAATCAATGATGGGATATTATTCATATGATTGAAAAGACAATTGAAAGGTTTTCAAGAAAATTTTCTGCCCGTGTGATCACCCTGAGTGACATCAAATGATCACTCACCTCAAGATTTTAAGCTAGTACCTTGAACAACCTGAGAAAAGAGGATCCCTTAAAGGCAAGATCGTCTGGTGATTTGAGCAAGGTTAAGAAAAGAATGAATTATCAAACACCTACATATATTGGTAGCATTGGGACATAAAGAACTAGCTAGCAATTTTTAACAGAAAAAAGAAGAAATAAGAGAAGAGAAAAGGGAAAAGTCTTCTTTTAATCCAACTTTGGCTATGTTTGGCCTTAATGCTAAGTCTTGACACTTTTAAGCATTCTATCCTAACATATGTCCGTCCCTCGTTTGTAAATTTTTTTCTTCCCACTTGATCCTAATTACCATTTTCATCAGTTTTAGCAGTTTTACCCAAATTCAAATAAAGGGGCCCAATCCCAAATATCTAATCCGAAATCTTTTTTTGTTAGATTAGGGGAAGGGGCATAGCCCCTTAACTAAATTAAGTGACCATGATGACTCAGTCTCTCTCTTAAGTCGACCCTTAAGGTTAATTTTGTCAATTTCAAGAAAATTGTACAATTGAGAAAGTTTTTTAAGAAACCTTATTAAATTTTTTTCAATACCCATCAATCTAAGATGGTGAACAAAAAGCCCATCAATCCAAGGTGGTACTAAACCCATCGATCTAAGATGGTATTCAAGTTTTTGTTAATGCCCATCAATCCAAGATGGTGCTCTACCCATCAATCTAATATGGTGTTGTACCCATTAATCCTAGATCGTATTCAAGTTTTTTGCCAATGCCCATCAATCTAAGATGGTGTTGTACCCATCAATCCAAGATAGTATTAAAGTTTTCAAGCCCATCAATCCAAGATGGTGATCCATCAATCTAAGTTGGTGTTTAAATTTCAAAGGCCCACCAATCCAAGATGGTGCTACACCCATTAATCTATGATGATGTTGTATCCATTAATCCAAGATGGTGTTTAAATTTCAAACGCCCATTAATCTAAGATGATGTTGTACCCATTAATCCAAGATGGTGTTTAAATTTTAAAGGCCCATCAATCTAAGATAATGTTTAAATTTTAAAGGCCCATTAATCCAATGTAATGCTCATGTTGGTGTTAAATTTAATAAAGTGAAAAACCATCAATCCAAGATGACCATTTAAGATTTACTTTGTTTTACCATTCATCCAAGACTATACCTTTAAGGTTCTAACCAACTCATAGAGCCCTGCCTCTTCGCACCTCTCCTTTAGGGTTATAGTCAGCTCGTAAGACACTATAACAATCAAAAACCTACTCTCATGTCTCAGCTAGTTTTTAAAGCACCCTCTTTCTCTTTTACTATTCACCTAAATCCCTAGTGGATCAATCTTAAGATAACTAAGTGCCTACAACTCTTCTTAGTACAAGTTTATCCCTAAGGTAAAATTAGTGTCTCTTTTATCTTTATGGTAAATTTTTACTCAAACTTCACCACAAAGAGAAGTAGTTGTAAACACCCTATGTTTACTCCCTTATAATTTTAGAATAGTGAAAAAGGGTCTTAATTGAGGAAAAACACGAAAAAAAATAGAAAATACAATATATATATATATCTATTTTAGAAAAATTAAAAAAGAAATAAGCTTAGGTTCTTAGATCCTTTTAAGGTTTTTAAGTCACACAAATGGGGTCTTTTCATTTGTAGGGTCAGATAAAGTCAAAGTGCACATATATGATTTAATGGTTCCAAGCTATTTGAGGATGTTAAATTTTTCTAAAAAAAATTTAATCTTCGAATCATAGTTGATATTAATTATTTATTTTTCATAAAAATGAAATTAATTTAAGCTAGTCACGGTTTCAAACGGCAGTTCAATTTGACTTAGATAGTTCAATTTATGAAAAATCAATTTTTAATTTAACCGCGCCATCAATGAACTCATTATAAAAAAATTATCGACTCCGATTTGCTATATTATGTTGTCCTTTTCATTATATTTATAATTTTTTGTATAAATACTTCTTGTAATTCATTTTTCTTAATAAGAAAATTTACATGAGTTTTGTATGTTGATTTTATTTTTTTATAAATTGATATTTTTATTTTTATTGATGTATATGCTACCAAAGAAAACATAAAAAGTTATTCTTCTAACCTTTTACAAAGTAAGCAAAATACCAATAATGAATTCATAAAAAGATTTAGATTTTTTTTCATTCAATATAAAATTGTATTGTAGGGTACACTTTTTTAATAAAATCTCTTTGTGTATGTAAGGTACTTTGAAATTATAATAATAAGTAGATTTTTTTAACCTAAAATTCTAATATTAATTTGAATAATGTGAATCTTGTCCCCCTAGTCTCATAACTCCGTGCCTGTTACATGTAGAGTGTTTTGGCCTCACTCATATGAATGGCACTTAGACTCTTCAACAATCTTGAAGAAAGCTAAGTCATCCTTTCCCACAAATCTCACGACATACTCAAGAGAGGGAGGAAGCGTTTACAGAGGGAAGCTTTGGAAACTAAATGAATTCTTACTCAATTTTTAAATAGTTACAACTAAGGGGGAGCCCCTATATATACAAGTAGCATCCTAGAATGAATGGCCAAGGTTAATCAAATCTAACGGTCTATATTACATTTACAATTCCAATGTTACTTACCCTTAACATACTAATATGTAAGGATTTAGGACATTGCAAGACCTTTTAGAAACTTCCTACTTCTAGAGGCTTTAATGGACCTAGGCTTTCCACGAGCTTCTTTTAGGGGTCTGCGACATTCTTCCTCACCTGAATCTAGCAATGCCCTCATCACTATCCTTTGGTATTTGCTGATTAATGACTCGAACTCCATAGCAATTCTTTTGATTCCCAACTATGCTTATTTTCAGGTTATCCCTTCCACTTGATTTAGTACTTGACGTGGTTAGGGTAGCCTTGCTATACTACTATCTAGTCCCTTTTACTCTTTTAGCCTCCTTATCATAAGAATTCCGTATTCCCATAGGGGTTCATTTTATCTTCTTCTATTTTAGATCCCTCTTGTCTTCATGGTACAACTTTAACATGTTGACATGAAACATCGAATGAATCTTTAATCGCAACGGTAACTCTAACTTATGAACCACCTTCTCAATCTACTTCACTACCTTATAGGGACCTTCATATCTCCTCATCAAGCCTTTGTGAAGTGTCCCCATAGTTTATTGTATTAAGTGCAATCGGACCATGACAAGACCTCCAACCTAAGACTTAATGTCTCTCCTCTTTCGATCCATAAATTTCTTCATCCTTTTGGTAGCTTTATGCAAATGGGCCTGAGCCAAGTCTGCTTTTTCCTACCAATTTTTGGCAAAGTCATGTGCTGTTGGGCTGCTACCTCCATACTTTATAGCAATGGTATTTAGGGTAGCTGGCTAGAATCCTAACACCACTTTAAAGGGGATCTTTCTTGTAGCTTTGTTGTATTGCAGATTAAAGCAAAAAAAATCGATATCCAATAACTTTGATTGGTACCCACATAATGTCCTAAATATAATTCCAACAATGAATTCATCTTATTAATTTTCTTGTCAGTCTGTAGATATAGGCTAGTAGAGAAGTTTAAGTTTGAACTAATCAACCTGAATATCTTTATCTAAAATTTCCCAGTGAACCACCCATCTCTATCACCAATAATAGATGTAGGTAGTCCTTAATACTTTATTACATGCTTCGTAAGCAGACGAGCAGCTTCTTTAGTTGGACACTCCTTCATAGTTGATACGAAAGTCACATACTTGGAGAAGCAATCTATAACCACCATTATAGTTGTGTAATCCTTAGACTTTTGGAGATTTACAATGAAATCCATAGAAATGTTCTCCTAAGGCCTCTCAAGTATAGGAAAGGGTTGTAGAAGACTTGTTGGAACCTAGTTCTCTACCTTATCCTACTAACATATGAGGCACGTTCTTACATATGCTTCAACATCACTCTTCATGTCAAGTTAATAATACCGATCTTCTATCAATGCTAAGGTCTGATGTACTCCAGGACATCCTACCCATGGTAAGTCATGGCATTCTTTTAGGATCTCCTTCTTAAGCCCCATGTGTAATGGGATATATAGTTAAGGTCCTTTTGTGTACAATAATCCATCCTCCACCCAAAATCTTTGAGTTTTTCCCTATCGAATGTCGTCTACCAAAGTCTTTACTTGAGGATCATGATTTAGTCCCTCCTTGAGCTTCTCTAGTACCTCACCTACAAGTTAGCTTGCCATGGATGCTAGGTTTAGCCTTCAACTAAGTACATCTACTATAATGTTAGTGCTTCTAGGCTTATGTTCCAACACATAGTTAAACTCGACTAGGAAGATCTACCATCAGGCTTGCTTGGCTGATAATCGCTTTTAAGTTTGGAAGTAACAAGTAGTGCCTCCATACCCTGAGACAATGGACTATTGTTGTCATTTCCTTCTCTTATATGGTGTACTTCTTCTCTGGATCATTTAGCTTATGACTCTCATAAGCCAAGGGATGTCCTTCCTGCATAAGAACCCCACTAATAACAGAGTCACAACCATCAGTATGTACCTCATATAGCTTAGTAAAGTCGGGTAAGGCTAGGACTAATTCCTTTATGACTGCCTTCTAAAATTTCTCAAAAGCCTCTTTACATCTTGAATCTCGTCGCCATTCTCTATCTTTCTATAATGGGTCTATTAGTAAGACCGAGATTCCTAAGCACCTACGATTGAAGCAGTAATAGTAATTGACTAAGCCTAAGAATGATCTTAGCTCCATTAGCTTAAAGGGTCTCTTCTATTCTTGAATAGCTCTAACCTTGGCTTTATCTATTTTGATCTTCACTTAACCTATTACATGGCCTAAGAAGTTTACTTCCTCCCATGCAAAGGAACACTTCTCTAACATTATATACAGTTGGTTCTCTCTTAAGGATAAGAAAACTTGTCTATAGTTTGTATATGATCATCTAAGGTCTTGTTATGCACCATACTATCATCCAGATAAACTAATTTAAATTCGTCGAAAAATGGCACTAGTACTTGGTGACGTAGGTAAGTGCACCTATCAGTTTATAATATAGCAGATTAAGTCTAAGTGTCAATCCTTCATAGACTTTGACTGCTAGTACTCACTAAGTCTCTATTATCTAACTAGGAAATTAAATTTCAAGAAATTTAAAGAAGTAAATCTAAATTATTGCTAAAACTAATCTAAAGATTAACTAAGATGCAATTGAAGAATTAATAAGAAAACAATTCAACTAAAAATTAATTCAAGATTCAATGTTGTACCTAGATCTTACTTCACTTAGATCTAACATGTGATTTCCCTAAAGATAATATGTTCTTTAATCTTTCTTAATTGGGATAATTCTCTCCTAAAGCTAATCACTTTCTTAAGCCAATTAATCCTAACCCTAGAATCACATATTAGAATCTCTTCTCAATGTCATGATCTAAGATTGCATTAATTTGAACAATGAATTCTCTACACTTTAATTTAAAATTCCGGAAGAATCTTGCAAATTATCTCTAATCTTGCAATAACTCTCATCAACAATCCTTGAATCTAATCTTATAAGAAATTTCTTGATTCTCTTATAAGATATTAAACTTTAGATTACTACTCGTAGAAATAATAACCTAAATCATGAAGCAAACATAGTTGAATCAAGAAAATAATAAAGATCTAAATTAATTATGCAATTATAATATTACATGAATATATCTAAGTTCTACAAAACCTAGATATAAAATATTTACTCACTATACATTGCAAAATAAGAATCTAAAAATAAAGAGTAGAAAAAAGCACAATGAAATCCAAATAAATTAAATCTTGAAATCTTTTCTTTTTCTCGCTTTCTTGATTGTTCTTGGCTTCAAAAACTTCCTAAAAGTCATGCTAAAAGTTCTCTCAAATAAACCCTAACAAGACTTTATATATGAAGAACTAAAACAAAAATAAGTTAGTTGGAAAAAAACACGACACAACTGACAACATGATCATATCTTTTGGTCATGTCCTAGGTTGTAATAGTAGAAAATTAGCTCCAATTTTGCCTAAAAATGATACAATCATGTCATTTAGTTGTGTCAATCTTTAAACCTTCATAACTTGCTTATTTTAGCTTCGATTTGAGTTAAATTTGTTTTTATCTTTTAATTTTCTTACATAGATAATTTCAAAACCTAGAAAACAAAAATTTACTGAATTAAGTATTAGTATTTAAAAATAAATTCAAATATCATGAAAAATCATTCAAAATCACTATGTAAAATATATACAATCAGGAACTCATCACTTGGTTCATCAAAGTACAGAATGTGGCTAGGGCATTTGTTAGTGCAAATGGCATAACGAGAAACTCAAATGCCCCATACCTTATTCATCCCCTTCCGCGATCCTGACTTGATGATACCTGGATCTCAAGTCTAGCTTAGAGGAATATCTTGCTCCACTTAGTTGATCAAAAAAGTCAATTACCATAGGTATAGGGAACTAATTCCAGATTATGATCTTATTAAGGGGCCTATAGTTGATGCATAGTTAAGGACTCTCGTCATGCTTCTTCTAAAATAAAACCAGTATACTGTAAGGTACCTTTAAGGGATAGATAAATCTAATGTCTAATAGTTCCTTTAGTTGGTGTCGAAGCTTCTCTAACTTGAGTGAGGTTATTTAGTAGGGTACTACTGATGGGGGCTTGGAGCCCAGTTCTAACTCAGTCACACAATCGACCTGCTTCTTAGGTACAAGTTGCTTAGGAAGTTCATTTGGCATCATATCTTTAAAATCCTCCAATACTCTTTGGATTACCTTAAGTATCAACTGATTCTATAAGTCTTTACCTTCTATCTTTAGAGTAGCAAAGAACGTAGGCTCCTTTCGCTTCATCCCTTTCAATAGTTACATGGCTTATAAAATCTTAATAGTTGGGCCTAAGTTCTGACTCATGAGAAGCACACATTCTTAAGACTTATCCATAACAAAGATACACACTCAAGATGGGACAATATAAGCTTAATCCTATTAAGGAAATTTATGTCAATTACTAACTCGTAATCATCTAAGGGGACTACTTCAAAGGTCTCCTTTCCGCTCCAATGCCCTAGTTTAAAATCAACATTTTATGCTACTCCAGTAGTGGGTACTTCCTCCAAGTTAACTATCTTAAACCTCCCCCATCCCTTCTCAATTTCTAAGCTAAGCTTAGTAGCTACCTCATTTAAAATGAAAATGTTGATAACACCTATGTCAAATAAAGTGTTCACCTTATAACTTGCAACTCAGGCTTCCACATACATCAGCCCCTTCAATTCACAAGAAGGCTTGCTTTATATGGTACTCAATAGTTTTAAGGCTCCAAGTTTAGAGTCATTTTAGGTCATATCCTCTTCTTTAGTGCAAAAAGTTGCTAACTTGCTCTGGTTTGAGCACTCCTTAACTTTGTGAGGGCTTGCACTTAGGAAGCAAGAGAACCTACTCTAGGATGACTCCCTAAAGTCTCATGAACCTAACCTTTCTATTCTTGTGTTTAGCCCTCCTTTCTTTGACCAACCTCTATCCTTAAAACATCTCCCTTGCCTCTTCAGGGAGCATCGTTCATGCCTTTATCCTTAGGTTAGTTACTGTGCTCAAATTTAATTAAGGCTTCTACAGTTGCTATAGCTGGGGTAAGGGTCTAGATTTCCTACCTATATCCTTTTAAACCATATGGGAAGGAAAACATAGAATCTTTGTCACTCATATCAAGGATCTCTAGTAGCAACTCAAAGAATTCCCTTACATATTCCTTAATGGAGCCTCTATGTTGTAGACTCTTCAATTTGGCCTTAACATCCTTTTACTACATTACTTAGGTAAAACTAGGCCTTTAATTTCATCTTAAAGACCTCCCATATAATAATATAGTTGGTAGCCCACCAGGCACCTTCTGATCTTCTATGCCACCATAATGTGGTTACATCCTCTAGAAACATGGGAACTGAATAGAGTCTAGAGATATCATCTATTACTCATACTACATCAAAGTATTTCTCCAGACTCCATAAAAAGTTGTCAATCTCTTAAGCATTCTTACTTATTACATAGGATTTAGGCTTAGGAACATTAATCCTCCCGACCTACCCTGCTTGGATTGTCCCCTATCCAACAACTTCCTTTACTACACCATCATAGTCCACAATTCATCCATTCCCCTTTTTAAGGTAGCTACCATCCTTTCTAGGTTATCATCTATTTTCTAAATGTCACCTACCGCCTTGTTTAAGGTCAACAACATCTTTCCTTGAAGCTCCTCCTCAATCGAGAAGCTTTGGAAACCAAATGAATTCTTACTCAATTCTCTAATGGTTACAACAGATGAGGCACCCTCTATATATATAAGTGGCCTCTTGAAATGAATGGCTAAGATTAATTAGATCTAACGGTCTATATTATATTTACAATTCCAATATTACATACTCCCTACTTACTAATATACAAGGATCCAGGATATTTTAGGACCTTCTAAAAACTTTCTTCTTCTAATATCCCAAAATTGTCGTCACCAATATGTCCCAACTTTTAATATTATCCCACATTTCATCTAAATTTACTAAGAAAAAAGCTGTTTTATTTTGTTCCATATCGTTATAAAAATTTTTAGGACTTTTCTCCTTCATCAAATATCAAATCTAATACATGATACGTAAAATTCAAAGTAAGATGGAAGTAATTATTAAACAATAATCTCATTAAAGAAATAAATGTTTAAAATTCATTTTATAGCATAAAACTAATGAGGTAAATACAATTTAACCTAATATGTAATTAATATAGATTTTTTAGTATTATGACACAAGACAATTTTATATCTCATATAATTCTATTAATATAGTGTTAGTGTTACGACGTATGATCCTTTCACCATGAAATAATTGTTCTATTTTATATTAGCAAAATATTCATTAGTGAACATAACTAATGTCATTTTACTTTATATGTGTGTGATTGTTCATTTTTAGATATTTTCAATAGCAATTAAACATTAAAAACACATGTATAAACATATATAACATGTGCTTAAAGATATTTACGTAAAATAAAGACTCATATAGTTAGATAATAGACATGCCATAAATATATATACAGTGAATATATAGTATATTTTGTGTTTTACAATATATAACATATGGTAACCTTTAATTTCATATTTTTGTTTTGTCTCAAGTTTGAGCACCTAAAAAGATATAGCATATGATATGTACTTAGCATTTGTATATGTTTTATATACATAAAGATATCATAGCTAATTTTTAAGAATATAAAAAAAGAACAGTCATATATATATATATATATATATATAAAAGCAAAATAACATTAGCTACATTTGCTAGTGAATACTTAGCTAACTAAAATAACACAATTATTTTATGGTGAAAGAATTGTATATCATAATACTATAATATAAAAATCGTATGAGACATAAAATTTTCTTATATTATAATACTCAAATATCTATACCAATTATATATTAGGTTGAATTGTATTTATCTCATTATCGCATTAGTTTTTAAATTTTAAGTATCTAATTCTTTAATAAGATTATTTTTTAGTCATTATTTCCATCTTTGAATTTCACATGTCATGCAGTAGATTTGGTATTTGATAAAGGAGGAAAGTCTTTACGTTTTCCACGATGATATAGAACAAAATAGAGGAGCTTTTTCTGAGTGATTTAAATAACGTATGACATAATATTATAAACAAGGACACGTTAGGGACGACAAATTTGGGACGGCGATTTGGGACAGTAAATTTTCACCTGAAGCAAATTGCAAGTGAATCCCCTTATATTTGTTTTATGCATACTTTCTCCTGTTTTTGAAATTAAAATTTTAAACTCCCCAAATTTTTTAAATATATAATTTTAGACCTATTTTACTATTTTCCCCTTAGATAAAATGATAAAATATGATAAATTAAAAATAAATAAAATTAAAGGTAAAATAGCCATATAAGAGTTTAAATGTACTTTTCTTTATAGATTTGGAGCACAAGAGTCTCATTCTTAAGAAAGGAAGCTAAATAATATGAAAGAGTATATTTACACTTCACCCTAAATTATTTATACTTCAAGGATTAATTATTCCTCTAGGTGGTAAATAAAAAATGTTTACTCTAAAGAACTGCTGTGTTGACTCGGCTTGGTCTTATTTGGTTATGAGGATATTTTGAATCAAATCGAACCTGCGGTTATGAAGCCAAAGCTTTGGTTTGGTTAGGTTTAATATCTGTTTTAACCAAATAGCAATGAGTCAAAAAAATAAGTTAGATGCATGTTTATCTATACCTGCACATCATAAGCTATTTGTATTTGATTTATTTTTTATTCACAATATGTAACATTAATTACGTTATATATAATGTATATTATATATAGACAGAGACTATCCATGTGATAGTATGTCTGAAATTATTTTATGTCACACATGCTATGGTTATTTACAACTATATGTGTAATTGAATTTTCGTAAATTATATTGTATAATGTCTCGATTAGAGGTGAATAGAGGAACTTGTGGGACTTTGCCACCTGACATTTTTTGCATGTTTAGGTAGACTTGACGGGCATTAAATGTCAAACGGGGAGTCTTGTCCCAAAATTTCGGAATGTATATTTACAGGATAGGTTAACTTTCCAGCCTGAAATCTATTTAGAACCTATACTATGTAAATATAGATTCGATGATCCATAGTGATTTCCTAGTATACGTGAGCTGATGACATAATTATAGTTTGTACAATGTATGTAATACATATAATTCATTTGAAATAACAAAACATTATGAAAATTTAAGCCATTAATATATGTCCCATTATTTAAGGTTAATAATTGGTCTCATAGTTGAAATTAATTTGAAACCTCTTACTTAAATTGTATTTTGGTTTATGTTTCTTATAAAAAGAAAAATTTACAAGTTCTATAAGATTTTTCTTTTTTTTTTTTTAAACCAAGAGTTTAAAAGAACTGGTTCCAAATTGTTGGAACCTATGTCTTAAAGGTGGGGGCACAAATGGAATTTCATGCTTTACTTAATTATCCTATGGGTGCTCACAAATATAGTTTTTCGGTAATGCAATGTCTCAAGAATGTTTTAGAATGGAATAGAATTAGCATTTTAAAATGCCCACAAAATTTAGACTAAAAAGAGATAGAATGTGTTTATAATAATATTATTTAGAAAACCATGTTTAATTATTGAATGTTACAATTACTTTGAAGCTTAAATAAGTAATTTTTAATTAATAATAATTTATGAAGGCAGAATGGAATAGCAATTCTCTCCCATTACAATAAAATCAAATTCCTCCTTAAAGTTGAAATCACCCTTTTTAAGAAGTTCCGATTCTACCTTCTAGAAACAATTCCACACATTAGAAAGAGAATGTAAGTTAGAATTACAATTCTAATTCAATCCGCTTCAACATACTAAATGTGGCATGTAGCTGGTAATGTTTTAATTTGGTTTGATTTTTTTTAGTTTTAAAGTTTATTTATACCAAAAGGAAATTGAAAAATTAAGAAACAAAATTTGCTCCTTTGATTTGGTTCGGCTTTGTTGTGATTTTCAGTTTTCCATTTCAAGCGCCTTCCCCTAAATTGGTAGGCTTTCTATTCACCAAGAAAATCATACATCTTTTTACATGGTTCTAAACGATAAACCTAAGTATATTATAAGGAAAAGAAGAAAGGAATCGCATTACAAAGCTCCTAAATCATAACTTTTAAAACACCTATTAGAATTCGGAATAATGCATATGAGTGATTGAATATTTTTATTTCCAATAGTTTAGTAACTAAACATTCAAAATTTGAATTTCAGCACTTCAAAATTGAAAAATTTATTTATTTCAAAGTTTGAATTTTTATTTCATGTAGTTTGATGCTCATTATGTATATGATGTATATTAAGTGCAGAGACTCATATCAACATGTTTTCGATTTTCAAATATTGAAATTCAAGTTTTGAATATTTGGAAATTAAACTACCTAAAATCAAAAGTTTCAACACTTTAATATGCATTATCTTATTAGAATTCTTACTCAAATATATATACACCTATTAGCATGTTTGTTAATATCGTAATTTTGCTATTACTTTGAATGTACGAAAATGATAAAATTGTATAAAATTATATAAAATCGTAAACTTGTTAAATCACACATGAAAATTTCTAATTCTACTAGTATTTAAATGATTTTACATTCGTTTTAATTAAGAAAAATATCATAAAATCATATATTTGACTTACAGTTTTAAAAACCATACCTATTAGCTTTACTCCATGATTTGTAAAGCTGATTGTTATATAAATTAAATTACAATAAAACCTTTCGAAAACTATTAATATCATTAAAAGACTACAAATTTGTAAATATTACATTTAATCTTTCGAAGAATCTTAGAGTGAAAAGGTTTCCTCCATGTAATACAAATCATGTAATATATACTTGTAATTATATTTTATATCAATATATGTATTGAAAAGTGATTTTGGATATAGATCCCTTAAACTCATGCCAATTAAATCTAACCTTGTGTCAACTTGCCTATGCTTAGGCTCGAAGTGATCTCTCCTTACTAACCTACCTAACTCTATGGTCGATTTGTCCAGCCTTACATTCGATCATACGAAGGCTTAGTAGGCTTTTGGAAGGAAATTGCACTATTCCCGACTTAGCCTCAAGTCGAATACCATTGGAAGACATTACTAGATAAGGCTTAACTCGATCAATAGCCAAATTGCTAAATTCATGTGACATGATTGTTGGTAAGATCCTTACTCTCTAAGCTTAGTGGATACCTTAACATGTAGACATACTTCTAGATTCTATCAAACTTCCCTCTATAAATAGTTGGATGCCACTAATGGCAAACTACCTTCACTCACATTGCAACTCCTTGGCTCCTTAGCTCTCTTCCATCCTTATTTTCTTTCTTCCAAATACTAATCGACTTAACCATCAAAGTGTCATGTCTACCAATACCCTGACGCCTCTCATCATATTCTATCTTGTAAGCCTACAGTTAGCTATACCAAGGCCCAATTCATCACTATCTATCAGTAGAATCTTACTGACAACAATATAGTTTGATGTGTAATTAACATTTTGTCAATCAATTAGCAATGAATCAAAAACAAAAAATTATTATAATTATATACTAATATTAAAAAATATGTGCGGAACTATAGTGGAGGAAAAGTTTTTTTATATTATGGTTTTACAAGCGGTGTAAATAGATAATTTAAAAAACAAAAACTTTTTTTAATTATTTTTACGGTTCTCAATAAATATCCCTACAATTTGGCCTGATAAACAAGAGCAACATTAAGATGTGGTATTTTATGTATGAACAATTTGCCGGCAAGCGCCCTCATAGCTCAGTGGTAGAGCGTCAGTCTTGTAAATTGAAGGTCCGTAGTTCGATCCTGCGTGGGGGCAATTTTTGAATCTGGAAACCATTAACCGGTTTGGGCTAGTTGGCCCGATGTAGGCCATAAGAACAAACGGCAGAATTACCATATGCATGCATCATGCATAAGCCTTCAAAGCTTTCCTCCATACTTGATTCATGTGGAGACATCTAAAACTACATAAGGGAGTTTACAATAACAACCCGTCTCCACGTGAATGACGTTCCCCACTATCTAATTATAAATGTTTTCCACACCCCCCCCCCCCCCCCCCCCCCCCCCCCCCCCCCCCATTATGATAATGGTAAAAAAAAAAATTTCGTTCTCTCTCTCATCTATATCTCGTTATGAATTATTAGTCTCTACATTCAGATATTTTAAAGTGTATCAGTGATTAGGTCTTTTACTTCTCCATAATCTCTTTCTTCCTTTTTTTTTTTTTTTCACATTGTTTACTTTCTTTCTATCAAACTTATCTTTAATATTCCAAAGTAATGCAACTACTGATCCCATCTTTCTCCATTCAACATTTCTTCTCCTCATTCTGTCGATGGGTAAGAGGGACAGGTAATTATGTCATATGTGATGTATGCCACGTAGCCACTTCACTGTTGGGTTCGGTAGTAGTGAAGTCATTGGTGTTTGTACATAGAAGTAGTATGTTTACATTATAAAACAGATATAATATCTATATTGTAGTTTGGAATAAAAACAATTTGTGGTGGACAAACCCTTTGAAAAAGAGCAATTATTTATGTCTTTACTGAACGACTACAATAAAGTGCTTTTTTTTTTTCTTTTTTCTTCAGTCTATCTGAAATTTTCTCTCACAGATGTCCTTTTTTGTTTTCGCTTTCTTTTGTTTTTCGTGTGATGGCATCTCCATTTGCCATTCTTTCTTTAAGTAAAAAATTTACACTTAAATTTATGATTCTATTGAACAGTTACTATTATGGTCCAAGCAGGATTCAATAGATACGAGGTCCAATAACACAACTATAAAGAACAAAAAGACTATCATAGTAGCATCGATTTTGTAGATATTTCACCCAAAATGCATACTATAAATCAAATCTATAAGCAATTAAGAATTGCAATAAGCCGGAAAGTAGAAATATAACTACTTTCTAGCAGCCATCATGGATTATAAAAAAGGGAAACCAGTTACAACACAGAAAATAGCGACTTGAGAAGAGTGGCACTCTCAAACTATCCAAATCCTCTTCCATCATCATCATTCTTGCATTTCTCCACCATTAACAACTGTCATTGACCTCACAAATTGCATAAAAAGGTTTAATGGTGAGTATTCTTTACAGATCTATAGATACCAAACAACACAAATTCGTAAGAAATTCTATTACAAATTTATAGTGCATAAACGCGAGAGAGATCATGACAACAAGAAAGATATAACATTATTAGTATGAAAGATAACAAGATTTGTAATTCTTTGGAGCAGGTCTTCGGATTTCTTTTACAAACCTCGGTGGAGAGGAAAAGCAAAGAACTTAGAGAGAGAGAGAGTTCTATCCACAGAAAGAGAGAGAAAAATGTTGTCATCTGTTTCTTGGGGTTTAGCTTTTCAGTACAATATTTTTGTGCAATTTCATGATATTGCATCTTACCCAGAGCTGATGCCTCTTTCTTTGTTGCCATCATGAGCACCTAAAATTGCATTTTTTTTTTCTTTATGTTATTCTAGGCCTAGAACACAAAGACTAAATAAGGAGGAATTGAATTACAATTACATGGAAATAGAATAGATGTGTAATAGGGGAGAAAGGGTATTATGATATTTAGTTGAGTGTTATTGAATTAGTATTATAATGTTTACTTTATACAACTTGACGAGTAATAAGAGATGAATATAAATTAAAATACTTAAACTACCCAAACTAAAATGAATAACAAAATATAAAAATAAAAAATAAAAAAAATAGAGCAGAATAGGATTGAACTTTCCAAAAACCTTCATCACCTTCCCAAATAGAAATGTCATGCAGCCTTTTCAATAAACCCTAATCCCAATTGCACATCACTATCCCAAATTGCAAAGAAATCACCACATGAGACATCAAAGATCGTTAGCAACTAGCATCTTGCAGTGATAGAAAGTCAGGAAACTCGACAAAGCACCTCGACATCATCCGTTGTACAATGTTGAAGAAGTGAGGTAGGTGGTTTGAAAAATTTTTATACAATTTTTCAACTGTGTACAATTAGTCTATTTTCATTTATGAAATCATTGTTCAATGAAACGACAACCGATGAAATAAATATGTTGTTCTGAAGATTAGAATTTTTTAGGTTTTCCCCTTTCCTTTTTATGTTTGAATGTTATGATGAAGAGTATTATTGTTTTTTGACATGGTCCATGGTTCATTAGGACTAAGCATTGGAAAAACAGTGAAATCGGCAGATGACGAGCAAGAATGAGACGTATGAAAAAAGATGATTAAAATGGTAAACCAAAGCTTGACAAATGTAATTGCAGATTAACCGAATCAAGCAGTCAAAATAGACCAAACAATGTCACCTTTCTTCATATCTTGTACTATTCTTTGCTAATAACCTAAGGCACTTCTTATCTAAGTCATTTTTCTATTGAATTATAGAGAAAATTACACATACACTAGAAGCCTTCTAACAACTACTAATGATTAAAAGTTTGAGTATAAAACTTACGAAAGACCTCCTATTGAAATAGAAATTATCAACATACCTTGGGTGTTCTTGTGGTTAGAAAAAGAGCAACCAAAGCAAACCGAAAGCTATACCATAAAGAACTAATTTTTATGATTTACGGTTCAATCTTTTGTTTAATAATGAAAAGCGTAGCCATAACTCTACTAATAACATGATACTAGTTATTTGTGAGAAATACTTTAATGCTTGGATGGCCTATGTTTCCCATCTAACCATACAAATGCAAAGTTTTCACATACAAACAGAGATAAATATATCTTAACATTTGAACAAGCAAGATGAGGGCTATCTTACATTTTTAAATAAAGTTCATTCTATCTTTAGGATCTATCTTCTTCTCATACTTTTTCTACAAGCACTTTATTTAATAAAGCTTGGTTAGGTTGTAGAAGTGAATGATAATATAAGAATCTAAAGTCTCCAATACTTAGAATTTAATTTCTCTATTCAACAGCTACTAAAATTATAAGGAGTTAAGGGCCATGAAATTGCAAGTTTGTTTAATACCCCTATTCATCAGGTTCCGGTTAAAGTGAGAGGATAGTAGGCCCATAGAATTCAATAAAAATTTTTCTTAGTAATAACTCCCATGAATATTGGAGGATTAGCCTATCATAATCATTTAGGAGGAATGTGTAGCTGGGCAGCCAATTTCCAAATGTTAGCAAATTAAGAATACTATACCTTCCAATCAACACAGTCCAGTTTTCAGGTAGGCTTGTGAATAAATGACATGCTTTTTCCTTTCCTATGTTAATTTCAAACATAAATGTCCTTGTGATTGTTTTTCAATTCAATTTTCACTAATTGAAACACTTTTGCTTGTTGAGTGACGTATAAAATTATTGATTCATCCAATTAACTAATGCAACAATGATCCAATAACTTTTTTCAAAAAGCATGATCCTACAGTAATTGGCAAAGTGAATCCACTTCTTCATGCTTTTGTATTGCATAATTATATGATAAGCAAATTGCCTTGGTGGTTAGTTGTGGTGGATTGAGATGTGGAAAAAGCACATAGTTCTATTGCTAAGGACAATTCAATAAAGTTAGAAATAGGAAATTATTTCTCTTGTTAAGGACAATTTGGTAAAGTTAGAAACAGGACATTAGCTTATGTTAGCTTGTAAAAACAGAAGGTCCAATTAGTTGCATATTGCAACTAGGTCTACCAATTGTAGCAAAAACCAACCTTGATGCTTTATTAGGAAACTAAGGTCATCTCAAAATCTAGGTTTCGAGGTATGCTTAGGCTCCTAACAAGTTAGGAAAACCAATATGGATCGTAGATGGATGGAGTTATATTTTTAACAAAAGATGTAAATCATGTGAACTTAGAATCTAATAAACAAAAGGATTTTTCATATCAATACGCTTCCCAACCCCTTTTCTTTACGTAATTTTATATGTATGTAAATACAACGGGAATCTAATCGTCAAGCAATTACATAAGAGTTTCTTTAAAATAACTAACCCATTTTGCTATTCATTATCAGCAAGATAACATATCTATCACCTTTGATCCGTCATGTTCGATGAATTCAAAAGAGAAGATGGCAGTTTGTTATTGTAGGGAACAAACAGTATTGGTATCATCTTAGCAACCAACGACATTTGGAAAGAGGTTTCATTGGTGCTCAAAATATTGGGTATGATGAATACATTATTAGCTATTGACTATTTTTTCATTTGTTATGTTAGAGAAAATTAACATCTAATACAATGTCTAGGTCAAAGATGCATGTAAGTTCTATGAATGGGTAGATCCTCCAACATGCACATATGGAATGAGCTTTGGAATGAAGGTTCTACGAAAATGTCAATAATTGGACTAACAAATGGAGACCAAGCGAATTATATGCACTAAAATAATAACAAAGCTTTAGCATGAGTTAAGTTTGTCACATAAAAGGGAGAAAGAACTACTCTCCATATGTGAAGGACTTAAAAGTAGGGATAAGAAATTAGGAGCACTTTTATGTGTTTTATGGATGGTCATGTTTGTACTATTAATAAGTTATGCTGTCAGTAATAGGAAAGACATGTTTTGGATATCGTATCAGTGTTTGGCACAATGACAACTGGAGAGTGATATTGTAACCAAATATATCTTTTTGAATTTTAACGTAATCACGGATAATACATAAGGAAAGTTATGTTTAATTACTATTTGCAATATGTTAGAACAATTTATATTTGCGGACTACATTTAAAGGCCTCTTTACATGAGGGATAGAGAATAACTCGAAAAAGTAAACTTTTAGATGCATCTTCTACCAGTCCTGAAAACTTATTTATTCCATTCAAACATCAAATATAAGTACCCCATGTATAACGTTCTTGTTAACATAATTGAAGGAAATTTCAATAACAAACATGACTGTTGAACCTAGAAGTTATTTGTGAATTTGATAAGAACAAATCCATACAAGTCATGACTAATCAAATATTGTTATAAACCAATTTGCAAATTCTCGCAAGAAATTTATCAATTATATCTTTTAAGGAAATACAATTAAACTTGGAAATATCTTTGCAACTTATTAAAATTTATTCTAATATTGTTGAAAGAAGAAAAAGTAATCAAGTACTATCCAAGTGTATATTTTACCTATTATGGTATGAACCATCTAGCTGGTTGTATTGGAACTAGTCGATTGGTTGTTTTAGGTATTTTGTTATTAGTGGTAGGACATGGACCACGTGGTTGGTTGTCTTTAGACCGTACTGCTGGTTGATGAAGATCAATGTAGTGTGTCGGACTGTGCGGCTGGTTGAGCATAGATTGTCTAGCTGGTTGATGAAGGTTAGTAAACCTTATTGAACCATGTGACTAGTGACTTGAAGACTGTCCGAATGGTTACATCATTCAATTGGAATGTCCATTTTGTCCCACTTGAATCGTCTAGTTGGTCCACAAAGAATTTTTTTATAAAGGCAATAGACCTTCTAATGAATGTAGCAATGTTTTTTGTGAAGCAAGGATGAGCATTGCTTGTGACTATGGTTGGAGGTAAACTAAGCTATTACATTAGGATTTAATTGAAAGAACCAAAATAGAATGAACCTTTTGTACAAACAATCAACGAACTTTCTCACTTAATATGTTTATAGGGCTCCAATCCATACTTTATTCTATAAGCCTATCTCACCTATTTTGCTATATATTGAAGTCTACAATGTGCTACTTTATCCTTCAAAAGGCATGACACAACTTCATCATAAACAAAAAACATGGAGTTGTTCAAATATACAAAGCGTGAATAGAAGCTCGATCATAAACATAGATCGATCTAGCAAATATATCCATAACTTAATACACACCTATACATAACCTTACAAAAAAAAAAAAAGAAAGAAACGGTCTTTCCACAAAAAATGTTAGACAAAAGCTTAATATAACATCCATATAGTGATGTTTACCCTCAATAACATAAACTGACTTCACCTTTTAGCCACGTTAATCGTTGACCAACAAAAACCACCATACCCTTGGTTCGTAATACCAATCAATGCTTGTTTAGCAGCACTTTAACAAAAGGAAGCCAATGGTCAGATGGAAGATCATGTAACATGACAACATTTTCAAGAATTATAGATATCTTAACTAGTGCTTAATATACCTCTGTTTGGGATAACATTTCTATTCTTAAAAGGAACACCGTTAACTCATTTAAGTCTATCCTCGCCTTGTTAGACATCAAGTGCTCTACTGCATTGTCCATAGTCTACTTGATTTCCCGCAAATGTGTTTGAACTTCTCTATAAGTAGACATAAGTTCAGAAATTGTTTTACCACCAATCATACCTCTCTTCTGCTTACCCTTAGATTGAACTGAACTCTAACAAACTGATATCTCCTCTACTTCCATGTCAAATGGCAACTCCTCTTCCATGTCCTATGACGGCCTTACTCATGTTGTTGCTCTTGTTCTTACTCCTGCTCTTTGAGTAGTTCCTCAAGTACATCGTCAACTGTTTATGCGCCATGTCCGTTTACACGATCCTTTGCATAAATTGTAGACAAGTCATGAAGAAAAGGAAAACTTTTGTTCATGAATTGGGCAGCCTTTTCATGTGTCTACGTAGAGATTGATTAAAAGAAAAAATGGTTAAAACAATTTACATACAATATGTATAAAGCATATATTAAAGAAAATGAAGCGATACATGACTCATACTTATATGTAAGCCTCTCATACGCTCTTCTTCGTGGTGACCATGTTCCTTTTCAAGTCCCATCTAAAGCCACTAGTATGTTGACCATATACTACATCATACACAATACTCCAATCTCTTTTCAATGAACGAACGCATGACTTAATGTTCAGTTTTGCCTTCATATCGTTGTTTGGATTCTTCTCGTCAAGCATTCTCTTTAGCTCAAGAAGATATCTACTTTTAAATTCGGTGTCAACATTATGAGTGCCCCTAGCGTATAGCTCAACCATACATTAGATTAGTGCATAGTCCTCGAAATATTTCCACTTCCTTTTCACTTGTTTGGTAGACTGGACATCTTACTACAAAGACTGAACTTCTTCTATAAATGTCAATCCTTCATCATATAATTGGAAAAAAATCCATCAAGTATAAGTAAAGTAAGTTATCATAGAGGATTACAATATAGGTATAAATTATATACTACATCTTCTAGCTTCAACACAAGGTACTCTATGTCAAACTCAAATCAATAGTATAAATTACACTAACAAACAACAACACCATAACATAAAATATATGATCAATCAACTACAAAAAGTAACAAATGATGTTCTCGCCAAGTAACATATGGTAAAGCATTACAACAATATCATCCACTATTCAACTGTGATCTGTTAGTTATGCATTGATCTACTTGCACTCCACTTAGCAAACATATGATTAGCTAGTTCCTGTCTCCAGTTAGACCATTGTTCACTATTCCCATAAGTCATTATGACATCCTCACTTAAAGAGGCAATATGTTCTTCCAAGTCATCAACATGATCTTCTAATGGGTCAGTAGACATGTCATTCCTTATGAAGTTATGCAATAAGCAACATGCAAGTATGACACAATTATAGATTCAAATTAGATGGAACAAAGGGCTTTTAAGTATGCTCCACCTCATCTTCAACAAGCCAAAGCATCGCTTGATGACATTATGAGCAGAGGCATGCCTACAGTTATCATAGAGGATTACAATATAGATATAAATTATATACTACATCTTCTAGCTTCAACACAAGGTACTCTATGTCAAACTCAAATCAATAGTACAAATTACACTAACAAACAACAACACCACAACATAAAATATATGATCAATCCATTACAAAAAGTAACAAATGATGTTCTAGCCAAGAAACATATGGTAAAGCATTACAACAATATCATCTACTGTTCAATTGTGATGTATCAGCTATACATTGGTCTACTTACACTCCACTTAGCAAACATATAGCTAGTTAGTTCCCGTCTCTAGTTAGACCATTGTTCACTATTCCCAAAAGTCATTATGACATCCTCACTTGAAGGGGCAATATGTTATTCAACGTCATCAACATAATCTTCTAATGGGTTAATAGACATTTCATTCCTTATGAAGTTATGCAACAAGCAACATGTGAGTATGACATGATTATGGATTCAAACTGGATGGAAGGAAGGGCTCTTAAATATGCTCCACCTGATCTTCAACAAGCTAAAGCATCGGTCGATGACATTACAAGCAAAAGCATGCCTAAAGTTATACAATTCCTCTAGAGTTCTTGGTTGGTGTCCTTAACACCATTCGTTTAAGTGGTATCTCTGACCCCTGAAGGGTGCTAAGAAACTCTCATAATTAGGATAACCCGCATCAACTAGGTAATAGCTACTTGCATGAAAGGGAATTACCTTGAGTCATCTCTCAAATCAAAAGGTATTAACTTAGACAAACAATGAAGAATACATATACATATGAAGCATACCTTGGGGAATCTTAAGTCCATTTCTCTTACTCATTGCATTACATAGCACTCTATTGTTTACGGTTGAACCCTCCCAACTAAGCAAAACATAAACAAAATGCATAGTTGTTGTGCAAATACCTAGAATATTAGTTGCAATCTCATTTTTTCTATATCTTGTTTTGTCCTTTAATGGAACTCTGATTGGGATATAAGTTTTATCTAATATACCTAGACAATTCTACATAAAAGGCAAAGTGACTAGTAACCTATACATCAAAGTGGTGTTGCTTTAATGTATTACTTTCTCATTAGGAAAACATGTTTTTATACCTTGAAATATTTCTAGTGATCATCAGTATGGTTGTCTTAAATAGGTTCGGGCTTCTTCAAAAGGTAGCTGCTAAGACGTAGACTTACCTTTAGAACATTGTGGAAATACTTACTAACTGTTGCTTCGGATCTCTTGAAATTATGTTTTACAACCCTATTCTTTACATGATGTGTAAGAATATGTAAGAACATTACAACTTGCTCATCAACCAACATATTTCTTAATGCCTTCAACCCCCCTATACCCTTTAACATCTAACAAAGTTTAACGAATGCATTCTTACCCACTCTTAACTATTCAATACAAGTGACATTATCACTTTCAATGAGCCTTTTAATGTAGTGTCTATGTTGGTAAAAATTTAACTCATATGATAGCACTGATGGTCAATAAGTACGAAGGACTAGGGAATGCAACATAGAACAAGCAATAGATAACAAATTTCTTTCTCTTATGTGATTCTACACCATTCAACTTCAACCGATTCATCTCTATAAATAATCATAAAAAGTTGGTTGGTCTATATTTTAATACTGATCCTTACAACAAGTTCATAAATCATAGTATGATTGGTACACATTATAGTACAAATGATTACCAAACACTATATTAAATTACATTTTCTGTATCTTCATAAGGAAAATAAGTTCCTAAGGTTCATGTCATGGTTGCAAATATAAGATGCCACTATGGGACGACTAGTCGCATTAGATGGTGATTATGTGATAGTTGATTTCAACTTGTATAAGCATACTAAGGCAATTAAAACGAAAAATTATGAAGCTTTGGATTTCAACCTATAAACTATAGAAGTTGAATTTTAGTCTTGAATTGTATATGTCCATTTAAACTCTAACTAAAACATAGAAAAAGGTCGTTGTCTTGCAATTTACTATGTAAGGTTTTATATAAATGTTAGTTTGAGGTACAAACACAGAATCATGTAATTAGAGGGGCTACATTAACAATTAGGTTTAAATTTGTTTCATCAAGTATACATATGATATGTACATACCTTCTTTACAATTGATTTTTTCAAGCTTCAAATGATAGGGCCCCTTTCGATCCCCTCTTAGGTTTATCCCTGCTTATTTCTTATATACATATCTAAGATAAGTATATTGACATTTTATATGACTTAACACTTTAAAGAATGCAATTAAGTTTAAGCACCCATAGATGGGAAACTTTTTATGTATTTGTTTGAAAGAAAATCAAACTTCAAATAAAAGCTTAGCTATTGGTGGTGGACGAAGATCATTACAAGCTAACGAAATTTATGAAAACCCAAGCCTAAAGTTTAGTAGGGCAAATATAAGAGAGATAATGAAGCACGAAATTTTTGGCAAAATAAACATCTCAGAATCTCTAACTGCAAATTTGCAATTCATATCTTATGGAATCATACACATACATAATTGGCAGCTAAAGTGCGAATAGGGATTGATTTTTCTAAATACTACAAATCCTCTTCATTATACTAGTAAGTAGAAATCTACCTAACAATTTTAAAAGGCCTTAAGTGTTGTTCTAATTGAATAATACACATCGTATTAATAGGAGAAACAAGACATTAGTTAAAGAACTCAATACACCACCTCCAGGAGCAAAAGATCTCTATTTCGCTACACAATATTTAGTCTTCTTAGGGGCAAATTAAGTCTTGCATTTAAAAGCAATGGTTAACTTACTCGAGAAGTCTAGATTATACCACCTCCAATTCTACTTCACATTGGCCTCTACCCTTATTGATTGGCAACTTAGTTGAATAAAAAACCCTTTATTTACCAACTTTTATGTACAATAATTTATTGAGCTTTTTCCTTATATAAAGTGATAAAAAAAAAAAAACAGTACCAATAAAACCAAATATTCACATGGAGCCACTAAGATTAATGAACAACGTAAAAGGAAAAGCATCACCAAAAATAGAGTCTCATCTTTCAAAAGTTCGAACATATTACAGCATGGCGTAAGATGATAATACAAAGGGCTATAAGTACATGGTTGTAGTCGAAGTGAAGGGTAGAACCAAAAATAAAACTACTAACCCAGATACGAACAAACATGTTTAACTTCGTTCAAAGCAATAACAATAATATGCAAAAACATTATCGTACCTTAATGAAGGGCTTGATTCGTTTCTTGATAAATGAGAGTGGTATGTACAATTGGATCTTGTTCTTCCACATATGTCGATGCACTAAGGGGTTAAGGTAGTTGACGTACTCAAAGCTTTAGAGATGGATTCTTCTAAAGAGTTTGATTAGGTTCTACCTTCAACTAAGGTTCCACGGATGTCACAAATGGAGAAAGGGGGCTTGACTTCTATTATAGATGTAGATATTTTGTTGTTACGTAGGGATAGTTCAATGTCATTTCCAAAATAATTTGGGGGTAGTGATGGGAAGAAAAAAAATGAAGAAAAGAGGTTGAATTGGGATGCAGTGATTTCTAATGGGAATGGGCATTCGACATTTTGCTGAAACATGATTTCCATAGAATCTTAATGCAGTGTGGTAGAAGTGAACCAAATGTGGAAATAAGGGCCTCATCAGGAATCAACAAGGAATGGAAAAGCAATCCACATCAAGTGAACAAAGCATAAGTATAAGATAATGGGTATTTGAAGTGTTTTAAAAAAGATAGAAGTAAGCATAGAAGCTATCATAACAAATGCACTGAGCTAGATTGCATAAGCTCAAAAGATACAAGCAAAGTTAGAAGTTCTATTAAAAGGGCATAGAAAGATCTTTAAAGATTTCTAGCATGATGGAAGCAAACATAGAAGTAGTATTAGAGAGCATTGAATCCAAATAAGAGGACTGTCAGAATATAGAAGTAAACTTAGTGACAATGATGGAAAGATCAGGAAACAGACAATCGAAGCATATTTAGAAGCTTTTTCAAGAAGGACAAATTATTATTCATTAAAAAAGAGCACAAGATAGAAGCAAGGAAAATCAAGTCAGAAACATCAAAATCGTTACATTTCCTGTTTGTTTTACAGGTTAAAACTCATCTTAAGTGATCAAATGTATTTGAGTTGTTCCACTATTTAAAAGTTCAAGTTAATATATGAAGATTAAAGATTAGATTCAAAAGTTTTTGAGAAAAGTGTTGATCTTGAGATCAAGTTTCAAAATTTGCAAGAATAATGTTAGTTTTAAGATTTGAAGCTTTGAAACAAGTATTATAAAGATTAGTTAGAGAAATCGAATATTTAGGAGATGAATAGGCAGTTGGTTATCAAGGTATGGTATGAGGCTCAATTTCTGAAGATTGAAGAATTTTGTGCAGATAACACTCATGATTTATTTCAAAGGAAGTCAATTCGATATGTCAGTTTGCTAGAGATATTTTCTAAAGCTTATCTCCTGAAAATTTTTCAAATACAGCAATGATTATCGGCATTATAAGGAGTAGACAGCTGGATTAACATCAATTTCAAATTCAAATCATGTTAGATATTGTGGAGAGAAAAATCAGGAATTGGATAACAATTTGTCCGAAAAAGTTGGGATATACAATTTCAAACGTTCCAATAAAAAAATTAGCTAGCTGTTAGAAGAATTCAAGTTTAAAATTGAGCCAGCTACATCAGCGACAATATACAGAACTCAAGAAAATAACTATCTTCCATCTCTAACCATCGAGCTAATTAATACTTCATTTTCATCTACTATTACTTAGAGTTTTGCACCTGTATTAACATTTAGTGGATTTTTTTGTCTTTGCCCCTTAGAATTTTGAAATTCTTGTAATTCTAATGAAGACTGTGGAAGCTTGTGTGATATCTAGGAAACAAAGCAATGTTGCCTCTAGCCTCAAGGTCATATTTATATTATTTTTTATTTTGAAAATAGTGAACTGATTAGTATCGGATACCAAATCCTAAGTAATAGAGTTAAAAGAGTAAACATAGATAGAAAGTTGAATCATTATAGGTCAAGTTTTCTTTACCTTTTCTCTATTCATTTTTTGTGTTTTTATTTAATTGTTTGTGGAATATTTGTTAAATTCAAGCCATAACATTCTAAAATAATCAAATGGGAACATTTTCAAAAAAGTTTGAATTTTTACAATTGATTCATTCTTCCCGCTTGATTGCTTCAACAGGACCAATAAGGTTATAGGGTTATAGGATGGAGGCGGTCAACAAATGTCATACCAAAGACATTATTGTTGTTACCATTTGAGGGTTTAGTGGTGATCTCAATTTCTCAATAACCACCACCATGTCTGTTAAGCTTTGTATAGCTCGGATAATTGGATAAAAATGTAGGACTTGGGAAGTCTGCAATGGCCACGCTAATGCACAGATGCTGTTGTTGTGCACGAGTATAAAGACGAGGGGCATTCTAATTATGTAGTTTTGACTCCCAATAACCAATGCGCCATCTGAGCCAACATTAACAAATCTTCCAATCATTTCGACAAGGAAGCATTTCCAAGCATCAGAACGTTAAGCAACTTATGATTATTTTTCATTTTCACTTTTCCACGTGATTAATTAGTTTTAAAAGTTATTTTTCATCTATTTTTATTCCTTTTCTTTTCTTTAACTTTATTTTTGTTTGTACTTCTCTTCATTGGATGCATGATAAGGGAAGAAATTCGCAGTATATACTTTTCCTTTTGGGTTGAAGGGACGTTTTGTCTTTTAATTGTTGGTAGTTTGTATAGAAAAGAAAAAAAAAAAAGAAAAGGAAGGCATATCTATTACCACCCTTCTTTTATAATTGCTTTTTTGTTGAAGGATCCAATGCCTGTGCATGCTCGGTTCTCGATGTTGGCTTGGACAACAATTTTGTTTTAAATGATTACATATTAAATCTTATAAGGAATGAGAATGAGCCATCCATCATCTAATGCTGTGTTTCTTTTACATGAAAGCATATGTAGTACTTTAAGATTAGTCATATTTAATAGACAAATACAATTTTTTTTCCTTGATGAATCTGAAAGAAGTATATTAGCTGTGAATTCAGTCATATCGTACCATTTGAAACATACTTTTTTATTGTTTTATTTTTCTATAATTTGACTTCCGTAAAGCAAAGACATTTTGCATGCTACGTTTATAAATTTACAGTTATCGAGAACCATTGTCTAATTATGTAATATAATTTCTAACTGTGAGTTGCAGCAATCAATTGGTTTTTCTCCATTCCAACTTTAAGATTTTATTTTGATTTATAGGAATGAAAAAAAATAAGTGGCTGTCATGTATTTTTCTTTTTGCATATTGTTTGGTTAACATAACAAAAGACAATAAATAGAAATGGTAAAAAAGTAAATGCCTGTTGGTCTAAAAGATTTTTATGTTATGCATCTAATTTTAGGGGTAATATAATAACTTTACTTCAATTTCCACTTATTATCTTTACCCATTTTTCTGTCTAAAAGCGGGAAGAAATCCACTCATTAGTCAATGTTTCCATCCACTTGATTTTCAGCTTCAACTTTATCTAATATAGTATATAAATGTTTTATCTCCCACGAATTGATGTTGTTGAATTTGTACCTACATCACATATACTGCGTTCACTAGTATAATTAACATGTGATATCATATTTGATATGCAAAAAACAAAATGGATTTGAATAAAATGAATAATAAAATAACTAATCTATTCTTATTTTTGGAAATGTCGGTGGAATCATGGATTCTATCCCTATATTGTGTTTGGTTGTAATATATTTGAATGGAATTGAATTTGTATATAGCAGCATTTATCAAAAATGCCTTTAAATCAAAGATACAGTAAATATACATTATATGTTATATATTAAAACTTACATGTTACTCTACTATGAGAGAGAGATATATACTTACATACATATATAATATAATGTATTATATTATAGTTAGTAACATAATAAGGTAATATATTTTTTAACAAAAAAATGTTTTGTTGCAAGGTATAATCAAATATGTTATGTGCAAAGATAAATACATAAAGTAACCACTCGTGTACAAAAGTACGGAAGTGACAATAAAAAAAATTATAGAAAAGTGTAGAAGAGATAATATACATGGGATAGGTTAAATGCTCAATTAAGTAAATATACATTAATTATTATGGAACGAAATTATGATTCTACCTTTTTAAAGTCAAAATTAAATTTTCTTCAAAAGTTGGAATAGTCAATTCATAGGAATCACCATTTTAAATTCTGAAAATATTTCTAAACATGGAAAAGGGAATGGAGTTGAGAAGCATAATTCCATTTTGAGTCTATTATTGCATACTAAATAGGACATGATTTGGGAAAAAAGAAAAAGACATGATGGTACTCTAATTACGCAAAATTCAATTCTTTTATTAGGTAGCAAATCCTATAGGGAGAATTATAAACAAAGGGTATAAACTTTTAGGGATAAGTTGATTCAGAAAATCCAATTTTTAAGAAGTTAAAATAAAGGATAGACATTTATTTAATGAGTTAAGTGAAGAATATCATCACAGAGTTAATTTAACAGCGTTAATCCTTTCTTATATGTCACATGATAGTAATATATGATAGCTAACATGGAATAAATTTGAAAATAAATAAGATCTAACATGGCCTATTTTAATTATATAAATATTTTATCATATGAAAGGTGGTATGACCGAAATAAAAGGGAAAAAATAGAAATCAAAATCGTTTAAGAAGAAAAATCCAGTTAATAAAACAAAAAGAACATATGAGCACAACTGCAGAACGTGAAAAATCCACCTTTTACTAATGTAAACAAGCATCGGGAATTTTCAGCTTTGTTTTTTCTGTTTCATAGAGCTTGGATTGATCAAAAACAAAATCTATCCATCTTGTTACTAATATATATAGATAGAGTAGAACATGATATGGGTGTCTATGATATTCATTAATGGTTAATAAAGAATTAATTAATATTGCTATCTAAACATGAGATGATAAGATCACATATATCTCTCCAATAAATTAGCTTCACTCGATCTATTTACTTAAAAAGATGTTAGGCTACTAAAAATATAAATTAGTAATTTTACTAAAATATTTTTACTATAATCTTCCACCTCAGCATCAAAATGAGCTCTTCTAGCAATTTTAGAACTATTTGTTCATGTATACGGGAAAATCTACTGCGAAAAGGAAGTTGGATTTTCTGGTGATAGAAAATTCGAGTTCATGAAACCAATTTCCTAAGATGTGAAGAAATTGATCCTGATGCGAATGATCATGCAAATGATATCGATAATTATGATGATCATCCTTGAATTGCATTTAGGAAATTTTCCTGCAATGTACAAGAAAATAGGATCTCACAAAGATGGATTGATGCATAGATTTTCTTTTTTGTCAATCCATCAATCAGGCTATGTGAAACAGAAAAACAAAGCTGAAAATTCCCGATGCTTGTTTGCATCAATAAAAGGAGGATTTTTCACGTTCTGCAATTGTGTTTCATTTGTTCTCTTTTTTTATTAACTGGATTTTTCTTCCTAAACGATTTTGATTTTTTTTTCCCTTTTATTTCAGTCAGGCTACTTTTCTTATGATAAAATACTTATATAATTAAAAGGATCGTGGGGTATCTTATTTATTTTCAAATTTACTCCATATTAGCTGTGATATATCACCTTCATGTAACAAGTAAGGAAAAATTAACTCTATTAAATTAACTTCATAAGAGCATCCTTACTTAACTCACTTAATAAACGTTTATGTTTTATTTTAACTTCTTAATAGTTAGATCTTTTAGATAAACTTACTCTCAAACGTTTATACCTCCACTTGTAATCCTTCAAAATCCTATATAGATTTTCAATCTAAATTGATATAAATATATAAATATATGCCTATCATTAAGAACATATAAATAATTGTTGATCACATATTTATTTGATTGATATTTCAAATCATGAACTAACCTATATAATTATATATATATATATATATATTAATTAGTAGCACCGTAATACGAGTTCCAAGAAATTATCAAATGAACCCCATATGAACTTCAATTCTAAATCCTTGTAAATATGGAAACATATGCTATCGTAGAAAGTATAAAAATTACTCATCGTACATTTATTTACCCAGGGCCACACTTTGAACTAAAAAAATTTTCCTCGGCTACCAAATGCGTGATAATTTCCATGTAGCTATAGGCGTTTTCCTTTGGGTATTTCAAGAATGGAAATTGCTAAAAGTATATGGGTCAAATTATAAATAAGACCAAAAATAATATTAAACTTTTATGTTCTACAACAATTTTTTATGGGGGTATGACACCATAAGAGTCCTGTATCATTTAGTACAATAGATAATAAATATGATACACATGTCTATAGGCTATTTTGAGTGTTAGGTCTAAAACACTCATTTCAACCAAGTTAAATTGAAAGCTAGCCTATCCTAGCTCATGGCCAACCTACATGGGCCCTTATCAAACCTATTTACTACATTTCTTGATCTGCACTTGAACTCTAACCTTCGTATTTTATGCTCCTTTAGTAGTACCTATGCCTAAGCCTTAGAGAAGGGCTCCCATCGAGACAAGTTGACCTATACCTAGATTGAGTGAACAACCACATGCTACATCATCTTTGTGCATTTTAGGATCTTGTCCAAAATAAGAAAATACACCTTCTATTTGGGTGAGATCCAAATATGTTCACTTTCCAAACATATCTCTTTACCAATTACTATAAGTCGGGGCTAATCTATATAAAAAAAGGTCACTTCATTCACTCCTAAGTTCTTTTACCTTTATTACTACCTCAATGTTCTAAACTAGATAACCTCTCGGCACCTCTCATCATGTTTTCTTTTATAAGCTTAAACCCATTGAGACTCAATCTCTATCAATGAAGATCCTAAGGCAACATACACATACACACACGCACACACACATACACATATATACGTATAAAACATGTAAATTTTCATTAGGTGGACATTTGTATTAGTTGATCTTTAGCCATTTATATTTTTCATTCTTGTTATATATATTGTTCATTCATACCTTTTAGGTATTCATACCTTTTTCTTTGTCCTTTTTACATTTTCATTATTATCATTTCCTTTTGGCCATTTTATTTAAGCTCAAGACAATATAAAAAATTATTACTTGAATTTTAGTTTCTTTTTTCTATTTCCCAATTCTACAACTAAAAAGTTTAATTTTGGTAAATGTAATACCCAATTGAACTTTACTTATCAAATTTACATCACAATATGTAATCTTTTACGTTTATGTTTCTCAACTAATAAGTGTACGCCATATCGTCTATTTAAAGATGATGGAGATTAGTAAATTTAATTGTTGAGCCTTTTTTTTTATTTTCTTAATTTAATCTATATCAAGCCTAGCTTACTTAATATAAATTACTCGATATTAAATTAAAGAAATATTTTCTAAAGAATTTTAAAAAAAATTAAAGTTGTCAACCAGTTCAACTGGTAAAAAATAAAATTAAGGTTTTCAGGTAGAAAAACCCTAATTTGATCATTAATCTATGGATAATCTAAAAAAATGACTTTTAGAAAATTGAACCAGAAAAAGTTAGAATCAGGGGCTAACCTATTAAAATTAAATCACTATGTAAAAACTAAAGAAAAATTGATAGACTTTATTTTTATAATTTTCTAAAAATACTAAAAATATAGCTAAACATACAAAAGATAATTAAAGTGACTTTTAGATTATTTTTTATTGCGAATTTTCTATAAAAAAGTTAATATTTTTTATACGGTTGTCTTGAAAGTGCTTATGTACTCGCTAGTCAGGATCAAATCAACGTAATTCTTTTTTTTTTTTATAAAATATTTAGCAGATTGATTCTTTTAGATTTGAAAACTGAGCTAAGTTTACATTTATTTATCAATTTATTATTTAAAAAAAAACCTAAGAAATCTAATTTTTCCAAATTAAAGAAATTCTAACTAATTAAATCTTTTTAAAAACTTGGTTAAGATTTTTATTATTTAATAAAAACATTACATGTCAAAAAATATCTTTCTAAATCTTAACTATAAGATATGGTGAAGATTTCATACGTATCTTTTCTAAATTTTAACTGTAAGATACATTGAAAATACGATCTAGATGCATATCTTTTCCAAATCTTAACCATAAGATACATATTTTTTACGTATCTTTTCTTAATATCAACTGCAAGATACATATCTTAATATGTTATAGATATGTTTATTAAAAAAAAAAACAATTTTACTACAAACACAATTTAACTAAATTTTATTAAAAATTGAGATTATCTAAAAAAAATAATAAAAAAAAGCCTGCACTAAAACAAAAAATAAATTAGTAAAAAAAAAAAAACTAATTGAACTAACTAATAAAATAAATAAATGAAATAAAATAATTTTTACTAAACCGAGTCATACATGATAGTGTATGTATGAATTTGATCATCGTGTGAGGGGCTCAGTCACTATGTGGATGTCGGCGTAGATTAGTGCAATGTAATAAGGGATGTGCATCAGGCAATTTAGGACTTTGGTCAATATGTGAAGGTGCTGTCTTCGTTGGTCAAGAGAGTGAGGCTGGAATTTTAGCTTATGGAGTTCGATTACATTGGCGTGCTATTGACGTTATGAGGAGGCTACTTGTAATCACACACTAATGTTGTTAGGATGGAATGGCAGGGTGTCGACTATTATGAATTGGGGGGTAGATTGTGTCGGTAATGGATTGTTGAAGTTAGTCAGGCAATAGTATGGTAGAATGTCTTCAAATTGTGTTAGGGAGTTGGACTTCGACGTATGTGAATCTGGTCTAACATATTTATGTATGGCGTGAAGTTGATTTCAACTGAGTACTTTAAGAAGAACCATCCTCAATGTCACGTACCAACTAGTTATTTACAAACTCAAAATCGAATCTTTCGTATCATTTTAATTACAGATTCGATTGAAAGATACAAAAGGTACGATAATGATTCCTTGAGATTCGACCTAGCTTTTAGAAACTCTTCCTTATTGTGAGCTTTGTATTTTTCGAGCTCAATCCGATCGAATCCAATCCCATCCAATTTGATTTAGCCTAATAGTCCACTTAGTAAATTATAAATCTAATATAACCTAATATAATTTAGATAAAAAAAAATCTATTTTATATCAAACTGGACCAAAATTATTTTAATAAAACCTAATTCTCCAACGACTTAAGAATTTATTAAATTGATCACATACTGTTATCCGATTCAATACTAAACAATCCCACTCGAGTTCAACTTGATACAATTGAACTCGACTTGATTCAATACAATTCGATTTAACTCGATATGATAAGATTCGACTCGATATGATTAGACTCAACTCGATTTCATACGATTCGATACAATTTGACTCAACTCGACTCGGTTTCACTTGACTCTCTTTTTTATAGTTTTATTTTTTATTTTAATTTTAATTTTTTAATTTTTATTATTTTATTATTTTCTTGGTTTATTTATTAACTTGGCTCAACTAAAGTAAAATGAAAAATGGCAAAAAGGAGGCATTTACAGCTACCCTTCTTTAAAGTGAAGTTTAATTAGAACTTTGCTACAAAGATAAAAGATGTACCCATTTTTGCCAATGCCTACTTTGAACTAACCAACTAAGCTATTTTTATGAAGGAATGTAAGGGGGGCCTAATTGACTTATTTTAGTGGATAATCTGAAGATAATAGATCATTTCGAGATTTCACAAATGTTTTGGTCTCATGGATAATCTAAAGAAGATAGATGTCTTCAAGATTCCAAAAAAACTTTGGTTTGATAATTCGAAGAGGATAAATCTCTTTGTGATTTAAAAAAACTTCTTTTATTGGATATTTTGAAGAGAATAGATCTCTTTGAGATTTCAAAAAACTTACTTTAATGGATAATCTAAACAGGATATATCTCTTCAAGATTTCAAAAAACTTACATTAGTGGATAATCCAAAGAGGATAGATCTATTTGAGATTTCAAAAAAACAAAAAAAAAAAATTGCTTGAGTGGACAATTTGAAGATGATAGATCTCTTTGTGATTTGTTTTGGTTTGGTGAACAATTTGAAAATGATAAATCTTTTTGAGATTCGTTTTGATTTAGTAAACAATCCGAAGAGATTCAATCTCTTCGAGATTTTTTTGGATAATTCTAAAAGGATAGATCTTTTCGAGATCCATTTTGATTTGGTGAATAATCTGAAGAGGATAAATCTTTTTGAGATTTCTTTTTTATTTGATGAATAATCCAAAGAAAATAAATCTCTTTGAGATTTCTTTTTTATTTGATGAATAATCCAAAGAGGATAGATCTCTTTAAGATTTTTTTTTTTCTTTTGGTGATCTGAAGATGATAGATCTCTTCGAGATTCTGGTTTTGTTTTTTGTGATCCAAAGAGGATATATCTCTTTGAGATTCTGATTTTGTTTTAGTGAATAATCCGAAGAAAATAGATCTCTTTGAGATTTCTCTTTGATTTTGTGGATAATTTAAAAAGGATAGATCTCTTTGAGATTGCCTTTTGATTTGATGGATTATTCAAAGAGAATGGATCTCTTTGAGATTTTAAAAACTGGTTTTGCTTTGGTGATCTAAAGAGAATATATCTCTTTGAGATCTCTTATTTTGTTTTGCTTTAAAGGATAGATCTTTTGAAGATAAGATGATAGACTATTAAGGACAAAATAAAACAACGCTCCCATGAGCAAGCGATCTTTTAAATGATTGGACGGCGTTCCTTTGAGTAAAGATCTAACTAAGATGAGATAGCGCTCCTTTGAGCAAGCAACCCTAGAATGGAATAGGATAGCGCTCCATTAAGCAAGCAATCTTAGAAAGGAATAGGACAATGCTCCATTCAGCAAGCGATCCTAGAAAGAAGAAAACTTTCATAAGTTTTAACAAATTGATCTATGACTTGAGTTTGGGGGATTTTGATGGTTCCTTAAAAATTTTAACTCTCTCTTTTTTTTTTTTTTTGAAGAAATCAATCTTGATAATTTTAAAAGTTTCATTTCTCTTTTGAAAAGTTTTTTTCCTTTTTTTTCAAGAAATTCAAAAAATATTCTTTAATTGTGTTGCTAACAAGTAAGAAAATCTCGAAAACTCTAAAGATCACCAATAAGGGTTTAGCTTGTCCCTTGCCCGTTGATCAATCATTCTCTCAATCTTATTTCCTAGAGCATAATTCATGATCTTTAAACTTTTTAGAAGCACTGATTTCCAACTTGTGATAAATAACCATTCATGTTTTTGAGAAAGCACTCAACTTATCAATTTTTCACTAAATGGATAGATATCGTTACTTGAAATGTTTACTCTTACTCCCATAGGTTTGTTTTTATTCCCAACATCAATTCCAAAAATTGTTACCTATATTATAACTGGTACATTTTGGTTAATCAATAGGTCTTTTATGAGTTTGCAATGTAAGACTTTTAGTCAATGGTTTAAGCAAATAAATATCAATATACTTAACAAATTTTAAAAGACATGATATACAATCTGTCCTAAGTTTACAAGCTAAGAACTTAGGAGAAGCTAAACATGGGCTTGCCTTAGTTTCATAAGCAAATTGGCTAAGTATAAGAACTTAAGAGAAGCTAAACATGGGCTTACCTCAGTTTCATAAGCAAATTTAGCTTAAGATAATACCATTTCTTTGGTCAAAAGAGTTCAATAAGGCTGATATAGTGGATAAGATCATACAGTAAGGGCTTAACTTTTGGGCTTAGGAATTTAAAGCATTTGGATTTTGGATGCCATCAAAAGTTTGGTCTTTTGTCTTATTGGTAATTTGACTCATGCTTTGAAGGTGATCACTTTGCTAATATCTTCAATCTCTTTTTTTTTTTTCACTTCTTTTCTTCTTTCTTTCTTTCTCATTTTTTTTTTTATTTTTTTATTTTCTCCCTCCTTTTTCTTTTTTTTTTTTGTCAAGATAGTTACCTTCCATTTTTAAGTTTTCACTTAATAAGATTTGAAGCATCATAAGGTTAGTTCAAGGTGTATAAACTTAGGAGAAGTGTATATGGCTTTGAAGTGCTTGGGAAAGAATCTATGGACTTGATGTGTTTGAATAAGCATACGGGCCTTAGTATGGTATATATGGTTTGAAGCTCTTTTTCATTTAAAAAAATTAAATTATCTATGACAATATTTGCTCATGAATTAGCACAACTAAGGCAAGCACAATTTAGTCTCCTCTTTTTCTCTAGATTAATGACCCTAACCTCCTGATTGCCCTGGTATAGGTGGTTTTTAGTAGGGCTAATTTTAAGAAAAATCCCCTTAAAGGTTCAAATGGGTTTACAAGGGATAACTGTATTTAAGAATGATGAAACGAATGCCTAAAATCATTTTAATGTATGTACCAAGTTTAAGATAAACCTCCTTTAAGGAATGAGCCCAATTACTCACCTTAATGGCACTTTCTCATGAATCAAGGGTTAGTATTTAGACATTGGTTACCTCTTTTCATCCTAAACCTTTCGAATAATGTATCATCATTCCCTTAGGTGGAAAGTTTTAAGTTTTGATTTTACATTTTCTTTATCCATTTTCACTCGTGCGAAATGCCCCTATTTGAATTAAGCTAGCTTCATAGCATGCAAAGACAAGAATACACATGAAAACTGCATTATTCATTAACTCGTATCTATTACAAGCTCTAAAATGAAGGATTATTCTAAAAAAAATACAAGAACTAAAATTCTTTTTCTACTTCTTGCCCATATTTCTATCATTTCTTTGCACTTAGCATATTCAATTGAATTGATCTTTCAAAAACATACCCAACTACTTCAAATGGCGAGCTACCTTGTCATATGATAGTAGTAGATCCTCAATGCCTAATACTGGAAGTTGTCTATTTGATGCTTCTTCAAAACTTGGGGAAGGAATACCACTACTAATCGACCCATCAACCTCTAGAAAACTTAACAGGATAATCTTGGCATCAATCAAATTTTGCACCTTATGCTTTAGTTTCTAGTAGTCTTCTACAGTATACTCCACCTAGCCCACATGATATCCACACCATTTGTTGGGGTCATGATCCCTTAATTTGTATTTCATTATTGGGTTTTCGCATACCAATAGTCCTACATCTCTCAATTACTTAAGCACTTAGGCTAGTGGAATTTTGAACTGTGTAAATCGCCTCCTCTTGTTGTAGGTGGGCTTATCTTGATTATGAGCTTTCCCAATCAACACATTCGCTCTTGATTTATCTCTCATTGAATCATCTTCATGCTGAAGCTGTAACTTTTTATTTGTATTAGGATGTAGGTTTTCGAGCTACTTAAGCACATAACCTGTTTCCATTTTTGTACCTACAAATCTTTCTCCTAACTTCGCTATCCAAGGCAACAACCCTTTCTTCCAAACCCTAGCAATAACTTGCCTCTTAGGTATGACCATTCAAATTTACTCTTAATAACTTTTTAAAACCTTGTATCATGTTGACAGTGAGCTCATAAACCCGTAACTCTTTAGATTCATATGCTTAAGATGGGCTATCAATAGGCACTTAGGCTTAGATATGAGCCATGGCCTCAATTTGTCTCTTGTGTTTATTCAAAACCCCTTATACTATGGCTATTCTTTGTTTAAGAGCTTCAGACATCTTAATTTTTTTTAAATGAGTGTTTACGGGCTAAAAGTTAGGTCAAATCACTTATAAAGCAATCTTTCAAAACATGCAAAAATCCTTTCTTATTAGCAATACTATATTGATTTTCTTAAAAAAATCAAGTTTTTAATTTTGAAAACATTTCTCTTTTTTTTTAAAACTTTCATTGGAAAAATAAAAATCAATGTTAATTTTATATTATAAAAGCCTAATATTGACATAAACGAATCTAAAAAAAATGGAAATATTAAGATCGACAATTAAGGATATAGGATGACGATTATATTATAAGGATGATATAGAAAAACGAAAATTATTTTACAATGAGAGACTCATTAAAAAATGATATAAGGGTGACAACTCATAGAGAAAGTTCTATTTGGAACATGACAACTTAATGGATGAATATGAAAAATGAGAACTTAGACGTTTACAAAATTAATGACCTTGAGATAGGAAATAATTTATAATGAGAATATGATAGTTAAATCTATTCTTGTCTTTTTGATTTTTTATTTTATTAATTCCTAACAGTATGGTATATGTGAGCCATTGTAATAGAAATCAACCAAGTAAAAAAAAATTACCATGAAACCAATTTTTTAATTTTTTATCATAAAATACCATTTATAAATTTCTTCTTTAAAAAAAAAATCCGAAAGTATTGAAAAAATAATAGTTCCATAACAATCTTTACCATAGCTAAATTCCATAATTACATGCTCGAAAAAAGAAAAAATTTACAAGTTGATATAGAAGTCTTTTTGTTTTTCGTTTTTTTTTTTAAGATTGGCACAGGGAGGACTGCTAATGATTTTGAGCATTTTATGTTAAATGTTATGTTATACAACCTATTATTAATGAAATAAAATACAATTTACAAGACCCACATATATTACAAAAGATAGTATATACAAACAAATATGTAAAATAAATGTGATGCAAAATGCTACACATATGTGCACTGCAATGAGGTTAGTCATTAATAAATTATAGGAATTATTATAAACCTACGGTTAAGGAACACCCTTACATATAAGTAAATCTAAAATTAGACTTAAAAAAAATGAAGCTCGTAAATATTTATATATAATGGTCATCATAATCTAAAAATAACTACCTCCTTTTCAAAAAGAATGGTGCAAGAGAGTAGGGTCTAGGAATCTCATACTCTGTAGCTTGAAAGATTTCCAAAGAGAAACTTAATGGCTTATATCGAAACCTGAGTGGGCTTGCCTATCACCACCAAGTGGGGGGTAAAGACCCAACAACCTGAGGGTTACATAATGGCGACTTGTCCTAAGTTCCTAAGGTGGCTCAAGTCCGACCATATCTAAATATGCAAATGATTATTACTGAATAAAACAACCTCTTCCCCTCACCCCAAAAAAAAAAAAAAAAATCCCTAAGATGGCCCATTGGGCCAAGCTTTTCTCTTGAGGCTTGCATCACTAAAAACTGGTTAATACAACAATAATACAATAAAAGAAAAATAATATAAAAGCTCATCAATTAAATTTTAATTTTTATATAGTTAGCCCATTAGGATTTCCTAATAGAGTCATCAATTTTATCGAACCCTATTTCGGTTTTCTTAATTTAACTTATATGAAGTTTAGTCCGCTTAATATAAATTATTCGATATTAAATTAAGGAAATATTTTCTAAAAAGTTTTAAAAAATTGGAGTCGCTAACTAATTCAATTGATAAAAGATGAAATTAGGGTTTTTGAGTGGGAAAATCCTAATTTGACCACTAATCTATGAATATTCTAAAAAAATAATTTCTAGAAAATTAAACCAAGAAAAGTTAGGTTTGGAAGCTAACCTATTAAGATTAAGTCACCATATAAAAACTAAAGAAAAATGATGGGTTTTATTTTTATAATTTTCTAAAAATACTAAAAATATACTTAAACATACAAAAGATAACTAAAGTGATTTTTATATTATTTTTTATTACGAATTTTCTATAAAAAGGATTTTTTTTATTTTTTATTTGGTTATTTCAAAGGTGCCTACGTACCCGCTAGTTAGAATTAAACCAACGTAGTTCTTTTTTTTTTAGAAAATATTTAGTGGGTTAATTCTTTTAGATTTGAAAACCGAACTAGGTTTATATTTATTTATCAATTTATTATTTAAAAAAAAACCCTAAGAAATCTAATTTTTCCGAATTAAAGAAATCTCAACTAATTAAATCTTTTAAAAAACTCAGTTAAGATTTTTATTATATTTTAAAAACACTATATATCAAAAGATATCTTTTCTAAATTCTAACTAAAAGATATATTAAAGATACATTAAAGATACAATCTAAATATGTATCTTCATACGTATCTTTTTCAAATCTCAATCGTGAGATACGTATCTTTTTCAAATCTCAATCGTGAGATACGTATCTTTTTCAAATCTCAATCATGAAATACATATGTTTTCTAAATTTTAACTGCAAGATACGTATTTTTTTAAATTTCAACCACGAGATACATTAAAAATACGATCTAGATGCGTATCTTTTTCAAATCTTAACCATAAGATACGTATCTTATATGTATCTTTTCTCAATTTTAACCGCAAGATACATATCTTGATACGTTCTGGAAATGTTTTATTTTTCAAAAAATATGATTTTACTAAAAATGCAATATAACTAAATTTTATTAAAAACTGAGATTATCTAAAAGCAAATACTAATAAAAAAAAACCTATACTAAAACAAAAAATAAATTAGTAAAAAAAACAATTGAACTAACTAATAAAATAAATAAATAAAATAAAATAATTTTTACCGAATCAAGTCATACATGATCATACGCATGTCAATTTGATCATCGTGTGCAGAGGCTTGGTCACTATGTAAACGTTGACGTGGATTGGTTTAATGTAATCAAGGACGTGCATCAGGCGATTTAGGGCATTGGTCAGCGTGTGAAGGGCATTGCCTTCGTTGGTTAAGAGAGTGAGGTTGGAATTTTGGCTTATGGAGTTCGGTTGCATTGTCATGTTGTTAGCATTGTGAGGAGGCTACTTGTGTTCACGTACTGATGCTATTGAGATGGCATGGCAAGGTATTAGCTATTGCGAATTGGGGGCAGATTTTGTCGGCGATGGATTGTTAAAGTCAATAAGGCAATAGTGTGGTAGGATGTCTTTAGATTGCGTGAGGGAGCTAGACTTCATCATACATGAATCTGGCCTAACGCATTTGTAGACGACATGAAGTTGATTTCGATCGAGTTTTTTTTTTTTTTTTTTAAGTTGTAGTGGTGCGAGTGAATTGTGTACTTTAAGAAAAAACGTCCTTATTGTCACGTACTCACTTACTATTTATAAACTCAAAATTGAATTTTTCATATTATTTTAATTTTAAATTTGATTAAAAGATACGATAATGATTCTTTAAGATTCGACCTAACTTTTAGAAACTTTTCCTTATTATGAGCTTTTTATTTTTTAAGCCTGATCCGATCCAATTTAATTTAGCTAAATAATCTACTAAATAAATTATAAATCTAATCTAGCTTAATATAATTTAGTTCAAAAAATCTATTTTATATTAAATTGAACCAAAATTATTTTAATAAAGCCTAATTCTCCAATGGCTTATCTAACGGCTTAAGAATTTATTAAATCGATCACACAAACGATCCGATTCGACTAGACTCAACTCGATACAATTGGACTCGACTCGACTCGATTAGATACAATTTGATTCGATACGATTCGACTCGATATGATTCTATACAACTTGATACGATTCGATTCGATTCGATTCTATACAATTAGACTTGACTCGATTCGATACGTTTGGACTTAACTTGATTCGATTCGATATGATTGGATTCGACTCAATACAATTGGACTTAACTCAACTCAACTTGATTCGATACGATTCGACTTAACTTGATTGATACGATTCGACCTTACTTGATATGATTTGACTCGACTCTCTTTTTTATTTTTTCTTTTAATTTTCATTTTTTTGTTTATTTATTAACTTGGCTTAACTAAAGTAAAACAAAAAATGGCAAAAATGAGATGTCTACATTAAAAAATAAAAATTCAAGTGAGAAGATATTTAACAACTTCAAACTTTATGTGTGAAATTTACAAAGTAAATATTCAATCGAGTATACATTTTGTAACGTCAAATTTTAGATATAAAAGTGGAATGCACCTAAGGGTAAGTGATAATCCTATTGTGTAAAGGTACCCACTTTAACCTTTCTTGATGAACTATGTTCCAGGTAGGTATTAAGGGTTATGAGGTGAATTCCACATGGCATTTTTTAAGAACCTATTTTTACAAGGTAGGTTATGAGTATAATATCTTCATATCTTATGATGACCTTAAAACCTATACTCTAATATATATAGGATACATGTCTCATGGTATCTATACTCATCCTTTAAAATTTATTAAATAATATTTTATATATTTCAATGAATGAAAAAAAAAATCTTATTGTTTTTTTTTTCAAATTATAAGAAAATAAAAAAAAAAATTACATCTATGTTAAAAGTAAACAACCTAAACTCAATAGAACCTTAAATCTAAAACTTCTCTCTCCTTGCTAGTGTGACTTTATGTTGCCTCTTTGTTACTGTTAAATTGCCTCTTCTTTCCTAAAGTGAAGTATTATTACTAATCCTAATTCACTCATATTCTATTGCCATAAGAAAGAGATATGCTTACTAACTTCAACTTCATTCTTTATTTACCAATTTCAATATACTTATCTTTAATAATCAAAACCTAAAAATATAGCAACTTTAAACTTTAAAAGGCAATATTTATTGTTAATCATAAAGAACTTGTATTTTCTCTTCTTTTGTAAATGCACTCGTGCATTTGCCATTTAATTGATTTCTTTTTTCGAGTGCCATTTTACATTTAGGTCTTATATAATGTTTAAAAAGCAATCTTTTTACATGTGAAAAAACTATTACCAAAATTTGTTCTTTAAGAAAATATGTGAAGATGAAATTTATAAGATAAAAAAATTTTATAGATTATATAAAGTATCTTGACTACCTTGTAAATTTTAAATGGTATAAGTTCTAGCGTAAGGTGCACCACAAATAGGTTCGGTTTCAAAAATTTAGAATTAGTACCAATAAGGTAAGGTACAAAAAGGGTCTCATAACCTAGTCAACCTATATCCATTCATCTACCCTCAAAACTTAAGTAATAATTTTAATGTCACCACTTTTAGTTATATTTACAATCTTACTTAGTCTTCTTCTATTTTTCTTTGATTTTTTTTTCTATAATTAGCTAAACAAGTTCCAATTGATATATCATTATCATCTAGTATTAATTTACACCATTCGTACCTACCTAACTAAGATAGACTATTCCAATCAAAATAACGATTTTTAAGGTAGTTTTTCTATAAATGAAATTAAATAAATTATGACCAACATAATTACCATCTTTGTAGAAACTATTGATGAACTATTCTAGGCACTAGAGTCAAGATCCCTAAGGTCTATTCTAACTTATTGAGGATATGGGTTGACCTAATCTAGACCCTTGTTTGGCCTACTGGCAATCAAACTAAGTTACCTTCGATGACTCAAGCTACCTATAGTGTAAACCCTACATTTAGTGGACTTATGATTTAACTAAGAGTATTTCCTGAAAGTTCACAAGGATCAATTAAATTAAGAACTCAAGTTTATGATTAGAAACAAACTTACTTTTTCAATTCAAAAGCTGATTATTAATAAAACCCGAACTTGAAAACTACGAACTCTAAGGTCATCGAAAACACTAAGCCCTAAAATAATTAAGGACTTTTAACCCTAAGTGACTAATTGATAATTCAATTTGAATAATTTCATTCAACTCTAAAAAATTTCATAATTTTATAAGAATTAAATCATCATTTACAAAACAATTGAAGAAGTAAATTCTATTATCTTCATGTCTAAGCCTTACACTTAAATAAGTAGACTAACTAATCACCCTAGATGACTTATCAATTGAAAGTTAGGGTCATTTATCTATTGATAGCTTATCAAAATCTAGTGATAAAACACTTTTCTTATCACTCCTTCACTTATATTATATATGGACAAATTATCACAATATTTCACATGCTTAACTTTACTAAATGAGACAAGACAACTCCATACCCAAAAGGATACCCAATGGCCAGTTCTTACATGGCTTTAAGGGGGGCCATACTCTTGTCTTTTATCCATCAATCACTTTATCTTACACTCTATTATTCACCCCTTAATGCTTACATCATCAATAGTTGTAATTATTGACTTTTGTGCATGCTACAAAATAATAAAATCAAGCCTATTAAACACACTTCCTACCCCATTCCAACCGGCCACTCTTTTCCCATTTGCTCTTACTTTCAATTTCATTTTCACTTCTTTTTCTCTCACTTTGAAAACAACACAAAAGAAGAAACAACTATACCCACAAAATCCTTTACTTGCCACCACATTCTAGGTACACACACACTCACAGCACTTTCAACTTCTTCTTATCATGCTTTTGCTAGCATTCAAAGCCCTTTTTAGATCCTTAGAACACTCCTTAAACCCCACTTCTAAGGATCACTACTCGGGTTTCAAAAGGAGTATAAGAAGGAGGAAGTAAGGCAAATAGCATGAGTGGAACCTTAGTGCACAACCACCATATTCTTTTGCTTTAAGGACGAGTACGTATATCTTGTGTTAGTTGATTAGTATTCATGTTAGAAGACTATGATTTCTTGAAAATACAAGTATGATCAAAAGTTGGTATAACATCAAAGGTCACCTTAAGAAGCAAACTCATGAAAACCTTACATGGAAGTTGAAATATGAGCATGTAAAGTTAGTATTTTGTAAAGATACTTATTTAACACTTGGAATGAAAGATTTTAAGTTGAGAAAATCTTGAAATGAGAACTTAAATGAAAGAGAAGCATACTGGATGTGAGAGTTTAGAAGTCATTTGGATGTTGTTTACACTTTTATTAAGTTAAACATGCTCAAATTTAGACTTGGGTAAAGATAAAAATCCATCACATGAAGTTTTATGACAAAACCAACTTTATAAGATATGAACTATGATATGGGAGGTATGATAAAAGTGAGGTCCTCTATTTTCATGTAAAGTATGAGCCAAATAATCATTGCATGAAAAAGAAGTCAAGTTGAGATTTGAATACAGATAGCGTAAGTTCATGATCTAACACCTAAACTTAAAGAAATGTTGAAATAAGTTGGAAAGTCAAGTTGGAAGCCCTCATACTCAAATCGACCAGATCTAGAATGTCCTTAAAATACACTTAAAAATATGATAAAAGTAAGTAAATAAAGTGAAAAGACCAACTAAGGCAAGTTTGGTAAGTGTAAAGCTTAAAACTTCCAAAACGGGCCTTAAATGTCAAGTTGAACCATCTTTAAGTTTCTAACTAGCAACTTGACATATCAATAAGGGTTGTTTTAAGACCCTTAAGAAGCCCACAAGACACTTCCTAAGCCCAAGAAAGTGATCATCTTTGAATTGAATAAAAAACAAGCCTATTTAACAACTTAAGCTCACTTAAGAGCTTAAGAAGTGGTTAATAGCCTTAAGAGTGTAAGTCAAAGTTGTAAATCTAACCTTAAAGAGTATTTTGAGCCAAGAATGAAATCTTAAGCTCAAGCCTAAAGGAATTCCTAAGTTAACAAAAATCCCATTAACCAAATAAAGCCTAAAAGCACTCCAAATCATGAGGACCGCTACTGTTCTGACCTATGGATAGATTTGTGTGTCTCATCTCAAAAATCTAACCTCACCAAATCAAAGTACACTTGAAGATGATGAAGATTCACTATAAGATCATAAAAATCGGATTTAAAATAAGAAAGTTATACGCGATTAAACTTTTAAGTAAAATTAGTCAAAATACAAAAACTAGTCAAGAGTATAACTTAAGGGGTTTTAGCTTAGTTTCCTAATTTTTTTTTCAATCCCTTATAGTATTATGATTTTGATGATTAAGGGACCCCACGTTCGAAAACGACCTATCCCCGGACTACTTTGACTGACTTGCATAACAGAGTGAATAAATTCTCAGTGACTCTTAACTTGATTTTGCTTATAGAATAGATGCAGCTAAACTTACATATATATAAATTGGATGCCTATGGGATATGGGAAATGCATGTGTATGAATTTTTCATTGAATGCTATGGCGTATTAATCATATAATAATGGAAAGTATTTATGATAATTTATATGTATGATTGTATGGAATAAAATTATTTGATTACCTTAAAAAATCGGATTAACCATTTATATGATTAAGGAATTAAATGGATCATGCATTCCCTATAATTACATTCGAATAATACTGACTGCTGCTTTACGCAAAAGATGGGAAGGGTCTCATAAGAGGAGGGTCTCATGTAGGATTGGGCACTAGCTATGTCATCATTTTATTGAGTCTTTATCCTAAGCTTACAGGCTTACTAAGCACCAAGAGACTCCAACCGTTGGCGAGGAGCCGTGTCTTGTGGCTTCTGCTTAAGGCATATGTTTGTAGATTGCGAAAGCTACTACACTGTTAAACTTGAGATTTTGAAAATATGATTTGATAACCAGTAAAGAAAGTATATATATATATATATAATTTTGTTTTTACTTAAGCACAATAGTACAAATGAAATAAAAACCCAAGGGTTAAAACCCGAATTTTGGTTAGGTTTGGTTAATTATCTTCAAACCCCGACTATAAGGGACATAATTTTGAGTCATATGCAATTCCTAGGCCACTATATGTTGTTCGGTATACTGGTTGTTCATGCATTCATATGATTGTACATCTAATAAATTTCTACCATATGGTATTGATGAGGGTATTTATTTCACCAAGCTTAAGCTTACAGCCCGATAAATTCCTTTTGTTGCAGAAAAACCTCTTCACTAATCCAGGCCGAGGCATGCCCTTGGTAAGTCTCGTATAGAGTCAGGTTAGAGCAATCAGGAAGTGTAGAGGAGATTTTGTAAAAGCTTTTGTAGATAATTATTTATCTTTATTTTATTCATAACATAGTTTAAAGTTTATGATATAGTTTTTATTATTAACTACATTTGTTTGTAATATTCTTTTGGTGTGGAACGTAACAAGTCTATACATTTACTTAATTAATTTATGTCTTAAAAGTTAATTTTAGTAAAAATTGCTTTATATTACTTATCCTTAGGTCTGGTGGTAACGTATAGTAGAAGGAGCCTTACGTGTTGTATGAAAGGCCTACGATCAGCGAGGGGGTTGACAGTATACCTTTGTACAGTACACAACGATCTACCAAGATAACGATACTATTGGGTTGTAATACATAGCTCAGAATCTATGGTCAGAGTAGGATATCACTCTATTAGCATCCATCCCTAGGCTTCCAATAGGTTGGAGCCTACTTGGAAGACTTAGCCAAAGATAGAGCCAACATAAGGGTTGCATCGACCTCAAAGGAGTGGAAGGCTAACTCCGCATCACTTCATTCCTGGATATTTCAAGATCTCTCCAACTAATGGAAGATTTACTTACTTATTAGGGATTCACATCTACCTATCTCCTTAGTTTGGCTTACCCTCCATTACTATAAATAGTGATAAACTCCCCATCAAAAAGAGACCTTCGCTTGTATTCTTGCTTGCTTATTGTTGTTTTGTTCCTACATCACAAATTTAAATATTGGAGTGATCATATATAATAACCCCAAGCTACTTACTCATAGTATACTCTTTTGTAGGACTAAGCTCATCCATCTCAAACATCTCTCAATCCAATATCTACTACCAAAGAAATACAAGCGACATAACCCACTTTTGAAAATTAGAAAGAAGCAAGGTTCTTGTTAGAGAGGAGAGTCGTAGAGCAATGCTAGACATCATTAAATTGCAAGGCCATGTGTCTCTATCGTCCAAGGCTTTAATTCCTTCAATTGAAGTATAGATATAAAAAATTTGTATGTTGATAATTGCTAATTTAAGAAATAAAGTTGCTATGAGTTAATAAAGCTAGCTATAACTAAACCTAGCTTGACATATCGAGAGAGACCTAATTAAATGTAACTGTACAAAACTAAATATGATGACCATTATGTTTGCAAATTAACGATAATCTAGAGAAATAATCCCATATTTGAGTAAAGGAGAAAAGATATGTAAAATTTAGGAAAATAATTAAATTAAAAAGATTGAGTTTGACTTGAATTATATAATACCTTTATGATAATAACAACATCCTTATCGACAACATTTCCTCACTAGTTTGAGTATTCATTTATTCACATCTTTTGTTGATCACATTAAGACCCTTCTTATAGGAGAGAGATAAACCTATTTGTTCTTGAATACAGTAAATTCTCATGATAGGAATCATGGGGCTAAGATCTCGTGATGGTAAATTCTCATGACGGAACTACGACAACTTTAGCATCAATAATGCTTTTAAAAAAAATGACGACATAGTGATCTCAATGGTAAATTCAGTCGGTTGAGTGGTAAGGTTATGATCTCAATTTAAATATAAATGTAGGTCACCTTGGTCAAAATCTAATGGATTCCTTTAAAGTTAAAAGAAAATGAGAGATTAATTTTGTATTTGTATCCTCTTAATTTTCCTTCATTTACATGTTAATAGTTGAGATTATCTAAATTTCTAGAATATCCTGTGATGTCATCTATAGTGCCCTAGAACCCAAGATGCCATAGACCATCATGTGTCCTAAGTACTCTAATAATACGTCAAGCGTATGATCAACTACAATCTCTAAAAATATTCCAGTAACAATCTCCGATTATTATCATAAATTTAAATTTCTTAAATAAAGATTAAAGATTTTAGTTATCAAGTCTCTTAGGAAATTATTCAATATCATACATAATTGTTGCACTTCCTATCCTAAAAGTAGTAACAAGTATCTCTACAATTTGCTGAAGTTAATCGGTGTAACTACAATTCCTGCATCTGAGAAAAATTTAAAGAGTAAGCCAAAGCTCAGTATGTAATATATAACCACATGTGCATGAGCAATCATACATAATATAAACACTTGCATTTAAGTGCAGATAGGTAAAACATATGTATTCATTTACTTGTCTTTAAATTTGCCAACTTACACTTCATAATGGAGGTTGTCATAACCCATGTCATAACATAAACTAACTCAACATCAAAGGAATTAAAGAATAATCACTTAGTTCTAAGCATGAGGACTCGTTGCCCTACTACACTAAGCTACTTGTAAGGACCTGACGCTAGAAGAAGAGGAGCTCCTTTGAGTTGACTTGATGTGTTTCCTGAGCTCTTCCAACCCGATCACAATCTCTTAGATGCAGGAAGTTCCTACAGAAACTAATGCCCACCATCGCCAAGGCTCAAGTTCCCATGATCTTAAACTATCTAACATCTGAGCCTACATTGAACCAATGCCAAGCCATCCAACTAAAACCAAACTCTTTAGTTCCAACAATCCAAACAAGCTCCCTCTAAATTCTTGATAGCTAAGCTACTAACCTAATGTGACCTAGTTAACTCTACCCTACAATTAGTACCCACTTGGACCATAAATTGGGAGGTTGACATGTATCCAGCCTTCTAACATCTGTACTATCCTCGTATAGGATTTTTTTTTTGTTTTGTTCACTGATTTTCCCTTACATAATGTGTATTTTTCATATATAGTAGGAATCTTTTTGGTAATTTATAGTAACCTAAGACATACCTTAATTAGGGCATATAAATACTCCCTATTGTCATAGCTACACATCAAGTATCTTTAATATTCAAAAATCTTCCCTTTTGAGCTAAGTGTGTTTGCTTGCTATTTTCACTCTTATCCAACCCATTTATGAGCATGGGTTAGTGGCGAATGGCCTTATGTCTCACTTGTGTGTCATATCAAGTGTAACTTGAGCTCCTATAAGGAATTGGTGTATAATATCCTTCATCAGTGCACGAGAACCCCTGCTCAAAATCTCGACTATCATTTACTTTTCAAACCATATTACGATTTATACCTACCCTTTATTTCTTTGATACCATTGCTTGTGTGTCCACCTACAATAGTGCGCATATCATCTTGGTATCAAAGCTTAGCAATGTTCATAAGTCCCTAACTTATGTGTTCTTGTATGTATGTACCATAGTTACATTGTGTGAAGTGGTCTTCACTAGGAGATAGACTATTGTAGTAATAAGTAAAGGGTATAGGAACGGTGTTTTGTAAACATAAAAAGCAAGTGGTTTATTTTCCCCTGTTTCTATATTTAGAAAACATAGTATGTGGTATTCTTTATCCTACAGTTGTGATAAGTGTTATTACTAGCATTTGATGAAAGTTAGAGCAAGTGTTATTGAGCTATATATCAAAGTTGGGTTTCAAAGAGGATTTTTGTGTAGCTTAGAGGTTGCTTTGATTTGAAGTGGTAATGTAGCAATGTAGGATTCTAGTGTTGATGGGACTGCCGAAGATGTTGAAAGTGGTGCTCAAGGTCAACTAATGAGAGAATCAATAGGCTCACTGACCTATTGAAAGCTTAGTCACTACCTTACAAGGCAACAGGCAATCACTTAGAGATAGGTTGAATAGAGATCATACATAAGCTTTGCCTGAGCAAAGGAGTGGCAACACTGGCTGAGCTAATCTCCTAGTTCGACCTCACAAAGTTGGAGGAGTGGAAAGGCCTACTTGACAAAGACATAGAATGGATAAGATAGAAGAAGAGGAAGATAAGTTGGGCGACAAAAAGGAGGAGTACCATGAGGTGGAAGAACGAAATGTTCGAGCCCTTAAGGTGGAATGCCTAAAATTGAAAATGATGCTAAGGATTACTTGGATTGGGTAAACAAGATTGATGAGCATTTTAAGTGTCATAAAGTTCCTAAGAATGGCAAGGCGAGACTTGTTGTTCTATAATTCATAGGATATGCCACCTTGTGATGGAAGAATTTGTAAGCAACAGGACAAAGAGAAGCAAAAAGAGAGATTAGATGATGGGATGAGATGAAGAGAGAGATGAAAAGGAGGTTTTCCCTAAGTTACTATTTGCAAGATACATTTAAGATGTTACAGGAGTTGAGGTAAGGAAGCTCAAGTGTTGATGCTTATGTAAAAGAATTTCAAATGTTGATGATTCGTTGTGAAGTGATAGAGCTTGAAGATCGAACTATCTCCAGGTTTATCAATGGGTTGAGATATGAGATCGGAGATATTTTGGAGAGAAGGACATTGCCACACTAGATGAAGTAATTCAAGATACCTAGAGGATAGAGCAACATCAAATGAGTAGATTCTGATCTCTTATTAGTCAAGCTTCCCAGAGTTGACCTATTTCAAGTAGACCTATATGATCAGAGACAAGTAAGACTAGTGAAGTCTGACCTGTTTCAATCACTCGAGCTGAGGAAAAAGAAACCTCGAGGAAATTTAAGAAAGGAGAGAGCTCAGGAAGAAATATGAGTGAGATCAAGTATTTCAAATACTAAGGATTTTGACACATGCAACTTAGTACCTGAATAGAAGGCCATTGTTAGCAAAGGGAAAAATGCCAACCCTTGAGGTTGAAAGCATTGACGAGGAAGTTAAAGAACATAAGGAGTCTGAGCAAACCAACCTGTTCGAGGAGGAAAAAGTCATATATAATAAAGAGGGTAATTTCATGCTTGCAACCATGGTATTGAGACGAGTGATGAGTTTGAGTCCAGTATTAGAGGACGAACAATGTAAGAACTTGTTCCACATTAGATGTAAAGTTGAAGTGATGCTATACACACTTATTATCGATAGTGGAAATTACACTAATGTTGCCTCTGTATTTCTGGTCCAATAATTGAAGTTGTTAATCTTACCTCACCCTAAACCCTACAAGCTGCATTAGCTTAGTGATAAGAGAGCCTTATAAGTGACCAAGCAAGTAACTATACCAATCTGCATTGGGAAGTATCAAGACGAGGTTGTCTATGATGTGATGTCGATAAGTGCTTTACATATTCTTGTTGGTAGACCATGGATGTTTGATTGATATGTGATCTATGATGGGAAGAAAAATAACTATTCTTTCAATCATGATTACATATCGATCAACTTTGCTGAACTCTAAAGAAGGAGGACCGAGTGATCACTTAAGCTGAGTTGTCAAGGGAGATGAAGTTGGAAGTACCAACCTTTCTATTAATTTAAAGGATGCTTAAGCTAAAAGCCCCGAATGCTAAGCTACCTACTGAAGTAAAAGATCTATTAAAGGAAGTTGCCAACCTATTCCTTAAAGAACTACCTTAGGAGCTACCCCCAATTTGAAGAGTTGGGCATGTAATTGATTTATGACTAGAAGCGACATTGTCAAACAAACCAACCTATAGATTAAATCTTGAGCAAGTTGTCAAACTTCAAAGGTAAGTTGATAAGTTGATAGAAAGAGGATATGTTTGTGAATCCTTAAGCACCTATGCAATACTAACTTTATTAGTGACAAAGAAAGATGGTATATGGTGAATGTATGTGGATAGTCACGCTATTGATGGAATCACCATCAAGTAAGATACCCCATACCTTGACTTGATGACATGCTTAATGAGTTGTATGGTGCAAAAATCTTTTCTAAGATCAACCTAAAATCCTAATATCATTAGATCAAGATGTGAGAAAGAGATGAATGGAAAACCACATTTAAGACTCGTTATGGGTTGTATGAATGGCTCGTGATGCTATTCGGGTTATGAAATGCACCAAGCACATTTATGTGACTAATGAACCACGTACTCCAAGAGTTGATAAGGAAATTTGTTGTTTACTTTAACGATATCCTTGTTTATAACCCTGACGTAGAACACATTATGAGAATCTCCAAGCTATTTTCTCTAAGCTTCGAGCTAAAAAGTTATACACTAACTTGAAGAAGTGTGACTTTTACCAATCTAAGGTGATTTTTTTAAGTTTTGCTGTAAGTGGTGGAGGTATTTGAATTGATGACGAGAAGATGAAGGCGACTATTGAATGGCCAGTATCGACCATCTCTGCTAATGTCTATAGCTTCCATGGATTGGCATCACTTTACCACCGCTTCATAAAGAACTTTAGTACCATTGTGGCACCCTTATCGAGTTGTCAAAGAAGAACGCTAAGTTTAGATAGGGAGAGAAGGAGTAACAAAGCTTTGACGAAGTAAAAGAAAAGTTGACTACTACCTCTATCCTAACTCTTATGAGCTTTGATAAAGTCTTTGAAGTAGAATGTGATGCATTTAGATGGGGCATAGGTATCGTACTAATGCAGGAAGGTCAATTTATTACCTGCTTTAGTAAAAAGCTTTGAGGATCTACTCTCAATTACTCTATGTATGATAAGGAATTTTACTCCTTGATCCCATCTTTGATTATTTACCAATACTATCTATTGCTAAGGGAATTTGTGATCTATACAAATCATGAGTTATCAAGGTACCTAAAGAGTCAACCAAAGTTATCCAAGGAATAGGCTAAATAGATTGAATTTATGGAGGGGTTTTCTTATGTTATTAAGTATAAGGTGCATAGAGGATGCTTGTTTGGCCATTTTGGAAAGACTAGGACCATAAAGTACTAACTTCAAGATTCTTTTAGTAAAAAATGTTAAGAGATGTACAGTTTATACTAGAAATGTGTATAACTTGTAGTAAGGCCAAGGCTTGAGCTAAATAAGGACCTTATTTATGACTACCTATCCTAACCAAACCTTAGTTAGAGTTGAGTATAGACTTTGTATTAGGCTTACTAAGGATGCCTTGAGGGAAGAACTTCATCATGGTAGTCATGGATCGATTTAATAAAATGTCATACTTTGTAACATACAATTGAACTAATGACGTTTTAATTATCTCTTTTCCCTTTTTACAGCAAGTGGTGAAGCTTTATGGAGTGCCAAAGACTATAGTAGTAGACAGAGACCCCAAATTCCTAAGCCATTTTTAGAAGACACTTTGGAAGTTCCTAGAAACCAAATTATTATTCAACACATCTTGCAACCTACAAATGGACAGTTAAACCAAGGTCATCAATCGAACCTTGGGCACCTTGCTCTAAGTTCTAGTTGGGAGGAACCAAGCTGATTGGGACCTATGCTTACTTAAAATCGAGTTTATGTACAATAAAACAACCTACAGTATCACCAAGAAGTCACCTTTTAAGGTTGCATATGGATACAACCCCGAGCTTCCACTTGACCAAATCTCCTTACCTAGTCAACTTGAGGATCAACAAGCTATTGAGAAGTCAAAAGCTATCCAAGCAATGTACCAGAAGGTTGTGGACCACCTAACCCAAGCTACTTCTAAGCTTAAGAGAAGAGGTCAAGGATGAAGAATTAGAGAATTGTAGCCTAGTGATTTAGTATGGTTTCATGGCAACAAGGATCAATTCCTTAATCTTAGGAAAAGTAAGATATCCCCATGAGCAAATGAACCATTCAAAGTGATCGAGAAAATTGACCCCAATGTCCATAAAGTTGAACTGCTAGAAGAATATGGAGTCTCTGACTCCTTCAACATTGCTAACATTAAGTTATATCCCCAAGGATGAGCTACCGAAAGTCAACATAGATTTCCTGAATCTCAAATAGCTTAGAGGTGATGATAGGAATCAAGGACTAATCATTCAATCCCAAGCACGACAACTCGCTACCCTAGTACGCCAAGCTGCTTAAAAGGACCTAACCCCAAAAGAAGAGAAGTTCCTTTGAGCTAACCTAATGTGTTTCTCGAGCTCTTTTAACCCGATCACAATCTCTCAAATGCAAGAAGTTCCCATAAAAAGAAATGCTCACCAATGCTAATGCTCGAGTTCCCATGATCTCGATCTATCGGACGTTTAAACCTATACTGACCCAATGTCAAGTCGACCTATCAAAGCTGAGCTCTCTAGTTCCACAAATCTAGACAAGCACCTGTTAAGTTCCCAAGCAACCAAGTTGTTGAACTAATGCTGACTTAGTCAGCTCTAACCTGCAACGAGTACCTACTTAGACTACAAATTAGGAGGTTGATACATGTCTAGCCTTCTAACATCCATATTATCCTTACATAAGATATTCCTTTTTGTTTTATTTATTGATTTGCCCTTATGTAATATATATTTTCCATATCAAGCAGGAATCTTTTTGGTAATTTGTAGTACCCTAAGACTTATTTTAATTGGTTGATATAAATACTCCCTATTGTAATAGCCGCACATCAAGTATATTCAATATTAAAAAACTTTCCCTTTTGAGCTAAGTGTGTTTACTTGCTCCTTTCACTCTTATCTAGCCCACTTGTGAGCATAGACTAGTGGTGAGTGGCCTCATATCTCTCTTGTATGTCATATCATGTGTAGCTCAAGCTCCTATGAGGTATTGATACATAATATCCTTAGTTGATGCTCAAAACCTCAACTATCATTTACTTTTCGGACCATCTTGTAGTTTAAACCCACTCCTTATTCATGTGATATCACTACTCGTAGGTCCATCCACAACAATGCCCATATCATTAGTGGTTAGGCTTATACAACGCATCATAAAGATCGTTGGGGTTACTGTCTAGGAATCTACCACTCCAGAATCCTAGGCCAAGTCATACAGAATTAACAAGTAATGTTTATGCTAAATAAGTTATTAGTCCTTTTGAGATTTATACAAGTATATAAACTAGCCTAACAAGTACAAGCAACATAGAGTGTCACATACCTAAAGTCTAGTAAAAGAAGTTAACTGATTTTAGTTTAGAAGAGTAATCTGTAATAAAAAGATGAATAAAAGTTGTTTTAATAACAATCTACAGCTTACTATAAGCTTCCTAAGGGTTTTAGATTAGAACCTTAGGCTAGATTAGACTAAATCTAGGTAAAGTTAATGGAACAGGACAGCAAAAAAGACTACGGTAGGGGATCACGGTCGTGATCTTTAGTAATATCCAATAGATAAGTTTATGCCCTTGACTATGGCCATGTACCTCGGCCATTTTCCTCTTCAAAACTCTACGATCATGGATCATGGCCATATGCCTTAACTATGATCCCCTCATCATCAATTTTCTCAAATTTCTTCACGTCCAAAATTTTACAATAGGAACACTGTCTAAGACCACTCCTATGGTTCCTAACCATATTCTTACCTCTCGATTCTTGTTCCCTCCTTCCTCTAAAAACAACACTCCCCAAACTTAAATTCAATCTTTTGTTGATATCTTAACCCAAACACTACAAATTCCTTCACTAAAACAGGAATTCTTGCCTCATGACTCTACAATACAATCAAAATCTTAGATTTACTACTATAGAATAAGATTGCAAGGGAAAAGAAGTATTATCTTGCTTTTGTTGAACCTTAAAGAGAGATTCTCTAAATTCTTCCAATCCAACCTAAATTCACTACCTTAGAAATCAATAACATACTTTTAGATTCAATCTTATACTTAACTACAAACATTATAACACTTACCAACGATCTCCTTCTATGATTTGCTATGAGTTTTGCAGTTTCATCTTCTCCACACTTTTCCCTACACTATGAGTAATATTGGAATTAGGATTATAGTTATCTAATGAAATCCAAGCCTCACCGTCATGGATTTTGGCTAGGTTACTTGGTTGTTGGAGAATAATTCTTTCTCTATGTTGCTAGTTTGTGTTTATCATGATGCATAAAAAAGCTTTTAAAGCTAGGTCAACAATATAACTCTAACCTTTTGTAATTCCTATTATACCCTTCACTTAAGTTTTTAAATTACTATACTGCTTTGTCTTTTATTTAATTAAACTCCTTTTTACTTTATTTTAGACTTGAATTTCTTGAGTGTTGTATCATCTTTTTTTTTTTCCTTTTAATTTTAACCGTTAATTATATATAGTAACATTTTGATAGGATAAGTTAAGCAAAATTGTGAGGGTCCATTTCCATCATTTTATATACTTATTTAAGAACAAAATTTTGCAAAAAGTATGATTGGAGCTCTCCTTTTAGGAGTTAAAATTTCAGGCAACATTTCTCTCTACATAAAAAATGAAACTTGGATCTGCCTGTGGCCATATATAAATACTTCAAATCACTAGCAATTTCATCATTGGACGGATTTAGAATTATATTAATATTTGTTTTATAAAATATACATATAATATGTATAACTTGCAGGCGCTGAAGCCCCTTTCTGCCTTCTTTAGATCCTTCCCCGCTCTCTAGAAAATAATTCAACAATCCTATCATTCGACCTCTCAATTCCAGTATCCATCAGGATTATTTTAATCTTCTCGTCTAGTCAAGAACGAAACATCTCGGCCATGTACATCAAATCAGGAAAAATCGACTTAACTAATGCATTAATCAAAGAAGCTTTTATTGGCAATTGACTTCTGCAGTAGTATCTTACAAGGTTATCTCTAATAATGGGGTTACCTCCATCATCGGCTCTCGACATGAAATTGAAGAAGCTTTTATTGGCAATTGATTTCTCATATTTTAGGTTAGGTAAAGAATAATCTTAACATGATTTCGGAGATGTAACTTTTTAAACCACAGAATAATCAGTTAAGCTTTGGTTCTCTACGAAACCACAGGATGGAGTACCTATAAAAAATGGTAAACAAGATTATTTATTTATTTATTTATTTATTTATTTATTATTATTATTATTATTATTATTATTATTATTATTATTATTATTATTATTATTATTATTATTTGCCAAGAGGAAGGACTTGAATCATACTATATCTGATGGAAAATCAGTAAGCAACAATTTTGATATAAAAAAAAAAAAAACAAGTTGGGAAAAGGAAAATAAAATTATTAATACGCTAGATGTGCATTTATTATTATTAGTAATTACATGTGTTACAAATGACTAAAACCATACTAGTAAAACAATAAAATATAAGACCCTCCGGGATAATAATAACTCAAGAATACAATTGGCGAGTTCGAGGTGTAGTATCCGCTCCCTTTAAGCATTGTTTCGTCTCCCAGATGCCGGTATGAAAATTACAATGATAATCCTTTCCAAATATATCAAGCACTATCACGGTGTACGAGCGTAGCAATGAACTATTGTTATTAGAGTCAGGACTAGAATGTTAAACCTAAAAATGGGAACGGGCAAAGGGGTGAGAGGGTCATATTAGGGTCAATCTAGAATCAAACGGCGAATAAAAATATTAAAATGTAATTTATATTTATTTATAAAGAAATAAAATTATCCATATTCTTGATATTTGAAAATTGAAAGTTTTTTTTGTGATTAAATTTTTGATGCTTGGATTTACATTTTCATTTAGTGGATTGGTGCATTTTTTTTCAAGAAAAAAGCAAAAGAAAATAGTATACTTCAATCTAGGAAACCTACTTGGGTTCTATAGGAATTTAGTTGGATTAGCTAAGTCAACTAGGTTGAATCAAAATCACTATCAATAAGTGTTAAATGGGTGACTTGAATTAATTTTATGATTTAATCAGATTGAATATACTAGATAGATCAACTCAAGTCTATTGATACATATAGGCAAAGATAATTAATTGATTTTCAAGACTAGCTTGCAATAGATTCACATATTCAAGAAATAACCAACATTAGACAAGAAAGGGAAAAGGAAAGAGAGAAAGAAAGAAAGAAAAACTTATCTCAATAAAATGCCAACCCTAGAATTGAAAATTCATGTCAATTAATCATTTGCCTACTAAAATCCAATGCGCTTCTTGTCAGATACCAATTTATAACAGGATTCTTTTATTAATTGTTTTGGAAGCCTGAACTCATATCTCAACTCCCTATTGAGCATGTCTTGAGTTTAGGTTGAACTCACTTATTGATAAAAAAATTTATAGAATAAATATATTACAACTATCAAGTTTTTATGCGAAAAACATCCTTCCAGTGTTGTCATCAATTTGCTAAGTACTTATAACAAAAACTACACTAAAACTACAGTAATGCTTGCATAAATATTATTTTATTTTGAGGTTAAATGAATGGATAACTCTAATGAAAACATGATAGCTCAAAAATCCAACTACTAATCTAGTCTTTTGAGTATTACATAATTAACTTTTAAAAAAAATTATGACATATGGTTGTTATTTGAAGTTAATGCATAACATGTTTTGACCAACTTTGTTTCTCTTATTGACAATATCAAATTATATCACTAACAAGTTTTGGTTTAATTAAAGGGTCAATATCGTATTTAATATCTGAACTTTACCTAATTATTCAATTTACTACCTCAACTTTGAAATGTTATACTTTTCGTGGTTATTTATAACACATGGTATATTAACATATGACATCTACTGATATGGTATAAAATACCACATGGCATCACTATGAATTGCGAGGTGTTATTACATATGACAGTTGTTGACGTGGCGAAAGTAAACACGCGATAGCAACTCCAATCGCCATGTGGCGCCACATGTCTCGACTTAACTTCGTAGATAGATATAATAAACACTTGGCACAATTAGAAATTAATACGTGGCATCTGCTGACATAGCACAATTAAGAATTTACACGTGGCATTTACGCATAAAATGCTATGTGGTGCCACTACGAATTATCATGTGTAAAAATGCCACGTAACGCCACTACAAATTGCCATGTGTTTTTATACTTGACACTCGTTAACGTGAATTGCCATGTGTTTTTATACTTGACACTCGTTGACGTGGCGAAAGTAGAACGTGGTAACAACTTTAATCGCCACGTGGCACCATATGTCAGTTAATGCCAAGTTTGGGAACCCATTTTTTTTTAAAGTGAAAAATTGTTTTTTTTTTTTTTTATTTAAACGAAGAGAAGAATCAAATGAAGCATATGCTATGCATATGAATACAAATCTTCAAACATTACTTAAGATAACTCATATATATATAAGACTATTTTCATTCAAATACTCAATGTGGGATTTATAAAAGAGGGATGTAGGTCTTGAGGTGTAACTTGTAATTTTTTGTAAGAGAAAGTGTCGACTTTGACACGATTTTTCTCATAGGATTCGACTTTCAATTTAAAAAAAAAAAATTGCTTAATTTTAATCTATTCTATGATTTCTTTTAAATCATACAAAAATTTTCACAAAAAACCTTCTAAAATATGATTTAAATCTATGTCAAAGTCGGTGGTTTAACCATGTGTTATATTTGAAGAGTCCACTTTAATATGGATTTTAAGTACGTTTTAAAAGCATTTTTCTAAAGATTTTTATATGATTCAAAAGTAGTTATGGAATAGGTTAAGAATTGAGCATTTTCTTCTAAATTAAAAGTTGAATCAAGTGAAAAAATTTGAGTGAAAATTGACTTTTTCTCTAGCGAAAAACTGTAAGTTACACTTTATAAATCTTCTTTCCTCTTTCAAGAGTCCCATATGGAATCTCTCACAAAAAATACCTTATATATATTATGGATTGTCTTAAGTCATTAATTAAATGATTACTCATGAGCTTAGCGTAATATATGCTACACTTAGATCAATGAAGAGTTTGATTGACATAAAAAAGTATATATTTTTCCCTTAAAAAATTATGCCTTTATAAGTTGACACATAGCGACATGTGACATTTAGATTTGATGCCATGTGTCAACGAAAACTACATCAATGAATATAAAATTGTAAGAAAAATATTTTGTTATTTCCATTAAATAATATATAAATCCAAATGCAACATTTACATTAAGCTTGTGAGTACATAATCAAAAATTGATTTAAGATAACCCATATATATATAAGGTATTTTTTATGAGAGATTCCATATGGGACTCTTGAAAGAGGAAAGAAGATTTATGAAGTGTAACTTGCAGTTTTTCGCTAGAGAAAAAGTCAACTTTCATTCAAATTTCTTCACTTGATTCAACTTTTATTTTAGAAGAAAATGCTCAATTCTTAATCTATTTCATAATTACTTTTGAATCATATAAAAATCTTTAGAAAAATGATTTTAAAACATATTTAAAATCCATATTAAAGTGGACTCTTCAAATATAACCCAAGGTTAAACCACTGATTTTGATATAGATTTAAATCATGTTTTAGAAGGTTTTTTGTAAAATTTTTTGTATGATTTAAAAGAAATCATAGGGTAGATTAAAATTGAGCAATTTTTTTTTTTTAAATTGAAAGTTGAATCCTATGAGAAAAATCATGTCAAAGTCGACACTTTCTCTTGTAAAAAATTACAAGTTACACCTCAAGACCTACATCCCTCTTTTATAAATCCTACATTGAGTATTTGCATAGAAAGAGTATTATATATATATGGGTTATCTTAAGTAGTATTTGAAGATTTGTGCTCATGTGTATGGTATGTGCTTCATTTGACTCTTTTCTTGGTTTAAATAAAAAATAATAATTTTTCACTTAAAAAAAAAAATAGGTTCCTAGGCATTAATTGACACGTGGTGCCACATGGCGATTAGAGTTGCTATCACGTGTCTACTATCGCTACGTCAACGAGTGTCATGTGTAAAAACACGTAGCGATTTGTAGCGGCCAACGAGTGTCATGTGTAAAAACACGTAGCGATTTGTAGCGGCTAGAACAATCTCCACCCTGTGTTGGTGAAGACATAGACATAGTAGACGAAAAGGTCTTACAGAAAATTGTTTTGATCCAAATAACTCGAATTTTCTTACTAAAACTCACCTTTTATTGAGCAAATTTAGTATAAATGACTACAAGAAGTGTAATTAGGTAGTAAATTAAAAATTTTAAAGTTGAAATAGTAAATTGAATAATTTGGTAAAGTTTAGGTACCTAATACAATATTAACCCTTAATTAAATAAGATATGCCTCATAAATAGATTGGTCCTAAATAAGCGATAATTGGTAAATTTGTTTGTATATCTAAGCAAAGCTCTTTAGAATGTGAAAAATTAGAGGATAAAGTCAATTAAAAGTTAAGAATGTCACTCTTATTAAGACTAGAGTTAAAGTGAATGATGAGTGAATATAAAATTAAGCTATAAATATTAAAATTTTGAATATTAAATATGTTAATGAGTCAAACAACAATACTTTTGCAAACATGTTTATTAAAAAGGTTTAGATGGAAGGCTTCTAACCAAATACATTCATAAAATAATTTATTAATTTTGTCATGTTATTTTTATACAAATCTACCCGACCCTATAGTCAAGTGTTCAAATAGATTATGGGAGATTATAGTACTAATTTATAAAGTCAAAGTTATGAACACTTTGTTAATAGAAGTTTGAAACTTTTAACATAAATGATTGAAATGAGCCTACTAGTATTTATTAATTTAACTATTCACTGCATTTAGCTTAAAATGTTATAAATAGTATCAATGCATAATCCCTACCAATAATAGATGGACGATTTGGATCTGACTTGAGTTTAAAGAAAATATTCGAGAAAAGTCAAGAATATCACTAGAATATGACTCCTAGTATACTTCTAAGATGACTTATTGATAATAAGTAACCCAAACCGTATACCCAAAAAGGAGATGATTTAGACTTAATTATAAGGTCTCATGATAAAAATGTTACATATTTAAAAAGAAGATTGTAAGATTCCATAACTTATGAATATAAGTTTGAAACTTTTAAAATAGATTATTGAAATAAGTTTATCTGTATTTATTAACTTAACTATTTATTACTTTTGAACTAGTGTTGTAAAACCTATTTATAATTGTACGGTGTAACGTAGATTTATATCCGCACATCGAATGCCGAATCACCAGCCTAAACTAGTTCTTTTTAGTTTAAAAGATTAAGTGATCGAAGATAAACAGCGTCAACCGGTGAAAATAGAAATCAACTGGAGGCTGCTGTTCGAACGTAACGCTCAAATCACATTTAAGATGCCAGATGCTCGTGTAATCTGTATATTCATGTACACTGCCGAGATTTACACTTGTAATGGGCTCCTTTTAGCATATACAGTCCAGAAAGCATTTAAATGCCAGTCTACATGTTCATGTATGCTGCCAGAAGTCAGACTTGTAACGGCACTCCCTTTTAAGTGGGTAACGTACAGGTCGCATGTATATTGCCGGTTTTATATGTTCATGAAGAAGTTACGCATGTAACGTCCTTGCAATTGAATATCCATTATTTGATGGACCATTCATTTAATATTTTATTTAATATTTTATTGAATTTAGACGGTTGATAGTACAATCAATTTAATAATTTAGATCTAATAAATATTAAATTAATAGTGTAATAGAAAATAATATTATTTTTATAAAAATAATGGATGGGATCGTAAAAAATCTTATAATTGAAAAAAAAAAAGTCTTGTAATCTATTTGCAAAAGAAGTCCAAAAAAGTTTGCTAAAATTCCAAACGACTCCTTAGGCTCTTAGACTTTTGACAATAAAAGTCCTAAAACGTTTTGGGTAAATTTGCAAATATATCCCTCATATCTTATTTTTCTCCGTATAAACTCAGACCTATCTTTAGAAGTAAGCACTCGTACTCATAAATCTTAAAAAAAAAATTAAAAAACTTGGTATGGTTCCCTACGTTACCATTTTATTCTTTAAAAATAATAAAATATTAACTTTGTACCTTTTTATTCAGTAGCAAAATTATAAAATATAATATAAATCTATTCCCCCACCCACCCTCCCACCTCCCTCTTAATGATTCAAGGACCTAAATGCTCAATTTTTAAGATACAAGATTTAAGTATACATAGATAAAGTATAAGCGAATGTATTTTTAATTTAAACTTAAATTGAAGTAAATAATTTTTACAATTTCAAATTATAAACTTTCACCGGTCTTTTTCTTTCTATTTAAGTTCTCAATATTTTTAAAGCCTTTTTTTTTTAAAAAAAAAAGAACTTTCATTAAATAAGTTTTTTTCTTTTTTTTTATAAAACCCATTACGCATATCAACATTAATTTGCTTAATAATGATAATATTAAATATATTTAATTACATAATATGCCAAGAAAGTAATATTAAATATATTTAATTATATAATACAATAATAAAGTACAAAAAAATAATTACAACTAAGAAAAATGGACTGAAATTTTTGTACAAACTCTTTCTACCTTGACCAAGTATCCTAACGCCAAGCAAAAGTTAATACATTCTCCAAATAGAGAAAAAAAAATTGATTCAACAAAAATCCTTATTTTTTTAAAAAGATTTTAAAAATATTAAGAACTCAAATAGAAGAAAAAATAGGTTGATGATTCAAATAAAAAGATAGGCAAATATTAAAGACTAAAAGTGTATTTTTTCCTTAAAAATATATTTATTTTTTGCATTGTTAGTAGCAATATATTAAATGTTATGAATTAGAAATATTTTAAAAAAAAAATTGACATAGAAATAGTTAAATTTCCTATGTTATTCATTTTTATGTTTCATAGCGGTTTAGGAATTTCCGATCGGGCAGGGTCGGATCCCCACCTTATTAGCCTAATTCCAAGCCAATTTGCGGATCCAAACCAACCAGTGCCTGGGTCTATATGTAATTAAGTCGTTAATGGTCACGAGGCATTGATATGACATATCTGAATTTTTCTTTCATTGTCACATGACTTGCAACGTTGTTAAATTGATTTTTAAATAATAGGTAGATACACTAGTCAAAATTAAAAAGAAAATTAGACCTAAAACTAAAAGGATAAAACTCTAAGTACTAAGTTGGTGGTCAACGATGCCATCTACTCGGTGGTGGTCTCAATTTGACTTGAGTAGTAGACTGTCATTCATTACTTTAAATCATACAAATTTTTCATTTTTTTCCCCTTTAAGTAAGAATTGAGTTATTTTCATCCTTAATCTTTACCCCATAAGCATCTCTCTTTTTCCCCTCTTATTACAATTGCTGGGAAAGGGTAATGTGGAATTGAATTCAATCCACCAATGTTAACAAACTAATATTAATACTATTAAATTATAAGAGTTACGTAAAAATGGTTTGTAACATCCACCTTCCTAGCTTCATTGTAATTACTACTAAACGCACAATTTAAGGTACGTTGAATGCTGGGGAAAAAAAACTGTTGGTTGAATGACATACCATTATACATATATTGGAACCCACAATTGCCTAATCTCTACTAGTATCATATTACTACAATAATGTATAGATGAATACGTAATAGATATATATATATATATATATAACTTAATGTACAATATTTTAAAGTCTTAGGATTGAATTGCTGCGATTAAAAGGTTTCGAGATTCAATTGTGAAAACCCTAAGTTTGAGACTTCTGGTGGATTGCATTGAATTTTTTATTATTATGCGCTTTTATAATGCCAAAAAGGACATTTATTCATGCAATCTTACACGACCATTGCAAATAATAAAAATGGTTTGATCTAAGATGAAGTGTCTAAGACATAAGCATGCGCTCATTTACGTCGAGCATGATGATTTTTGGGTCGCGACTTCACATACCAATTTCAATATTGGTCAACAACCCGAAGGGTTAGCCGATGGGGCTTTAGAAAAATTTCCAGCAACTTCTATTTTTCGGTACTTTTCAGTTATATTTTATTATACTATTTAAATAATGTATTTAATAGTATTATATCACGTTTGATATGAATAAATAATTTAAAATGGTAGGAATTATAATAAAATGAAATGAAATGAAGAAATCATTTCCAATGTTTAGAAATGGCAACAGAATGGAATGATATTGAATGCATAAATAGTATTATTTATTGAAAATATCCTAAATTATTATATTATATAATTTATTTAAAGGTTTAATAAATAATTTTATTTTTTATTAATACTAGTTAGTGATAGGAACAAAATCGCGACTCCACATTCTTAAAAATGAAATTAAATTCTCTTTTGAAGTAAAAATCAATGATTTCATGGAATCATTATTTCTCTTCTACATGTATTTCCAAACATATGGAAAGGGAGATAGAGTCAGAATCGTGATTTCATTTTAATTCATTCTTTTATACAAAACGTAATATTATATTATTATATTAAGAAAAAAGTACAAAAAAACCATTAACGTTTCATGTTTTTACAAATGAGTCATTAACCTTTTATTTAGTCTATTTTAATCTTTAACTTTTTTCATTTAGTCAAAATAAGTTTTTCTGTTAACTTAATTAAATTTTTCGTTACTATGTATAATTATCAACATATAATTAGTTCATAGAAGTATAAAAAAATCTCTAACATTTACTTATATATATTAATCAGACCTTAACGTTTAACTGTATATATTAATAAGTCATTAACCTTTGTCATTGAGTCTGTTTTAATGCTCAACGTGCTTATACATAACGAAAAAACTGCAGAAGGATTTTTTTGTAAATTTATTAAAACATTAAGGGCTAAAATGGATTAAATGAAAGGTGAAAAACTAATTTGTATATATAAGTAAATATTATGGACTTTTGTATACTTATACCTTATATTAATAATTGTATACCAAATAAAAAACAAGCATATGTATCTCTTTGAATAATAATAAGAAATTAAAACACAAGATGCTATGTACCAATGCAGGTATGTAAAGTGAAGAAAAGTAAAAAAGCAAGCATGTAAAGTAAAATTTTTCCAAAATTGAATTCAACTATGACACCTTCACCTTTTACCACATGATATCCGAATCACATTTAGATTGCCATATACTTTTACATTCATCTTTTCCGCCTCTATGTCACTCAAATTATTGCACATGGATTCTTCCGGAACAAATCAAACCATTAGTTTGGATGGTAAAATGCACGCTTATCATTGTTGACAATTTCACTATATACAGTTAAATTTTCTCACTTGCAAATAATGACGAACTAAATCATGCTTTCTCTTTAAGCATTGAAGAAAGCGAAACTGAAAATGTCTATACAATTGCTTCGATAATAAGATTACCCTAGGAGAGACTTTAAAAATTTTGAAATGGATGATTATATGACAAAACTATTCACCTCCTTGATTTCAACAACAAAATGGGTGCCGCTAATAGGGAAAATGGGACTTTAATTGAGATACCTCGAACTACTTTATGTGATGATAATTTATCAAAATATTTGTAGGCTGAGGCCATCAATAATGCTTTTTATGTCACAAATCAAATTTTTGTAAGGCTGACATTATGGGAAGATCCAATAGATCATATTTCATCCATTTGGAGCAAAATTACTTATTTAAAATAGTAAATCACATAGACTACCTTTGAGAACTTATTTAGAAGCTCAACAAACCCTTAATTTTTTTCAAAAGTTAGCACTTACATCTCTTGTAATAAGGTCCCAGTTTTTTGTTGATTGGCTATCATGTGTAAATTGAGCAAATGTAATCGCATACATGGCAATTTAGCACATATTTATATCTAATTAGTTAAATTAGCTAGTGTTAAAAAAGGACTAAAAAATGCATGAAATCAAAAGAAAAGGAAAATGTAGAGAATCAAAGAAAAAGAAAAAACAAATTTTAAGGGACGAAAAAAACAGAAGAAGAATAAGAAAGCCTGTCGTTGTTAGCTATCCGAAGTTAAGGAGTACTTAGTAACAACTATCATAATTGGTAGGTTGAGTCCTACTATTAAAAGTGCAATGTATAGCACATCCATGCCGATAAGCAGCCATTTACTACCCCATGAGGGTTATGTGACTTTGTTGCCAATACTCTTAGAACTTAAAAAGAAAAAAGAGCTCAAAAGCCTATTAGATTGAAATCTTGTCATGCAATCCAATAGGATTGTAAGTTTTTTTTTTTTTTTTTCTTTCCCTTTTCATTTTAGAGATGGTCAGTGGCTTACCTACCAACACAAGTGCATGTACAAAGTTTTCAATAATGGATTGTAACTCATAAGTATGTAGTCGCTATTGCTGACCATCCAAGGGTAAGAGATGTTTGGAGACCATGTTAAGCCGAGTGGGGTAAGAGGTAGCTACACAACCCTCTCATATGTGGTAGCCCCTTATATAGCAAGCAACAACTATTTTTCCTTTTTTATCTTATTTTATTGGATTTCTAACTTTTTCCTTTTCTTTTTTGATTTCAGACCTATTTTAGTTTTTTATGCATTAGTTAATTTAATTCATTTAATATATCTAAAAAATATGTGGTAAATTGTCAGGCAAGTGTGCTTAATTACGCATGATAACCTAAATAGCAAAAAAAGCCGGGTCCATTCTTGTTTTAAGTATAAAAATGCCCACTTCAAAAAAAAAAAAAAAAGAAAGTAGAGATTCATGCAATATTTAAAGTTTTCAAGGATAGATAGTATAATTTATTTTATTTTAAATGATGGAAGAAAAAACAATTTAAGTAAATATGATTGTATAAGTGATGAAAATATTTTCCTTAGATATTCACGAATAAAGAAAGCACATAAAGTGTTTAATAAAATGACTTTGTGATGGAGGAGTGCATGTTACTTTTAATGAATCAGTTGACATTCTAAGTGCTTAACTAGATAAGATAAATTTGAATGGAAATAAATTGATGAATTTTAAAGATGATAATATAAGGAAGAACCAAATGTAAATGAATCTGGTAATCTGACTTTCCTAAAGATTGAAAAATTGTAAGAGATTATCCTAGGAATTAATTATAGTGAAAGCTTCTAATAGGGTAGTTACAGGATTCTCCCTAAGAAGTACAAGCAACTTAGCATTTTCATCTCAATTGACATAAAAACATTGATAAAGCTCTAAATGATGAATATTAAACTAAAACTATGTAAGAAGAGCTTAAACAATTTGCCCACATTGAGGTAGAGCACGTACCCAAGCTTATTAATAGACCGGAAAATAAAACTAAGTGATGTAGAAAAGGAAAGTCTTATGAAATCCTAATAGTCACTATTCACTAGGGACAAGGTTCCTTTAACAACTAGGGGTTATAATCAATGAGACTAAATAAATTTTGATGAGACTTTCACCCTAATTGCTATACTAAAAGCCATGAAAATGCTTTTACAAATTATCACTTTAAAAACTTCAAATAATTTCAAATTGTTGTCAAAATTATATTCTTAAATGCTTTCATTATGGTTAAGACCATTATAACTTAGTAGCATGAACTAAATCTCCTAATGGGATAGAGTAGTTCCCTTATTTCCTAAAGTTATAATATGATAGTAGTTGGTAAAATGAATGCCTTTACTAAAGGAAGTATATATTCAGTAGTCACAAGTCTTAAGCATATGAATGGTAAATTACACTCAATTTTAATAATCATATCATGAATGGTAAAATAGAAATAATTAACAGCTTTGTTTTTTTCTAGACTTTAGTAAATGATGCTCATTAATGGTAGAAACAAAGCTGTCCATAGTTTCCATTTTATCATTCATAACATGATTTATAGAAATCAAACATAATTTACTTAATATTACGATAACTTGATGTTACTATAGAATTTTCTACATAATGTGTATCGAATCCTGATTTTAAGTTTAAAAAATCACCTTATGGACTTAAGTAAGCTTATAAAAATTGGTATAAAGATGATGTAAGAGGAAAACATTACACATATTTATTTATCAAGAATCACAAGACAAATATGCTTAATCAATGCCGATGACATAGTGTCTAGTACTACTTGTATGAGCTTGATTGCTGAGATTTTGGAATGTATGAAAAATAAATTTGATAGAGTATGATAGGTGAAATAAGGTACTTACCTAGTTTATAAGTGAAGCAAACCAAAAATAGAATTATATAAACCAAGCAAAATATACTAAATAGCTTTTGAAAAGATTCAAAACAAATAATGTTAAAATTTTCTTACTTTCATGAGCACTAGCACTAATTTCAAACTTAATGAAGATAAAAAGAGGAAATTCCACTATTGAAATATTATATAAAGAAATAATTACTAATTTGCTTTATTTAACTGCTTCTTGAGACAATATTACATTTTCCATTTGCTTATGTGCCCGAATTCAACCCCTAAGTACTTGTACTTGAGTGCTATAAAATGCTTTTTTTATGTATTATGCAGGCATCATCGAACTTTATCTGTGCTATCCTAATTACATGTTTTTGATATCATAGGATCCTCCAATGCTGACTTTACCAATCACAAAGTGGATTGCAAAAGCATAAGTAGAGCTTCCTTAGTCATGCTTTAGGATATGGGCATTTGCAAAAACAAAGTTCATTAGTACTATTAATCAATGGTTGATTATGAGGTCACTAAAAGTTGTTTGCTTAAGTGCTTTCAATAAAACAAAACTTTCCTGGTCGTGTATTGAATTTTCTTATAATGCCAATAATTTGATTAAAAAATTGTAGTCAACCCTCATGGATTAGGCATATAAAAATAAGATACGAGTTTATAAAAAATCATGTACAAAATGATGGTGTACGATCTAAATTTTTTTATACAAATAACCAAATAGTTGACACCTCTAGTAAATACTTGAGTAAAGATAGAATTTACACCTTTAGAGGAGTATTGGACATGTTAACTCCAGATTAAGATCATGTGATTGAACTAAGGAAGTATCTTTGTGATAAACTAGCTTTTAAATTGATAAAAAAAAAGGATTATGACTTTATATCGAGCCTATTGAACTCATGTATATTTGTCTAATGTTTTATATCGAGAATAAGGATTAGCTAAGTAAGAATTTGCATCAAAGTTAGTTTCCAATAGAAAATGATCCTAATTGTTGACTTAAAAGTATGATTATTTGAAATCACTTGAGATGTTAATTTTAAGCATGTTTTTTGCCAAAGAATAAAGTATCTGTTGCAATTATTTGTGCAGATTTGGGACACTTTGTCTGAATGTTTAGATTAGACATTTGAATGAAATGCTTAAAGATTTGTTAAAAAGGCTTCTGAGGAACTTTATTCAAGTAAGCCAAAGCTACACTTAAAATGAACTCTCACAAACAGAACAACCCCATTTTGTCAAACTTTCTTCTAATGCCTTGAGGCATTAGAACGAAGCTCTTTCAACCAAAATTAAGGCTTCTATTTAACTTTTTCTTTTGCAAACCATTCAACTTTGTTTGAATGCTCATTCCAATAGTTTAAATGAAGTTATATTTAGCTATTGTAACCTCTTTCTCCTATTACTTTCCTATTTCAATTTCTCTTAATTTGAATCTTCTACTCTTTCTCTATATTCAAACCTTAAATTTTTTTTCTCTCGCAAAATTAACCTTTTCCTCTATCAAACTCCTTAATTTTTTTCTTTTCCATAAAAAATCCTTCTTGACAACCTTTGATCTACTTCCCCTTAACTAATCTCAAAATTTTGGCCCTATTTTCCCTATGTCTCTCTCTTGCCAAATGCCCTAACCTCTGATTCTAACTCTATTTTCTTTCAAATAACAAGAAAACACATAAATAAATAGCATTTTCCGTAAAGAAAATTTCACTCTGTTTAATATAAAGGATTTAAAAGAAAATCATATTAGTTGGGGAAGGAGATTTGATTTCGATTTTATCAACGATTCGGTAATAAAGGATATTGCTCACATAAACATTACCACAATTTAAAGAAGTCTTATAGGTTACTTGATCATAGTTGTAAAGAAGCAGTACATGACCTGTATGAATTTGACGGTTAAAATTCATGATAAGATGGGAATAAGGAGACTACTGAAGGTATTTAATGAGTTGGATAAATTTCTCACCTATATTCTTATATTCTCATGTCTAGAGTCATTCATTACTATATTTCCTTTGATAATTGTAATTATCAAGATTAAATCTAGTAGTTGAAGGTAGCGAAACTTGTATGATGAGACTAGCTTTTGCAATGCAATTTATGGAGCGAAGGATACAAGTGGAGGAACCTGGAAGGCAAAGCTTACCGGGGAAGCTACTCAATTACCACTTCGTCTTAGTATTTTTCTCTTGCTTATTATTGGAATTGCAGTCTTGGAAAAGAAAATCATAGGATACTTTTAGAGAAGGACGTGTGGATTTTAGAAAATATAGCCTACAATGTGAAAATTAATTACATAGCAGTTGCTTTCACCAATATGAAATGAGTAGCAATTTCAGCCTAAATTTTTCTTTGGATTAGACAACCTTTTGAATGTCTCTAATGCCAAGCATGGTGCAGATAGGTTATGTATTAGATTAAGCATTTATGCTATGAGTACAGAAGAATGTTGCATCACCTCAACTTGACGCTTCATATGAACCTGTTAATCTAGAAGCTTCCAGTGATGATGCTAATGTTGCTCCCATTGATCTTATTGGTCCCGATTCTACCCTATCAATCACATCCTCAACTCCTTCATTTAACTCTAGGATATTTCCTAAGGACTTTCGTGCTAAGGTGCATGAGATTTTTAGGGCTAGTCATCTTAGTATCTAACATCTTTGCAATCATTTAGATATCTCCTTCCTTCACTACTTCTAAAGGCTTACCTATCCCCATCTGCCTCCATTGGCTTCTCTACTTGGATGCAATCTTCATGGGTCTTATGTGTGAATTCAACATTCGAGACTATAATAATGCAAAGCTAAAGAAAGCCTTCACTAATTGACACATATGGCAATAAGGCCAATTGTCCAAACATGATATATATATATATATATATATATATTTATGTAGAAAAGAATTGTTAGAAAGTGAAGCTAGTAGAGAATAAAAAAAAGTGTTTCCACTATTCCAAATCCTAATTGATGAATTCCTATCCCACACTCTAGACCCACTTTATGTGTCAGCCATTATATTATCTAAGTTTGATATATTATAGTAGATAGAGGTAAGTGAATAAATTCTTTAAAGATCTTCTCTCTCTATAGACTTCTCATTCCTAACTTCTGGTTTTGCATTTCAAGTTGACTTAAAGCTCTAACCAAGTCACAATTAGCCTCACTGCCACATTAGAACATTTTTAGTATTCTTCTATGTCATATTTATGAAATAAAATATGTGATTGACTTTAATAATATAATGCTTAACAAAGATCAATGGTCAATAATGTCCAAATAAGTTCATTTTTTTTCCTCATTTATAGTTTATATTCGATAAAATGAACATGAATTTAAACAAATATAAAATGATGAAAGATTGTATCGTTGGAGAATATTGGACTTGAATGCATTTTTATTTTGAGTGAAAATGTCTAGAGCAACTTGTACTTGAATTTATTTCTCTTTTGAGTAAAAATGTCTTTAGTTCTTAGTAAACCATTTCAAAAGTTAAGGGGATTAGTGGCACATGTTCAAGTGAGAAAAGGTAAAACATATATGGGCTAATATTAAGGAAGCTAATATGCAATTTATTTTAAGTATATAATAAGCTTTATGGTGTCTACTTGGGAAGCACTTTTAGAAAGGAAAGAAAGTGATTATAACAGGATATAACATTTTATCATAGAAATTTCATGCTTTTTTTCTTCTCATTTGAGGAGCTTAGGAAGCTCTATTCCTTGGTCAAAATTTTTCTTACAACACATAATAAACTACATCAAACTCTTTTTAACATACCATAATGTCACAATCAATCAATTTCAACATATAAAATCAAAGACTTACCTTGAATGAAACACTGAAGAGATCAATCAAACCTTAACTCAAAACTAGACATTTAGTTTATAACATATGAGTAACCAATATGATTTAAGCCTATGGAGTTCTAAAACTAAGTTAAGAGTAGACTGAAATTTAGTAGGTTAGCTTATTTCTATTCTATTCCTATAAGTTAGATTTGTTTGATTGAAGCATCGAATAATTAATTTAAGATGACATAACTTTTGTCTCTTCGGTAATGGATTCAATTTCTTTTTAAGTTTTATATATACATAAGATAGATGAATGGGTATGTAAAGTAAAAGGCAATAAATGATGTTATCAATGTGCAAGTGCATTTGAAATAACAAAATGAATATTAGTAATTTTGATTATACACTATAGTGAATGTACTAAACGAAAAGCCTAGTTCTTTGGTTATAATGAACACTTTTAATATAGTTCAAATGAGAAATGAGTAATTGATGGGTATTATGGTAATTAAATTAAAATAAAGATAAATAACATTCGTATCAAAAGGATAAAATCACAAGTGCAATCGGTTCTTTTAAAAGATATTTTCATGATAGGCATCATTTATATTCAATAAGCACATAACCAAAAGTTTCTACTTTTGACAACCTTTTCTTTTTCTACTTCAAGAAGAAGAGAGGGAGATACATAAGCAAATTCAAAGAGAAGATAGACAAGATGTAGGTTAACTTTGCTTAGTAATTTATTTTACTCGTATTTCTTATTCATAACTGTTCACTATCCTATTTTCTTCTATTCTATTTTGTCATAGTTCAATTTGCAAGAATAACTATTGCTATTTTGATCAATTAGATTTCAATACATTTTGTTATGGTAAATATACATGCTTAAAACCCATGTTATGCATACTCTGATTGTTATATCCTTTTAGGTGAGTAGCTAGCTAAAAATCAATACCTCCAATAACAATGCTGAAAAGAGAAGGGATGCTATATAAAAATCAATAAGGTAAAATAGACCTTCTTAGGTTTGTATTATAGTGTAGTAAGTAACATATATCATTAGCATTACATTTAATGAATTAAACACAACATTAAGAGAATAAATGACACTCAATCAAAAATGTAATAAGCATGAAAAGACTCCTCTTAAGAGAGAATTTCCCCCTTGAGGGATTCTTACACATCCTTGTGTATCAGCCCAAGATTTTTCCCGTGATTTGTTTCTAATTTTGTTTTGTATTTTCCTTTTACTTAATCTATTGTTCTATTTTGCTTTTGTCTTTTAGAAGGATTTCTTATTTTGCTTTTCCTTTTCATGGTCTCTAGTTTCTCTATCTCAGGTATTGGTAAGTCTTTCCATCTATCTTTTTCTGTGTTTTTGCTTTAGTATCTCTATTTATATGCCTTTAGTCATGGAGAATTGTCTAGGTTTTTTTTATTGCTTTTCCGTTCTAAGCTTGGGGCTTTTATCCTTTGTCATATGTTGTTAATAACTTTCTTCTCATATGTTATTTTAATCTAGATCTTTCACAAAGTTCTTGAACACACTCATGATAGAGACCAAAGGTTCCTAGTGTAACAAAGAGATAAAGTTAAATGTCCATGAATTGGATATTGGAGAAAATCGTTTGAAGTGTCATGTTGTGAAAGTCATTAGAAAGAATTTGATTCTAGAGTCCCTATCATAAATATTCTTAGAAGATTGTGGAAGAAATAGGGAAGCTTAAGAGGTTTCACATCTCAATAATATCTTTCATGTTATCACATTAGAGAAAGAAAACGACTTAAAGCAATTAATTGATGTTAAACCATGGAATGTTATAGGATGTCCCTTAGTATTAAGGAGTTAAGATAATGATGGTAGAATTAAAGTTTACTTCTATTAAATTATGGTTGCAAATCCATGGCTTGCCATTGAATATGCCTTCATCTAGCAATGCTAGATTGACTAGTTCGAAGGATAGGGAAGTGATTGTGATAGAAGATGCAAACTCTATCACAAGGAATTTTTTACAAGTCAAGATCAATTATCCATTGGAAAGACTAGTATCTAGAGGTTTTAACTCAAATTTCCCTGTGAGAACAAGATTTGGATATCCTTAAAGTATGAGAAGCTTGTAGAATTTTATTGTACTTACGAATATATTAGCCATCTGGAAACAAATTGTAAGAGGAAGTATAGTTAAGGCTTTCAATAAAAAAATCTTATTGTAAACATTCGAATTAAATTAGTTCTACCGTTATTAAAGGAAGGAAGAGATACTCTAGCATTGCTAGATGGATTCTAAAGAAGGAAAGTCAATAGTAATAATGGAGGATGAGTTGGCAGGCCACCAAAAGGAATGGAAGTAATGAAGTGTTTAATAAGGAAGGACAGCAGTGATGGAAATGGAGGCAATCAATTTGCTATGAATACTTCCATATCAGATATAGGAGTTGATGGGAATCATTCTCCGACTACGTCCAAGTCGAAGTTGACGCCAACCTTCCGGGAAAAGATGCCGACCTATTCTGACCCAAGGCCGAACAACTTTTGCCAAGGCATTTTGCTGAGGCCAAGCAAATGATAGAAGGCCAAGGGGAAGAAAAGGAGCCACTTGGCATCAAGCCTATCATCTACCGAAAAGACGAGAGATTACACAGTCAAGGACATAGGACCAAAGAACCACTCGGTACGACCCCAAGAGACTAACGCCAACTAATTCCAAAACTCGGCACTTATGGGCTGACCTCTCTGGTATCATAACCCAGCTACGCAAGACGTCAGGAACCCCTTCCCGAACTCGTACATCCAACTACTAATCCTGTCTGGTTCGGATACTACTCCTCCCAAAACATGCCAAGTTTTGTAAAACATACGGTTTTGTATTCTTGTACATGTTTTCCCTTTATTTTATTTATGGGCCCGATTCTTTAGGGTTTAAGGCCTTGTACTTTATTTACAGTTTTGCTACTAGAGTTTAGGACTTGTTATAAATAGTAACATTTGTACTAACATACATATAGATATAGATAAATAGATAGATAGATGGACATATATACTGAAGAATATACAGAGAGTGAAACTTTCCTCTTTCAAACAAGGCTATACTTGAGTTAGCATTTACCGAATTCTCGAGTGTTGATTAGACTCTAATCTTCCTTGCATTCTTATCAATCTTAACCCTAAGATTGTGGTGAACTCTCTTCTTTAAACCAATTAGTGAGTTGTATTTAACTCTCATTTGAAACCTCGAGCAACATTTAGTACTCGTGAATCGTATTGAACTCTATTTCAAACTCAAACCCCTGATTGTGTTTATGTCTTGGTGAGTTATATCCATCTACATTCACCATCAAAACCTTCATGTTCTTCGTACCCATTTTCTTTTGAATACCCATTCTTGTTCACTCCAGATCCCCTGCCGTTTCTTTTTAGGTTGATCCTTATCAGGAGTCAATTTAGAATCAATGTTCTTGAGGAATATCATAACTTAGAAAACCATTATTCTAGACAAGATTGTATAGAATGTTTGGGCCACAAATGATGGACCTAAGACATGGGTTTTCAATAAGAAACCATGGCATAAAGGTAGATTCTCTTTACACCTAAATGCTTGTACATGTACTACTCTCTATTAAGCTCCCAAATTGACCAACATAAGCCCCAAACTTATTTTATAATTGAGCAAGATACTCCTACTTCCCTAAGTAAGTAGGGCGACTTCAAGCCTTCACAAAAAAATCAATGAGGAAGGGCTTGCTAACCAAAATAACCATACAGTCACTACTGCTAAAAAAATATAGAACAAAAATCACACCCAATACTACTGATTATACATCCCAAAAAATCTCTTACTAAGACCCTTAAACCAAATTTTCAAAACCATACTACCTAGCAACTTATTCCTAAATCTTCGAATCCTTCACCAACAAAATCAATCCCTATACCATCTCCAGTCATGAAAGCTTTGCAAGCTCTTTCAATCAAATGTAACAGAAGTTGATGTACCGGTTTAGAAGAAGGGGAAGGAGGCTATAAAAAAAGTAAAGATGAAAAAGAACTATGGTTAAAAGAAATCCATTAAGTAAGGAGTATCTCATGTTAAGAGGAGGAGAAAGGTAAAAGGGAAATTTGAATTTTTGAAGGAATTTGTCAAGTTTAAGTTATGCAATCAAGTGACATTTCCTTGGGCATTGGTGACTGGCCCTTAACAACCATATCATTTGATAAGGACTATGGACCAATCATGTGCTCCCCAGCTCGTGGGCTTGCTCGGGTAACCCACCAAGTTGTTTAAGCTGAATTAAGTGTTAAGGAGTAGAGCATACTCTAGTTTGATCTATCAAATTACTTCGCTCTCCACATCATCCAAGAAGCTATCGAGATGACCAACCAACATACCCAACTGACCCCTCCACCACATACCAATCTAAGCATCAAATCAGGATATAGCCCTCACTAGTGCTAAAGTTGAGTTGATAGTTATCAAGAGCTAATCACTTCATGCTGAGTCAAAAATGAGTCACCCTTGAACCAACCCTTATCTAGTCCCAACTGTTTGAGCTGCCGAATTGCCGATGTCGACCTGACTTGATAGAGAACCCCCCACCACCACCCAACTAACAGTGTCATTGGGACTACAAAATGAGCAAATACATGTGTGATATCCTTTCTCTAACATCTATACTATCCTTTCTGCCAATAGATATTCTTTTTTGCATGATTACACTGATACACCTGTAATTTATTCCCCTTTTCCCTAACCAGCAGGAATCTTTTTTTGTAATTTACTAAAACCTAAGATTTACTCTAATTAGGTACTATAAATACTTATATATTGTTATGGCTACAATACAAAGAGAATACATTGAAATTTCCAGACATACTCTCTTGAGCTAAATGTTTTGCTACTTACTGTTAAGCTACTTATATCCAGCCCATTGAGTATAAACTAGTGGCGAGTGACCTCTGGCCTTACTTTTGTATCATATTAAGTGTGACTTGAGCTCGTATGAGGCATTGGTGTATCATATCCATCATCAATGCATTAGGACCCTTGCTCAACCTTCGATTGTCATTTATCTTTTATACCATCTTGCGATTTGAACCCACCCCATTAGTTTACGCGATACCGGATATCATGTGTTCAATTATGCCAAACTGTATCATCCTAGTATCAAAGTTTTGCTACGTTCAAAGCTAAATTTTGTTATTTTGTTCTTTGAGTGGTTTGCTATTGTTTTCGAGTGTTTGAAGTTCTATTGTTAACATCGAAGCTTAGGTAGTAGAAAGGTGTTGAGGAAAATTCGGCGCTTTGTTTTCCCCTTATTCTCTTATGAAAAGCAAAGTGTGGTTCTTTGTTCGATTGTTGTGTAGTTGTCTTGGTGTTGAGAGTATTAGTTATTGATCTAGTATTTTTATTCATAGAAAGAATTTTAAGTAGTATTTCAAACATCAATTTTTGTGGGGTAATCAACAATGTCGAATTCAAGTGTCTAAGGAACTCTAGGAAACCAAGAAAGTAGTACTTGAAATGGCTAAAGGCAAGAAGGAAGCTTCACACCTCAATCAATAGGTGACTGATTAATAAACTCATCGACTTAGTAACTAGTTTAGTGATTGTTATCTAAGAAGATAGACAACGAGCTAGAAATAGCCCAACTAGAGGACATGAGTAGTAAGAGCAAGACAATGGTCAATTTGGCTAAGTTAATGCCCCAGCTTAACCACCCTAAGTTAAAGGAATAGGTAAGGATGCTAGACGATGACTAACACTTAAAGAAATTAAGGAAGAAGAGGAAAGAGATGATGAAGTAGAGGAGTACTATGAGCTTAAAGAGAGGAATGTTCGAGCCCCTAGAGTTAAAGGGTTAAAGATGCATATCCTAAGCTTTTCTAGAAGTGGTGATACTGAGAACTACCTAGATTAGATAGATGAGATCGAAAAACAATTTGAATGCCATGAAGTACCAAATAATGCAAAGATTAGACTTCTTATGTTGGAGTTTACTAGTTATACCGCCCTGTCGTGGAATAACTTATAGGCCACCTAAAGAAGAGAAGTAGAACATGAGGTTAAGAGTTAAGATAAGATGAAAAGGGCTATGAAGAGGAGATTTATGCCTAGTTACTACCTGCAGGATACCTTTAAAAGATTATAAGAGTTGAGATAAGAAGGATCGATTATTGAAGCATATGTTAAGGAATTCCAAATGTTAATGATCTGATGTGAAGTCAACGAGCCATAAGACCAAAATGCAACTTGATTCATCAGTAGACTAAAGTATAAGATCGGAGATATCTTAGAAACCATGGATATTAGGTCACTTGACGACAAAATCTAAGTCACCTAGAGGATAGAAAGGTGTCAAATAGGAAGGTTCTAACCACCTGTTAACTGACCTAGTAGTAACCGAATTGTTTCAAGTAGACTTGTATGAATAGAACCAAGTAAAGTTGTTGAAACCTGATGTGCTCAAACTACTTGAACAAAGGAGAAGAAAGTCTTAAGCAAGTTTAAGAAAGGCTAGAGTTCGGGTAAGAAGACAATTGAGATCAAGTGTTTCAAATGATAAGGATTTGGACATATGGCCACTCAATGTTCGAATAGAAGAACTATGATAATTCGCGGCGAGGTGCCAACTATTGAAGTAAACATTACTAATGAGGAAGTAGAGGAGCTAAAAGAGGATAAACAGATTAAGCTGTCTGAGGAGGAAGTCATCTATAGCGAGGAAGGTAACTTAATGGTGGCCACTATAGTGTTGAGAAGGAAAATAAGTATTTGTCTTATACTCGAAGATGAACAAAGGGAAAATCTCTTCCAAATCAGATGTAAGGTAAATGAGTCACTGTATGCCTCAAGTGTTGATAATGGGAGTTGCACCAATGTAACCTCCGTATTTATGGTCTAACAACTAAAATTGCCAATCAAGCCCCACCCAAAACCTTATATGCTACATTAGCTCAATGATAAAGGAGCCCTACAGGTGAGCAAACCAGTGTTTGTATCGATCTATATTAGCAATTATCAAGATAAAGTGCTCTGTAATGTGTTGTCCATGAGTGCGTCCTACATTCTACTTAGACAACCGTGGATGTTCAATCGAGTAGTAATATATGATGGAAGGAGGAATACATGTTCCTTAAAGTATAAAGGCAGGAGGGTTAAATTGAGTCCTATGACTACTAAGCAAGTAAAGGTCATACAATCACAATTGCGCGAAACCTTGAAAAAAGAGGCTTTAGTAATAATCCGAGCAATGCTGAAAAGAAAGTCGAAGCTTGAAGGATCAACCTATCTGCTAGTTTAAAGAATACTAGCAATGAGGTCCGAGGAGAGGGAGTACTCACTGAGGTGAAAACATTATAGGAAGAGTTCATTGATTTCCTAAATGAGTTACTAGAAGGTTTACTTCCCATTTGAGGCATTCGAGGCATCAAACATGCAATTGACTTACAACCAAGAGCTATACTATTAAACAAGACTGCCTATAGACTTAATCCTAAATAAGTAGTTGAGCTATAGAAATAAGTAGATGAGCTGATGAAGAAGGTATATGTATATGAGTCCCTTAACCTTTGTGCCATGCTGACCTTATTAGTGCCAAAGAAAGATGGACCTTAGAGAATGTGTGTACATAGCCAAGCAATCAATTGAATTATCATAAAGTACATGTATCACATGCTAAGACTTAATGACATGCTATACAAGTTGAGCGGAGCAAGAATGTTTTTCAAAATTAACCTCAAATTAGGATACCATCGATCCGAATACATGAGGGTGACTAGTGGAAAACCACATTCAAAATACGCCATAGATTATATGAATGACTTATGATGTCATTTGGACTGTCTAATGCTTCGAGCAAATTTATGCACTTAATGAATCATATGCTTCGAGAATTAATAGGCAAGTTTTTCATAGTTTATTTTGATGACATCTTAGTGTATAGCCCTAACTTGGAGGCTCACCAGCAGCATCTCCAATACATCTTTGCAAAACTCCAAGCTGAAAACTCTATGCCAATCAGAAGAAGTGGAACTTTTGTTGATTCGAAGTGATATTCTTAGTCTGTTGTAAGTAGTGGTGGCATACAAGTAGATGAAGAGAAGATTAAAGTGATCATCGAATGGCTGGTCGCAAGTTTATAAGGAATTTTAGTACAATTGTAACCTCATTTATTGAACTCTTAAAGAAGAATGTTGAATTCAAATGGAGAGAGAAAGAGTAGAGGAGTTTTAAGGAAGTGAAGGAAAGGCTAACTAAAGCCCTTTGTTTTAGCTCTGCAAAGCTTTAACAAAGTGTTTAAAATAGAGTGTGATGCATCTGGACTAGGTATAGGCATCCTACTGATGTAAGAAGGTCAACCTATTACTTGCTTTAGCAATAAAACTTCAAAGAGCTACACTTAGCTATTCTATCTATGAAAAAGAGTTTTACTCCTTAATTTGAGCCTTAACGGTATGGCAATACTATTTGTTACCTAAGTAATTTGTGATCTACATCGATCATGAATTCTCAAGATATCTAAGAAGCTAACCCATGTTGTCCCAAAGACAAGCTAAATGGGTTGACTTCATGGAGGCTTTTTCTTATGCCATAAAATATAAGAATGCAAAGAACAATGCAATGGTCAACGCCCTATCAAGACGACATTCATTCCTGATTGAGCTAGTGACAGAGTTGCTTAGCTTTTCAACAATAAAGAATTTGTATTTTAGGATTCATACTTTGGTCCCATCTATGCTAGATGTGAGGAAGGAAGAGCATTAGATGACTATCATAGGGAGAATGGATACTTATTCAGGAAAAGGAGATTATGTATCTCGACCTATTCCATGAGAGAATTACTAGTGCATAAGGTGCATTGGAGAAGATTGACAAGACATTTTAGCCAATGCCGAACCCATGAGGTACTATTTGTAAGATTTTTTTAGCCAAGAATGATGAAAGATGTGCAGTCCATATTGGAAAAGTGTGCGACCTACTGAAAAACAAAGAGTCAAGCTAAGCAAGGACATTATCTACCCTTGCCAATCCCGACCAAGCCATGGTCCAAGTTGAGTATAGACTTCATGTTAGGATTATCGAAGACGTCTCGAAGGAAGAACTCCATCATGGTGGTTATGAATCGATATAGCAAGATGGCACATTTCATGCCTTATTCCAAAACTAACGACACTTCAACTATCTCTTTTCTTTTCTTGCAAAGAATAATCAAGCTTCATAGAATACCTAGAAACATTATATCCGATCGAGACCCAAAGTTCATGAGCTGCTTTTGGAGAACACTATGGAGACAGTGGGAACTAAGCTATTAATTGAATAGTAGGAACTTTACTACGGGTTGTTGTTAGTCGAAACATGGTTGATTGGGATCTATGTCTGCCTATCGTCGACTTTGCTTACAACAAAACCGCCTACAACGTAACGAACATGTCCCCCTTTAAGGTTACTTATGGGTTTAACCCCGAGCTCTCAATGAACTAAACAACCCTACCGAGACTCGATGATAACCTGCCTATTGTAGAGAGTCAAGGCCATCAAAACCATGTACCAAAAGGTGGTAAAGCAATTAGGCATAGCTACTGTTAAGCTTTAGAGGTAAGACTAAGGATAGAAAAAGACAGAATAGCCAGGTGATTTGGTCTGGATCTACCTCAGCAAGGAATGATTTTCGAACTTAAGGAAGAGCAAGTTATCTCTTAAAGTCAATGGACCCTACAAAGTGCGTGACAAGATCAATCTTAATGCCAATAGGATTGAACTACTAAAGGATTACAACGTCTTAGAATCCTTTAATGTTGCCCATCTCCACTTGTACACTCCTAAGGATAAACAACCTAGAGCCAAGCCAAATTTAATCCCAAATCTCAAACAGCCTAGCGGGGATGATAGGGATCATGGATCGATCATACGCTCCCAAGCTCGTAAGCTTACTCAGATGGCCCATGAGTTGTCCTAGGTGAATTGAATGTCGGGGAGTAGAGTGTACACCAATTTGATTTACAGAGTCGAAGAGCTTAAATGTATTATCCAAAAATATAAGCCCTTCCTAGCTTTCTTAGTAGAGACTAGGAACAAAGGAATGAGTACTAATTATGTTAAAAGAAGACTCGACTTTGATAACAGATTCTATGTTGAGTTGAGAGGACTAAGTAAAAGATTGGCATTGTGTTGGAAAGAGGAGATTGATGTAGAGATTATTTCAGCAAATAAAAATTTAGTGGATATAAAAGTCATTGGGATGAATAGAGTTGCACAAGTTAGAATGACATGGTGTTATGGTTGCCTAAAAGTTGAAAGTGCCAACTTACACCATGAATGTATTTAGCTTTCCAAAGAAATTGTGTAAAGAAATAGAAAGTTTGATTGTGAATTTTTTGTGGGAAAGTATAGAGAAGGGAAATAAGATTTACTAGAGAAGTTGGGACTTGTTGAAAACATTGAAATTCTTTAGAAGTTTTGGTTTCAAGGATCCATTTATCTTTAATAAATCTCTTTTAGGTTAGTTTGCATAAAGAATGTTGAGGAATCTAAATGCCTTTTTGGTTAAATTCTTAAAAAGTATTTACTACTATAGATCAAATTTCCTAAAAGCAGGAAAAGAAAAAGATTACAACATCATGGATTTGGTAGAGTATTTTGTAAGGTAGAGAGGCTATAAAGGAAGACCTTTTATGGTAAGTTGGTACTAGGGGCAACATTGAAGTTTGGTCAAAACCATGGGTTCTATCTTTAAATGGCTTTAAGCTATATGATAAGTTACTTGATGAGCATTTAAAGGAAATTAAAGTTGAAAGTCTAATTGATAGAAAAAATATATGTTAGAAATTAGAGAGTATTAAACTCCTTTTGTCTAAAGACGAAGAGGAAGCAATTAAAATGACTCCTTTCTTTACTTATATTACGAGAGATTGCGTTGTTTAGCCTTTGGAAAGGAATGGTATTTATTTAGTGAAATCAAATTACCACAATCTCATGAATAAACAAACCAATCCTTTCAAGTCTTGAGCTTCTTCTTCATTTAGTGTGGATCCAAAAGCTTTGGAAGATCATATGGGATTGAATGTGTCATATATGCGTAAATACAATTCATGGAGAGTTTTTAAAAATTCTTTAGCTTCTAAAAGGAATTTATTTTGGAGGAAATCTATTCAAACTCCTTACAATAGCTTTTGTAATAATGAAGAATTAGTTGAACATATTTCTTCCACCATAAATCGATTAAGCTAGTTCGGTTTACATGCCTTCAAATCAAGATTGATGAATGTTAAATAAATAGAGTAGATGCTTGGTTGGAAGCAATATTTCCCTTGTAAAGAATGTCACTAGATTTACTATAGTAAGAGTGATGCATTTTTAAGGTCGTACATACTGAAAAGGATCACAATGAACAAGAACAAGAAAATAAAAAGGGGTTTTAGCAAATCCAAATGGTTACCAATTGGATATGACTCCCACTTAGCCTAATCTTAACACTCGATATGACTTATGAATATAGTATTATGGTCATTCACTACTAACTCTTGCTAAAAGAGTTAGATAAGAGCTGAAGGAAAAGAGAGAAGATACTCGACTAAGAATCTCAAAGGGATAATGTCTATATTCAATAATTTAGAGTAATAATGTATGTATACAAGCAAATTGGGGTTTATATACTTACCCCACTAAGATTACAATGCATACATGAAAAGATAGAAAGGATAATTTACAATGAGATACATAAGACATGCTAAAAAGAGTAAAAAAGAAAAAGAATATTCTATACAAAAAGGTAAAGAATCCTTCTGGAATGTTGTGCTAGAATACATGTGTCAAGAGGTGATTAAAAGCTTATAGTGCGATTAATTAAGTTGTAACAAATTCTAAGGCCACATGTTAATCCTAGTATCTTACTTAAACGAGTTTAGAAGAAAGTCAGCAATCAAAGCTAACTTAGTCTAGTTCAAGTTAAGGATCATGTATTGAAGGGTATTTTAATCCTCTCTAAGTTAGGTGTCTTGGTAGCTCAACTCGATTTGGCATATGAAGTTGGTTGGCTCAAATGGTACCTAGATCATAGTAAGAGCTTCATAATAAGCATGGCTGCTTGGAGGTGTGGAAATTGTGTTGGCACTTACGAGAGCTTAGCATTTAGGTTAGCATTAGTGTAAAAGATGGAGATCAAAATAGGAATCTTCGTCTTGATTAGGGTTGCGAGCTAGTATTCTTTGTGTGAATCCTTACAATCCTTTAGTTTGGCTATGCGCGACTGGTCAGAGGAGTTGATCCCTATTAAGAAGGGTGTTATTGCAGCTATGGTATTATGGCATGTTTGGCTCTAATGAAACCATTGTGTGTTTAACAGTTTTATAACTAAAACCAGATGACATAATTGTTGTTGTTTTTTTATAGAATGGAAGTTGTTGGATGCTATGAATCAACATCAAAGTATTTTTTTTTCTTTGTATAGTAAGACACATAAGTTTAGAGTAGGTGGATGCCTCTAAGGGATGAATTTGTAAAAGTCAATGAAGATGGAGCTTTTGACAAGCAATCTACAGTAGCTACTAGAGTAGGAATTATTTACAAAGATGTTTGTAGATATCTACAACAATCAATGGCAATATAATTCAACTCTTTGGATAGTGAATCTACAAAAATGTTGGCAATTAAAGAAGGAATTCTATGCATAAAGAGAGGAATTGGAGGAATATTATTATCAAAACTGATTCTAAATTAGCTTTTGACTAGATTTCGATTAGAAATTCATCTTCTTGGAGAGCTAGGAATTTCTTTACTGATATTATTTCCTTAAGGTGTTGTTTTGATTGTTGTGAGTTCTCTTTAATTTCTAAGGAAGCAAATAAATGTGTTGATTCGGTTGCCAATCAAGCCAAGTTTCAGATGAGTTGTAGTTTTATGGTAGATAATCCCCAATTGTTTAAGCTTTTGTATTTAGATTAGATTTTGTACCCTTCTGGTAGGTCATAATAAGAGATCTTTTACTTCTTCACAAAAACCATAATGAGAGCTAGAGAATACTTAAGCTTTTAAAAATACCAAGATTAATTTTAAATTCTCTTATCTATATCAAGGTTAATATCTAAACATTTATCTAATTATTAGCCTTCATTAACAGTGAGTTTAATTTATTGACACAAGGTATAATCAGGACCTATGTGCATATAAAATGATTCGCTATATCACACATTTATTGTAAGACAAGAAATGATTAGAATTGTTAAGGCTTAATATTTGTTCTTGATGGAAACAATCAATTTGTTGGTTTTGATGATAACAAATAAATTATTAGGATTGTATGAGCTTATTGCTATGCACCAATAAGATTTCTTTACTTCTAAACAACACATTTATCTTAAGATACCAAAAGTCACCTAACTTAGTAATGTATCTTAATTAGATCATACCAGTTGTACTAACGAATAAAATAATGTGATGTTAGAGCCCTATTAACTATAGTATCATGTAATAAGGTAATTACCTTTATAGAAGGTAATAATTGTTCTTTAAAGATCCAAATGTTGCTAAGCTTATAGAATACATGTCAGAAGGGTAGATCCAATAACCTATTGTAACAACAATTAAAAAAGATTATAATATAAAGGGAAAGCCATAAGTCATTATTTTGGAAAAATAAAATAAGTCAAAGCTACTAAATTGCTCATGATTAATCCCCCTCAAGGATGAAATCTAAACTAAACTTAAAGAAGTATAAGCACTTAAGTTAGGTTTAGTTTCCGTAGATCAAATCATAATTAGGGTTAATTAGATTTGAAAATGAAATTTTGGCATAATTACAAGTTTCATTTAGTCGACCCATGACTAAATTTAATTAACTAATCTTACAATTGATTTAATGTTTAGTGGCATCTCACTCACTTATCTTTCTAAAGTAGTTTGATTAACCATTCATCCTCCTTAATCAATTAAATTTCTTCTAACTGAACCTTAACAAAAAATTTACCCCTCTTTGCTCTTAAGGGCTAGTCTAAAGGAATATTAAAAAAAAAAAATTAGCACAATCTTATTAGGACTACTCTTAATAAATGATTTAGAGCAAGTAACTTCAATTATAACCAAGTTTCCACAATCCTTTGATTGATAATCCCTAACATTTGTTTGTCCTAAATTAGCATTTTAAATGAAATAAAGCATGTTACGATAATAAAGAATAACTTATATAGAGTTAATTGAATCAAAAAGGATGTTCTTTCTTCCTTTATAAGTCATGTGTCTCTCAAATTCTCATAAAATAACCTCTTCAGAATGAAGTTTAAAGAGGATTAGGATAGTGAAACTTAAGTTGTTTGTTCTCTAAAGGATTCAACCTTTTGATAGTCTCTTAATCCACAATCTTCATGAATTCTTGGTAATTAGGAATATACGAGAGGGATCAAAAGTTTAGATGATGGAAGTGGATGAAACACATGCTAGAATTCATTATAAGATTGAAAATAGAGTTTATAGTTTTAAATAGTCTTTAAAGGCTTTAAATGGCATTCTTAGTTATTTTACAAAAACAAAAAAAGAGCTTTGGATTATTTTCTTAGGGTAATTTATTTGGATAATCATGATTAGAATTCTTTCACGACATTATGTTACTTCTTACTTAAAAGACTCATAAATCATATCTTAGCAAAGAAAACTCTCAACTTAAATACTATATTTCTTTTCATCCATTCCTTAGTGAAGTTGCCAATGATGTACACTAATAGGTTCACAAGATATAACACGTGCAATGCGTTATTGTGAAATCTATATGTAAACTGGATAGGATATATATAGTGAGCCAACATTGCTCACCATCGAAGCAATAATGTTGAGAGGAATCATAAGAGAGGAAGAAACCTTTTCAACAAGATTATAAATTGAGTAAGATTTTATTAATGAATATCTGGATAATTTTGTTAAATAATATAATTAGAAAGAAATGGGATTTTCGAAACATGGATTATACATTTCCTAAATAAAGAGAGCATGTTTAATGGTCACTTTAACATTTAATATTTATCCTTATATTGGTTTTCAAGCTTGTAAAATAACAAAAAACTTCACCGCATTAGGTCTTAAAGCTTATCATGTATTCACATATTTTTGCTTAAATCTAAGTAGTAGGTGGAAGGAGTAGTATTTTATTGTTTTAGTAAAAAATATATATATATATTTATAAGCTATGAGAACCTTACATATGTATATCACCATACATGAGCACTAATACCAAGCACCACCCAACATATGGAGGCAACTCAATGTACACCACTACATATCATCCCTTAAGATTTCTTAACGTAAATAGTAGTGCCTAAATGATTATGCTTGTACATCACAACAGTGCCTTTATGTTATATACTAGACCTAATAAGGCACCATCTCTTATGAGCAATTTTGGGCATCCAAAGGGCACTCCTTTATCATCTCGAGGGTGCCTTTGGTGGCTAATCAAGGTAGACCATCAAGCTAGAATTTTTTCAAAGGAAAAATCTAGAATTAAAATACTAAAATTTGAAGATCTATTATATATATGGTCGTATAAGATCTTCATTTTCACATATGATTGATGGTATAAGATGACTTATTCATTTATATCCTTTGATTATCAGTCAACACTTAATGTGTAAGTAAAGCTACCTAGATTAAAATTTAATAACAAATGTGACAATGAAATAAATAGCATATGTAATAAGATATATGTAGCTCTATACTATTGGTAGTATTGCACCTTGCTTAAAAGTTTGGAAATAAAATCAATTGTAGATTGATGGGTTGTGAATGACCCTAAGCTCATCATTCATCTTAAGTATCCAAATAATAAGGAAGGAACAAAATGAACTACTTGTTTTAAAAAAATAAAAAGGAAGAAGAAAAACAAACAAACATAGATCTATAAGTTCTAAGAACCCCACATGTATACACCATCACTTATGAACAATAATATTACTACATTTCTTACAACTCGCTTTATGTCCCTAATAAATCTAGAGATACTTACATGATGTACTTTCAACAAATGACATGCATATATATGCTAAGATCGCTCCTTAACATCTCTACTAGTAGGTTTTGTTGATGATTTTCTAGATTAAATTTTAATCCATAATGGTGCTCCTAGGATCTGAGTTATTACTAAGGCTTACCATAATGATAGTGACTCATTCAAAATATCAAAGAAGAAGGTAGAAAACTAACTATACCCAATAGCTAAGTGAAGCCACTCTTCAAATATGACATATTACAAAACCCAACCTGACTTATGACTCATAAGTAGTAGAACAAAGCCTAATGGTCACTAACTCCTAACTATCAATCAAAATTAGATAAGAGTGTGAAGTAAGCTTCTAAAGGTAATCTCATAAGAAGAAGAAATATTCAGGTATCATTTAAAAATGATAATTATGTTGTATAAGATAAGGATTATTTACAGTAAGTCCTTAAGGTTACATCAGAAAGATGAAATTACAAAAGGGGTAATTCATATTTGTAAGATCCTAACACATGCCAAAAGGGATAAATAAGATAATTGAGAAAAAAGGAACATAGTATGTTGTCAGATGAAGGATATGTATGTGTCAAGATGTCGTTAAAGTTGTGCTCTAGTAAGGAAATTCCATAAGAGTGAGTTGCTTTAGGTTAGCAACACATCGAGGCTGAGAAGCTTGAACCTTAATAGACGGGCTATTAACAAATGACTTAGTCGATGTATAAGAACTCAGGTTGAGGACTTGGTATTAGAAAGGTTAGCCAAAGTGGATAAAGCTTAGAGCTTAGCAATAAGGTCTTCATCAACTCGAATTAAAGTAGGGACAGACTAACTACACAATAAATTGAGCCATAAGCCACTCTAATACCTAGATTTGTCTTTGGTTGGCTATGAAGCTAACGCATGCTTGGCTACACTCTGGAGACCTCAGAATGGAGCTCTAGTAAGGGGTCTATAGGTTAGCACTCTACCAACTCCTTAGGGGTATTAAAGATTTACCCTCAAATCTTATTTAGTTTCATCTTTAGGCACATAGGGTGTTAGGTCGGTGACCTTGAAGGTCAACAATACCTTGCACCCATTGAGCAAATCTAATTCATATGTGTTGCTATTAATCTACTGAAGGATCTTAAAGGACTATCGACCTAAGTGAAAGTTTGTTTACTCTTACGCTTGGGAAATGTTCCTTGCTAAGGTAACCGAGATTAAGTCTCTAGGGTTGTGGACAAAGTTCGTCTGACCTCAACTACCTTCTTCTTGCTAATGAGCTACAATCTTGGTTAACTGTTCATTGAATTTCTTCTGCAACCTATGGAATTCCTCAACACATTACAATCCTTGCTGACTTTCTCCTCTCAAGGTTAGGCCAGTGATGATATCCAAAGGTAAGTTGAGGTTGAGTTTGTAGAAGACTTTGAAGGGAGACCTTCTTATTAAGTTGTAGGTAGAGCGGTTGTAGGCAAACTCAATGATGGGATAATGATGGGAAGATAAATATCCCAATCATTCAAATTCTTCCCTAAAATTGCTCAAAGTAGCCTTCCAACTGTCTTGTTAACTACTTTAGTTTGATTATCTATTTAGGGATCGCAAGAAGTGTAGAACATCAACTTAATATCGAGCTTCTTTCATAAGGTCTTCCAAAAGAAGCTTGTAAACTTCGCATCACAGTTAGATACAATGCTCTAAGGAACTCCATGGAGTCATATTATTTCCTGCAAAAAGATATTAACAATAAATGGTTTTATGGTAAGGTATGTAGTAGCTCACCAATTGACTACTACCATGATGGAATCATGTTTCCAAGTTGTTTTGGGTAATCTAAACATGCAATCCATGCTGAGATCTATGTAGGATTATTGAGGTAAAGGTAGAAGTGAATACTCTCCATAGGTTTGCTTTTAACCCTTAGTACGCTTGTACACCTCGCACCACTCAAGAGAATTAGAACAGAAGGAATCAATATTTAGGAGGCACGAGTTCAAATAGAGGATTAACATTTCACAAAAAGGTTCAAATAAGAGATCAACATTTGGAAAAGTTCAAATAAGGGATCAATATTTCATAAAGTGATTCAAACTATTTTATGGACTAATTATTATGAATCTTTTATTTGAATTACTTTGTAAAACATTGATTTCTTATCTCAACTTTCCAAAACGTTGATTCCTTACTTGAACTTTTCGAAATGTTGATCCCTTAGTTGAACTTACCCCTAAATACTTATCTTTTCCATTATAATTCTATACACACCATTCAACCACTTTATGAATATCCTTCATCATCCATAACCAATAGAAATGTTCTTCCAATAGTTTGTGTGTCCTCTTTCCCCCAAAATGGCTAACCAGTGTTCCTACATGAGCTCCTCTAACAAACAATTCTCATGGCAAGTTTTTAGGCACATATACTTGTCTTCCCTTCATTAGGTACCCTTGGTTCAAATAGAATCCATACATAGAAACTCCAGATTTGCACTTAGCTACAAGCAAACCCAAAGTAAGCATCTTATTTTTGCAAATCTAGAAGTATTCCAAATCCGAGTATCCAAGCTTGTAAGGTTATGATAAGTACATGCCAGTGTCATAAGCATCAGTTGCACTATTGGAATTGCCTTTCTTGTACTTAATCACATAAGAGAATTTCTCAAGAAACTTCACCTACTTAACATGACATCATGAGAGCTTATCTGACCTTGCAAAATATTTTAGGGGCTCATGGTCCGTATAGATGATGAACTTCTAAGGTAGCAAATAGTTCTGATAGGTTTGGAGAGCTCGAACAAAGGCATAAAGCTCTTTATCATATGTTGATAATTCAATCCAACATCACTAAGCTTCTCAATAAAGTAGGCAACAGGTTAACGATCCTGCAATAGAACTACACCAAAATGCACTCCCAAAGCATCATACTTAAGTTTAAAGACTTTGTCAAAGTCTCGCATTGCAAGCACATGGGCTGAAGTTAAGTTAGACTTAATCTCCTCAAAACTCTTCTAGGCCTTTTTTAACCATCTGAACTCAAAGTTTTTCATGGTCATCTGGGCATAGGTTAGGGTTGGCTAGTTAAGACTAGTTTTAACTTTCTCTTCATCTACTTAGATACCACCATCAAACACGACATATTCAAGCAACACCACTTCCTTCTAATAGAAAACACACTTCTTCAAATTATTGAGCAAGCATTCAACTCAGAGGATATTGAGAACAATTATCAAGGTCGGTAGTGATGATACTTGATTTTGCCTCCTTCAGCTATTGCTTGGCACATTGCCTACCAACCTGCTCTATCTTGTTGAGGTCTCTAGCACAACCTAATCTGATGACCAAGAGAACTTTAGGTTTGGCCATCTTATGGGCTTAAAGGCTCAGTTTACCCCAATCAAATACTTTAAATTTGAATAGGGGTGCAAATAGTTTAGCATCTTCCAAGCTTAACAGAATAAGTACCCACTTCTTATGTTCTTTAGCATGTGACAAAATTGATGAATTATCACATGTCTCAAGTAGTTGAACTGCTTGTTGCTATAGTAATCGAACAAGTACCTATAAATAAGGGAATACCATTACTATAAGAACTCTCTATATACTCTAAATACTCATTTGCTTACTTATTCTCTTTTCTTTACTCTTATAAACTCTAACTTAGGCATCAAAGTGGCTACACCGGACTATCCCCAGCATCTCCTTAATCTATTCCTTTTATCTCTTTCAGGAACCAACATTCAACACTACTTTCGACCAACAACATTTTGGCATCATCCGTTCTTAAACCATTCTACCTATGGCTAAGACACATCCATTTAAAAGTTTTGGTGCTAGCAATCCTTCCCAACAGTATTTTGGTTAGTTGGGGGTGGGTGGGTTTGTGGTGGTGATGGTGGTAAGGTTGGGGGTATAGAGGGTAAGGGTGAAGGGAGCAAGCACCCTGATAACTAGATTAGAATAGCTCTATGTTGATCTAGCTAAGGAAAACCAAGAATTATTTAAGAAGAACAATGAGATTTTGCATCTTATTCAAATAAAAAATAACTTGCCTAACCAAAACTAAAGGCATGAAGACAATAGTGCCAAGGACTTTAGTTATTTGATCTATTGAGCTGAATTGCCAATGAAGCAAGTTGAAGTAATGCATGGGGCTTTAACCCCTACACTTAAGAAAATAGTTAAAGGAAAGCAATCGCATCAAGTGCATCATATCAATCCACCTCATGTAAGTGCTCCTACTACTACTAGTCGTTAATTTACAATTAAGAAGATCTCATTCACTCTAAAAATTCTAGAAGAAGTGATGCCATAGCATATTAAATTGTTGCAGTTTAAGATGTACAATGGAACAAAAGATCCTGAAGATCACCTCGAATACCATCGCACTCTTGCTAAGTTGCATGGATTAAGTGATGAGGCAACTTATCAAGCATTTCCCTCAACATTGCAAAATACTGCAAGTATGTGGTTCAAACACTACAAACTAAATACTATTATATGTTTTGAAGATTTGGTGGAAGTGTTCTTATATCACTTCCTTGCAAGCAAACTTTCAGTTAAAAACTTCTCTATCCTTAATATTACCAAACAAAGGTATAATGAATTGATCAAATACTGCTTGGCTTGATTTATAGCTAAGATGGTTCAAATCCCTAAATTAGACATAGGCATTACTTTAAATGCAGTAATTGATGGGGTGAAGCCACATGGAGATTTATTTAAGTCTATGGCCAAAAGCAAAGTTAAAAATGTTTGTGGAATTTAAAGCCAAAGCTATATTCTATATTCAGTAGAAGATGAAAAAAATCTCAGCATGAAGCTAATCAAAGTAGGAATGATAGAAAAATGACAAGAACAAAAAGAGTGTGAAGGATAGACTTGGTGGTCGTGATGACCAATATTCGAAGGCTAATAGTGGTGAAAGAAAGAGGCCACGAATTCCAACCTATTATGTTCATACTCCCCTTAACCGTCCAATATTGAACATATTAGTGGAGGTACAAAATCAGAGGGTATTACAATATCTTGAGCGCATGAGGGGAAACTCGTCAACAAGGAACTCAAATAAGTTTTGCGATTTCCATCACGATAACGATTACAACACTAACGAATGTATATAGCTTAAAAATTTTATCAAAGGTACAACCCAAATGGGTTATTTAGGTAAGTTTTTAGCTTACAGTGCTGAGAATATTGAGTAGCTAACCTAAAGAAGAAGAGACGAGCAAGATCACAATAATTAGCCTACTTAGGCTAGAAAGGAGGTAACAACAACAAGACTCCAAATGGTGTTATAAACACCATTATCAGTTAACCCTCCAATTTAGGCCGGTCTTGCTCTTTAAGCTTGACTAATGCCATACATTACGTTTCCAATGTGTTGGTGATCAGTATGATGATTGGTAACTTCAAGGTTAAGAAAGTCTTAATTGACACTAGAAGTTTAACAAATATCATATTTCAGCAAGCCTTCGACCTAATGAAGTCGAAGATTAAAGCGTAATTGAAACCTTAAGATTACGATTTATATGCCTTCAATAATCAACCTCTATGAGTAATTAGAGTGATCACATTCCCAATCCAAATTGAAGACGATGAAAATGTAGTAGAGGATAAAGTGGATTTCCTTGTCATCAAATGTTGGTTACCCTCCAATATGATTATAGGTTGACCATGCCAAAACTTGTTCATCATAGCTCCTTTACCAACATACGGAAAGGCTATATTCCCTACTCTTATTAGGGTTAGAATATGTTAAGGAGATCAGTAGTTGGCCAAGTCATTATACTTAAGAGTACTCAAATGCGTAGAAGTTTTCCATATTAAGGTTAGTTCGAAGAGTAAGTCCAGTAGTGTAGAGAATGTTGAGGAAGAAGTTGAAGAAATTTAACTAAGAGACAACCCTAATAAAACAACTAAGATAGGGAAGCCATTGCCGATGAAGATCCAAGAGGACTTGATAAAGTTCCATTAGGATAATGCCAATGTTTTCGCATAGGCTCATTTAGATAAGTTGAAGTGCCTAAGAGCTCAATAGTTACTAGGACTTACCATAGATGATAATAACCAAATGGTTCCTTCCAAATATCAAGAAAATAGAATGGGTAGGTTGGAGAACTAAATGCAGTAGCTAATGTGAAGCTGCTTAGAAGATATGACTCACTAACAAACACAACACGACTTGACAGTTCACTTGATGTAACACACAAGCTAATGCTAAGGTCTACTCACCACTTGTCTTGAGCTACTCGACAAGATTAGAGGAAAATCTCGCAAAAACAAGTATATTCAATGTTTGAAAAGAATGTAAGATATCGGCTACAAGGAGAAGGGACTATTTATAATAGGTCCCTAAGGCAACATTACAAATAAGAAAAATTACAAAAAGACATACATGAAAAGAGATTCCTAATACATATAGAAAAGGGTAAATAGGACAAATGACAAAAAAAGGAAAAATAGTACAGTATTAGGTGAATGAACAAGTGGCAGCGAAAAATTAGTTCCATACTAGTAACAAATGTTAAGCGTCTCCATGTAATAGCAGTAAAGATAGTAGGTTGAAGAACTGAAGATAGCATCTAGGGGACCTTAGCACTCGACTTGGCACCTCAACCTCAATACAAAGGGGTTTTAGTGATTAGCACAACGATATATGATTAAGGTCCTGGGCCTCAGCACTTAACTGGTCAGCCTCGACACTCAGTACCTCGGCTTCGACATTCGACATATAAGGTTTGATACTTAGAGTTGGATAAAGCAAGGTATGGTTGAGATGAGCCCTCAAGGAGTCCTTCCACCATTCTCTTGTAAATTGTGCCTCATCCTCAATAAGCTGATTAAAGAGAATCCTTCTAATGAGTGACTGAAGGCCTTAAAATGACGCGCGGGTGAAAAGGCCACTAGTTGATTGTCCATTAATTCCCTATGATTGTTGAAGATTTTCCCTCAAATCTTAGTTCTCTTCTTCATCAACTACATAGGGTGTTAGGTTAGTGACATTAAAAGTGGCAAATATACCATATCATTCAGGCAGCTCAAGCTCATATGCATTGTTGTTAATGCACCTATGGATCTTAAAAGGTTCAGCCAACCTCAGAGAAAGCTTGCTCATCCTCGTTCTAGGGAAATGCTCCTTACTGAGGTAGACCTAGATAAGGTCTCCAGGACTGTAAACCACTCATCTCCTCCCTTTGGCATCCTTTCTCCTTCTATTGATCCATAATTTGTACGAGTTGTTTGGTAACCTTTTGGTGCAACTTTTGGAAGTCTTCGGTATACTACATGCTAGATTGACTTTCCCATTTAATCGCAAGGCTAATAACCATACCTAGGGGCAACCTCAGGTTAAGTCCATAAACAACCTCAAAAGGTGATCTTCTTATTAAGCTGAAAGCTGAATGGTTATAAGCAAACTCAATGACGGGTAGTCTTAGATCCCAATCGTGTAAGTTCTTCCTAATAGCTACTCGTAAGAGGTTGCCAACTATCCTACTCATAACTTTGATCTAGCCATCTATCTAAGGGTAATAAGAAGTATTGTACATAAGTTTAGTGTCAAGCTTCTTCCATGGGGTTCCCTAGAAGAAGCTAGTGAACTTCGAGCCATGGTTGGATACAATACTTCTGGGTACTCCATGAAGTCGTACGATCTCTTGTAAAAAAAGGTTAGGAACAAATAAAGCATCATTGGTCTTGTGGTAAGGAATAAAGTGGCCTATCTTACGAAACTGATCAACCACCACCATAATGTAGTCACGTCTTCTTAGGGTTCGGGGTAGGTCAAGAATAAAATCCATGCTTAAGTCAATCAATGGACGCACAAGTATAGGCAGAGGTGTGTATTCTCCATATAGGACCTTCCTCCCCTTTTCATACTTACACACTTCGCACCGCTCAAGAATTCGATGCACATCCTTCGTCACCTAGGCCAGTAGAAATGTTCTTTCAACATTTCATCCACTCTCTTTTTCCCCAAAATGGTTAGCTAAGCCTCCAACACGAGCTTTTTAAACGAGTAGTTCTCTAGCTGAACCATTTGGCATACAAAGTTGTTTGCCCTTCATTAGAAACCCTTGGCTTATGTAAAACCCATCCACAATTCCTCTAACATTGCACTTGACCACTAAAGGCCCAAAATATGGATCATGCTCATACTAATCAAGCAGTGTACCCAATCTAAGTACCTTAGCTTGCATAGTTGTAATGAGGGTATGACGATGAGAAAGAGCATCGACATGGTATTAGTGCTTCCTTTCTTATATTAAATGACATAGCAGAGGGACGCTAAGAATTCGACCCATTTGGCATGATGCCAAGAAAGTTTTTGTTGCTCTCGGAGGTGTTTGAGAGATTCATGATCTAACTAAATGATGAATTCTCTTAGCAATAAATAATGTTGCCAGTTCTACAGTGTTTGAATAAGGGCATAGAACTCCTTATCATATGCCTAGTAATTCAAGGTAGCTCCTCTAAGTTTCTCATTGAAATAAACAGTGGGTCAACACTCCTAATTAAGGATAGCACCTATGCTAACTCTAGACATATCACATTCTATCTCAAAAACTTTCTCGTAATTTGATAGGACAAGTACTAGGGTTGATGTTAATTTGGATTTTATATCTTCAAAGCTCCTCTAAGCTTTCTTCGACCACTTAAACTCAAAGTTCTTCCTACTTAACACAGTCAGTGGCACGATTATGGAACTAAAGTTTCAAATGAATCTTCCATAAAATGAAGCTAAACCATGAAAACTTTTGACTTCGACAGCATTAGTCGGTGTCAACCACTCAAGAATAGCTCTAATTTTCTCATCATTGACTCGAATTCCTCCCTCTAAAATAACATATCCGAGGAATACAACTTCATTTTGGTAGAACATACATTCTTCAAGTTGCCAAATAATCTCTCAACTCAAAGAATGTCAAACACTAATCTTCAATGCTAAAAATGAGAAATGAGGTCAGTACTATAGACTAGAATATCATCGAAATAAACAATAACACATTTGCCTATTAGTGTCCTCAAGACATGATTCATGAGCCACATAAACGTACTTGACACGTTCATTAAACCAAATGGAATCACTAACCACTCGAACAGACCATCCCTTGTTTTGAAAGCCATTTTCCATTCATCTCCAAGGCTCATTCATATCTCATGATAGCTACTTTTTAAGTCAATCTTGGAAAAGATGCAAGCACCATGTAACTCGTCAAGCATATCATCAAGTCATGGGATCGGATATCAATATGTAATAGCAATTTTATTAATGGCTTGGTTGTTAATGCACATTCTCCATGATCCATCCTTCTTCGACACTAGCATGGCTGGTACAATACAGGGGCTCATGCACTCATGAACAAATCCATGATCTACTAACTCATCCACCTATTTCTTTAGCTCAGCCACCTGCTTGAGATTGAGCTTATAAGCAGGTCGATTCGGCAGTACAACTCTAAGTTGAAGGTCAATGCAATGTTCAATTCCTCTTAAGGGTGGTAATCCTTTCGGCATCTCGACAAGGAATAGGTTGGCATACTTCTATAATAGTATCCAACCTCGATAAGTAAGCTTTTAACTTCTCTCAACTCTAAGAGTTTCCTAACTAACAAGAGCACACACTCTTCGACCTTGACTTCTTGAGAAAATTGGGTATGGGAAATCACTAAGGACTTCCATTATAGTGATCGGGCAGCCTTTTCTTGTTACTCCTATACTTCCTTAAGACTCATAGAGGTTAATATAACCTTCTTCCCATTGTTCTATAATGTGTAGGTATTCCTATACCCATCGTACAATACCCTCAAGTCAAATAGCTAAGGTTGGCCGAGTAAGATGTGCAAAGCGCACATGGGAATGACATCATACAACACCTTGTCCTCGTACCTATCACTAATGGTAATCGAAACTCTAACCTACTCACAATGGATAAACCTCCTTTCTCATCTAACCAGTAGATCTTATATGAATTAAAGTACAAAAAGGCTGGTAACTTTATAGCCTTAACTACTCCTTACGCAATGACATTGGTACAGCTTACCCTGTTAATGATCAAGGCGCATAACTTGCCATTCACTCAGCAATTTGTATGGAAGAGATTCTCCCTTTACGCAATGACATTGGTACTTCGTCAATCACAAAAGTATTAAGAGATCGACAAACAACAAAACAGTACTTTGCTCCTTCTTTAGGAGGTGTTAAGGTGTTAAGGTCTTCTTAAAACTCTTCTAGTGTCTAGCTAACTTCCACCTCTTCCTCTCCTTCACTAACACTCTCTATTTCGAATTAAGACCTATCTCTCCTGATCATCATGACACATTGGTTCATACATTAACTAGCTACATGCTCATAACTGGACATTTAAAGTATTTGATCTCTTAAGCCTTTCTCCCTAAGCTCTAACCTTGGTCTCTTTAGACCTCAAGCTCCTTAACCTTGCCCTTTCCTCAGCCCCCTTTAGGTTAGTTTGGCACCTACACTCAACAGTTTACCTCGAAAATGTTCAGTACCTAACCATGTTCTAATCAACTCAACATGCTACATTGGCTCAATAGTCCAGGTCGGCTAATTTGGCTCTACCTTAACTCTCAACCCTTTATGCCACTTGGATAGCCTCATCTAGACTCTTAAGTCTTTGCAATTCTACAATATGACCAATCTCAATCCTAAGCCTAGAAATGAATTGAGTTATAGTCTGGGTCTCAAGTTCATCAATATTACATTAAATCATCAACAACTAGAATTCCCGTAAATACTCATCTACTAACTTGTCACCTTGTTTCAAATCTTGGAGGCATTGCAAGGTGTCTTATTCATAGTATTCAAGCATGAACCTATTTCTCATAACTCTCTTCATTTCATTCCACATCTGAATCTCACATCGTGCTCTTTGGCGTACGTTCTGCAACTTTTTCCACCATGTTGCTGCATATCCAAAAAATTCTAGTGCAATTACCCTAATACGAACAACATCCTCATAATCATAGAAGTCAAATACCTTTTCAATCTTTTCCTCCCAATCTAAGTAGTCATCAATATTACTAAACTCATTAAAGCTTAGAATCTACACTTTAAGATGCTCACCTCCTCAAGGTACTCTTAAGTCACATTCCTCAATACCATCATATTGTTCCTCTTCAACATACTCCTCAACTTCATCCAACTTAAGTCGCCTTCTCACAACTCTGTCAGCATGTTGAGGTAGTGCCTAGTTCACACGAATTGGCTAGCTAGCTACTAATCCATGTGCCTTTTCGGCCTATCTCTCATTTCTCAACCCTATTTAATGACAACTCTCTCTCGTAGCCTAATCTCTATAACTCCTTATACTAAGGCAGTTGAATTGACCACAATAGCAATAAGGTATTGTATCTGCTCATCAGTAGTATGTGGTGTTTGTTGGGTAATACGACCATAACCATGAACATTACTCTCGGCATTGTTAATCTCCCATTAAATACTAGGATTCAACATTTTTGCTACAAAAATTTTCAGGAAACACTCCACTAGAGTTTTTTTTTTTTTTTTCACATACACCATAGAAAATTACTAGACAACAGTAAACTGTGAACTTACTCTATTCTTTTGAGGTAAAACAAAGTATGATAAAATAATATACTAACAATAACTAGTCTATACAACTTTTGGTTGCAACTTCAAACTCTGATACTAGAAAATTATATAATGTGTCTAGGAGGTCAGTAATCACTAGGACTTATGTAAATGATAATAACCAAATGGGTCCTTTGGAATATTGAAAAAAATAGAATGGACTGGTTGGAAAATTGAATGCAGTAGCTAACATGAAGCTGCTTGAAGGATATGACTCACCAACGAACATAACATGACTTGACACTTCACTTAATGTAACACACAAGCTAATGCCAAGGTTCACTCGCCACTAATCTTGAGTTACTCGACAAAATTGGATAAGAGTGTATAAAAATGAACTTAGAGAAGAAAATCTCGCAAGAACAAGTATATTCAATGTCTAAAAAGAATGTAAGATATTGAATACAAGGCAAAGGGACTAGTTATAGTAAGTCTCTAAGACAACATTACAAATAAGGAAAATTACAAAAAGGCATACATTAAAAAAAAATTCCTAGTGCATACAAAAAAGGGTAAATAAGACAAATGATAAAAAAATAAATAGTACAATGTCAGGTGAAAGGTTAGGTGGTAACAAAACATTAGTTTCGTATTGGCATCAAATGTTAAGCGTCTCTGTATAGTAATAGTAGAGATAGCAGGCTAAAGAGTTAGAGTTGGCATGAAGGGAACCTTGGTACTCGGCTAGTTGACCTTGGCACTTGGCACCTCAGCCTTAGTACAAAGGGGTCTTAGTAATTGTCGTAGTGCTATATGATTTAGGTCCTCGACCTTAGCACTTGAATGGTCCACTTCGACACTTGACATCTCGGCCTCAACATTCAGTAGATAAGATTCAGCACTTAAAGCTAAACAAAGCAAGGTATGGTTGAGATGAGCCCTCAATGAGTTCTTTTATCATTCTCTGGTAAATTGCACCTTATCCTCAATAAACTAATTAGAGAGAATCCTTCTAGCGAGTAATTGAAGGCCTTGAAGGCACATGCTGGTGAGAGAACCGATGGTCAATAGTCTGTCATGAACCCCCTTTAGTTTTACATCGCAAAGGTCTAGTTAAAGAAGGTAGTTTCTCTTGATGATGATGTCTTTGTTCGGAAGGAATTGACTTTATTCTCATCGGAGTAGCATGGGAATGTCAATGGAGCAATAAAGACATGTCTTGAAGCATTTCATCGTTATAACAAGTATCTTAGTTTCTTAAATCTAATAATCAGCTCAAAGTTTGATCCCCAAGCATGTGGATGGGCATTTGGTATGAATGTTTTTTATTTAATAGCATTCGGAAAAGCAAATGTTACTGCTTGGTACCATTATTGGCAGCAGTAAAATGCAGATTAGACACTTTATAAATTGGGTATGCTAGCTCTTGCACTTTTGGCTTTTTACGGGCTAATGGAGCCTCTAGATCGAAGATGGCATAGAATATGATATGAACATCGACGATCGATTGATGGAAAGCACCGTAGTTATCCACTATAACGGAAACATAAAACCTTGGTTGAATATTGCTATTGCCGATCTATGCACTCACACTTCAGTCTAAACTACTTTACGCAACATTTGAGCTTTGCCGAGCTCCTCCGAGCAGAGGAGCTGAATTCTAAATTAAGCTGAACTCTACAATAATGATTGACCTGTCCGGTATCCATAAACCAAATTCGCTAGTGAAGTTCAAGCTAAGCAAATGAGAATTGTAGAACCACAGCTGCGTATGCAATCTAAATTCATTGGCGAGTTACTGTCATTTAAAGCACCGAACCCAATTGTGGCTTCATGTTCGAACCACGCTGCTATTTAGAGAATCACATGTCGAGCCTTTGTAACCAAATCGTGCCAAGCTAATGTGTTGATTTGAGGTCATAAACTTCACTCTGCCGAGCTAATCCCTATGCTGCTATAAGTCTGAATTGCAATGGAGCTATACAAAATGTTGCCCCTACATGCCAAGTGTAGTCAACATGTCTTAACTAACTAAGGTGGAGTTAAAGCACTGTCACTCTCCATCATATAATCTTAATTGTCAACCCGTCCATAATCGCCAAAGTATGGATACTATTTTCAGTATGACTAGAAATTTCCAGGCGCCAACAACTGCTGGGCTATAATTCTAAATATTCAGCACCGAGCTACTAGGTTTCAAACTTTATTTACACACTTACCCTCATTGATGAGAGATGAGTAAAACTTCACTACCACTATTCATGCTTTGTAATTTTTTTTTTTTTTTTAAGATTTGTGCTTTATATTGTACATCGTGCTGATCTGTTAATAGAATTCACACCTGGTTCATGAATTATGTATCAAGTCCAATTTATCTACATGTTGCTCTATGATCTAAGCTTTAATAAGCCTAATAATGCAAAAGTGTTGACCATTTGGCACTTACGACAATTTATTCAAATTTTAGTAGGCTTATTTCTACCACTATTCGAGATGGGTACGAGGATTCAAAGACAAACCAAGGATAAAGAAATGCCCTCCACCTTAAGCTCATGCAAACATAATTTGCTAACAGTCTACTCCTTAATAGCTCTAAACCTTACACACTGCAAGTAACGAGCAAATCACAAAGCGCTAGTCCCTAAGCCCTATATTTGACAGATGATGGGAAAAGGATATCCTTAGATATCTAGGTCCTAAGTAAGGACAACGAGATATAAATCCTTAAACTCTTTTAAGAGTGACGGGCATAGTAGCTATAAGTCCTCTTAAGGATGACAAGTTATTTATGAGTCCCTAAGTTTTCAGTTAATGATAGGAGCAATGCTATAAGTCCTAATAAAAGGATGACAAGCTATTTGAAAAGCTTTGAGTCATAAATTGACAATGAGCCTAATGTTTTATGTCTACCAAACTTACGATGAGCTACTTGAAAACCCTAAGCCATTAACTATCCAAAAGTAAAATACTATATGTCCTATAATAAATACATATTACAAGCCATTTAGAAGCATAAAGCCATAATACCTTGTACGGATAGCAAGTAAATGAGCCCAATGTCCTATGATACTAATGGTCTCAAGCCAATCGGCCTCTTTACGCCTTCACCTCTTCTAGCCCTTGCCTTTTCAAACATATAGACATCTTTAGGTGCTCCGACCTCTCATGACTTTCACCTCTTCAGGCTCTTGTATAGTTTCAGTCTTATTAGACCTTTATCAATAAAATTTTCTAAAACTTCTACAGAATCGACCCTCTAGGTACTCTCTTTGCTAACCTTATCACCAAAGAGGATAAGGGTAATTATTGATAGACATTTTTTAATAAATAGGCCTAAGGCTTATATTGAATTGACCTACAACTTAGGCCCAAGTTTAAAGATCTAGTTCGAGTACAATATCCACTTATCTACTATAAATATAAAGGAAGACCCCTAAGTGAAGGGATCCCACTTTCATTCTTTCATTGTCATTATTATTTTGCAGCTTTATTCTCCTTAGCAAATGGCTAACTTGGGCATTAGAATAGCCACACCAAAGCATCCTCCAACATCCTCCTTAACCATTTGTTGTTTTGTAGGTACTTATGTACTAGAAATAAAAATTTGATATCAACAGTTTATAATAGTTGCAATAGATTATTTCATCAAGTGGGTGGAGGCAGAGGTAATAGCAAATATGACTGAACAAAAGGTCGACTTATTTATATCAGACTTTATTCTATCGAAGTTTAGAGTTCCCTATATGATAATCACTAATAATGGTCTACACAGCTCCATAATGATGAGTTATGCTTTCTTTGAGAAGCACGACATTCCACTAAATGACACTTCAGTGGCTCATCGCCAAACCAATGGGTAAGTAGAAGCTGTTATCAAGGCTATCTTATACAATTTAAAATAGAGAGTTGATCATGCAAAAGGGAAGTAGGCTGACATGCTTCCCAACATCTAATAGGGATATAAGACCATCTACAGAACTTCAACAAGGGAAACTCCTTTCAAATTGGCCTTCAAGTCAAAGGTTGTCTTCCTGATTGAGTTAAAGCCTTCCAATTTACACACACAAAGGTCAACATCATTGCAAATCAAGTCAGCCTAACAACCAATCTAAATACCATAGAAGAAATACAAGATATCGTGAGAGCAAGAGCTATCGCTTACCAACATAAGGCATCATGATATTATAATAAAGAAGTTAGGCATAAGGTCTTCTAACCAAAGGATTTGGTTTGTAGGAAAATGGAAGCAATGGGCACATGAGAGAATCAAGGAAAACTCTTAACGAATTAGGAAGACCTAGTGCGGGTACGAGAGGTTGTTGGTAACAGGGCCTACAGACTGGAAACGTTGGATAGATTAGTCATCCCACAAACTTTGATTGTCGAGAATCTTAAATTGTATTTCAAATAGTTGTCCTGTGTTTCTTGTTTTAAAATACTGTGTGTTTATGCTACTTAGCATTTGTTTCAAAGACTATGTAAGGCAATAGCCTTGTTTCTATTAAATTTAAGTGTTTATTTTCCGATTTATTGTACAAATCCTTATTGATGTTCTTAATTATTCCAAATCTAACTATAGTAAATAGATAACGTAGTTCAAGACTACATGATAAATGAACTAATACTATTAAAGCTCTTACCTATAAAGATTAACAAGCACAAATTCTAACTTTAAATGACTAATAAACTTGATTGGTTCAAAAGAGTTCTAACCCAGCACAATTAATGAACTCAATCACCTTTAATAAGTATCAATTTAATTTAGTTCAATTAATAAACTCGAACACTTAATGTAAGTTCCAATTAGAAATGATTAACGAACTTTTCTTATGTACATCCACGAATGAACGGATAAACAATTACCCCCCAATGAAAGATAGGGATGAGAGTTGGAAAACCTTCCCATGCGAATCCTATATTGTTAGGTTTTTAGAGTACATTAAATAAAAGGTATTATAAAATCAAACATGTGGAATATCAACAAAAATCAAACAAAGTCTTACTACAACCAAAAGGTCAACATCCTAACCTAACAAAACATCAAAACAAGTTCAAAAATAGTTAATCAAATGATAGGTTAGAAATATTTTCTTTAGCAAAGTTAGCAAAACTGAGGTCTTAACCAGCCATACCTTCTTTGACATTGGTGGAGTTGCGAGCTTCATTGGCCTTATCTTTCAGACATAAGGGTCTCTTTTATAGCAAGCTCTTCAATAATAATATGAGTTTCAATAGGGGTAACTTAGTCGTCATCTTATCCCTGACCCTTGACTTCTTCCTCATTACTGAGTTCTACATCTTCAACACTCTCAACATCATCATTGTCAACATTGGTAAAGTCAAGGAATGAGAGCTCATAGTTGGGGTATACTTTCGATATCTCCTCCCTAGCCAATTACACCCCTTCCAATAGCTTCTTTCAAAGTAACTTCTTGTATCGTTGACTAGGTGTAACAATCTCCAAAGCTTCCTCTACTAGGGATTTGGCCTTTAAAGCCTACTCTAGCTTGGTTACATGAGCCTCAAGTTTAGAATTTTTAGTTTCTAAACCCTTAATTTATCCACCTCTTTGCTCATTAAGGCAATAGTCTACACCAAGCTCCAATATTTTTGTTTTCTTTAATGCAGTTGATCATTTAACTCTACGGTTTCCTTAAAAAGTTCATCATTTTGCATCTTCAAGGTTGACACCTCATCAAAAGCCTCTTTGTGAGCTCTCTACTTAGATGTAAGCTCTCCTTGCAACTTCTTAACTTCCATCTCGACCTTTATCCTTAGATTCTCAACCGCAATGATTTGTGCTTTGGATTGTAAGCCTCCTCCACTTTCTGTATGGGAATGGTGAAGTAATGAGCTAATTGAATTTTGATCACATACATACATACCTATATATATATATATATATATATATAGAAGATACAATCTATTTACCTTTCTCATCTTCTCCGCATCCTCATCCAAGTTTGTCAAAATATGGCTCCTAATTTGCAAGATGACTATAAAAAGTCAACAACTACATAGGCATTATGAATTAAAGCTACTGCTAGTAACCTAAAAACTCACATCATATAATTTTGCAATAGTGTGGCCTTTATTACTATCACCAACTCTATCGATGTGCCTCCTCAAAATATTTCTTTCTTTTGGAAGAATGATTCCCTCAAATAAAGCTAGGGACTTCCTCCTATCCCCTAAAGAAATATTAGTGTTCAAAATAGTCTGGCTGTAACAAGGCATGTAATAATAACTCTCCTCATTTTTAGGAGGAAACTTAGCAGATTTGATGCCTAGAGCTTTCTCCCGAAGGGCCTTTTTGGCATTCTCATCCAAGCTTTTGCTCTTCCTGGTTGGGAGGAATCCAACATGTTCTTTCCCCCCTCTTCTTCTTAGCACTTGGCAATGATGTCGACTCTACTAATGCTGAATTGTTTACTGTTGTGTCCATAGGCACAATCTCCTTAGCATCATTAGGAGAAATAATCTGGCTAAATTCACCAGTAGGTCTCTCTTTTACTACATTCTTTAGTGGGGGTGGCGTTTCTTCCTATACGGATTCAGGAACATCCTCCTGTTGATTTGTCTCCTTACTTTCTTCTTGAGGGGTCTCTTTCTTCTTCTTCTTCTTCTTCTTCTTCTTCTTCTTCTTCTTCTTCTTCTTCTTCTCAGCAACTTGCTCTTTAGCGACTTTTTTCTATGCTTCACCTTGATTAGAACTGACCTTAGCAACACACCGATTAAGCTTCTATTTTTTAAGCCTTAACTTAGGCCAGCAATTGCCATAGGTCAACCTCACATGCGCCCATGTCTACAGAAAAGAAAGACATTAGAACTCGAGACATTAAAAGTAATTCAACTTACAAGACTGTACCAAGTGAAGCTCAAAGGTAAAAGATCTCCCCCTATGGACTGAAAATATTGACTTCTCTCTAATAGCTCTGCTAGGTATGGTAAGAAAAGCACATTGTACCTTCCTTGTCCTAAAATATTGGCTCCTCATTCATATAGTGTTTAATGATCCTTTCATCATTCTATTAAAACATCTTATTACGCATCCTATCCTAGATCCTTTTCATAGTAACAGCATCATTCGATAGCAACTTTATGCCTTTATTCCTAATGGACTCCATCCACTTAGTCCAAGAATCAAGGCCTACATCCAACATAACTAATACTTACTTGTTATGGCACTCATGAATTTTGGATTCCAAGCCATCTATAAACTTGCAACCATGCCTAGCTGTCATGTAAAACCACCCATCCGATTAACATTTGATTTTAAAGAAAAATCTGAACAACTGTGCAATAGCCTTAACTTCGAGCTCATTATAAATAATCTCAAAAGTAACAAGGATTCTATAGGTGTTTGGAGAAAACATGATTAACGAAATACGAAAATAGTTGAAGAAAGCTTTTGGAAATTGGAAAAAGGAAAATGTAAACCAAATTCAAAAAAAATCAAATAAACATGGAACTCATGCTCTATTGGAAAACACATCATCTCATATTTTGTAGGCCTACAAAGTTTCCATTCCATTAGGAGATCTTCAAAATATTTGTTATATTTAGACAAAAGTGCCTTAACAACACTACTTTCTACTCCATCTACCAAATCAATACTATGAACCACATTATTATATAAGTACCTAGTGGCGGTCCTATCTTCTCTATCATCAGGATAAAAATATACTGGCAACACATCTATACAGGCAAGCTTCTCTGACCTTTTAATCACACTTTCTGTTGAGCTACTAGAACTTAAAGCCAACCCAATTACTTCATGGAAGGGGAGGAGTAGCCTCATAATCATTTGGAGTAAGAGTAGCAGAACAGATCTCACTTCTAGCCATATTTAATGAAATGTTATGGATTTGAAAGAAAAGAACTAAAGAACTTTGGAATTTTTTACAAAGAAGTTTGGGGAAAAAGACAATGAAATGCTAAGATAAGCGATCGAAAAAGTGTGCAATGAAACCCTTGAGGGACTTTATAAGTATCATTGGAAGTTGATCCTCTTCTTAAAGAATAAAGGAAAAGATATTGAGATTTAAATGTGATTTGATTACCAAGTATCAACGAGAGACACATATACGATGTTAGAAATCCTATGGGTGCAATACGCTGGCAGTTACAAAAATGCACAGCATAATAATAACTAGGTTGACAGTGTTCCATACGCTTATACAATATACGAATAAGTAAGAAAAGGTAAAAGTTGTAACCTTAATCAAGAATTTATACGATGCTTGACAACGAATAAAAAGGGAAATATAGAATTGTCAATTAAAAGCTTAATAGCTTTGCTCGAGAACTACATGACAAACTAAAAGCATAGGGATAGATTGCTTGACTACTAATCAACCAAATTGGAAAGCACCTCCATACTTACTCCCACACTCGAATTTTCAACCATGGGAGTCAAAGGGCAAATGATGATAGTATATTTTGCCTTCCTTAGCTATTATTCAGCATATTGCATGCCGACCTTTTCTATCTTGCCAAAGTCTCTAGCATAACCTAATATAACGACCAAGAAGACTTTAGGCTTGGCCATCTAATGAACCTGAAAGCCCGGCTTACCCTAGTCAGATATCTTGAATTTGAATGAGGGCATAATCAATTTACCATCTACCAAGCTTAACCACATAATAGCCCACTTCCCATGTTCTTTGGCATGGGACAAAATTGATGAATTGCCATATGTCTTAGGTAATTGAACTACATGTCACTACAGTTATCGAATAACCACCTATAAATAAGGAAAAACCACTATTCTAAGAACTCTCTACATGCTCTAAGTACTCACTTGCTTAGTTATTCTCTTTACTTCACTCTTACAAACTCTACCTTAGGCATCAAAGAAGTTATGCCAAACTAGACCTAGCATCCCCCCTTAAATTAATCTTCTTATCTCTTTTAAGAACCAATGTTCAACACTACTTTTGACCAGTAAGTACTATACACTAAAATGTCATCACAATACAACCACAACACATTTGCCCATCAATTTCCTTAAGACATGTTTCATAAGTCACATGAAAGTATTCAGTCTATTTGTAAGCCCAAATAGCATAACCAACCATTCATAGAGATCATCCTTTATCTTAAATGTAGTCATCCACTCATTATCTAATCTCATAGTGATCTAGTGATAGCCACTCTTCAAGTCAAACTTTGAGAAGATCTTTACACTACGGAGCTTATTCAAAATGTCATTTAGCAAAGGTACTAGACATTAGTATTTGATAGTGATTTTGTTAATAACTTAGCTGCTAATACAAATCTACCAAGACCCATCTTTCTTAGGAACTAAAACAACAGATGCAATACAAGGACTCATACTCTCGTTGTTGTATTTTCTATCAATTGGCTCATTTATTGATGAGGCGTACGTTGTTCTAATAGATAAGTGCACCTAGTTAAGTTATAGTATAGATTAAAATGGATGTTGAGTCTAAATATCGATCCTATAAGGAACTAGGTATTTGAGTATATCTAATTATTTTTAACAGTGGTACCCTTAATTTATTCAATTACCTAACTTTTAATAATAAAAGATTTAATAAAATAAACTAAAGATAGAAAGCAAAGATTGCAACAAAATAAAAGATAAAACTAGCAATTAGAAATAAAGAAACAAAATTAAAACAATTAATCAAAATAACTAAATAACATAATAACATCAAAACATAATGACATAAATAACATAACATAATAACACGAATGAATTAAGAAATAACATTTTACTTAGGAAATCTTCTTGTTGTTTACTACTTAGTCTTAGGGCACTATTCAATCTAATTGCTATGTTGGACTGTGGAGATTCCCAATCCTATTCTTATATAAATTGAATTCTGAATTAGCTGAACTCGTGTCTCTAGCTAATTCCTAACCTTAAAACCCTCTTTACCCAAATTGCTTTTAAGTGGAGTGTTCTAAGATCGCATTAAGCACTTGGATCTTGTTATTAGGTTGCCTTAATCTAAAAAAATTCAATATCTAATCTATTAATGTACTTAAACTCTTTTAATTACACTTATCTATTCACTACAAGACTCGCGTCTCTACAACAAAATTAAACATTAAACTAATAACATGTGTAAATATTAATCTAATAACAATAAAAATGATGTAATCAAATCGTACTAAGCAAAATTATGGATTTAATTATTAAAAAAAAGTACCCTTTGAACATAGGCTTCAACAATGATTTACAAAGTAAATTAAAAGAAAGATAAGAAAACTAAAAAGAAAAGAAAAGAATAATGGAGGAGCCCCATTGTAACTCTAACTAATGCTCAAGTGCTCTCTCCTCGACTCTCTCGTCTCTCTCATTGTCTGTCTTTTTTTTTTCAACCATAGGCCTAAATGTCTATTTGTAAGAGGTTGACCTAAGACTACAACAAAAATCTAACAAAAATAGAAGATTTGGAAATCATTGCATCTTTATGCTTCAAGTATACAATCGTGGTTGTTTGGCATATGCTTGCTCTTCATGTGAAAACTTTAAATTTCAAAATAAATTTATGATGAGAGGATCATAGGTAGAGACCACGAGGCATGGCCCTCAATCATAATCTCTTCTAGACTTCATTCCTTACTCAAAACTCCTCTACTTCACTTCTTGATCCATGCTTTTGCTAAGTTTGAGCTCAAAATTGTATAAAAATCCTTCTAAACTTCATGATATGTTCTTGAAGTCCTTAAAAACAAAAAGTAAGTAAATTAAGCTCAAAACATTAGAAAATTAATAAGAATAAAGTCTAAATCAACACAAAATACCCTTGGAAAATATATGTTAATTTCGTGTCCTTGAATGTCCCTACACTTAAGCTTTTAATTATCCTCAAGCAAAACAATGAAAATCAAAGAAAGCATCTCAAAGACAAGATAATTAACCACAAAGTGCACCCTTAAAAGTAAATTCCTTGGCAAAAATTCTTTCCTGAATCACTGTTATTCCTAAATTGCACAATACATTTAGAACACTTATATAATAACAAATTAAAAACTACTGAATTTTTGTAATTAATCTAGATGATTCAAAGTTAGTCATAATGCTTAAACAAAAACTAAACTAGAGATTAAAATGAACACAAACTAATCAAGAAAAAGTTATAAGAATTTGTTTACTCTAACTTAAGGGGAGAAAATCTTTCTTAATTATTTTTAACTTAGAAAACTAGATTGAATGCATATTGCATCAATTCATTCTCTAATTGTCTCTCTACTTCTTTGAATTTTCATTAGAAGGCTTATTAATTCAATTTGATTTTTCTTTTTTGAAGCTTTATTAGCATTGGAAAAGTACCTTGCTCTTCTAAGGAACTAGAGCCAATCCTTACTACCTTAGCTCTTTTAATTACTATAGCAGTTGCTAACGAGAAAGCACCTTACTCTTTTGAGTAATCAAGGTCAATCCTTAATAACTTTAATTAATTTCTATTTTTTTTAATTAGCAGCAAGAAGAAGACTTGGTCTTTTAAGGGACTAAGATCAATCCATACCAATCTTTAGCAATTACTTTATCAATTTAATTATTTAATTTATACCTCCAACTACTTTAATTTTTCAAAAAACTTTCAAAGGGCAAATCTCCTTTATTCATCCAATTTAAAAATTTTCAAAAAGAAGAATAGATAACTATTATATAAAATCAAGCTTAGAAATCAAAATAACTAATCCTTAACCTAATCATATCTTTCATAATATTAAGTCTAAGTCTAGGCTTAAGTGATGAGGAACTCTAAATCCTAAAGATTTAAGCACTTAAATGCAACAAAGTGTTCTAAATTCGTAAAGGATTAGGCAAATTCAAAAAAAGAAATTATGCTTACTTATGCATATAAGGGTTGCAAAGTTCGCAAGATTTCTGAACAAATTTGAAAAATTTTGTGGCAAAAGCTTAAGTGAGCATATAATAGCATATATAATCTATCATTCCCTCTACACTTAGGTTACACATTGTCCTTAATGTACATAATCATGCATACCCAAAACTTAGTAGGAGATAATAAAAAATAACAATGGAAAGTAAAAGAAACTAAGACTTTGCTAGTTTTCTTATTAGATCCTTTGAAAAAGTTGAAGTCCAAAAGTTGATTTCCAACAAACCATTAAGCACTTAGTTTTCTTTTGGCATCAACACAAACTAACTAAGGGAAAAGAAAAGAAGAAGTTAGCTAAGGAAAAATAACTAAATAAAACTACTATTAATCCAAGTATCTAAAGAGTTATCATCCTGTAGTCTTACAAATAAACAAAAGATAAAGTAGTTAAAAAGGCAAATAAACAGCTAGTTAGTTAATACAATCATCTAAATATCAAATCAAATAAACCATGTCTTTTTAATATGAAAAAGTGATCACTCTTCATCCACTTCTTTCTCCTCATCTTCTTCTATCTCATCACCAATGGATTCTTATATTGAGTATGGCTCAAGCATTGGTGGTGATAGTAATGGATAAATTTGCAAGTGTGTCACAATTGCCTCATGTTGTACTAAGCCCTAGTCTACCTTGTGCTGTAAGGTCCATTACTTAAATAACCTCATGAATTTCTTAAAAGTGGAAATCACCAAAGAAAATGAAGACTTAGCTCGTAGTCTGAAGGATAATGAAGTGGCCTCAACAGCTGGTTTAAGCAATAGCTCTAGTGATGGTGGCAATTACATGGACTTGATCACATCATGGGTGAGTGGAATAAGACCTTTCATCCTTGGCATTCGTACTTCATTACGATTATACTTAGACCACCCCTTAGTAGCTTGGTTTCTCATGAGCCAAGCCATCTTAAGTGTTAAGTTAAGGGGTCGATAGTTAGTAATGCTTTGTATGTATAAAATATCCCTCTATTAACCACTCCATGACTGTTTCCTTTGCCAATGAAATTCCTAATCAGTACATAGTGTATCAGCTTAAAAGCAAGATCAACTAGATTTGATGCTTTTGACTCTTCAGGATTATAAACACCTCCATCATATGTAGTCAAGTCATTCCATATAAAAGATTTAGACATAACTTGGGGTAGTTGATATGGTAATTCTATATATTCTTGCATTTTAATATAATGAGCAGTACAAATACCCATATGGGTACCAAAATTGTCTATAGGCATGGTAACCTCACGATTATAGCTTCTAAAATGAAATATATTCAGCCTACGTTGAGCAAGGTTATCAATACCTAACTTGAAACTGTTAAGGAACTATAAAGTGAGTTCTCTATATACTGGCTCATTAATAGTCAATAGCCGATCCCATGCACCAAATCCAATCAATTATTGAACTTTGACCTCATAACAACTTGTGCCAATGCCTCCCAATTGATATATGTAAACTCGCCAAACTCCTTTTTAGAAAAGCACTTGAACCTTTCACATTACCAATTATGCTAAAATATGAGTTGAGAGGTTGTGAAATAGCACCAAAGTTTTTGCAAGTAATATGTTTGACTCTAGGCATTATCTGAAATAAAAAACAAAGAACAAATTCAAATATGATAACAATAATTCACATTATAATGTTACTTCAAGAATTGAACTGTAACGATTGTACTTATTTCATTACTAGTTAATATACTAAGCAATTGAGGTAATGAAAATTTCAACAAATTTGCATCATACCATGCTAGAATTGCTAGAATCATGGATTAGCATAATTATAAGATAGTTTCAAAAATAAATCCTATGAGTTTCAACAATTATGTTTAATCCCAATGAACTTTAGCTATGGATTTGTAAATTCTCAAAATTTTGATTTAATAGTTGAATTAATCAACCTTATTATATTGAAATATTAAGTTCTTATCATTCTTAAAAAATTATAGGTTATGAATTTTCCAAATTAAAATCTAACCTATAATTTTATTATTTAAATTAGCATGAGCACTAACATTCAATATATATATATATATATATATATGTATTTCAATTAGAAACTTGTTTTTCAAAATTCATAATTCATGTGCAATATAGATTATTCAATTCTAAATGAGCAATTAACATGTACATTACATACAACATCAAACATAGAAAATTTCTTTTTTTTTTTAATGTGAATCTAAGTCATCAACATGCAAAAATGACCATTTTTCCTCACTTTCTTTCTCTTTCTTGCACCCAATCTTCATAAAGCATGTATTTTTTCTTAAGGATTTCTAGTGGATAATCGATAAATAACACACTACATTGAATTATCTACACTAGATCACTCTTAAAAACAATAGATTTTCACACATGCATACAAAAGTTTCTTCCTTGAAAACCTAATTAAAAATCAAATTTTTACACATTCTAACAACTAATATAAGAAAATAACAAAGTAAAGTTGATGTATGTACCTTGGATTCATTGTTTTTATGCTTAGATTAAAGGATTTCGTAAGTGATTGAAGTGGTTATAGAGAGAAAATAGAGAGAAATATTGATGTTAGTAAGATAAAGTGAGTGTAGAATAAAAAGAAAAAAGAAATACATATGATTTTTAAATCCAATGCCAACTACGGGTGAGGACCATAGTCATGTAGTGTGGTCATGTTCCTTCCCTTCATGTCAGATTGAAGCTACATATACATGACCAAGGACCATAAGCATAGTCTAAGTAGTGCTCTTCTCATTTGTAATTTTTTTTAACTTCCTCTTGAGTTAAATTATGAAAGGATCATAATCTAAGTCCATGAGTGTAGACTTCTATGTGAATTGAAAATTCATGCCAAATGTAATTATTTGACTCAACTCCTAAAATTTCTAGAAAAATGAAAAGTTAGTATTAGATTAAGAACAAAAAAAATCAACCAAATAACAACCTATTTAGATGACAAATTTACTAACTAACATCCCCTAACTGAATTCATATACTAATTTAATGAAAAGATGACCAAAAGCATGACTAATTAACTCATAGTTTGGTGTGCTTAGGAGCTTAGTTATTACTAAGACTTATTGAGGCAGAATTGAACTAAAATGGGTCCTTCGAGATATCGAAGAAAATTAAAGGGAAATAGTCCACAATCGAACAAGAGTAGGAACAAAAGTAGCTAACGTGAAGCTACTCGAAGGATGTAACTTACTAACAAATACAGCACAACTTAACACCTCACTTAATATGACATACAAGTTGATGTCAAGGTCTAGCCACCACTAATCCTAAGTTACTCAACAAGATTAGATAAGAGTATAAGGGGTATGGACTTAGAGAGGATTGTCTCATAAGAACAAAGTATTCAGTATTAAGATGTAAGTTCTCTCCGACTTATAAGAAATTACAAAAAAGTATTTACAAAAAGAGGATTCTCAGTACATATGAAAAGGATAAAAATGACAACAAACCAAAAATGGAAAAGTAGTTAAATGTCAGACGAGGTGGATAGTTGGCAGTACAACATTGGTCCCATATGAATATTCTCTGAGTATAACAAGTATGAAGGGTCAAAATGTTACAGTACTAAAGGGGTCGAGACGAAAGAGATGGTGGTATGTCGAGAGAAAACTACTTAGCTGTTTAAGTGAGACTCTCATCACTCGACAAGAGATTCTTGGTAACAATTGGTCAGAGTACTCTACATAGGGTCCTCGACAATGGAATAGTCAGCTTCATCACAACCGAGTGTACAGATCAATGTATGACAATATGGGGAGCTCAAGGAGTTCAACCACCTTTCTTCGATGTACAATCTCTTATCATCAGCAGGTTGCCGAGAGAGAATTCTTCAGGAGAGGGATTGGAGGTCATAGAGGTGCACACAAGTAATGCGACCGTTAACCGGTAGTGCATTAGTTTCTCGGGGTTGTTGAAGATTTTCCCTCAAATCTTAGCCTTCATCATCATCGGGTACATATAGAGTTAAGTCAGTGACGTTAAATGTGGTAGATACACTGAAACCTTTGGATAGCTCAATCTCGGAGGCATTATCAATAAGGCACCGTAAGATACAATATGGTCCATTTACTCAAGGTGATAGTTTGTTCATCCTCTTGCTAGGGAAGCGTTCTTTGCTAAGATGGATCCAGACAAGGTCCCCAAGAGCATAAATTATTCGTTTCCTTCCACGGCTTCCCATTTCTTTCTATCGAGCCACAGTTTTGGTCAATTGCTTGACAATTCTTTAATATAACTTGTGAAATTCCTCAGCACATTGTAGGCCGAATTGACTCTCCCCTTATGTAGACAGACTGTTAACTAAGTCTAAGGGTAAGTTCAAGTTAAGTCCATAAACAACCTCAATTGGTGATGTTCCAATGAAGTTTTGAGTTAAGCAGTTGTAAGAAAATTTAATTATGGGTAGGCATAAATCCCAGTCACGAGAGTTCTTTCCAATAGTAGCATACAAGAGACTATCGACGATTATATTAACTACTCCAGCTTGGCCGTCTGTCTAAGGGTGGCAAGAGGTATTGAACAGGAGCTTAGTGCCAAGTTTCCTCTATAGGGTTTTCCAAAAGAAGCTCATGAATTTCAAATCACAATCAAACACAATACTTCTTCGCACTCCATGTAATTACACAATTTCCTGTAAAAATAGGTTAGCAGTGAATAAAGCATCATTAATCCTGTGGCAAGAAATAAAGTAGTCCATCTTGTTAAATTAATCGACCACTACCATGATCGAATCATGTCTTCTTGGCGTGTAAGGAAGAATAAGCATGAAATCCATCCTTATATTAATCCATGGCCGCTTGGGAATTGGTAGGGGCGTGTATTCTCCATAGGGATCTCTCCTCCCTTTAGCATATTTACACACCTTGTACCCCTCAAGTATTCGGTGCACATCCCTCATCATCCTAGGCTAGTAAAAATGTTCCTTCAATATCTCAATCGTTCTCTTTTCCCTAAAATAGCCAGCCAAACCCCCAGCATGAACTTCTCAAACCAATAGCTCCCTTGTAGAACCACTTAGTATGCACATCTACTTGCCCTTCATCATGAACCCCTGACTCAAGTAAAATCCACCTACAGCTCCTCTATCACTGCACTTGGCTACTAAAGGCCCAAAATGTGGGTTATGCTTATATCGATTAGGTAGAGTGCCAAATCTAATCACTTTAGCTTGCAACAACGTGATGAAGGTATGACAACAAGAAAGTACATCAGCCATTGTATTGGTGCTTCCCTTCTTATATCTGATGACATAGCAAAAGGTCTTTAGGAACTTGACCTACTTAGCGTGACGCCAAGAAAGTTTCTACTACCTGCGAAGATGCTTGAGAGATTCATGATCAAAATAGATGATGAATTCTCTCAACAACAGGTAATGCTGACAGTTTTGGAGTGTATGGACAAGGGCATAAAACTCCTTGTTGTAGGCTAAGTAAGTCAGGGCAGTACCTCAAAGTTTTTCACTAAAGTAAGCAATGGGTCAAAGCTCCTGCATAAGTACAATACCAATGCCAACATCAGACGCATCACATTCAATCGCAAAAACCTTCTCGAATTCTAGTAAGGTAAGTACTAGAGCAGACGTCAACTTACACTTCACATCTTCAAAACTCCTCTGAGCCCTTTCTGTCCATTTAAACTCAATGTTCTTCTTGGTCAATTCAGTTAATGGCGCAATTATAGAGCTGAAGTTTCGAATAAATCTTTGATAAAATACGGTTAAGCCATGGAAGCTCCTGACTTCAATTGCACTTGTCGGCGTAGGCCACTCATTAATAATCTTGACCTTTTCCTCATCAATACAAACTCCACTCCTTGAAACGACATATTCAAGGAATACAACCTCATTCCAACAGAACATGCATTTCTTTAGGTTACCGTATAATTTCTCGACATGGAGTATATTAAACACCAATCTCAAATGTTCGATATGAACAAAAAGGTCGGCACTATAGACCAGAATATCGTCAAAATAAACCCCAACACATTTGCCTATCAATGCTCAAAGCACATGATTCATGAGTCGTATACATGTACTCAGCACCTTAGTTAAACCAAATGACATAACCATCTACTCAAATAGACCATCCTAAGTCTTAAAAGCCGTTTTCCACTCATCTCCCGGTCTCATTCGTATTTAATGATAGCCACTCTTTAGATCTATTTTCAAAAAGATGTGTACACCATGTCATCCAACTATAGGATTAGATATCAGTACTTAACAGTATCGTATTGATGGCACAGCTATCAATGCATATCCTCTATGATCCATCTTTCTTTGGTAATAATACTGCTGGGACAGCACATGGGCTCATGCTCTCATGGACATATCCGCGATCCACCAACTCATCAACTTGCTTTTTCAACTCGACTACCTATTCAGGATTGAGTCTATAAGTGAGTCGATTTGGTAAGGCTGCTCCAGGTTGAAGATCAATACAATGCTTAATTCCTCTCAAGGGAGGTAATCCTTTCGGCATCACATATGGAAATAGGTAAGCAAATTCCTGAAGTAGCTACAGCACTTCAGCAGGTAAGTTATCGGTCTCTCTAACCTTTAGGAGTCTCCTAACCAAGATAAGTACATAGTCCTCAAGTTTAACCTCTCATGCAAACTAAGCTCAGGAAATCACTAAGGACTTCTACTACAGAGATCTCGCAACCTTTTCTTAGGCTTCTTGCACTTCCCTAGGACTCATTGGCATCAATATAACTTTCTTCCCGTCCTTTTGAAATATGTAGGTGTTCCTATACCCATTGTATAACACCCTTAAGTCAAATAGCCACGATCGATCGAGTAATATGTGAGATGCACACATGAGTAAGACATCACATAGCACCTCATCCCTATACCTATCACCAACAGTAATCGACACTCTAACTTACTCGAAAACATATAATCTTCCTCTCTCATTCAACCAGTGAATCTTGTATAACTTAGGTATGGAAGAGTTGGCAATTTCATGGCCATAACTATCCCTTGTCCGATGACATTGGTACAACTCCCTTCATCAATGATCACAGTAATAGCTTTCCATTCACCCGACAATTTGTATGAAAGAGATTCTCCCTCTACTCATTCCCATTAGCTACAAAAGTACTAAAAGATCCCTGAATAACAAAGCAATACTCGGCACTGCCTTCAGGGGATATCTCGGCTCCCGAATCTTCCTCAAATTCTTCCCGCATCTGATCAGTTGCCACTTCTTCCTCTCCTTCACTCACACTTTTTACTGCAAACTAGAGCTTATCTCCCTTGATGGTCATAACTCGATGGTTCGGACATTAACTAGCTACGTATCTAAAGCCAAGACACTTAAAACATTTGATTTCTCGAATTTTCCATCCGAAGCTCTAACCTTAGTCTCTTCGGATCTCAAGTTCCTTGGTCTTACTCTTACCTTGGCCCTCGTTTGGTTGACTCAGCATGTAACCTCGGCATTCAACCTCAGATCTATTTGATGCCCTGTCACTCCCTATTCTACTCAACAGGCCATTCCTACTTGGCATCATTGTTCTATTACTCGACATTCGGCTAGCTTGGTTCCGCCGTTGCTTTTCAACTCTCTAGGCTACACAGGTGGTTTCATCTAGAGTTATGAGGCTCTGCAATTCCACAACGTAACCAATCTCAACTCAGAGTCCCAAGATGAACCATGCTATAGTTCAAGTCTAAAGCTCATCGACATTACATTGTATCATGAGCAACTGAAACTCTCAGACATACTCGTCTATGAATCTGTTACCTTACCTCAAGTCTTAGAGTTGTCAAAAAGTGTCTTGCTCATAGTGTTCGAGAACAAACCTACTTCTCAGAACTCTTTTCATCTCGTTCTATGTTCAGACTTCACATTACGCCCTCAAACGAACATTTTATAGCTTCTTCTACTACATTGCTACATACCTAGAAAATTCTAACGTGGCCACCCTAATACGGATAGTATCTTCATAATCGTAAAAGTTGAATATCTTTTTTATCTTCTCTTCCAATCGAGGTAGTCATTAGCACTACCAGACCCGTTGAAGTTCAGAATCTATACTTTAAGATGCTCACACCTCTTGGCGCTCTGAAGTCATGCTCATCCATCCCATCATACTAGTCTTCTTCCTCTTTCTACTCGTCTACTTCATCCAACTCTAATGTTCTTCTTACGACTCTATTGACATGTCGTGGTGGTACTTGGTTCACAAGAAAGGCTTCTGGAGCTCGCTCCTTCATCTACCTCCTTGGCTTATCTCTTATTTCTCGACCTTACTCAGTAACTCTTTCAAGCAGTCTAGCCTCTAAAACCTTGTTTACTGAGACAACTAAGTTGGCCATAATAGCAGCAAGATCTTGTATCTGCTCATCAGTAGTACATGGTGTTTGTTGGCTAACTCGACCATGAATCTCTCCTTATATACTAAGGTTTGACATTCTCAATATAAGCTTTAGCAAGGATACTTCACTCAAACGCTTTCTACACACAAATATCTCAAATAGCAGACTAACACTACACAACTCTCGGTTTCAATCTCAAGATTTGATACCGGGAATATAAGGTGTGCTTAGGAGCTTAGTTATCACTAGGACTTATCGAAGCAAAATTGAACTGAAATAGGTCCTTTGAGATATCGAAAAAAATTAGAGGAAAACGTTCCATAATCGAACATGAGTAGGTGACGTGAAGCTGCTCAGAGGATAAGACTCACCAATAAACACAACACAACTTAACACCTCACTTGAGACGACGCACAAGTTGATGTTAAGGTCCACCACCACTAATCCTGAGCTACTCGGCAAGATTAAATAAGAGTGTAAGGAATATGGACTTAGGATTGTCTCACAAGAATAAAGTATTCAGTATTAAAATGTAAATTATCTCCAGCTTATAAGAGATAAGGACTACTTATAGTAAGTCCCTAGGGCAGCATTACAAATAAAGAAATTACAAGAAAGTATTTACAAAAAGGGGATTCCTAGTACGTACGAAAATGGTAAAAAGGACAACAAACCAAGAATGAAAAAGTACTTAAATGTCAAACGAGGTAGACAGCTGGCAATGCAACATTGGTCCCATATGAATATTCTCTGAGCACAATAAGTAGGAAGGGTTAAAATGTTGGGGTACTAAAGGATCAGGACGAGAGAGATGGTGGTATGCCAAGAGAAAACTATTTGGCCATTTAAGTGAGTCTCTCGTCACTCAATAAGAGATTCTTGGCAACAATTAGTCAAAGTACTCGATACAAGGTCCTCGACAATGGAATGGCGGGCATCATCACTACTGAGTATATAAATCAACGTATGACCATATGAAGAGCTCAAGGAGTTCAACCACCTTTCTTCGATGTACAGTCTCTTGTCATCAACAGGTTGTCGAGAGAGAATTCTTTGGGAGAAGGATTGGAGGCCTCAAAGGTGCGCGCGAGTAATGGGACTGCTGACCAGCAGTATATCATAGTTGAAAACTTAAATTAACTAATTGAAAATAAACAGCATAAATAAAAATTAGTCAAACTTAAGCTACCTTCTAAGGAAAGATTCTGTTTTAAGTCGTTAGCTTGATGGTTGACATTTCTTTCCTCAGTTTGCTTCTATACCTACTAGTTTGGGATTTGGTTCAATGTTTCTTAGCAAACTTTCTTACAACCTCTCAATGATTGATCTCTTCAACTAGCTTAATTAGTTCTTCAAATTTCTTAATAGTGCTTCCATGTTTCTTAGTACAACTTCATTAGCTTGGAATGTCACATATGAATTTTAGATAAATCAATTCAGTAACTCCTTAACATTATGAGACCTATTTTGTTGTTGTACATTGCAATTCTACTATTGTTGCCGGCCTCCCCATGAAAAACTAAGATGATTCCTCCACCCTAGATTATAAGTGTCACTAAAAGGATTGTTAGCAAAATGGTTAGCAATAAAATTTACATCCTCAGTCTCCATTAAAACTTCTTCTTATACTAAATTAACAAGTTTCATTAATCCTCAATATTTTTACATAAATTTTCAACTTAAGCTATTAACATTATTGTTGAATCAACTTCATATTTTCTAGACAATTTTACTTTGGTTCTTACATTATCTCACTACAATTATTCATTATCATGCTTTCAATTAGCTTTTAAGCCTCCTCTAGCATCTTAGTACTTAGAGTGCCTCAAACTACAACATCAATTGTTTGATACATAGAATAATTAAGTCTATTGTAAAACGTTTGGATTTGTATCCAATGAGGTAGTCCATGATGTCGTATACTTTTTAAAATAATTCCTTAAATCTCTTCCAAGTATCATAAAGAGTCTCATCATCAAACTAAATGAAAGCAGAAATATTATTTCTAATTTTTGCTGTCATAGAATGCAAGAAATATTTTCTTTAGAATTTTCTCCTAATGATTCCCATGTAGTGATGGAGCATATTGTAAAGAATTCAACCAAAGTTTGGCCTTCCCTTGCAGAGAGAATGGAAAAATCTTAACGTTACAATGTCATTTAAGGCACAATTGATTTTGAACGTGTAACAGATTTCTAAGAAGTTTGAGATGTGGTTGTTAGGGTCCTCGTTAGCCAATCCGATAAATTGGACAAACTATTGAACCATTTGGTTGACAGTTGAATTACTAGTCTTACGATGCTAAATTGAGCTCCAATCACCAGTAGCTTTGCAAACTTCATAAACATCTTGTTGGCTTTGGCATTGTTGTTGTTGTTTCCATTATTCAAGGCCATATCTTCCTACTCACTATTTGAATTTTCTAACTCTTTCTTTAGTCTAAGTGGAGGCCATGATCTATAGTGTCATGATTTCTTCTATAGAGATGTTGCAATGTTTTTTCAATTTTTGGGTCAAAGTCTGTCAGGTTTCCATTGCTGCTTCTTATCATAAGCTAAAAACATTCAAAAGTTAGCAATATTATAAAAAGAGAATATGATGTTAGAATAACTAAGGAAAAGAAATATTACAATTAATATTAAGGTAATTGATGAATCTAAAGTTTTGCTAGTTTCCTACGTAGAATACTTTATTTTTAGTTCTCTAATAACAGCACCAAAAACTTGATTAGGTATATATCGCTCTAATAAGTAGGTATGCTTAGTCAAGTTATAGTATAGATTAAAACGGATGTTGAGTCCGAGTATCGATCCTACAAGGAACCAGTTATGTGAGTATATCTAATTATTTTTTATAGTAATACCCTTAAGTTATTCAATTGCCTAAACAATAAAATATTTAATAGAATAAACTAAAGACAAAACTTAAAGATTGCAATACAATAAAAAAAAAAGCAGCAATTAGAAACAATTAATCAAAATAACTAAATAACATAATAACATAACATGATAACATGAATTAATTGAGAAATAACATTTTCCTTAGTAAATGTTATTATTATTTATTACTTAGTTTTAGGAGATCATTCAATCTCAATTGATATATTAGATCGTAGAAATTCCTAATCATATTCCTATGGAAATCGGATTTTGAATTAGTCAGACTCATATGTCTAACTAATTCCTAGCCTTGAAACCCTCTCTACTTGAATCGCTTCTAAATATAACGATCTAATATCGCATTAAGCACTTAAATTTCGCTTTTAAGTTATCCTAATCTGGAAAGATTCAATACCTAATCTGTTAGCATATTTAGCTCTTTTAATTACACTTTTTTGTTCATTACAGGACTCATGTCTCTATAACAAACTCAAATATCAAATTAATAACTCGAGTAAATATTAATCTAATGACAATAAAAATAGTGTAATCAAATCGTAATAAGCAAAATCATCGATTGAATTTAATTAATAAAAATCACTATATGAACATAAGATTCAATACCATTTACTAAGTAAATTAAAAGAAAGACAAGAAAGCTAAAATGAAAGGAAAAGAATAATGGAGGAGCCCCCTTGTAACTCTAACTAATGTTTAAGGGCTCTCTCTCCATCTCTCTCGTCTCTCTCCTTGTTTGTCTTTTTCTTTTTTCTTTTTTTTTTTTAGCCTTAGGCTTAAATGTCTATTTATAAGAGATTGACCTAAGATTACAACAAAAACCTAATGAAAATAGAAGATTTGGAAATTACTACATCTTGGCACCTGAAGTACATGACCATGGTTGCTAAGTCTATTCTTGTTCTTCACGTGAAAACTTCAAATTTCAAAATAAGTTTATGATAAGAGGATCACTAGTAGGGACCACAAGCAAAGTCCTCAACCATGATCTCTTTTAGACTTCGTTACTTGCTCAAAACTCCTCTGCTTTACTTCTTAATCAGTGCTTTTGCTTTGTTTGAGCTCGAAATTATATAAAAATCCTTTAAAACTTCATGAAATGTTCCCAAAAGTCTCTGAAAACAATAAATAAGCAAATTAAGCTCAAAATATCACAAAACTAATAAGAGTAAAGTTTAAATCAATGCAAAATACCCATAAAAAATATATGCTAATTTCATGTCATCATCTACTTACTTCTTAAGTTCAACTACCTGTTTGAGATTGAGCCTGTAAGAATGCCTGTTGGGTGAAGAAGCTCCCCGTTGAAGATCCGTGCAATGCTCTATACCTCTTAGAGGCCTCCTAGTAATTCGGGAGGGAATTGGTTGGAAAAATCCTTAATGAGTGCTTGGACCTTAGTAGATAGAGTTTTGTTCTACATGAATTCTAAGAATCTCCTCACCGATAAGATTACTTCTCTCTTACACTTGGTTTCCTTAGAGAATTTAGCTTAAGAAATCACGAAGGTCTTCTTCTTGAAATATCTAAATATCTGTGCATATGCCTCCTAAAATTCCCTCGAATTCAGAGAGGTTAGTAAAACCTTCTTACCATCCTTCTGGAACATATGAGTTTTCATATCCATCATAGAGTACCCTTAAGTCAAAGAGTCAAGGTTGACCCAGGAGTATGTGATGTATACATGGGTTGTACATCATACAACACTTTGCACTAATACCTTTCCCCATTAGAGTTCGACACCTTTACCCACTTAGTCACTTGAAGTCCACCCTCCTCATTTAGCTAATGTAACTCGCAAGATTGGGGATGAGGGGAGGTCAACAATTTTAAAGTATTCTCCACTCTCTATGCAGCAACATTAGTGTAATTATCACCATCTATAATTAGAGTGCATAAGCTACATTATAGTTCACATTGAAGAGGTTTTCCCTTTGATCGTTCTCCTTAGAAGTCAAAACTAAAGCACTTAAAATACTTAATTTCTTAAGTCTTCCTTTTGGAGCTCTAACACATGTCTTTCTTCACTTTAGTCTCCTTAGTCTTAGTCTTCCCTTGACTATCATCAAGTCGGTCAAATTTTGGACCTCTTCAGTCCACATCAAAGCTATAAGGAGGTCAACTACTATAAGATCGGCTTTGGACAATAAGCTAGGCGAGGGAATCTTAATTTGGCTTGTTACGCCTTTCCCTCTCAACTCTCTGGGCAATGCGAATAGCCACATCTAAGGTCCCAATCCTTTATACTTCCACCACATTCCTTATCTCATTTATAGGTTAGATATTAATTGTACTATAGTCCTAACCTCATTTTCTTCCACATTACATCGAATCATCAACAACTACGATTCTTAAACATACCTTGTTATGTTCTTTCTACAACTTGAAGCAATTGTTACAACCACGAAGAAGCTTCTACCACATTGCTTAAGCTCTTGAAGGTGTTTAAAAGTGTTTTTTTTTTTTTCATAATGTTCAAGAATGAACCTATTCCACAAGACATGCTTCATTTCATTCCAAGTCCTAATCTCTCATTAGGTTTATCAACATGTGGCATGTACCTTCTTCCATCATATTGCCGCATAGTCTGAAAACTCTAATGTGGCTAATCAAATTCTTACACCATTTTTATAATCATAACAGTCGAATATCTTCTCAGTCTTCTCTTCCTAGTCTAAATATTCATCAACAATGCTTATCTTAGTAAAGCTCGAATCTATAACTTATTGTTTTCCATTCCTCTTAGTACTTGGTCTTCTCTTTCTTTAAAGTTGAGAAAGTTGCCATCCTCCTCTTCATCCTCGGTAACTTCATCTAGGTCAATTCTTCTTTAAGCTTAAGATCAATCTATCCCTACTCTATCGACTTGGTGTCAAGCTAGGTAATGTTGTTCACCTACATCCTACCTCTAATTCACTCCTAGTTGTCTTCCCTAAACAAGTTGGTCATCCAATCAAATAGGTCAAAGATCAGCTTAGCTAACATTAATAGGTTGATCGTTATCTTGTACCACCTCTACATGATGGTCATTAGCAATTTGGCACATGAATGTAGTCATCTCAGCCATCATAGTGACTAAATCATTTATTTTCTCATTTGCAATGCAAGATATTTGGTTCCTTTGTTGCCTACGGCCTAAAACATCCTAAAACATCACTATCAGCTTCGAGAATACCACTATGAACACTTGGTGTTGACATTCTTGATACAAGACAACACAAAAGCACTCAAGACAACCTCTACTAACAACATACTGCAAAGAACCAAAGTAGTAAGTTTGCTCTATTTTTAGATATAAAAAGAGTAATGCAAAGTATCTCAACACCTACTAACGATGTTCCAGCTACCCTAATATTAACACAGTAGCACGACACTACACCCAAGTACACTGTACGAACACTAAAACAACCACAAACACTTCAATATATTTAAGTATCATTCGAAAAAAATAATTGTAGCTTTACAAGATAAGAACTATTTATAGTTAGTCTTTAAGGTCATATCAGAAAGATGAAATTACAAAATGGGTAATTCATATTTGTAAGATCCTAATACATGCAAAAGGGGGGCAAAAATAAGAGAATTGTGACAAAAGGAACATAACACTTGTCAAGATGCCATTAGAGTCATGCTTTAGCAAAGAAATTCCTTAAGTTAAGTTGCTCTAGGTTAAGTGATAAGTGTATATTTGTCGTACTTTTTCAATGTTAAATCCTATAAAATGTATGTGGGTTATAGCACTTTTAGGGAATTATTATCATAAAATAATAAATTACACATAAGAAGGATTAATATAATAAAGTGCTGAAAATTGATTAATAAATGAGCTTGAAAGGTTTATGTTGTGCTTATATATTTTTATCCCAAATTTATACTATTTTAATGTGTATCCTTTATACTTATAATAGGAAAAATATGTGAAGCTGAAAATTTATATACAATTTATTACAAGTGTAAAAATACACGAGAAGTGGATGCCTGAATCGTGCTGGCGAGTAAAATTAATAATGGAATTTATTTTCCATTTCAAATTCGCACTCCATGTTACAATGCAAACTTAGAAAAGGGCTTACCGTAGGCCCATGTCATTGGATCATCCCTCTTCTTATGATGCTTCGGAAATGAGGAGACAATTTTTTACTTTTCATGAGCCGGACACACGGGGCATATTCGGATGATAATGAGGAGAAATTCAGACGGTTCACCTAAGCCCATATCACCGGATCTAGCTCTCACGAATTGTACATCAAATCACACCCACGGAACTCCAAAAGATTTTTTTTTTTTTTTGTCGATTCCTTTTCCATTGGAGGCGTTGAAGAATTTGGAAGGGTTTTTCTTTACTATGATTTTTCATTTAATGATCAGAAAGTGAGGAGACTACATTATTCTTTCCCTCTACGTTTCGGAGGCGGCAATGTAAACGGGGCAGCATTCAGAACCTCTACAGGCGGAAAAAGACATCCTTTGCCTTGCTTACGAGCAGCTTCTATTAGTTTTCTTTATTTTTCTTTTCGTTTCGGAGGGGGAATAAAAATTGAGAAGACGAAGAGAAAAATTTTCCGAAGCTGCTGGAATGGACGAACTGGATTTTACAAAGTCGGCCATGGATTCAATCTGCATCGGGATTTCAACTTTATTTCATTTTTTGGATTATTTTGCATACATTTTATTTTAGAAACATTTGTTTAAGTATTATAAATATTTTCATAGTATATTTCTATTTTATTATGTGTTTCTTTAATTCAACCATGTGCTAAAATATTTTATGTTGGAGATTGCTATAGCCTAGTTGTTAATTGTTTTTGTGACTTTATTATAGTATGATTAGATATTTAGATTATTCTTATTTAAATCTTGATACTACAATCTTATGTTAAGAGTTCAAAGCATAAGATCATAGATGGTGTTCTTGAAGCCGAAAAATATTTTATGCATTATTAAAATTCATATTTAATTAAGTTAATGAACTCGAAAGATTATAATTATCTTTAATTAAATTAAGTTTGCATTTTAGGCTCATTGCAATGTTCATTTTAATTTCTAACTAAACAAACTTAAGAAAAATTAATCTAAGATATTAATCAATTACAAATCAGAAGATAAATAATTGTATTTTTGAATCCATGTTAAATTAACTAAAGGAATCTAGGAATTTAAATTGGTTCGTTAATAATTTAACGATTCGAGAGAGATGATATGGACTATCAACTTATAAAAGAACTAGGACTGGAAAGGGAAATAAAGTATTTTAGCAAGAAAATAAAATGCTTTAGCAAATTCAGAAAAATAACCAAATAGCTAATTATAATTATAATTTAGTTGCAGTACAACTAGTATATTATGGTAGATTCAGTTTTCTCACTTCTTCAATGATTAAATCAATAAAATTTCTCTTCATGACTATTTTATTATGTTTCCTTAGTTTTAATAAATTTTGATGATTTAGTTTAGTTTCATTTATTAATTATTTAAGTGCTTGGATAATAATTGAATGATATTGATCTAAATTTCATATGATTAGACTTGTGTTATTGAATTTTTTAATTTATTGCTGGAAAAGCAAAAAAATAAAAATAAAAAGGGGAAGTGATATCTGTCGACAAATAACCGATGATGGCTAGCCTATTACACATACCGTAAAACTTAACTGAAGCTATTATCCAAGCATTCCTTCTCTTTTGGAATATGGAATTCCCTTTGAATCTTGAACAATACTCTATTCATCTTTTATTACTTATGTCTGTTGTTTGAACTTACTTAAAAATTTCACGAATTAGTAAGAACAAGTCGGAGCTAAGAAGTCTAACCCTCGAAATGTGGATGATTTGGTTGGTGTACGAGAACCTTAGGTTAGAAGCCTAATATTAGAAATGTTAGTTAAAGTAGACAAAGCTTAAAGCTTAGCAAGAAGGTCTTCTTCAGCTAAAATTAAAGTAGAGCCACTAACTATAACATCTCAAGCCAAAAGTAAAGAATAGCCAAGCTAACAAATATTAATTAGCCTATTTCAACTATTTGGCCTAAAAGTTTTAAGTTTATGTTAACAAGGTGTCTACAATTATGATTTTATAAATTAGTATCACAACCTTTTATAATTTATGTAGGATACTTAATCATGGAGATTCATAATCTCTTCCCTTTAAATACAACGTCCTTATTATTTTACAATTAAGTTTAGATCTTTCCCCTCTTTTCAGTATATGTTTCAGATACCTATAAATCATCCTGGAAGTATACAATGAGTTACACTCTAATAATGCTCTTTATCTTTCTTAAACCTCTTCTCTAAACCAAAGCCAAACTCGAATCATCCACCTACTAACAAAGGGTATACTATTTGTAACGTTTTAAGCCAAAAGCAATAAATAACCAAAACATCATCCACCTTTTAGTAAGAGGTCCATTCTAATACCATTTGTAATATTTTAACCTAAAAGTAGTAAATAATTATAAACTAATACCACAAACTCTCACTATCTATATAGAATACTTAATTATAAGGTCTCACATTGACTATACAATGAATTAAACCATTGGCTACCCTAGCACCAAGATTTATCTTCGATTGATTGTAAAGACAACATACACCTAGCTAAGCTTTGATGGTCTTAGAGTCGAGCTTTGTTAAGGAATTTAAAGGTCAGTAATCTATCACATAACATAACAAAAACAAAGAACGAAAATCTCCATAGAAAAAAGCTAGGACTTATGTGTCGCTTAAATGTGACGTCTCTTAGATTACACAACCCGTCAACTTTGGTAACACGGTTCATTTAATTGATTTGAACTAACTAACTTTATCCTCCTCATATGTAATTGTTAGAAATTATCTTATTATATTAATTGTGTTAATATGACAAGTGGATCATTTGTGTGCCATCAACTTGATTATATTTAACATGTTCCTCATGATATGCTAAACTGTTTAACCTTTTACGTTCCCAAACATGGAGACCGTATCCTACTTCTGATTACAAATTAAGGTAGCTATTTGGCGACGATTATTAGTCACTGATATAACTAAAATAGGTTATCGACCCAGAACTAATGATGTGACACATTACTGAATAATTCTTCCACTTGTTAGTTTCTACTATTACGATGTTCCTAGCTCGAGGATGGTGGGGCCTTTCCACGAAATAACAACATGGACAAGCATTTGACCTCGCTAAAGTATAATTTCTCCAGTACATAAATATTAACTTTGCATTGCATGAAAATTATAATTACATCACATGTAATAAAAATTAATATATATATAAATTATTATTTCATATAATTAAGTATCTACTATGGAATTCTACAAGAGTGGAAGAACTTAACTGCTAGTACCGAGTATAAAATGAAAATCTTTATTTTACACCAATTTATAAGTACAAATTCTAAAAATTCAAAATCGAAACTCATTGTTGATCTCGAAACTAACCCATAATTATTTTCTATGAAACTTATAGACATTAAAGCATTCTAAGAATTCTGTGAAAATTTTCTTTTTACCTTTTTCTATAATCTAAAAAATTATTATTCATTCGTATTAAAAATCATGATATTCAAATTTAAGATCAATACCACCTTTAAAGGTAAGCAATTACAAATACAAATAAAACAAACTTAAGTAAAAACAATATAGACAAGAGAAGACCAACTATAGAAAGTAGTCAAACAAGCCAAGTGATTGACTAAGGATGAGTTTGTTTTTGTTTTTTCTTCTAATTCCTACTTTATTAATTAGTTATAGAGTTTTGTTTTTTCATATAGCCTTATAAAGGCTTTGGTATAATGAACTAGAAAATAAGATTTTGATATTTTCTTTCATAATGAATTTAGTAAGTTTTTCTCCTAACCATTATTCTCATTAATCTTAGTTAAAACTATGGTGGATAATCCTTTTGTTTAGATCTTGTACATCATATCGATGTACATATGGGGGATCAATGTAATTGGCCGATCATGTATGGTAAGTGTTTTGGTTAACCTTTGAGAATCCTTAAGATGATGACAATTATACAAATGAGATAGAGAAGGAATAGACAAGCTCTATATCAGTGTGTGCTTATGATAATGAATAGAATTCAATACACTCAAGTGCTTTGATTCATCCCTCACTAAATAATCGATTTGATCTTTCATAGAGGCATTTCAACAATGTTTCTGCATTGCTCCCAACTTAGAAATATGCAATAATGTGTTGAAATGAGAATGTTAACCTCCTATTTATAGATTTTGCATGCTGATTTAGACTATCAAATCATTTTGAGATAGATGGCCAAAATCTTTTGTTGTGGTAGCTATAGGATTGCTTCTAATAATCCAATTGTTAATATCATTCCTTCTTTTCTTATATATAGGCAGGAGCTTTAGCAGTGGCTTCTATCAAGCCTAGTTTTTTTCTCTTCCAGTTTCTTATAAATAAGTCTTCTCTAAACCGATCGATATTAAATCTTACCAATTTAATACTAATCATCAATTGAGGTTTAAAAAAAATTGATTTTTTATATCTTAAAAACGCTTTTGAATTGCCACTCAATTGCAGTTGGGAAAAAAAATTTAAGTGTTGGTTATAACCGATTGAGTAGATTGGTTTTAACTTAACTACTGATCTAACAACAAAATCAATTTTATAAAATAGTTATAAAAACTAGAGAAACAAGTTCGAAGGTTAGGGTTTTTAAACTTTTACAAATATCATTAACTTTCCAAATTTAATCTTAATCTTAAAATCACTTTTCAGAAAAGACTATTCTACTAAGCAAAAATCGATTTATTGGTTAAGTGAACTAAATAATTTAAGTAATCTCTAAATGGAAAAAATTGGTTTTTTGTTTTTTACCGTCGTCTTGTAGATGCCTACTTACTCGCTATTGAAGATCAAATGAACGTAGTTTTTTTATTTAAAAACTTTAGTGAGTTGATCAGTTTTATTTTTCTTTAAAAATAGGTTAACGTTTTACCCATTTCAATTTAATTGAAGAAATTTTTCTAAAGATCCTAATCTAGGTTTTATTTAAAAAATTATAAATAAGGTCCTAATTTTGAAAAAAGGATAGATTGCTTTTTATTTATTTAAAAAATAATAATTTTTCTAAGTGATAGAATAACTTTATTGTTTTTATTTTATTATTTTTATTTATTTATTATTATTTATTACCAAAAATAGAAAAAGCAAAACTTATCTTTTTCTTGTTCTTTTTTTTTTTACAACTTGTTATTACATTTACAAAGAAAATAAAATAAATAAAGGCTACAGATCGAGTTGACTTGGATTGGCTATGATCAGCTTTGGTCGACTCGGATTGACTTAGGGAGTCAGATTAAAGTGTCTAACTTAGGGTTTTTGAATGTGAGGAATCTGATGGTGGTGGTGGTGGTTTTCGCCAAAAACTACTAGGAGGACGCTATCCTAGAGAGAGAGAGATCGTACTAGAGAGAAAAAGTATGGTATGCGTGTTACTTGGACAGATTCTTGTGTTTGTGTGTGTTGAAAATGAAGGATAAACCCTTATTTATACTATTAGCATGAAGCTTAAGTTAAGAAAGTTGGGAATAGAATTAAATCATTGAAATTCATTAATGGGTTTTGACTTGAAATATGAATTTTTTTTTCCATTTTTGAGCTCAATTTTAATTGCATAGATGATTGAATTTAGACAAATTTTAAGATAAATTCAAAAGTAGATCATACGTATTATATGATTCCATCATTTATTCGGTGAACTCGTATAATAAATCAATCAAAATGGCCTTAAACAAAGCATGTGAGGAAAAGAAAAAACTAGAAACAAGGAGCTAAAACTATGAAGAAGAAGGAGGAAGGGGGTATAGGTCGCGTATGATGTACATGCCATGTGCCCCCATGCGTACATACACTACACGCACACATTCGAAAAATAAAAAGGGTACACTAGACGCACCCCTGTTCTCTAATCAGGGCATCTCCCTGATTACTTAGTGCTACTGTCAGTGATGATTGTTTTTAGAGCCCCATATCAAGCCAAGATATCTCTCTTGATGAACTTAACTATGACTCCTTTAGTAACCCTCAAGTAAGATGATTCCTCAACCCATTTACTAAAGTAATCAATGGCAACCAGTATAAAGCGATGCTCATTTAATGCTTTTGGAGTAATCAAGCCGATTATATCTATTCCCCACATTGAAAAAAGATACAATTCTTAGAATGTATGTAATTCTTGAGGTGGGGTATTTATCTTATTTGCATAAACTTGGTATAAGTAACAATGCCTGATGTGCTTGATGTAATCGCTTTCCATTGTTGACCAGTAGTACCCTAACCTCATAATTTTCTTAGCTAGCATGTAATCCTTCATGTGAGAGCCATATACTCCTTCGTGTACTTTTTTCATCAACATCTCAGCCTCCTTGTTGTCTACACACTTAAAAGCGTATTGTCACAAGATCGTCGATACAAATTGGACTCACGTATTAAGAATTGAGTTGCTAATCTCCTGATCATCTTTCTATCCTTCTTTTCGGCCTCATCAAGGTATGTGCCTTGTTGTAAGAACATTTTAATATGATAGTATCATGGCTTATGGTCATTCATACCCTCAATTGCTAGATAGAACGCAGGCTTGTCTTCAATTTCAACAGTGAGGGGCTGAATCTTGACTCCACTAGATATCTGTATCATATATGCTAAAGTTGCTAAGGCATTAGCAAATTGATTCTAAGTCCTTAGTATGTAATTGAAAGTGATTTCTTTGAATTTTTCTATCAATTCAGTCAAGTACATGTGATAAGGTACCAGTTTGGAATCTTTTATCTTATACTCTCCCTGAGCTTAGTTGATAATGAGTGAAGAGTCCCCATACACTTCTAATTATTAAATATGTTTATCTAAGGCCATTTTAAGTACCACGATGTATGCTTCGTACGAAGCAATATTATTAGTATATGATAAACGAGCCTTATAGCCACAAGGTACTGCGTACCTTCAAGGGATATCATTATTGTCCTAATTCCATACCTAGATACGTTAGTTGCCACATCGAAAAAGATCTTTCACATTAGTGGTTCATCATCTTCTCTTTTATTAGAACTTCCTTTGATTGCTAAGATACTTTCATCGAGGAAATTGACTTGTACCTCTTGAAGGGTATTATCGAAAAGATTTTCTACTAACTAATCTGCTAGAGCTTACCCCTTGATAGCATTCCAGTTTACATATGTAATGTCAAACTCTGATAGTAATATTTACCATTTTGAGATTCTGCCAATTAGAGTTGGTTTGTCTATCAAATACTTTAGGGGATTGTACTAAGTTAGTAATTCAACTTGCTAGTAAAGTATATATTATCTGGGCTGATGTATTACCCCGACCAAAGCATAGTAGGTTCTTTCAATTTCCGAGTATTTCTATTCCCTTTTAGTAAATTTCTTGCTCAAGTAATATATAGCTGGTTCTTTTCCTTCCTCATCTTTCTAGTTAAGCATATACCCCATGGATTCTGGTAATATTGTCAGGTATAGAAATAAAGGCTTCCTAGGTTTTAGAGTAACCACATTGAAGGGTTCATGAGGTACTCTATGATCGTTGTAAATGCTTGTTGGCATTCTTTGTCCCAATTGATCTTGACATTTCTTTTCAACAATTTAAATAAGGGATGATACTTGTCTATGAGTTGAGATATAAATTGGGCTATGTAGTTTAAATGGCCCAACAAGCCTTTGATTTCTTTGAGTGTGCATAGAGGAGGCAAGTCGACTATTGCTTTGACTTTATCAAGGTCCACTTCGATACCCCTTTGGCTAATTATAAAACCCAATAATTTTCCTGAAGTTACTTCGAAGGTACACTTCTTTGAGTTGAGCTTCAATTGGAATTTTATCAACCTATCAAATAATCTCCTCAGATTATTCATATGATTTTCTCCTTCCTTAGACTTCACAATCATATCATCAACATATACTTCAACTTCTTTATGCATCATGTCATGAAAGATTGCAACCATGGGTCTTTGGTAAGTTAACCCAACATTTTTAAGTCCAAAAAGCATTACTTTACAGCAAAATGTGCCCTAAGTTATGATAAATGCGGTCTTAGCTTTATCTTCTTTAGACATTCAAATTTGATTATATCTAAAGAACCCTTCCATGAATGAGAAAAGATGGTCCCCGGCCATGTTATCAACCAAGACATCAATGTGGGGTAAGGGGAAATTATCTTTAGGGGTTACTTGATTGAGGTCTCGAAAATCTACGTACACTCTAACTTTTCCATTCTTCTTCATTATTAGCACAACGTTGGCTACCTTCTTAAGATAATCAGTTACCTCAATGAAACCGATCTCTAGTAATTTTCTAACTTCTTCCTTAATTTTCAACAGGACATCCAGTCAAAACCTTCTTAACTTCTGTTTCTTAGGTTTGATATCCTCTCGCGTGGGTAAGCAATGGACCATGATTGATGGATCTAATCTGAGCATATCTTCATAAGATCATGTAAACACATCTTAGTATTTAGATAATAGTGTAGTCATTTCATCCTTTTGTTCTTCTTTCAAATTCCCTCCAATTTTCAAAGTTTTGGTATTTTCATCAATCCTAACATTGATCGTCTCAATCAGCTTGTCAATGGAAATTCTACTCATTTCATGTTTTTGCCAACTTTCTTACATATCACTATGGTTATTAACATCACTCCCGATGACTAACCCAATAAGGCCGGAAGTGATATCAATATTTTCATCACCTATCTACATAAGGTATTCATAGCCTTTATTCAGTGCATTGGATCTAGGAAAAAGAAAAGTATGTAAAGGCAAGAGTGTAAGTAAGGAAGAAGTGAAGACAAAGGAGACCGATTCATATTTGGAAGAAATTTCTTTGAGTACAACACTGTAGAATAAAGATAATTATTACAAAACTCTATAAAATATTAGTCCGTAATTCATCCTTTACCCTAGAGAAGACTTATTGTTATGTATAGGGATGGAGAACTAATTATCCAAGTATTGAGACTTATTGGATGGGCCAACAATTTTATTTATACTAGATGTCCTCTTTGGCAAGCTCTAAATTTTGGACATCAGCTTAGATGAAAGTTTCTAACAACAGTGAGAAGGTCGTTGGGGCACGATACAACCTATCACCTCTTCTACCCTTAGCTTACATTTTTTGCAACTCTTCCATCGAAGTTGGGATGTAGCCTAACCCATAGGTACTAAACTAGCCTTCTTTAAATTTCGACCTCTCATCATTGTCCCATTTAGTAATCATAGACACCTCTTCTAACATTTGGAGCCCAAAGTCTTCTTGCTCCTCAGTGCCAATATAAGGTATGATTGTTTCTTTATATATTTTGTAATCCTAGTCATCCAAAATCATTATGACTTGGCCATTAGAGATGAACTTAACCTTTTGATGAAGACTAGAAGGTATGACCCCTGCTGAATGTATCCGAGGTCTTCCTAATAATAAGTTGAAGGTCCTTGAGATGTTCAAAACTTGGAATCGGATGTCGAATGTATGTAGGCCAATATCAACTGGTAAGTCGATCTTCCATATAATTTCTCTTTTGGATCCATCAAAAACCTTGATTGTTGTAGAATTAGCTTGATAACGGTTGTATCAATGCCTAATAGATCTAGGGTGGCTAAAGGGCAGACATTTAAGGATAAACCATTGTCAATGAGGACCTTTGTTGTGATGATGTTGTTTACCTTTATTATTATGAATAGAGACTTAGTATGTTGGTTACCTTCTTTACCCAATCCCTCAATGTTCTGAAAAAAGCTTCCTGATAGGGTTCCAACACCTTCAATAAACTCACAAGAGATATTTGTGCTAGAGTCTCAACGAGCTGATCCATTACTTTATACTCATTAGACTTGATTATTTTGGTCAAGGCAAATAATACTTCTTTATGTTTAGTCAGTTCATTGTTTGTCCTTTCCAGTATAGCCTTCTTTTTTAGATCTTCCCTTAGATCGTAAATTTTACCAAAGCGAGTAATCCCTCCTACAAGTGAGCTCAATTGCCCCCGATTTACTGCTTGGTAATTAAGAGGGGCAGTTTTATAATTTTTGAAGGCTACAGGCACATAGAAGTTGTACCTTTTAGTATGTGGAGTTTGCTTCTCCTCTTATTTATAGAATCTATAGACCCTGGGCTCTTAGTTGAAACCGATCATGTTGATGGCGGGATCTGAGTCGTCAAATATCATATTGATAATGGGCCTATGGTTAAGCAAAGGGTTGTTGTTGATGTTTGGAAATAAAGCCTCTACGAAGTCCAGTTAGACTATACCTTTGTCGATTAAATCTTGAATTTTATTTCTTAATCTCTAGGATTAGTCAGTTGAATGGCCCACTTGACCTAGATGATATTGATACCTTACATTAGGATAAAAAAAAATCCTAGCCTATTCCTTTCAATGGGAGCTTCAGAATGGAGTAGATTATCTTTTCTTAGTCTTTCAAGTATCTAGCTAAGTGGAACAGGTATTTTAATGAATTATCTTAGGGCCCTACTAGCTTGTGGTTGGCTTCTATACTGCTCTTGAGCTAGCGAAGGATTTTCCTTGAAAGAAACCCGGGTGTTAGTTCTGGTATTTGAATTGACTATGCTGATAGTAGGTTCTCTAGGCTTGTTAGTAATGGGTTTAGCAAAAGATGGTCTTCTATCTAATGGTTCTTGTAACTTACCAAAGGAAACGACACTTTCGATCCAATACCCTATTGCTATTACTTTTGTAAAACTAAAAGATGCTTACCTAATCAAATGTGAGAAATAGGGTCTCTCGAGAGTGTTGATAAAAGTTGAAGTTAACTCTTTCTCAGTCATGGGGTTGGATACCCTTGCAGTTAAAAACCTTCACCTTTGGGCATATTCTTTAAGAGATTCATTGTACCTCTTCCTTAAGGCAATTAAATCCATCATGGTCGATGCTACTTCAACATTAAACCTATATTGCTCATAAAATGCCCTAGCCAACTTCTTTTATGTGTTTATCCGGTTCAGATCCAATTAGGCTTACCAAGTTAAAGCAAGGCTTGTCAGGCTGTCCTGAAAAATTTAGACCATGAGTTGATCATATTGTACATACTTGCCCATTTTGCGTACATATAGTCTACTATGTAGTTTAAGGCACCCAATTCCATTATACTTCTTAAAGTCAGGTACTTTAAACTTCTCTAGGAAACTTCCATAGTCATAAGCAAAAAAAATTGTTATACCAACTTGCTCAAATCCATCATACCCTTCAAAACTTTTCATCTTTTCAGTGATTTGTTAAGTCAATTATCTTTCAAGTTCTTTCAATCTATCCTGATCAGCTTCAAGCTTTGAGTTGACTAGAAATGAGTAAGTGTTTGGTTTGAAAGTCAAGTTGATCTTCGGAAAGAACCTTTCTGTCTTAAAGGTTTCAAAGGTCTAGCTAACTTTAGGATAGGCTTCTTTTGCTTCAGGAAATGGAGCTTCAATGTTCTTTCCATATCGAGCTTTGGAATTTTCTTTGTTTGCTAAAGTTATGGACCTGAATAAGACGATGCTGTTAGCAAGGAAGCTCAATTGATCTACAATCTTCCCTACTATCGTCCAAAGAGCGAAACCTTAGCTTAGTGAGTTGTTGGTGTTGGTGTTGTCATTTCCTTGGTTAGCTAATTTGGTTTAAGTGTAGGTTTAGATAAGACTTCTCTGAAAGGTTTGACGCTTAGGAGCTATCTTAGCAACCTGGTTTAGGATCGCTTCTCAATAAGTTAGCACATGAATATTTTAATTTTTTGAAAATACGGAACTAAAATAAATGAATGAAATGCAAGTATGCCATACGGATAAAAAGGAAGGGATTGACGATTGATTGACAAAACAACAAGTTATTTATTCTTCAATTCCTAAAGTTTTATTACATAAAGGAAAATAAAAATACAAATTCATCTAAACTAATCTTCTTTTCTTCTATGGGCTGAATGACATTTTCTTCTCCTAGTTGCTAAGTTTGATAGCCACTACTTTATCCTGCTTTTGCTTATGCTCAATTACTTCTTGGGTCATCTTCAACTAATGTTCCAAGGCACACAATCTTTGCCTAGACTCCCGAAAGAGGTTTTCCCATCTGCCTTTTTAATCGTAGTGGACTTCCACACAAGCTTTTACCTAGTCCATGTAGGTCACCATTTCAAAGCAAGCATTTGCGGGGGAAGGTTAAAGGACTTCTAATACCCGATACTACATTATGTCTGCCTTGTGAAGTTGATCATATAAGTACTCTTTGGTGACTCGGTGTTTGTTTACTTCTCTTATGAATTTGCTCAAATCGATGTTAAGGCTTATAATCTTAGTATCCTACCAAGCTTTGATCTTGCAAAGCTTAAATACCTTTTCTGTAGAGTGAAGCTCTTCGAGGTTAAGGGTGAATGGCTCCAATGAAGACGTGTGAATTATATCCTAGATCCCCCCAAACTGCCTCACTATGTTGTTTGGATAATAGCCTGTACATCAACTTATTCTAATCAATGGTATGATATGATAATCTTTACAAACCGGTATGACATGATAATCTTTATAAACCGGTATGACATGATAATCTTTACAAACCAGTATGACCTTAATGTAATTGCTCCATCTAGCGGTCCATAGTATGTCTTCAACTCGGAAATCTTGTAGAAGTTCTATCTAGAGTAGGATCAGAATATCTTTCGGTAGTTTGATCTTATCAACGAAAGAGTCAATAAGATCAATCTTATTAGTGAATGCACCCCTCATCAAATCTAACCTAAAGCATTTGATATGGTTGACAAGCTATACCATTAATAGTGCCATACTTAACCTAAGATTTCTACAACCTATTTTCTTAAGGAAATTAAGGTTCTTTATTTGTTCAACAAGTATGGTAGGAATATAAGACTTCTCTTCCCAAAATTGAGCCACTAATTCCGCCACCCTAAAATGTATAAGGAAAGATCTACTTGGAAATAAGATGATGGAAAATACAACTGATTTATAGGCGTTAATTCAATTCTCCCTCCAATTACCAAGAAATAGAACCCATTTGTTAGAGTTGGGTTTGTTCTAGAACCAATCGACTAGATCTCATATCTTGATAGCATATTTGTTGCAATTATTTAAGGCCTCATTTATTTTGATCTTACATATTCCCAAGAATTTTGAAAAAATGTAGGCCAGACCGAAGATGAGTTTTAGAACATATATTTCATCTAAGGGAAGGGCTTGAAGTAGTTGGGTATATTCTTCTAGAGTTAAGCTGACTAAGTGTCGCCTAAAACGAAATGTGACTTCTTTGGGCTCCCAAAAATGGACTAAGGCCCTCACTAATGTGATGTTAACATTTACCTTGGATAGTGAGAGTATATGTCTAATCTTATTGGTAATGAACTTTTGTTCTCTTAGGTTGAAGGTCTGAAACTACTGATTGAGTATAGGCTTTGGGTTTATGGGCTCGTAGACATGAATCTCTTTGGCAAAGACCTTGGTATTGGATGAGCTAGCCATTTCTGAAAGATTTCAAGGAAAACATAAATTACAAAGGAAAGAATATTTACATCTAAAGAAGTTACAAAAGATTTTCTATGTATATGAATTCTAGGAAAAATACAAGGAAAGAAACTCCGAGTTTGTCCTTTTTTTTTCTTTTCTTTTATAATAATGTTGCCTTATTAGTTATTCATCGATCCTGAAGAATGTATGCAAGAAGGGTAGGTTTTAGAGGTCCTTAAACTCTGTGACCTCATACGTTTCTAAAAAACGATTCCTTGGTCATATCGAAATTTAGGTAGGGTAGCTTAATCGACCCCAAGTGGTGGATGCTCCACTACATCCGGAACTTACATAATGGCTCTTTGTCCTAAGATCCTAAGATTACTCGAGTTCAATTATGTCTATCATGCATTTATGGTACATAAAATAAGTCCCTCCTAAATAGTTAATTAAAACTAAACCTATAAAAACGTTAGTACAATTTCGGTACAAATAACAAAGAATGAATAAGTAAATGAATTGCACCAAGGTGATTTTCAAAGATTAATTTTAATTTTAGAAAGTTGAATGGCTAACTCTCTTGACGATCCCCAATGAAGTTGCTAAGCTATCAAGCATGGTTTTTTTCCTCCCGGTTTTTTATAAATAAGTCTTCTCTAAACCAATCAGTATTAAACCCTACCCATTTAATATTGATTATCGACTAAAGTTTAAAGAAAACCAGTATTTTATATCTTGAAAACGCTTTGGTGTTACCACCCAATTGGAGTTAAGAAAAAGAGTTAAGTTATAACCAATTAAGTGACTCGGTTATAACTTAACTACTAGTCTAATGATAAAACCAATTTTATAAAATGGTTTTAGAAACTAGAGAAACAGGTCTAAGGGTTAGGATTTTTAAACCTTTATGGGAACTATTAACTTTCTAAACTTAATCTTAATCTTAAAATTGCCTTTCAGAAAAGACTATTCTACCAAGCAAAAATTGATTTATTGGTTAAGTAAATCGAATAATTTAAGTAATCTATAAATGGAAAAAATAGGTTTTTCGTTTTTTACCATCAGCCCGTAGGTATCTACGTACTCACTATTCAGGATCAAACATAATTAGTTCTTTTATTTGAAAACTTTAGTAGGTTAATCGGTTTTAGTTTTGAAAAAAAAAAGATCGAGTTTGCGTTTTTACTCGTTTCAATTTACTTAAAGAAATTTTTCTCAAGGTCCAGTTTTTTATATCTTGAAAACGCATTAGAGTCGCCACCCGACTTGAGTTAGAAAAAAAAGTTAAGTTATAACCAATTGGTTGGATTAATTATAACTTAGCTATTAGTCTAAAGATAAAACCAATTTTATAAAACGGTTTTAGAAACTAGAGAAATGAGTCCGAAGGTTAGGATTTTTAAATCCTTACAAGTACTATTAACTTTCCAAATTTAATGTTAGCCTTAAAATCACTTTTCAAGAAAGACTATACTACCAAGTAAAAATCGATTTATTGGTTAAGTGAATCGAATAATTTAAGTAATCTATAAATAGAAAAAAATAGGTTTTTCATTTTTTGTCATCGCTCCATAGATGTCTATATACTCGCTATTCAGGATCAAATGTACATAGTTCTTTTGTTTGAAAACTTTAGCAAGTTACTAGGTTTTAATTTTGAAAAAAAAAAAGATCAAGTTTACATTTTTACCTGTTTCAATTTATTTAAAGAAATTTTTCTAAAGGTCTTAATTGGGGTTTTATTTGGAAAATTCTAAATAAGGTCCTAACTTTGAAAAAAGGATAGATTATTTTTATTTATTTAAAAAAAATAATCTTTTTAAGTGATAAAATAATTTTATTATTTTTATTTATTACTATTTTTTATTATTTACTACCAACAGAAAAAGTAAAACTTAGCTTTTTGTTATTCTTTTTCTTTCTTTCTATTTTCTCTTTCTTTTTCTTTTCTTTTTTTTTTACAACTTATTATTACATTTACAAAGTAAATAAAATAAATAAATAAGGCTAAACTAGGTCAGCTTCGAGTTGGCGCTCAATCAGCTCTAGTTAGCTTAGATTGACTCAAGGAGTCAAATTAAAGTGTTTAATATGAGGTTTTTGGGTATGAGGAATTTGATGGTAGTGATGGTTTTCGCTAAAAACCGTCGTAGAGGACACTATGGCAGAGAGAGATCGTGTTAGAGAGAGAAAGTGTAGTATGTGTATTGTTTAGAGAGATTCTTGTGTTTGTGTGTATTAAAAATGAAAGACAAACCCCTATTTATACTATTGGCATGAAGCTTAAGTTGAGAAAGTCGATAAAATTGAATTAAATCGTTAAAATTTATTAATGGGTTTTGACTTAAAAATGAATTTTTTTTCTGTTTTTTAGCTCAATTTTAATTGCATAGATAATTGAATTTAGATGGATTTTGGGATTAATTCAAAAGTAAGCCATGCACATTACATGATTTTACCATTAATTTGGAGAAATCATGTAATAAAATTGATTAAAAATGGCCTTAAACATAGCATGCAGGGAAGGGAAAAAAATGGAAATAAGGAGTTGAAATTGTAAAGAAGGAGGAAGGCGACGCAGGTTATGTGCGGGTATATGCTACGTATACATTTGAAAAATAAAAGGGGTATGTTGGACACGCCTCTACTCTCCAATCAAGGCATCACGCTATTTAATGTTTTGCGGACTAATTTCTAGTCCACATCGAACTATATTATTTTGTTTTTTAAGAAAATATATATTAAATAAATACTTATTAAAAAGAAACCTTATCTTCAATACATCCATATTTTTGCTTTCAAAAAGAAAAAGCTCTTTGCACCTAGTGAGATTCAAACTTGGGTGTCCTTGTTATTTATGCATATGTAGCCATTAGCTTGTGCTTTATCCATATGTGCAATTGGACTAGGTTAGTTTAGGGTAGATTCAAATCTAAACTTAAGCCCAACGATCCTTATTATTTTTTATCAAAATTAAAAACTCTACTCTTTTATAAATTTTCTAAATCCTTTATTTTTCTATTTTCTTAATTTTTTAGCTTTCTTAAATTTTCTACCTTTTTTTTTTTTTGCATTTTTTCGCAATTTAGGACCTTTACCTTATTAAAAAGAAGAGAGGGGGGGGTGGAAAAATTAGGTATCTATAAGCTTAATAGCTTTTAAGATTAGAAAAGAAGTCTAAATTCTTTATAAAGATCCATCATCATTATAAAATAAGCTAAAACACTATTTAAACTTTCTTAATTCTTTTCAAGCTGAATAAAACCCAAATGAGCTCAAAAGGAACCCTTTTTTAGTCTACATTTTGTACACTAGAAAATGAGTAAGGTAGAACATAAAAAAACCAATCTAGTAATTCCTATTTCGAATCTACTAAGTCAAGTCTTTCTAAAATATGCCCCATTAGACTCGCTTTTCTAAATCATGTCACTAACCTATTAAATTGTCCATGATATTAAATTAAACTAATAGACCTATCGTTGAAATGGTCCTCTATGGTATCTACTTGTTGAGATTGGTTTTTTACCCTCCCAGTTCTTTAGAAATTAAGTTTTTTCTAAACTGATTAGTACTAAACTCTACCCATTTAATATTGATTCTCGACTAGGATTTAAAGAAAAACCGTCTCTTTTTTAAAACAACTTTAGAGTTGCTACCTAACCAGAGTCGAGAAAAATAGTTAAGTTATAACTAATTGGATGGATTGGTTATAAATTAGCTACTGGTCTTAAAAAAAAAAACGATTTTTGAAACAGTTTTTTGAAAACAAAAAATTTAGCTTCGAGAGTTAAAGATTTAAACACTTATGGGTACTATTAACTTTCCAAAATTAAAATTAAACTTAAAAATTAATTTTAATTTTAAAAGAAAAAAATTAGTTATTGGTTACTCTAATTAGATAAACAAAATAATCTAAACTAAAGAAAAAAGGGAAATTAGTTTTTTTATTTCATTTTTATCGTCATTCCGTAAGTGCCTACGTATCCGCTATTCGGGATCAGATGTATGTAGTTCTTTTTCATAAAACTTTAGTGGGTGGGTTTGATTTTAATTTTTGAAAACAATCGAGTTTATGGTTTTTACTCAATTTGGTTTATTAAAAAAAAATCTAAAAAGGGTCCTATATTGGATTTTATTTTTTGGAAATTCTAAATGATCCTTAATTTGGAAAAATGGTTGATTTATTTTTATTTCATTTTTGGAAAATCAATTTTTCTAAGTGATAAAATAATTTTATTATTTATTTATATTTATATTTATTACTTATTCCTTTTGCTTTTTTATTTTTTATTTTTTGGCTAAAACGTGAAAATAAAAACCAAACTAAATACTTCTTCCGTTCTTTTTTTTTCCTCCTTTTTTTTCTTTTTCCTTTCTCTTTTTTTCATATTACATTTACAATTATATATATACAAAAAAACAACTAAATGATAAAGTAAAAACAAACAAATAAATAAAGTAAAATAGAAAAAAAAAAAGACAAAAGGATCCGACTCAGTAGGTGTGTATAGGTCAGACCTAGGTTAGATTTCAAGTAGGATCATGGGTCTTCAGGTCAGGTTGTACGGATCACTAATGGTAGCCATAGCAAGGCTCTATTCGGCTTGCTTCAACCACCAAAACGAGTGGGTGAAGGTTTTTTTATGAGTTTTGGATTGGGAATGGGGGGGATAGGTTCAGTGTCGTACCGTTTTGAAGTAGTATGGGTAGTCATCGGAGAGGAGCGGTGGTGGTGGTTCTTAAGGAACTCTAAAGGTGGATGCTAGGTGCATGTGATTTGTTGGGTAAAGGTTCTTAAGGCTAAAGAGCATCGTACTGGGGTCAGTTTGACTTAATGAAGGTCGGAGTTAGTAATTTGAGAAGGGGTAGCTACGGTGGTTAGGGTTTAGGTGATGATTACTGGTGGCACCACTAGGGGCCACAGCGGGGGTCGAAAGAGGTTGGGTTGGAGAGCCTAAGCTCAGGCAATGCTCCTATGGTGGTGATTTAGCTAGAACTTGAGAGGACATAGAGAATCTAAGAGAGAAAGAGTGAGTTAGAGAGAGAAAGATTGTAAAAATGAGAGAAAGGGCTTTGGAGTTGATTGTGAATGATTGTGTATGGTTGTGTGTATCTGTATGAACTCCCCAAAGCTCCTTTTATACTTAAATTGTTCTCAAAAAACACAGAAAGCTCGGATCAAACTAATGAAGAACGCCTAGAAAAACAGTTTTTTTTCTTATTTTTAGAGCTCAAATTGGATGCACTTTTGATTGTATTTAGACATGTTAAAGGGCTTAATTCATACTAGGCTAGGTCTAGTTTGCAATTTTGCCATTAATTTGGTGAAATTGCAATAAGAAAAGGTTCAAAAATCGTGTTGAAGTTGGCTGTCTGAAGAGAAAAGTGTTGGAAATTTGGAGAAAAATGAAGGAAAGAGAGGAAGAGAGAAGGAAAGAGAGGAAAATGAAGGGAAAAGGTAAGAGAGGGAGGGAAAAAAAAAAAGGCTGATGTACCGCCACATCAGCCTCGCCAGCCAACCTCGATGTGCCAAGTATCATTACATGACACGTGGCAACTGGCATGATATGCCATGTAGCTAACATATGGCGCCACATCAGCATGTCGTCTAATCCCATCCCACCATGTATCAAAACACATGGCACAATTAGATCCCGACATATGGCAGTCTTTAATGTAATTGAAAACAAAATAAGAAAAAGGCCTACTTACTTTTGCTAAGCTTCGAACCCAAGATCTCATGCTTAATGCTAATGTTATGTCCATATGTTTAACCAATAGGTCATTGGCCTGTGCCTGTTCATATATAAAATTAAATTGCACATATGGATTAGGTCAACCTAGACTAAATTTAAATCTAAGCTCAAGTCTAGCAGTCTTGTATTCAAATTTGTTTATATTAAAATCTTATTCTATTTAAACAACCTAAAAAATTTATTATATTATAAATTCCTTATTTTTAAATTTTCTATGACTTTTCAAATTTCTTATATATTTTCCTAAATTTTTCCCTTTTTTTGTATTTTTTTCTAAATTTCTTATTTTTTGGGCTTTTTCCTATTTTTCTATTTTTCTAGAATTCCTATTTTTTTTCTAAATTTCTTCATTTTTTTAGTTTTCTTTAATTTTTTATTTTTTTATTGTTTTTTAATTTAGGACCCAATAACCTAATTTAAAAAATTAAAATGGCAAAAATTAGATATCTACACTACTTAACAACTCATTATTGAAATCCATCCATCATATCAAACTTCTTTAATGACCTAACAATAATCTATGATCATACATCATATCACTCCTAAGAATTAATCAAACCCATTTGTCTCAATATTTTGTGCATCATGTCCAATATACAATTCCTCTTTATCATATTACTTTTACTCATTCACAAGAATGCAAAATACCTAAAAATATAGACCCTTTCTCTTATGGAGGCCCCTAAATCCCATTTTACCTATCCATAACTGTCTCTTGATATAGTTCAATTCAAGTCCTTAGATTTGGATCATATCATTAGAGCCATAGATGGACAAATATCCTTTGAAGAGAATTTATGGTAATTGTTGGGTTCCTTTATCAAATTCAAATTAAGGTTAGAGTTTGTGGTTGAAAAGAAGTATTTACACTTGGTTAATTAATTTTTGGTGGAAAAAGTGGACTATTAAGATTCATGTTGAGATTAACCAAAGAACTATTGGTTAGTCCTTCTTAGTTCTATGGAACTTTTGGTACAATTTAATGGAGATGATATTATGCTGTGTATGATTATTTGTAAGACCCCACCTCTCAAGGTGTCTACTTAATGTTTTCTTAGCTCTTGGTGCCCATGAGATGGTTCATTATGTCATCCCCAAGTTAGTAGTAAGGTTAATCCTATAATCAACCTATTAAACTAACTTTATGAGATACTAAGTTTTCTAGATTTCTCTTTATTGATATCAAATAATATAGTAGAAACCATTCAACATGGACCCTTTTTAAAGTATTACAGTTCAAATTTTCTTTACATTGCATACCCAATTGAGAACTACACCTTACATTATAATTACTACATGAATTCCTTATAGCACAATACAAAGATCTTCTCATAAAGTTACATCCTAAAACTCAATGCATATTCTATAACCAATTGCTCTCATAAATCTATCACAGCTTCTGAATCCTAGTTACTTTGTCTTTAGTACCTAGGTTAAATAAGCTAACATCTCAACTTATGTTAAGCTAAGTGACTATAATTATAAACACAAGAGAACAACGCAATGAATTAGATTTTACTATAAAATGTGTGTTGTATGTATGTGTACGTGTGTAACATATACTCAATAATCCCATCATTATTATTAACCCAGCACATCTGCATATTTACTTGGTTAACAAGCATATGCAACAATACATGCATCTTACGAATGTTGGCAAGGGTGTACTTAGGAGCTCAGTAATTACTAGGGCTTACCGTAAGAGATAGTAATTAGATGAATCCTTCGAAACATTGAAGAAAGAGGAAGTGGGTCAGTAAACACAGTAGCTTTCGTGAAGTTGCTATCCACATATGACTCACAAGGAACACTACACGACTTAGTATTTCACTTGATATGACGTACACGCTGAGACTAAGATCCACTTACCATTAATCTTGAGTTATCGAGCAAGATTAGAAAGGAGTGTAAAAAGGATGTATTTAGAGAATGATGTCTCGCAAGAACAAGAATATTCATTAACAATGATATGTAAGATAATTTCGGCTACAAAAGATAAGAACTATTTGTAATAAGTCCTTAAGGCAACAAGAAAATATGTGCAATTACAAAAAAGGGTAATACAAGAATAATAACCCAGTATATAGTTATTAAAATTGCGAGTCAAAGTTAAGATTCTATTAGTTTATGATTTTATAATATTTTTCTTAATTAAAATGAATATAAAATCATTTATGTGAAACTTTTAATAGAATTATGAACTTTCATATACAATTCTATAAGTTTACAATTCTACTGATTTTGTATGATTTTATATAATTCTATATATATATATTAACAGTAGAATCGCAATTTTGATAACCATGATTGCTAAAAAGGGTAAATGAGACAATTACTATACAGAGAATATAGTATAATGTCAAGAAAAATGAATGATAGGTGTCGTGTAGCTATTGTATCCATGTTTTGGACTCTTAGGTATTGTAATCGAGCTAATCTAGTACTATGATAAGTTTGTAGTAGAAGGTCCTTCTATCCAATGGCATAGGTCTTGTAGATATGAATCAAGGACATTATCCAAGGCAAGAGTTTAAGTAAAGTAGAGTATGTTCAAGCTGAGGCTTTAGAGAATTCTTTCACAGCTCTTCCATATACTAAAGCTTATCCTTAGTAGGTTGAGAAGATAGGATCCTCCTAGTTAAAGATTGTAGGCCTTGGAGGAGGGCACGAGTAAGAGGTCTAAGGGTTAGCAATCCATCAGCTCCCGAAGGATGTTGAAGATTTGCCCTCCAATCTTGATCGGCTTCCTCCTCAAGTACATAAGACGTCAAGTTGATGACGTTGAAAATCAAAGACACATCATATCCTTCGGTTAGCTCTAGCTCATAAGCATTATCATTTATGCATTGAAGAATCTTGAAAGGGCCATCTGACTTGGGTGATAATTTGTTTGTTCTCTTCCTTAGGATTTGCTCCTTATTGAGGTGAATCCAAATAAGGTCTCTTAGGCTGTAACTAATTCACCTTCTTCCTCAACTTCCTTGCTCTCTTCATCGAGCAATTGTTTTGGCTAATTACTTAGCAACCTTCTTGTGTAGTTTCTGAAGTTCCTTATCTCATTAAGATCGGTCTCATTGTTTCTTCTAAGAGTTAAGTTGTTAACTATGTCCCATGGAAAGCCGGGGATGATGTTGTAGACAGCCTCAAAGGGAGATTTGCCTGTGGAGTTATGGGTCTAGTGATTGTAAGTGAATTCAATGCTTGGTAGACATAAATCCCAATCATGAAGATTCTTTCCAACTATGGCTTAAAGTAAACTTCTAACTATTCTATTCACGAATTCAATCTAACCATTTGTTTGAGGATAGTAGGAAGTGCTAAACATTAGCTTAGTGCTGAATTTCTTCTATAGAGCTCGCCAAAAGAAGTTCATAGACTTTAGATCGTGATCAAATACGATGCTTCTTAGAGTCCCATGCAGTCACACGATCTCTTGTAAAAAGAGGTTAATAATATATAAAGCATTATTAGTTTCATGGTAAAGGATGAAGTAGCTTATCTTACTGAACCAATCGACCACCACCATGATTGAGTTGATCTCTTGAGGTGTTCAGGATAAGTCAACTATGAAATCCATGCTTAGGTCAGTTTAGGGCCGATCTGGTATAGGTAGAGGTATATATTTCCTATAGGGTTCCTTTCTTCCTTTGGCTCGCTTGCATACTTAACATCATTCAAGAACCTTATGTACATCTTTCATCATTCCTAACCAATAAAATCGCTCTCTTAGTAGCTTGACTATCCTCTTTTAACCAAAAGGACCAACTAATCCTTTGGCATGGGCTTCTCGAACAAGTAATTCTTTGGCTGAGTTGCTCAATATGCATACTTATCGGCCCTTCATCAAGAATCCTTGACTTAAGTAAAACCTATCCACTACTCCTCTAATATTACACTTGGTAACTAAGAGTCCAAAGTATGGATCGTGCTCATATTGATCAGGTAAGGTACTAAATCCAAGTACTCTTACTTGCAATGATGTAATAAGGACATGCTAATGAGAAAAGGCATCAGCTATAGTGTTTATGCTACCCCTCTTGTATTTGATGACATAGTAAAAGGTTTCCAAAAATCCTACCCACTTAGCATGTTGTCAAGAGAGTTTTTGTTGTCCTTTATGATGCTTGGGAGATTCATGGTCTATATAGATAATAAACTCCCTTAGCAATAGGTAATGTTGCTAGTTCTAAAGTGCTCAAACAAGAGCATATAACTCCTTGTCATATGTCAAGTAATTCAAGGTGGTACCTTTAAGGTTTTAACTAAAATATGCAATTGGTTGACACTCCTATACGAAAACAGTTCCAATGCCTACTTTGGATGCGTCACATTCTAGCTTAAAAACCTAGCTAAAGTTAAATAATACTAATATTAGAGAAAAAGTCAACTCGGACTTGATTTCTTTAAAACTCTTATTAGCTTTCTTGAAATTTGAATTCAAAGTTCTTCTTGGTCAGCTCAGTCGGTAAGGTAGCTATGGAGCTAAAGTTCCGAATGAATCTTTGATAAAATGAAGTTAAACCATGAAAAATCCTTTTCATCATCAACCTTGATTCCCCCTCTAAAGATAACATATCCAAGGAATATTACCTCACTCTGATAAAACATACATTTCTTCAAATTGCTAAACAGTCATTTAGCTTGGAGGATATCAAATACTAAGTTCAAGTGCTCAAAATGAGAGTTAAGGTTGGCAATATGTACTAAGATGTCATCAAAATAAACTATAACATACTTACCTATCAAGGTCCTTAAGACATGATTCATAAGGCGCATAATGGTGCTTAGTGCATTTGTAAGTCCTAATGGCATCACCAACCACTCAAATAGAAGATCCTTCATCTTAAAAGTAGTCTTCCACTCGTCTTCTAATCTCATTCTAATTTGGAGATAGCCACTCTTCAAATCAACCTTCACCATGCAATTTATCAAGCATATCATCCAATCGTGGGATCAAATATTGGTACTTGACAGTGATCTTGTTGATGGTTCCATTATTAATGCACATTCTCCATGAGTTATCTTTATTCGGCATTAGGATAACTAGTATGGCATAAGTACTCATGCTCTCTTTGACATTTCCACACTCAATCAACTTGTCAACTTATTTCTTTAACTTAGCTACCTATTTGGTATTAAGCTTATAGGCAAGTCGGTTATGTAGAGCAGCTCCTGGTTGGAGGTAAATGTGATGCTCTATTCCTTTGATAGGGGCTAAACCTCTTGGCAACTCAACAGAAAACAAATCGGCATAATCTTATAGCAAGGTTTGCACCTTGGCAAGTAATGCTCCATTCTCTTTAATTCTAGCAGTCTCCTAACCAATAGAAATACAAATTCTTCCCTTCTAACATCCTTAGAAAGTTGGGCTAGGAAAATCACCAAGGACTTCCTCTAAAAAAATTTGGAAATCTTCTCCCACAAGTCTTGAACCTCTTTGGGGCTCATTAGGGTCAGTATGACCCTTTTCCCTTCCTTTTAAAATGTATAAGTGTTCCTATACCCATCATAGAGTACCTTAAGATCAAAGAGCCACGGTCGGCCTAACAGTATGTGCAAAGTACACATACGTAAGACATTGCACATCACCTCATCCCTATACTTGTTCGATAACAGGTAGTCCTCCCTTCTCATTAAGCTAGTAAATCTTGTACAATCTAAGATGAGAACAAGTCGGCAACTTCAGAGCCTTCACTACACATTGTGCTATCACATTGTTACAATTCCCTCCATCAATGATCGCAATACATAGGTTGTCATTCACTCTACAATTTATGTGAAAGAGGTTCTCTTTTTATTCATTCTCATTGATAGTAAAGGTACTGAATGATCGTTGTACAAGCATGTAGTATTTTCCCAATTTAGGTTGGATCTGGGCATTAGAATCTTCTTGGAACTCTTTGAACAAATGATTAACATCTACCTCTTCTTCTTCTCCTTCACTAGCACTTTTCCACTTTAAATTGAGGCTTCTCTCCTTTAATGGTCATGACATGTCGATTTAGATGTTGACTAGCTTTGTGTCTAAATCCAAGGCACTTGAAACACTTTATTTCTCTAGTTTTCCTACTGGAGCTCTAACTTTGATCCTTTCTAACCTCAAGCTCCTTGGCCTTAGTCTTCCCTCAACCATCATTAGGCAGCTCAACATTTGACCTTAACGATCAACCTTAGAACTGTACTGAGCTTAGTCATGTCTAGGTTAGTTCAGCATATTAGTTCTACTTTGCAAGCAAAGTTAGCTGCTCTATGCTCAGCTGAGTTGATTTTGCCTCTATCTTTCAATCCTTTATGCCACTCGGATGGTTTAATCTAGATTTTCAAGCCTCTATACCTCCACTACATTCCAATCTTGGATCTTAATCCAAAAATGAAGCTGGTTACTATCTATGCTACTAACTTACCAACATTACAGTAGATCATCAACAGCTAGAACTGTCAAACATACTCATCCACAGATCAACTACCCTGCTTAAGTTCTTGAAGACATAGAAAGGTGTTTTGCTCATAATGTTCTAGTACAAATCTACTCGTCAAGACCCTCTTCATCTCATTCCAGGTTCAAATTTCATGTTAGGCTCATTAATGTAGATTTTATAATTTCTTCCACCACATTGATACATACCTAGAAAATTCTAAAGTAGCTACTCAAATATGCATCAAGTCTTCATAATTGTAGAAGTTTCTAGTCCAGGTAATCATTAACACTGTTAAACCCATTAAAGCTTGAGATATGCACTTTGAGATGTTCAATTCCTTTCGGTGTATAGAGTTCCCGCTCATTAAACTCAAGGACCTGTTCATCCTCATCTCCAACATCTTCCTCATCTTCAACTTCACCCAACTCAAGCCTCATCCTTGCAAATCCCTTACTACATCAGGGTGGAGCAGGGTTGGTATTGATAGCTTCCAGTTCTCTAAGTTCAACCACTTGCCTTCTTAACCTATCTCTTACATGTTGACCTCGTTCATCAGCTCTCTCTTAAGGCTTAACCTTTACTACCCTTTATACAGATATAGCCAAGTTGGCTCCAATAGCTATAACGTCTTGCAATTGTTTGTTAGTAGTTCTTGGAGCCTGTTGAGTAACGTGATCGTAACCATAAGCATCAATCTCAGCATCATTAATATATCCTCAAACACTAGGGTTTGACATTCTCATAGTAAAGCTCAACAAATGCTTCCATTAATTCAAAAACCTACCCACACTACTCAACAGTATGCAACATAACACTTCAATAACTTACTTTGTTTTTCAAATAGAGAAACATTGTATAACAAAGTACAAAAAGTAACTTCAAGAAATAGCTACTACAACACTTAGCTTTTGGTTGTTACCTCAAGCTCTGATACCAACATGGCAAAGGTATGCCTAGAAGCTTAGTAATTACTAGGGCTTACCATAAGAGATGGTAACCAAGTAGATCCTTTGAGATATTGAAGAAAGAGGAAGTAGGTTGGTAAACACAGTAGCTTCCGTAAAGCTAATATTTGAATATGACTTACTAAGGAACACTATATGATTTAGTATTTCACTTAATATGATGCACAAACTAATACTATGGTCCACTCACCACTAATCTCGAACTATTAGGTAAGATTAGATAAAAGTGTGAAAAGGATGTACTCAAAGAATGGTGTCTCGTAAGAACAAGAATATTCATTAACAATAATATGTAAGATCATTTCGACTATAAAAGTTAAAAGACTATTTATAGTAAATCCCTAGGGCAACAAGAAAGTGCAATTACAATAAATAGTAATACAAGAATAATAACTTAGTACATTACTAAAAGGGGTAAGTGAGACACTTACTATACAAAGAAATATAGTACAACGATAGGAAAAGTAAAGGATAGGTGTCATGCGACTATTGCATCCGTGTTTTAGACTTTAAGTGCTCTAACCAAGTTGTTCTAGTGATGTGACAGGTCTATAGCATAACGTTCTTTAGTTCGACAAGGTGGCTCTTGTCAACGAGAGTCAAAGACCTCAGTCTCGGCATTCAACAAGTTAACAACTAAGTAAAAGTTCAAGCAAAGTAGAGTTTGTCTAAGCTAAAGCTTTAGAGAGTTTGTCCACAACTCTTTCGTGTACTAAAGCTCGTTTTTGGTAGGTTGAGAAGACAATATTCTCCTTATGAGAGATTGTAGGCCTCGGAGGTAGATGCAAGTAAGAGGTCAAGAGGTTGGCAATCTATTAAATATTATGCCAATGCAAGTGATATGTACCAATATTGATATCTTACTCCGCCTAGTCTTACTTTTAATTAATTGACGTCTCTATACATCTAAATACTATGTTTGGAAACCTAGATGGTAGTAATAAGCTACCTGAGAGTAGGAACCTCCAAAAGAAAAATCAAGTTTAGCTAACCTAGTCAAACGTAACAAAGTTAAAAATCAAGTAATGCATTTCTAATACTAAAAAGAAGTTTTATATACTATGTTCTTTGCTTAATGAAAACCGGCTTTCAAGTAAAAACTTGACTCTTAGGTCATTTTCATATCATATCATGAAAGCAATGTCTATTAAGCAAACATAATTTCTAAGTTAATCAATCCAAGTTGAGATTCCAAGTTAACCTAGCAAAGTACAGTTTTCGAATTATGTAATACAAGCAATGTTATTTAATTAAACTTATTGTACAAGATTTGATGTCACAATATAATAAAGTAGGCATGATTTAGGAATTACAACTCATATACAAGCCTAATCATAATAACATTCATCCAATATCATCTAACAATCAAACCAAGTTACAAGCGTAACATAGTCAATCATCATATGGGAGCAATGCTCTCATTAGCCAAGCACACTTGCATCACCAAGTTCAACTAAATTGCATTTAAACTAAATCTAAATTTGTCATCAAAAACATGAATCATAGTCACCAGTATTCTAAGCAATGGTTCGTTATAAACAACATTGTTTTTTACTATAAAAATATTTCGAGCCATGAAATACACTTAAGTGAATCTCACAATTATACACAACAAGTAAGTGAGTGGTCTACATTCATTTAGCCACCATGTAAACAAAAAACAACCAAGTGGAGATCTTTACTTGGGTTAATACTTATCACACTTCTAGATACAACAATCATCACCTAATACATCAATATATACATGTTAGCGCTTTTTCTAACCTCAATCACAATCATAACAACTATCAAATATTCTTATATGTAATCATTCTATGGGAGTTCTAGGAACTTCTATCATCATAGTTGTATCTTTTAATTTTACTGTCTTATGTTTTCTCTTATACTTTGATCGTGTTTTGGTTACACAATCCTCTTCTTTTAAGTTATTTTTAATTGGTTAAATCATTATACATTCTATTTTAGCTTCTAATACCAAGTAATTCATTACAAAATCTTCTAAATTGCCTTCATTATAGGCTATTCTAACTTCTATGTTATCCAAAGTCCACAATTACCCTGAACTCCACTTTTAGCTAATTAACCTTCATCATTACTTACCTAAATTGATCTAGCTAATATAATATATTTATTTATTTAGTAAATTATAATCAATAGCTTAGTAGTTGCTAAATCTATTACAATATATTATTTAAGCCTACATATAACTAAATATAGTTAGTTCTATAATAAATAGTAATCTAATCCAACTATCTCTACGAAAAATGCTTTAAACTCATAATAACACAAAGTTTCAAATCTAGTCAATCGAAATATTAAAGTTACTCATTTTTGTTACTTTTTAAAATTATCTTTATAGCCTTGGATTCATAAAAAATTACCATAACTTATGCAGATAATTAAATTAAACCATAAAATAAACATTAAACACTTGTAATGAACTACATAAGGTACAACGCATCACTCGCTTTTCAAGATCCTATGCCTAAGTTATGTAAGGTATCATAAATTGAATTTACACCTACTATTGAATAAACCTCATATCAACCCTAAAAGATAATCTTGATAAAGGTAGCCTGCAGGCGTAACCAATCTTGATAAAGGTCACATTTTCAACCTTTCACCTCCCTGTAGACATACAAGGGATGCTTCCAGCCAAAGCCAACTATCATAAAAGTTACGTCTCTAGACCTCTTATATTCTTGCAAGTACATAAAGGTAACCTGTAGGCCCAACCAACCCTTATAAAGGTCGTACAATTACCCTCTTGTCTTTCTACAATTATACAGAGCTAGCCTATAAGTAAACTAATACCATACTCGTAAATCCTCTCACCTTTCACAAAAGTATATCGACAAAGCCTATATGCTAAACAATGTATACAATAGGTTGTATTTAAAAGATCCATAAAACTAGTTCTTACTCTACATCTAATAGAGGAACTCATTAGATAGGCTTGCATCCTACTGACCTTACTGCCACTTAACTGCACTTGTGTCCTACTTCCTATGCCAGCTCCTAACAAATAGAAATCATAATCCAATGCTCTACTAACTAGCATTTTACATCAAGCTATTTGAAAGATTGAAGAATTCCTATTCCAACACTTATATATGGTTATGTTATCCAACATAAGTGTTGCATTCTATGATAGTCCTTTGCTAGCAAACACCTCAGTACAAAGCTTTATTGGTTAGTATTTTTATTAAACTTATAAAAATGCAAAACAATCATACTTTGCAACTAAAGTTGTCATTACAATGTGCTTAGTGATACTTAAAAAAAAATTATAAACAATTACAAAACAAGCTGGAGGATTTAAAGCCTAAGTTTCATAAAAGCTCTTCTCTATTAGAATGTCTATATTGGAAAGAAGACTACTAAAAGGACCTTCAAGAGGAGAATGATGAGCAACACTTCTTATAAATCTAGATGCCCTTGCTTAATTAGAATTCTTAGGAGCTACCGCCTTTACCCAAGGCTAAGGCACTGAAGGTACAAGAAACTTGAATTAGGCCATCCTTCGCTACTTTCTCTAGAAGCTGGCCAAAACCTAGTCCAAGATACCTCTCCAGAACAAGCTACCAAAAATAATCTAAAAGGGAATCAACAAACCTTGCCTAGTACCCCTACGACTCAATGTTAACCTGATACTCTTCAATTGTGTATTTTCGCTCCTAGAATGACAACTATTTCATTTCCTTAATATGCTAGTCTTATTCCTGGACATGCTTTTTGAACTTCTAGATGCGAGTCTTATAGTTAGGGTCTTTAGTCCACATCCTCTCTAAGAAAAAAATTACATTATCCACCTCCAACCATATCAATTGTTCTATTATATGGACCAAAGCTACCTAGTCCTTCTGTCGCCTAATGGTCTTCAGTTCGAAGACCATTCTCTTGATCATCTCATTGGCTAACTCCAGATCCTTATGGACATGATCCATGTTAGTTAAACCAACCTTCATCTATTCTTACACCTCTTTGACTTTGATATTAATTGTCAACCTTTAGCTACCACATCTCAAAACTATCCTTAAAGTCGATCAAGCTCTTACACAACATTTTTTGGCTTGCCATACAGCTAACCTGCGTGACTCAACTCAACTTGCAGCTTCTTAGTCAAGGTAAGTAAACTTTAGCTCTCCATAAGGGCAACATTTACATGTTAAAACAAGAGTCTCCACACTTACCTGTATAGGCTATGATATAATATACCCAACATGCCCTCCACGGATATGTCTAAGGATTTTATTTCAATGTCTTCCCTATCCTTCCATAGAAGCATAGTTGAGAACAGTTGTAGACAAATTTTTAGGTCCTTAAAACCTATATTAAAGCAACAGAAATCTTAGTCGTATACAAATTTATCATCCCACTTAGGTTTAGAAGACAAAGGCATCAACTCTAACTCGTTCTCCTTAACATTAGGGAACCCCCTTGGGATAAAGCTCCCATTTAGCCACTTGTAACCTGATTAACCTTTACCTCAGTCTCCCTATTAGACTAAATCTCTTTAGTTAAAGTCTTCATAACAACTCCTTTCTCCTTAGTCCTATCATTAGACTAGACCTCTCCAATATGGGCTACATTTTAAACATCTACCTCCTCAGACTTAGGACAGTTTTCTTATCCTCTAAGCTTTAATGAATGAGAAGACAACGACTATGCCTCCTCACTAGAATGGCCACCTAACCTTCTCAAATTAGCTTAATCAATGAGGCTCATAACCCTTAGTTGACTTTCTCTGTTTCTCCTCATAGTAAAAAGCTATAACGTCTCCTTTATCCTAGTCATATTTGGAGACATTTTACAAAATAAATAAATAAATCAACATTAGAGGTTAGACAACAAAACTCAAAGGTTCGAAGGTTTTCACCCAAGATTGCACTTACCATTCCCTAGCTACAGCTATAAGTCTCATGTTATAAAATTGGCAAGGTATGTGTACAAAAAAGAGAGGATACCAACCATACATTAGGGGATCAATTAAACCAACCTAAACAATAATAGTACTAATTGGCTAAACTTTCCTTGTTTAGCAACCTCCAAATGGCTACTTTTCTATGAATTTAAGCTTGCTCAATTAGGCATTCTATTGACTTAATCATACTTAATAGGAGTAACATTAGTCTTATGATCATCCTTAACAATGATAGCATAACTACACACAAATGTTATTTTACATGCCCTCCTTTACATCCATTACTGCTTTCATTACTAGCCACTTGGGGAGGAAGGGGAGGAGGCTATAAGAGGACATTTAGTGTCTACAACGAATACAAGAAGAAGAAAAGTTCTCCATACTCACACTAACTAAGATTAGAAAGATGTTACAAAAACATCTAGAAATTTGGAGATTCTCTCATTGCAAAAGGGTGCTCCTATAAGGACTCAAAGATAAATGAAATAAACTTAGTCAAGATAGTTCCTTCTTTTATAGAAGAAGGGTCTTTGAAAGGTAAAAAATGTGAGATGCAATGATAGAAACCTAAGAAATCCTTTTGGAATCTCTAATTGTCCGTGTTCTTGAATAGCGGGACATCAATAGAAGAAAACTACTCATATTGTTACCTTATCATTGCAGCAACAATACACATATGAACATAATTGATCTTATACAATATACTTCCCGTTGTAGTTAATGTGCCTAGTAATATGTGAAAAACAAAATCAAAAGTTAGTCTTAAATCCCATCATAGACAATTAGAGTATTGGCAATGCTTAGACATCAATCAAAGACCAACCATTGCATTTAGTATGCTTAAGGCGATTATTGACTCTCCACCTTTTACTACAAAGAAAAACAATGTAAGACTTGCATATGTTAATTAAGTCAACTTGGCCATATGAATCTTACAGCAATTAGACGTTACCCTGCTTGGCTATTGGCTGAAACTCTCAACAATACTTCAATAGTCCTTACTTGTCCTAACAATAGCGTTTCTCATACTTAAGCATCTATATAGCTCGACTACTAACCAAACCTTTCTCCATTCAATTTAGCACTGCTCTTGTATAAGAATTAATGCGATAAGAATCTAAAACCATGTGCTTTGATACATCCTTGCCTTTCTTAGGTGCATGGAAGACGCATTAGATAGCTTGGATAAAACAATCGGCTATTGGGAAGATCTAATAGTACTAGCTTAAGCTTATACCTTTCAAAGTCTAATTATGGCTTAACTCTTCCGATCGACTTAGTTGTACGAGAGTAATGGATAAGTGTTAGTGGTAGATTTTAGCTAGTGGAGTTCCTCATTGTAGGCTTCGATTTAGTACCCTTCAAGACTTAAAAGCAAAACAAAGGAGTAAATAGAAAAGAGACTTTCTAGACATAATTTTCTTACCTGAGATAAAAAAAAAAAAGGAAAGGACCCACAGACCCTTAATGGCATAACAAACTCTCACCATAATAGGAGGTACCCTTTTAAGTAAAGGGGCTAGTTCTTGCATTTAGCCATACACACACTTTCTTTCTTTCTATCTCTTTCCTTTAGTGGATTATTCTCAACGATCCTCATTGACTTCTACATTAGAGTGCATATGTTGGAATCACGATAGCTCATGTTTGTTCATCTAGTAATACGATCTCTCTTTTGACTTGCTTTACAAAGATTATGACTTTTGTATTGCGAATAGTATCCATCAAGAGCATATATTCATCCCTTAAACCTTTCAATAGTGCAAATAGAAAAGACATTTATATTTTTAATTAAAAAAGTTACATTATTGTTAAAGTTTAAAGGGTTTTAAAGTATATTTCAATAAGTTTTAGAAGCGTTTTTACACCAAACTTGAAGTTTATGAGGGTTATTTGTAATTTATGGAAGTTATTTGTCAATTTATCATAATTTAAGAGAATAATTTGTAACATTTAAAAATTTAGGAGATAAATTTACACCCAAGTCAAAGTTTTGATAAGGAAGGGGCTATGTAATTTGCATTTTCCCCAAACTGTATTACATAATGTATTTTTTTATATAGAGGTATTAAGTCAAGTCACTTATCAACTTTTCTAAAATGTGTACTCTTACATTAATCATTAAAAATACCTATAAAGAACATTGTAATAACATGTTTGGTTGGCATAATTGGATTAATTTTTTAAAGAATGGAATAGAGAAATAATAACCCTTACTTTGTTTGATTATATTTAAATTTATTGGTTATAGATTAGTAATATATCTAAAAAAAAAAAAGAATATGCCTTTTGTCCTTCATCATGGCTTGACCGCTATATAAGATTTGGACAAAATATGAAAATATAAAAAAAAAAGAAAAAGAACAAGGAATAGATTTATTTTGGTTCTTACAAGGAATTGCAATCACTTATTTGCTAGTAATAGGAAGAGAAATGAATCTAAAATTACATTTTTTTTTATAATTCTCTAGAGTTACTTGTCATTTTCAAGTTGTAAATCTGTAATATAGTTGAAAAAAAACAAAAGGATAGCTTTGTAAGAAAAGATAATTAATTTATCTCATCCTAATAAAGTAAGGTAAATTTATTTGAATCTTCCTTACATGAAAGGGAAAAGATAAAATAAAAAACTCACTTATCATTTCCGTTTATCATCTCAAGCTGTATTTTTATCCTGAAAATAGGGGGGAGACGGGAGAAAGAAATAGAAAATCATTCTTATCCCTCCAATAATCGATTTATTTGCATTTGCATCCTCAGTACCTTTCACGTTTTCTTTTTGCAAATATCTCCTCTGGTGGGGCACTATATATTTTGTTCCATCTTAGGTTCTTGTTCAAGGAATCCTCTGTTTGGCTTTCCTCTTCAATCCGGTCGTCAGCACTAGGGGTAGCTCAAATTTTCTTCCTTGCAATTTCGAATGATATTGCTTAGTCATCTATATTAGTCTCCCTTATAGAAATATTGATTTATTTATTCATTTTTCTGAATTATATTGACCATAATTTGAATTATCCAAACATCTAGCACATCCTTTATAAGACCCGAAAGTGATAGCAGTGAGTTTCATTTACTTCTATGTTTTTTCCCTCTTCTGGGTGCCATCTGTGTTAGGTTTTTAGAGTCTTATCTGCTTGTGTTCTTCTGGGTTCCAATCATCTGGGTCTTTGTTATTTCCTTATAAGAATTGAACTTTTGTAATAAGATAGAATCTTGTATAGATTCTATCTGGTGGGTCTTGAACATTTTTGGTGCTTGTTGCTTTATACAAAAATTTGAAATATTGTGACAGAGATAGATTCGTTAAATAAATAGAATGGCTCGACTGATTCTACCATGTAAAGCTTCAACATTTGGGAAGACAAGTCTCTGCGGTTTGATCTCCATTTCTCATGTGAATAATCACCTCAACTCATTGTCTAACATCATTATTTTAACGTCGTTTTTGCTTTTTACTGAGTTTATACTTCTCGGGTTTGTCTGTTGGATATTACTTTAGCTGATTCATTGTGTGTATATGAATTTATCTGTTCAATTATGGAAAATGAAGGAGATGGTAAGTGGCTTTAAACAGAGATGTGATTGTGTTTATTCTATTAAGAGTTTGGTTTCTTTTTTTCTTTAGGCTTCTCGAGTCACTCACCGCAGTAGCTCAGTGAAAAATATCATTAGATATAGAGCTTTCGCCACTTCAGAGGTATCTTTTTATTTTTTGTGGGGGTGGGGTAGGAAGTGTTTCCAGAATATACTTGAATAATAATCTGGCATTCTGACGACCGATAATTGCTTATCTTAGGTGACTTGCAGAAGGAATCTTCGGTTTCCATATCTTTCACCAAGTGTAAGCTGATTTGTACAGAATAAGTTTCTGCTTGATGCGTTTGGATATTTATCATTGAGAGCTATAATTAATGCTGTCAAGGATTCTCTACAATTTATTTGCCTGTGAATGATTTGGTTCTGTTGGTTTAATATTCAGAGAACGAAGCAAGCTAGTAGGAGATTTATTTGTTCTGTTGCAACTGAACCTTTGCCTAAGCAAGTGGAAGAATCGAAAATGGATGCCCCAAAAGAAATTTTTCTTAAGGATTACAAGTTGCCTGATTACTACTTCGACACGGTATGTTGAAGCTATCACACAAGATTGGTGCATTACATACACACTCTTGCTAATTTTCTCCCTTATTTGTGAAAACACTCTTCAGGTGGATCTGAAATTTTCTTTGGGTGAGGAGAAGACTATTGTTGGTTCCAAAATCACTGTTGTTCCAAGAGTTGAAGGTATCACTAATGTTTTCTCCATTGCAGTCTAGTTTGTGGTATTTTCATTTACTCATACTTTGGATATTTAAATGTTGATAAGGATAATTCAGTCACTTGGGAATGATTTGTTGTGGAGACTTAAAGAGAATGATATTTTCTCCTATCTGCATGAGTATGGTGCGTGCAATTGCATGCTAGAAAATTTTGTTTCTTTCATATACTTTCTCATGAATTTTACTTTTGTGTTTTGAAAAGTCATCTACTGTTTTCTGTAAGGTAATTTTCTTTGAAAGAATCACCTGTAATTTGATATCTAACATCATAAAAGATCAGGTTCTTCGGCTCCACTGGTTTTGGATGGACGAGATCTGAAGGTAATTTCCATTAAGGTCAATGAGAAGGAACTTCAGGTATATATTAACATCCTTTGAATTATTATTTGAGTTTTCTCCTCCAACCCAACCCCACCCCACCACCCCACCACCCCCCCACCCCCCCGGTCCCCCGGGAAGTTGTGATCAATTGGATTTCTTAAAAGTTGTTACCAATATTATATTTTTCTTAGGACGGGGATTTCAGCTTGGACTCACGCCATTTGACTCTTTCATCACCACCTGTTGGTACTTTTATGCTTGAAATTGTCACTGAAATTTACCCTCAGGAGAACACGTCATTAGAGGTGAACTTTTTTGTTTATTATGCACTTTTATATTCTTTTTCTGTTTGGGTAGTCGCACTCATTGTATTTCCTTCTACCTTTAGGGTCTGTACAAGTCATCTGGCAACTTCTGCACGCAATGCGAAGCAGAGGGTTTTCGCCAAATTACATTTTATCAGGTTGGATTCTTTTGCTAATAAGTAATAATTGATTCAATTCCTTGCTCTTTGGTCAAAGAGGGTAAAATCATCTCATTATTGACGATATCTAATTTGAGCAGGATCGTCCTGATATAATGGCAAAATACACTTGCCGCATTGAAGCTGACAAGGCATTGTACCCCGTGTTGTTATCCAATGGAAACCTTATTGAGCAAGGAGATCTTGGGGTCAGTCTTTCTTGATCGTTGTGAGAGTGGCAAAAAGTATACTAAATTTTTATTTTACTTTTTTCTTCAGCCAAAAGTGTTCGTTGGAGCTCAGTCACCAGAGTAGCATTTATTTCCTTTTTTATCTTTTTACCCAAAGAAGTTTTTGTTGGAGCTTAGTCACCATGCTTAACTACTACTCTTTTTATTGCTAAAAACACAGGGTGGAAGACATTATGCACTCTGGGAGGACCCTTTCAAGAAACCAAGTTACTTGTTTGCCTTGGTTGCAGGACAGCTGGTGAGTAGAGATGATTTTTTCATCACACGTTCTGGACATAAAGTGTCTCTTAGGATCTGGACCCCAGCAGAAGATGTACCCAAGACTGCACATGCCATGTATTCACTTAAAGCGGCAATGAAGTGGGACGAAGATGTGAGATTTCATTCCTTTAACGAATTCTTGAATTCTTGTGACTGAACTGGTTCAAATATAATGGGTTTGTGCCTTTGGTTTTCATTTTAATGTGGAACAGGTTTTCGGTCTTGAGTATGATTTGGATCTCTTCAATATTGTGGCTGTTCCAGATTTTAATATGTGAGGCACAATTTCTTTAGTCTATTTGCTCAGTTCAAATGAAAAATTTTGCACTTATGGGTGTAAGTTATGTATAATTCTTTTTGTTTTTCATTCTCTTTCAATACTGTCTTATCTTTGTTTTTTCACAGGGGAGCCATGGAGAACAAGAGTTTGAATGTAATTCTCCATCTGCTTTCTTCATTCCCACTAGAAGTGGCATTGATAATTTAATATCTCTAATCTCTCCTATTTCTTATGGAAGCATATATTGATTGGTTCTCCACAGATTTTCAATTCAAAGCTTGTCTTAGCATCTCCACAGACAGCTACAGATGCAGATTATGCAGCAATTTTAGGAGTGATTGGCCATGAGGTTAGTTTTACCTGTACCATTTGCTGATGTGGTTTTTTCTCTTCCGAATTAATGGTTCTAAGGACTTCCTTAATACTTTTGTTATCTATTGTGCAGTATTTCCATAACTGGACCGGAAACAGGTAAATTTAATTTTTACTCTTCAACTTTTTTCTCTTATCAAGAAGATCTTCTTTTCCATTTATGATTCACCTTGATACTGGATGTGTGCTTTCTTATTTGTGTGTGTATATCTTTTTCTTCAACCCATGTACCATGTCAGAGCTTTAATCAAGTTCTTCTTACTGCAGGGTCACTTGCCGTGATTGGTTCCAGTTGAGTCTGAAGGAAGGTCTCACAGTTTTCCGTGATCAGGTATGACAATTTTCTCTAAATTTATCCCAAAAATGAAAAGGGTCTTTCATCATATATTTTCTATGGTTGCCTATTTTAACTGTAACTGCATTTGTTGAGTAGGAATTTTCTTCTGACATGGGAAGCAGGACTGTTAAACGGATTGCTGATGTTTCAAAACTTCGTTCATATCAATATCCTCAGGTTCTTCGAGTTTGCTTTCAATTTGGTCTTTTATCTGGCTGACTAACTGTGCAAGGAAACAGGATGGTGTTTTGATTAGTTTTTCTGCATGGTTACATCTGGGAAGCTCAGGTCTGTTTCTTTAACCTTTCAGGATGCTGGTCCAATGGCTCACCCAGTTCGACCCCATTCCTATATCAAGGTCCACTTGAATTCCTTTATATTATATTAATTCAATAGTGCTGTTCTCTTTTTTGAACCCTTTGAATAGCACTGTGATAACATTGTTGCATCTTCTCTATGTGACAGATGGATAACTTTTACACAGGCAAGTTCCTGCGTGCAGATATTAGGGTGCACAAAATTTTTTCACCCTGATTCTTATTTTTGCAACCTGAACATTGGTTACACTATTTTAATGTTTTTCCTCCATTTGCTTTGCCAATTTGTCGGATATGAAACCTTGGCTTTCACTGGCTTCTGAACTGCAGTGACAGTAAGTTAGAAACATTAAGAATGTATTCTTAGTTATATTGTGGAAAATTCTGCTGATATTATTCACTTCTTTTTTCTTATTGTTCTTGGTTTCTCAAAATTGCAGGTATATGAGAAGGTCAGTGTAACGTACCCAAATCTTTTGCCTGTTTCAATCTCTAGAAAATGGTGTCTGTTTCAGTAGTGGAATGACATTCTTGCGGGTCTATCAGGGAGCTGAAGTTGTCAGGATGTACAAAACTCTTCTAGGAGCTCAAGGCTTCCAAAAGGTGATGTTTTATGAAAAAAATTACATGCAGGATTAAATCAATCAATATACATTAATTCATGTCATGGTCAAAGGTGCTCACCTTTCTTTTTTACATCAGGGCATGGATCTTTACTTTAAGAGACATGATGGGCAGGCCGTAACATGTGAAGATTTCTTTGCTGCTATGCGTGATGCAAATGATGCAGATTTTGCTAATTTCTTACTTTGGTATGAATATTTTCAAGCAAATATTTTTATTCCCTGGAGCATGTCTATTTTTTCCATGTCACCAGTCATACAATTATGTGATCAATGTAGGTACTCACAAGCTGGAACACCTTCTGTGAAAGTAACTTCATCCTATGATGCTGATGCTCATACTTTCTCCCTGAAATTTAGGTAACTTTAAGTTAGAAGTATGTGTGGCTTATACAATTTCACCTTTCATATGCTGATCTCAGCCATGATCTGCTATTCTCAACTCTGTAGCCAAGAGGTACCACCAACACCTGGGCAGCCTGTTAAAGAACCCATGTTCATTCCAGTGGGGGTTGGTTTGCTGGACTCAAGGGGTAAAGACATGCCTCTTTCATCTATTTATCATGATGGGACATTGCAATCAATTGGACATGATGGTCAGCCTGTAAACTCAATTGTCCTCCGCGTAACTAAGGTCTGTTGGATCCTTTCTTGAATCAAGAATCTTTGATTAGATGAAGATATTTGTGTAGATGCTCATATATTACCTCTAATGGTTTTGTTTTTATACATTGGCTTCAATCAGAAAGAAGAAGAATTCACCTTTTCTGATATTAATGAGCGGCCAGTCCCATCTATACTCCGTGGTTTTAGTGCTCCTGTTCGCCTAGAATCTGATCTCACTGACAGTGACCTGTTTTTCCTACTTGCGCATGATTCAGATGAGTTCAACCGGTTTGTATTTTCAAAGAAGAAATTATCTTATTATTTTATACTTAATATATGGAAACATGGATGGCTAATTGGCTTTGTCTTTTGTGTTTTTCTTTTGATAGGTGGGAAGCTGGGCAGATATTAGCCAGGAAGCTTATGCTTGACTTAGTTGCAGATTTCCAGGAAAGCAAAACATTGATTCTAAACCCTAAGTTTGTGGATGGCCTGAGGAGCATACTGTGTGATTCAAGTTTGGACAAAGTATTTCAGGATCTTTGATGCATCATGAATATTTATAAATAAATAAGTAACTTTTGCCTACTGACAAATGCTCAGATTAATGGATTTGGCTGTCCTTTGAGCAGGAATTCATTGCCAAGGCTGTAACTCTGCCTGGTGAGGGGGAGATAATGGACATGATGCATGTTGCAGATCCTGATGCTGTTCATGCTGTTCGGTTGTTTATCCGGAAGCAGCTAGCAAAGGAATTGAAGACTGAATTCCTGAGAACAGTATGACTTCTCTCAACAGTTAACGCATAAATTGAAACTTTGTCAGCATCTTCATGAATTCTTGTTTCGTATGATTTCCAGGTTGAAAGCAACAGGAGCTCAGAGGAATATGTGTTCAACCATCCTAGCATGGCTAGGCGGGCTTTGAAGAATATTGCCCTTGGTATGTTTCTGAAACTCTCAGTGAGGGATTTAGTAAAAAAGCAAGCTTAGCTATTTGACCCTTCTTTTACTTTATGCAGGATATCTGGCTGCACTCAATGAACCTGATTGCACTGAACTGGCCTTGAATGAGTACAGATCAGCTACCAACATGACCGAACAGTTTGCGGCTTTGGCAGCCATTGCACAAAATCCTAGTCAAACTCGTGATGATGTTCTGGCAGACTTTTATAGCCAGTGGCAACACGACTTTTTGGTAATATCTTCTCCTTGAAGTAATTACCTTGGTTTTTTGTACAGTTTATTCATGGACGCTTTAGTTTTAATTAAAGTCATTTCTGTTCATAAGTTATTGAAATCATCTTCCTGCTTAAACTAAATGTATCGGGATCATCTTCCTTTTTAGACTAATTTGTATAATTTAATGCCAGAAGTAACCAAAAAATAAGATAAAATAATGCAGTACTCTAGGGAAAAATAGGCTTATATTTATGATATTACTTGAATGTTGGAAATTTGAGTCAAGTGAACTATGCATTAATTTTGGGGTTTATGTTGGTAGAATGCTTAGAAGTTTATTGGTGACTTGTTTGATGTTTCCTGATCTTTGAACCAGTTAGCTGTATTCGGAAGTCTGTGAAGTATAACCCTCGTAAACACAAGAAAAAGTTGTGTGGTCCTTGGACCACCTATCTTTGGGTGGTTCTTCCATTCATTTTTTGAAATGTAGGATAACAGAAACCATTAATGGGGAAATTGGGCTCGCATATGGGTTGCATAATCTTAATATTAGAAAATCAATGAAGAGACTCTATAGATTTAGGGGGGTGTTCGTTGGACCAACTAACTATTTTCCCATGAACATAGTCGAGTTTTAGCCATGCCACTTGTTTTCCTCCATTCCTTTTGATGAGACTTGGTGGCCTCTTTCTTTAGGTGGTAAATAAATGGTTTGCTCTCCAAGCCATGTCTGATATTCCTGGAAATGTGGAAAATGTTCGGAAACTCTTAAACAATCCAGCATTTGATCTGCGCAATCCAAACAAGGCAAGTTTCAATTCTCTGTGCATGGAAGTTTGAGTTTGCCCCCAGCCTCTCTTAATGAAAATTATGCCTGTTATTGAACTAGGTATACTCACTAATTGGAGGATTCTGCGGCTCTCCTGTGAATTTCCATGCGAAGGATGGATCGGGTTACAAATTTTTGGGAGACATTGTGGTGCAGCTAGACAAGATAAATCCCCAGGTTTGTTCATGAAGAATATCTCCCGATTTATGGACTCAATGACTCGTGTATTGTTACATACTGCCTTATTAATGGGTGATTCTCTTTGCCCACTGTAGGTTGCTTCACGCATGGTGTCTGCTTTCTCAAGATGGAGACGCTATGATGAAACTAGGCAAAATCTTGCCAAGGTTAGCCTTCGTTTCAAACTAACCTTTTATTTTCTTTCACTCATCTGACACCGCAAATTTTCTCTATTATAATTTTTTTTTTTATAGATTAATGTTGTGATAAAAATGGCAAAGTAACATTGCAGGCTCAGCTTGAGATGATAATGTCCACCAATGGATTGTCCGACAATGTGTTTGAGATCGCCTCGAAGAGTTTGGCTGCTTGAGGATTCTCTTTTGGTTCAAATGCATAATCTGGGGTTGGGGTAAAAGATAATAATGCCATGGAATATATCCCGAAATCTATATACTAATGGTTTCATGGCCTGTCCTTGTGTGAATAATGTTTATTTTATGCTTATAATTATTAATGGTACATCCAATTAAGGACCAGAAAATGTATAGAGTTTCCTTATGCTTAGTGCTTCTATATAAGCTACATTCGTAGCTTTGATCTGAGATGTCAGTATGCGAGTATGAACAAAGAGGTCCTCCATCTTTTTAAAATGTCATGACAACTTAGCTTTGGAAGCAATCTATGGCGTGGCTCTGGTCTACTATTATTTTACTTCAAAATTTTTCCTTGGGAGTCCTGCTATGCATCAATAGAAAGATGAAATAAGATATCAAAACTGTCGCTAAAACTCTTTTGATTCTCATTTGGTGCTAATAACGCCTTCATTCAATATCATACGATCTTTTAGATCTAAGGGATGGCCTCAAAATGAAAGAACCACGACATTCTTTCTACCTTAAGTTCCAATTCTCGTTAAATTGGCAGATGAGGCCTCAAATTCACCATAATTCTTCCACTGGTTCCGATTGGCCTTGCTCTTTGACAGCCCCTTCCCCATTAGCAGATGCTATGTCAAGGAGGGTCGCCTCGATGTCGGACACACCGACATGCAGTGGCCATTTTATACATCCCAAAAGTTTCGCGAATGCTCAATAGTGCTTGTCTGGACTCCATTCACCCCAGGTCCTCCCTGACACACGGTAAGGTTTGCGCTTTCTAACACGAAAGTATGGTTGATATTTGAACTTCGGTGGCAAATCAAGCTGGTTCTATACTCGGTATCTAAAAAGCACTTCAATGTCAAACCTTTGTACAACTTCCTCCTATTGCACTAAGCAGATGAAAACTTCACAAGAATGAGGTCCCTCATTTGATACAATTTTGCCCTCCTCGCTTCATTGTCTTGTACAGACAAGTCGCGGAGCAAACCAGTATGCTTTCACTAGTTATACACAAACTTCTATGGGGGTGGACCATTCACGGCATAAACCCTGGTAATGGCATAAGGGATCAATGATTGTACTCCCGAAACATGTCAATGGGTTTTTGATCCTGCATCTGCTGGCCAGCCCAAGAAACCCAATCATTCATGATCTTCCTGTGGCCATCAGTATCATTTCGACGCAATCCCCATTACCTACACCATGCTTCATAAGAAAAACATTGAGCATCCTCTTGTACTAGGCACTCCGTCGTGGATGGAATAAAGGTAGCAGGTAGAAAGTTGATCCACCAGAGCTAAAACTTTGCCGTAGCCCTCTGTCTTTACAGATTCACGAAATCCCGGGAAAAGTTTACTTTATAAATTAGTTTATTTAATGAGTTTGATTATCTAGATTGAGTTTGTTGACAAGGATGGATATAGAATTGTAGGGTTGAAGGGGTTGGACTTATTTTAATTACATCATATTAAAAGTATCCGTAGGAAAGTATCCATTTGTTATTAAAATTATGTTGCATCTTATAAGTATGTATATATGATTTTTTAATGATTGTTTTCGAATATATTCCAAAATTTTGTAGGATGGATAAATTCTTTTAAAAAATAATTAAGAGTGCTTTGGTGCATTTTGTAAGAGGTTGAAATAATAAACTTTTTACTTTTTCATTATAATATATGCACCAACTGAAATATAACTATCGTGTTGTAGAGAAAAATAAAATCAATGTATAAAGCTTGCATATATTTTGCTTTTAGAAAAAAAAAATATATTAGAAAAATATTTAAATGTAAAATTGCAAGTAGAGAAAAAAGAGCAAATAGGCATATATATATATATATATATATATATATATAGGTTTCTTTGATCTCTTTTCATGATAACTTTTGTAAATTTATTTTATTACCATTGCTAAAAAAGAAAAATCCTTTTCAATATAAGTGATTACATAATCAATCATTCAATATCCACATTCATTCTCATAACCTTAATTATAAAAAAAATGTTACTAAATTGGTTCATAATTGGTTTGTTTACTAATAAGTTATGCGATCAGATTGAAATAATTCTAATATGGGCAAAGTAATTATTACTTATTGTATCATCTTCAATTCAAGAGAATTTGTTTAGTTGGATATAACTTTGTAATAAATAAATTTAATGCTATTAGTTATTATATAAAAAAAAGGTTAGAAAACAAAAAACAAAAAGAGAATATGTTTAAGTAATAAATGCATCCTTAAAAAAATAAAATGCTACTCATGAGATTTGAAACAAGACCACTAATTTAAAAGAAATACATTTAGCCATTTAACTACCCTCACTATTGTAATGTTTTGCTATATAAAATATATTTTCTTTTAAAAAATATTTATTACTAGTGTCGCTTGCTGTTATTTAGGTTGTTGTCCTTTTAAGTGTAGGATAAATTACGCATGTAATTCATATTTTTGAGAATATAGAAGTTATGTGTAGCTTATGTAGAGGGAGTTTGTGCACAGTTAGTGAATTGTACAAGAGAAAAAATAGGCAGCGGTGGAAAAGAGTGAATAATTGCTACTTGTATAATGTATTTGTATGCAGAAAGATAATAATAATAATAAAAAAAGAGTCATATCCGTAGAAATCTAGAGCTATAGAATACTAAAGAGATTTTAGGATTCTCTTTTAATAGTCTTTTATAAAGATTACAGGGCACTCTAAAAGTGTATTTTGGACTTGCCATCTCCAATTAGTCCGGATAGTTTCTTTACTCTTGGACTCTTGGATCAGTTTTTGTAAATCTGATTCCTATTATTTCCCCCAAGTTAGTGAAAATTTGCTCTTGAATCTATTGGTTTCTTGTCCCCTTAAAAATTCTTTTAAGTGAATCAAAGGTCTAACAAGGCTTTATAATTGTAACAAACTCTTCTAACCCTGCTTTCACTTACCTTAAGCCTTCTAATATCTTTGAACCTCTTCCTGGGAAGAAGCATAATCCTCTATCCATCATTCCTAAAAATATGAGCACTCTTAAACCCATCGTAAATTACTTTCCAATTAGACTGTTATGGTCAGTTAAAATTATATATATAACATCTATAGGTAGAACATCACAACTAACCTCATTACGAACTAACCTCATTACATATTTCCTAATGGTTAAAAGATACTTTCACCAACTTGCTAACATGGAAAACTCCTTTCTCCTAAAACCAATGTAAGATATAGGGCTTAAGATGTGGTATGGTCATTGATCCTAAATTATGGACACAAATAGTAGAACCTAAATTTATAGAATGACCACTATCTATAATAAGAGGGCATACCTCATCTTTTACTGAACTTTGCATATGGAATAAATTTTCCATTTGCTCATTTTCTTCTAAAATATTGACATTTGACCTATATATGACCACCACCATCAACTTCATCTTGTTAATTATCAAATCATTTTATATAACTTTCTACATCTTTTACAAACTCTTCTGCTTTCTCTTCACTTTTGACCTCAAGTTTTGAGCATTACCCTTAAGAACTATCACTCTTTTATTTGGACTCCCTAAGCTAGATGACCATACTCATACACTTAAACACTTTATATTGCTGTTCTTCTTTCTAGATTGTTTTAGCTATAACTTTTGCATATAAGGTGCCTAAGGATTCCTATGTATATTGCTATCACCTTACGTAAATTTTCTAACATCCCTTTTATCATATTCCAAGTCTCTATTCACAGCTTTTCTTTTATGCCTCCTATCATCATCTCTTACAAAACAACTAGGCCTAACTAGTTTTATAGAAGACACTCATATCCTAAATGTTTTCTCCTTTATACTTTCATAACCTTCAAAAACTAAATGAATAGTATCCTCCAAATTATCAAATTTCTATAACTTTACTACGCTGGAAGTTTTATACTTCGACTTTACAATGATTTTGGAAACCATCTACTATATAGACTCACTAACATCATACTTGATGATCAACATTTCAATCTCTTTAACATAGTCATCGATACTCATTCTACGTTGTTGAAGTGATTGAAACTTTGTCAAGGTATCTTAACAATAGTAATTAAGTAAAAATCTCTTATAGAGTAACTTCTTCATCTTAGTTATGTTGCCACCTCTTCTTATCTAATTCTATGCCTATTATTCATCTCATTCTTCTACCACAACACTATATAACCTACAAAATCCAATTTACTCATCTAATCTTCCTTACATCATCATATTATAACATTTAAATATCTTCTTTACTTTATGTTCTAATCAAAATAAGCATAAGTCAACCTATTACTCTCAAAAGATGATATTTTTAATTTTATACTGTCTACATCTCAAAGTTGTCAATTACCTCCAAATTCCCACTCACATTCAATTCCATAACTATCAACTCCATCTTTTTTACTACATTTTTCATAGCTTTGTTAACATGTACATGTGCCTTCCTTGCATACTTCCGATGCCCTAACTTGATTGTTTTTGCTCACTATAAAAATTACATGGAGTTGTCGTATACACTCATAGAGATTGTTTAAAAAAGTTCTATAACTAATTATAATGCCTTCGAGCAAAAATAACCAATAATGAAGTTAACATATATTAATATTTTTTTAATTATTAGCTCAAAAATTTCTAACTAGTGTTAACATGATATTTACTACCTTGTCCTTAATAACTCCCTCGTATAATCTATGTAGGATTACATTTTGCACGAGGTATAACAATCTCCCTTAAGTAGGCAATGCTCTTGTCGTAAGATTTTACAATTGGACTTAGATCTTCCCCCCTTTTGATGTATGATATGGTTTATTCTTGCCACCCTCATCTTGTAGATTGTTTTAAAAGCATGCTAGGAATTATACCTTGGTGATACTCTTTGCCCTCATCGAATTTGTTCGTTAAATCACATTGAAATAAACCCACTGGCTTTCACCTTGGTTCGTCCTTAAATCATCTATTTATTGGTAAGGGATTTACTGTAATACCACTTGTAACACTCTAGTCCAATGGAACTAGTAGTTAAGTCAACAAACACTCTATTAAGTGTTTTTGCAAACACTAATAGGTGTTTACTAAAAAGAATCTAACTTATGTTTACATGATATTTACTATCTTGGCCTTATAGACCAATTCCAATTCTCTTGTACAATTTATGTAGGACTATATTTCATATGGGACACATACCAATCATGACTCTTTATTTACCAATACCACCATTATCTTCATTATTTATACTCTCACTAAACATATTGCAATTATTGTGTCAAAACTTAATCAAAAGTCATACACTTGGTAGGCAAAGAAATCAAATCACTCTTCCATAGAAGAGCTCACCTCAAAATCATTTACCATTGATCCGTCGAACCCAAACCTTAACCTATCATACTAAAACTCCAAATTTCATAAATTTCAATGATCAAAGTAGAAGAGATTTGAGACTTATTTTTAATTTAAAGTGTACAAACCTTATACTCTGATATGTGACCCATATATCCTTAAGGCGTGGTCCTCAATAGCACAATAAAATTCAATTATACAAGATCTAAAATTTATGCTTTGGAGAAAGAGATAATTCTTGTTTTTTCTTCTTGTGATTTTATGTGTAGAAGTCAATAAAGGTTACAACAATTAGTAATAATAAAATTGAAATCAATAAATGAATTGAGTTCATTTTTTTATCTTTTTGTGAAGTCCTACAATTGATATCACTCACTATATGGAAATAAAAAAGAAGAGATTGATTAGATAAATTGATGTGACTCTAGATAAATTTCCATAAGTCTAAATTTAGTATTAATAAAAATCTCATAACAAGAAATTATGATACTAATAACTAAGTTTGTGAATATATGTAATACAAATAAAAGAGTGCTTATATGTTACCAACCAAGCTTAATCATAATTGTCAAAATATTCAATGAGTGTATAATTTTATGAGATTTTTCCTAGTTAAAATGGATGCAAAAATGTTTAGGCATATACTCTTATAGAGGACAATGCATATAGAAGTGTTTGAACTTATAATTTTGGATAATTTAGTGTCCAAATATTCAAAATTTGAATTTTAGTATCTAAAACTTTAAGACTTATTCAAATGATTGTCTAAACCTTAAGGTATCTTAAAGTTCAAGTGTTTATTTAAAAAAATCTAAAAGACTTAAATTTAAACACTCGTTTGAACAAATCTTAAAGTTTTAGACACTAAAATTTAAGTTTTGAATATATAGTCGTTAAATTACTTAAAATCATAAGTTTAGGCACTACCATATGTATTATCCCCTCCTATAGAACTACAAGGTTACGTACATGATCTTATAAGCTATGATTCTATTAGTTCTATATGATTTTGTGATTCTATATGTTTTTATTTTAGGTAAAGTCATGAGTTTGACAACCATACCTAATGTTAGAATAGTAATTGAAGACAAACATAAAATAACCACTAGGATAAAACTATAATAAAATATTCGCTATTAACTGTTAGCTACTTGGATAGACAAAATACCTATGTAGAAATATCAAGAATGATCAAAGTTTGTGTGTCTACTTGAATGGAAGCTTTCTTTTGTCGAATATCACGCTATGGATGAGTTGCTAGTTTAGATGGGAATGGGTTGGTTAGATGGGTAATGAAATTAATGAACCAATTGAATGGAAGTAAGAATCAATTAGGTGGGTAATGTTCTTGCTTGATCCATTAGGCTACAATTTGAATCTAGAGTGAAACTTAAAATCCTATAGTTTTCAAGAATATTTTCTTTGAACTATCAATCTCATCTTTATCCAGATGGGTTCTTGTTTACTGTTAAATCCTTGGATTATTGTTTGTGAATATGTTTTCTATTGGCTTATTTGTACAGTAGAGAGATTGAAATTAATTTGTACTTAACCAAATTAAGATAACGTAAACTAAAAATTAAAATTAATGCATTACATGGATGTATTAAATTTATCAACCAAATTGTGATTTCCAATGAATACCATAGTTTTCCTTTCGCCAACCTTTGTTAAATAAGTGATAGGAGAGAGGGCCATGATGCAGTTAAGAACGCGTTCAAATGTCCTTAGGAGAAGTTAGGGTATCTTTATTGCACATGGTAGGTATATTATTATCTGTTGCTTGAATATGAGGAAACCAATTCTTTAAAGCCATATTCAAATTAGTTTTTATTTATTTTAATCTCTCATTATTGAAAAATGGTGTATGGACAACATGCAATTTGAAAGCATTATACTTAACTATTTATTTGAAGGCCACACTTGTTGTTATGTTGATGTGATTATATAATACATATCATGTGCAATTTACTAAGTACGTTGTTTATTGCTCACACCCCCCTTAGATTTCTTTATGAGTTGATAATGATGGCAATATTTTGTGATTGGATTTTGGGGGCGAGTGTTAAGGTAAAAACTATTGGATCACTTTTAAAGAGATTGTCTTTCTTTTGTAATTTATTTGTTTTGGTCAACTAAATCCTTCTAAGGTGACCTAGGTTGACTCTAGTTAAGTTAAAGGATAAGAAAATTCTTTAAGACTGCTATTCACAGTTATCTATGTAAATATCGTTAGCACTATATAATATCCTGCTACAATTGATATGATGATTTTGGCTAATTGATGTACTTGAGAGTAGCTTAATTGCTAGTGTTTTATGTATATTAAGTATATGATGGGAGCTAAAGGGTTAATTTCTATTACAGGATGGTGTACAAGGAGGACTATTATGGTTAAACCACTTTTAAGGTCTAACATATATTGTGGTGTTTGTTGTTGTATGTCATATTGTTATCCTTTAAGAGTAGGCTTAGTTAAACATGTTATTTGTATTTTAAATAATGTGGTTAGTTTATGCAAAGCGGATTATATGAGCAAATAATGTAGAGGGAATTAGTGTGCAATTAGTAGGTTTTGTTGGAGAAAAAATGGGCAATAGTTGAAGGGAGTAGATGATACTTCTGAGATGCATTTGTATGCAAAAAGGGAACAAAATATAGAGAATCCTACTTTTCAAAAATATAGAGTTTTAGAGTTTGAAAGAGATGTTAGGGTTTTCTTTAAAATTAAGTCTTTTGTAATAACCATAGGTTCTTTGAAGAACTTGAGCCATATACACCATCTAAAGATTGGTAAGTGAAAAAGCCTATAAGAGTAAAGGCATAAGTAGGTAAAACTTTACCCTTAATATACCACTAACACGACAACATTTTCTATCTCATAATTACTATTCTAGACTCTAGTGTTTAACTCATTGCAAATAAATGACTAGCGCTTTATTTTATTGACAAACACATTGCTTGTATTTTATCAATATCTAATAATATTAATTAAGAGACATGTGTGATATTTTAATAGGTCCATTTCATAAGATAATGTTAATAAATATATTTAACTAAACAATCAAATAAAAATAATAAAAGAACACTGAAAAACCATAGGGGTTGTGCAATATTTTCATTCATTAGAAGCATTTTCTATTAACAACCCTATTGCCTTCTTAATTGATGCCCTTTGGCCTTAATATAATTCTTGTGTCCAAAAGTTGATAATCATATATGTTCAATAATATCTTAAAAAACCATTCGAGTTAGATGAGTCCTCCCTAAGAATATCATATTAACTATTGAGAATATGAGAAATTCACACATATCTTTAGAGTTTGAAAGAGCTTTTTTCCAATACACCAGCCATTTTTGCTTCATTTTCTAATTGTTGAACATAATTAGAAGATGGCAATGACTTTAACTCAGCTAACAAAACTTTTCCTCCCTAACCTATAATTGTAAGGAAAGATTAGAGTAGTAAAGCCATGTATTGGAAATTGACTCAAATCACCATCATCAGGATTCACTTTCCTAACCATTCACTTTATATTGTTGAGACACCATTTAATACCTCATCCTTTATAAGAAATAAAGCAACAATTTGTCCAATGCCTATACACCTGATGAATAAGTTTGATATCTCATCTTTGATAAGGATACTAGAAACCATCAAGGATTAGGGCTTTTAAGATGATCTTTTAATTTTTTATTTAATTATCTAATTACATATAATTGTTAATATTATTTATTAAATAGACCAATCAAACGTTAAGATGTGTCTCATAATTAGTATTTACAAATACTAACAAAACTAGGTCATATGCTTGTCAAAAAACAAAACACATTTTAGTTATCTACAAAAACCCTAAAACACATCGAATGTTCTTATATTTTTCTCTAATTAGAGGCATATATCATTTATTCTTTTCCATCACTCATTTTTATAACCTCTTTAGGCTACTCATTGAAAACTTCTTTTTACAATCTATTGTAAACTCATATGACATATTCGGGGCATAGGAAATCTTCTCTAAATAAGATCTAAAGAACTAAAGAATTTAGCTAGTATTAACTAATTTGACAGTTTGAAATATGATTATGTGTAATCAATTAGTCTCTTATTAAAATTCTCATGCTTACCTTACACAAAGTCATCAATTTTTGGATGCCTTATTTCTTGAGCATAATGTATTGATAATTAAATGTTTAGACATGCCCATTAATCATATACTTAATATATTATCAATTATTTGAATGAAATGGAATGAGAAAAAATTAAAGATGTTCTAAACTTTATATATTTTGCCCATTTGAGGTTCCAAACTTCTTCAAATGTGCACTTAAATTTTAGAAATTTTTTAAGTTCATTAAATTTTTTGTTAGACAAACTGAATTTAGTTCCTTTTCAAAATAAAAAGATGAAGTAGAATGAGGAGGAGAAGAGGAGGGGAAAGAGAGCTCTTTGATGAAAGAAGAAGGAACATAATCGTACTTGATGTCATATTATAGTTTAAGGTAAACTAATTTGACCACCCATAACAACTTTTAGAAGTTGCATTAGTACCCCCACTTTTGATGGTTGAGTAGATTCCCTTTGCCCCTTTTCCTACACCCCTATCTATTAAGGTTCAAAGCATCCAAACAGTTCCAAAATATTTCTAGAAATGGATAAGCTATGATTGTAAGCCTTATACTTGGTGAATCTCTATGTATAAAATAAGAAGTGGAAAATGGCATAAGGAATAGCTAGTGACATTCTCTCCTAACAATGCCTCCATCGCTTTACACTCCCTAGAGAACTTCTCTACTAGATGCCCAAAGCATGTATAATCTACAACATTCTTCTAGGTTGCTTCACTAAGAGGCAAATTGATGTCCCTAAAACCAATGGATCAATAGGCATCATGAAAAGGGGGAATATAGAAGACCATCTGTAAGAAAGGAAATGTAATATATTTGGGGTTTTTGCATTTGAGCAATTAAAAAGGGACATGTATGCGAATGTTGTTGGATATTGCTTACCAACAACAAATGCAAATTGGGTTTGTGATTTGACTAAGATTTGATATTACTCATAAACACTAAACTAATCATGGGTTTTAATACGAAAATAGATATTGTGTACTATTTTCCTAAAATAGGCTCACTACAATCAAGTGAATAATCAATAAGAACATGAAATAATCAAAGAAGATAATGTATTCAATAATGCAACAGCAAGATAATAAATTCTTTCAATATAAAGATGAAGTAATAAGCTAATGTCATAATGTGTGGCTATGCTTAAGTAAGCTACTTATATATTAAAATGTAATCCATAGTGGCATTCTTATAGATATATGCAGAAGTGTTAAGCCCTAATAGTGACTCGTAAGGGTAATAAAAAAATAACTATTCTATTTATAAAACTGTACTTTTTTAGTTGATGAGGAAATAGGTCATATTTGGTTAATTCACTTTCAATTAGGCTTTGATCCAATAATTGATTAGCCTAAACAAGTTGAATCATGGTTGAGCTAATACTTGAGACTGAACTAGAAAAGGATGATTGGAAGTATAGCTAACTTAAGGTAGCCAACTTGATCTATGGGTGTACTCAAGGCCTCGGCGTATGTAGTTGAGAGGCATGATTTTCGAGTCGAGCTCAAAAGTCTGAACAAGGCACACTTCTTCTTTTTGATGCATGTCAACCTAATCAGCTTGTCCTTGTCCTTTGGAGTGGAACTTGGTAATGCCTTCTTTTAGCAAGTTAGAGCACCTTTGAAACAATTAAGGCATCTAGGTTGAAGGCTCATTTAGCTGGTTTCACTTGGGCTAGTCGTTTATCTACCACTTATAGGCTACCTTTCTTCATGGACCATAATACTTACTTACTAGCTTGATCCTTTGGAGAAACTTAGATTCTTTGTAGGAGAGCATGGACTAATGAATATAATGCAAACTCTTCTATTTCACCATGCACTATAAGCAAGATGGCCAGCCCAGACCTTATGCCAAGTGTCCCTATAAGATTTTCTTTACCTCCCTTTAACCTTCTTTCCTTGTACTTTGAGTGAGCTTCCTCCTTATTATTGCTGATATCTTCTACTTCTCAATTTGGCACAACTTGCAAGTCTTACAAAGGCTTCTATGTCCTCTGACATATTCAACTAGTGGGACTTATCATCTACCTAGCCAATGCTTAGTAAAAATTTAGGTGACTTGGTTCTTTTAATTTGTGATGTACCTCTAGGATCATCATTTAAAGGTTGTCAATTCTCATGATTTGGGACATGTATTTTTTGTCCCTTCCTATAAAGTAACCTATCTTCAATTTAATATTTCTTGGTCTAGCCTTCTTACTTTAGGAACTACCATGACTTGAGGATCTTGGTTTAAGCATTTCTTAATCTATTTTAGTACATCACCAAGCTTTAGGTCCTCTACCCCTTAGGCTAAAGTACTTCAACTACTTTTATTGCTCTTCCTTCTTTAGCCCCACCTCTTCTTTAAGTGGCTTAGGCTTAGGAAACTCCTTGGGCGTCTTTACCTAACCCTTCTCCTTTACTTTGGGCATATCCTATGCCTTCCGGTCAACTACCTCTAAAACTTGGGATGCAAGGCTCTTTATCTTTAGTCTATCAACATCTTGTATAGAACACAGAAACTTTTAGGCTTAGTCGAGGTTATGGTTGATTGGAACCATCTATTGTTAGCCTTCTTCCATGATTACGAAGCAATTTGTTAATAGGGCAATCTCAACACATACCAATTAAAGAAGCCCATGCAAATGACTAGTTCATAGTCATATAAGGGGATCACTTTCTGCTTTACTTTCCCTCTCTGCTAGCCCAACTAAAAGTCAACATCTAGATTACACCTGTTACTAAGACTTCCTTTAAGTCAATAATCGTTAGTCCTCCATTGTCCCTTTGAACACTGAAGGCCAGCTTCTTAGTTACCTCCTTAAAGATGAAGAAATTAGTTGCCCCATTATCTAGTAAGGCATTTATCCATTAGCCTGCAATAATTGCCTTTGCATACATTAAGCTTCTAAATTCCTTAATGAGTTTACATTTTTATAGAGCCCTTCAAAACTATTAACATATGGTTGGATTGTGCCTTGTCTTTTTCTTCCACTACAACTAGGGTTGCCAACTTCAAACTAGATAATCCTTAGCCTTATGTACCCCTTCACATATAAAGCAAGAGAGTCTCCTCTTAAGTGTCTCCCTGTCATGTCTAAGGTCTTAGTCTAGGTCTTCTCATTCCTCATTGGGCTTGGGCCCCTCTTTTCGTATGCTTAGTACCTTTTTAATGACTACTCTATTATTTCCTTCTTAGGCCATTTAGTTAATTTGAAATCTATCAAGCCTTTTTATTATATCCATAGCTCGGCATGTAGTTTGGACTCCCCGTCTCTCTAGCTTTATCTAGGCCTACCTATGCTACCCATCACAAAATGTAAGCATTGTATCCCTGTTGCTAATATTAGGAATCTTCAATAGTAACTCTGAGAACTCTTGCCATAGTCCTTAATGGATGCCCTATGCTCTAAATGCCTTAACTTTTATGCCTCTATCTTAAACTTGCTCAACTTATAGGTAAGCTTTGAACTCTTCCAAGTTTTGATTACCTTAACTCCTCACTCAACACCATTAGGTTGTCTTTTCTTTCATAAGGTGACTACATCATCAACGAACATTAAAGCTGCTCTTAGCATAAATGCATCATTTAGTACATTGATCGCATCAAAGAATTGTTTTAGGCTCTAAAGGAGGTTATAAATTTTTATAGATCTAGACTTGCTAAAAGTCTTAGGCTTAGGCATACCCACTCTTGCAATAGCTTGACTGTGAATCAACCTATACCTAACCTCAAAACGTTGTTAAACTGAAGCCCTTAACTCTTAGCTCCTTCCTCAAGGCCTTTACCATTTCCTCTATGGTAGCATCCCTACTTTAAAAATAACTTATGAATCGAGTCTAGATTGTCAGCATCTTACTTTGGAAATCTTTCTCTAACTTCTCTAAACCTTTCTTAATCCTTTGAACTCGATCCAACATGTCAACTGTTGTTAGCTCCAACCTAGCTACCTTAGCTTCCACTAAATCTTTGATTCATTAAGATCTTCATTAAGATCTTCCTTAAAGAGGTAACTCATCACCTACCATAAAAAATTAGAGGCCTTCCAATATATTCTATGTTAACATCAGAAACACCTATCCTTACCATCTTCTCTAGGAACTTGCTTTGATGCCAACTATTATGTGCGGAGTGTTTTCCTTATTTTGATGAATGGTACTTTAGATTTTTTGGGCTTGTTGTAAAGAGGCTAAATCAACCTTCCTATCCATAATGTACAAAGACTTACTTACTTAGAGAGAGAAATATTCAAGTAAGAATCAAAACTTATATGTTTAGATGGTTTACAAATACAGGGGATCTTATTATATACTAGAAGCCTCTAACTATGGATGGTATAGATTTACTTATTCTAACGGCTATAATGTAATCTTACCTAACTACCTCTCCATACTCCCACTTACGAAGATTCAATTTATTTGAACAATTCCAAGATATTACCATAAATGGACTAGCCTTAGTCATGGGTCTTACATAAGTAGATCTTTGTATACTTTACAAGAAGTGAAAAATAGGCTTGGGGAATAATAGCCTTGACAGTTGTAGTCAACCATCAACGAGTTAGTGCTCACTTAAATATCAATACCCTTATCTACCACTACCAATTCCTATGCCTTCACTTATAAATCTAGTACCTTGCATCTAAACCTCATCGCTTGTAAGCTCCACCATCTCTTCCTCTCACCCTCTCTTTATTCCTTTGTTTCTTTATGTCTTTCTCTCTCCTTCCCTGCTTGTTGCCTGCACCACCTTGCACCAACGTCCCTTCCTTCCTCCCTTCATTTCATTTTGATCAAGTGAAATTTAGACATTGGATTTTAGGTTATGTGACCACCAATTGATTATGGGTTGCAACTTTCTTGAGTTGCAAGATTGAAGGTCACCTAGCAAGCTCAAGCTTAAAGATAAAAAGAAATTTGGATGTGTTAGATGGTACAACTAAATATATATTGTAGTTTTTTCAAATTGTTTGGGTTGTAGATGTCCATAGGGGTAAAATGTGTAGCCATATATTAGAGGGGTTAATATGCTCAATTTTAAAAAATAGGCATGTCAATATGTCGAGTTTGAAAATTTCCCTATTTTTATTATTTTCCTTAATTCAAACTATATTGAATCTTATATCTATTTAATATAGACTCTTGACTAAGGTTTAAGAAAAAATTAGTTTTCTTTTTAATTTTTTTTTAAAATAGTTTTTTTAGAGTCACCATTTAACCAAAGTCGAGAAAAGTGTTAAATTATAAGTAATCGGTAGATTAACTACAACTTAGTCACTAGTCTATAGAAAAACTAACTTTAAAAACGGTTTTTGAAAAGTCAAAGTTTTAGATCTAAGGACTAACCTATTAAACCCTAACAAGTACCACTTCAACCTTCTGAATTTAACTTTATTTTTTCAAAATACCCATTTTACTAATTCTAAATTTTCAATTAAAGAAGATTAATTTATTTATAAAAAGGAAAAAGACATCAAGAAATTGAGTTTATTTACAAAAGGAAAAAATAGAAAAAATTTTCCTATTTTAAGTCCTTCTAGAGGTACCGATATATGCTTTAGTAAGGATTAGACTTTTTATAGTTCGTTTTGAAAACTTTAGTGGATGAGCTAGTCTTAATTTTTAATCAATTTATTTTTTACAAAAAAAATTAAGGAAAAGAGTTTTAATTTGAAGTTTTATTATTTTCTTTTTAAAAATTCCTAAAAGAAAACCTTAATTCTAAAAAATAGTTTATTAAATTTTTTTATTTTACTAGAAAAATATTTTTCTAAATAGTAAAATTATTATATTTTTATTTATTATTTACTATTATTTTTCTTTTTTTTTTTAATTTTTTTTGGCTTTTCTTTTTTTTTTTATTTGTAAATACATAACCAACTAACAAAAAAATATATAAATAAATAAATAATAAAAAGAAATAGAAGAACAATGAGAAACCGGAATTGATGGGGGTTAGACACGGATCTTGTTGTGGTCGGGTTGGTCGCGGTTTGGTTGTTGGTTGATCGGGTCGGGTATGACTTGGGTTAAAACAGGGAATTCGGGTCGTGGTCAAGGAAACACCAGCAGCGGTAGCGAAGGCTTGTTGTAGGCGGTTCTGAGCATTGTTTTAAGTGGTAACCACATTCTTATGCGTGTTTGATTGGGGGATGGGGGTTTCATTTAAGTGTTTTGGTGTTTGGTGACTGTTCTTGGTGGTTCGAATTTAGGCGGCGGTCGGTGGTTTTGGTGGTTCGCTGCCTGCAGTGGGGTTGATGGACTTGGTCGGGTTGTTGCGTGCAGGGGGTTGCTGTGAGCGGAAGGAGCGAGTGGTTGATTCTTGGTGTATTGACTGTGTGTGCGAGCGTGGTTGACAAGAGAGAGGTTGTTGTAGAATGTCGGGCTCGTCGCTGAATGGGGACTGGGTGACTGCGGTCGTGCACATGCTTGAAGTTAACAGGGGGTTGCCGAGAGAGAGGTTGTTTGGTATGTTGGCTTTGCGTGGAGTTGGTTTTCTAGTCAGTGTGAGTGTTGGGTGCGGTTACAGGTGTGTGGCTGCTGGCTTGTAAATTTTGGCCGGTGTGAATGGGGTCGTTGGGTGGTGGCGAAGGGTTTGGTCGCAAGGGGGCTTGGGAGAGGATAGATGGTGGCCCAATGGGTGTTTGACAGGGGCGTCCGAAGTGGTGGACGGCGGGACTGTGAGTGGTTTAGGTAGGTCGCGTCGTTGAATACGTGGGTGGTCGATGAAGTTGGGTCTGTGGTGTTTGCGTTTGCTGATTGCTGTCGTTGTTCGCTGTCGCCTGCTGTGAAGCACAGCGCACGATGGAGCGTGACTGGAGTGTGGTGTTGAAGGATGGAGCAAACGGTGTGCGTAGTGGCACGTGATTGCAGTCATCACACTGTTCAAAACCTGGAGGCAACATTTGCTATGGTGTAAAATTCCTAATCATTTTTTCCCTAAATATCTTAAAATCTTACTGTACCTTACTTAATTATTTATTAAGTTCCTTAACTAATATATGAAATCATAATAATTTTTTCACCTTTAACAATAACTTTACCCTCAAGGTTTGAGAGAATACCATAAGTAAACAAATAAGAATTAACTAATTCTATTTAATAAAAATAAAAATAATTATCACTAAGAAGCTTAAAACATTTATTCTCGATATGTTTTCATAGAATGATCTTTCTTGCTTATAAACTGACTCTTCAATACTTTTAAATATTATCTACAAAATTAAGTATAACTTTTTTCGAAAAATATATTGCTCTTGAGAAATATAAGCAATGACTTTATCACTCCTATCATTATCTAAAGTTGGTATCAAGCTGATTATCATTAATCATTTTCTTATTTTAATTTTTTAGAAATTCAAATAATTGAACTATTAAAATTTGTTAATCATGATGGAAATTATCTTCAATATTAATATTGGAATCTTGCTGTTTTATAGCGGCAATATTTTCTTAATCATCGTTTTTGGACCTTTTCTTGAAAATCTTCTTTATTTATAGCTTCTATGAATGATATAATATTTTTATCATACCGTTTCATTAATTTCTCTTCTTCAATATATTTAACAATTAATTCTTCTATTTATTACTTATTATGAGTTTACTTAAATCTTTTTTCACTTTGTTGAATAATGCCATCATTTTCTATTCCAATGATTGTGTTTGTGTCATTATTTACTTCAATAATTTTTCTATTTACATTGACTCAACATGGATCTCACAAATTAATCATGACTAAAATTAAGAATGAATTTAAATAATAAATGAAAAAGTTATGATACCAAAAGAAAGGCCAAATAAGATCAAGTTAACGAGAATGAATAAAAAAAAACGAGCAATAAAAATACCATTATTAGAATCTCATATAACCTACTCATATAAATAAGAAAAATATAATCTTCTTTTATTCAAGTTAAAAGAAAATTCCTAGAAATTTGAGAGAGCAAGTGAAAGAACTTTAAAACAATAGTTTTTGAATTTGATTATGAATAAAACGATGATCCTTTATCTTCTACAAATGTTATTTATAATATTTTCTATATTAATTAATTTCCTGATAAACTTTACTAATTACAACTATTTACTGTTTTACTTAACTATCTAATTCTAGTAATTACAGTTATTAATTAAGCTTAGTAACTAATATATAAAATCATATCAAAATATTAGTAATGATGAATTTTTTATTGATAAATCCTATATGAATCTACAGAAATTAACTTTGACCATAAACTAGGTAGTCTAAGGGCCCATGGGCTAAGGGGATATGTCTTGATAATTGAAACATTTTTATGAGTGGAATTGACCCTAAAGTGTAGCTTTTAGCAATAAAATAGGGTAAGGACTCATAAAGTAGAAATCTACGATCATCATGATGTGAAAAATCTAAGAGCTTTCTGATTGACTTGGTCCAAGCTCTAAAATCAAAATTTTGATATGGTAATTTTATATTATTTTATCTTTTTTTAGCACAAAGTTTACGTAGTAAGGAGCTCACCTTTTTGACTTTGGACTTTACTGGGTCAAAGAATAATAACAATTCTAACTTGATAATAAATTTAAATAAGATAACCTTATTGACCCTAAAGGAGCTTTGCCAGTTCTTTGACAAGCACGCTTTGAAATTCCCTCCTTACATCCGCTCAAAGGTCAGTAAACATATAAGAGGAGACTACTCTTGATCTTAGCCAAAAGGCCTAGAAAGGTATATTTGAATCTTATGCAATATAAATCAACCTTGCTTTAATCAAAGAAAAAACGTATCGATGTTTCTATTAATGTTTGTCTCTATATATGTACTATTATCTATATAATTAAAGCGAAAGTAGGAGGGTTAGTTTTTTTTTTTTTTTTCGAATTACCCTTAGAAGATATTGATATTTTATATATTTTACATTCTTAATGATTCAGTTCATGTGTTTCATATTATTTTACTGGAGCTAAAAATGCTATTTACCTCAATTAACCCTCAGTGATGAAAATGGCAACACTTGTATATAGCATTGTACAATTGTTACATCATTATTATACTTACTGTATATAGAAATTATAGCAAATGCATATTAATGTATACAATTAAATTATAGTAAATATGCATTAAACTATAACCCTAAGAATATTCAGCAAACTAATTAAAGCACATATCATAATTCTACTTACAACATGTCCACGATTTATCTAATCTTTCTTTTTTTTCTCTGTTCTATTTACAAAATATCCATAATTTTATAAATTACATATTTGTAGGAAAAAGAACAATTAAAATTTAATATAAATTTTCATATTCATAATCATTAATTAAATTTTGTAAGCATAACATTGTTGGGATATAGTATATATTAATTTTGATATATGTAATGAAGCTATACACATTATGATGCACTTTATATACAATACATATACCACATTACATAATGTATTGTATAAATATGATATGATTTATTACAATACATTCTATGATTGATATGTACATATTACATGTATTATTTGACATTCCATACTTTGTGTAATCACTAAATGTAATATATTGCATCATATTCACACATATGCATACATAAATGTACACTTTGAATTTTGATATATATGAAATATTTTATTAAATAGATCATTATTGATTTGTATGAAATATATTATAAAGCATATATAATATTGTGTGCAATACACCATTATGATATATTATAATATTCATTACAACAAACGTTTAAGATATATATAATAACAAATAAATGTACACCACTTTTATTATATTTATAGTATCATCATTACTATTAATTATAATAATAATTCTATTTATTAACAATAATTGATTCTTAAATTATTTATAAGACAAATTGCTCCTCGAAAATGGTTGATGTTATGAAACATCAACTTTTTAATGATGGAGTGGTTTCAAAATTAAGAATTACATATCAAGATTGTTTCAAGAACTAGGAGCACATTAAGATGGAATCTTTGAGTGAAGAAGAAGAAAGAGAAACTCATTCTTTTTTCTTTTTAGTGTTTTTGTGATTTCAATATCTAGGTTTTGGTTTACTGCATATTGTTTTATAAGTTACTTCATTAACTTATGAAAATAAGGTTATTGTGTTTTATATTCGTTTACCATAAAAGCACTAGATCAAGTTAAGGATTGTTATATTTAACCTTGAAATTAACATGAATACTTATAGTTCGAGTTTAGATTTTTGAAATATATCTGCAATTTAGTTGAGATGTTGATTGAGAATTGTTTTCTTATGAAATTTGATATCAAGTATGCAAATGGTATAAATGTGTTTGTTTATGTAAAGTAACAGGCTCAGATTTTGCATCATCTAGGTGAGATTTATTATAAAGGAAAAGTAAGATCCATTTCTTGATTAATTTATCATTTACATTATTACGTAATAATTGCTTTCGATGGTGAATCATTATAAGAAGTTTTGTAATTTGAATTCTACCAAAGATCTAATGTGATTGAAATTTAGAGTTTCCATTTTGAAGGATGCATCTTATTAATAATATTTTATAATTAAATTGTTGGTTATGGCTATTTGTTGCTATGATGTAATATGGAGTTTTTACTAAATGGTGACATTTGTGTAGTTTGTAAGGAGTATTGATAAAGGGATAACAACAATGTGATGTTCAACTCTTCATAGGAAGGCTTCGATTTTTGGTATTTACAATTTGGTATAGTAAATAGAAATTTGTCTTTTGGCATAGGATCTCCTTTAGTTGTTTTAGGAAAATATGTTATTTATAATGTAAACTAAGGATGAGGGTTGTTGTAAACAAAGGAAAATTGAGGTATGTGGTAAGCTAACATAAAATGGTATAATAAATAAATAATCATGCTCATTAATTCATTAGTCAAGTATAGTTTCTTTTGCTTTTTCTTTTTAATAATCATGCGTAATTTTAAAATTTAGTAATTATTTTATGTTTTAATCCACCATGTAAATGTTTTTTTTTTTTTTATATATATGTAGCACAGATACTACATCTATTAGGGATAATGATTTGTATTTTATCAAAGAGAAAGAGATAGGTTTAGTGTCTTTTTTAAATTTGCCCAAATTACCCATGAAATATTATTATTTCTACATCTATTATGTTACACTTTGAAAAAGTGGAGTTGTAATAATTCCATCATGAGCCATTTTACGATAGAAAGTTACTTTACAGTTGCTATCTTAGACTTAGTTCACATTAGGTATACTTAACTCTACTACTTTGAAGCATCCAATTCAATACTTATTTACTATAAACTTATAGAATAATATTTTGAAATAATTTTTTAAAAAATAAACTTATAATTTGACTTTGCAAAAGAGTAGTAGTAAATTCCATAGGTACCTAAACTAGAATATTAAAAATTACTAAGTCTCTTGAGGAGTCTTATGTAGTTTTCTTTAAAAGTATGAAAAGTTAGTACTAAAAACAATAACTAGTCATTTCTTGTTAAGCCTCATTCCCCGTCTAATTGCTAGTACTTTGGTTTTAGGTAGATACTGGTAATTCATTTGAAGCCTATAAAACAAATTATAGAGGAATGAGCGACAACTTGCTCAGTAAGTAGAGTAAAAATAGAAGTATGTATTAAATACATCACAAGTAGGGTTTTCAATCCAATTAGTTAGATATAACGTATGTATAAGAAAATGCTATCGTACAATATTATTCGATTAGTCGTGAGACTAGAGAAATTATGCTCGCTTTAATTCGGGTTGAGGAGCTTAATGTTATGCACTCGTGAATCGAAATTAAACTAGGGCTTATACAATAGAGAACACTTTCCTTTCGCGATCATCTTCAAACTACAACTCCTAATCTTATCGCGACTTCCTCTCTTATCACTTAGTTCGGTTAAAGGTAGGGAAATGACCATTTCAATTATCTTCATTAAAGAGAGTTCATGTTTAGCTCGAGAATCATAGCCGTTACCTTTAGTAAGTTACGATGCATATCAAATTGGATGTTAAGCTGGGTTTAAGTTAGTTCATTTTTAAAATGATTGACCAAGTTCAACTAATTTAAGTATAATAATGTTCATAAAACAACCATAACATGTTGCTCAGCTCCATTACAGCAAATTGAATCTTAAACATAAGTGCTACATACATATAAATAACTATAAACACGAGTAAATACATACCGAAGTCTTAAGATATTTTAAAATAATACTAAAAAATGTTGTGAAACATTGATTCCATTTACTTCGCATCATGTGTACTTAGGGAGCTCCAACTTCATGTCTCTATTTGTGTCTAGTCTTATATAATATTATAAAACTTTAGTATTTACAAGGCTTATGAAAACATTATTATAATCAATTTATTAACTTACTATCATATCCTTATAATCGATTGTTATGGTCACCAAGTATAAAAAACTTTATATATTATAATTTATCGAATTCCTTTATCACTGAAATAAAGTATAGTTACATACTAAATTTTGTGATACATATATATATATATATATATATATATCACGAAACTAAAGTAAGTGTACAATTATATGGTTTAGCATGATGTATATGCGTATATATTATTACATGGTTCAAATGTTTATTATAATAATAAATGTATATAGTTAATATATATACGTAAGTAAAGTATACATAGGGAAAACACTTTTACTCACATATTCAATTGGTTCACATAAATACGTGTATCTCTAGGTACCATATATAAATTGTACCTCGAGTATATAATATGAAGAATTGTATCTTATATAACTGTTGGTGCAATTATCCAAGTATTTATATGAGTTATGCATTCATTTGTAACGAACTATAATTTTTATCCATAAGATTACATTCAAGCCCTCGAATAATTATTATATATATAAGATGATATCTTTCGTAGAAGTTATATCTTATTCGTGTTATCATATAGTTATCCAAAGTTTGCTACATGAGCTTCGTTGGATTTATAAGAAAATGTTAACACTAAATCTGAGCTTGATCTCAACTTTAAGCTAAATAAAATAACCATTCAATACCCCTACTTGTATTTAGTCCTATAAGGAATCATATAACATTTATATGTTAGAATATATAACGATTGAGTCAAAGGTCAACTATAAGTTTGCAGTTTTGCCTGCTCAATATTTATATGCTACGGCAACTATATTTTAATCAACATTGTACATATTAAATACCTACTAAAAATATAACACTAGCAGTTTCTATATATATACATACACACACATATATATATATATATATGTACACCTACCTATATAAATGGAACATAGATCACTCACACAATTATATGTTTAATTAATCTTTTGATTTTTTTTTCCTCATGTGATCAAATGAAAGAAGAAAAATCAAGAGTCAAGAATAGAAATAATAAAAGGCTGATTTTTACATAGGAAATCCAAACCATAAAAACAGCGGGACAGCTTTAATAAAATACTATATAACAAAATAATAATGAGACTACTAATATTATATTCCTAGTGCTACTAGGTGGTTAAAAATATTAATAGTAATAACTATTATAATAACTTAGTGTTTGAGAATAACTTTAAAATAAGCTTGAGTTGAGTAATTTCGTAAGAGCAACGGATATGGCTATTTAATTTTAATAAAACAATAATATTTATGAATTGTATACATGAAATACCATAGGAATACATTTTGCGTAATTTTTTCAACTTAATTTAGTTTTTTTTTTTAAAATGAGAAAATTATTGAAACTCGAAGAAAAATCACGCACTTACATGCTAAGCTTTTCGATCGTTGTCTGGCGGGGTCTACTTGTTAGAAGCCTCTAACGATGGGGGATCTGCTTAAGGACGGTAGTCGTAATTGTCAGATCTCTTTGTTGTTAGCATATTCAACCTGATCGCATTCTGTACTAAAATTTCCATTTTTCTTTCTTTCATCCCCCTTCCCCGGTAAAACTCCACCAATTTTGCTAGAGGAGTATTTGAGCTTATAATAACAGCTTGAGGAGCGGTGAATATACTTTTATATGAATATAAATTGTCCGACATGAAGGAGGATACACCCTGAACATAGGTACCTTATCTAGATCAAACTACCTTTGCATTACTATCTTACTCTACCTAATGTATGTTGAGAATGTGATATTTTTAGCCTTTATTTGGATCAAATTATTTGGATGATAAACATGAGGAGGGATAAAGTGACATCTTTTTCCCCTTTTTAGGAAGGGAAACTAACATTTAAATGGAGGTATATTTGCCGTAAAAAACTTATTAGAGGTATAACTTTTTTTTTTCTACTATGTGATAATTTGAGGAGGGGGATTTATAATAGGATTTGAATCCTCCAAAGTTACTTTTCTAAAGTTATCCCTTAAGATGTAAATACATATAATTAATGATTAATATTATAAAAAAAATGATAACATCATGATGATATCATTTAATAATTCAAAAATCAAGATAATTTCATCTATTGAATTTATAACTTACCTAAAGTACTTTAGAGGAAATAGATCAATTATATTGAAAGATCAATATTTACGTCATTACACATATTAAAGGAACTACAAATGCAGCGACTTCAAATTATAGTCATTTTATATGGAATGGTGTTGAAATCCTCACAATACCTTTTGGAAATTGTAGAATTTAGTACTTTCGATAAACTAGAAAATCATGAGTGTGTACTTGGTACTCAAGACAATACATCTACTACTTCCAATTTTTCTTGATCTCAACTCTAAAAATCAACAAGGTTTGACCAATCCTACTACCATCTACTCTTCTAAGTAATAATAATCCACATCATCACCTAAGTCATATACCAAATTGTATCTTAAGTCATCTTAAGGATCAGCTAAAAGCAATTATGGAATGCCACATACCCTATGTGCATCATCAAGCATATCACTTATTCACATGTGTTATTGGAAACAATAAATATAATAGGCACCGTTTAGTTATTTTTTATTTACTCTAGCCAATAGTACAGTTGTGACGTGACTTGGGATAACTCATGATCTTAGCGCGCACATATATGTAATATCATGTAGTATTGGTGTTAAGTACTTCCCAATACCTTAGAGTTTGATATATAACCAATATCTATCTAGATCATTTTAATGTGCAATTCCATTAGGGATAGCATCATATAGGGATTATTAAGATGCCATGCTAACACATTGGTACTCCTATTGTGTTGATAATCATACATATGTAACACATTTATTTAAGGTTGGACATTTAATTAGATTCATTGAACTTTAGCTTAAAAAGAACAACTTCACACGTAAGGTACCTGTACTTGAAATAATTGCCTCGTTGGAATCTAATACAAAGATACTCTTATTACCTGATGATAAACAAAACATTATGTATTAGAGCTCATTCTAACAACACAACAACTCGCTTTCCCTCAACCCTGTTCACTATACTCTTTAACTAAACCCTCTCAAGATTGGGCAAGATTGATCTTTGATAAAGAGGTTATAGAAACTATTAATAACTTAGTTAAAAAAAAAACCTTTTAATTAAGTAGAAACAAGTTTTGAAAGGAAAAGTAACAATTTGTAAAAAGTTGAAGCAAACCATGCTCAGATGGGAGTTTACATCTGGATGCCACAAGGACTACCTTATAGGCTAAAAACTCTTTTAGGCACTTTTCACCCCCTACCATTGGATGCCTTATAAGCTATTGCACGAACTTAGCTACAAAATGTACCAATTGTACATTTCACCTTTTGAAAACTAAACAAACTCTCCTAAACATTCACAATTCACCCAAACATAATAACATCCTTCAACCTGAGATGTTCACACATCAACACGACTCTTCATACAATAAATGCCATCAACCTCTACTAGAAAACACACTTCTAATACTCACATGAACACCTTTATTTATGAATTAAAGGCAAAAACTTTAAGAAAAACTCAATAAAATATAGAACTTACTTGAATTCTTGTTGGAAACACTCAACACCCTCACAAATAAAACTTGGAAAAATTTGTAAAAAAACATACTCTTACACAAACTCGATGAAACTCATAAAAAGAAACCCAAGGCACCCCCCTAAATTGAAATAATTACTAAGAATTCTCCTTTCATTATTAAACTTTTCTCTGTTTCTACCTTAGTCTTGCAAAAAATCACCAATCTTTAATATGGATTATGAAGGAGGGAAATAAAAAGCCTGTAAGATCATGAAATTGCAAAAAAGAGAGAGGAAAAGGAAGGAATTAAGGAACAGACGTGTTTTAGGGGGATGCAGGTAGGGGAGTTCAAAAGGGAAGAAAGACTAAAGTACCACTTCTCTTAAAACATTTTTACAAATATGCAATTTTTCAAAAAGACTTATAAAACCTTACTTTATTTGTCTTATGGAATTTGGGCATTGCAGATGTGTCGCATGTTCTCAAGGGAAATATATTATAATGCTATCACTAGGTTGAAATTGAATCCTCCTCATTTTTATGATCAAATTCATAGATATATATGTAGACATATACTTATACCATGTGGTCCATTTTGTTATTAAACTAGATGGTCACACATATACTCATTGTCAACTTGCAGTTTCGCATTTGCTAGATTACTGGTACAAATAACTTGTGTATAAGCACATTTCCTAATAAGATAACTCCTGTAGATAATGCTAATGAATTTAAATCTTAGGCTTTTTAAGGATTACTGCATATCTCTTAGGATAAGTATTGAACATTTTGTTGCCCATGTTCAAACACAAAATATCACTAATGGATCATTTATTGAATGGCTTTGGGTTTTTGATTTTATTGTATGTGTCTATAATTTTGTGCATATGCATCTGAAAACCTAAGCCTATTCTCGTACGAGAAAAGAAAATTGAAAACATTGTGCAAGTGCATGGAACCATAGGAATATCTATTGGAAACAAAAAAATCATTTATTGAACGTCTCTAATTGATGGCAAGACCATTTCATATAAAGTTTAAACTTCCTAGTTTTGCGGGGGGGACATGCTAATTTACATGTAATAGTATTATATGCACCAAACTAATAAGCTATCATAAGTACTCTCTTAAATAGTTGGTGTTGATAGGACATTTAGGAAAGGACTTTTTAGGTCCAACCAGATCCATTAAGCCTTACGTCCTTAGACTTGCTTCTGTACGTCTCGGGCTTGGCCCTTAATGGCCTAGGCTAATGAAGAACTGTAATGGCCATAAATTACAAAATAAGGATAAAACAGTCACGTCCTAAATATGGGGTATACGTTGGACACGATAAGCCCTACTCTCCTACACTTACGGGAGAAGATCTCTCCTTACAATTGATTTCTAATGGCTGGCTCCACTCTATTATAAATACCAAATATTTACCCAATGGTAACTCTCTTTGCAAACTCTACATCTTAAGCTTACACGCTTAGTACTTTATTCTACAGAAAGCCAATTACTAACTTAAGTATCGGAGTGATTACGCCGGACAACCCTTCAACATCCCCTCATTGTACACTGTTTTGCAGGCTCAGTACGTACAGGCCTCAACCAACTACCGACAAGAACCGAGAAACGACAGTTGGTTTAATGTCAGAAACCAAGTTGTTCCATCTAAGAATCTTTAGTTTTATGGTATATACTTTGATTTCTTCACCACAACACATAGAGATGGGTCTTTAAAAGGAGCTTAGGAATAAACATCTAGTATGAATCTCTATCTATAATCAAATATCCTGAACCATTCCTTGACACATTCTTTATACCTTAGCATATTCCTTTGTAACTCTTGCTTTTAAGTTATCTATTATTATATTAGTATGCCTATAAATAGAAGATTTATTGAGCATTTATATTATGAAAAGAGATTTGAAATGAGAAGTTGATTACTTTATTTTTTATCTCTCTACTCTTTAGTTCTTTCTTTCATGAAACTTTCTTATATAGCAATGATATATTATCTTTTCCATTTTCTTTGCTTACTTTCTTTCTTTTTCACACTAGTTGTGCATACACATTATGTGTTTAACTAAATCCTTTTCTAGATATAAAATAAAATCAACAAACTGGTGAGGAGTACTATTCATCAATTATGCCATTACATACACACATGTGCTTTCTTGAAGTAATGGAGATAATTACAATAAATATAATATAAATTTTCTTTGAAGTGTTAAATAATGAATGTACATTTTTAAATTATGTAAATTAAGGGTAAATTTACATCAATGATGTTAAATCCTTGTTATAACTATATTTTCCCTATTATATTTATATCCATTTGCACTATTAAGTAAATTTAGGTTCTCTTTATACACTATTCTTTTTAATCTTTATCCTCTCAATAAACTTAGTGACAAACATACAGTTGCTGCATACACTACATGTTTTAAATTCTAATCGTTGGTTCGCATGACTTAAAAGATACGTCTATTTGTATTTGAAAACAAATGTCTGTCTTTCGCAATATAACTATCCCTATAGCAAATGCCATTGTAAGCATATCCTGCATTATAGTTACTAGCCACAACATATCCAACATTATAGTTACCAACAAATGTTCATTTGGGATGCATGTGTGTAAAATAAGAATGAAAACGTTTTAGATAAACCAGGCAAATAAGATGTGGAATATGTTGATAAACGAGAAATTTGTGTGTTTACCTATAAAATTAATAAATATTACACAAATATAAATTAGATTAAGAATTTACTAAAATGAAGATACAATATAACTATTTGTCCTAATATCATATTAGTATAATATCTATATCGCATTTTAAAGATGTAATATTTATGCACTATGGTTATGTCGAATCACAATGCAATATAATAACATTATTTTAATAATTTTTTTTTTCATATATTGTGTAATTATATAATTTTTTTGTAAAGTTTGTAGACATATATTGCATTGGTTAATAGACATTTTTGTTACATAGACCTAGTAAATTTTTTATAAAGATGTGGTCAAACTTTTGAGAAATACGAATTTAATTTACTAGATACATTTACCTAATTTAAAATATTCAATTCTAGCTATGCCAGCAATATCTTTTCAAAGATATCATAGCCTTATCACTTATAAATAGGATATGAGACTCCTAGTGAAAAGATTCTCACCCTTTTTCACCTTTTCACTAGAGTTGTGGCTTTATATCTTGATTGATTTAGGTATTAGAATAGTCATGTTAGAGAACTCTTTGGATGAACGATTAACAATTTTCCAACCTTCAATAAAAATCCACAAACAATAGAATCATACGTAGAAAATAAAAGCTTAACTTTACCTTAATAATTAAAAGTAATTAAACAGAGAGAAAGAGATCTAAATGAAGAAAGCTATATATAACTACTGTTACCACTTAATGTTTATTTAAAGAAGATTACATCTTTTGGCAAAAAAGAAAAAAAAAAGAAGAAGATTACATCGGATCCTCTTTACCCCTTAAATAATGTAGATAAAAACAAATTCTGATGGTGTAAGATTTTATCCAAGTAATTCTTCAATCTTATTTGTAGGAAAGAGAGACAGAAATGTCAAAAATAGAAATTGTCTGGTGAGACAAAAAAAAAAAAAATGGTAGTTACCTTTTTAAATTTAAAACTTCTTCTTTCCCGGGCAAAGGGTTTCATGGACACAATGATATAACTACTTTTTATTGAATAATTGATTTTTTCTTAAACTGTTATGTATCAATTCAATTTCATGTGAAGAGCACATCTGTCGCAATGATGTCTTCGAGAATTGGGAAATAAAATGGTCCATTTTGTTGATTACCGATAACTGACGGGTAACGCTTTGACTGAAGGACCGCTTCATACATAAAATATTGTATGAATGGTAAATATATCCCTTTTATATTCACTTTTTATCCTAATCGTGATTAGTTAGAACATGTTTAAGGGATTGTTTATTAAAAGGTTCGTGAACATATTTAGGTGTTCAACATGAGCTCAAAGGCATTTATATATAGATAGAAATGCATGTTATCCTATTATGATAGCCACAAGTTTCATTTATCCAAAACCATTTATAATAGTGTTGTCTTCAGCCGGATTGATGGATTATGTATAAAATTGTTAGCCATATAGCATTCGATAACCACCCATAGAGCGTCAACCGTCTATATAAGGATTTTTGACTTCTAATCTTCTGTTAACAATAGAGGTGTTTATGGTTCGGATTGGTTCAATTTAGGAATCAAATAAAACTGAATCGCGTTTAAAATAGTTCAATTTAAGTACTTAATAGATCGACTCACTTTTAATGGTTTAAGGTTTTGAATCGAATTATTTAATATGATTTAGTCTAGTTTAAACTATTTTATAAAAGTACCACTTTTTAAATATTATTAATAATTATTGAATTTTTCAACCAATATTAATATCTAAATTAAGGTATATTATGTAAAAATAAAAGTTGCATATCTTCAATAAAGCAAAGACATGTAAGTCAACTGGATATAAGAAAGAATATTGAAGGATAATGAGTGGATTATAGAAGTTAAGAATGAAATAAGTAATGGCAAAAAGGAAAAGAAAAGATAAATATAATTAAATTGAAATAATGATAGCATTTAAAACTTAAAAAGTTTTGCATTTTTTTTATTTTTTATTTTTTTGATAGAAAATAGTTCAAAAGTTAAGCTAAGTCACGCGGACGCCTTACTAACATCTCATGAGTCACTAACATTGGTGCTGACCTAATTAGAAGAAGATCTTTGAATCCCTAAAGATTTAGGCTTAACTTAGGTTAGCTAGGCTAAGCCCATTAAGCTCTAACCAAGTCGCAAGGTAGTAACTAATAGAAATGAAAGTTGACAACTATCTTTAACCACCTCCCATGAAATATGGAGCACCCTATGAGCGCTGAAGATCCACTTTCCAAATTTAGCTCAATGTCATCCATAAATAGCAGATGAGATCCTAAGGTTATGCATCTACACTCTCTTATACTTAAGCTCTTAGCATTTCTTGTACCCTTTCTCTCTCCCCTACAATATGCTAACTTAAGTATTAAAATAACTACATTAGATTATCCCCAGCTCTCTTACTCGTATATGTTGTTTTTGTAATAAGGATGTAATCGAGTGAGTCATTAAAGGGTATTTGGAATATCGAACTCGATAAAAACCCTATAGGATTTAGAGTCGACTTTTAGGATTACAAAAAAACTTGATGAAAAACTCGACCTAGTAAAAAAAGCATATATTAATAAAATTATTTATTTTTAACTTATACAACATATATATCTTATACAAATTTTATATTATATAAAACATTTAATTCTTAATTTTTATTATTGTGTAAGTTAGTAAATATAATCTTAATCTTAATCTTGCTAAACTTTTTTTCATTCTATTTTCTACTTAATCTCATATAAACCTTATAACAACCCGCTCTTATAAGGTTTTTTAAATATTATAAAAATCTGCTCCTATAAGATTAAGAATCCTATAAAGTCGGGTTGGCAGGTTTTAGAAACAGAAGGTAAAACCCTGTAGGATTTTTATAGGATTTTGGAAAATGTTAAACTTTATAGGGATGAATTAAGATTTCACAAAACCCATTTTAAACCCGTCCCAAATGCATCCCTATTTTGTAGGTATCTTAGCACTCTTGCAAAGCTTGCAGGCCTTTAGGAAGTCTATTGGAAAAGTAAAGACAATGGAGATAATAGAGGGGAGATGCAATAATTATTTTCTTTCAAATTTCTATTATCTTATTTACTTGAAAAATATGTAGGAAATTTTAATTCCTAGGAACTTTTCTATTTCTACTCTATTGAAACTAATTGTTACCTAAGAAAATGTGGAACATTTACCTAAGCAAAAGTAGAAAACACTATATCATCATTAATACTGTTATTAAATAGCTTTTCATTATTTTATAAAAAATAACTAAAGAGGGTAAATTAGTCTTTTTAGTTACATTCATAACTTAATACTACAATTAATGATATAAAGTAAATGCTAGAATAAGTATTTTTGTAATAAAAATTTGCATCAAGTAAATATTACAATAGAAATTTCAAACATATTTTTAGTAATAGTTACTCTTAAAATATAAGTTTTTTATTTGCTATTAGAGATGTCACAAGATATATCATTATAAGGTATTCGATTTACTCGATAAGATGAAAACCTTATAGGGTTCAGAAACAATTATAAGAAAGAGTTCAAAATCTTATAGGTTCCGAGTTGAGTTCTTAAACTTACAAAAAATTTAGGTGACAAACTTGAACTTGTAAAAAGTATATAATATATATATATAAATATGTGTATATTTGAAGTTATATACTATGCTATACATAGGTAAATAATAAAAATAACTAATAAAATATAATCCTACTTTAGATTTCTTAGTCACCGTTTCCTTTTTCTTTTCTTCAGAGCTTCGTTAATTCCACTGCTTTTGGTCATGTCCTTTAATATGGTCAATGCACATGTTACATGACTACGTTGCTTATTCAAAATAATAGTAGGAAAATTATACATGATAAAAACAATTTTTTTTATTTTATTGAAATTTGAAAAAGAAATTACATATCATATAATTGCTATCTATTTCTTTGGGACAAGGTACTCAAATTATTAGATGCTTTTTCTTAGGTTAGATAAAAAGGCCCATATTCTAATTGTTTCATTGATATTTTATGGTGCTTTAATCAGTAATCATAACTTTTGTTTGTGCATTATTTGAATTAGGTTATGTTATTTAATTGCTTATTCAACATAATTAATAGGTCGGGACGGATCGAGTTGTTAGTAAAAAAAACCTAATAATAGCAAGTTTTAAGAGCAAAGTAAAAATTTTATAAGGTTTTGAGAAGCCTTATAAAATAACGAACGTGGTTGGAATTTATTTCTATTTTTTATCCATTTTATTTTAAAAAATAAAACCAGCAAATAGTATAAAAGAAGCCTATTTAATAGTCTTGTGAGATTACTTGTAACACATTCCATTAGTTTATAATAATCATCACTCCTCTCCTCTTTGTGGTTTTTTTACATATTGAAGTTTCTTATGTAAAAAGTAATTGTATCATTTTTATTCTATATTTCTTGTTTTTGTATTCTATCTCCTTTGATGATTTCTATGACATTACTGTAAAAATACGTTAGGTAACTAAGTAGCAAAGTGTAAAAAAAGAAAAAGAGTTCAAATATCTATATTATTAACGCTAAATTCTTTTTATAACTCCCAATTTGTGTCTTTAAGAAATAAATTACAATTATTAAAATTGTTATGCATTATCTTTCTAAAACCACTTATTTGAAAACTAAATGTATTTAGCATTAAAAATAAAAAAAAAAGTCCATTCTCTATGTTTTTATTTATTTTACCAATAGGGTCACATTCATTTACAAGTAAGGATGATAATATTTTATTTTGATATTTTTACTTGTATATTTAAAAATTAAAATAGCATAGTTATGAAAAGTGAAATGGTATCAACATTTTAAATTATATGTATACATATATAAGACATCACTCCTTGCACCATCATTAGAAGGCAAAGAAGAATGTCAGGATGAAACCATCTTTATATCATAAACTCACTAGATTAAGATTCTGTCATGAAGCACTCTAATCATGCCACCAGAAGGGAAAGCACTTTAATATTTGGGTAGTGGGCCACCAATGTAAATAGTTCAAAGTAGGGAGTAAATACAGTGAAATTTGGAAGATAGACTCGGTCAGGCTAGAAAAAAGCTGTTATCTAGAAGACGAAGTCCACACGTGCACATATTGACTCCTAAACCGACGGGCCTAAACCGAACGTTGTTATGCTCCGTTACGCAATTAGATTTATGGCTAAACTGCCCTTCCTACGGTACGATGCTAAACTATTGCTGCTTTTGGGTTTTTTCTTTTTTCTTTTTTTTTCCTCCAAAATTTCAAAATGCACATCTGAAATTCGAATGTGGATAAATTTTCTGATCTCCTAAATCATATATTTATCTTCCAATAACTTTCGAATTTATAATTTGATGGGTACTATTTTGAAAATATACTCATAAATTATAAGGAAATTACATCAAATTGTATTGTATCATTTACCACTTAATTGATATAATTAGATGTGTATATGATCCAGTTGACACCGATTGTAATCCACTAATTATAGTATAACTTTATGTATCTAATTGAAGATCAAAAGCAAAATTTAAGTGAATTATCTATAATTAGCAGGTTATGCATTTATAATACATATACAAAAATGAATATTATTAAATTTTGGATTTTTTTTCCCAACAGTTGATGGGTATTTAGATATAAGAACACCTTAGGTATAAAAAGTGGAAATTGAATTTTAAACATATGTTTTGACTGTCTCTACAAAATGTGAAACATAAAACTTATGTGGACGGATGCTATTGATGTGTTCATTGGATCAACTTGACCTGGAATTGACCTTGAACCATTGGTTTATGGATCAATAATGGAGTGAACTAGGCTTGATCTTTAAGGAGCTAGGCTCAAGTCGGTTCACTTGAACTGGCCGTTTAAGGGTTGGTTTAGTGATCCTTGAATCGTGTTTTTTTTTATTTTTTCAAAATTTTTAATAATTATAAATAATTTGTGGACTATTCTTTTTTTTTTCAATCGAATCTAAAACTACATGTCATTATTCTTGAATAAATTTTATTTTAGGTTTAATTTTTTTTAATCACGAAATAATTCATTTAGACTGTGTAAGTATAAATATATGATGTGATATTATATATAATATATATATATAGTATATTAATTATTATATATTACATATACTTTATATTTGTTTGCATTATATATATGATATATTAAATATAATTATATAGTATGTTTCCATTATATATATAATATATTATATATCATTTATATACATATAAATATTTACTTTTAGGGGTTGACTTGGCCTTAAATCATCAAGTTAAACCACCAGTTTAAGGGTGGTTGGTCCTATCGGTTCAGTAAGCCACTAACTCCCCTAGTTATGATGGTTGAACTGCTTTGGCCTTTAAAGCTTGGTAGTTCAATAGCTAATTTAAGTTAGTGGCCTAGCAAACTGATTAACGATTTAGAATTGGTCCTTACACATGTCTAGATGCGTAGAGCCATTACAGAGGTAGTATTCATAAAATAAGAAGATTCAATGGAAATTTAGTTATTTTTGGTAATTTTTAAGGGGCATAAAGTCTAATGTAGCACATATCTACTTAATTATGTGAGTAGATATAGATACAGATATAGATGTAAGATATTTAAATGAATTGTTACATTATTTTTACATAGTTATAAAAGTAATTTCAAAATATAGAGTTTAATGAATTACTTAAAACATAAACCTTACTTATATTGAAAATAAATGTATATGTTAAAATTATTATAATTTAATGGTATAAAAATTGATATCTTAGATGGGATGAATTAAATTCAATTTTTCTCACATAAAGTTGTCTTTGTAATAGTTGAAAAAAAAAAGTATTTATATAGATAGATATATATGACTTGAATCAACTTGGCCTAATAACTTGACTACCATTTTCTTTTTCCCCAACTTGGCCTGTAGATAGATACATATTATACATATGTTGACTATGAAAATTCATTTATTTCTTTGGTGCATCAAGTGAGAAGAAGAAAGAGTGATGGGAAATAAATTGCTTCCGAATTCCTACATTTTAATTCATTGAACTTGCTGATCATTATTTTCTAATGTCACCATGATATGCCCGGCAAAACGTCGAACAACATTTTTTGTTTTTTTTTTTTTGGCGGAAAAAAAAGTCAAATGTTTTTTTTTTAAGCTAATCTACATATCTTATGTACTATGAATAGTAGCTTGGATGATTATATCATGACTTCTTTTAAGTGCGTAACTTATGCAATAATATGAAGATCGATGTTTTAAATATCGGCCTCTCATATTTCTATGTAAATTTTATTGTTATTTTCAGTTTTTTTAGATTAATTTTTATAGTAAATTGACAGGTAAAAACTCCTCACACGGCTTTTAGTAAACTTATTTATTCTCTTTCTCATATAGAATTTACCTCCTTTAATTTAGTTAATAGTCCAAAAATCATAAGACAAACTTTCATATGTGTGAATATCTTATTGCGTTCTTTTCACGAAAACCGTAACCAAAGTTCTACATCTTCATGCATTTTTAAATTATTTTTTAAAAATAAAAAAAAAATGATTTCAAACCCTTATAAAATGTACTTTATCTTTTAAAAATAAAGTTCTACGTCTTTTATCTTTTATCTTTGATTCCTTCTTCTTGAGCTTTCGGTGTAATGTCTCTAAAATCCAATAAAGATGATAAAAGATTTTAAGGCTAATTTACTTTTTTTCTTAAAAAAGAAAAACTTAGAGAATTAAAAATATATGTATAAATAAAGATGCATTTATCTCCCCCTTTTTGTCATATTTTCGAATTTTTCATTTCATATTCCTGATATTTCATTTTTTTAATATAAATGTTTTCAAGATTTCAAAATTCATGTTGTATTTGCAATAATTCTACGTAACTCTACTTGTCAATGAAAGGAGGACAATCAAGTAATTCCACAACCAAATTGGCAACGTAATCTAGTAGTTTAGTATAAACCTCAGCAAGGACGTGACACTTTCACAAAAAGATTTATCAAGTCTTCGCCGTGTTTGACATCTAAGCCTCTGCTTACATACACCGCTGCATCAATAAAAGTTGCGACATCAACACTTGTTATTTATACCTCCCCCCAAAACATAATTCAATTGGATTCTGTTCTGGTTTTCGGTTTTTTTAATTTTCTCTTCCTCTCTCTCTCTCTCTCTCTCTATCTCTCTCGCTTCTCACTAGACTGAACACTTGTTTGGAAGAAAATTTGATTCTTTTTATCCCGGAAACTTGGACGTCTTTTTCCCGGGAAATTCATATGATCATGTAAGAATGATGAATTCGAATGGTGAATTGAGCTCCTTGGAGACCATAAACGCTGCTGCTACTCTAATTAGCTCCACCAGGAATCGCATTCCACGAGTTACAGCTCGTGTAAGCACTTCTTCATGATGATCAATATGGTTTTCTTTTTCTGGGTGAATTTTTTTTTTTTCGTTTACTTTGTTGTAAGGTTTTGATTTTGATAGGAAAACTAAATGAAAGTATTTAATTTTGTTGCATGGGTTGTTCAATTTTTTAATATATATATATACGCGCGCGAACCCGCGCACGCACACTATATATGAACTTTTAGGAATTTGATCTAATTTGAAATAATTGTTATAAGTTGTATCTTGTAATGATCCAGATTATACCTGTAACAGAAAGTAGGACGCGGTGCTGGAAAGGGCCGGTACCGGTGGAGACCGATTGAGTTAATTATAATTGTTGCTAATTTCCAACTTTATAAAAGAGGCCTTTTTTTTTTTTTTTTTTTGTGGGTTGGGGGTAGGGGAAGTCTGTAAAATATTCAGGAAAAAGCTGCAGTTTTGTTCTTGAATTGAATTAGTATGCTTTTCACTTGTTCCGAGTTTATTAAACAATCTTTTTTCCCCCTTTTGCGCCATTGATTTTGCAGGTTGGGTCAAGAAGATTGAGTGGTTATGTATTTTTCACTGAAAAAAAGTAAATATTCTGTAATTAAAACAGGGAAACTATCTATCATATCCACGAATTAACAGTAATCCCGCTGAAAGCTGTTAGAGGGGCTGAATACTCGATGCTTGAAATTTTTGGTGAATATCATTTGTCAGGATTGGAGGAATAATCTAGTGCAGGATCTGCTTGTTGGGCACATTGTGATTGGAATTTTTTGACTTATAGATTTAGATAGGATTCGGCTTCTTTCATGTTTGAGATCAACTGTTATAATCAGGCAATCTCTGAAGCTCTTGAGCAATCCTGAAAAAACAGAATAAAGATAGATCCCGCAGGCTGTAATAACTCCTCTGGATGGTCTTGCTACAACAAAGCATGAACTGCATCCTCTGATTTTAGTCAAGTGTTAGACTCAAACTATACTAGGAGTATTACAGCCACCTTGGAAAGGGAAATAGGAATTTGAGCAGAGGTCTCTTATTTTCATTTTTGGCTTAAGTCATGTGTGCATTTAGTGTAGAATTCTTACACTTTTAGTTATTTTTCATAAGGCTTTGCCGTGTTGTGAGTAGACTGAATTGTTGCTCTTGACAATTTCCTTTTGCCAGTTGATATTGCCAATGTCAGTATATTAAGTGGTAATACTATATTACCTTCAGAATGTTTAAAATTGTTTCTCTAAAAGTAATGATTCTTGCAGAAGAAGAGATGGGGCAGCTGGTGGAGCATAATATGGTCATGTTTTGGCAATCACAGAAATAGAAAGAGAATTTGCCATGCCGTTCTTTTGCCTGAAAGGACAATTGCCCCACCTGATGCTGTGGTTGAACATCAAATTGAAACCACTAGTATGGTTCTTCCCTTTATTGCACCACCCTCCTCTCCAGTGTCTTTCATTCATTCAGAGGCCCCATCAGTTACACAGTCACCCCAAGGGTTGCTGGAAACAACAACCTTCTCTGGCACTAATTGCTCTCCTATTCGGCCTCATTCGATGTTTGCAATTGGCCCTTATGCACATGAAACTCAGTTAGTCTCTCCTCCTGTGTTCTCAACTGCAACTACAGAACCATCCACTGCTCCTTTCACCCCTCTAACGGAGTCCCTCCATCTCACAACACCTTCTTCTCCAGAAGTGCCATTTGCCCGATTACTATCCTTTAATCAGAGTAATAGTGAATTGAATACGATGTTCCCATTGTTCCACGATGAACTTCAGTCTGTTGAATTTTATCCAGGGAATCAATCAGGATACCTGGCTTCTCCTAGCTCTTTCCTCTCTGGGTCAGGCGCTTCATCTCCTTTCTGTGAGCATGAGTTGGCCAATTTTGGTGCCAATTTCCTTGAATTCCAAAAAAATGAACCTCCCATCGGCTTGAATCATGACAGACTCCATGTTTGTCAATGGGGACCACATGTAGTTTCTGGTTCTTCGACTCCTGATACTCCAAGGCTCAATTCTCAAGATGGATTTCCTATTGTCTTTCCAACTCTTGAAGTTGCACCAAATGAATCATCAGTTGATGATCGCCAAAAGCACAGCATCATTATTGATGATAGTATGTCATCTAAACCATCTGCAGCTGATAATACAGGATACTCTGGGGAAGCTGCTACAACATCTCCAAGCAATGAGAGTGAAAGTGGTGTCAGTAAACTGGGGAATACTCATGAGCATTCTATTGGTAGAACATCTGATAATGAAGTGGAGAAAGGTCCTGAGGATCATGAGCAGGAAAAGCGTCATCACCTCAGGCATTACAGTATCTCTCTTGGGTCCATCATAGAGTTCAATTTTGACAATGGCAGTGTGGGAAATGCTTATATACCTAATGATACTGGCTCGACATGTTGGGGTGAGAATGAGGTTGATCGTGAGAATTGTGTTGGTGGAGCATCTGATAATGCAGCAGAGAGAGTTCCGGTTGATCTTGAGCATGAAAGGCTGCATCACCACAGGCATTATAGCATCTCCCTGGGGTCCATCAAAGAGTTTAATTTTGACAATGCCAATACAGCCAGTGTTAATGGAGCTGATCCTGGTTCTGCTTGTTGGAATGACAAAAAGGTTGTCAAGGAAGAGAATGGTCCTGCAGAGAACTGGCCATTCTTCCTTCCTGTAATGGAGCCAGGGTCAGATAGTTGATCATACCAAGGTTGAGGGATATTGATCAACACATGCTTAATCAAAATCAGGCTGATTTACGAACTAGTCAATTGGCTTGTAGTTGCAAGGGTTATACTATGTGAATTTTATTGGAGGGCTGGCCATTTAGCGTTGTGAGAGTTGCTTGCAGCCTAATCACAGCCGATTTCTGTTGAGAATGCATATAGATGTGCTGAAGGAAGAACGTTTGGTCTCCGTCACCGTCCAACCGGCACATCTGTCAGCAGTTTAGGACAAGTAACTAGGAATGACCTTCCTCCAGGAATCAATAAAATGGAAGATGCTTTTGTGAAGCGAAAACGGGCAGTTGAATTGGCCGGTGCGTACACTTTTCGGGTGCACGACATAACCTCTTAGGTCTGATGGGCACTTTGCTCCTTTTACTGTTCCCTTCTAATATTGATTTTAAGTTCGTGTTTCTAGATACACGATGTTAACTTTAGAGGGAAATCTTTTTGTACATCATCCGCTTGTGATGCGATTCGACCCTCTGAATCTTTTCTTAAATTATTTGTGTGATCTTTTGTTCTTATAATATTGTTGTTACAAATCTTTTATGATTTATAATTTTAATTAATTTTGGCGCAAATAGTGTAGATATTGCGAAAATAATATCTTAGAAATAAAATAATACAAACACCATGGTTTTTACTCCTAAATTACAATTGCCCAGTAGCTTTCATCATGAAACGTCAGATTTTGATAAATTGCAATTAGACAAATTAATCTTATTAATAATTGTTTTTATAGATTTGATACTAAAGCTATATAATAGGGTTTCAACCTAATTTAATTATCAAAATATGAAAATATATATTTTGTATTTAAGACTGATAAGTATGCATTTTTTATTTAGTCATTTTCATAATTTCAATTGAAAATTAAAATATAATGTAAAATAATAATGAGGTAGGACGTTTTAATTAACTATATTACTCAATTTGCACGTTATAAACATTCAATGCCTAATAATGTCATTGTTAAGGGAAAACAAGGGTTTAGCGAAAACTTTAGAGGTCATGAGCATGAAACCATGGTAATTTAAGTTCATAGATGAAATTATCGTAAATTATAAAGTTAAATGAGATAATTTTTGTAATTTTCCTTGATCGAAGATGGAAAAACTGCAATGACCAGAATAATATGTGTAGTATGGATGGAATCTTGCATAGCAATTCAAATTAATGACAAACTCCTAAAGAGGATTCTTTTCTATAAAATAATATTTGTAATATTTTCTATAATAACTTATTTTCTAACCGATCATATTAATTGTAACCATTTACTACTTGCCTAATCAATCTCTGAAATCAGAATGCATAAATTGTAGCTATAACTTCCCTTCATGTAACTGTATGTATGTAAACTGGCCTGCTTCCTATAAATATGAGTATCGATGGTGTACTTTAGGTATTGCAAGCCGTCGTATTGTTTGTGGGTATGATTAATATGGTCATGCGTATGCGAAGTCCGCGAAAGTGTTGAATTGCTGTAGCTGAATACATGATTGGAATATTATTATTATTATTATTATTATTATTATTATTATTATTGTAGAAAAGTATAAATTTAATTCTCATGGTTTCACTTTTAATATGTTTTAGTTATAAACCTCTATTTATTTATTTATCTTTTTTATTCGAGTCCTTGATATTTATAAACGATTGGAAATGATCCTTTCATCGATAGGTTCAGCTTTTCCGTTAGGAATGAAACGCGGATGCAATGTTATTGGTCCACTTAATTATATAAAATATATAACATAATAAAATTGTAAAAATTAAATGAAATTAATAAAGAAAAGGAAAAAATAATTAAAAAAAAGAGAACATAGAAAAATTAAAAAAGAAAAGAAATTTAGCCACATGGCACCATGCTATTTGTCAACATACTTTTATTAGATAAATAATATTATAAAATATATAAAAAAGTAAATAAAGTAATATATGTGGAAAAAATAAAAAAGAAAAATGTAACAAAGTTTGATTAACTCAAATAAAAATTGTTCCAACCACCTAATGTTAGGGGGTAGCTAATAACCGCCAGGGGCCAAGAGATAGTGAGATAGTGTTCGTACAACCCCTTACAAGTAGTTACATGCTACCCTCTAGGCTTGGGATGGTTAGAGTAGTTGCTTCTTGGTAGAGGGTTATAATCGACTTTAAAAAAGTGGGTTGTTCAATTTAGTAGTGGTCTTGGATGGTCGCCCACTATCTTAAAAGGGTTGCATAACTCTCTAATAGGGGTAGGTGGCCACTTATGATTAAAAAATTGAAATAAGAAAAGAAAAAGAAAAATAGTGAACCTGATTGGGATTCAATCAAGTTACATGACCTAGTTGAAACTCTATTGGGTTTTACTATAGTCCTTTCTTTTAGATCCATAATGTGAATGGTCACCTTACCCCATATGGGGGTCATACGACTCCCTATAGAGTGGTAAACAGATACCTACAACAATTAATAGGTCAAATGACCTACTTTTTTAAAGTATGTCATAACCTACTCTCAAAAAGTAAATCATGTGTATTAACCATTTTCATAAGTTAGAATAATTAATCATAGAATTATTTTAACCATTTTCATAAGGAAAAACCTAAGGTGATTAATGAGTACTTTAGAAATTAAGTAAAGAGCCCAAGCATAATTAAGTTTTAAAATTCAATATAATATTACATATTTTGAATTACGTTTAAGTGTAAAGATCATACTGGTGAATTTGAAAATTCAAGATACATATATGTAACCTAATTTGATATATTATGCTTATTAGGTTAGCTATAATTGAACCATAAGTGAAGTGAAAACTTAATTGATTGTGTTTTGTATTTCTATTGGACATGGGCATCTAGATCACTAGTGAGTTGGCATGATTCCTAATAATCAATGTATAACAAAATCTTAGGTGGAGTTGTATACTAAAAGGTTTTGGTAATTGTAGATGCCATATGATAGCAGGTTCATAATCATAATAGACATGGTGAATTCGATTAGGGTGTTTAGATAGAAGTTGTGGTTCAATCACTATAAGGGTTATGGGTCCCATGGTGGACTCCCAAGAGTGGAATGACTTTATAATGATTGATTTGATGTTGAATATAGGATAATGCAATCAAAAGAATTAGTTAGTATCAAGTGTGTGTGCATGTATAGATAAATAGTTATGGAATAATTGGATGCTTTAAGTTTTAGGTTAATTGTGAATAACTTCAACATATATTGTATGAACAATTAATTTTAAAGTTAAGAACTCTGTATTTGTTATATGAGAATAAGGTGTGTATATAACTGCATATGTGGCATTTACGTGTTGTTATGGATATTTATTGGGTTTTGGTTTGCCCTTAAAAAACTTTTTTAGGTATGCCTTTGACTTTAGTTATGACATCATAGCTAGGATCAGATTCAACATTAGTGCATTGAGACAGATTATATTGTAAATAGGTTGATATGGTTTAGTTATGTCAATTTAGTTTCAATTCACTTGAAGTTTATAAAATATTGAATGTAGATGTTTATTGTTTTGCAATATTGTGTAGATGATAAGTTTGATGTCTTATGAAGTTTGGTTGATTGTTTTAGTAAATTCATGTTTTGTTATGAATTTATAGCAAATTTCTTATAACTTTGATTTTGGGTATGCATCCGTTATCAACGAGCCCTTTTAATATATCAATAATAAAACCTTGTTATTTTACAATAAATTTGTATCCACTAATTATATGAGATTTCATATTTTTTCAAAATTTTGTAAAACTAACAAGGAAAACAAAACATTTGAAATTTGACTGGTAAATATACTAGTAAAAATCTTCGAAAGTTGTTAAACTTGAAAAATGAATACGAGCTTAACATTTCAAGAAATTTAAATAAGAGATTATTGTTTTTAAAGTTGGTTCAAACAAATGACTCAATTAATTGGTCATTATAAACTGTTAGTTTATGTTTACGTGGTACATTATTTGCTACATTGCATTAACATGATGCTTAGAGAAGTGTAAACAAGCCAACCCAGTTTGGCTCACCTTGGCTTGTGGGTTAAATGGGCCGAGCTCATTTGGCCGCCTTTTAAATAGTCCAAAAAATTTCTGCCTAATCCGTTTTAAAAGTAGGTTAAACGGGTCGACTTATAGGTTAAAGGTATAAATGTATTAAATAGGCTGACCCAAACTAGCCCACTTTAACCTCTCGGTTAAACGGGTTGAGCTCATTTAGCCCGCTTTTAAATATGCAAAAAAACCTTCACCCAAACTCATTTAAAAAGTGAGTTAAACAGGCTGGGCTACGATCAAAGCTTACTTGCATACCTCTAATGGTGCTGATGGAGTATTGACTTGGATGTTTCATTAGAAATAAAATGAAACAATGTTAAACAAATAAAGATAAAATTACAAAAATACAAAAAAAAGAAGAATAAAAATCTCTAAAAAAAGAAAAAATTGAAAAATTAAAGAAATTTAAAATAAAAATAGAATTAGATAAATAAAAGAAGAAAATTAAATGAATAAATAAATTGAAAAAAGTAAAAAATAGAAAAATAAATAAATATGCTTCTTAACTACCCCATGGCCTTGAGGTGGTCGAAAATGCAGCCACTAAGCCATATGTTGCAATTCACTTATGAAAGTGGGTTGTGCGACCCACATTTGGATGGTGGATGGTTGTACACCACCATAGGAAGATCGTACGATTCCCTTAGGGTAGTGGGTAATTATTATGCCTAGGAGCTGGAAGTAGTAACAGTAGGTCCTTCGAAGTATGGAAGAATGAAGAAATGGAAAAAGTTGACAAACACAGTAGTTTTCATAAAGCTATTTAAAGGATATAATGCACCAATGAACACAATACAACCTAGTATTTTGCCTAATATGACATACAAGTTAATACTCAGGTTTAGTTGTTATTAATCTCGAGTTACTTAACAAGACTAGTTAAGAGTAGAGGGGGAAATGTTACCCAGAGAAGGTTATCTTGTAAGAATAAGGATATTTAATATTTGTAAAGGTGCAAGATAATTGTAGTAACAATTCAATAATGGAAAATTACATAAAAGGAAATGTAAGAAAGAGATTCCTAGTATGGTTGAAAAAAGGTAAATAAGATAAGGGACAAAAATGAATATAGTATAAGTATCAGAAAAGTAGGGGATAGATGGCAACTTGTCAATAAGTTCTATTCTAGAATTTGGGGCGCTATGGCTGAATTGAGTTGAACTATGCTTTGAGCGGCTAAGGCAACTAAATGATGCTGCAGTTCTGTAGGTTGGAATAGTAAGGCTCATCATATAGTGGCACCGAACTCGATACTCGGCAGGTTGGCCTTGGCACTCGGTTGGTCAGTAATTGGGTGAGGGTCCGAGTAGAGTAGGGTATATTCGAGTTAGACCCTTAAAGAGTTCACCTACAACTCTTCTATATAAAAGAGCTCGTCTTTGGTAAGCTAACAAGTGAGAATCCTTCTAGTGAGAGATTAGAGGTCTTAGAGGCATGTATGAGTGATGGGTATGAAGGTTGGCAATCCATCAGTTCCTTGAGGTTGTTGAAGATTTGCCTTTAAATTTGGGTCTTCTTGTTCTTCTTCTTTTAGCACAAAGACTAACACTTCGGTAACATAGAAAGTGGGAGACATTCTATATCTTTCGAATAGTTCTAGCTTGTAGGCGTTATCATTGATGTGTTGTAAGATCTTGAAAGGGGTATCCTACTTGGGAGATAACTTATTTGTCCTATTCCTTGGGAATTGCTCCTTGCTGAAGTAGATCTAGACAATATCTCTTAGGTTATAAATAAACCACCTCCTTCCTCAACTTCTTTGTTTTTTCTCTTAGGTCACTATCTTGGCTAATTGCTTGACAAACTTTTGATGCAGTTTTTGAAACTCTTCTGTACGATGTAAGCTTGATTGACTTTATTCTTAAGAAGTCGGGTTGATAATCATGTTCAAGGGTAAGTTTGGGTTAAGTCCATAGACGACCTTGAAAGGTGTCCTTCCTATTAAGCTATAAGCGGAGCAATTGTAAGTGAACTCAATGATGAGCATGTAGAGATCCTAATCATCTAGAGATCCTAATCATGTAGATTTTTCCCAACAGTATCTAGAAGGATGTTGCTTATGGTTCTATTCATAACTTCTATCTAGCCGTTTGTTTGTAGATGGCAGGAAGTACTAAACATGAGCTTAATGCCGAGTTTTTTCCATAGTGTTCACTAGAAGAATCTCTCAACTTTGAATCAAATTGGATATAGTACTCCTTGAAATTCCATGCAAATGCATGATCTCCTGTAAAAAGAGGTTAGCAACAAATAATGCATCAATGGTTTTGTGGCCAGGATGAAGTGGGTCATTTTGCTGAACTGATCGATCATTACTACGATAAAGTCATGTTTCCAAGATGTTTTGGATAGGTCGAGCATGAAATCCATACTTAAATCTATCTATGGCTGCTTAAGTATGGGAAAAGGTGTATATTCTCCATATGGCTCATTTCTTCCCTTGGCTCACTTGTATACTTTGCACTGTTCAAGAATTTTATGTAAGTCCTTCATCATCCTAAGCTAATGGAAGTGTTCTTTCAGCAACTCATCAATTCTCTTTTTGCCAAAATGGCCAACTAAGCCTCCAACATAGGCTTCTTATAGATGTAATTCCCTAGCAAAACCATTCGGCATTCAGATTTGCCTTCCTTTCATTGGAAATCCTTAGCGTAAATAGAATCCATTCACTACTCCTCCAATGTTGCATTTGGTCACTAAGGGTCAAAAGTACGAGTCTTGTTCATATTGACTTGGGAGAGTGAACATGCCAACAAGAAAGGGAATTGGCCATGGTATTAGAACTTCCTTTCTTGTACTTGACGATGTAATGAAGGTTTCCAGATACTCATCCCACTTAACCTAGCATTCAGTGAGCTTTTGTTGTCCTCGGAGATACTTGAGAGATTCATGGTTTGTGTAGATAATGAACTCTTTCGATAGTAGGTGGTGCTGCTAGTTTTGAAGTCTTTGGAAAAGGGTATAAAACTCTTTGTCATATGCTGAGTAATTTAGTATAGCACCTCTAAGCTTCTCATTGAAATATGTAACTGGTCGGCGTTCCTACATAAGAACAGCTCTAATGCCCACTTCCGATGCATCACATTTTAGCTAAAAAACTTTACCATAAGTCAAGTAGTATTAACATTGGGGTAGAAGTTAACTTGGATTTGATCTCTTAAAAACTCCTTTGAGATTTTCTAAGACCATTTGAATTCAGAGTTCTTCCTGATTAGCTCGGTTGGTGAGGTGGCTATAGAGCTAAAGTTTTTAATGAATCTTCGATAAAACGAAGCTAGACCATGAATTCTTAACTTCTACAACATTAGTCAATGTTGGTCATTTGAGAATAACTAGGGTCTTTTCATCATCAACTCTAATTCCTTCTCCAAACATAATATATCCAAGGAATATTACCTTGCTTTAACAGAACACACATTTCTTCAAATTTCCGAATAATTACTTGGTTCAAAGGATATTAAACATAGATTTTAAGTGCATGACATGAGAAATGAGGTTGGTACTATATAACAGAATATCATCAAAGTAAACAACTACACATTTAACGATCAATGATCTCAAAATAGGATTCATGAGCTGTACGAAGGTGCTAGATGCATTTGTCAGACCAAATGGCATCACCATCTACTCAAATAGGCCATAATTTGTTTTGAAAGCAATTTTTCACTTGTCTCTATGTCTCATTTGGATGTAGTAGTAGCCACTCTTCAGATTAACCTTTGAAAATATTTACATACCATGTAACCTATTGAGCATATCATCGAATTGTAGGATCGGATATCAATACTTGATAATGATCTTGTTGATTGCTCAACTATCAATACATATTCTCCATTAACCATCCTTTTTCAACACTAAGATAGTTGGCATGACATGGCACAGGGGCACATGCTCTTCTGTATATAGCCGTATTCAATAAACTCATCAACTCATTTCTTTAGCTCTGTTGCTTGCTTAGGATTGAGTCTATAGGCAAGTTGGTTGGGTAGAGCAGCTCAAAGTTAAAGGTCAATACAATGCTTCATGCCTTCGATAGGGGGCAAACCTCTTGGTTACTCGGCAAGAAATAAGTTAGCATAATCTTATAGCAATGCTTGCACTATAACAAGTAATGATTGACTTCCTTTAACTTTAGTAGCCGTCTGACCAATAAGAATACACACTTCTTTGTCTTAATATCTTTGGAGAATTGGGCTTGGAAAATCACTAAGGACTTCCTTTGCAACGATTTGGTAATCTTCTCTTGCAACTTTGGAACTTCTTTGGGGCTTAATGGGGTTAGTATAACCTTCTTCCCACCGTTCTAGAACATATAAGTGTTTTTATACCCATCATGGAATACCTTCAAATTAAATAGTTAGGGTCGACCAAGTATAATGTGTGAAGTTCACATGGGTAGGAAATTGCACAATACCTCGTCCTTGTATATGTGATCAATAGTGATTGGCACTTTGACTTGCTCGATAATAGGTAGACCTCCCTTCTCATTTAACTAGTTAATCTTGTAGGGCTTAAGGTGAGGACAGGTCAGTAGATTTAGAGCCTTTATTACTCCTTGTGCTATAACATTGGTATAACTCCCTTTGTTGATGATCAGAGCATATAGTTTGCCATTCACTTGGCAATTTATATGGAAGAGATTCTCTCTTTGTTCATTCTCATTAGAGGTAAAGGTACTAATAGATCTTTGTACAACCATATAGTAGTCTCCCATTTTAGGTTGGGTCACGGCATTTGAATCTTCTTGAAACTCTTCTAGTAGTTAGTCGATGCTTACTTCTTCTTTCTCCCCTTCACTAGTACTCTCCACTTCAAACTGGGGATTATCTCCCTTGATGGTCATGACATGTTGGTTCGAGTATTGACTAGCTACATGTCTAAAATAAAAAGCGCTTGAAACACTTGATTTCTCAAGTCTTTCATCCTGAGCTTTAACCTTGGTCCTTCTTAACCTCAAGCTCTTTGGCCTCAGTCTTTCCTTAACTATCATCAGGTTTGCTCATGTAGAGACTCAATTTTTACCCCCTATATTTTATTATATTTCATTTCAATAAGATAAGGAGTCCTAAATTAGGAAAAACACAAAAAATAGACAATTAGTTAAAATCTAAAAAAAAGGAATTTAGAAAAAAATAAGAAGTTTAAGAAAAATACAAAAAATAGAAAATTACAAAAACCCAAAAAAAAAAAAGAAAATTAGGAAAAATAAAAAAAATAGAAAATTATGAAAACCTAAAATATAAGAAATTTAGAAAAAAATGAAAAATTTATAAAAATATAAGGAAATGGAAAGATTAAGAAAAAATAATATATTTAGAAAAAAATCACAAAAAATGTAAAGTTTAGAAAAAACTACAAAATTATTTAGGGAATTTAGAAAATAATAAATTTTCAAGCAGTTTAATAGAATAGATTTTTTAATTTAAATAAATTCAAGGAAAGGACAATTAGATCTAAGCTTAGATTTGAACCTAGCCTAGGCTGATCTAGCTAAATTGCACATATAGACAAGATAGAAGTCAATGGCCAAACGGATAAACATATAGACATGGCATTAGGTATAACTTGAAGGTTAGGGGTTTGAATCTTGGCAAAAGCATGGAAAAACCTTTTTATTTTTTCAAATGACATACTGCCACATCAGATATTACTATGTGTCAGGATTTTATTGTGCTACATGTCTTAATACATGGCAGCCTTAGATTAGCTGATACTGACGTGGCACCATGCAGCATGCTAAGTCAGTTACTACGTATTACTATAGGACATGTGGCACATAGTAATTATATGACGCGGCTGATGTGGCGCTACATCAATCACCTTTCTCTCCCTTTCCCTCCCTTTTCCCTTAATTTCCTTTATTTTCTCCGCAAAATAGCAGCCTATACCCTTCATTATACTCTTTTTTCACACATTTTCTACACTTAAACACACCAATTAGTGGTAGATTAACAAAATAGACATAGCCTAGTTTTAATATTGATTGCATTCTTCTCTAGATTTGGTCAAATGTGTATTCAATTCTGCGGTTGAAAATTAGAAAAAAACTAAAATCCTAGAATTTTCATTCAAATTCGATTTTAACCTTCCTTGCTTTTTGAGTTGATTTTGTGTACAAAAAGGGCTTTGAGAATTCATTTGGGGCACACAATCACTTAGCATTACTGAGAATCACTCACAAACAATCTCTTTCTCTTCAGCACTCACTTTTTCTCTCTATATATGGGTGGCCACTCTCTCTTTAGAACTCCCTCTCTCTAAGCTTCCTCGATGAAAGCTACTACCACAACTAGCTTCGTGGTAGTTCAAAACCCCAACTAAGCCACCCATTCGAACTTAGCAAATAGCACCCGAACACCGCGTCAACCGTTACCAACCATCACAACCGAACACCACCTACATAGCCACCTCAAGTAACAACATCAGTTCTACTACCCTATATCTAATAAAAAATCCATGAAAACACCTTTCCTCGCTTTATTTGATGTATGAATTGACCTGAATCCACCCTATGTTACTGATGTTGAAGGAGAGCTTAGAGCAACTTGAACTCGATCCAAGATCTGAGATTGACTTGTGATCCAACCGGCATAACGTTCCTACCCAATCCATGCACATTACATGGTTTGGCCTTCTTTGGTTACTTATTGTGTTGTTTGGCTTAGTTCTTTTTTTTTTTAATTTACTTTTATTTATTTATTTTTTAATTTTTAGTTACTTATTTCATTGTGAATGTAAATGTAAACTAAAAAAAAAAGAGAAAAGGGAAAATGAAAAAGAAAAAAGGAGGGAAGAAAGACAAAAAGAAAGAAAAGGAAGAAAAAGGAAAAAAAAAGTAGTCTATCTTTTATTTATTTATTTATATAGAAATAGATAAAATAAAATAAGTAATAAATAAATAAGATAGTATAATAAAAATAAATATATCTATTAGTGAATAAAAACTTGTTTTGATACTTAGAAAAATCAATTTTTCAAAAAATAAATAAAAATAATTAGACCATTTCCAAATTAGGATTCTATTTAGAATTTCCAAAAATAAACTCCCATTTAGGACCTTTTAGAATAATTTCCTTAAATAAACTTAAAACAGGTAAAAATGTAAACCTGACCTTTTCTCGAAAGTAAAATCAATCAACCTACTAAAGTTTTATAAAAAAAACTATATACGTCTGATCCTGAATAGTAAGTATATAAGCACTTAAGGGGTAACGGTAAAAAAATAAAAAATAAAAAACCTATTTTTCCTTTTTTATTTTAGTTTACTTAAGTTATCCAATTTAGTTAAATAATTGAGTTCTGTTTTATAGAATTGAAGGGTGATTTTTGAGATTAAGATTAAAGTTGGAAAGTTAATGGTATCCATAAGGGTTTAAAAATCCTAACACCCGGATCCAAATATTTAGTTTTAAATTCGTTTTCAAAAATCAGTTTTTATCAAAAGACCAGTAACTAAATTAAATTGTAACCAATTTACCCAATTGGTTATAATTTAAATCCTTTTCTCGACTCCAATAGGGTAGCGACTCTAAAGCATTTTCAAAATATAAAAAACTAGTTATCTTAAACCTTAATCGAATGTTAGTATTAACCTGGTAGGGTTTAATATTACTCGGTTTAAAAAGACTTATTTATAAAAATCGAGAGGAAAAAACTAAGTTTGATAGCTTGGCGACTCTATAGGGGACATCAAGAGGATTCACCATTCAACTTTCCAAAATTAAAATTAACCTCTAAAAATCACCTTAAGTGTAATTTATTTACTTATTCATTCTTTGTTATTTGTATCATAATTGTACTAACGTTTTTGTAGGTTTAGTTTTATTTATTTGGGGAGTGGATTTATTTTATGTACCATAAATGCATGATAGATACAGTTGAACCTAGCCCATCTTGGGACCTTAGGATGGGGAGCCATTGTATAAGTTTCGAGTATAGTGGGGCAACCACCGTTTAGGGTCGATTAGGTTACCTCACTTAAACTTCAATGTGACTAAGGAACCGCTTTTTAGAAACGTGTGAGGTTATAGAGTTTAAGGATCTTTAGAACCCACCTTTCTTGCATACATTCTTCAGGATTTGGTGTATAGTACTAATAAGGTGACATTGTTATAAAAAGAAATAAAAAGAAAAAGAAAAACAACAAACCTAAAGCTTCTTTCCTTATTTTTTCCCTAGAATTCACTCTTAGCTTCTATTTATCTGTTATTAACTTCATGTGTATATTATTATCATATTTATTTCGCATACCACATGTACTAGGATATGGGGGGTCATTTGTTGCATCAAAGATACATGGTAGATACGATCAAACCTAAGTTGTCTTAGGACCTTAAGAAGGGGGACTTTGTCTAGGTTTCAAGTACTATGGTATAATCACTGCTTGGGGTTGATTAGGCTACCTCACTTAAGCTCGATGTAACCAATGAAAGTATTTTTTAACAAGTAAGGTCACAAAATTTTAGGTACTTTTTAAAACTTACCCTAATTTCATTCATGAACTCTCTTCCTAAAATTAGCAAATTGACATGATGTAGCAAGACTAAAAAAAAAAAAAAAATATCCGTGAAGTTTTCTAATCCCTATAAATGTTTTCTTTCTTTAAAATATCGATGTAATCCCATGTAAATAAGATAATTCTGATGTAATTTTATTTTCATCATTTTTATAGAAAAATGTTAGATCTTCTCTTACACAGACCCTTTTCAAAGAAGTTCATATCCACCAGCCTCTAGAGTTTAAGGGGATACTTGAAAGATGGTTTCGATTTTTCAATCCAAACCAGTAGAAATTCATTAAAGACAAGATTAAGCCCATCCTCTTATTGCTCAAAGTCCAGACTAATATCACCATGGTATGGGACTTGGTCCACTTTAGGGACCCTCAAAGTCAGTCTTTTCACTTTGGCCCATGCTAATTGAGCCCAACCATTGAAGAATATTCCTATCTGTTAGGAGTCCTCTCTATTGGAAATGGAGAATATGTCCTAGATATCACGGCTAGCCCTATAAAGATTTTTAAAAAACTCTTTGGCCTCCGTGAATCTAAAATATACAAGATATGGATAGATCCCTATAAGAGAATCAATAAGGTGGATGATTTTTTTACTTGGTCCGTGACCCTATCTAGCTACAATTACAAACTCTTCTATGGTAGTTTTGAAGATTGGCAGCAATATAGGATCAACGCCTATATCTTGGCAGCATTTGAAACTATTTTGTTTTCTAATGGGATATTTCATATATATCATAAGATTGTAGAGCTAGTGACTCAATTTTTAGAAAGGAAATCTTATGTCCTAACACTACTAGCAACATAGACTAGATTGCTTAGTTGTCTATAAGAAGAGAAGCATAGAGAATTAAAGACCAATATGGCCTTACTTATGGTTTGGTTTATTAACCATACTGAGAGCCACAAACTTGGTTTCCTTCATAGACAAAGCATCCAAAAGATGAATCCTAGTGATGCGTTTGCTACTGTCATTGAACTCCCCAAAGGTATTGCTACCTATTACCAAGTTAGAGCTTTCCAGAAGTTCTACACTGAAGATATCTCCTAAGTTACTAGATGGATCAAGGCAACTGAGCTAAAGAAAAGAAATAAGATTGAAGAGGAGCTAAGACATCACCAAAAAAAGAGGATCTTGACTTTAGGTATTATTTGTAATGAATTATTGAATAATGTAAAGAAAACTCCAAAGATGCAATAAAAATCTTTTTCTTGCGACATCCTAGTTAGTTTGCCAGGTCCCTTCTTTGCATCTATATATCCTCATTTTGCTTGTAAATATTCATTAGTTTCTATTTGAATAACATCATGAGAGTTGTGTCCTTAAGTTTCTAAATCCTTTTCTCTTTATCCTCTACTCTAACTCTTTCTAATCTTTTCTCTCGTATATCGTTAGGATCTTTTTTCTTGTAAGATTGTAAATATTTAGGCTCTTGATCCCTTAAGAATGTTTTTCTACTCCTTTCTCATAACTAGTAAATAAGTCTTATCCTTATATTCCATTTTTCCTTTTCTCTTTCAAAAAAAGAAAAGAAAATAAAAGTTGTTAACTAGTAAAAAATTCTTCTAATCAAGTTCACATGGCTGATGATAGAATTGCCTCCCTGGAAAAGATGATACATTAGATGGCCTAACAATGGCAGATCTTGTTCTTGATAATCACCACTCTGTAAATATCCTAAGATTCAAACCTAGAAAGAAGCCTCTCAAATCTAGAAGAAAAGGTGGTTGTGCTACAAAAGAGCATTATAGATCTAGAAATGGCAACAGGCCCAATACTTAGAAGATTTCAACATTCGACATTCAATATTGATCAAATGTTAATAAGGCCGAATAATGAAGGGGCCTAAGAAGGAAAAAGCCAAGATGGAATGAGAAAAGACAAGCCCTAGGGACTTAGAGGAGACAATTCACTCAACTAAAGATCTCAATTACCCAAACCTTTCGTCATCTAAAAGCAGCAAGGATTATAGCTTGTGAAGCCTTAATTCGAATTACAAACCATATAGCTTTGACCTAGAAGCACGATGTGACTATCATATGGGTCAAAAGGGGCACTCAACTAAAAAATGTTAGAGATTGAAGAACAAGATTTAAGACTTGATTGATGCAAAAGTCATTCAGCTAGAGCTATAACAAGTCGATCTTTCTTTAAGTCATGGGAGTAGTTCAATTGAGTTGCTTAAAGCTCCATTTCTTTTGAGTATACCAATGCCTTCTAATAAGCTTATGGATTGTTTTAAGTAATGGGATGCTTTAACGGAGGAACTTGAGGCAGCGGCAAAGAAAAATCAAGTTGTTTTTAATAAATTCTGTTTTTTGAATAGCTTTGTAATAGCTGGAATAATATAATCTTATTGTATTTTAAATTGAATGATCGCAATGTTATTAGCATTGGGGCAAATAAATCCCTCCTTAAGGAAGTGGCAACTTACTTTTAAAAAGGTTTAGAATGACAAGTGGTGAACTCCATCCTATACGCGAACCCTTAAAACATATTGAGAGTTGAGCGACATAAATGATGAGGATACTTTAGATTTATTCCTTAAAGGAGGTCCACTTTAAATGTGATACACGGATTAAAATGAAGTTAGGCATTCATTTTTAAATCCTAAACACAACTATCTCTTGTTCACCCTAGTGAACCAGTTTGGAGTATTTTCAAATTTAAATCCTATCAAGAACCACCCTATAATGGGGTAATTTGAAGGTTAGGGTCATTGATGAGGAGGGGAGGATAAAATTGGTTTGTGCTTACTTTAGTAACGTTAAATTCAAAGGCAACTCTTATTTTTGATAATTTATTTTTCTTTGAAATGAAGAAGAGCCAATTCCTTTTTAAACACCTTAAGCTTATACTTGCCTCAATCGAGCCTAAACAATAGAAATTTGTGGATTTAGAGCCTTGAGTTGCTTAAAAGGCAAAAAATTAGCAATGGAGACAATCATTCTTGAGGCCAAAAGAAAAGAAAGAATAGCAAGAGATAGTGGGGTTAAGTAATAAAAAAGAGAAATATGAAGAAAAGAGGTTGGAAAATTGAGCTCAAGTATAAGACAAAAGTCCTAAGAGATATATCATATCCCAGTAGGGGTAGCCAAATCGAGTCAAAAGGTTAGGTGTCAAAACCCAAATAGCCCCAAAGATACAAGGCTTTGAATCATAGTCTGAGCTTAGAAACCTAAAATCTCTATATATACTCTAAAGCCTCTCTTATACTGAATTACACCAAGTTTCCCCACCTATAATACCATCCTTACATAGTAAAAACTCTTCCAATCTTAAAAGGTAATCTATTTTTAATAAAAGTTGTTTTTGCAACTAGGACAAGCATATTTCTAATTTTTCCCTAAGGTTTTTAACTTATACACCCGTGATTAATAAAAATATTTCTTTCAAAATAGGTCTCCTTAGCAGTCCTTTTTGAAACCCTTGGACCAAAAACTTCGATTCATAAATATTGAATAAGAAAAAACCTAATGGATTGATCAATGCGTATCACCTACAAAATGGACTATAATTTTTGGAACTGTAGTTAAGAGTGCAGTTTAGATTGGGGGTTTGCAAGGAAGTCTTTTTTGACTAAACTAGTCATGAGTTACTTTTTTAAGGGTGTTTGAAATCATGAAGCCTCACTAGGCGACTCAGCATTAAGGCTAAGGAAAACATAAGAGGCTCCATGTGATTATTAAGGGAGGGTTCTTTACTTGTTGACAAACTAAAAAAGAAAAAGAAAAAAAAAGAAGAGAGAGAAAGTAAAAATCTTTATTTCAAGTCCACGTCGGCTCAAGTGACCAAGTTTTCAATCCATTTCAAGAAGTTAATCACAATAGTTTGGGTCATTCTCACTCTTCCCAAATGAAGGAAATTATCCCCAATTTCTTTCTTTCTTTCTTTTTTTTTTTTTTTTGACACTAACGGTTTTCACTAAAGGGTTCATTTATAAATATTTTTTGAATTAGGTAGTGTTTCAGACAAGTTTAATTTCCTCATCTCACATCTTTTACTATTGTTAGAATTCTGGCCAGCTCTTAAAGTGCTATCTCGTCTTCTGTCCATTCAACTCTCTTCTATTCTCTTAGCAAGCCCATAGGGCCCTTCTATTCACTAAGTTTTCTCAAAGTGAGCCCATAGGGTGCTTTTATTTATCAAAGTTCTCTTAACAAGCCCATTTGGTGCTTGCTTTTATCATTTCCTCTTAATAAGCCCATAGGACACTTCCCTTAATCAATTCTTCTTAGTGAGCTCGCAAGGCACTTTCCTTCACCAATATTCTCTTAACGAGCCCATTAGGCATTTCTTCTGAGTCCAGTTTAAGGTTGTTAGTCCCCAAGAGGTACTCCCGCCTAGGTTAGTGAGCCTAGAGAGGTATGATCGGGTTTTCTAAATCGATCTCAGCTATGGGTTGCTAGTCCTCGAGAGTTGTTCCTACCTAGGTTAGTAAGCCTAGAGGGACACCACCAGGTTCTTCGGATCGATCCTAGCTTAGGGTTGTTAGTCTTCGAGAGATGCTTACACTTAGGTTAGTGAGCTTAAAGAGGCACAACCAAGTTCTCCAGATCGATCTCAACTTAGGGTTGCTAGTCTTTAAGAGATACTTCCGCTTAAGTTAGTGAGCTTAGAGAGGTACGATGAGGTTTTCCAAATCGATTCCAACTTAGGGTCACTAGTCCTTGAAAGATATTCCACTTAAGTCAATGAGCCTAAAGAGATACGATCGGGTTTCCTAAATCGATCCCAACTTAGGGTTGTTAGTCCTTGAGAGATGAAACTATCTAAGTTAGTGAGCTGAGAAAAGCACAACTAGGTTTTCTAAATCGATCCCAACTATGGGTTACTAGTCCTCCAGAGACACTCTCACCTAAGTTAGTAAGCCTAGAGAGGTATGACCAGGTTCTTTAGATTGATCTCAACTTAAGTTAGTGAGCTTAGATGTTGTGAACTGTGATCAAGAACGGATAAGGCCAGTCGTTGGATGGGTTTAAGCTTACAGAAAGCATGAAAAGGGTTAATGGGGATAGGTACAAAAGAGTGGTAACGATGAATAAAATAGTAAGCAAAAACCCACGAACAGCTCCAGAGGATATGATGCACTAATGGAACTTTCGAGGACTCATAATATAACTCAATATGACGCATGAATTGGTCCAATGAAAGTACTTACCACCTAACCTTGCTTAAGAGAAAAGATAAGGTGATGCCGAGAGTAAACAACAACATTTACGTAAGGAAGAAAGTACTCAAGTGTATTAAAGGTAATCTGATCTATTACAGCTACAAATATAAGGGTATTTATACCCATAAGTTAGGGTAACTTGCCCAAAAAGGAAAAGACAATAAGGACATTTCCTAAAGAAACAATGTACATGATACAAAAGGGTAAAAATGAATACATAAAGAAAACAGTCATTGGTGTTATAGATTCTACATACGACATTGTATATATAGCGATGTTGTATTGGTGAGGTTATTAGGAGATGCGGATAAAAAGTACAAACAAATGGGCTTGTTCAAGCAGGAGTTGCTTGGTCAATCTGGATCCTCTATCTCTCGGCTTTTCGGCAAGGATGATGCCGAGTGATTAGTTAGCTTGGCACCATAGCATAATCATCAACTCGACATACAATAGAATAATGGGTAGTCTTATGACATAGCATTAAAGGTGACTCGGCAAGGAAGTACTTGGCTTTGGTAAGGGTTGGTTAAAACATAAGAATTCGTTGTGCCAGCCCCTTTAATCCTCAGGTTCGGCTTTCAGTTAGAGGTCTCGTGGTTTGATTCCCATCACTAGAGAGGCATGACTAAGTTCTTTAGATCGATCCCAACTTACTGTTGCTAGTCTTCAAGAGATGCTCCCACCTAAGTTAGTAAGCCTAGAGAGGCACGACTAGGTTCTCTAGATTGATCTTAGCTTAAGCTTGTTAAGCTTTAAGAGACGTTCTCGCCTAGGTTAGTGAGCCTAGAGAGGTACGACCAGGTTTTCCAAATCGATTCCAATTTAAGATTGCTAATCTCCGATAGATGCTCCTGCCTAGGTCAATAAGCCTAAAGAGGAACGACCAGGTTTTCTAAATCGATCTTAACTTAGAGTTTTTATTCCCTTAGAGATACTCCCGCCTAGGTTAGTGAGCCTAGAGAAGCATGACCGGGTTTTCTAAATCGATCTTAATTATGGGTTGCTAGTCTTCAAGAGACATTCTTACCTAGGTTAGTAAGCCTAGAGAGGTACGACCAAGTTTTCTAAATTAATCTCAGCTTAAGGTTGTTAGTTTTTAAGAGATGCTCTCACTTAAGTTAGTGAGCTTAGAGAGGCATAACCGGGTTCTTCAGATCAATTCTAACTTAAGGTTGCTAGTCCCCTAGAGACGCTCTTGCCTAGGTTAGTGAGCCTAAAGAAGCACGATCGAGTTCTTCAGATTGATCCCAACTTAAGGTTACTAGTCCTTGAGAGACACCCCTGCCTAGGTTAGTGAGCCTAGAAAGGCATGACCAGGTTTTCCAAATCGATCCCAACTTAGGGTTGTTATTCTCCGAAAGATTCTCTCACTTAAGTCAGTGAGCCTAAGAAGGGATAGCCAGGTTTTCTAAAATTGATTCTTACTTAGGGCTACTAATCCTTGATAAACGCTCTTACTTAGGTTAGTGACCCTAGAAAGGCATGACTAAGTTCTTCAGATTGATCCAAGCTTAGGGTTGCTAGTCCTTGAGAGACACTCCTACCTAAGTTAGTGAGCCTAGAAAGGTATCATTAGGTTTTTCAGATTAATCCCAACTTAGGGTTACTAGTCCCCAAGAGACATTTCTGCGTAGGTTAGTGAGCCTAGAAGGGCATGACTAAATTCTCCAAATCAATCCTAGGGTTGTTAGTCTCTTGAAGATGCTTTCGTTTAGGTTAGTGAGCATAAAAGGGCACAATCGAGCTTCATTTCTTCACCAAATTCCTAGTAGATTAAGTCTAGGATAGTTAGTTAGTCGTTAGAAAGTTATTATTGGGGCAAAAATAGTGTCTCTTTTGTCTTTGTGGTAAAGTTTTGTTCAAACTTCACCACAAAAAGAAGCAGATGTAAACACTCAATTTTTGCCTCTTTTATTTTATTTTATTTTGTTTCTATAGGATAAGGGGTTTTAAATTAGGAAAAAACGTAAGAAATAGAAAATTAAAGAAAATCTAAAAAATAAGAAGTTTAGGAAAAATATAAAAAATAGAAAATTAAGAAAACCCCAAAAAAAAAAGAAAACTAGGAAAAATACAAAAAATAGAAAATTATGAAAACCTAAAAAGAAAAAAAGAAATTTAGAAAAAATGAAAAATTTTGAAAAATACAAGGAAATGGAAAGATTAAGAAAAAAAATAAATTTATTAAAAATCACAAAAAATATAAAGTTTAGAAAAAACTACAAAAATATTTAGGGAATTTAGAAAATAATAAATTTTTAAATAGCTTAATAGAATAGATTTTTTTAATTTAAATAAATTCAAGGAAATGACCATTAGACCTAGGCTTAGATTTGAACATAGCTTAGGATAATCTAGTCTTGATTGCATATATGGACAAGACATAAGTCAATGGCTTATAAGATAAGCTAGACCTAGGCTTAGATTTAAACATAGCTTAAGATAATCTAGTCTTGATTGCATATATGAACAAGGCACAAGCCAACGGCTTAACAGATAAGTATATGGATATAGCATTAGATATAACTTAGAGGTCAGGGTTTAAATCTTGGCAAAGGCATATAAAAGCCTTTTTATTTTTTCAACTGACACATTGCTACATTAGATATTGTCACACGTCAGGGTTTCATTGTGCCACGTGTTAGGGATTGGCTGACGTCGACGTGGTGCCATGTAGCAAGAACTTAATCTAAAACTCTATGGCTAAATGTTCTCTCTTTTACCCAGCCTAGCCTCTAAGTCTTGGCTTGTTTTTGTCTTCAGTACCTATGGTTAATAAGCTAACCCCTTAGCTTAGGTTATGAGCCAAGTAAGTATAAACTAAACACAGAAAGCATAGCAATCGAGTATTCCAAATCATAATAGGTAGTATATATCTTATATTTGATGATTCTAACATCATTGACAATACATTCAAGTCATCAAATTATTATTAAGCACACATGCAACCATTCATGCCTCAAACAGGTGCCATGCTAATGCACATAATATGTATAGGTACCAATATCCTTTGCTCTTGTAATTTACCCATTTGGTTAGTCAACATTCTTCGACATTTTGATAGAATGCCTAGGAACCTAAAGGCAACAAGGAGTTGCCTATGAGTAGTACCCCCAAAACTTAGCAAAACAGAAATCACTCATTATAGTTTGAAAGTCTAGCATATAACTAGCCTAGCTAAAATGACCTAAAGTAACCAAAATTGATAAAGCAATGCATCTATATGCTTAAAAACAAGCCTAGTAATATCTCAAGTTGAGAGAGGTTGACCCATAGGTCCATTTTGTGCTATGCCATGAAATGTATTCAAACAATATATTCAGCCTAACTAAGTATGGGTTATGAATCAACCCAGCTAAATACAATTTCTAAGTTAACCAAAACAAGTATGAATTTTAGCTAAATATTGAAAACTAAGAAATGGCAACCAAGCCTATCTTTTAGCCCAATAGTCACATATTATAATTGCATATATGGGACGATATAAAACTCACCATTTTTGCATAAAGTTAAGTCATCTCGGTATTTACTCAATATCATCCAAGATTTACCATAGCATAAGCATAATACAATGAATCATCACATAAGGTAAACATTGTCCTCAGCCAAGTACAATTGCATTACTAAGGTCAATTGAGTTACATTTTCTGTAAATCCCAATCCATTATTAGAAGCACGAAACTCAAGAACTATAATATACCCAACAAAGGTTTATCACAAATCGTATTAATTTGGAGTATAAGTGTCATGATCTTAAGGGGGCTTAGTAAGGTTGTCTAAAATTTTTGTATCACGTATATACCCATGATGTGAAAATCGCCTTGCAAGTTAAAGATTGTAAGATTTTAAATAATTTCTCATTAGGATTTCCGATTTTAATTGATTAACATATTGTAAAATATAAATAACTATGAATGTCCAATATTCTACAGTTCCTTAGAACCACAAAGAATCGATATTTCCTATCGAATGATAAAATTAGGTAGTAAAGATCTAGAACTTAAACTTACGAAAGTTATAAAATCTAAATATAGTAGTAATAATTATATGTAATAATTCAAACCAACTATATAGTTTATCTTCAAATTTTAACTTCCATGCATCTCAACACTGGTATTTAACATAACTCTTAACCTATGCTCGATTATCTAACAACTTATAAGAGAAAATTATTAAGGAGTAAGTTATACGAGCTTAGTGAGAATCCCTCATACTATACTGTCAAGTAAGTTATTAAACAATTAATTAATAAACATATGGATATATGAATAAGCAGTATGCTAAACAATATATACAATTGATTGGTGTTGTATATAACATTTGATTTAATACCCTTCAAAGTAAGGGTTAGAGATTCATTGATACTAATCACAACCGCGCTTTAGAGCTTAGGTTTTGAACTACATATATAGAAATTCCATATTCCACAAAATATATTTATATTTCCAAAATCTAATAGTATATAAATTCCTAGGTCTAGCGGTGAGGTAGCCATTGTAGTATACTCTTACACCTTAAGTGGTTATCTTTAGACTCGACCCCTAGCCACCTATAGTTAGCGTCTCTATTGCTAAATAAACCTGCGAGCTAAGAGTAGGGTTTTATTGTACTGATACTCCTGTACTGTACTAATCAAATAATGTAGGAGTCCATCCCTATAAAGCTCTTCATTACCAACTGTGTGAGATGACAACCGGAACATTATATGTAACGTTCATGCTTATGTACGATCAATTTAATTTTAGTTAACTCGAATATGATTAAGTCAATTTATGAGGTGATGAACCAATATTAACAAACCATTCAATTATGTAGTAATAAATCAAGCAGCTAGTTATTCAGGTATTATGTTCACAACATTTTACACAACACACAACCAATATTCCGGCACATACATAACTCAAACTCTTATATATCAAGTTATTAATATTTACTTCAGGTGCACTAATTACAAGTACAAAATAAGTATAAAGTCATCAGGAGTACTTACTCGATCATAGGGTCTATCAGTGGTTGTAATAATCTACTTGGTAAATCGATATCCGCATCGGGATTACCTGACATTTAGGAAATATAAAAGTTAATGAATATTTAGTGAAGTAACTATACTATTCATATATTTAGTACTAACTACCTAAATTAGTTATCTATTTGTATAAAATTCCTAATTTGAGTTTTTTCGTCAATTGCGTATAGCTTTTTCATTCCAGTTCCAATTTTTATAAATTTACAGTCGATTTTTATCGTTTTCAAATGTAATTTTATGTAACAGGATCTGTTTTGGACATTATGACTTGCATTTTTCATAATGGTTTTGAAATATCATAAATTTTGTTATTTTGACCTAAATATTTATAAATTATTATTTTTAGGTTTTCTTCATGATTTTATGATTTAATTAATTTATAAATTATATATATAGTTTTTGAAATTTTCTTATTTTTGACTCTATTTTACAATAATTAATTTATTTTACTATTTTAGGGTTAAATACTTATTTAATTCACTTTTTTGCTATATTATTAATCTTCTAATTAATTTATTATTTTATTGGGATTGTTAATTATGAATTTAGTTATAAATACAAAATGTTGATGTGGCAGCTCATGGGTGTTTCGTATGTCCTCTTATGGATTTTTCATATTTTTCTTATTTTGCAACTTTACTTAATATTTATACATATATATCTATTATTATAACTTATTAAAATTTGCAAATCAAACTTAATTCCTTCTCAATACTCATGGCATACATATATATATATATATATTACTTTATTTGATAATTAGTATTTTAGTATATTATACATATACTAATTAGATATATACATATACTTATACTATACTACTAGTATATGTATTTTTATACTTATACATATATTCTGATACTTAGGTTTTCTTATTTTATTTATACTTATACATATATGTAAATTGACAACATAAACCTAAGTATACTATATATTATACGTATGTACATGTACTATATATATAATTATACACTATACTTATACATATAGTTAGAAGCATATACATAGGCATTTATATGAAAATAATGATAACAAATCAATATATATGTAGTATATACGTATAACTATATGTACCGTATATTTATATATTTTTTATCTTATTACATATATATGTATAATTGTATATATACATATATATACATAGATGCATACATAGATACATGTACAAGAAAATAAAATGAACAATATAAATAACTTTTATTATACATACAAATACTTTAATACAAAGAAAAGAAATTACAAAAGCAATTATATTACATATTCCTTAAATACATAATACTACAAAATAAATAAACATTATATTAGCATTAAGAAATAGTAAATACAATATATATACTAAATAATCACCCTTTGTGATGTCTTGAGATAGTAAACTAAGGACTTTTCTTCTTCTTACTCCACTTTGTAGAATTGAAACAAAACGAAATAAATAAAAGAAAAACAAGCAGGAAATGAGGGAGGGGTTTACGGTTTGCCTTTGGAAAAGAAAAGCGTGTGTTTTTGCTTTGTATTGATTAATGAAATTGAAAAGAAGAGGAGTATGGAGCAGATGAAGGAAGAAAAAAAAGAAAAAGAGAAGGATAAGAAAAGTGAAATGTAAAAAAGAAAAAAGAAAAAACCAAAGATAAGATATAATATAAAGTTGATTAGACTCTTACTTTATCCTTTTAATCTTAACCAAGTATTTTAAGCACATGGGTTGCTACAATTCTAAAAGAAAGAAAACGTGGAGAAGGGGAAAAATTAAGGAAAGAAAAAGGGGCAAAGGGAAAAAAAAAACTAAAAAGTATTAAGTTGATTTTTTTTTTCCAAATGTAAAATTATAGAATTAATAATAATTAGGAAATAGTATTCATAATTTTACAAATTTAAAATTAAATTATTACCTATTACATTTATAATATTTAGACGCTATCTTAACTTATTTGTTAACAACTTTACGCGATTACGTTTGTTAGTCGATAATCATATTTTATTAGGGTTTTAATACTTTTATGGTACATTTACACATTTTATAAGCCTAAGTTTATAGTTTAAGAGTTTTTGTTTTTGTCAAGTTTGAGTTTAATTTTCAGTGTTTACACACACATATGGTTTATTTATTTATTTTTTATTACGTGATTAAGGTTTTGGTTGATGTTTTTTAGTTTTTTCTTACTCGTATTATTTTCAAGTTTGAAGTTTTAATTAGTTTTAAATTTATTGATTCCGTTAACTTAAGGTAATTACTTATAATACTTAAATCGATTCAATACTCAAAAAAGCTAAATTTGCAAGGTTTTTAATAAGTACTCCAAACCATGCAATACACTTAAGCGTATCTTATAGCTATACATGACAAGCAGGTAAGTGGTCTATGTTTTTAGTTACTGCATAATATAGAGCAACTAAGTAAGGAGGAAACTCACCTAGGTCCAATGCTTATTTTGCTTTTCAATACACTATCTTAACCTATAAACATTAATACACAGGGTAGAGTAATTGATTTGTCATCTTTTGAATATATTAACAAATGCTATCCTATATCACTAATTAATTATATAATTAAACTAATATTGATTATAGCTTCTTCATTTTTGATCTCCTTTTAGCAAACCATGTATCACCCTAATCCTTATATAAAGAACCATAGAAATATTTTAAGGTATTAACTTAACCAATGAAGTGACACTACTAGAAATGCTCTTTCATAATTCCATTTGATAAGATGTTATCGTTACTTTGTAATTAACTCGAATAGGTTTTAATTCTAAACTAAAAGTCTTAAAAGTTATGCTTTCAACCATATTCAGCATCAATTTCATGTCATAATTACCAACCTTTCATTATCCTAACAAATATCTTTATAGTATTATTTATTATTTCATATATTAGGCTAATATATTGGCTTATATTATAAAAATACGTAATAACTAGTATACAAGCCTAATTAATTCTACAAAAAAATCCTATAAACACAAAAAAATACATAGTTTAATATTGGTGATTGATTATACTCAACTAGCTTATTATTTATTTTTACGAATATAGTGGTTTTAGCTTAACTAAAAATTAGGGAAAATATGTAAATTTATATGTGAGATAAAAATTAAATATTTCAAATATCCTCATAAACATGCAAAAGTCAAAATATATAGGGCTCATTCATTAATTTCATAAAAAATATTTATTTTAATAATTCAACAAAATTGCCAATTTTATTCAAAATAATTATGATAAATAGTAAAATTGCTATATTTCAAAAATTATTATTACCTTAATTAAATACATACACTAAACATACTATATGAAAAAATTCATTTTTAAACAACATTATTTACTATTTCTAAAAATTAATTGAAAATTTGCTTAAATAGAGCATTTTCTTAAGCAACCCATATTTTCACTTATTATTTAATTAAAATAAAATTATTACAATCTACATCTAAAATAATCTCAAGAAACAAATTTTCATAATCAAATAAAGCCATTTAATAATTTTAGAAATTTAAACAATTTTAGATTAGAAAATTAAGTTACTTGAATTGATCGTCTTCGGCCACCCTCTAGTAATGAGGCTTTGTTGGAAAGCCTAGACACACCACCCACCATTGGACTGCTAAGTTGCTCTAACTTAGGTTGCTTCTATCCTAATGATTCGCCTAAGACTAGATTGCACTCGGTTTTTGTTATATTTTTATTTTTATTTTTATTTTTTGTTCTCTCTTAAATTTATATGACATGAATTTGGTTTGCTAAAATGTCTAATTTCTGATTTTAAAGGTCCATTTATAGATTTCAAGTTAGTTTGATTTAATTAAAATTTGGATATATGTATGACACTTGTCATTTTTCTAAAACCTTAAGCATGAGGTGGTAATTTCTTATCAAATGGATGATGACTAGGGGTGGGCGCGATTTAGTTCGGTATGGTTCTCCCCCCTTCCCCCCCCACCCCCCTACCGATTCGAACCTAATATAACGGTTTGGTTATTTATTTATTTTTAAGTTGAACCTAACCATACGGTTCGGTTCATAAATTTTTCGAACCTATTTAAAATCGGTTCGGTTTGGTTTGATCCACGATTGAAATTATTTGTGTCAAATTTTTACTAAACATTTTTATCTTTAAAAAATATGAAATTTTAAATGTAATTTACTCAATTTAATTTTAATAATTGAGATAGAATTATGATAAATAATAACAAGATATGAAAATTTTGATAAAATTTATGAAGATTAATGGAAAAAAAAATAAAAAAATAAAAAATAATCGCATAAATATTTTTTATTTAACTAAATGATTTGGTTCAATTTTAAACAGTAGGTTCTATTTGCTTCTAAGAATTGAACTGCGAATCATTTATACATAATCTAACCGAACCACAAACCAAACGGTTTGTAAAAAAAACCGATTTTTCGATTCAGTTCATAATTTGATTTGTGGTTAGCCTTTTTTTGCCTATCCCTAATGATGACTCATGCATTCCTTTAATTTCTATGCTACCACATCATTGGGTGACTCATCAAATCATTTTTTAATTAATTTTCTATTATTTTATACTAATTTGCCATATTTTTATAATTCATTATTATTATATGTATATATTTAATACATATAATGTATATTTTATGTAAATACATGTATATTATATATAATTCAACTTTTTTTAGTATTTTTATAAGTTAAATAATTTATCTCTAATATCTCGCTATATCTTAAAGCTTAAATTTCATGTTTTCAATAATTATTGATTTTATCAATAAATTAACGTTTTTCTAACTTTTCTAGTTTTACTGTAAAGTTTAAACAAAAGCAAATAACGTTATTTGACATTCTAAATTTAGAGGCTCGGATCTTAAGGTTATTATCGCATTGGTTCGAAACTCCGAGGTATTATACATATTTATTTATTTTTCTATTTCTTTTATTTTTTTTTCAATTTATTAATTTAATTTTCTAGATTTTGAATTTTTTTTTATTTTTTTAGCTTTAAGTTAATTATTTAATATTCTACATTTTAATTTATTTTATATATAATGTATATGCACATTATATATGATTAATACATTAACTTAAACATGAAATCATACATTAATTTATATATAAATTTATTTAATTATGTAATTTTTAGTTTGCATTTTATAATTTTTCTTAATAATAATTTTTTTTTACAATTTTATATATTGTTTTCTACTTTTTCTATCTTTTTTTTTTAATTTCATTGCCACATCATCATCAAATCAATGCCATCAGCGACACATAGCACTTAACTCTCATATCAGCTTCATTTAACAGCATTATAATAGTGAGTTAATTAGATCTTTTATTTGAACTACTTAATGTAAGTTAATCCTTATTTGAAAATATTGAAATATTGATTCTCGATTTGAATCTACTTCAAAAAAATTGATCCTTTTTAGTATAGTTTACCCTGTATCTAAATGACATATTTGGTTGAGCTGTAGAGCATCAAGATTGTTAATATTAATATTATTTAACGAAGACCAACTATTTATTTTCTTGACACTATTCTTTGTTAAATTTAGGAATTATAACATCCAAAAACTAAAATTATATGGCTGGACTTTATTTGCGAACTAAAAGAATATAACATAAGCCAATTTCGGTGTTAATGATCGTGAATTATTTGTGATTAAAAATGTGGCATGGTGTGCATATTTTTCTTTTTAAATAGGAAGGGCCTTAAGGTGGCATTATTCTACATAATTAATTAATATCTGCATGTACCATCTTGCTGAAAAATGGACAAGTCTTCCAAAATTTGACACATCATAACATGTTTGCCTCCCCACCTTTCAAGTAAAACAATTTTTAGCTCTTTCAATTAGCAGTAGTACTGTAGTGTAGCGAGAGAGAGAGAGAGAGAGAGAAGAGGCTAGGAAATTTTACAATATTTATGAGAAGTAAAATATGAAATTCAATGCTGGTAAGAATTCTTGACCCTATAGTAGCAAGATGAAATCGACCATTTTATTATTTACCTGTTGAACTTGCATGTTATGTGATTTTGAATTTGTATGCCATTTTTAATTTGTTGTTTTGATCATTTTGTTTGCTTTGAGTATGGTTTATTATGTCATGCAAGTAAGTTGTTTTTTGTTATGGACTGAACATCTGCATGTAAATTTCTGTATGTTTTTGTTGGGAATTATACCTACTTCTGCCGTTCTGTTACATTCTAACTTAGATTGAAAAGAAAGAACATGGTAGCACATTAATTTTTTCCTTTTTCGCTGTTAGAGTATATTCTTAACAATCCGTTACCGCGTGATGCGTGCTTAACAAACTGAATATATTACTTTCGCAATTTACTTTTGAGTATGATTTGTTCTAACAGCAGAAGTTACACGGTATGGGGATCATATGTCAAAATATCATTGGTACTTATCCGCGGTGTATTAATACCAATGAATCTGTTTTTCAACTGTAGGTGGTCGTTTCATTAATGTCCTGACAAGTGGACATGGTCCGCATATGGATCCTGTTATTCTATGTAATTAAAAGATCAACGGATAGGTAGTCGCTTGACCCACTAGCTATTTCTCATGTTCATCTTCCCAGTATTATTTCTGGTGCCATGTTGTTACTATTGGCTGTAGAGTAAAATCTGCTTAGATAAATTTCAGGAAATGTTGGTAAATAGCCTGTCTAATTGGTTATAAATTCCAACAAGGACTCGAGGTAGTTTAGTGTTTCTTTTGTTGCATCTTTTCTGACTCCAGTTAGATGTTTCTGCAACTGAAATGAGTTGTTTGTTGCCTTTTAAATTGCTTTCTAGTCGCCTCTTACAGGAGAATTTCTCATGTCATCTCTTTTAATTTTTACCTGCTTGATTAAGACAACAGTTCTTATCTTTTGTTTCCGTTTGGCAGTAAAATATATGTATGACAAAACTTCAAGTGAAGAAGATGAAATAGGCTGAAGAACTTTAAACGAAGATGCAATCTCTCAATCACTCACCTCGGTAATCATCTGAATACGTGTTCTCTAGAGAGATCAAGTTTGTCCACTGGGCAGTTGATGGGATTTTAAATTTTTGTGCATGGTTAAGGCTGCAAGGCATTTGGGATCTAATAATGTTGTCCACTGGGAAAGTGAGTCAAGACATCATGTTTGAGCAGCGGTGGGAATTTCGAAATAGGGAGAGTGAGTCAAGTGATGATGATTCTAAAACTAGTTCAAGCTCTGGATCCGTTTTAAAGAAACACAAACTAAAGTTCTTGACAGGGGGAAACGAACTGTCAAGGGATGATGATTATAATTCTAGCTCAAGCAACGCACCTGTTCCAAAGAAGCGTAAATTGAACTTCCAGAATAAGGAAAATGAATCAACAAGCTATGATTTGGAGTCTAGACCAGGTGGCGGGCAGGTCCTGAAGAAGCATAAACTGGTTGCTGATTTAATTGCAGTCCAAAGTGATGAGCACGAACTTAGGACTGAGGCTAAAGATAAACGTGATGATGGAACTAGGAATCGGAACCAAAGCAAGAGAACTGACAAACGAAAAAGTATGAGCAAAGAGAAAGTATCAGTGATTAGAAAGAGAGGTAAGGACAAATATGAAGATACAAACAGCATAAAGACCAACAATGAAGCTTATGAATCCACCATCATGGATGATCTCAATATGTTTGCAAAATCAATGATAGAGGAGCTCAAAATTGGCAAACAGAATATATTCGAGTATATGAAGGAAGAAATGTTTGAACTGCTTGGTGAGGACTATACTTCAACAATGACTAGGAAGGAGAGTGCTGGAGGAAAGGAAATGCAATTGTATGGACAGTTAAGTGTCGAGAATGTGCAATTGAATCAGGAAAATAGCTTGATAAAAGATATGGATATTAACCCTCGAAGGGGGATGCACCCAATATTGATACAGTACGCAAGGAGATGCCAGCAACATCAAAAGCGCTCTTTGGAGAAAATCAAAACAAACCATCCAGTGGTTATCAGACATACAGATGGAGAACACAAGATTGAGTCGAACAGGAAAACAAAAGGCACCTTTGGATTTCTAGGGGGACCAGTACGAAGAAGAGAGCTATTTGATTCTGTTGGTGCTTTTCAGGACCTTTCGAATCCTAGGAATTTTGTTGGGAGCTACTCGTCACCTAGAATAACAACTAAAAGAAGGGTCGTGGTTCTGGGATTAGTCAGAAATCCAGAATTGCTGTTTCGCTCTTCAATCCGAACAGTTCATTTTCGACCTAGCAACCTCCCTATGATTTTGGGAGCGCCAAGTTGCAGTAATGCACCGCTGCAGAATTCTGTCGACAGAAATTGGCCACTTGGTTCAGATCAGCTTCGAGTGCCTGAAAACCGAGTGCGCATTAGAATTGGTAATGTAAACACAACCGCAACCTTTATGAAAAGGGACAATGGACAAGGGTCAAGAATGTTTTCCACAATGAATAGCTTTAACAGGTGCTCTCACCTGGGGGCCTCTTTGAAAAATGTTTCTTCACCATCTGTCTTTAGGGAGATGCACAGCAAAAACTGTAGGGCCATGGCTTCATTTGATCCAGCCAAAGTAAAAGCCGCATTAGACCCATCATGTGTAATTCTGGCTCTATCCAGTCCTATAAAATATAACTCAAGAAAACAGCAAGAAGAAAGAACCGAAAACTTTTCAGAGAACAGAAGGGTCAGTCTTCGCATTGCGAGCCAGCGTTCTCGAGACAATGCAACAAGCAATGTGAAGCTCATAGGTCCAATGTTGAGTGCAGGATCGACAAGGTTTTCCAGGAAAATTTCATAGTCAAGCCAACATGGGGATCATCATTCTTGAGAAAAAACTGCGCCGATTAAGCTGCTTTGGACCAAATCCTGGAAGCTCCTTTGCATCTCAAACTACAAATTTTGTCAATGAACTTGGAAAACATGACTGGCATCAATCACAATCGTTTTGTTATGGTTTTGAAAATGTCCATATACTTCTACATGCTTAGAGTGATTGAGAGGATTAAATTTTAAAATCAGTCAGTGATATATCTCATGATCTCACACCTTGCTAAAGTTTCTACCTCATCACGGTTTAATGTAAGATGTTAACATTTCTTGATCTGTCTCATGTTATGCTCATCCTAAGAGAAGGTAACTTGCATCAATATGCCCTTATTTATGATAGTTTCCACCCCCAAAACTATGTTGAGAAACTCGCCTGCATACATCGGGTTCTTTTCTAAGGGTAGTAATACTAGCCATTTATTTTCTACTCTGTTCGTAAAAACTGTAAAGGACTAGTTGGGTGCATTGCGGAGCGTGCTGCCCAGATGGCAAAGGAGCAACATCTGGACGCCAAGCCTAAGAGATGCCACCTTCCGGACGCCACGTGATAAGTCTGAACGGCTCAATAGTTCGAGAGGCACCTTAAGGCCAAGTTTTGTTATGCTTTGTATTAAAATACTTCCACCTATTTACAATTTTTCCATTAGGATGCCTTTTACTCAATAGCTATCCTTTATTATTTTCTCTTCGAGTTGGATCATAAGACCATATTGAATATCTAGTGTAATTAACTCATTATTTAATTGAAGTTCTTATCAATCAATATTGATTGTAATGAGCCGGTTATCAGCTTTGTGTATCATATTGAACCCTTTCATACCTCGTAATTAGTTGATAATTGGTTCAGCATGCTTGTTAGTACCGTTATCCTACATCCTTTATTTACTGGAAATTCGTGGCTGGATTGGAGTTTTGGGTTGGGCGGTTATTATTATCGGAGATTACATGATAGTCAATCGGAGGAGGCTGTTGTTGAAAAATGTGTATCTCGGGCACTGAATATCACGAAATTGTACTAGGTGTTTCTTGAATTGTTTGAAAGAGAAATCTTTTATTAATGAATTGCTGTGAAAATGCAACTAATCGCAAAAATAATGTTGAAGATAGTCCAATTGGAAGTTTGAGGAGAATGGGTAATGTTGAAATTCAATTGTCAGATATGTTGCAATCTTTGTGCGAAGTGGTAGCACAACTGAATGTTAGGATTGACTCGCTAAAGGCTAGCATCAGGAAAGAGTTAACAGAAGTTGTTGTGGTCCAAATTGAAGAGGTAGTGATCGAGAAGAAGATTGTGATGGGGACATCAGTTTGAGAATTTTGGTGGAAATGGGGAGATGGAGCATAGAAGAGGTAATTGGAAGTAGAAAATATTAAGTTGAAGATTCCACCATTAATTAGGAGTAACAAACTAGAGTAATTTCTAGATTGAGTGCCACAAGTGGAAAAAAAATCTTTTCCTACCTCAAGTGTGATGAGTAGATGAAGGTCAAGCTAGTTTCACTTGCTTTTACAAGTACGCTAGTCTTTGGTGGGAAGTTAGTGTCTAAGAGACAAAAGGGATGGAGAAGGCAGATCGAGAACATGGAAACTGATGAAGAGGCTTATGAAGCAAAGATTTGTACTTGAATACTACTGGATGTGAAATATGAAAAGTCTCTACTCTATAATATCTATAACAAACTAGGGTTACATACTAAATCCTACTAAACCTTAGAACTTATTTAATCTTAAAAAAATAAAAAAAATCATTGGTAATATCGCATTATGTATTTTGATGAGTAGTAAATAAATATAAATTATATTGAGATATATTAATGATAATTTATTTATATTTTTACTTATTAAAATTTTATTGATATTTTGCCTGCCAATTATTAATAGTTATTAATATTAGGAGTAATGTGTTGGTAGGATTCAACCCTTCCTTGTTGGATCCGACCGAGTAAGGATGGATATTAGATATCAGATGAAGGACCCGATTCTAAATTTAAAATCTTGCACATATAATGTAGGGTATAGTAGACGATCTCATGCCTGCCCTCGTCCCTGGAAGCTGTACAGCAGTCCATGTTACAAGTACCATGTAAAATATTTTGAAACCGGGTCATCTATAACAAACTCCATCTGTAAATATAAATAATAGATGTATTTAATTTTAACTAATATAAAAGAAAAATCCAATGTAATAAAAGGTTATCTATTGTCCATTATTTTAAACCAATACTTAATAAGACAATTAGAACTATCTCACATCTGTATTTTATTTGCAATGACACTCAGTTTATGTGTACTCTACTATTCTATTATTTTGTGGTTTTTATCGAATTTATAAACAGAAAGACTGTGTCCTTTGTATTTATATTGAAAGAGATATTGACTTCCAATTTTAATATCATGGTATTGGAATAAACGACTGTAACATTCTAGATGACAAAAAGGTAAATAGGAAAAACGTAGATATCGTATGACATATGCCATAAAATCGTTGTACAAATGTACACAATATTTACGTAAACAAACTATGTATATAATATAACTATACATAGCATTGATATTATAATATATGTACAATATTATGTGCATCACATAATTATTGATGAATAGTTATGTGTTATATATTGAAATATAAATATCATAAATTATAAATTTAGATAATTATATATCGTATGACGGCTCATCTAAGAGAGTTGGTAATGTGATTCCAAAGTTGAGGATAATGCATTATTTTTAATAAGCATCTGCTAAAACTCCTAAGCCGTAGAGAAAGTCGTACCGGATTCTTATGAACCAACGTTCATTCACAACATCAAAGCGTTATACATATTTACATTTAACTCCCGACTAGGTTAATTTCTTATTACAAAAAAATTTGCAGTATAGAATGTGCTTCATTCAATCCGTCCCAACATCGAGTATCTAACGCAGTTTGTCCTCGATACTTGAGATTAGACCGATTAATCCCTTGGCTCATATAATAAGCTAAAAGTGTATAATTAAATAACAACAAAATAAACCATAACAACTACAAATATATCCAAGAACATAAGTAACAGTGTGTGCGGAGGTTAGAGACCATGGGGGCCTGCCCCCCACCCAAGCCCAGATACCTGCTAGAGATCGTTGAGTTAGCGGTAGTTAAAGAATAGGTATGGATGGACACTAAATCAAACTTAATTTTACGATTTTTCTTTTTAAATGTTTCTAAACATATAGTTCAGCTCATAAATTTTTTTAAGCTTAAAAAAATAGTCTAATTTAGTCTAGTTTGATTCACGATTCAAACTATTTTTCTAAATATAAAAATTTAAGAATTATACTCCTATGCAATTTTTCAGATGATGCTGAGAACAATTAATAGGTGAAAGCCGATGTAAAATAATTCTAATTCAAGTGCTCAAATGGATATCAATTCAAAAAGAAACGATGCACCAGGATGCCGAGAAAGGCGATTTAGATACAGTAACTTAGCCACCTCTAGTTGGAGAATGCTGAGAAAGGTGATTTAGATACGGTGGCTAAGCCACCATGCGACATTATCGAGTGGTCAATTAAAATATGAATCTTGAGGGAAAAAAAGAAATTTTTAAAATTAAATAAAATAAAAAAGGATTTTGTTTCAAGCGCTTAAATGAAAATCAATAATTCCATTTTACATAATGCTTCTATGCGCAACCAATAAATGGATTCAATGATTCCAATATCCAAATGGAAATCACCCTAGAATCAACTTCATTCTCTTATCATAATCAATAATTCTATCATCTAAGTCAGAATGAATAATTCCATTAGTTTCTCAGGAGAGTAAGATTCTCAAGCATACGAGAAGTATCTCTCATCTATTATTCTATTAGAATGGTTTGATTTGGTTTAAGAATGGAGTTGTGAACCATTTATACTATATTGAACTGAATTGGAATCGAAAGGAATTTAAAAAAGAAAAGAAAAAAAAAAGAATAAATTTTCGGTTCCGCATATGGTATTTTGTCCAGCCCTACCCGCAACCCACCTACACCTGAGGAGAATTGAAAATGCTAGATTAACGCTTTGGTCCATTTATTTGTGTGTCCAACTTTCTTTTTGGTAAACATCATTATTCATTCTCCGTCTATTCTTGTCCAACGTGGCTCGCATTAAATTCAACCATTATCCTCACACGTTAATGGAGTTGGAATTCATATTCCCATATTGGTGAATGTGTTTGGCAAATTACTAATTTAGTGCCGGCCATAAATTTTTTTTTTTCCTTTTTTGAATCCATGATGTATTTGTCTTTTTATCCATCTTATAATATACACTTTAATAAGATTTAAGAAAGTAGATCTTTTGTTAGAACTTGAAAATATAAAATATCTTAGATTTTACTATTTTAGTATGTAACTCAAAAATTTATCAATGAAATAAATAACTCTTTTATATTTGAATTTGTCCAAATCTTAAAAATTGTAACTTAATATATTTACATCTTATTTTAAGAGTATCGTTGATCTACTAATCAATCGAAAAAAAAAATTAAAATCATAAATTAACATATTGAATTGCAAATCATCTTCAAAAGTAAGAGTTACCAATAAAATCTTTTCACATTATAATATCATGTTTTACTATTATCATCACACAAACACATACTGCAACAAGGTTTGTCTTTTCTTTATTAAACATTTTCTTAGTATAGCTTTTTGTTTTGTATTCACATGGACAAATACCAGTTATTATTAAAAACACTAAATGATAAATTTTTCAAATATAAACAGATATTATCTAACTTATATAAAATACCGTATAGATATCAATTATAATATATTTGATTTCATTTGTATGGTAAATCATATTACAAATTATAGATAAAGTTTTACATATATATTGCAAATATGACCAATACCATGTAACCAATAAGATGTATTATTTATAACATGTGTTGTGTATTATACTATTGGTTAACATAATATATGCAATACATTGTACAATATACCATAACCTAATAAATAAAAATGTCATACATTTAATATATTTGTCTACCACCTTTTCCCCTCTTCTCTCTAGTCTTACGTCCGTCCTTAACTAATAGCAAGGCTATTAATGAACATTTTTGCAGCATACCAATACTGTGCTAATACACATGACAAGTACTAGATATCATCCTAAATGAGCGGCAATTAGTGACTTAATATGAAAAAATCCTGACGTAAGGAAATGCATGATGAAGCTTGAAGAAAGTGAGTTGTAAGTGTCGATTCAAAACGCGCAAATCAATATGCTCGAAAGCAAGTTTCTAAAGGCTGATCATTTTGTTTTAAAGACCAAGTTTTGTGAAATACAACCCATGAGCCCTTTCATGCCATGCTATAAATACAATTAAATTTATTTTAAAAATAACATCTGAAGAAAATAAAAAATCGAGAGATCACTTAGATCTATGTAATCATTTCATACCTTTACATGTGATCATACTAAAGTAGAACTTGATGAGGGAAAATCTTCATAGACCAGACTATAATTCATAATCCAACACCACTTTTCCATGCAATCACTAAGCCAACCGCAATCCGCATCACACCACTAAATAATCCATAACAACCAGCAATACCAAAGCTATTGACACCGCATATGGTAATATTAAAAAAAAGAGTCCTAGATGCTTAACTAGCTTTTTGAAACTCCTTCCTATTCCACATATTCAAAGGGTGCTATTATAAATACATCAATCCTAGTATTACTATATAATCAAGGTTGTCGAATTCATAATTCTATTTATAATCACTAGAGGACCTATAAAATCGGAATGCAAGATTAAAACGTAAAAATGTAAATTTCTATAACTTATGTAAATAGTTTTAAACAATTATAAATATACTTATAGTAGTTATTAAAAACTTCAAATACATACTTGAAATAAAAAAAAGAAGAAATTGAGTTCTTATTCTATTAAAAATTTAAACAAAGTTGAAACTGAACTTTTTTTCTGTTAATTTTTTTTTTTGGAAAAAAGTAATGATTTAAATATAACCAATTCTTTCAACTCATAAAAATTATTAATAGTATAAAGTGAAATATATAATTTTCCTTGTAAACTTTACAAAAAAAATTATTTATTTACAACCAAAATTAGAAAAAATTACCAAAATACAAATTGTATGAAAATAATTATCAAAATACCAATCCTATGTCGTAAATTCAAGATAGGACATAAATAAAAACAAGTGTGTCGTATCTTAAAGATGTGATAAAGATGCGACACACTTGTTTCTATATGTATCTCATCTTCAAGATATAACACTAGTATTATCGTATTAGTATTACATCTCTAAGATACAAATTTATTATATTAACATTTAATTTTTTATAATAGTATCCTACCGAGATTTTTTTCTAACTTTATTTATAAATCGTTGGTCAAAAAATTTGCTTAAAACTCATTTTATAACTAAAATGTCGTTATATTGGGTTTTTTTATATTTATTCATTTATTAAACATATCATTTTTAACTTTATATATATATATATATTTTTTCTTGTTGAATTTGTCATTCTTGTTATTTATTAAACACCATATGTGATATGAACCAATAATATATACATATCATTAGTAGTAATTAGTAAAAATTACAATTGTCTTTTAGTCTAATTATATACAAAATCAACTATCATATATCTATTTACGTTTTCTCTTGCATTTTTTTCTACTTCCTTCAGCTTTTGTTGTATTTGCTGATTTTATACATCCATTAAAATTTTCTGAGGCTTGATCTATAATATGGTAATGAATTGAATTAGTAATCATAATATTATATTAGTTGCAATTTTTTTTTTATATTGTAAGTAAACATTTTATTAATTAATAATTATCTATGTGACTATGTCTCCCATATCCAATAATGTGGGACGTATTAACCTGAAGGGGCAATTGGGGTAACAATGGATGATGATGGTACAGTCATGTCTAGTGTCAACAACACAAATGATGGTGAGTCTATAATACAATCTACTAGAGCTTATATTGGTGGATCTACTATCGAAGGATCAACCATTAAAGAATTGACTATAGGAGCATCGATAGTAGGTGGATAAGCTGTAAGATGAGTAGCTGTAGGAGGATTAGCAGTAGGAGCATCGTTAGTAAGTGGATCTGCAACTTCATCAATCAAAGCTTGTATATCTACATCTGCTAAAGGACTCGGAGATCTATCTTGTAACTATGGCTGATGATCTCGAGCTTAACCTTAACCTCATCTTCGTCTTTCGCCATGTCATCGTCCTCTTTGTTTGGCCAATTGGTCCTTGGGCTACTGCTCATGCTGAGTTGGATCATCCAGCTTGATACCTTCATATCCCTTTAATATGTGTCTACTTGCATCAACTAAGGCGTGGATGTCCTGTATATCTATGCTCCCCTCTATCCGTGTGAAAGTATCATACTATATTTTTATAATGTAATTGTATCAGTTTATATTAATATAATAAGGAAATTTAATTTTATTTAATTATTCAGAGTAAAAAAATTACCAATGCAGCCAAAAGTGCTCTAAGTTGGTTGATGTATCTCCATGTTACTTTAAAGTACTAGTTGAAGTATTTGGCAGAGACCATACTAGGTAAGGTATCATCTTTTATGATCTGAATTAGTTTTTGTGATAGGAATCAAACAACTAGACCCTTGACTTAAGCTTGAGTTCGAAGATTAGAGAGCATGGCATGGTAAGGCAAGTCCTTTCTTTATGACCTACAACTGAAGAGTTTGAGCTGCTATAGTTTACTAACTTGTTGTCCTACCCAAACCGAACCCTTTTGTCCTTATTGATAATCTCCTATTGCCGACCAGAGGTACATTCGCACAACAGCTTGACCCATTCGACCAATTGCCCAATCGACTTAAATCTAAGCAATACTAAATATGTCCAAGTTGAATTCACCTTAGAAGAATTACTTGCTCACCTCAAACCTATTGAACTATTAGCTCAGCTTAGCATCATTGCTTGGCAACAGCCAAGCTAGTTATACATTTTGTCTACTTTTTGCTAGGTGCAAAACCATTGATTATCCATTATGTGTCTGAGTATTCCCTGCGACAGAATCTTTTGTACAGAGCGCCTATTTTCATTAGATTTTCATTTATAGCCTTTGGACATTCCTTATATCATACTTATTTTGGATATTACCCCTTTTAGTTTTTTTCATTTTAGGTAAGATACCCTAACTTTTTGGGTAGAAATACACATTGTAAATGTAGCCACAAGATGCATTCGATATTGAATATACTCCTCTTTCTGTGAGCATCGCTCCTTGTTTGCTTGTTTTCTTCGCTTTTATTTTATCCCTTAAGTAAGGCTAGGTGGTGAGTACCCTTATCGGATTAGCTTGTGCATCACATCGAGTTGAGTCATGAGTCCTCGGTAGTTCTATGGTGCATAATTTCCTTGGAGCAGATCAAAGTTTGTTTGTTGGCTCCTTTGTTTCTTATACATCTCCATCCTCATTTTTGAGCTTTTTACAAGCTTGGACCTACCGTTTATGACTGGCCTTATTAGTCCTTAGTTTGATTTGTATCACTCTATCTCTTATCCTTACACTTATTGATATATCTTACGTTCTTTTTGGCTCAATCTTCTTCTAACTTTCCTCGTAGATCCATCTTGTGTATGTTATTCAAATTCGTGTTGCAGTTTTATAAGATACGCTATACTCTACCAAATTAACTATCTGGCTTATGCATCTCTATGATGTAGAAGCGGATCATGGGTAAAAGCCATTCACATATCTCTCCCCTCCTGGCATACCTTAAGTAATGTGTCTAATATCTCTAGGGTATAAGGCATTCAACAAATCTACAAAAGATAAATTTATTTCAATGTATAAGTTGTAGAAAAAACAATTTGAACAGTATAACTAATAAATGATTCATACCTATCCAGAAGTCTGATAGCCTAGAGCTTTACGATACTGAGATAATACATGAGTCGGAGTCTATCTAATATAAAATGTGTCATCCCACTTATAAGTCTGTGTCCTCTATGGCACCAAATGATGAAATCTATGTCATACCTACACTTGAATTAGTACTAATATGCTACCTATTTTTGTTGCCCCATCTTCTACGATTAGGCATAAGTATCTATACGACTAGGCATATGCAAAGTAAGCTGATCTCCAACTATAGCTACATGCGACTTATAAATTGTCATATCTTAAATCAGAGAGTTGTAACAACCTTGCCATGTAAACTAATATAAACTAGAAGTTTGCTACTTTAGCTGTTAACGTAGGTATAACTTACATAAGGCTTCACCACTTCTTTGCTTTGAGCCATCCCATTCTACGTGAAATAGATATTAACCTGTGATGAAACTTTTCAAAATAGTTTCAAAAAATAAACTTGTGACACCAATGACAGAAAAAAATCAAGTTTTACAAATCATTTGAAGTATAAAATCTCAATTTCAACAAAAAGTTTTAAAAGTAAATTGATATGAGAAAATAGAGCGATTAGTAAAAGATTTATAAAAGGTCATAAGTTTATAGAGTATAGTAATGGTATCCACAGTTAAAAATTAGAGGGTCATTAGTAGAGACTCTATTAGTTTCCCTATAAGTTAGTAAAATTGACAAATAAATAAGAATACAGCCTATTAGTCTTGAGTCTTACTCTTTGACCTTGTTCTTTAATCTTTTGGAACTTGGAGTAATACTAGTAAGTCAACTGGAAACCTGCAAAACAGTTATAGGAAAACGAGCGATAACTTGCTTAGTAAGTGAGATGGAAACAATAGCACATATTCGACATAGAGCAATTGGAGTTTTCAAGCAAGTTTAGCTAGGTGTTATGCATATACAAGAAAATGCCATTACACAATGTTATTCAATCTATCATGGCATTAGAGAAATTGCGGCCACTCTAATTTAGGTTGAGGAGTTTGACGTTGAGCACTTTACGAATTAGAACCCAATCAGGACTTACGCAATGGAGAAGCATGCTCCGCTTGAGACTTCACTTTTAACCGTAGTCCTTAACCTCACCATGACCTCCTCTTCTATCACTTAGTTTGACTAAGGGTAGGGAAAGGATCATTTTAGCTATCTTCATCTAAGGGTTAGTGTTTGACTTGAGAATCCTAATCGTTTCTCCTTATGATGCAGGTCCGGTTCGTAGTTAAGTTGATTTTGTGTTAGATCGCTTTTGAGATAGTTAAGCAATTTCAGCTAGTCTAAAGTAAGTAATACCGTAATACAACTAATATATACCATCATACTCCATATCAGCAATACCATATTCAAACATACACGCTACACATGTACAGGCTACTAACATTCACAAGCAAGACACTTACTAAGGCCTCCAAGTATTCTTAAGTAATACTTCAAATGTGGTAAAGTACTAATCTCACTTAGAATTTAGTTGTTTACCAATGTAGTTGTTCACTTATCCCACCTTCAAGAATTCCTTATATATATTTAGTCAATTTATTATTTTGTAACCATATAAAATATGGGAGACCATTTGCTTAGTCATCTCCTTAGAAACTAGGTTGATTTGGAACTTAATTATAAGTCATGTTGGCGTAAGTATAGGAAGTTAGAGTCATTTCATTAATGAATTATACTTTTGATACCCTTTGAGCTAAGTTCTTAATGAAATCGGCTATTAAGCTTTTATACTGGGAAGCTTCTGAATCATCCCTTGAGCCTTACTAGAGTGAGAGTTCATAATGAAACCAACTTTTAGATCAACCTTCGAATTTGATGAGTATTCAAGATTTCTCATGAATTATCCTTTAAGATAGCTCTTGAGTATTCACACACATGTATTTTCACTTCATATATTTTCTAAGGTACCTTTTGAACTAACAATGCAATCTACTCATAGATTTTCTAGCAAGATATTCTCTAAACCACGTGGGTGTTGAAGTTCACAGTAGATTCAACCTTTGAATCAATCTCTAAGTTTGATAAGTATCTCGGATTCTTCAATGAACACCATCTGATACAACATTTGCGTGTTCACATATCTATAATTACCCTAAATTTACTCTGAGTTACCTTTTGACTAGGTTGTTGCATCTACTAGAATTTAAATTTCTTAACACAAAACCTCTAAGTTATCATTTGAGTTCAATCAGCTTCATAATTACAAGGGATTTACCCTTTGAAAGTTCCTTTAAGACCAGCAACTTCGAAGTTCTTAAGAATATTCCCTCTGACTTAGTCTTTGAGATTACCCGTTTCACCACTCCTTCATAATTTTGCCTCTAATTTAGCCTTGGAGTGAATATATAGAAGAACATTTGCACTTAACTTCCCTTAAGTTATCCTTTGCTTAAATTCAAATGATATACAACTTATTGATTTATCCATTACCGCCCGAAACTTCGATAAAAACAAGCAATGTAACACTTCAACCAGTATTTCTCAACCTCATTACACCCCAATTCTTCATGTAACCCATCATCATCCACTATTTCTTCAAGTTTACATGCCACAAAACTACACATTTTAAAGCACATTATTGCTTTCTTATAACTCTTTCCTATAAAACCTAATCCAACAGCTCTAGTATACCATAAATACTCTATTAATCACCTAAACTAGAATCTAAGTGAGATCCTTAGGAAAATACACTAGTTTTTACCAAAACACCATTTTAATCATAATTTAGAGCTTAAAAAAAATTAGAAAATTGTTTTACTAAAAACTTTTATATAGCAATTCAATATTGGTTTAGGATAGTTTATAGAAAAATTTTGAAGAGGAAACTACATCATTAGCCATATTTATTTTAGGATCTAAAATTGTCTGATTTCTTAAGGTAGCATATTAAATATTTTTCCTAGATTCTATACATGAAAATTTGTAAAACTAATTTTTCCAAAATTTTCCATGTACATTTAATATTTTTATTAATTTTTGTAAAATTAGGTAAAAGTGGAACCTCACTAGAATCAACTGCTCCAGCCATCTCTGATGGCAACCCCTTTGTCAATCGGCCTAGTCGTAGGGTGTTTTGTCACCTGGTGGTGGCGATTGATTTCCAATTACTCCTTAAATAGTCGAATTTCTCTAAGCTTAGTTTGTGTACTATTTTTATATATTTTCCTTAATTTACTTCTTTAATTTCCAAACCTCAAACTAAATTCTTCTAGATCTTAACTTTCATGCTCTACATGGTGGAAAGTGCTTCAAATTTTCCCAAAACTAAGAAGTTACGCAAATGAATTTCTCTCTCTCTCTCTCTCTCTCTCTCTCTCTTTTAGAAAATTTGGCTTTTATACATTCATTTGCATGTTAAAAATTGTGTTTCTACCTAACACCTATCTATAAGGACTCCATACGCTTAGGATAAGAAGTTCCCAGCTGTTTGAAGAGTGTTCATAAATTTTTTATTAATTTTAATGAATTTCCTCAACTTTATTTAGCCTAAAGTACAATTATTTGAGTATTTCTAGTTAATCATGACTGTATATATATATATATATATATGTAATAATTACACATAACATATATATATATATATATATGTATTCTACATGTTATTTTATGTTATATAATAATTTTATTACATATATAATTTATCTTTAAAATTTTATAAACTAGCGGAGACTATTTTACGCAATTACAATAAATAATGTGTAATATAGTTCAATTATACTAAATTAGCTATATCATTTTTATTTTATTAGATTTTTAATATCCAGGTCCATGGAGTGTCATCAACTAATGTCTCGAGCCTACTCATAAGTTTTTAGGTTATTTGGGTTAATTTTACTAATGCTTTAAATTACTCATTTGAACAACTATGTAAAATTACGAGGCCTATATAAATCCTCTAATAGTGATAACATTAGGTGGATCCTCAATAGAAGACCTCTAATCAAATGTAAAATATAGATCTTCGTATGGTGCTGAATCGCTAAGTCGTCTGCATTTATTGGTAGATCCTCAATAGAAGAGTCCTAAGCTAAGACATCCTGACTTTGTACCTAACTATCTAATATGTATTTGGTCTTGCTCCTAGTAGGTGTTCATACAGTCCTAGCCAATCCTGTATCATGATGCCCATCAGTAGTTACCCATCTATGGGCAAACCTAACTGTACTGCAATGTCCTAAAGTATCAATCCAACCTCCCTATGAGTCATATGGAACATATAAGTTTTTGGTCGCCATTTCTCTACTAATGCTGTGATCAGTTTCTAACCCAACTGTATAAAAGGCAAGTATACAACTCTATGGAATCCATCTCACTCTAAGTGTCTATCCTCTCGTCATACCTTAGTTAAGTGATTTGGGATACCAAGTTCAAGACTACCGAGGACTATTGAAAATATTAGACTTTAACATTGAGTGAGTATACCTCCCTCTATTATATCCTATTTTGTGCTTGTAGTTAGTGTACCATCTAATTATATCTGATAACTGAACTTATTGCATATTGGGTTATATGGAAACTTGTATGTGCTAGCTTTAGATTACTTTTTCTTGCAAAATACCCTAAGATAACACCCTTGTTTGCCTCATTATAACTTAGGATATTAGAATATCTGAAATATATTTGTCTGGTTACCCCATGAATTTAGATTAATAAATATTTGGCATTTAATTAAACTGGACATGTATTGCATCTTGCTACATAAGTTAAAGGGTGTCAGCACTACGTAGTAGAGTTAAAAATCATGCATAGATAGATTTATATTGATATTATATGTTGTGATTGTTTATTGCATGATATATTTGTGCGATATGTTCTTACCTTAATCTTTAGGATCTACTTAGCTATAAGAAGTACCGCCTTCTACTTAAGCTTGAATCGTGTCAACTAGTAAGAGTGCTTATATTGCTAAGAAAACTCATAAGGGATATGGATACTTAGATCTTGACATGCTTAAATATTTCTTAACCCGAGCAATGGTGGGCATAAAACCTTACTATATGTAGTTACCGGTGGATTGTATACACTGTCTTCATTATATATGCTTGTACATGTATTCATATGTTTGATAAATAACTTACTTATTATTATTTTGATGTAAGGTAGGGAGGTTACTTATCAAGCTAGATTTAACTTATCTCCCAATAGTTTTTCTTTGCAAGTCTTACAAAGCTAGGGGTAGGGTGGAATTCGAGTGTAGAGTGCTCCATTGGGCTGAGAAAGTGGAATATAAGCTTAGAAGAGCATGTAGTATAGTCAAATTAAACTTTTAAGGTGTTTAGTAGGTGATTCCAACTCTTTATAGTTCTAATGACTGTGGATTGCTAGTTAGAGCCTTACAACCTTTAACTTGTAAGGCGGTCTTTATATCATGGATGTATATATGATATGAAGATTTTAAGTAAAACTATGAGGCCCATTTTAAGGTGTTACACTACCACCATAGCTAAGTAGGCATTTTTCGAAACCCGAATCTCAACTATTCTTTGAGCTCAAATCAACCACTATGGGCATCACCTACTACTGTCACCACCATCTTATTTGTAAAACCACCAAAACGACCACCATTAGTTGAGGCACCACTCCTATACCTGTATTCCTCAATCGAATACGCATAAAAATGCTTTTTCTTGTTTGAAAGTCGACCTAAATCTACTTAAGCAATGTTGTTCATTGTTTAGAAACACCTCCTATCTAACACACATAGGGGTCATGTGCGACCCGACTCGACTTGAAGCTTTGATCCACTTGCTCGCTTTAAACCCATCATTGACTTACATCCATCTCCATTAAATAAGGTCCAACCCTTTTTGTCTTTGTTATTTTTTTCCTCTTTATTTGTCTAGTATATTAAACAGAGAAGAAAAAATCTTTTATTTTCATTTTTTTTCTTTCCGTCTTTAAAAAATACTAATAATAAAATAATAAAGAATAAAAATAATATTATGTGTATTTTCCTTTTTCTCTCATTTTTTGTAAAATTTTTCAAAAATATTTATTTTAAAGAATAAATATATATAAGAAGTTTATTTTTGAGAAAAAATAAAAATAAATAAAGAAATAAATATGTTTTATCATTTGAAAGAATTTATTTAAAAAAATAATAATAATAGAAATTTATACACCCTTTTTTTAGTGATCTCTTTTAAGAATTTTCCAAAAAAATTAAAATACTTGAAAATTAGGACCTTTTAGAAAATTTCTCAAATAAAAAAGATAGCTAAAAAACATAAACCGTACTGTTTTTAGAATTAAAAAAAAATCAACAAAATTATGGAAGTTTGATCTCGATTAGTGGGTATATATGTATCTGGAAGGTGATTTAAAATATGAAAAAACTTATTTTTTCCACTTTAGTAAATAATTTTTCTAGTAGAAACAATTCCATTTATTTATTTACTTGAGGGATTATTTTAGAAGGGTAATTTGAAAAATAAGATTAAATTCAAAAGGTTAAAGTGATATATGTTAGAATTTAATAGGACATCTCTCGAATTCATGATATTTGGTTTCTTGAAAAATTTTCAAAATTATAAGCTAGTGGCTAAATAAAAACTAATTTGTTTAATTAGTTTTTCTTGCTTTAACAAGATAGGCACTTCAAAGTGTTTCCAAAATATAAAGAAATCAATTTTTTTTTTTTAACTTTAGTTAAGAGTTTAAACTCAACCAATATAAAGTTGAGTTTAAATTAAGTTAAAAAAAAAACCAAAAACAAAAAATTCAGACCACGGCTTCTTTCGTCATTTTTGGTTTGCATTTTAAAAGTTATTGTACCTCCAGATATATATGCATTTCAACCAATCTTTTATTGATGTCTCCCCACATTTAAAATAATAGAATATTGGAAATTTGAAGTCCGACGGTATGGAGATTTAAGGTCACGGCATATCTCCCTTTTACCATACTCCATCAATTTGATATTTGACAGATGTTGCTTGCTTAATAGTTAATGGGTCTTTTTCCTATAATCTGATGGTTGACAATATTAATGTATATTATTAGATCATAACTTGGTGGATTACTTCATATTACCATACTTCCTAAAATGTACTTTCTGTAGTTAAATTATATACATAGTTGAATAATATAGAAGCACCATTTAAATGAGCATTTTCCCAAGAACTGTGCTTCCAATTTCATTGACATTGGCGAAAAAACAAAATTATGAAACTGGAACTTTTGTATAATGTATGTCAACTTGTGTAGCTGCAATTATAGAGAACGAGATGATGTTTCAATTTCTGAACGGACATGTTCGGTTGCCATCAATTGTGGAGTCGTCGCCGATATCATTCATCAAATTGACGATGATGTAATCCTTACATTTTCTATCAAATAAATCACTTGGTGTTGTAAATTTTGATATTATAGAATAAATAAATAAAAATTTACTGACGAAGAAGATTACATTTGAAGCACTTTTAGTCATATGTCATGTCACCGTATTGATGGAATAAATGACACAAAATGAAAAGAATAAACTATAAAACTTGGATGTTTATTGCCGTAATTTGGTGCAATTGAAAATTTATAACAGATTCAACGACAATCTACTATCTTTATGCTTTATCTTATCTTAGATACTTCAAATCAACTCTCCATTTTTCATCTCGACTTTTTTTTTTTGGCCAGTCTCAACTTCTTTTAATTTATACTTGTAGTCAATATTTATACATACACAAACTAAACTTATTTGTTTTGATCACTTTATCTCTCCTTCATTTATTCCATGCTCTCTCTCGTATTGTTTTAAAACCATCAAATGAAAATGTGATGCCAATTAGCATCATATGAGAGCCCCACACACACACACACACATATATATATATATATATATATTAACTTATCCATCTTCTCCATCCACCAAAAAGAAAACTATCACATCACACTAATCTTATCCTTAATTTGTATTAATTAATAATATGAACTCAAACTTTATTTCAATAAATTATTACATATTTTATTTCATTAATTTGATGATAGAATTCTTTTTTATATGTACACACACGTGGATGTGTTACTCTTAGTATTTATTTGAAATGAATTATTGGAATAGCATAAATATTTTTTGTTTAATTACAAGCTTATAGAATGGGGTGAAATGAAACCAACAAAAACTATATATTCAAAAGAAAAAGAAAAAAAGAAAATAAAATAAAGCAAGAAATGTCATCAAGTTATTGTTTTTTGAATATGAATTTTAGTAAAGCAGTAACCAATCATATATCACAAATTGTTAAAATAAACTTGATTAAAATAAAATATTTCTACTTTGGAAATTACTTTTACAATCAATTTTTGTATACCACAATGGAAACATGCGTATGAACCTAGCATAGACATTTGGCATGGAAAGTCATAATTGTACAAATATCTTTTCGTTGTTTTCTCTTCTTGTAACTTTTTTTTTTTTTTATTGAAAGAGAAAAAGGAAATAAAAAATTGAATGCCGTGAGAAAGCTCAAAAGTTAAGAAATAAATAATCTTCAAATGTTCATAAAATAAGGGACATATTTTTAATTTGAAGGGTAACTAAACAAACTGGTAAAGAGCCACTGCTTGAGAGATGCCACAGAAAAGCCATTTTCTTATACATTAATATTATAGATACTATATATAGTATTTTCTTGTATAGAATACATAAATATATGATGGTTAGTCAGGTTTGCTATTGATGTGTTGAAGTATAGGCTTGATAGGCGTGCAACTAATTAATGGTTGAATGAAGTCAATTCAATTGAGGCACAAATAAAGAAGATACAAAACAAAGTTGAAGAAAGAAAGATAGATTATTGGTATACATATTTACGAAGCATTAAATCCTTGTTAGTTACTTTTGAATCTTTTCATTTACTAAACGGGTTGTCCAAGTAAAACGCTTGATTTGTTTTGTAATGCGATTAATTATGAGATCAACATTTATATTGTTAAACTTTTCTACCTATAAATATGGTGTAACCATCCATTTTATTACAATAACATAACATATTAAACTTTCTTTTTCCTAAATATATTTCTCTTTCTCAATTTTACACAAAGGCTTAAGTTGGTAACCTTTTTTTTTTTTTTTTGTTTTAGTTTCTCCTAAATAAACAAATGAAAAAAGGAAAGAAAAAAAGATAGCTTATACAATGATGCTGTCTATTGCGTTTGCTGTTGGAAGTCACAATAATTACTAAAACCCTTTCTACACTATGGATATCTTTAGAAAGCCTCCTTCAAAATCAAATTAAAAAAAAAAAAATTGAGAGGTAACTTGTTGGTTGATGGCTTTTATCGTGGGTATATAGGTTTATAAGGATGTTAATCTTCTATTCACCAATTAGAGTGATATTTTTAACATTAATGCCATCTATTCTTAATCTTCACCAAGATTGAGGCCATGTTTTTAAGACATGCCATGTTGATCCTCATATTCTTAGAGGTCTATATGGCCTATTTATGATTTTATTTATTGCTTCCTCTAAAATAATAAGATCCTCATTGGTTTTATTTCTTTATTATGAGATTTTTTTTTTTTTATAAGCACTAAAGCTGTTTACCTCAGGAATCCACATAATGCCTCAATCATTACTATTCATACTTTTATTCTCTATTTTTTGGGGATCTTTATCGATTGTAGTTCCTGAACAAATCAATTCATCTAACCATGGTGATGTTGCAATTACTATTGCAAGATGAAGATGGCTGACAAAAAGAAAAGTTAGAAACATATGATAGAATTATTAGGTAGTGGTTTACTTGAGAAAATTGTGGGTATTATTGCAGTATTCTTAATGTTAGTACTCCTTTGTATTATTCTACATTATATGCTTTTTAAACTAAGAAAGATGAATTAATCATTATTAAATAACCATTAAGTTTGTTCATGTAGTTAATTGAATAAAGATTAGTTATGCAAAAGCTCCATTTATGGCATCCCATTCATCAACTCTTATTGGTTCATCAAATGTCTTAACCTAGATTACGTTAAAATTACGTATTATGATAGTTCAAGTATTATAATATATTGCAAAAGTACCTTTCTTGGCAATAAGATCTTTCAAACTCATGGATTTTATCAAAGAGCTACACTTAAGTAAACAATTGATGCATCACAATAACTTATTAGTGTATACCCTTACGTGGGATATGAAAGATGGTGTTGCTATTAATTATGCTATGAATGTGAAGAAACATGTTTTTATGCAATTGGATCCACCATTTCATAAAATAATGAAGTTAGAGTTATTATATTTATCACATCAATTACCTTAAGTTGTGGTATAATCAAGAGTGACATATCTTTTTTTTTTTCTAATTACATAAATTTGTTTTGTTAACATCATAGGTGTTATCATGTTTATTAAAAATTATAAAGTTTAATGTTTTTGTTGGTATTATTTAATGGGGAGCAAATTTTGTATGAAAAAAATAAGAGTTTTTCAATTATTCATTTTTGTTGACAACTTTCTGAATTCAGATATGAACTGTTGTGCTCTAATTAGAATGACAAAGCTTCTTAATTAAGTTGGTTAGATATTTTTTTTTTTAATTTGACTCAAGCTTAAATTTTAGTTGTTTATTTAAGCTTTGTACAATAATATTTTGTAAGGTTGTAATAGAATCCTTTTGAAACAACATAGTATTAAGTTTGGATATGAACCAAACTCAAAACTTCTTAAAATTTTGAGAGCTTGCTCAACTTGATTAAACTTGTTTATACATATTTCTCTTAAAATGGAAAAAAAGGCCTATTATTCTTTTAGTTAAAATGTTATACCTAAAAGGAGGATTTTAAATGAAAAAGTACTTTTGTAATATAAAATTAAATAAGTGACTATCATAATGGATTAGAAGAGCTATTATGTAAATTATATAAGATTGAAAATAACTTTTCATAGCTATCAAACATAAAAAGAATCATGTACAGTTACCTAACATATAAAACACTAAAAACAAAATTTGTACTTACAAAATAGATAAGATACTATATTGTGTTATAATGTTTGACATATATCTTATAAAACCATATTGAGAAATTTATTAATTTTATAGAGAGTAAGATATAATATTATGACATATTAAAAGATAGTTCCATAATAATACGTCATATGATGTATAGTAGTATGTTATTGATATATAATAAACTACCTGTATAATATATAAATATAAGTAACCTATAATATACAAATCAAGCGTAACTATATATTATACTGCTTTTTATTTATGACCTATTATAAAAATTTAACATAGAATAATGGATATCTATGTATAATCATAATATGAATTATAATATACTATACACATATTATGTTATTATACATAATACAATTGAATATAGTAAATATGACATCATTATACATTTTGATGTCATACATAAACATATGTAGTATCGGCTATACATATGCACATGCATATATATTTACACACATAAACATATGTGTACATAATTTATAATGTTCTTATTATGTAACTAATGTAAATTACATATAGTATGTGTTTACTATAATGTATAAACATTTAATTTAAATATTTATATACATCGTAAAATACATATCAATATATATTATATTATGTGTTGATGGATAATAATGAAATATAATATCTATAAACTGATGCATATATAGTGAAATAAAGAATTAACTATTCAATGGATGAATAAATAAATAGTTATTAACTGATTAAATAAAATATGATATCGAGATGAGTAAATATATTTCTTGGTATCTGTTATAATAACTAATAAATAATTATAGATATATAACAATTCAAGTACGAATCATAATAATAATAAGTTCAAATCAAATCAAAAAAGGTTTATAGACCTTACGAAATTTCCAAAGGAAGGTTAGAAGTTAATAAAAAAATGTCAAGAAAATATTCTTGAGAATTAATAACAAATTAACTTTAAACTTAAAATGCTAAGTTCCAAAACCCTAATTTGGAATCTAAAACCCTAAACAATAATTTGAAACCTAACTTGGCTCTTGTAATTTGAAGACTACAGACTGAGAACCTTAAGTCAAAAAATTTAAACTAAAATATCCTAATTCAACTCTAAGATCTTAGTTCAAGAAAAGACACTAAGATGTCCTAAATTTCATAATTAAATATTAATAATTGACATTAACTATATAAAAAATTGATAAATTTGAATTAGTTAAATTAAATAATAAAATAGCCAAATCCTAAAATTGAATGCTAACAATTAACATTAACTACCTAATAATGAAAACCAATTTAATTTTACTAAAATTAATTTTGAAATACCCTAAATCATAAAATCAAATACATATAATTAACATTAAGTATCTTGTAAGATCAATTAACATGATTTGGAAAAAACAAAGCTCTAAACCATATACAATGGTGGCACCATACATATGCATTAACTAGGTTATTATTTTAACTTTTAATTGTATCTGCTTACTCTAACTAAACTAAGTTAGTTAGTTTAATCAAATGCTTAACTAAGATCACCCAGTAAACCATAGTAGAAATGTAAGAGACAGGACATTACCTTAAGGTCCCTCGAAGATTCCCCCATCTTAGTTAAGTAGCATGATCTAATGGCTAATATTTCATATGCAATTTTCTATGTGAAAGTAACAAGACACTTCGTATTGGACTAAGAATCTTTCCCCATTTGGCTAAATTACAACCAAAGCTCATACCCCTAAATAGCTAAGTACACTCCATTTAACAAGTGTACAACTTTAACTAATGGATAAGGAATATACATTGAGGCATGTACAAAATTCAAACTAACAAAAAGAATGTCTTCTACTTCCTTTTCCTTGCAAGTTTCATGCTAACCCCTATTCTCTCTACATATTATGACTTTTACTTTGATTCCTTTTCTCTTATACTCTTATCAAGTGCTAAAGGAAACACTAACAATCCCTTGAATTGAAGCCACCGACTACTACCCTCAACACCTTAAAGAAACCACTTCTCTTATCATTTCCATCTCCAAATACCACATAAAAACCCTAAATTGAAACTATACTAGACTTCATCCATTAGCATTAACCATTAAGACATTCGAGTTTGAGAAAAATAAACCATTTAGGAGCAAAGGGTACAAAGCTTGGTGGAGTAAGAAGGAGTGAGCTAAAGCTTCTTTGGTGGATTAATAAGCCTTGCTAAGTGTTGAAGTCTAACTTCTTAATGTTTGTATAATGTTTTCCTTTTATTCAGTCATTTTGTTGTATTTATTTTAGAGGTTACATATGTATTAAGAAATAAACTATGTAGTATGATTATTGTATATGTAAACATATTCATGTGAGTTCTAGTTTGAGCTTGTAATTAGAAGTGTAAAGTTCATTTTTGTTTTGTTTGTAAAAAAAAAAAAGATGTAAAATCCTTGAGATTAGGTGGAATAAAGATGTTGATATAAGATTAGGACACAAAATCAATATTACTTGCAATATTTTTTTCTTCCTTTGTCCAAAACACATGAAGGACCACATGAAGATATCTATACATCGTGATATGAATTATTATAATAGATGGTCTTAGAAAATGACCTAAGACCATGTAAGAGTAGTTTAGTTAATAAATCACAAAATGAGCCTAGTTCTCCCCTATACCTTTGCATACATAGAGGTGGATTAAATCTGATTTTTCTTTATTTTGAACCCATAAACATGCTTAAGGATGATTACTAAGTGATTAGAACTTATACAAGTTGACTAGACACCATATTAAGGAGTTAAGAATAAACCAAGCCTTAAATAATTCACTAGACATAAAAAGAAATCCTATTGGGCCCAATATAATCAACACAACCAGCAGCTATACTTAGTCTTACTTTGCTAATTGAAAGCCCATTTGAAGTTAAACATTGATTAAAAATGTGACTCTTAGGCCTAAGCCCAAATTTAAGTTCTAAACTAACAAAACAAGGCCTAAGACAACCAATGGGCTTCAAAGCGAAATTGTTTTGAATTACAAGTACACCCAATTGATTTCTTAAGCTTATTCACTTAGTAAAAGCCTAATAAAGAATAAAAATTAGGCTATTAATGAATTTATTAAGCTTATGCCTAATTACAAGATTGAAATCAACAAATAACAAGGCCCAAAGATGTACCAATGAAATTGATATAACAACATTCAAAATTTATGGGTCTCAAACACTAAAATTGACCCTATCATTTGATTATATGTCCAAAGTCATATGAAATTGACTATAAGAACACACAAAAAGAAAAAAAAAGAAAAGAAAATGAAGTTAAAACAAGAAAATTATGACCAAAATACTAAACTAGTTGCAATGAGAGAATATAGCGAATATAAGTTATTTACATAGTTTACTAAATAATTACTAGTAATTTTATCATTTCATTATCAGGTGAGCTTAATATTAACCTTGAGCCACTTGAGGACTATTACAACATGTAGTTGACATGGTCAAGTGAGTATTCCGATGTTTATTACACTTGTTTTATGTTTATAGTGTAGTAGCATTGTAATTGAATTATTACTAATAATTGATTGCTTGGGGATTTGGGAATCATGTATGTGATTGAATTCGCTTACCTTAAATGCTAAGATATCTTAAAATATATGAACTAAAGTAGGTGATGTAGTATTAATTGCTAAGGCTGTTTATTGTCTTCAAATATAGATGGATCACTTAATAAAATGAAATTTTACTAAATTTAAGTTAATAATTAATATAAGTTCTCATATCAAAGATTGGTCACTTAAAAGGGGTTCATTGAACAACTTATTTTGCTTCCATCTTTGGGAATCACTTAGTATCATGAAATGTTGCCCCCTTATTTGAGGTTGATTCTTTTAGATCACCGCCTAAGGATGAGTAAGACTATGTGTGCTCTCGATATCCATACCCTTAGCAATTAGGATTATGGATCAAAAGAAAAGAAATTTTCTAGTTGTAATTGTAGTTGATGGTTTAGTGGGATAGGGTGATTAGAACCTAGATCTCACATATAATGGATTCATTTCCTAACCTAAGCAATAGAGGGTGTTAAATTTATGCTATATACCTTTTTCGATTGGTTATAAATATTGTTGCATTCATATACTAGAGTTTGCATTCATATGGTTGCTAGTTAACTTACTTGTTATTGCTTGAAAGATATAATATGAGGAATATCTTAGTATGTTGTATGTATCTTACTCTTAAATGATTTCTTTTGTAGGTTATTTGAAAGCTAGGATGAGGTTAGGACCTTGTATGGAGTATTCCTCCAATGTTGTATTAGGATAATAGATTTAGAAGAAAAATATTCTAGTAGAAGTAAACCATGAACTAAAACTCTTAAAGTATTGCATATTTTCTTAAAACCAGGTTAGTAATCATATGATGACTTCTTTAATTTCAAAATTTTCACTACCTGTTCTTATTGATTTGTAGAGGATACTAAATTCTCTATAGTTATGGCACGTCGTGGAATATTGTTAATGCATAGTAATTTATACAAATAGTTGGTTATATGTAATAAAATTAAAGTATAATAAGTTATTATCTAGCTAGAATGTTGCAATATTTCACTTGTAAGGTGGTTTTTATATCATGACTACATAAGTGATATGGAAATTTTAAGATAATTTTTAGGATTAGAGCATTATAAAATTGGTAATAGAGTTCTAGGTTGCCAAAGAGAGGATTTATATACCAAATTGTGAGATAAGGCAGAACCTAGGTGAAAGGAATTGAATAGAGATTTAAAATCTTAAATCTTAGGATTATATATATATATATATATATATATTTATTGTTTACTTTTACTTATCACCTTAGGATCTTTATCATCGATGGTATTGTTACTTTTTACCGAATACGGTTTGAGAACTTGTTATAATAACTTAAGATGCTAGAGGTAATAATAATGATAATTAGACCATATGTAATGGTGAATCATGATAAGGATGATATAATAATAACAAGATCTATAATACATATGATAAAGTTTTGAGGACAAAACTTATTTGGTGGGGAAAGGATGTGAAACCTTGAAAAGACATGAATATTAAGAGCTTATTCAACCTATGTATATTATAATAGAAGTGCATAATCAACAATTGTTTATACTTAACGAGTACTTCTTGACCTCCAAAACTATATTGCTTTTTGTAAAAGCCATTAGGGGCTTAAACCCCATGTTAAAAGTTGTATACTTTAACAAGTAGTACAAACATTAAGCAAAACAAAGGATAACCATAAATTTATGAAAAATCAAAGGCAATTGCTTAAGATTTTAAGTAAATTTTAAGAAACAATAATATAACTAACTTGCCTTTAAGCTTGTCAAGTTGTAAGTTGAAAATGTATGGAGATACCTATGGGGAGTGGTTATAACATGTAACAAAACTAAGGAGAAAATGAAAATTTGTTTGAAGAATAATGATACCTAGTAATGTGGAAATTTCTAATATTATAGGAATACATGAATAAGATATTGAGTGATTTGAATAAGTAAGTTGTTAGATGGCACTAACACGAGGAAATATTGTCTTATAAGGAATGGATAGTAGAGGTGATCATGGCCTTCCTATGGCATCATAAGACCAAGGCAACTTAGACTATTTGAAAATATACCAAAGGAACCAAAACCACCAAGAAAGATGCCTCTTGACTTTGTCAAGGAAAATAGCTTCTTTCTAAGAAAAATAGAATGACCCCTTTGAGGCAAAAGATTAGAGATTTCAAGTCAAGTTATCATTTGAAACTTACGAAAATCCAAAAAGCCTAAAGTTAACTTATGGAACTATCATGGTACATAAAATTGCAAGAGTACGGTGAAGGATCCTACCTCGACCCATCATATAGGATAAGTTTAAAGAAGAGTTCTAGAAGAAATATGACTCGAATGGTAAAAAAAAAAATACTAATTGAGAAATTTGGTCACAAGCAAATGAATCAAAGGTGAAAAGGTGCTACCAAATGAAATGATGGAAGTGTAACAATATGCACTACCCAAGAAATTGCATACGCTTGCAATGTAAGTGTTGGTTGTTAAGTTGTCTCTCGATAAATTTTGATGATAATAAAAAGAGTGTATTTCTTAATATATTTGATTGAGTATGTTGGAAATTTGAGCTAAAACAATTAAAAAAATTCTATGTTCTAGTATCGGTCAGATAGTTGGTCAAAGACTACAAGCTGACATCTTAAATTTAGCCGATACCGTAGTCATAGACTCCATCTGCAGATTGTGAAAACAAGCTCAATGTATCGTTAAAGACTTGGCCAAAGAGTTGTTTAGAAAACTTAGAAGAATAAAAAAATAGTAGAATCTTCTATAAGTTGGAATTAAATTCAAGATTGAAGACCTAACTCCACTTTATTAAGTATATTTGGGTAATACACTTAATCTATTCCATATAAGTTGGATTAAAATCCATAGGGTTCAATCTTAATTAAGGACGATAAATTGATTAAGATTGAGAATTCATTTTAATAAATTTCCAATAAATGTTTTTTAGAATTATAGCATATTTTGTACGTTGTATTGGATCTCTTCCAAGTCAGAAACGCCAAAGACGTAGAATTGAATTAAGTTGCATAGAGGTCTTTGAAAAGAAGGCTTGCAAGAGCAAAGTTTTTTTATGAGGTTGAATATTTTATTGAAATTCATGATTTGATGGATATTTGGTTGAATATTTTATTGAAATTTACACTTTATTGAATTAAGTTTAGAACTCTTTTTAAGGATAAAAAACATATCAAGTCAGTTATTTATAAGGAAGAGAAGAATAACTTGGAAGATAAGGATAAAGTTTGAAAAAGATTTAGATAAGGCTTAGAGTTTATGGATAAAGCTTGTTACTCAAATATCTCTAGATTTGTTGGATGAATTTAATTCAAAACTCAAAATCTACGAAAGATAAGTCAGAATCAATCTAGTATAAGTCATAAATATCAAGATTTAGATTAAACATATCAACTACAACGGATTAACAACTTTCATTCAAATTTATGAATTTGGATTTTGTGTCATCAATAGCTGCCCTAAGGTTTATATGACCTCCTTAATAAAGTGGGTTGTGAACCCCTTCCCTTGGTGGGTACCTACCACTATCGCCTTTGGTAACTGGATTCCAATTTTTTTATATTTTTTATTTAATTAATTAATATATAAATATGTATATATATATCGTACTAAATAATATATTAATTTATAGATTTTTATTTTATTTTTATAGTTTTTTTTGTTAATTTTACTTATATAATATATATTTATTAATTTATTTAGTTAAATTAATTATATGGATGGATCAAACTGCAACACATTTCAAGGTTAACGGAAAAAGTAACGAAAGGACTCATTTAAAAACTTTTGCAAATGTTGACGATTGAAATAAAAATTTTGAAATTAAGGATTGAAATAAAAAATAAAAAGTAAACAGTTCTTTTATTAAGGCTAATAAGGTGATTGCCTTAATTAGGAAAATAGATCTAATTAATTTTGGAATTAGGCCCATTAAGGTTTCTACTAGTCTAATGTCATAATGGCTTAAATTAATTTATCATAATTTAGCTAAAAGGTTATTCTATTTGGGCTTAGTATAATTAGCTCAACTATTCTAATTTATCATTATAGGTTCATTATGCATATGGCTTAGGCTTATTAAGGTTATGGGCCCACCATTTTGGGGGTAGAATAGGGCTATTGAAGATGTCCATATTAAATGTTAAAAGTCAATTATAAGTCTTTTTGTGTTGGGTTAGTTTGACCATCTGAACGAGGTTTCTCATGCAACTAAAGAGAATCAACTATGGGGGTTAGGAGAATCAATTATTAGTGGACCAAAAATGGGTCATGGGCCGACCAAAGGGTTTGATGGGTTGACCCATGTTAATGACCAACTACAAATTAATTATTTTAACCCAACTGTATTTGATGTTTATTTCTTTTAGTTCCATTTAATATTAAAGCTTATAAAACAAGTAATTTAATCCAAAAATCAAATCAAATGTATTCTAAACCCTCAAATCATTTTTGCACTATTTTGAATTGGAAAATTATCCCCCTTTACACTTAATAATGATAGCACCAATATAGGAAAAACAAAATTAAATTCCTTTGCATACTAAAATCTATATTTACATGCTTTTGTCTGTTAGTTTAACTACTAAATCAAATAGCTATAAGTCATAACATTATTAAATTAGTCCTTCACAATATTCATGCCTTACTTACATAATGTTGGAATTTCTAATTCATTTACATTAACATGTCCAGATAACATACTTTCTATATGTGCTAACTAACATGATAATCAACATATAAGAAAGAATTGAAAAAGCATAGAAGAAGGAAGATATTAGTAACTAAATACCCTTAATGCTCTTGTAAAATGGAGGTTGTGAAAGCATACGTCTAATCCCTCACTTCCTTTAATATGTTAATTGCCTACGTGTCCTCCTCTCTTTACCCTTTATGGCAATGGGTTTCGATGTCAATTGGATTGCCATGAAAAATGGCAGTGGTAATAATAATAGGGCTTTACAAAGCAACTCCTTAAACTTAAAGTGTTGGTTATATCATTATTTTGGCCATCAAATCATCATGTAGCATATAATTTATCATTTAAATTGTCATATCAACATATTATAACTTCCAAATCACAAAACAAAACAAGATTACACACATGAATAGCATGATAAGAGGTGGTGTTGGTAGGTCTTGGGGTTAAAATGAAAGATCAAATCATTTAACCTACTTAACACTTGTCTAAACACTATGATTCCACCTTTTATCACAGGATTAACATTTAAAGTCACAAAATCAGCCCCATACGTTCCATGGAGGTTACGGTTCAACAAGAAGAAGAGAAGATTTATTGCATTAAGCCTTTTAAAGCATGGTTCCAAGAATCAACTATCACCAAACCTTCATAGTATGTTTATTTCTTCAAGGTTCATCATTTTTCAACACAAGAAACACCTCATTCTAAATAGCACTTGCAAAATTCCTAACTTGGGATTCCATTTAATTAATTACAAAGGTCGCTTAGTAATGCTCAATCTTCGAGGCAAACCCACTAATTAGTTAGTTTACTAAAAAGATTATCTCATGAAACTAACTAAAACTAAGAGAAGATGATGTGCCTTAGGTTGATAACCACTAGTTCATAGTCAATCCAATGTTCTCACAACCTACTTGTGATCAACATTCGATCTTTTGTTATTTTATGGAATTTTGTAGTAAAGAAGATTAGATATGTACGACCTTTTGGTAGATATTACGCACTAACAAGATCTGTACCATGCTCACTTCACTCAATTCAAGATAATGAATTGGTAAGAACAGAGATAAGATGAAACTCATACAAAAGATATATAAGTTGACTAATTGATAAAAATAATTAAGGTTTATTTATAGTATTTGAAATAAAACAAAGAAACTAATCAACGGCAAACTGGTGAATAACTTAAAGAAACAAAATAAAATTCGTCTAGAAAACATGGTTGCCAATGCACCCATGTTAGTTCAATGTATCTCTCAAATAGCAAAACGCGATGCTATACGATCTTCAAGACAATAGAATTAACATGCTTGTGTTAATAGTTACTACAGTCGTGTAGTTGTCTATGTAACTCTTAGATATTTGGCTCTCAATAACATAGTTAGGGAACATACCCATGTTCCAGCATTTACCTTTATGATGCTTGTAATGTAATCCTTCTTAAATTTAAGGTCTCTCTACTTCTTTCATTTGTCTCTTTTCAATTTGAAATAAGTCACACTCGGTCATTAAAAAAAAAAAATTGCAATTAAATTGAAACGCTTCAACAAATATCTTCTCATCTTCCTTTAGCTCTCCATCAACTACCGCTACACTAGATTACAGCCCCCTAGCTCTAGCTCTAGTGATTGATTGACTTTCCCTTACTCCCCATTAGAACTTTAAGCTTCTTACCCCTTTTAGTGATGATCCATATGCTAAGATCAAGCCCCATTTAGCTATCTTCTCTTTCTTCAAAACCTAGATAAGAAGTCATACTAAATGTAGTCAGTAAAAGGATTAAGATAAAGTTAGGTTTTTGATGATCAGTATTAATGTTTATGAAGGCTTTTGCTTTAGTTAAGTTGAGTGAAAAATGAAAAAAGAAGAAGAAGGTGAATGAGGGAGTTGGGTGGACGTTATGGCATTATGAGGAATAAAAGGGGAGAATTTTTAGGGTTTCACAAAGGCTAAACATAAGGCATCCTATTTATACGAGGCACTTTGTCATTCATCCAACTTTTTAACCTTAATTTTTGAAATTCTCTAACATTAAGGTTTTTGTTACCTAAGGTTAATTTCAAGCATAATTAGGGCCTAAGATACTCTAAAATATTATTATGATTATCCAAACATAGTTTTTGACTCTTCTTTTGAAAACTTAATAGGTAGATATTTTGGTAATTTTGAAAAATTTATCCAAAATTTGGGATTTTCCTTTTATTTGACATTTTAATAATTTGACATGACTTATTGATTGAATTATGATTATTTGGATTATTTTAGCTTGGTTGGTAGAATCGTTACTCCACGGAATTGCTATTGTCATGAAATATGGAATTGCAATTCCTTGGTCAAAGAAATAATATTCTTTGGCCATTTTTAACATATTTCCAAATTTTGCTACGAGACCATAAAGGAACCATTTCACATCCTGATATGTATCATTACACAAAAATACCTGTTTATATTCAACAAAACTTATATTTATAACAAAAGGGTACTATAATAGAGTGCAGCTTTACATTGGTTTATACAAAAGAGTACCTTCTAAACATAACTAGATCTAACATACAATACTTTTTTTTTTTTTTTTGCTTTATTACATATAAACAAATCCTTCTTAAAACTAATATCAGAATATGACAAGGTTTCTTCAAAATTAGCTGACTTCATCCTATGTGCTCTCTAAAGTCTTTCCCTCAGCCGATGGTGGTGCTTAGCTAGTTTTCTTCATAACTTGAGAATATATAAGTATCCCCTTCGGTTCTTTGTGACCAAAGTGAACGTAGATAAAAAAAATCATAAAACATACATAACATACATTTACAAATATCATTATCATAAGATATTCAATTTTATATTTGAAGTTACCAAGATAAGCTGTCTATGCAAGGAATACGTGTCATGCTCATGCACGTGACATGCATCTATACTGATATCCTATACTCTTCTAATTTACTCAACTGATTAGTCGACATACCTAGGCATCTAGATATAACATCTAGGAACCTAGAGGTAATAGGAAGTTGTCTGGAAGTAGGAATCCTAACTTTGCATTTATCAAATACATCCACAAAGAGTCATCAACTCATGCCTAGAGGTAATAACAGTTGCTTGAGAGTAGGACCCCTAAAACTCTGCAAAACAGAAACCTTTCGTTGTGGTTCGGAAATCAGCTTATAGTAAGCTTAGTTGAAACTACATGAAGTGGCCACAACTAATTGAGAAATGTAAATCTATATGCTCAAAACCTAGCTTAATGATATTTAAGCTTTTGGAAGCTCGATTAGTAGATCCTTTCATGTAATGCCATGAATGTAGTAAGTAATATAATAACACAACATTAAGCATAAATCTTGAGTTCTACATCATAAACATCTTAACTTTATAATTCTTTTCTTTGTATAAGGTTCACTTAGGTGAACACCTTGAAGGACAATTCATTTTTTAAGTTTTCCAAGCAATAATAAGCATTGACAAATCAGCCATACATAAGGAAATACTTCACTTACTTAATGCATATTTAACAGAACCATGTAATCAACCAATATAGTACACAATTATAGTTTACAATATAATTGACTCTAAGTTAAGTACAAAATGTCTTCTTACACAAAAATAGAAATATCCATTTACTTGGCGTTTTAGCCAAGTTTTCCCAAAAGCCTTTGATAAGGTTATAGATCTACCCTATTTGATAGAAAATAATGTGGAAATTAAAATATAATGCTTGGACGAGACCTACTTATTATATTAAACTTATCATATTTGATTTAGCCTAATATAATCATAGATACTTAATACGTAATATAATTGTAATTTAACTTTATATTTGAAATTTATATAACATCGGTTTCTAGTATTATTTAAGAAGTTTTACCTTTTCAAAAAATTTTTACTTTAGAAACTTCTACTTTTTGCTAAAAATTATATATATTAAATTTTACGAAAGCGATGATGTTAGAATGTAAAAATATAAAGTTCAATTTTAATTGTTATGATAAATGATTATTACTAAGGATTTACTCAATTTGAGAATTGATACTAATAATATACAAGTCTTATAATTATTGATATTTTAAGTTTAAAATTTGAAGAAAAAGAAATTTATAAAATTATATGGATAAAATACTCCATTTAGAAAATTAATGAAATTATAGATATATCTCTTATAAGATTATTATATATCAATTATAAGATAACACTTATAACTATGTAAACAAGGTTACTTGGAAATATCATATACGAGAAAAATTGAATTATTGAATCCACTTTTCTTCTTCTTCGTTTCCTTTCTTTCTTCCTCTTCTTCTTCTTCTTTTTTTCTTTTTTATTCTCTACTTCCCTCTTTCTCATCCTTTTCTCTCTCCCCCTTTCTCCTTCTCTCTCTCTCTTCTTTACATTCTCCAATCTATCATCTATGTTGCTATTATGGCATAAAGGCCATATTTATAGGCTAATTTCTCACTGCTTGATATAATGCAATTTGATTAAATATTTATATTTTTTATTTTTTCTTTTATTTTTATATTTCAGTGAAGTTATATTATATTTTATTTAATACTTATCCTAATTTTTAGTATATTCAAAAAATATTCCTTCTTTTTGCCACCAACATTATTAGTAAGGAATAATTTATAATCTCAATTTTCTTTTCCCATATATTATTATTTTAGGTAAGATTTTATGTAATTATTAGTAACATATAATATATAGTTAAATTCTATTAATTATATAGGACTTACTCATATACATCTTATGTAAAAATTTTCTCGCTAATATCAATTATTAAGATCATGTAGTTGATTCTAAAAAATTTATTATAAACTATATCTAAAATTATGAAACTCTATGTTATCATGGCAAGACCTAATAAACATGATAGTTCTAAGAAAATTGTATATAAATGAGCTTAATTTGAGATATTAAAGCTATACGGTTTCTTCTTTTAATTTTTATTACCCAATTATCAAGGTTTAACTTAATTTTAAGAACGTTGTTATTAATTATAATTTCTAGAGTGTATCCTAAGTGCTAAACCTTTTAGTTAATTTCTTACTAATTTATATGATTGCATATCTAAGTCTATGTATGATTTAAACGTTCTTACACCTATGAATGCTTCTAATCGATTTAATGAAGAGGAGTTATCTAACTATACTAGAGGCTTAACCAGCCATTTTGGAAACCTTAGGACATATCACTAGAGCCTGACTAAGAGGCTTACAATGACTTGTTAAGAAGACTCAGGCATCCCAGCTCGACCTTGACGAGCTTTTGTTTAGGATGGAAGTCTACCGAACTCTTTAAGTACCCAACTCGGACATAATCTACTTTGCTCAGTCTACTATCCTAATATCAAGCTCCTTAGTGCCTATTCATCTAGTATTGAGCACCTAGATATCAACCTAACAAGTATTGAAGCTAAGACCCCTATCATTGACTTCTAAGCTCTCATATCCTACTTTGTTGAGCTGCTGTCTCATTTGAATACTTCGGAATCTTCCATACAGCTCCGTAGTAGCGTTCTAGCATCTTTCCATCTTTAGTATGATCACAATCATAGCATGCCATCTATCATTCCTTCTTCTAATATTATACTATATTCTATTTTTATACCATTTTTCCCCTTTACCCATTTAGTAATGTACTAGGTTATTATTCTTGTATTATCCTTTTTTATAATTATACATATTTTCTTGTTGCCTTAGGAACTTACCATAAATAGTCCCTTATCTTTTGTAGCCAAAATCATCTGATTCCATTTTTATCATTCTCCGAGTGCATCTTTCTACATTCTTATCTAATTTTGTTTGTAGATCGAGATTTGTGATCAATGGACCTTAGTATTAGCTTGCATATCATATCAAGTAAAGTACTAAGTCATGTCGTATTCGTTGATACATCATATCTGACAAGCAACTTCTTGGAAGCTATTATGTTTTTGCCAACTTCATCTCTTCTTTCTTTGATATTTTGTAAGAACCATTGGTTATCCTTTTTCTATAGTAAGCCCTAATGATTAACTTAACTCCTAGGTACATTATATAATATTAGTATCAAAGCTTGCGGTTATGAACGGAAGTTAAGTAATAAGGATCCATGGATGAACACATGGCTTTGGTATTATGCGTAACCAAAGGGATAGGTTTAGATCGCAAGATGGCTTGAAAATTAAATGGATGTCAATGGTTTAATAGTCTTATGCACTAACTTTATGAATATGACATACTATAGAACCACACACGAACTTAAGCTAGCACTTGATATAATGCACGAACACTAGCCTAGCCTAGGATTGTTTGCCACAGTCCTTACTAAAGGGATTGATAAGAAAAGGATAGAGAAGACTTTTGAAGAGAAAAAACTCAAAGGTTTATCATTAATGTTTCAAATCTATCTAAAACCCTACATAACTGCCCTATTTATACATAGTTGTAAATTTGTGAATAAAATGACTAAAAGGATGCCATAGTGGCGTTCTTACAAATACAAAATAAAAAGGAGGGTAATTTAAGAAAAATACAAAAAATAGAAAGTCCAAATAACATAAGTAAGAATAGATAATCAAATGAGATATCCTATTGAAGAGTTGATGAGTTATTAGAGACCCTAAAGACTTGATCTAGGCGGATTTGAAATTTTGGCCAACTTGAAGAGTAGGCCAATTGAGCAGAGTAGACTAGACTAGTACAGCAGAGCAGAGTAGACTGGACTAGTACAGCAGAGCAGAGTAAACTAGTAGATCGGAGCAAATTAGGTAGAGCAGAACAGACTTGACAAAGTATAGTAGAGTAGACCTAGTCGAGTAGAGCAAGTTTTCCACATTAATAGAGTACATAAATAGGTTTTCTATGCATGAGGAGCTAACGAATAAGTCTCCAACATAGCTTGAAACTTAGCAATCCCAATCCCTTGTACCAAATCATCCCATCTCCTTTGAAGAAGTTTTGGCCCAAAACTTAATAAGGGGTAGCGCTAAATCCCACAAAGATCAAATACCAACTTGCAAAAACAAAATATAGATATAGAAAAGTACTTGAGCTCCTCCACTAATGTAATCATTGGCCAATGCTGCTTTCATTCATCATGAGCCCAATCAATCAAACTCTTCTTTAAGGATCCTTCCTTCCATTCATCATGTATTTGGTCAACTTCACTCAAGTAGCCCCAACAACTATCATTCAAGGGGAACAACACAACATTTGACTCAAACATTATGTCATGAGCTCGAGAAATTTGAACATCTAAGATTTCAAATTGCTTGTCTACCTTAAGTAGCTTTAAAGCTTCATGCTCTTCTGTTGTTGTACTTACCACATTATCCTCAATAGCTATCACCTCTTCTACTTCCTCAAAATTCAACTCTTCTTGTCCTTTCTTATCCATTTCCTTCTCATCTTCAACTCCTTTTTCTTTTATTTTCTCCCTTTCAATATTTTCTGAATCTTTCTTCTCTAATTGTTCTTGCACACTAGAGAGGTTAGCTTCATTGGTAGATTTTTTCTCTTACAATTTATCTTAATAATCTCGAGGCACGAATTTTTTTCACATTAAACATCTCATCTTTTTCCACATAATGATCTCAATGTTTCCTCTCTTAATTTTTTGATTTACCATTCCCTTCTACCAAGTAAATATAAAGCCAATCATAGGATTCTTTATAGCACTTGTCATCTTATACTTGGTATAAGAATAATTTTAAAAAACTTGATTACCTCAAAGTTCACATCGCAAATATTCTTGGAGGGATTCATGCTCATCAAATTCAAGTATTCGAAAAATTGTGTCTTCATTGCCATGTCCATGATCACGTGTAGCTCTATAAGTCATGATTAAACTTCCATTCTATTACTTTCACAGGAAATCAGCTTGGTTACACAATTTCAGCTCGGTCACTTAGGTTATCAATTCGGCAGACACACAGTAGGGCATGTGCATGTGACAGCCCGACATGTCATTGGTAGTTAGGATACACCCTTCGATTTTTTACGCACATAGCTCAATAAAATGAACAGCTATTGTTAAAATGCACACGAAGGATAGTCCACCTTTCAGCTATTACTCGGCCTCCTACTCAGTTCCACGCAAATAATGGCAGCTAGGGTAAATAATTTAGCGGCTTGGCGCAAAAATTATTGTTTGGCTAATTTAGCTCAGCACTTCACAGATAACTCGGACACAAGTATTAACTCACGCTTGACAAAATAAACAACAGCTCGGCAATGTCAAATATTTTAGCTCAGTATTTAAGGCAACTCGGTGACTTGGATTTACACAGTTCGGCAGCCCTCTTCACTGTCAAGTCCACGGCTCGGCACTTCACCTATAGTTCAGCTCGGTATTTCGCGAAACAGCTTAGATGCACACTTTGTTAGCTCGGTTCGAACACCTTAGTACTTCAGCTCGGTAATTTGTAAAGTACAGCAGCTCGGACTTCACTTTAAACAGCTCGTTCACGTGAGTCGTCAACTCGGCAAGTTCACCCCTGCACGTAATTGACAAACGCAGCTTGACATACACGCACAAGAAGTTCGGGCGGAGTGTTTGGATAGCTCGGACTGCAAGAAGACACCACCACTCGCCAAAGTTCAGATTCGGCACAGCAGCTATTCACAGCAAACTAGCTCGGACACTTAGGAGTATGGCAGTTCATTACAGCTGCATGGTGCACTTGGCACAACTTAGCTCGATAGATTGGTACACATGCGTGATAGCTTGGAAATCGAGCAGTTAGACAACTCAATTAAGCTCAGCAATGGAAGAAAAAGACCGTACTTCACGTCACCTATTGTACAGTTCGGCGTAGATCTCCGTCTCCTACTAAGAAGTAGCTTGGCATGTCGGATCGTAGCAGCTCGGAGTCACGGGTTCAGCTCACAGTCACGGGTTCAACTCGGAGAGGTACAGCAGCAGCTTGGCTCAACTCTAACTCAGTACCGACCAAATATCCAAGAGCTTGGATCGGATCTACACTTAATTGTACACTAGTAATTCTTCTTAGACCAACAACTGCACAACTTGCACCGACTACTCACACTAGCTCCAATACGGTAGTTTGATTAGGAGTTGTCTGAAGCTCGGCAGCCTCCGATTTATAGCAGCTCGGTACTGCACACATGAATAACACCAGATCAACCAAGAACACGACATTGCTGCACATACACACACTCTTCACAGACACACAGGATGCAACCAATTTGTAGCACCCACCTTCACCACCATGCACACTCACAGCCACACGCTTGGGCACGAGTTTATCAACTCCACACCCTCAGTTGCTACACTGCTTACCACCAGACAACACTCGGTCACTCACCAAACACCACAGACCCACACAGCAGAACCCATACGGCTACACAATTCGTAACCCACCACGCGACGGCACTGGTCCGCTACTACAGACTCAACACCAGTCTCCTCGTACACTACGACGTAGCCTCACTTGTGTAGTATATTCCCAAATTACAACACGGCACAACAACTATAAAGCCTTGTTGCACCAAATTGCACACTAACACTAGCACAAACTACAGCTACTTTTCGTCACAACAGTAATCTCCAATTCTCAGTAACGAAGCTTCACTTCGTTCATAGCCATAACGATTACTACATTTGAGACTGATTTGGCAACAAGAAACCACCGCCATTTATTCACTCAAACCAAAGACCCAACACTATTCAAATTCCAGCGTCCGTCGTATCCAATCTCACAAACCCTACTCTCTGACTCAAAGTTCACTTTCACTCACACGAAGACCAACGCTCGCAACACTCTAGAATGGACCATTCAAGCCGTCTCTAATTCTTCCTCTATTGTAGTCGAAGAGAAAAACCCAAAGTCAATGAGCTATTCTTAGATTATTAAAGCAAATCTCTATTGAGAAGGATAGTGTTTCCTCTAAAAGTGTATACGTTCAATTGTAATACAGAAAGCAGCCTCAACTATAGGTGGCTTTCAACTTCAAATATAGAGTGATGGACAGTATGTTCTTTAAGGATACGACAGTCATAAGCAAGAAATCAAACGTGTCCAATTGTCGTACCTCCTCTTCTTCACAATCAAAGCAAGACCTCATCAAAACTCAAGCAACCCCAAAGATGAAACCCTATAGTTTTGATACTAATATGATACGACACATGGCTCCAATATCACGTGTAACTAAAGTAATGGGTCCAAACTGTAGGATGGCTAGAAAAGTAAATAGATGTTGATGGTTTAGTAGTCCTGCATACTAATTCTATAAATATGATGCACCGTAGAACCATACACGAACCTAAGCTAGTAACTGATATGATGTACGAACACTAAACCTAGAGTTGTTTGCCACAATCCTTGCTAAAGAGATCAATAAGAGTAGATAGAGAAGAGCTTTCCAAGGAAAAAGAGTAAAGGTTTATCATTAATGTTCCAAATCTGTCTAAAACACTACACAAGTGCCCTATTTACACCAATGTGGTAAAGTTGTAAATAAAATAACTAAAAGGATGCCATGGCGTTTTTGTAAATACAAAATAAAACATGACGGTAATTTAGGAAAAATATAAAAAATATGAAGTCCAAATAATATAATAAAATAAGTAATCAAATGAGATATCTAGATGAAGAACTGATGAGCTATTAGAGAATTAGAGACTTGTTTTGGGTAGACCTAAAGAGTAGACCAATAGAGTAAAGCATATTAGTAGAGTAGAGCAGACTAACACAATAGAGTAGACCATGCAAAGTAGAGTAGACCTAGCAGAGTTGAGTAGAGTAGAACTAGTAGAGCAGAGTAGACTTGGCCGAACATGGTAAGTCTCCTACATTGGTAGAGCTCATTAATAGGCTTTCTATGCATGAGGAGCTCATGAATAGGTCTCCAACATAGCTCAAAACTTGGTAATTAGTTAGCCCAATCCCCTGTACCATATCATTTAGTGATGTAGTAGTTGGTTTTTGAAGTAGCTCTCATACTTTATTATACTATGATCTCTAGTATGAAAACAAAGCAAGTTGGTGAAGTCACTATACATTATAACTTTTGGCGGGTATCATATGGGAACTCCAATTGAGTAGTGAACTTTTTCCAGTATTGTTTTGAGAACGTTGAACCCTAATGTTCAAGAAGAGATTAATGATGCTGATAGTAATACTCATGGTAACATTCGCATTGCTCACAAACCCTATAGACTACTAACGAGTAATTGTAAGACCTTACTACTATTGCAGCTAACTTTGCTATATTTGTACAAAGGGTGATAGAGGATAAGCCTTAAGAGAGAGCTCATGAACGAGGTTAAGATGTAAGAGATAGACTAAGAAGACATGTAGTTGTGCATAGAGCATCAGAAACTGTTAATATGAACCCAGTTCCATTTCGACGTGTTAAGAGGTTTTTTAAGAAGAGGCTTGAGTTAGATGAAGTTAAAGAGTACACAGAGGAGGAAGAGCAGTATGATAGACTTGAAGAGCATGAGCTTCATGCCCTCAAAGGAGCTGAATATCTCAAAGTGTAGATACTAAGCTTTAATGAATTTGGTAGTACTAATGACTACTTTGATTGGGAGGAAAAGATTGAGAAGATATTTCACTTCTATGGATATGAATACTTAATGCAAATTCATAGAACGGCCTTAGAATTTTTTGGGTATGCAACAATATGGTGGAAGAAATTGCAAACTATATATCAATGAACTCGACCTGAAATCTGAACTTAGAATGAGATGAAATTAGTTGTAAGGAGTAGATTCGTTCCAAAATATTATGAACAGGGTACCTTTAGTCTCTAGCAACTTAAGTAGGGTAACCAATGTGTGGATGAATATGTTCAAGACTTCTAGCTGTTAATGATTTATTCTAATGTTGATGAACTAGAAGCTAGAACAATGACAAGGTTTATTTCTGGCCTAAAGCTTGAGGTTGGTAATATAGTAGAGGTACAGTGACTTGGGAATCTAGACAAGACCATCTGAGTAGCCTATAGAGTAAAAAGGCAAAGGCAAAGTCAACTTAGTCGAGTAACAAGCAGCTGACCTAACCTACTGAGCATAATTGGCATGTTAACCTAACCAACATATGACCGAGCTTAGTATATTCCTAATGATGGTTGAGGTAAGGCTAAGGCCAAGGAGCCTAAGGTTAAGGAGGAATAAGGTTAGAGCTTAAGATAAAAGACTTGAGAAATCAAGTGTTTCAAGTGCCTTGGTTTTGGACACATTGCTAGTCAATGTCAAAACCAATTTATCATTACCATTAAGGGAGAGAATCCTCAATTCGAAGTAGAAAGTTCTAGTGAAGGTAAGGAAGAAAAGGATGCCGAACAATGTTTTGATAAGTTCTTAGAAGACCTAAAAGCCCTTACCTAACCTATGTAGGGGAAGCAATACGTCAATATAAATTTGTAGATGAGTTCTTAATAGAGGTGTTGCAAGGGAAGATGCGTAGTAAGGGAACCTCTTCTATACTAAATGTAAAGTGAATGGAAGTTTGTGTGCTTTAATCATTGATGGAGGTAGTTATACTAGTGTGATATCACAAGGAGTGGTGATGGCCCTGAAGTTACCGACTTGTCCTCACCTTAGACCTTATAAGATCTACTAGCTAAATAAGAAAAGTGGACTCCAAGTCACTGAGCAGGTGAAGGTGCAATGATAGGAATCAACCTTTGACTTACCTAAGCCGAGGTTAATCTATCCCAAGTTGAGGCTAATTAAGTTTTGCCAAGAATAAACTAATAACAAAAGATTGGGGGAAAAAAAAGGAGACACTCATCACCAAGTCTGTTGTCTACCAAGAAGCCAAGATACCATACGGCCAAGCACTCAAGGCCAAGAAACCATTCGGCACGGCATCGAGAGACTAGTACGAACTAATTTTAGAACTTGGCAACTGTGGGTTGACCTTTCTAGTGAATCAGCCAAACAATGCGAGACTTCGAGACTCCTCCTTGGATTCGGACATCCAACTATCGACCACACCCAGATTGGATGTTACTCCTTCTAGGACGAGCCGAGTGATTGCATGCCGATTTCTATTAAACGCACAGTTTTGTATTCTTGTACACATTCTCTTTATTTTATTTATGGGCCTAATTCTTTAAGGTTTAAGGCTTTGTAAATTATTTACAAATTTGCCATTAACGTTTAGGAATTATTGTAAATAATAACATTTGTAAACAACAAAGATACGAAATTAGATAGAAAAGTACATTCCTGTACTTAGGAGCTTTCCTCTTTTGATTAAGGTTACTTTTAGCTTGCCTTTTTGCCGGATTATTGAATGGTGACTAAACCCTTTAATCTTCCCTACATTCTTATCTATCTTATTCCTGAGATTGTGGTGAACCCTTCATTTAAGCGAGTTAGTAAGTCACATCTAACCTCTCATTTGAAATCTTGAGCAACATTTAATGTTTGTAAGTCATATGGAACCTTATTTTGAGCTCATTCCTTAATTGTGTTTATGTCTTGGTGCATGATATCCATTCACATTCATACTCAAAACTTCGGTCTCCCTTTCTGTTTTCCATTCACTTTCGAACTTACCCATTTACTACTAGTTCGTTATACCTAATTCTAACCCTAATAGACCCATTTTAAGTTTGTAACTCGCTACGACGCATCATCTTGGTATTAGAGCTTTAGGGGGGACATGCGTGTTAGTGTTCTTTAAAGTTTGTTTAACCTTTTAAACATCTATTCGTTGTCATTCTGTAGTGTAGTGTGTTCGTATTTCTAGTAGTTGTAGTATTATGTTGTTGAGTCAAGTATCAGTAACTTTAATAGTTAATTTTAGCTGCTATGGAAGTGTTTATTAGTTGTGGGTAGCTACAGAAGCTGAGTAGTAGTCATTTCTGGGTTGCTATAGTATTTTTGTAGTAAGACATGTTTGTTCAATTTTTTAGAGATTATTGTATGGACAAGAATGTCGGAAGATAGTGTCAATAATAGTGGTGATAGTTCTCATGAAAGTTTGAAATGATGTATTGATAACTTGAAGCATTTGATTTAGAATCTCATTAACTCTATCTAGGAGCTTATTATGTTGGTTAGAGGCCATGAACGTGTTGGCCAAGGTGAAAGAAGGTAACGAACACCCACTAGCAAAAGTAGTTATAATGTACTAGATAATGATGACAGCCGAGAAGAGCTGTCAAGCTGAGAAGAAGAAATTACAGGAGTGTTGACTTTGAAGCGAATCAAGAAGCTCGAAGAAGAGAGCTGAGGTTGAGAAGAGGTGTGGTCGAACAGAGCTCTAATTGAAGTAGCTGATCCAAGGTGAATCAACTAGCTCGGAATGCAAGGGATGAACCTCGAATACCTGGCCAAGGAGTTGATAATATCAAGCTTAAACTGCTGACCTTCAGTAGGGGTAGTCGACCTGAAGAGTTCCTTGACTAGGTTTCCCGAGTCGAGAAATTATTTGAGTGCTACAAGTATGATGATCGAACAAAGGTTAAGCTAGCTTCATTATCACTTATTGAATATGCAAGTCTTTAGTAGGATAAGTTGGTTGTCAAGTATGATACTGAAGGAGAAGAGTTGATTAGAACTTAGAGGCTTATGAAGCAATTGATGAATCGATGCTTTGTGCTAACTTACTTCAAGCAAGAGATGTTCCATGCCTTTTACCACTTGAGGCAAAGTTGAAACGCTGTTGAAGAGTACTTGCAAGAGTTAGAAACTTTAATGACAGGATTGTTGAGCCACAAGATTGCACCATGGTTAGATTCCTGAGTAGACTCTAAGACAATGTTGCCGATATAGTTGAACTACAACTATTTAACTCATTGGATGTGCTAATCAATTTAGCATTAAGGGTGGAGAGACAGAGGAGATGGAGGCATTAGAGGCCGACTTGCTAACCTCAACCAGTCAACCTTGAATTAGAGAAATATGTTGAGAGAAGGCTAAAGAAGAAGATGGAGAGAAGCGAGTGAAGTCGACCTAATCATGCTGAGATGAAGAGGGCCGAGAAAGAATAGTCACCTGGTAATAAGGCCCGAGAAGTGAAGTGCTTCAAATGTTTAGGCTACGGACATATTGCGTCCTAATGCTTGAATAAGAGGGTCATGGTCTTGAAAGGAGAAGGACCCAATGCTTAAGTAGAGAGTCAGAGTGACAGGAGTTTGAAAAACAAGTTGATAGAAGAAGATATCTATGCCGAAAACCTGGATGACCTCATAGCCATGACAAATAAGCAAGCCAACCTAAAAGCAGATCTTGAACAAAGGGAAAATTTATTTCACATTCGTTGCTTAGTGAATGGGAAGACTTATTCCCTGATTGTTGATGGAGGTAGTTGCACCATCATCGTCTTTGCTAAGTTAGTAGAAAAGATGAAATTATCGACCTACCTGTACCCTCGACCTGATGGATTGAAATGGTTTGATAACAAGGGTATGGTTCATGTGCATAAAAGAGCTTAGATAGCACTCAAGGTAGGGCAGTATGAGGATGAGATTAAATTCGATGTGGTCCCTAAGGATGCTACAAATTTACTTCTTGGTTAACCATGGGAGTATGATCGGAAAGTTATCTACGATAGCTATTGCTTGACTCCTATGAGTGTTGAGGAAATCCAGAGACATTCGGCACCCATGGTGAAACAAAAAGGGCAGAGAACTTTGTTTAGAATTTCGGCCTATACCCAATGCTTAACGTCGAGGATGACTTCCTTTCGAACTTGTGGTAATGATAGGAATTAGCCTCCGACTATACCTAAGCCAAGGTCGACTAATCCTAAGTCGAGGCTGATCAAGTTTCGCTAAGAACAAACTAATAATAGAGGACCCAGGGGAAACAATGGAGATATTCGACACCAAGTCTATCATCTGTTGAAAAGTCGAGATACCATATGGTTGACCACTTGAGATCAAAGAACCACTTAGCATAGCACCGAAAGACTAGTGCCGACTAATTTTAGAACTCAGCAATTATAGGCTAACCTTTTTGGTGAATTAACTAAGTAATGCGGGACTTCAAAGGCTCCTCCTCAAACCTAGACATCCAACTATAAACTACGCCCAGTTCGGATCCTGCTCTTTCTAAGACAAGTTGAGTGACTACATGCCGACTTTTATTAAACACACAGTTTTGTATTCTTGTACGTGTTTTTTTTTTTTTAAATTTTATTTATGAGCCTAATTCTTTCAGGTTTAAGGTCTTATACATTATTTACAATTTTACCATCAAGGTTTAGGACTTGCTATAAATACTAACATTTGTAAACAATAGAGATACGAAATTAGACAAAAAAGTATATTCCTATACTTAGGAGCTTTCCACTTTTGAGTAAGGCTACTTTTAAGTTCTCAGAGCTTACCTTTTTGCTAGATTATTGAGTGGTGACTAAGATCTTTAATCTTCCTTACATTCTTATTGATCGTGTTATCGAAACTATGGTGAATCCTTTATTTGAACGAGTTAGTGAGTTACATCTAACCTCTCATTTGAAACCTCGAGCAACATTTAGTGTTCGTAAGTCGTATCGAACCTTGTTTTGAGCTCATTCTTTGATTGTATTTGTGTCTTACTGCGTGATATCCATTTACATTCACACTTAAAACTTCATTCTCACTTTCTATTTTCCATTTACTTTTGAACCCAACCATGTATTGCCAGTCTGTTATACCCAATTCCAACCCCAATAGACCTATTTTAGGTTCATGACTCGCTGTGACGCATCGTACTGAACTCCAATGGGGAAAGGTACAAGGATAAGATACTATGTGATATTTTGCCAATGTGCACTTTGCACATACTGTTAGGCTAACCATGGCTCTTTGATCTTAAGATAATCCATGATGGATATAGGAACACTTATATGTTCCAAAAGGATAGGAAGAGAGTTGTATTAACCCTGATGAGCTTGAAAGAAGTTTTGGAAAAATAAGAGAAGATTTCTAGATCGCTATAGAAGAAGCCCTTAGTGATTTCCTAAGCTAAATTTTCCAAGGATGTCAAGAATGAAGAGTTTGTATTCCTACTAGTCAGGAGATTACTTGAGTTTAAAGAGGCTAGAACATTGCTACCTAAGGTGTAAACCTTACTCTTAACATATGCCAACCTGTTTCCAACCGAGCTGTTGAAGGGTTTACCATCTATGAGAGGCATAGAGCATTACATTAATCTCCAGCTTGGAGCTACTCTATCTAACTTACTTGCCTATGGACTCAATCTTGCCCAAGCAATCAAGCTTAAGAGACAAGTTAATGAGTTGATTGAGTGTGGATATGTTAGGAAGAGCATAAGCCCCTAAGCTGTGCTAATTGTCCCAATACCAAAAAAGGATGGCTCTTGGACAATGTACATCAATAGTCGAGCTATCAATGAGATCACTATCAAATACTGATATCCAATTTCGTGATTGGATGACATGCTAGATGAGTTGCATAGTGTGTGGATATTTTTGAAGGTTGATTTGAAGAATGGTTACAACTAGATCATAATAAGACTGGGAGATGAGTAGAATACTACTTTCAAAATGAAGGATGGTCTATTTGAGTGGTTAGTGATGCCGTTTGGACTTACTAACATACTATGCACCTTTATGTGACTTATGAACCATGTTTTAAGGTCCTCGATAAGAATGCATGTCGTGGTTTATTTTGATGACATCTTAGTGCATAGTACCAATCTTAATTTTCATGCAGGAATACTATCCTTATGTAAGAGTAGGTATTGGTATTGTCCTCAGGTAAGAACGCTGACCTATTGCATACTTCAATGAAAAGCTCAGAGGTACCATTTTGAATTACTTAGCATATGACTAGGGGTTCTATGCCCTTGTTTAAGCTCTTTAAAACTAGCAACATTATTTGATGTTGAGAGAGTTTGTTATCTACATGGAACATGAGTCCTACAAACACCTCCAAGGCTAGCAAAAATTCAACGTTACACTAAGTGGGTCGAGTTCTTAGAAACCTTTTTGCTACGTCATTAAGTACAAGAAGGAAGGTGCAAATAGTGTAGTTGACACCTTTTGTCATCGGCATGTTCTTATTACAATGTTGTAGGTTAAGATACTTAGGTTTGGTATTTTACCTAATTAATCTAAGCATGATTTGTACTTTAGACCCTTAGTTGCTAAGTGCAATATTAGAGGAGTAGTGGATGGGTTCTACTTGAGTTACGGATTTCTGATGAAGGGAAGATGAATTTGTTTGCACGACAGTTTTGCTAGGGAGTTACTTGTATGAGAAGCCCATGCTGGGGGCTTCATGGACCATTTTGGTGAAAAGAGAATTGTTAAGTTATTGAAAGAACATTTCTATTGGCTTAAGATGATGAAGGATGTACGTAAGGCTCTTGAACGTTGTGAGGTATCTAAGCGAGACAAAGGTAGAAAGGAGCCATATGGGGAATATACACGTTTACTCATACCTGAGTAACCATGGATTGATTTAAGTATGGATTTCATGCTTGGCTTACCCAAAACACCTTGGAAACATGATTCTATTATGGTGTTAGTCGATCAGGTCATCAAAATGAGCTACTTCATCCTTAGCCACAAAACTAATGATTCTTGATTTGTTGCTAACCTCTTTGTGTAGAAAATTATGTAGCTGCATGGCATTGTAAGGAATATTATCTTAAATCTTGACTTGAAGTTCATAAGCTTCCTCAAGCGAACATTATGGAAGAAGCTCGATACTAAACTTATGTTCAGGACTTCTTGCCATTTGTAAACAGATGGCTAGATAGAGGTTGTAAACAAAACAGTAGGCAACTTGCTTTAAGCTATTTGGAAGAATCCACATGATTGGGATTTGTGCTTGCTAATCATAGAATTTGCTTATGACTGCTTCACCCATAGCTTGATAAAAAGGTCACCTTCAGGGTTGTCTATAGGCTTAATTTAAATTTTCCACTAGATATGATTACTGGCCTAGCCTCTTTGGGAGAAAGCCAATTAAATTTTAGTACACTGAGGAATTCTAGAGACTACATCAAAAAGTTGCTAAGTAACTAGCCAAGATGGTTGCTCAATAGCAAAAGCAAGGGAATAGAGGATGAAAGCATGTCATTTATAACTTTGGAGACCCTGTTTGGGTTCACCTTAGCAAGAAATGATTCCTAAGAAGGAGGATAAGCAAGCTATCCCTTATATTAGATGGACTCTTCAAAGTCTTATGGAGGATAAATGACAATGCTTATGAGTTGGAGTTGCTCGAAGGTTATAGGGTATCCCCTACCATTAATGTATCTGATCTAACACCCAATGTCCTAGAAGAAAAAGACAACCTGGATTTGATGGATTGTAGACCTTAGGACCTATCACTTGTGCCTGACTAAGAGGCTTACAAGGACTTGTCAAGAGGACATAAGCATCCCAGCTCGCCCTTAATGAGCTTCAGTATTAAGATAGTAGTTTGTTGAACTCTTTGAGCACCCGGCTCTGACATACTCTACTCTTCTCGGTCCATTATCCTAATATTGAGCTCCTTAATGCCTATTCATCCACTTATGAGCATCTAAATACCGACTAATAAAGTATTGAAGTTGAGGCCCTTATCACTAACCACTAAGCTCTCATATCCCACTTTACCAGCTGCTATCTCATTTGAGTACTTTGCCAATCTTCCATACAACTCAACAATGGCACTTCAGTACCCTGCCATCTTTAATACAACTGCAATCACAACATGCTACATGTCATTCCTTTTTCTGACATTGTATTATATTCTTTTTTGGTAGTATTTATCTCTTTACCCTTTTAGCAATGTGTTAGGTTATTATTCTTGTATTACCCTTTAATGTAATTACACATATTTCCTTGTTGCCTTATATACTTTCTGTAAATAGTCCCTTGTCTTTTGTAGCTAAAATCATCTGATTCCATTTTTATGTTGATGAATATTCTCCTTTGTTCTTACAAGATATCACTCTTTGAGTGCATCTTTCTATACTCTTATCTAATCTTGCATGTAGATCAAGATTTGTGATGAGTAGACATTAGTATTGGCTTGCATGTCATATCAAGTAAAGTACTAAGTCATTTTGTATTCGTTGGTACATCATATCTGATGAGCAGTTTTACGAAAGCTACTATGTTTTTGATAATTTCATCTTGTCTTTCTTTGATATTTTGAAGGACCCATTGGTTACCCCTTTTCTATGGTAAGCCCTAACAATTAACTTAGTTCCTAAGCACATCATGATTGACCTAAGATATGATAGAGGTAATAAAGTTGGATTCACAATATCATTCCTATTTGGATTTAGTCTAATGGTGTAGTAAAAACATGGTGGCTAAGTCTCTATTTAGCTATTAGTGTCTACTTTGTAATTATGGAAAAGTTTGTCTATAAAGTATCTAATGCTCCCTAAGTTTTTAACATTTAACTAAATCCACATAAATTCCTCATTTATAAAGTGAATATTTATCCATATACTCATTTACACATTAGCAGTTGAAATATGTACCTTTATGTAATAACTATTGATTACATAGATTTATAGAATATTTTAAGTCAACATTTCTCAAGTCAGTCATTGGTTCGCAAAATATCCTATAGTGATAAGTATAAGTACATATATAGTTTAGGATCTAGTTCTTTATTAACTACCCTTTGCTAATCTTCCTAGGTTCTATTGCTTCTTACCATTTGGTAAGTTTGTCATATCTCTAACAAACTAAAGCTTTGATATCACTCCTTTATCACTATCCAAACTAGTACTTTCACTTAGTCCTCATTTTACTCCTTTAGTTAGTTTAGATCTCGTAATAGTTAGTCCTATAGAGCTCATAATCATCCCTTCCATTAATTCACGGTTTATCCCATAACTTGCCAACATATTTTTTCTCCCCATCCTTATCACCTATGCATTCTCTAAGTCCCAATTTCCACCTAAGATGATCATAATAAATTCAACTTCTTCACATCTACAGGTCTTATAATGCAGTCATCACTTAATGGCTATAATTAAGATCATAGGTGCTTCCTATAGTTAACATGTTATCAGCAGGAATGACTTTGGAAAATCTAAACTTTCTACCACCTTATACATTGAGAAGATAGAGAATGACTCAACCTAAGTGGACTCGATTGAATTTGACATAAATTGACATGACTCTTGACTAACAAGATTCACAAAGACACTAAACACCTTTTTAGCTAACAGTTGACACAACAAGAATCATAAGAATAAGAAACTTTATTATGAAAGACATAAGAGTCATAATGATTGTGAGTTGTCTTGACAAAAGAGTCATGAAAGTCATATATATGCCATTCTCTTCTTATGTATCACATCTGCTAAGGGGTATATGAAAGGTATATTCTTTTACTGTTGCAATTATATTTCCTATTAACTTTGCATACTTTATTATCTTTTTAATTCCTTAATCTCATAATTAGCTATACGTAATGAATCACAATCTCATTATATACAAGATTAACCTTTGAATTAGTCTTTGATTATGCCTATAATAAAAATTTTGACCTATTCTTGGAACTCACTCCCGATTATCCACCTTAATCATTTCCTACCATTCCATTCATTCCAATAAAACTTTAGCCTACCTTACTACAACATGCATATCCTCCTAGGGATCGCTTCTAAATGTCTACTTTCAACTCCTCCTCTTTAGGTTTCTTTCTTCTAGTAACTTCTCTCAACACTTAAGTTTCTATGATTCCCTTCTTATCAGGCCACTTAAATGCCACCATCTTTTCCTTATAGTCAACATTTTCTCCATACTTATCTCTAATATTATCTTCAATCCTTTCATATTTAGAACAACCAACTCTACAGTCATCTCATGAGTATCTAGACTTACATTTCTCATACTTCAACTTATGTTGCACCACTTGTTCTCCTCTAGGAGGGGTTGTAATTACTAATTTGTAAATGGAGGTCTCTAGTTTGTTTTTATTAACGTACTCTTTTTAAACATATGAGTAAGTTATCATAGTATTGAACAACGTCTGGACATAACTATCTCCTATGTATAATAGCCCTAAAGTAATTTATTATAACTATATAACTACTTTCAAGGATTTCTCATTTATCAACTACCAGTTACACATACACTCTAAGTTATCAAGTTTGGAGATCATACTTGCCATACCTTGGTCATCTCTAACTTCATCCCGATGGATAATGTACACCTTACCTTGCTCCCTAGGCTTGGGTTCTTCCCTTCTAGGTCGATTATTCCTATTACTCGATCCTCTGTTGAATTGGTTCTCATTGTTGCTGTCTTACACATTGTTGAGTAATATGCCCTCGTTGATGGTATCAGTAATAGTATATACCTCTTAGATTAGGGTTTTTACATAGCTTAGCTAGAAGACCAGTTTCATCGCACCTGTAACACTTTCCCCTCAATTTTGGGTATCCCTAAGCTCAATGCTCACTATTACACTTCTAATAAGGTTGTATTTTTGGTAAGTATAGACACTTAATTTTTACCTCTTCGTTTTTTTTTTATTTTTATTTTAAAGGGTCTTGATTCAAAAATTAAAAAATATAAACATAATAAAATTTTTGAAAAGTGCTAAAAATACAAAAAAATGGAAAAAGGAAAAATTATAAATATTTTTTAGGAAAATAGATTTTTAAAAAGCAAAACAATTTAAGCTTATTCGATTTGGTTTTAGCTCATTTCAAATCGCTTTATTTTAGAAAGTCGTGTAACTTAAATACAATTTAATTGTACTAATGTCAAGACACAAGTCAATAGCTTAATGGATAAGTATTTGAGCATTAGTATTGGGTTAACTTTATGGGTTTGAATCTCACTAAGCATACATATGCCATTTATTTTTTCTTTCATTTACGAAAATCGATTGAGTTTGCAAGATTCACATCTAATTTTAAATCTTATCAAATCTTTTGAATTTAATGTGATAAAGATTTATGCAATTCAAGTTTAATTTGGATTTTTATTAAATCAGATTTGAGTTGATATAAAAGATTTGAATCTATATTATATCTTTATTAATTAAGAATTGATCTAATTTAATAAAGATTTGTGTGATTCAAGTGTAATTTGGATTTTTATCAAATTAAACTTGAGTCGATATAAAAGATTCAAATCTATTTTAGATCTTTATTAATTAAGAATTGATATAATCTAAAAGATTTGTTTTTAAACTTTATAAATATCAATCGTACAGCATAAAAGAACTTTCATTAGGAGACCTACGAAAGGTACAATCATGTTTAACCACTTCAACTCTCCAGTTCCGATCGTCAATCAACATTCACCTTCTTTGTGCACTCCATCCACTTTCTACAAGAACTCCACTGAGACCACCAAACAACAACAGGCAGAGCAGCTGCCAAGTCACGTGACAGTAGGTGCAACTCCAAGCTCCAAACAGTTGAGACTTGAGACAAATGCCTTGTACTGTCCAAGAACCCACGCAACGCCGCATGTCCATCCTTGCTACTACAATCAGGCTTCAACATCGCCACTCCATTATCCAGTCCGCACATCCATGACTCCTATCCAACCGGACCAAACACCAGTGTCTAGCGACACACGATCCCCATTCACTGACACAACTCACACACTCTTAAACACACATGAACACGGCAACATTCCTCAGCAGCAATCCCGACGACCATCTTCTCTTCACTGTAGAAATTACAGCACTCACACATTGCTGAACACACATGCACTGACACTATCCAACCGCCACTGTCCACGGATCACTCACGTGGACCAACACACGACTACACTCCACTGTCTGACCACACTCACGACGTCCACTGCACAGTCCATATACAGAATGCCCATGCTTCAATAGCTCCAGTCCCATGCTCCATTCAAGCCCTACGCTACACCGTACGAAGAACTCTAATCCATGTCCGCCTGCTACTGTCACCATCGACAGCAGAACATGTAAGCACACATCCACGATCAGTTGAACCCCTAAATAGCCCTCATCCAAAGCTCGAACACATCGACAACCAAGCCATGAGCATGCCCATCATCTTCGAAAACAGTAGCACTTGACATAAACACCACTACACTGATCGCATACACTTGTATGCCCACTATCCATCATCAACCCAACTGCAAGTTAGCAGCACGTCAATCAGTTCCAATCCCTCTCCTCGACCATCCTCACTTCACTTTCTTCGTCACTGTCACACCGCCCAACAGAACAAATGATCACAGCACTACAGCAGCCGTAGAACTCGCCTACACGCCACTGTCACGTACTGACCTTGTCGCATGATACGTAGTAGTCACAGGTCCCCTGCCAATCAGCACATACCAAATAGCACTTCACCGCACAACAACAATTCAGGTTCGTTCTTTTTATTTTATTTTATTTTATTATTATATTGTTGTTATTATTATCATATTTATTTAGTTATTTATCTTGATTTGTTTAGGTAGTTATTTTAAAATATAAAAAAATATATATATTAGTTTAGGAAATTATTTTTTAGAAATAGAAAATTAATAATGTACCTTTTTTTTTAAAAAAAACTAGGATGTTTTAGAAATTTTTCTACAAATAAAAATACTTAAAAACTAGGGTCTTTTTAGAATTTTATTTGAATAAATTAAATTGATAAATAGTTGAACTCAATCGGTTTTCAAAGTTAAAATTAACCAATACACTAAAATTTTTAAAAAAAATTACAGTAGTTTAATCCTGACTAACAAGTACGTAGGTACTTTCTAGACGACTTTAAAATCTGTAAAAACTTAGGTTTTTATTTTATTTTTATTCTCATAAAAATATCAAAAAAGGATAATTTAGAAAAAAAAAACTAATTTCGAAAAACCTATAGTGATACCCATTAGGGTTTAATAGGTAGCCTAAAATTTGAAATCTTTTAGTTTTTATCGAATTGAAATAGAAGATTAGTAGCTAAATTGTGGTTAATTTATCTAATTGATTATTATTTCTTTTTTTCCCCATTTCGGTTGGATGACGACTTTAAAAGTTTTTTTTAATTAAAAAAAAGAACTAAAATTTCTCAATTTCTTTAGTCGAGGATTAATACTGAATGGGTTAAGGTTTAGTATTAATTGGAAATTGGGAAATGAAATTAAAAATAAAAAAACAAAAAAATTCAAGCTCAATAGTTTGGTGACTTCACTAGAGACGTTAACAATGCTAGCCACTAGAATTTACCAAAATTAGTATTATTTTTCAAAAAATAAAGAAATTACTTAAATCGATTATTTTTTATTTATTTATTTATTTTTACTAACATGTTTGTTGTAGCTCATCTAAGGGGGTCATTTGGGTTTTTTTTTTTTTCTTGCATCATATATGCAAAGTAGATACAGTTATAACTAGATCGTCTTAGGACCTTAAGAAGGGTACATTGTATAAGCTTTGGATGTTGTGAGGCAGCCACCTTCCAGGGTTGATCAAGCTATCTTACTCAAGTTCAAATGTGACTACAGAACTATTATTTTGAAAAACGTGATGGTTGTAGAACTTAAAGACCTTTAGAACCTACCCTTTACGTACATGAAAACCTTTTTAAAAAAAAAAAATTGTGAGAACTCATAATGTGGCAAACTTAGATGGATAAGGGCAGATGTGAAACTATATTTCCTTGCATTTTCCTTGATAATCTTGTAAATATTTCCTTGTAATAATTTCATGTAAAGCTTAGGATTGATTTTTATTGTAATTTTAAGTTTTCTTTAGATAGGTATGGCTATATTAAGTCAAGGGTCTTTCAAACAAGTCCTTTCCACCTACCTCATTGGCCTAAAAAATTACTCTAGATATGGTTTTAACTTTTTAGCCTAGATAGGCAAGAATTTATTAAAAACAAAATTTAGCCCATCTTGTCCTTACAGAACATCCCTATGAATATTACCTTAGTGCGAGCCTTAGTACATTTAAGGGAGCCTGAATCTGTTGCTTTTTGGGCCTACATTAGCTGAGCTCAACCCTCGCAAAATAAAAAAAAAAAACAATAGCAATAAAACAACAAAACAAAAATAATCAAACCTATAAAATAATTTCAAGTGGTCACCGTTTTGCTAAGTATTCTACTAGTTAGGAATATTTATTCTTTTGGATAGATTATCACTTTGCAAATAGCCTTTTTTCATTTAGAATAAATAGGATTTAAATATTTTCTCTATTTAGCCTTTTATTCTTTACTCTTTAGAATCTTCTTTTGTAAATACACCCTTAGTGTTAAACCTAGAGTTCATTATTTGATTTTGATGAGAACAATTTTTAAAGAAAACAAAACAAGCGGATGGTTAAACTAAGTATTATTCGATTATTTTGAGATAATTGAATAAGTTGAATTAGCTTATTTAATGATTAAATATATCAATTATCTTTGTAAGAAATTTAATCTTCTGAAGTGATGATCAAATGATCTTGAAGTTATATTGCAAAGAGTATTTGTTTGTTGTGTGTTAAAAGGATTTTCAGGTGATATTTGGCCTACTGGGTTGACAGCTTAAGGAAGAACTAGGCTGATGGTATAAAGCTCTAGAAAACATAAAGAAAAACTCACTAACCTGGAAGAACCGGCTTACTAGTTCACTTGATGGTAGAGTAAATTTTACCGGCTTACCGGTAGATCAGAGTACCGGTAGATCAGAGTACCGGCATGCTAGTAAGTCAATGTTAAGTAGCCGTTGGAGCATTTAATGCGTGGCAACGGGAAGAATTTAAAGAGTTGTTATAAAATCTCAACTACCCAACCAAAGGCTTTAATAATCTAATATTTTACTGCAACTTAAAGACATTCTCTTACATTCTTGAGCTCATTTTTCACTTCTCCTTTGTCTCTTGTATATTTATTTGCTATCAAACAAAAAGAGACATAGTTGTGTATTTGGAAGTTCTCACACTTGTAATCTTGAGTAAAGAAAGTTTTTTTTTTTTTTCTTGAGTTAATTGTGGTAAAAGAGATTGTGTAAGCTCGTGTAGCCCTTGGAGCAATTGGATTGTGAAATCAATAAAGTGGTGTGAAGTCTTCGGTTGGAGGCATTATGTGTCCGTGGAGACTAGGGGGCGGTCTGAACTCCATGTTATATTTGGGCTTATTTTCTTCATCCCTATCTCTTTAATTTCCGCATTCATTATTATTCTATTGTTGCCTTTATTACCTTTATTATTGCATTTAGTCATTTATATTGAAAAAGAATTGAAATTTGTCCTTAAACTCAATTCACCCCCTTTTTGAGTTTAACCTAGTGTTCTACACTTAGTAGTGTTGTTTTATTAGTAAATAAATTCTATAGGCTTGTATATAGAATCCTGAGAAAGCAATTCCCCATTTATAATTTGATCGCTTGGTCTCTATAACATAAAAGCTCTAAATTTCTCTCTCTCTCTCTCTCTCTCTGTCTAAAAAAGAAAATAAAAAGAAAAGAAGAAAAAAGAAAGTTGCTAATAGTTAAAAACTCTTATGGGACTCAAGCCAACATACGACTAAAAAGAAATTTGGATCTTTATCAAATCAGATTTGAGTTGATATAAAAAATTCGAATCTATTTTAGATCTTTATTAATTTAGATTTGATGTGATATAAAAGATTTGTTTCCAAGCTTTATAAATACTGATCATGTGGCATAAAAGAATTTTCAATGGCACACCCATGAAAAGCATAATCACGCTCAACCACTTCAACTCTCTACTTCCGATCACCAATCAACATTTACCTTCATCGTGTACTCCAACCACTTTCTACAAGAATTCCACCGAGACCACCAAACAGTAGCAGGCGGAGTAGCTTCCATGTCATGTGATAGCAGGTGCAACTCTAAGCTCTAAACAGCTGAGACAAATGCCTTGTACTGTCCACAAACCCATGCAATGCCGTACGTCTATCCTCATTACTACGATAAGCCATCAACATCGCTACTCCACTCTCCAGTCCGTACAACCATAACTCTTATCCAACCAAACCAAACACCAGTGTCCAACAACATACGATCCCCATTCATGGACACAACTTACATATTGTTAAATACACACGAACATGGCAACATTCCTTAGTAATAATCCGAATGATGATCATCTGTTCATTGCAAAAATTACAATACTCACATACTGCTGAACATACATACACTTCTACTATCCAATCCTCACTATCCACCGATCGCTCATGTTGACCAACATACAACCATACTCCACTATCTGACCACACTCACGATGTCTACTACACAGTCCATCCATAGAATGCCCATGGTTCAGCAACTCCAATCTTACGCTTTAATTAAGCCCCACATTGTACCATATAAAGAACTCTAATCCACATCTACCTGCTATTGTCACCACCGACAGTAGAACACACAAGCATACATCCATGATCAATTGAACCCCCAAGCACCATATCCTCACAGCCTCTATCCATAGCTCGAACACATCAACATCTAGACTATGGGTACGCCCATCATCCTCGAACACAATGGCACTTGACGCAAACACCACTTCACTGATCACATATACATAGATGCACACTATCTATCTTCAACCCGACTGCAAGTCAGCAGCATGTTGATCAATTCCAATCCCTCTCCTCGACCATCCTCACTTCACTTCCTCTGTTACTGTCATACCGTCTAATAGAATAAACGATCACAACACTATAGCAACCATACTACTTGACTACATGCCATTATCGTACACTAACCTTACCGTATGACATGTAGTAGTCACAACTCCCTTGCTAATCAGCACACATCGAAGTGCACTTCATCACACAGCAACAATTCAAGTTCGTTCTTTTATTATTATTATTATTATTATTATTATTATTATTATTATTATTATTATTATTATTATACTCATTTATATTTATTTAGTTATTTGTCTTGATTTGTTTAGGTAGTTGTTTTAAAATATAAAAAGAAAATATATATATTAGTTAAGGAAATTATTTTTAGCCTTATTTTTTCTCATTTAGAAAAATTATTTTTTAGAAATAGAAAATTAATAACAAACCTTTTTTCTAAAAAAAAAAAACTAGGATGTTTTAGAATTTTTTCTACAAATTAAAGTACTTAAAAATTAAGGCCTTTCTAAAATTTTATTTGAAAAAATTAAATTGATAAATACTTAAACTTGGTTGGTTTTCAAAGTTATGATCCCGATTAGTGGATATGTGGGCATCTTTGGAGCGACGTTAAATTTGTAAAAACTTAGATTTTATTTTATTTTCGTAAAAATATAAAAAAGTATAATTTAGAAGAATAAATTTAATTTCGAAAAATCTATAATGGTACTTGTTAGGGTTTAATAATTAGCTCCTGAATTCGGAACTTTCTAGTTTTTATTAAATTGAAATCAAAGGCTGGTAGTTAAATTGTAGTCAATCCATCCAATTGGTTACGATTTTTCTTTTTCTCGACTTTGGTCGGATGGCAACTCCAAAAAATTTTTTAATTAGAAAAAAAAGAATAAAAAATTTCCAATTTCTCTAGTTAAGGATTAATACTAAATGAGTTAGGGTTTAGTATTAATCGGAAAATGAGAAATGAAATTAAAAATAAGGAAATAGCAAAATTCAGGCTTGATATTAGGGGTCCTTCTGTTTTCTTTTGCAGATCGAATAAACTTATTTCCTTTAGCTAAATTACTTTTGTTGTTAGAACCAACATCCAATTTTCTTTCTTATTCTCCATCTCATATGTGGTACATCAAAGATTACAAGCTTATTTGATCAAATGTGTTTTATTGACAATATTAACATATTTTTCCACCCTACTCCTCTTCAATTCTGCTTGGCAATAAAGGTCAAGCCTAACTTTAAATTGCTTAACTTTAAAAACTTCATTGTCCGGTACAGCTACGGGAACAAACGTTAGTAACTTAATGAATTTTCTCTCATACTTTTCAATTGTCCTACCCTATTGCCTTAGCTTATAGTATTCTTTACACATTTATTCCCTTATACACTCAAAAAGTAGTGTTCCAGAAATGCATCTTTAAATGTAGCCCAATCAATAGGCTTTGGTAAATTTCGTCTCTTTCCCTTCCACCAATTATTTACACCTCTGTCTAACAAAACATCAGCTATACCAACTTTCATATTTTCCTCCATCTCTTGCACTTCAAAGGCTTTCTCCAATGAGTTAACCCATTCTTCTACCACCAAAGGATTAGCATTCTTTCCATCACACTATTCGCTGCATCCGAGATAACTTATCTCCATCTTTACTAAATCTTGCCAATGAACCATAAACTATTATGCTAATTCCACCATATATTGCGATTGGTCAGGACTTGGTTGAGGGTGTTATAGAGGTTTTTTCTTTTCCTTTACTCCTTAAGTACTTGATTCATTAGTGATCTTTCGCATCCCCTACGAATCATCTTTCTAAATAAACACTACATAAGATTCCATTGATAACTACTATAGTTGTTTTACTAAACTATGACTCTTTATTACTTAACTACCTCACACATCTCATACGTGCTTAAAGGATATGGTTGCCAATTAATACTCTGATACCATTTAAAGGATGTCATATCCTGGCATAATACATGATCTATCATCACATAGTAATCCTTGTCTATACTCAACTAATGTTCTATTTATAACAAAAGAATACTACAATGGAGCTCATCTTTATATTGGTTTATACAAAAGAGTACACCCCTTTAAATATAACTAGATTTAAAACACAGTACTTTTTTTTCTTTTGTTACATATGTATTGATCCTTTTTTAAACTAAGATAAGAATACTGTAAGGCTTCTTTAAAATTGGCTGACTTCATTCTATGCGCTATCAAAAGTCTTTCCCCCAGTTGATGGTGGTGCCCAATCAGTTTTCTTCATAACTTATGGATACATAAGTATCCCCTTAGCTCTCTGTGAGCTAAGTGACAATGGATAAAAACAAATCATTGAACATACAAAAACACAAATCTACAAATATCATTATAAAAAGATATTCAATTTCAGATTCAGAGTTACTAAGACAAACTATCTACATAGGAAATGCATGCCATGCTCATGCATTTGAAATGAATTCGATACTAATATTCTATGCTCTTCCAATTTACTCATCTAGCTAGTTAATATACTTAAGCACCTAGATATAACATTTAGGAATTTAGAGACAATAAGGAGTTGCTAAGGGATAGGACCCCAAACTTTGCATTTACCAAATCCAACCACAAAGCGTTGTCAACCTATGCCCAAAGGTAATAAAGAACTGCTAAGGAGTAAGGCCCTTAAAACTTTGCCAAACAGAAACTACCTATTGTGTTTTGGAAATTAGCATATAGTCGGCTTAGCTAAAACCACATGAAGTGGCCAAAACTTATTAAGCAATGTAAATCTAAATGCTGAAAACCCAGTTTAGCGATATTTAAGATTTGAGAAGCTTGACCCATAAGTCATTTTGTACCGTGCCATGCTACAAATATAATAATTAATATAATAACCTAGCATTAGGCATGAATCTCAAGTTTCACATCATAAGCATCTATCTTAACACTAGCTTTGCATCTCAACTTTACAATTTGTTTCTTCATATAAGGTTCTCTTAGGTGAATACCTTGAAGGACAGTTCATTTTCCAAGTTTTTCAAACAATAATACACATAGATAAATTCATCATACATGAGGAAATATTTCACTTAGTTAATGTAAATTTAACATAACCATATATTCAACCAATTTAGCACATAATTATAGTTTATGATACAACTAACTCTAGGTCAAGTAAACATAGGCTTACTTGTATAAAAATAGAAATATCCACTTACTTGGCTTTCTAGCCAATTTTTCGCAAAAGCCTTTGATAAGGTTATGGATCTAGTGTATTTTATACAAAATAATGTGCAAAATTAAAATATATTACTTAGATGAAACCTACTTAGTATATTAGACTTACCCCATTTGATTTAGCCAAATTTAGTCATAAATACTTATTATGTAACATAATTGTAATTAAACTTTACATTTGAAATTTATATAACATCAATTTCCAGTATTATTTAAGTAGTTTCTACCTTTTTAAAGAACTTTTACTATAGAAAGTTCTACTTTTTACTAAAAATTATATATGCTCAAATTTTACGAAGACGATGATATTAGATTTGAAAAAAATATAAAATTCAATTTCAATAGTTTTGCTAAATGATTATTACTAGAGATTCTTTCATTTTGAGAATTGATGCTAATAATATACAAGTCCCATAGCTATCATATTTTAAATTTCAAATTCGAAAATAAATGAAATTTATAAAATTGAATGAATAAAATAATCTATCTAGGGAATTAATGATATTACGAATATATCTTTTATAAAACTATTATATATCAATTATAAGATAATTATAAGACAACGCTTATAACTGTGAAAATAAGGTTACTTAAAAATACCAGACACTGGAAAAATTAAATTATTGAATCCATTTTTTTTCCCTTCTTCCTCTTTTCCTTTCTTTCTTCCTCTTCTTCTTCTTCTTTTTTTTTTTTTTATTAATTCTCTCTCTCTCTCTCTCTCTCTCTCTCTCTCTCTCTCTCTCTCTCTCTCTCTCTCTCTCTCTCTCTCTCTCTCTCTCTCTCTCTCTTCTTCCCCTTCTCCAATCTCTTGTATATGTTGCTATTATGGCATAAAGGCCATATTTATAGGCCAATTTCTTACCTCTTGTTCTAAGGTGGTTTGATTAATTATTTATATATATTTTTATTTTCTTTTATTTTTATATTTTTTTAAAGTTATATTACATTTTATTTAATACTTATCCTAATTTTTAAAATATTCAAAGAATATTCCTTCTTTTCTCCACCAACATTATTAGTAAGGAATAGTTTATAGTTACAATTTTCTTTTCCCACGTACTATTATTTCGATTAAGTTTTAACGTAATTATTAATAAAAATATTGTAACCTATAATATAGAATTAAGTTGTATTAATTATCTAGGACTTATTCATATATATCTTATGTGAAAATTTTCTCTCTAATATCAATTATTAAGATCACTTTATTGATTCTAAAAGATTTATCATAAGGTATATACAAAATTACAAAATTTTACATTATAGCGATGAGATCCAATAAACTTAATAATTCAAAGAAAATTATATATAAATGAGCTTAATTTGAGATATTAAAACTATTTAGTTACTTCTTTTAATTTTTATTATCTAGTTATGAAGGCTTAAGTTAATTCTAAGAATGTTGATATAAATCATAATTTCTAGATTGTGTTCTAAGCACTAAACATTTCAATTAATTTCTTATTAATTTAAATAATTGCATATCTAAGTTTAGGTATGATTCAAATATTTCTACACCTATAAATGCTCCCAATCGATCCAATGAAGAGGAGATATTTGACCAACTAGATGTCATTTCCAAACAATTTAATATACCAATATAATCCCATTAAGTGCTAAATGAATATAAACTACTATTTTTTTTTTAAATTAGTCGTACTATAATTATTCACTATACATTACATTTGAGGTGTCAATTATTAATGATTTATTATTTATTTAGCTAATATATGTTTTGTTATATGTATGTGTGTGTGGTTTTATTAATTTATAGGTACATATGAATATAGATTGCTTTTACATATTATCTTGTGTTATAGATTGTTTTATATCTATTAACCTAACTTATAAGTACATATTTCTCTATAAATGATATAAACTACTTGAAAGCTAACAGACTAGGGTTGCAGGGTATTATAACCATCAAGAAATGGCTATTATTTATATATTCTATTCCTTAAGAATTATAATTTTATTTCTACCTTATTCTATCTTGCAAATCAAATGTGTCTTAAATTTAATCCATGTTAAAAAAACCAAATACAGAGTCTTATTATGCACAAGAAAAACCCTATTTTTGCTTCTACCTCTTAACTTTCCCTAAATTCCCAATTTCAAGCCTTATTGTCTTATTTCATTAAAAGTAAAAAACTGTGACCATATTTATGGAATCAAACCCTAAAGTATTATACCTTATAGAAACCAAAAACACTAAATTGGATTCATTCCCAAATCATGTGAACCCTAATTTTACAATTTAAAAACCAAATGTCTAAATGAATGTTGATAAAAGAAAAAAATATCAAAACTTTAACAAAAAACTAAAAGAATATAAGTAAAACTACATAAAGTGAAAGTTCAATAAATTGTTAATCTTATTGCTAAACTTCCGTAGGCTAATTTGTATAGGACGAAAAATGATACTAATATAGTAGTCTAATAGTTGTAATAATGGAGTTGATTCAACACAACTCTGTATGTGATTATCATCGTCTCTATTTATGCATGTTAGATTAGAAGTAAAATGAACTTAACGATAGTGGAACTGTTAAATAATGTTTGTTGATTGTGTTTAGGTTGAGCTTAAAAGATTATACTATTAGTTGGAGTGGTCACCTATTGATCTATGTGATGTATTGTCTCAAGTAGATTCTCATATCAAAAGTATCTAGTAGTTAGGAAAGTGTATTTTGTATAAGTTTCTAACCTTTTTGATATTGTGAAATGGGTTGGTATATCGACAATAAGCATGATCAAATCATATTGGTGTTATGGGATATGAGATACCCTTAAGAATGATTATAGTAACTAGTTGGTTTTGGATTTGGACTCAAAATCTATACGTGTAAGTATGTGTGCACGTGTGCATGTATACACACATACGTAAGTGTTGTGGAGTCATAAGTTACCCCAAGCTTGGAGATGCTTAAATTAAGTCAAATTGAGCCATTAAATGAGGTAATTAATATGTTGTGTGTTTCAATAGTTATGGGTTGTACGTATATGTAGTTTATTGCTTAGAATTTGAAAGCCATTAGGTCACCTTTTTTTTTTTTTCTCCTCGGGTATTGGACAAATGAACTAAGTGTTTTGAGTTTGTAAAAGCAAGGCTTACATATTTCTGTTGAGGTGAGAATATGCATCTAGATAAGCATGTTCTCTGGGTCCCAAGCATGACAATATCAATGTACAAATTTTACTTGAGCATAACTTATATGTAAGTTGATTCAAACTCAATTAGACTTGCTAGCTAATTAAGCTAAATGTTATGAAGTTTGAGCTTAACTTGTTATCGTCAAATTGAACTCAAATAATTATCAAACCAAATTCCAGTAACTCATGAATAGATTTGATTCATTTACACTCTTTATTTGTAACTTGCCATTGTGTTGTTTTCCTTTAGCAAAAGTCCTCAAAATCCTACATATATTACAATTAATTCCAAAAACTTTCAATAGTAAGTAACCCCTAACCCTCCAGTGTATCATGCAATCAAGCCATAAATGGTCATGTGGTTCTAAATTAACATATGTTTAATAATTTTAGTTTCATCCATATGTTGATATGGCAAGCCATATTAATAAATCTTACTACACGAGTGCAACTAATCATCAGGTAGTTGAAATAGTTAGTGAGTAATGGAAAAAATGATAATGTATTGACATTTAATTTGAGGGAAGTGATGACCGCCATATCCAGCCACCTAGCTGGTGGTGGCAACGATCAATCTCTATGGTGCGTTGGTTATGACGAGGTATGCAAGGAATTTTTGCTTTACTAGCTCTTTTTTCATTTGAGTTTTTGCTCTTTTTTTTTTTTCATATTTTGAATTCCAAGGTCGAAATTTATTGTATTGTTGATATGTCCTATGGCATACTACGAGGTTAAAATATATTAAAATATCTTCCCCTAATACTACATGCCATTCATGACCTCATTGTATGAAATTTTAAAGCTGTAGGAATAGATTGTTGTAATAAAATGTTTTAGGATATAATTTTAATTACCCGTAAAATTTCAGCTTCCTAGGTACAAATAAAATAAAATACCTTCATCTCTAACCTCTAGATCTTAACAAAGCAAAAAGTAAAAATATCTCGGGATCTAGATCATTTTATATTCAAAATGGTAGGGAGTCACAATCATATTAGAATTGGTTATTCATTAGTGGTTTTCTAGGTTGTCGTTTGTATAAACCAAGCATAAATTACAGGTGTTGGCGGGCCAAGCACAGAATCTAATTGGCTAGTAATAGATGCCAATGGGCCTGCCACAGTCGTTGGTTGGTTAGTTCTATCAGCTTTATCTCTAGTCATGGATGAGCGAAAGTCACCCTATGGATAAGCTTTGCAGCCCCTCTTCAGCTGCTTCGACGGCATGCTTGCTGATTCTTTGACAGTGTACAGGACTGCTGAGGATCCTAACGAGCCTTTTGATAGGATTCAAATTTTGTTCGGTGCATAGGAAATCATCAAACCAAATTAAATTGAACCAAAATCCAAATTGGAATAGAATTGAACTGTAAAATATAGAATTTTTATATTTCGATTTAGTTTAAAGGAGGTTCAAATAGTTTATGGTTCAGTTTATGAGGTTGAACTGAATCGAACCACTTGAATCTGAATTAAACAGCTTCTTATTTAAAAATGAAAAATAAGTAATATTTTTTATTTTTGAACCATATTAACATTTGATTTTAACCTTATTTACTTTTTTTTATTATTATTATTATCTCTCTTCTCTCACTCAACTTCTATTGTCTAACCCTTTTTCATTGTCGTTTTTTATCTTTCAAGTAAATTTTTATACTTTCATTATCACCTAAGATACAATATTACTGTAACATAACTCTACCTGATTTTAACTCTTACATAATGTTTGTCATTTTAAACAATAATGTTCAGTTAAAAGCTTCAATAACTATTAATATCATTAAATATAATGAAGTATTTTTAAAAACGGTTTGAAACCAAATCACATTTGAAGTGATTTGATTCAAAATCTCAAACTATTAAAAGCAGTTCGGTTCATTAAAGATTTGAACCGAATTGTTTCAAATACGGTTAGATTCGATTCAATCTCCAAACTGAATCAAACTGAACTATAAACACCCCTAATAGAAAACTTATATCAAATAGCATTATTCTAATATAACCCTATAATGTGTCTCTATAGGTGCTTTCATACTAAATACCTTTTAACGGTGAGAAATTATCTCAAAGTGACACTATCATTAAATTGCCACATGATAATCATGTCCAATAGATGCCAAAATAGACGCCCATAATTAAATTACCCTTTGATAATCATGTACAATAGATGTCAAAATAGTTAACCTTGACAAAGATATTATTAGATAGTTTTTTTCCGCTTCTTTTCCACCATTTCAATTATTTTATTGAAGTTTCCTTTTTTCTTTTTTCTTTTTTCTTTTATATCCGGTTTACATTTGAAAAATTTGATCTTAAGGAACATAGTTTAATGAATTGCACGGTTTAGTTACGTATGTGATTGCATCAAGGTTTTAGAAAAATAAACAAGGTGTTCACTTGATGCCTATGTTGTGGGAGTAAGTGATTAATGTGATTGCATCAAGTTTTAGAAAAATCAAACAAAAATGACCCTTAAAAAATTGTAGGATAGGTGACTAATCAACCTGTTGAAACTGCACTAGAGTAAGACTTTTCCTTCATCAAGCACAACACGTTATATCCTTCCTTTTCTTACGCCATTAATAAAAAAATCTGACGTGGAAATAGGTGAATCTACAGGCAAAGAAAGTTTAGTGATTATCTAAAGATCAAAATCTACCTGTCATCGAGAACCAACGAGAAGGAAGGAAGGATAACCAAAATAAGTGAAAGAGTCAGTGTTAGTATCATCTCTGCGAATATTATTAAACCATCTTCTCCCACACCATCTCATCTAAGAACCTTTAGACTCTCCCTCTTGGACCAGATCTTTCCTCCAGTTTTTGGTCCGCTAGTTCTATTCTACAGATCTTGCATTCCATCCATGTCGCATGTCCTCCAAGAATCGCTTTCTCAAACTCTAGTTCACTTCTATCCACTAGCAGGGCAGCTTATGAATGCTGCCTGCATCGACTGCAATGACCAAGGTGCGTATTGGGTGGATGCAAGTGTCAATTGCCGTTTAGTGGACTTCCTACGCCAGCCTGATCATTCCTTATTAAACCAGTTTCTTCCCGTCTTTCATCCTGAGACAATGCGGTTAGCTTCAGGATATATGTTGATTGTGCAAATCAGAGTCTTTGATTGTGGAGGAATCGCTATATCACCACTGGCAACTCACAAACTATGTGATGCCTCGTCCTTGTCCTGCCTACTTGATAATTGGTTTGCTAGGGTAAATGGTCAGTTCAATCAAACTATCCCACCAAATTTGATAGGAGGTTCAATAATGCCTTCCAGGGAGTTTCCTCTCATGCTAAGCCATTATACCAATGCCGAAAATTGCACTGTAACGAGGCTTGTGTTTTCCGCATCTAGTATTGCAGCTCTTAAGGCCATAGCCCCTGTTTTAGGAACATGGAGATTGACAAAAGTTGATCTAGTTTTCTCTTATTCTGAGATGTGCTATTCAGGCTTCTAATTACTCAACCAGGTCCCCAAATGGAAACGATATTGGAAATTTCGCCTGTGCAGTTCCTTTGATTTTCTAAGAGAAGGAGATCGAAACTCATCAATTGATATACAATATGAACAAGGATTACTTGACCTTTATGAAAAAAAGGGCAAGTAGATTCAACAACCCTGAGGGTTTTGCAGCGGTTTGCAAGTACTTCGCAGAGTGGGGCTCAATATTGAAGGATTATGCAGAGGGTGTCAACTTGTTTAGGTGTACAAGTATTTGCAAATTTCCATTTTACAACATTGATTTTGGTTTTGGAAAGCCTGTATGGGTCAGCCTACCTAGCAACATGAAGAATTTGATTGTGCTGGCAGACTCTAATGTTGGAGGCGGTATAGAAGCATGGGTTAGTTTGGATAAACAAGAAATGGAAGTATTTCTAAGCAATGAAGAACTTCTACAATATGCTGCTTTGAATCCTAGCATAATACATGTTACAGGAAATTATTCTCGGGTGTGATTCTTAATCTATATGTTACGGGGCAACAAGGTCTTCACTCCATTTCAGCGTCCTCGTTTTTCAAAGCCAGTTTCCACGGTCGGAGATAGCCAGCATAGGCATAAGAAAGGCTTCAAGGCGAGTGATATGCCAGTTGGGATGTTTTGTTGTGAGCATATGTGAGATATTTATATTACACATGGCTTTATATTATTGTAACATTTGTCATTAGTTGATAGGATGACTATAGTATAGGAAATTACTAGTATAAAGCTCTTCCTGTATTAGTTAGTTAACAATAACTGAATCATATTTCCATCTAATATACTACTACATTTCCTCCTCTCTATCAACGTCTAAGTGCTTCCATGGAGAATTCTTGATCAATCTTGATTTACCATTGACATTGCTTAATTTCACATGGTATCAAAGCATAGAGGTACCAATTTCATCCTTCTATGTTGAATTTTTATTGATAGGATAGATATGGCGAATTATCAATTTGTTATGGATCCTTTTTATTTGAGCAGATCCGATAACCCTAGTATGCCTATAGGAACTGTAGTTTTCAATGGAAGAAATTACATAGCCTGGAGTAAATTTGTTCAAACGGGATTGGATGATAAATTGAAAATAGGATTCATTAATGGAGATCTTAGAAAACCAACAGATGATTTGCCTGGAATAATTAAATAGTGAATATGTGATAATATGTTTAGGTGTTGGTTCTTGAACTCAATGTTGAATGACCTTTCATAGAATTTCCTTTATTCGTAATCTACTTTTGAATTGTGGAGTGAAATTCATGAACAGTATGGGATAGCGAATGCTCTATTGATTTTTCTATTGCAGTGAGAGATATGTAGTATGAGACAAGATAAGTTGGTGAGTATTATAATAAAATGAGACGTATTGGGATGAGTTAAGTAGTATGCATTGTTTATCGAGTTGTGAGTGTAGGAGAATGTCATTTTGTAGTTGTGCTTTGAAGGAGCATATTTTAGAACAAGAAATGCATAGTTGCCTTATGCAATTCCTCTTGTGACTTAATGATTTGTTTAAGAATGTACGTAATCAAATTCTATCAATGGATCCACTTCCTAATGTGAATAAGGCATTCCATCTCATATAAGTAGAAAAGTGAAAGGAACTAATAAGTCTAGTTGGTAGAAGTGTTGAATCATAAGCTTATTACTTGAACAAGGCAAAAACTAGTGAGAATGCATTGGATAAAAAGAAATCTAGAAGTACAGGTAATAGACTAATTTGTAAACACTGTCGTGGTAAAAGGACATACCATTGATTCTTGTTTCTAGCTTATTGGATATTTGGACTTGTATAAGGCAAAAATAATGTGAAAAAGGAAGAAAGGTTTAATGTCATATTGTGACACAAGACATGGTGCTGTTGTAGCTCTTGCTGATACTCTTGTTGAGTTTGCAATTGATTGTGATTATAAGAAATTGGATAAGGATCTTATACAATCTGCTTGTTAGGAGGTAATTCGAATGATATAAGGTAAAAATAATATATATGTTGCTGTTGCAAATGCGATTCATTATGTAGGTATTGTTTCTAATCCAACTTTATGTTTTAATTCTTTAAGTAATCACATGAATTGTTCGATAGTAGAAACATGGGCAACAGATCATATGACATATCATATTTCAAATTTACACAATATTTCTGTTCTTACAACACCTATACAAGTTAAACTACCTTATGGGAGGCTAATTTTTGTTAATAGAGTTAGATTTGTTAAAATTACACCTAACCTAACCATACACAATGTCCTTTATGTTCCAAAATTCACACACATTTTACTATTCGTCTATAAACCGATTCATGGCCGATAAATTGCTACACACTTTCATGTTGATGGTTACACTTTTCAAGACCTGATGATGCATTAACAAGTACTACACATACCAGTCAAATAAAAGTTGTATGTGTTAATTCCTAGTGATAATAAGATGAATTGTAACTTATATGCAGATCAGCAAAACACTAAACAATGTTGTAGTTCTCTTTCAATTTCAAATTTGTGATTGCTTGATGACCATTTAGGTCACTCTTCTATGTTAGCTTTACAACATTTGCATGGTTATAAAGATCTTAATTTGAAGACATTTGTTTTTGAAACATGTCAAATTGTAAAATTCCATAGAAGACCATTTGTTAGATCAGATAATATGTCTCAATTTTTTTTTCTTTCAATTGGCTCATGTTGATGTTTGGGGACCCTATGGTATAAATTCTTTGACTAGGGGTCGTTATTTTGTAACAATTGTGGATGATTTCTCTAAATCTACTTAGACTAACTTGATCAATTATAAGTCTTAATTTTATGATGTGTTCAAACAATCCTAGCATATGTCTCTAATCATTTTACTGTTGTACCCAAGTTTGTTCACATTAATAACAGTTTTAAATTTACTTCATTATCCTTTGAATCCGTGCTTAGTATCCTAGGGATAGTTCATCAGAAATATACTCCTTATAGCCCTCAACAAAATGGGATAGTAGAGAGAAAGCATAGACATTTGCTAGAAGTACCCTAAGCTTTAAGGTTTCATGCTTCCTTGCCTATACACTTTTGGGGAGAGTGCTAGTTAATAGATGCCTTTTTAATCAACCCTAAGCTTTAAGGTTTCACTCAATTAGAAGACTCCACATGAGATTCTCTTTGGGAAACCACCATCATATGACAACTTGAAAGTTATGAGGTATCTTTTTGTTGTGTCTAATTGTTGTCATCAAAAGGACAAATTTGATCCACATGGTTTAAAGTGTGTATTCCTAGGCTATGTGCATGGAAAAAAGGGATATAAGGTTTATTATATAGTGAACAAGGGTGTCATAGTTAGTTGAAATGTGATTTTCTTTGAACATCTCTTTCCTTTTCAAGATTCATCAAATTTGATTGATTCACCTTCTTTTCTTAGTCTACCTTCTTATTCTTATCCATCTTTTGACTCATCATATTACTTTTCTTCAATCATTTCCACATAATCCTATTTCTCCCATGTCCACTTCATCAGATTCTATTGTCTCTGACCACTTAAACACAACTTTTGACACATCCTTACTGCAATTTATAAGTTCTTCAGATTCAAGAACTATGGGTTTGCATCAATTAACTCAGATCAAGAAGGTTCTACAGTGGCTATATAACTTTGTTTGACATTAAAATAGTTGCCAATAGCCATGATCAATCTAATACAATCCATACTCACCATATTACTTCCTTATACCCTTTGTCTAATATTTCTTCTTTACATACACTACCTAAAGATTATCTTACATCTTTAGCTACCATGTAATTACTTTAAGGCTTCTAAACATGAAGAATGGATTAAAGCAATGTAGTTATAATTGGATGTTGTAAAGGCCAATAATACTTGGGATTTGACTTTGTTACTTGAGGGTAAGAAGGTGATTAGCTATAAGTAGGTCTATAAAGTTAAGTTTAGACCTAATGGTTCAATTGAGTGCTATAAAGCAAGATTAGTGGCTAAGAGTTATAACTAGAGAGAAGGTAAATATTATCATGATATGTTTTCACCCATAGCTAAGCTTAGTATTGTATGGATTTTTATTGCTATTGCTACTGCATTCGATTGGCTTCTATTTTAGATTGACATTAATAATGTGTTTTTATATGGATTCTTAAATGAAGAGATTTATATGTAGCTCCCCTAAGGTTATAACAAAGCATTACCAGGATAAGTGTATGGCATCAAACAGTCTCTTTATGGCCTTAAACAGGTGTTTCGGTAATGGAATGTTGAAATTTCTAGTTTCTTAGTACATCAAGGCTTCATTCAGTGTGTTCATGATTACTCCATGTTTACTCGTAATGCATCTAATGGTTTTATTTTGGCATTACTGCATGTTGATAAGAAGCTTCTCATGGATACTAATGTTCAACTTATTCTTAATCTTAAGTCATAGCTTTGTGATAAGTTCACTATAAAGTATCTAAGTCTTGTACGCTTCTTTCTTAGTATTGAAATTTGTCAAAGCACTTATGGTACTTTACTAAATCAGAGGAAATATATTGTAGATGTGTTGTTAGATGCAAGGTTTTCGGCGCATGTCTTGTTAGTGTACCTTTGCTTAGTACCAAGCTTAATGCAACATTTGGAGACTTATTATCTAAACCTTCCTTTTATTGACAAATTGTTGAAAAGCTGTTGTATCTGGCTTTAACACGCCCAAATCTTTTCTTTGCAGTGCACAAATTGAGTCAGTTTAGGTTAGCTCCTCGCACATCTCATTTAGCTACACTCTTTCATGTCCTAAAATATTCAAAAGGGATTGCTTCTTTAGGACTTTTCTATCCTACTTCCAATCCTTTATAGCTACTTGGTTTTTGGATTCGGATTGGGGCCCCTATCCTATTAATAAGAAATCAGTTTCTAGATATCGTATTTTTCTAGGAAAGGCTCTTGTAGCTTAGAAAACAAAGAAACAGAACACAGTGGCTACTTTTACTACTAAAGCGGAATATAGGAGTCTTGCTTTTGCAACCATAGAGATGCTATGAACATCCTATATTCTACAATTCTTGAAAGTTAAAGTGTTGCGACTAGTTTCTCTCTTTTGTGACAATAAATCAGCTTTGCGGATTGCGGCAAATCTGTGTTTGCACAACAAGTCTAAGCATATTGAAATAGATGTACATTTTACCAAGTAGCACATTGCATCAGGTTTCTTGAAGACTTTGTATACTCCTTTGCACACTCAACTTGTAGATGTCCTAACTAAATCTCTTAGTCATTCTCGATTGAAGTTCTTACTTGGCAAGTTAGGTGTTCAAGAATCCCCAACTCGAGGGGTGGATGTGAGATGTTTATATTGTACACGTGGCTTTATATTAGGACATTTTCCATTAGTTGATCGTATGACTATTGTATAGGGAATTATTAGTATAAAGCTCTTCCTATATTAGCTAGTTAATAATAACTGAATCATACTTTCGTTTAATATACTACAACATTTCCTTCTTCTCTCTATTGATGTCTGAGTGCTTCCATGGAGAATTCTTGATCGATCCTGATTTTCCATCAACACTACTCAATTTCACAATATGCACAAATTGAAAGTTGATCTGTCGTAGTTTCTCATGATAACTTGAGTAGTTTCCCTCAAAAGTTTGGTAAAAACTGATTGGGATTGTTTTTCTATTCATACATATCCACCGGCTCACCATTAAGCATTTTAAGTGGCATAAAATTTCTATTCAGTCTTTTCTTCGCCTTGGGAAAGTTAATACTTACCATGTTGTATTCCTTATGCACCAATCTGCATAGCTAGAATCGGTTTCATCCAAAGCAGCAAATCTAATGTCCTCCTTTTGCATTTTCTCTATTGTGATCATTGATTCATGGTGTATCGGCGTTCTATTTTTCTGACTAGCATTTTCTTTGCATGCAAATTTAATAAATATTTCCTAATAGAGTAGCTAAATTAAAGCTTGGTGGATGACTCCATATCATCATACTTGTTAAAATATACTTCATGGGTTTAAATTACGTGCATAGTTAAGAATATTGAAGTACCTTTTAAGCGATAATTTACCTAAGAGCTGCGGTTCCAGTTTCCCTGACATTGGTGGAAATTGGAAAAACAAAATTACGAAACTGAAACTTTTGTACAGTGGATGTGAATTTGTGTAGATCCAATTAGAGGGAATGAGATGATGGTTGAATTCCTGGACGGCCATGTCCGGTTGCCATCAATTTGTGGAGGAGTCGCTGATATCATTAATTAAATTGGCGATGATGTCCATAGATTCTCTATCAAATATTTTACTTGATTCATGTTGTAAACTTTGATATTATAGAATAAATAAACAAATAAAATTTACTAATGAAGAAGATTACATTAAAGCTCTTTCAGGCATTTGTCATGTCACTATACTGATAGGATAAATGACACAAAATGAAGGAAAAAGAAAAAAAAATAAAAAGAACTGAAAGACCAGTGAAGTTATATACTAGAAAATTAGCTACCCTGTAATCTACTAGCAAGAGAAAGTCAAATATAGGACTTAAAATCTCTTTCTCAAACATTTTAAAATTTTTTAGTAAATTATGTTGGATGTTTATTGCCATGATTTGGTACAATTGAAGATTTGTAAGAAATTCAACCGCAGTGCCACTATTTTTATGTTTTATCTTATCTTTATCTCTTATATATATATATATATATATATATATAATACTCATTTTTTTTTTTTAATCTCAGACTTATTTTAATTTGATCTCTCCTTCATTTATACTTGGCACTCTCCTATCTTGTTGCTCTAAAACCATAAACTAAAAATGTGTGACCGATTGGCATGATACAAGAGTGATATATATTTTATATATACGTAGATTTTATCAACTTATCCGTCTTCTCCGTCCGCCTAAAAGAAAACTATCACATCCTACTTATCGTCAATATCTTTAACATTTAATGAGTGTTAGTTAGTAATTTGATTAATTTGATGATGAAATTCTTTTATTATATGTTGTACTAAAACCATAAACTAAAAATGTGTTACCGATTGGCATGACATGAGAGTGATATATATATATATATATATATATATATATTATGTGCATATAGATTTTATCAACTTATCCATCTTTTCCATCCACCTAAAAGAAAAATGTCACATCCTACCGATCCTTAATATCTTTAATGTGTAATGAGCATTAGTTAGTAATTTGATGATGATATTTTTCTTTTATTATACATTGTTCTAAAACCATGCTAAAAATGTGTTATCGATTGGCATGATACGAGAGTGATATATATATATATATATATTATATGTACATATAGAATTTATCAACTTATCCATTTTTTCCATCCACCTAAAAGAAAACTGTCACATCCTATTGATCCTCATTATCTTTAATGGGCAATGAGCATTAATCAATAATTTGATTAATTTGATGATGAAATTCTTTTATCATATGAACACGATGCATATTTGTTTATTTGTTTGGAACGAGTTAATGGAGTAGTATAAATATCATTTACTTGATTAGAAAATTATAGAACGGGGTGAAAAAAATAAAATAAAATATATATTTTAAAAAATGAAAAAAAAGAAGAAATAAGGCTAAATGGAAATGCCACCGGGTTATTATTTTTTTAATATAAATTTTTGTAAAGCAATAACCAATCGTACTGTATCATAAATTATCAAAATAAGCTTATAGGCTAAAATAAAATGCTAATGCTTAGGAAATTTCTTTCACAGTATAATGTTTTATACGACAATATGAAGATGTGTATGAACCCAACTTAAACATTAGACATGGAAAGTTTATAGTTGTATAAATATCTTGTTTTCTTTCACTGTAATGGCTTTGTTAATCAAATAGAAAAAGCAGAAAAGAAAAAAAGAATGCAAGGAGAAAGCTCCAAAGTAAAGAAATAAATAATCTTAAATTATTTGTAAAATAAGAGATATTTTTTTTATTTAAAGGGTAGTTAACAAGAAGGGTAAAATGTCACATTTTAAGAGATTTGACAAAAAAAAAAGTTATATATATCTGTATATATACTTTGATATTATAGATATGATATGTATACAGTATTTTTTTTTTTTATAGAATATATAAATAGATGATGGTTAGTCAAGTTTGCCATTAATGCTTTGAAGTTGAGGCTTAATATGCTAGTAACTAAATCTAACGATTAAATGAAGTCCGCCCTTTTGAGACACGAATAAAGAAGATACAAAATAAAGTAGGAAAAAGAATGATAGATTTTTGGAATATGCATTTCACGTGGCATTAAATCCTCGTTAGTTACTTTTGAATGTTCCCATCATCTAAAAAATCAAGTTATCCCAATAAAACGCTTGATTTGTTTGAAAATGCAGCTCATCCCTAAGATCAAAGTTTACAATATTAAGCTTTTCTACCTATAAATATGGTGTGATAATCCATTTTAGTGCAATAATACAACCTACTAAAAAAAATTTTCTAGGTATATTTCGGCTTCACAGAGGCTAAATTGGAAACCATTTTGTGTTAATACCTCCTCAATAAGCAATTGAAAATGAAATATATATATATATATATAACTTAGATAATGATGGAGTATCGAACTTTGGACCTCTCACCCAAGCTTACCTCTGAAGCTTACAATCTCTCATGAGAAGAATCCTCTTTCTTAAGCTACTAAGGACAAGCTCTAATACATGGAAGAGCTATAGAAGAACTCTCTAAGGTCTTAGCTTGGACATAGTCTACTCTATTTACACTCTTACCCAATTGTCAACCTACCGAATGCCAAGGCCTATCTATTGTGTATTGAAGCCTACCTATCAAGTGTTGGAGGCTGACCTATCGACCATTGGGTCAGAGGTCCCTATACGCCAAGCTCTCCTTTTCCATCTTACTAAGCTTCAGCTTCAGCTAATCACCTAGGTAGCTTTTGACGTAGCTCAACAATAGCAATCTTAACATTAGCTCAGCTTAGTTGTAATGCCTCAAGATGTCAAAACACAAACCCATTGATAGGCTACCACCTATCTCTTACTTTTCTAATGTTTGTATTATATTTCATTTTATCCTTTGTCATATTTACCCTTTTTACTTGCACCAGGAATCTTTTTCTCACATTATCCTTTGTATAATTTTCCATTACTGTATTGTTGTCCAAAAGAACTTACTATAAATAGTTCTTTCTACTATAACCTCAAGCATCTTACACATCACTATTAATGAATGCTTTTATTCTTGCAAAATACCATTCTTTGAGTACATTCTTTGAATACATTCTTCTCATATTCTTATCTAATCTTGCCGAGTAGCTCAAAATTAGTCATGAGTAGACCTTAATATTAGCATGTGTGAAATATCAAGTGAAACACTAAGTTGTGTTGTGTTTGTTGGTATGTCATATCTTATGAATAGCTTCATGGAAGCTACTGTGTTTGCCGACCTATTCATTTCCTCTTTCCTCGATATCTCGAAGTTATATGAAATCTTATGTTGAGTGGTGAACTTCTCAAAGTTTTGTAGTGAGAATATTGAATCCTGGTATTTAGGAAGAGATTAATGATGCCAAGAGTGATGTTTATGGTCGTAGTCATGTTTAACAAACAAACTTTGTGAACTACTAATGAACAAACTTTGTGTCCTTGCTGCTATTTTTGCCAACCTAGCTATATTAATACAAAGGGTAGTTTAGATGAAGCTTGAAGAGAGAGTTGATAAACAAGACTGAGAATGATAAGGTAAGTAGTTAAGCATAGAGCACTAGAAGCTGTTAATGTGAACCTAACTCCACCCTGACATGCTAAGAGGTTTGTAAAGAGGAGACTTGATTTAGATGAAGTTGAAGGCTATGGGGAGGAGGAAGAGCAATATGATGAATTTGAAGAGTGCAAACTTTACACCTTTAAAGGAGTGTTTGACTTCTAAAATTACTAAGTCTAATGACTACTTAGATTGTGAGGAGAAGTTTGAAAAGATATTTGACTTTTATGATTACTAGAACTTGATGCGTATTCGAGCAGTTGCTTTAGAATTTTTTGGGTTTATAGCATTGTGGTGGAAGAAATTGTAGAATGTAAGTCAGTGATCTCAATGTGAAATCCAAACTTAGAATGAGATAAAGAGAGTTTTGAGGAGTAGATATGTACTCGTACATTATGAGTAAGATACCTTCCAATGTCTTCAAGAACTTAAGTAGCGTAGTCAACCTATAGATAAGTGTGTTTAAGAGTTCAGCAATTGATGATCTAATGTGATGTTAACAAGCTAGAAGTGCAGATAGTAGCCATATTCATCTCTAGACTAAGACTTGAGATTCGTAATATAGTGGAAGTGCAAAAGTTAGGAAATCTAGATGAGACCATCCGAGTAGCACAAAGGGTTGAAAGGCAGAGGAGAAATCAACTCAGACGAGTATAGAGCGGTTAACTTAGCTTGCCGAGCAGGGCTGGTATGCCTACCAACTAGGATATGACAAAGCTCAGTATAGTTTCAAGGTTAATTGTCGAGGTCAAATGACTAGTAGACTTGATGATAGCTGAAAAAAAACTAAGGTACAGGAGCCTTAAGTTAGAAAAGATCAAGGTCAAAGCTCTAGTAGGAAGACTAGAGAGAAAGTGTTTCAAGTGCCTTGATTTTGGACACTTGGTTAGTTAATGTCTGAATCGACGCATCATGACCATCAAGGGAGATAAGCCCTAGTTTGAAGTGGAGAGTCTTAATGAAGGATAGGAAGAAGAAGTAGATGTTAATCATCTGTTAGACAAATTGCAAGAATATTATGATGTCCAGATCTAACCTGAATTGGGAGAATACTACATGGTTATGCGATGATCACTCAGTACCTTTATTACCAATGAGAATGAATATAAAGAGAACCTCTTTCACATAAATTGCTAAGTGAATGGCAACCTGTGCACTGTGATCATCGATAGCGAAAGTTTTACTAATATGATAGTGTAAGGTATGGTGAAGGCTCTAAAATTGCCGACTTATTCTCATCTTCAACCATACAAGATTCATTAGCTTAATGAGAAGAGAGGACTACCTGTTACTAAACAAGTCAGAGTACTGATTACTATTAAAGATAGGTACAGGGATGAGGTATTGTGCGACATCTTACCTATGTGTACCTTATACATACTATTAGGCCGACCATGGCTCTTTGATCTTAAGGTATTCCATAATTGGCATGGGAATACTTATATGTTCTAGAAGGATAGGAAGAAGGTTGTACTAACCCTAATGAGCCCAAGAGAATTCTAGGAATTATAAGAGAAGATGTCTAGACCACTGTAAAGAAAATCGTTAGTGATTTCCCAAGCTTAATTTTTCTAGAGATGTTAAGAATGAAGAGTTTGTACTCTTATTAGTTAGAAGACTTCTTGAGTTGAAAGATGCTGAAGCATTGTTTGTCAAGGTATAGACATTACTCTAAGAATATGCTGACTTATTTCCTGTCGAGTTGTCGAAAGGTTTAAAATATGTTAAAGGTATAGAGCATTGCATCGACCTTTAGCTTGAAGCTACCTTACTTAACTAAACTACATATAGGCTTAATTCTGAGTAGCCAATTAAGCTGAAGAAACAAGTTGATAAGTTGATCGAACGTAGGTATGTCCAAGAGAGCATAAACCCTTGTGTCATACTAACTATGCTAATGCTAAAGAATGATGGCTCATGGAGAATGTACGTTGATAACCGAGCTATCAACAAGATCATTGTCAAGTATTAGTATCTAATCCCATTATTAGATGATATGCTTAATGAAACGCATGGTGTATGAATATTTTAGAAGGTTGATTTGAAGAATGGCTTCCACCAGATTCAAATGAGGCCAAGAGATGAGTGGTAGACTTCTTTTAGAATGAAAGAAAATCTATTCAAGTAGATGGTGATTAATAACTCTGATTTTAAACATATTTCATATGGTGATTTTATAGTATTTCCTTCACATTTTTTTGTTTTCTTTAAAGAAATTGATACTTAATTGAGTAAAATTTTGATTTCTAGGATCGAAAAAGAAAAAAATGAATCAAGTTTCACTTAATTTGAAGTTCAAATGAAGAAGTTATGAAGTTTTGAAGTTACACAGTCCATGTAGAGAAATTGGCCAGGGGCAGAAAGTTACACAATCTGGGGACACGGTCATGTCCCAGGTCATGTCTGGTAAAGAAAACGAAAACCTTTTGATACACTATAAAAGGACATATTAAGGGTTCAAAAGACATGAGAGACATTAGAGAAGAAGAGACATTAGAGAAGAGAAGAGACTTGAGGAGAAGGAGAAGGAGAAGGAGAAGGCGAGAACAACATCGACTTCAAGATTGGAGAGATTGTTCATAAATTAAAGAGGTTTTCCATGTTTTATTTTATGTTATTGATGGAATTCGTTTTTAAATTCATTTTGATAACTTAGAATTCGTGTATTTAGGATTATGGAACCTAGGGTTTCATGTGATTCTTGGATTAATTTATAAATTTCAATAAAGTTTCTATCTTTGCTTGATTTAGTTATGTCGTTTAATTGTTAAATATCAATATATGATATTTCTAGAATATCAATATATGATATTTCTAGAATATCAATATATGATATTTTTAGAATATCAATGATATTATGCATGTTGATTGAGAAATTACATGTCTAATTAGATCTTTACATAATTGGAGAGAATTACATGTATACTTAGAGATAAGATACATGTTTCTTCCGAAAAGTTAATTAATTGTATGGGAATTCATTATATATTAATGCAATTCTAAATTATATTACTAAGTGAAGAGATTCCAGTAAATAATTTAGAATTAGGGTTAATATGCTTGAGAAAGGTATTAACATTAATTATGAATCCCTCCAGTCAAGAATAATAGAAACCGAATTGAATATATTTTAAGCGATTACATGTTAAACTCTAGGGGAAATAATTCCTAAATACGTTGTTACTTTCTTGAAGTCGTTCTTAATTTTATCGCTTTTTCAATTTCTCAATCAAGTCTTATAATTAAGTTAGTTTGTTAATTTTAGTATTTTTAATTAATTCAAACTTTCATAATTTTCCGGTTAGATAATAAAGCTAAGGTTAATATTAGTACTCGAAGTCTCTGAAGGATCGACTCGGACTCACATCCGCTATATTAAAATCGATAGGTGCACTTGCCTGATATCAGTGATACTATTTGGGTTTATAATTACATTGAGCACCTTTATGTGACTTGTGAATCATGGTTTGAGATCCTTGATAGGAAAGTATGTTGTGGTTTATTTTGATGACATTTTCGTATATAGTACTAACCTCAACTCTCATGTCGAGCACCTAAAGTCAGTATTTGATATCCTCTAAGTTGAACAATTGTTCAGTAACTAAAAGAAATGCATGTTTTAGAAGAGCTAGGTAGTATTTCCTGGATGTGTTGTCTTTGGAGGAGGAATTAAAGGTGATAATGAAAAGTTTTAAGCTATTCTTGAATGGCCAATGCCAATTAGTGTTGTCGAAGTTAGGAGTTTTCCTGGTTTAGCTTCATCTTATCAAAGATTCATTCAGAATTTTAGTTATATAACTACCCCACTAATTGAGATTACCAGGAAGAACTCTAAATTCAAATGGTCTAAGAAAGCTTAAAATATTTTTTAAGAGATCAAATCTAAGTTAACTTCTGCCCTGGTGTTAATATTGCCTGACTTTAGCAAGGTTTTTGAGCTAGAAAGTGATGTATTCGGAGTTTTCATTAGAGCTATTCTCATGTGGCAGTGAGAAGCTCAAAGGTGCCATACTGAATTACTTAACATATGACAAGGAGTTCTATACCCTTGTGAGATCATTTCAAAACTAGCAATATTACCTACTATCCAAAGACTTTATTATCTATACGGACCATGAATCCCTTAAGCATCTTAGAAGACAACAACAACTCTCTTGATTCCATGCTAAGTGGGTTGAGTAACTAGAAACCTTTTGCTATGTCATCAAGTATAAGCATCTCGGGAAGTTCCAATATTATAGCCTATGCCCTTTCCCATCGACATGTTCTTATCACGACATTATAGGCTAGAATACTTGGGTTTGGTACCCTACCTAATCAATATGAACATGATTTGTACTTTAGACCCTTAGTGGCTAAGTGTAACATTAAAAGAGTAGTGGATAGGTTCCATCTAAGCCAAGGATTTTGATGAAGGGAAAGCATGTCTATATGCCAAGTAATTTTACCAGGGAATTACTTGTTTGAGAAGCTCATGCTTAGGGCTTAGTCGGCCATTTTGGAGAGAAAAGGACTACCAAGCTATTGAAAGAACATTTCTATTGGCTTAAATGATGAAGGATGTATACAAGGTTCTTTTACATTACGAGGTATGCAAGCAAGCTAAAAGAAAAAATGAACCACATGGAGAATATACACCTCTACCCATACTTGAATGGCCATAGACTGATCTAAGCATCGATTTCATGCTTGGCCTACCAAAAACACCTTGGAAACATGATTCTATTATGGTAGTAGTCGATTAGATTAGCAAAATGAGCTACTTCATCCCTTACCTCAAAACTAATGATGCTTTATTTATTCCTAACCTTTTTTTGTAGGAGGTCATACAACTTCATGGTTTCCCAAGAAGTATTGTATTAGATTGCGATTCTAAGTTTACAAGCTTCTTTTGGCAAATGCTATGGAAGAAGCTCAACAATAAGCTCATGTTCAATGCTTCTTGCCATCCATAGATAGATGGCTAAATAGAGGTTATGAATAGAATAGTAGCTAACCTCTTTCGAGCTACTGTTGAAAGGAATCTACATGATTGGGATTTATGCCTGCCTATCATCGAGTTTGCTTACAATCGCCCCACTCATAGTTTGATAGGAAGGTCACCTTTTGAGGTTGTTTATGAACTTTACCTAAACTTATCATTGGATATGATTACCAGCTCGACCTCTCAAAGAGAAAGTTAGTTAGGTCTTTAGAAACTACATTAGAAAGTTACCAAGGAAGTCCAAGTAGAAGGCGAATTATTTATAGCTTAAGAGACCTTATATGGATTTACCTTAACAAGGAGCGGTTCCTAAGGAAGAGAACAAACAAGTTATCTGCCAAGTCGAATAGCCTTTTCAAGATCCTTCGATGTATCAATAATAATGGCTATAAGTTCGAATGATGTGTCTTCAAGGTTATACACACAGAGAGGCACCATAACGAACAAAAATAAGAAAATAAAATGGAGGGTTTAGCAAATCCATAAGCTATCTAGCTAGATATGATACACTAACAAGATCCTATATGGCCTATGACTTACCGAATGTAATGCACTAGTCTGAGTGATAAGGTTGCTCGCCATGTTCCTTACTAAAGGGATTGATAAGAATAGGTAGAGGAGAGTTTTCCAAGAGAAAAGTCTTAAGTGTTTTTCATTAATGTGTTAAGTCTAGCTAAAACCCTATACATGTGCTCTATTTATACATAGTAGCAAACTTGTAAATAAAAAACACTAAAAGGATGCCCTAGTGGCATCATGTAATGCAAAACAAACATGAGGTTAATTTAAGGAAAATACAATAAAAAGGAAGTCTAAATAATATAAGAAAAAATAAATGATTAAATGAGATGTTTGGGTGAAGAGTAGACAAGCTAGTCTTCAACATTTAGTGGGGTTGGTACCTCGCATCCTATCATAGAACTACCCGAAGGATACGAAGTGTCTCTAACTTTCAACGTTACCTACCAGACTCCCTATGTGCCAAAAGAAGAAGACGATCAAGATTGAGGGCAAATCTTCAACAAACTTGAGAAGTTGATGGAGTGTCAACCCTTGGACCTCTCACCCAAGCTCACTTCTAAGGCTTATAATATCTCATGAGAAGGATCCTATCTTCTCAACCTACTGAAGATGAGCTCTAATACATTTAAGTGCTATAGAAGAACTCCCTAAGGCCCTAGCTTAGATACACTTTACTCTATTCGGACTCTTACCCAATTGCCAACCTATCGAATGCTAAGGCTTATCTGTTAAATATCGAAGCCTACCTACCAAGTGTCAAAGTCAACCTACCGAGCACCGAGTTAGAGGTCCATGTATGCCGAGCTCTCCTTTTCCATACTACCAAGCTGTAGTTTCACCCAATCACCTTGGCAACTTTCAGTGCAACTCAATAATAGTAACCCCAACATCAACTTAGTTCAACCACAATGCCCCATGATCCTAAGACACGAACCCATTGATAAGCCATTACTTATCCTTTACTTTTCTAATATTTGTACTATATTTCTTTTTATCCTTTGTCATATTTATCTTTGTAGCTTGTACCAGGAATATTCTTCTCACATCATCCTTTATGTAATTTTCCATTACTGTATTGTTTCCTTAAATGATTTACTACAAATAGTCATTTTTACTATAACTACAAGCATCTTACACATAATTGTTAATGAATACTCTTATTCTTGCAAGACACCATTCTCTGATTATATTCTTCTCACAATCTTATCTAATCTTAATGAGTAACTTGAGATTAGTAGTGAATAGACTTTAGTATTAGCATGTGTGTTATAGTAAGTGTAATACTAAGTTGTATTGTATTCATTGATATATTATATCCTACAAGTAACTTCACGGAAGTTATTGTATTTGCTAACCTATTCATTTCCTCTTTCCTCGATATCTTGAAGGATACACTTTGTTACTATCTGCTATGATAAGCCATAGTGATTAACTGAGATGCTAGGCACATCAAATGATGATGTTATCTATTGTGTTTTCTGTTAAAAGTTACAACAACTACCAAAACTTGTTTTACACCACCAATAACTTTAAAAAGCCTCCTTCTAAATCAAGAAAAAATGAGACGTAACTTGTTGTTTAATGGCTCTTATTATGAGCACACTAGTTTATAAGGTTATCAATTCTCCATTCACAAAGTAAAGTGATACTTTTAACATTTTTGATATTGTGTTCTTAATCTTTACCAAGATTCATTTTTTAAAATATGGTATGTTTATCCCTATATTCTTCGGTGTATATGGCCTGCTTAGGATTCTATTTACTACGACCTCTAAAATAGCAAGACCTCCTTTGTGTTCCTTCTTTATTTACAATTTCTTCCTATAAGCTATTTAAAGTAATGCCTAAACCATTACCATTCATAATTTTGTTCTCTATTTCTTTTTCTTTTCTTTTCTTTTTTTTTTTGGTATGTTCATCAACGGTAGATCCTGGAGAGATCAATTCATCCAACCATGGTAATTTGCAGCAACTATTGCAGCACAAAAGTGGCCAACAAGACGGAAAGTAATATGGAAACATATGATGGAATTGTTAGGTAGTGGTTTGGTCGAGAAAATCATGGATGTTGTTGCATTATTCATAATGTTAGTGCTCCATTTTATCATTCTATGATATATGTTTTTTAAATTTGGAGAGGCGAATTTTGATGCGAATTAATATTGAATATCCATTGAATTAGTTCATGCGGTCACTCCTTTAAACTTCGTAATGCAAATGCCCCATCCGTGAAGTTTCATTCTCAACTCTTATGGCTTAATTAAGTATCTCATTTGGTTACTGTAAATCAGATCGTGTAAAACTCACCCCAAATCAGATCATGTAAAAATCACCCCATATGATGGTGTGAGTATCACAATATATTACAAAGGTGCCTTCCTCAACAAGATGATCATTTGAATTCAGTCCCCATCAAAGAGCCGAACTTAGGTAAACATGTCAACAAGTGTTGATGCAATTCCAATGCTTCTCAATGACTTACTGGCTTATGCCCCTTCATCGGATATGAAAGAAGATGCCATCAATTATAATATGAAGGTGAAGTCCCATACTTTTATCCATTCGGATCAGTGGTTCATCATAAATAATGAAGTTGAATCATTATATTTATTATACCAATTACCATTTGTGGTATCATTAAGAACCTTTTATGTTATTTTCTTAATTACTTAAATTTGTTCTATCAAAATCATAATAAGTGCGAGGATGAATATTAATTACTAGAAAGTTCATTGTTTTTGTTTGGCACGTGCTGTTGAATGATGAGTAAATTTTTGCATGACAAGAACAATAGTTTTCCAATTGTTCATTTTTGTTCATAGCTTTCTCAAGTTAAATTTATCGTTTTTTTGTCACGAAATATTGTGTTCCAACAACAATGGCAAAGATTCAACATTAATTTGATCGATTTTTTTTATGTTTCACTCAAGCTTAAATCTTAATTGTTTATTTGAGCTTTTTATATTAATAAATTGTAAGGTTGGAACTAAATTAATTCAAGACGACAAAGTATAGTACTGAGTTCAAGCATAAACTTGACTTAAAACTGCTTAAAATGTTAACCTCATTTGCACTTCATTTATCTTTAAAAAGAAAAAATCTACTCTTCCTTTAGGTAAAATATTATAACTGGAATGAGGATCTTAAATAAAAAATATGGATTTAATGTAAAATTAGACTATTATAATGGAATAGAAGAATTCTTATGTAAATTATGTAATACATTACAATTTGGACCAATGAATTTTTGGAATTAAACAAAAGTAGGATAAATTTGAAACCATAAATTTAATTTTTTTTATAATTTGTTATGTAAAAATATTAACAAAAGTATATTTAAGGTGGGCAAGGGGGCGGGGTAAGTGCGGGAGGGGTTGGGGGTAGGGAAGAGAAGAAAGAGAAAAAGATTCCTTGATTAATACTAATTACGAGAAATAGATTTTTAAATGAGTTAGATCAATAAAATGTTGCTTTAAGATAACACGAACCCTATCATGCATCACTATAAATTACATAAAGCATTGCTATAAATTTATATTATTTAAATAAGTTAATTTATTATCTATACCTTGTAAATTTATGGTTAGGGAATGAAGTAATATGTTACTAATTGAAACTCGAACTTTGAACTTTGGGATATGACATAGCACTTAGTGATAGCCTAATTATACGTAAGAAATATACCCAATGGAGTATTTAAAGTAGTTTTATTTGCATGAGACAATGCTATTGTGTGTCAATATACAAATATATATTATTGAGTTGGTTAGTATAAGAATGTATATATTTTAGTAATTTTTGGTACATGTAATTTACATATTAATTTGGAGTAAATTAAGGAAATGACTTCTAACTAATCGATAGTAATTAAAATACTATAAAAGAAGTGGTAGTACATTTAGACTATAAAAAACAAATCAACAGTAGCCATCTTCATTAAATGTGACCACCTGGAATAGTAAAAATGGACATGACCAAATACATTATTCATATTGTTGATAGTCAGTTTTTGTTCAACTTACACTTATCTTTTCGTCGATCGAGAAGCTAGGTAATCAAATCTCTTGGCATTCACACTCTATAGAAGATACTTGGCACTTATGTCGACTAGAAGAAACACTCTTGGTTTGAATTCAAATCTATAGCTCAAATAATTATCATAAGCACAGTTATATTTTATAACCGCTTGCTATCCCTATATATTAAGGGAGATGTCAAGTCAAGAGCTCTCTACGTATCTTAACAATTACCTCAACAACTATCTTAGACACAATAATTGTCTATAAATACTAGAAAGAAACTCTGTAAGAGCTCTCGAACACTTCTCCTTCTCATACTTACTATACTAAATTACCATTCTAACTTAGGCATCAGAGTAGCCGCACCAGATTGGCCCTAGTACCAAGTACTTTACTCTCTTTTACAAGACTATTTCTTGACCTCAAAATTCACCAACAACATTTGGCACCGTCTGTGTTTCTCTAAACACGACTACATGGCTAGAGCTAGGATGACATGAAGTGCAGGTGTTAGCAATTCCTCTCAACAACGTAAAGGAGGGAGTTGGCTTACTGATGAACAATGATTGGCTCGACTCGAGCAACTCTATCTCGATTTAGCCAAAGAAAATTCCAAGCTAAACAAAAAACATGAACAAATCCTTGACCTTCTCCATAAAATTTTTCACCCGAATCAGGAAAAGGAGCATAGTAATGATGATGGCAACAGTACCGATGATACCATTTATTCACCTGAATTGCGAAAAAAGTAAATTGAGGTTCCAACGTGACCCACAACTCCTACTTTCAAAAAGATTGATAAGGGTAAGCAACTACAATATGTGTATCATGTGGGACCCTCGATGTTAGTTCACCCGTTTTAGCCACCAAATCAAGAAATGTCCTTTTGTCCTAAAGATTTTAGAAGAAGTAATACCTCAGCATGTTAAGCTGCCTCAATTTGAAACATATGATGGGACGAAGGACCTCGAAGACCACTTGGAATACTACCGAACATTGGCCAAGTTGCATGGTTTAAGCGACATAGTGGCCTGTCAAACCTTTCCCTTAACCATGAGGAATGCAGCCAACACATGGTTCAAACACCTGAAACCAAATACCATATCATGTTTTGATGAACCAGCAGAAGTGCACCTTGAACACTTCCTTACTAGCAAGCTTCCTGTTAAGGACTCTTCAATTCTAAACACCATTAAACAAAAGTCCGATAAGTCAATAAGAGATTATTTGGCCAGATTAATAGTCGAGATGGTCCAAATCCTAAAACTAGATATGAGTGTAGCCTTTAATATTGTAATTGATGGAGTCAAGCCTCATAGAGACTTTTTTATGTCTCACAAAGAACAAGTTGAAAACTTTCGCTAAGTTTAAAGCTAAAGCTACCTCATACATCTAATAGAAAGACAACATAAAGGTACGACGAGAGGTTGATCAAAGCAGAAGAGATGGAAAGAATGACAAACAGAAAAATGCTAAGGATAAACTTGGCACTAACAACGACAACGGCTCAGACGTGAGAAGAAGAGACCGAGGATCCTGACATTCTCATCTCATACGCTCGTCAATCGTCCAATCTCAAATATTTTCATGGAGGTTCGTAGGGAGAGAGGTGTCCTCTAATGGTCGGAAAGGATGCAAGGAAATCCCTCAAGAAGAAATTCAAACAAGTATTGCGACTTCCACTGTGACAAGGGTCACAATATGGATGAGTAAATTCAACTTAAGAATGCAATTAAAGATGCAATACAATACGGGTACTTGCACAAATTTTTGGCGCATGATGCCAAGAGAATCGAAAGACCATCTTAGGGGAGAAGATAAGAACATGAGAATGACACTCTGCTAAAAATGGTTGTGAGAGATGCAAGCGATGTTAATCCCAATAGAGCACCCAACGAAGTAATTAATACAACTTTTAGTAGACCTAGTATAAGGTAATTGAGTTCTTCGAACTCAGTTAACACTAGGAATCACGTTTGCAATATTTACAAAAAGAACGTCAAAATTGATAATATAATATCTTTTGGGGAAGAGGATTTTGAGGGCATACAAAGGCCACACGACGATGTACTTGTCATCAACACGAGAGTTGCCAACTTTGAAGTCAAGAAGATTCTCGTTGACATGGGAAGTTCAGCCGATATCATTTTTAAGCATGCTTTCGATCAAATGAGGTCCGAGATCAAAGTGCAATTGCGGTCTTACAAGTATGACCTCTATGCCTTCGATAATCAACCCATCCAAGTAGTAGGAGTTATCTCTTTGCAGATATAGATCGGCAATGAAGAGCATGTTGTAGAGGACAAAGTTGATTTTTCTCATCGTTAAATATTGGTCCCCTTAAAACATATAATGAGATAGTTATGCCAACATTTATTTGGCATCGTCCCTTTAATGACACATTTAAAAGCTAAGTTTTCCACTCCCATAGGGGGTTGGTGTGTGCAGAGGGGATCGGCAATTGGTACGCTCTTTATATATAAAAGCTTTGAGGCGAGAGGAAGTATTTCAGGTTGAGACCTGCTCGGAAGGAATGTTAGTTGGCATAGAGAATGTTGAGAATGATACATAGGAAATACCTTTAGGAAATGATCTCGAGAAGATGATAAGGATAGGAAAACCCATATTAGCTGATGTCCAGCAAAGTTTGATTGACTTCCTACAAGATAATGTTGACATGTTCGCATGGTTACCATCAGACATGCTTAATATTCTGATAGACGTTATAGTGCATAAGCTCTAAATTGATCCGAATGTAAAGGTGGTCCAACAGAAAAAGGGACATTTTGCCCTGGAGAGATAAGTGGCAATAGAAGAAAAGGTTTAGAAATTGTTGACCGTGGGATTTATCCAAGAAGAGCCTTATTTGACTTGGCTAGCAAATTATTTGCTAGTCAAGAAGTCTAACAGTAAATGGCAAATGTGTATAGACTTCACAAATCTCAATAAGACTTGTTTCCCACTGCTAAAAATCGATTAGATGGTAGATGTAACCACAGGACATGCATTACTTTCTTTATGGATGCTTTCTTCGGTTACAATCAAATCAAGATAGACAAGGTCAATGAAGTCCATACATCTTTCGTTACCAATTTTGGAACTTACTGTTATACGGTGATGCCCTTCGGGCTGAAGAATATTGGTGCCACATACTAGAGATTAGTAACGAAGATGTTTAAATCTTAGATCCATATGAATGTTGAAGTATATGTGGATGACATGATTCTGAAGAGCATTAAGGAAGATTATCATCTCGCTGATTTGGAGGAGACGTTTACCACATTAAGGAGATATAGCATGAAACTCAACCAATAAAAGTGCATTTATAGCACAACATCAGGAAAATTTCTTAGGGTATGTGGTCATCCAATGTGACATCGAGGCCAATTAAAAAAAGATTGAAGCCATAAAGAATATGAAGTCACCTCACACAGTCAAGGAGGTATAGGAACTCACCAGGCAAATTGCCGCCCTCAATAGATTCTATCGAGCAGTGCAGATAGGTGCATAGAATTCTTCAAAATTTTGAAGAATCTGAGGAAATTCAATTGGACCGACGATTGTGAAAGAGCTTTCAATGAGCTCAAGGAATTTCTTGTATCGCCATCGATACTCTTGATACCCATTCCTAGAGAAAATTTATACTATATTGTTAGTCAGTTGCTAAGAACTTTCCTCTATATTGGTCCAAATTGATGGCAAAGATCATTAACCCGTTTATTACGTGAGTTATGTTCTATAAGGGCCAAAGTTTCGGTACACAAAGATAGAAAAATTTGTATTGGTAGTAGTTCTCTCGGCAAGAAAATTGAAGCTATACTTTGAAGCTCACCAGATTATTATCCTCATCGATCAACCATTGCGATAAGCATTGTAGAGACTCGATTCTTCCGAGAGGATGATGAAATATGCCTTAAAGCTTAGTACTTATGGTGTACAATATAAACCCAAAACAGCACTAAAGGCCTAAGTATTGGCGAATTTTCTAGCTGAATTCATAAGGGATGAAGACTATGGAGATTGTTGAGAAATCTATTTAGTTTCTTTATGTCGACAGTTCTTCGGCACGAGAAGGGAGTAGTGCAGGCCTGGTTCTTCAAGGTCCCCATAATATCAGTTCATTACGCTCTGAAATTTGGATTCCTAACCAGTAACAATAAAGCACGGTACAAAGCTTTAATTGCAGGATTGAAACTAGCTAAAGAAATTGGTGTCGAGAAACTTGAAATGTTTTCTGATTCCTAGCTAGTGGTAAATCAAGTCACCGGAAGTTATGCAGCAAGAGAAGAAGAGGTGAGCAAATACCTATTGGTGGTATAAATGCTCGCAGAAGAATTCCTATCTTTCTCAATTCACAAAATTCTGAGCAATAACAAAAAGGAAGAGCGAAGATTGACTTATTAGGTTGCGAACTACATGCTGATGAATGGTCAGCTGTATAAGCGGAGTATATCCCAACCCTATCTTCAATGCCATTCCCCAAGGGATACCTAGAAGGTATTATCTAAACTTTATGGTGGCATATGCAGTAATCATGTGAAGGCACAAACACTGTATATTCAAGCACTGTGATTCGGCTATTATTGGCCGACTATGAAAAAAGATGCAAAGGACGTTGTCTAGCAGTGTCCACAATGCCAAAAGCATGAGTTACCGAGTAAAGCACTTGCAAGTGATTTATGTAGCCTAACCAATCCTTGGCCTTTGCCTAGTAAGGGCCAGATATTCTCAGACTCTTTCCCAAGTTTACTGCCTAGCGACAATTCGTCATTGTCGCTATAGACTACTTTACCAAATGGACTGAAGCCAAGGCTGTAGCAAAGATCATGGAGTAGAAAGTAAAAGCTTTCGTCTTCAACTCCATCATATCTAGATTTGGAGTTCCCTACACAATAATTACAGATAACGGCCTATAGTTTGACAACAACAAGTTCCGAAAATTTTTGCAAAAGCACAGCATTTAGCTGAACCATACGTTTATAGCGTACCCTCAGACAAATGGATAAATCGAAGCCATAAACAAGATCATATTGCACAGCCTGAAACAAAAAGTGGATCAAGTCAGAGGGAAGTGGGCTAACAAACTACTGAATGTCCTATAGGGATATGGAACCATTCACAGAGCCTCAATAGGAGAGATACCATTTAAGTTGGCCTGTAACATTGAAGGCATGTTACTGATTGAGTTGGACTTACCTAATCTTCATACATATAATTTTGACGTTATGCTTAATCAAGTCGGATTGATAACGAATCTGGACACTATTGAGGAAATCTGAGACATTGCAAAAGCCAAGGTTGTGGCATACTAGCATAGAGCAGCAAGACACTACAATTAGAAAGTGAAGTACAAAGTTTTCTAACCCTGAGATTTGGTTTGCCACAAGATGGAAGCACTAGGCATGCGAGCAATTAGGGAAAGCTCAGTGTGAATTGGGAGGATCTTGTCAGGATTTGGGAAGTCGTTGGCAAGGGGGCTTATCGACTAAAAAGGTTGGATGGTTCCATCATTTCGTGAGCTTAGAATGCTAATAATCTAAAATTTTATTTCAATTAATGTTGGACGATTTTTTCCGTCACTCATCTGGCTGCAGCTAACGTACTTGTAATATTCATTTATGACAATTATATATTTGATGTCTTTGTAATTGGGTTATAATTGCTGAATTGATGAGTTCTAGGCTGCATGGCAAATAGATTGATCTAAGTTCTAGCCTAACGTGGTAGAAGAACTATACAAATTAATTATATGGTCGAGTAATGCGGCTAGTCCACACCTTAAACAGTTAATGGATGGTATAAAAATGGGTGTGTAAAATAAAACATATCGAGGAAAAATGGGTGTGTGAAATAAAACATGCCAAAGAAAAATGGGCATGTGAAATAAAATATATCGAGGAAAAATAGACCTATGAAATAAAACAAGCATAGAAGCGATGGGCTTGTGATATGAAACAAGCCGAAGTATATCAGGGCATGTGATTGAAAACATGTCGAGAAACAAATGGAGTAATTTAAAGTATGTCGACAAAATGTGAGTGTGAAACATCATGCAATAACCATACGAATCATGAAAGCACAATTACATGAAATGTCATAAGCATTCGGCATTGCCTTGATTATATTCTAATCACTAATTACACCAAAATGCAATAAGCTAACACAATAAGTTCTACAGCTTATTCTCAGATTTAGAAGTAAATTTTAATCTTTGGCTAGGGCTTCCTTGGTAGTTGGGTTCTCGGAGTGGCCAATTTCCTCAACATTAGCTTCGTTGTCATTATCATTTGCACTCTTGGCACTAGTCTCATTGCCTTCATCTTCATCGGCACTACTATCTTTGTCGTCAACGTCGGCAAAATCAAGAAACGAGAGATCATAATCAAGATGAAGCTTCAACACCTCCTCCCTTGTCGCTTGAACCGCCTCCAACAACTTCTTGTATAGAAGCCTCTCATATTGCCAACTGGGAGTAACTATATTGAGAGCCTCTTTAATTAAAGGTCCCTTCTTCATAGCCTCCTGCAATTCGACCACACAGCTCTCTAAGTTCAAGTTGTTAGTCTTCATCTCCTTTATCTACATCTTGAGCTTATCTTCATCATCACTCATCGTGCAAATAGTCTGGCTAAGGCCCCGGTACTCTTCCTTCTTCTTCTACAGCTCTTCTTTTAGGCTTTCAAACTTTTTGTACTCTTCTTCCATTCTATCCTTCATACTAGAGACTTCATCGACGATAAGGTCATGTGCCAATTTTTCATCTACAAGTTCTTCCTTAAGCTTTCTCCCCTCCATCTCAGCCTTAATCCTTACATTCTTGGCAACAGCAGTTTGGGCTTTTGATGCATTGTACGCATCCTCAATCTTCTACAGCAAATTCAATTATTATAATCAAGAATTATTGGATATTACTTGGATATAACTGAAGATATTACCTTCTTTACCTCTCTGTTGATCTCGTCTAAGGCTGTAAGAATATGGTTACTCATTTGAAAAAAAAAAAATATGTTAGTTACTCGGACAAGCTCGATAATTAAAAGCAATGTTTATGAATACTAACATCATACAATTTGGTTATGGCATGAGCCTTATTGCAACTACTGGCCCTGTTGACATCCTTCTTGGTGATATCTTTGTCTTTCGAAAGAATGACTCATTTCATTAAAGTCAAAGATTTCGTCTTATCTCCTAAGGCAGAGTTAGTATCCAAAATCTGATGGCTCCAGTAAGGGATAAAGTACTTGCTGACCTCTCTGTTTAGCTCGAATTCGGTGTTACCGATGTCAAAGGCTTTAGCATACATTGCCTCCTTCACTTGTTCATCCAAGCCCTTAGATTTCTTGATAGGCAGTTGGCTAGTAAGTTCCTTCCTTGGTCTATTTTCACCACTCGGATCAATCGTAATCCCCAGCGATGAGCCTTTTGTAGCAACAACATTATCATCCTCCACTTCGGCGTATGTCTCTCGACACTCGCCACTGCTCAGCTTAATGGAAGTTTAAATAATCACGACCGGAGGCTCCTTAGAATGAACCTCAGTCAGCTATATATTCTCAATCTCCTTCATTCTCTCAGTAGGACGAGAGATCTGTGCAACTATCTACTTTACTGCAACTTCCTTTACTGGTCTCTTTACAACAGTAGGCCATATGGTAGTTTTTGAAGTAGTCCCCCTCTTAGTAGCCTTAGATTTCTTAGCCTTAGCTTAAGCTTATAGCTTTGCAGGATTTACCTCTTCAGTACCCATATCTATAAGACGAGTAAACCAGTTAATATAAACATAGGAAAATATGTACTTACATTTTCTGTACTGAACAAGACTCAAACATCACTATTCTCCCCCCAAGTCTCGAGAATGGCTTTCTTCATAGCTATACTTGGTACGGTGGTAATACATCAACGTAGCTTCTTTTTCAGAAAATATTGGTTCGCCATTTTCATAATGCCATATAATTCTCTTGGCATCTCAGAAGAACATTTTGTTTCTCCTTCTCTCCTAAATCTTCTTTGTTGCTGCTACATCATTCAGCATTAGATCTACATCTTTTGTATGTATCGACTCAATCCATTGGGTTCAGAAGTCTAAATCCTCATCGGATACTATTGACATGAACTTATCATGCTACCTGTGAATCTTAGATTCTAACCCATCCATAAACTTATGCCTATACTTTATAGTAGTGAAGTACCATCCGTCAGGCTGCTTACGGATAGTATAAAAGAATTTAAACAGCTAAGGTATAGCCCTGACCTCAACTTTTTCACATAATATCTCAAAAGCAGCTAGAAGCCAATATGTGTTAGTTGAGAACATACTTGGTGCAACTCTAAAATAGTTGAAGAAGCCCTGAACAAAAGCTAAGAAAGGAAAGTATAAACTAAAATTCAAATACTTTAGGTATATATGGAATTCGCATTCCCGTGGAAACCATACTCTCTCCTCATCTCTCGGCCTCCTCAAGTTCCATGTTCTTGGAAAATCTCGCCAATACTAATTGTACTTTATGATGAGAACTTTGTCAACGGAACTGGCAGTCCCTTCAGGAGAATCACGAAAGTAAGCTATTATATTGTACAGATATTTTGTTGAGGACCTACCTTCCTTATCTTCACGATAATTATCCATAGAAAGCTCATTAATCCGAGCATGTTTATCCTAACTTAACTCAATAATATCGACCGAACCACCAGATGAATACGCTTCCTCGCTCCTATTTTGGGTGGGGGGTGGAGGGGGGTTTGGAAGAGTGGCCTCAGTTTCTATTGCCTCAGAATCGAATAAAATAAGTCGATGAGTAACTTTGTGAACCATACCTGGACATTTGTATAGAATGAAATAATAGAAGTTAAAGAATCAGATTTTGAAGATTGGAAAACAAATGAAAATTTTAGGTATAACCAAAGGAGTAAAATCTGATTATGAACAGTGCCTTATATATGGATAATCCGTTCTCGTAACTGCAAATCTGCTTTTGAAAGTATTGATGTGCTGATATGATATTCCCATGGATTGTTGATGCATATCTCATGACGGAAATCTAACGACTGAAAAGTTTTTAACAGTTATTAGGCCTATAACAAAATGATGGCCTAGGTGACAGATGTTGTGCCTATAGCTTTTTGGTTTTCCAAACGGGTAAGAGATTTCAAATGGTGACGTTTCAGCTGGGATATGATCCATCCTACTTCCCATGTTACCTGACATATATCTAAAGAGTCTCCCCCCACTCAGCCTCTGCCACAATATATATATATATATAACTCCCTTTGTCGTCTATTCGAATTCGAGAGTTGAGGGACAAATGTTGATAGTCAGTTTTCGCTCAATTTACACTCATCCTTTCATCAACTGAGAATCCGAGTAATCAAATCTCTCGGCATTCGCACTTTGTAGAAGACACTTGGTACTTATGCCGAATAAAAGAAATGCTCTTGGTTTGAATTTAAATCTATAGCATGAACAGTTATCATAAGCACGGTTATATTTTACAACCGCTTACTATCCCTATATATTAGGGAATTTTAAGTCAAGAGCTCTCTACGTGTCTTAAATATAGGATGTAAGTAGGTTAGATGTCAAATTGAGCTTTGGACACCTATACATGACTTGTGGATTAGAGATTTAAACAAATATATTTTCCTTTATATAGGGAAGAAGACCTAGGAATTTTTAATTAATCTAAATAAGGCATGTACAACGTGAGAAAAGAAGGAAAATTCCTAAACTTGTTCATCATAAAATCCAATCCATAATATTTCCACATATACTTTGTGTCGTTTGGTATCAAGAGGAGATAGTTTGCAATATTCTTGTATTTAGATTTTTATAAGAGCCACTCCAGAAAGGAAGGTTGATTTAAAATATCAAATCAATGGTGTTAATTTCTAAAGATTTAAGGTAAGTATTATTATTATTTTCTTTTTCTAGTTAAATAGTAATTCTTGTTTTAGTGGATGATCGTGTTAATTCTTTCATTGATAACTTGATCTAAATGATAATAAGAAATTACGAGATACATTTTTTGGTATTTTGTTGATCACCTTTGCCATTATGTTCGAAATGGACCAGACTAACGAGTTTCATTATATAACGGTACCTTAGGAATAAATTATTTGAGTAGTGAAATAACAATATAACTAAAATGCTCTATATAACTATATTAGTTATTATTTATTGGAAATGCACAATCCATACTTTGATGATTAATGAGCCCTTAAAGATAGAATATTTGAGCTATAAAATTTATAGTTTGACATGAAATAATACTTGGAGATGATGCATATTCATTGAATATATCTTACATGTTAAATATGTGCATGTCAATTAGCATAAAACATAATATGCATAAGATATACTTGACATGTATTAAATCCTTAATGATCGTTGACAAAAATTTCTTTGCTAAATATATGGTATTTTCTATGATTAATCATAGCAACTCTTGGTCATAATTCATTGGCTAGCAAAATGATGAAGAATCTCACTTTGGACACATGCGTTAAGAATAATATTAAAAAAAAAAAATAGAAGATGACTACATGTAAAACTCATGCGTAATTTCTCCAGCAAATAGCTCTCCTATAAATACATTATCCTTATTTCCATGGAGCCTTTTTTTTTTTCCTTAAAGAAAGAGGTCATAGACATTAGGAATGTTCAACAAATGGTAGCCTGACATGAAACCTGACTAGACTTATGCAAAGTGCTACTTGACTAAGCCGATCGACCCGTCATGTTCGACTAACAGTGGCTGGAGCTTCAGCATGGGTAATGTGATTTTCACTCTTAAACTTGTTAATTTGGCTAAAAAATATTAAACGACGGTCATTAATTATCAAAGTTTGTATCTTAAGGTTCTTTTTTGTGTAGATTAATGTGGTAGTTTTATTTTGATGAAATTACTAGTGGAAATATATTATCCTTAAGAAATTGACCTAGTACCAAGAATATTTAGTAATTTTTTCTTTTAAAAAAATACTAGACAATGTGAACAAATTATAAAACTTGGTTTTCACTTGATTTATAGAAAATATACCCTCATCATGACTTTTCTAATACTTAAACATGACTTTATGGATGAAAACCATATTTCTTTAAGACTACAATGGCATACTTCATATAATATTAGATTAATTAAACAAAAAGCTACTTAAGGTACAACTTATATATATATATATATATATATAGAGTATTCCTTTATGTATACATCCCTCTATATGTTGACTTATTTAATATGATAATAAAATAGTAATGTTTATGTACATTTATTTATTGATAATATTTATGTACATGATAATATAGTATTCTTTTATAGTAATTTTTTAAGGTTATGTACATTTATTTATTGATTTATTATAAATGCATCAATTATAATAAATAATGTAAGGATATAATCTAAATATATATATAATTACATATATGTATAATCCTTTTAAGTGCTATCTTATTAAATACATATACATTTTATTCCTCAAACATTTTATCTATACCACTTATATATATATTTATATATATACACATATGTATATACATATTTTGTATTAAAATATCTTACGTAGAGTATGTGCCAAATTAGTTTAGAGAGGAAATAATTGAATGTAGGTCAAAGTATGGTGTTTTAGTATGACTGTAATGTATATAGTTGAATTAGAATGAAATCTAGAGGATGTTTTCATTGAGAACTATAACCAGCTTGAATCAAAGTATAAATGAGATTATAGGGTAAATTTTACACTAAAAACTTATTCAAGAACTAAATTAGTGAATATTTATTTTGATTTATAACCAAGTTAGAGCTTAAAGAATAGGTTGAAGGATATTTTAAGAACTTCTAAGTAAGCTAAACCCGAGAGATGCTTCAAAGAACAATTCAAAAGATGAATCAGTGATTAACTTAGGAAAGAATTAATATCAAATGACCTTAAAGCTTGAATACTTAGATAAGATAACTCCCCAAACTTAAGTTAATGAGATAATAAATAAGAATATTAGTATATTAAAGCCCGTACAACAAGTAATTTAAGTCCAAAATCAAATCAAATGTATTCGAAGCCCTAAAATCATTCAACATTTTAAATTATAGAATTATCCCCAATCACACTTAATAGCAGCGATACCAAAAAATGAAGAAAAATTAAATTCTTTTACATATTAAAATCTATTATGTACTTTAGTCTTCTAGTTTAACAACTAAGTCATATAGCTATAAGTCATACTATTTAGAAATTATTCCATCACAATATTCATACCTCCCTTAAAGGTACATAATGCTAGAATTTCTAATTAATTTACATTAACATGTCCAAATAACATCCCAATCATTTCATATATACTAAGGAAATCTTTAATGAACTTAGGGTATTTTTGCTATGGAATGAAGAATTGAAGGTTTTTGATAATATTCAGAAGAAGTGAGCATTTGATTTTAGATAAAAAAAAAAAAAAACTTGTTTACAAGCTAGTTATTGATGTTAAGGGCCTAAACTCCACACTTTTCTACTAAAACTTCATATTTTTCTACTTGAACTATACACATTTTCCACTTAAATGTCCTAATATAAGTGTTGAATTGGGGTTTTTACTATTATTCTATTTGTGTATGAGAATGCTTGTTGATGCTAAAATGGAGCAATTTGTGATTTACAAAGGCAATTAAGCCAGTTAGAAGCTTGGTTAGATCCTAGGTTGGTTTCAGGTGTATAATTTGGGGTTCATCTGTTATGTATGTAAAGTGAATTCTTATCATCTTTAAATATATAATGAGTTATATAGTGAAATATGGTATAAATTGGCAACACAATAAGTGTTGAACAAGTACTTTGATTAAGCTCCTTAATTTGGAATTGCTAAGAGATGGTAAGTAAGGTGGATTTTGTATCACTCATGGAATGGTTAGTTGGCTAGAAGGTAAGTTAGAGGCTACATTAGGAAGATCCTATATAATAGAGGGGAGTCAGAAACTAGGTCCAAGGTTACCTTGGATGAAACTTATTCTAAAGAAGAACATCAAAACCCTAAATCTTATATGTTAGTAAGTTATTTATTTGGTTTATATACAACATATAATTAACTTGACCACCATATACTCTATGTTTAGGTGAAATGTTAGAGGAGGAGCCTCAATGAGAAGCTTAAAGTTTGGCATTACTCAAAATGACCCTAGTAAGTGGATACTTATATGTTAAGAGTAGATTATATGTGTTCATCTAACTTACTAACATACCAGACTATAGTTGATTTGTTGTGCCTGTATATAAGTGTGACTAGTTAATTGATGAGTTATAGAGTAATTCATGACCTCTTTGGTGTATGTTGTTGGATGAAGCATACTTGGCTATCGAATTTGATGATTATAGATTATGTTGTTGCATGGTTATGATTATTGACTAAGATCTGTACTAACTTAGATAAGAAGCTAAATACCAACTAATAACTCTACCCCCTAAGGTGTTCACTTAAATGAACCTGATAATGAGGTTTTAGAGATAAAAACATAAATGAAATGAAGTAAAGCCTTAGCTAATAAATAGATGAGTAAGCTTGCTTGGTATTGTTTGGTTTTTCTTGATATGTGGTTAATGCATTCATGACATAAAATGAAAAGGGCCTATGATTTAAGTTTTTTAAAACTGGGATTTCACTTAGCTATCTTTTATTTTAGAAACCTAGATTTTGTTAAGCAAATTTTTTAGTTTCTAAAAAATTAGTTTTGTAAAGTAAACAACTTGGTATATAAAAACTAGTTTTTGACCATATAGAAGTTGCATAGTTTTCGCTAGGTTAAGTTCTTTTTTTAAGTACTTGTATAATTTAGTTTTGATTCCTAAGAATGCTGACTAATTCGCTAAGCATAGGCTTAAGCTAAGGCTAGGCTAGGATATCGTTATCGATGCATGTCACATGTATTAATACAGCTGGCATTTGCTACTTTGCATTGTTTGGCTAGTATAAAAAGTATCTTAACTAAATCAATGGATTGCTTATATGTTTGTGATATATTCTACTTGTATTGTTATTTGTTATCTACTCTGACTTAGCTTATAGTAAGCTAAGGGGATAAGTTGTCTCATCCTTAAGTCAAGAAAGGAGATTGGATAAAACATCACACTAGACGAGCAAGAAGACTTTAGAGTACCTAGTGGAGTGGTTTATCTTGAGAAGGATCAAGTAGTCACAAGATTTGGAATCAGTTTTGGAAAGTATCACTTCAAGAAGTATCAATAAGAGGAATATCTCACTAAGTTGGATGTAACTTAACCCCTTATAGTTTCTTTTACAAGTTATCTAAAAGCTGGGATTTGGGCTAGGACTAGAATATAGAGCATTTTAGCTAGTAGAGTAATAGACAAGTAAAAATAGGATGATAATGCATCAAGCTAGATGATAATTTTATAATAGATATCGAATAGAAGTATTTGAAATTTGTGTACCTAATCTCATTATTTGATAAGCGACACTAATTCTCTATGGTTCTTATGGACTATGAAACAATGAGTACCTTATATTTCAAGTTAAATTAATAGATTATGTATTAAAAGCTATAGTAATTAATCACATAGAGTCTTGCAATCTCCGATTTGCAAAACAGTTTTTGTATCATGAGTGTACACATGATATGAAGATTTTTTATGATCTTACTGGGCCCCTTTTAAGGTTGTTACCGATGGGGCATTAGTCAACCCAAAAGGCATACCTAAGAACTCAAATTGTCCATACCTTATCATAAAGGCAGTCTCTTGCATGTCTTCTTCCTTAATCCTCAACTAGTGATAATCAAATCGTAAATCAATATTAGCAAACACTTAAGCTCCTTATAACTGATTAAACAAGTCATCAATTATGGAAGTAGGTACTTGTTCTTGATCATGATCTATTCATTTCTTGGTAATCTATATAAAGTCTTATACTACCATCCTTCTTCTTGAAAAACAAAATCGGAGCTACTTTGTAATCTATATAATAAATCCTTTCTCTAGTAACTCTTACAATTGCTTTTTCCACTCTACCAACTCAGATAGAGCCATTCTATACATATACTTTGAGATAAGAGTCGTTTCAAGCGCTAAGTCAATGCAAAACTCGATCTCCCTCCTAGGAGGTAACCCTGGTAGTTCATTTATAAACACTTCAGCATACTTATTCACTAGGTAACCCTGGTAGTTCATTTATAAACACTTCAGCATACTTATTCACTACATGTGTTTGCTTCAATCTCATTGGTTCTTAATTCTCCAAAGACATCACTGCCAAAACTCCTTTATCTCATAACTCATAAGTAGGTAACCTCAGTAGCCTTTAAGCATCTAGCTTAAATCTAATCTCACTCCGATCATGTCAAGTCAAATGTACTATCATGTTAGAACAATCAATAACAACCTGATACTTCTCCAATTAATCCATTCCTAAAATAACATCAAACTCAAACATGTTTAAAACTAAGAAGTTTGCAAGCAAAACCTTACCTTTAACCTTTACGTTAACCTTTCTACAAATCTTGTCGAAGGCTTTCCTAACTCCCAAGGGTGTACAAACATTAAGAGATCCATTCATAAACTCAGGAGATAAACTAGAAGCATGTACAAACAAATAAAAGATGCATGAATTCATAGCATCGGTATCGAACAAAGCATATGCACTATAAGAGTAGACAAGTAGCATACTTATAGTAGTGTCCTTATTAGGTAAGTCTTGGTTCTATTGATGAAGTGCAAACACTCTAGTTAGGTCCTTCTATATTAGTCCATCTGTCTACTATTTCTCAGTTTGTGCTCTGGCTAGAGGCTTAATAGCCTGCTAAAACACCTTAGACTATCCCCCTATAAGTCTCTTAGTACATTCTACAGTAATTGACCCCTTTGTGTATGGATATGACAAAAAGTTGGTGGTATTGATTTGTTAGTGCAATTTCTACTAAAATGGCCCATCTTGCCATAGGAAAAGTAAGCACCTACCAACTATCTTCAAGCCCTTATCTCATGAGGTCCATAGCACTTGGGGCACTAGATAGTTAGAGGAACTTATGCTAGAAGAGTTGGTGGTAGAATCCTAATTTGAACAAGAAGGAGTGCCTTACTCGTCACTTTAGTCATCACTTATGGCTTCTTCCAATTATGTTAAACTACCCCTCCTATAGTGGCCCTTTATCCTATCATAGAGCTAGATCAACAAGCCAATGTGTACTTTTTCTTCCTTAAATTCTTTTCCATGTGCTTCGCCTTCATAACATTCTCCACATAAGTTTCCAACTGAAATGCATCAACTGCACTCTACAACTCTAGCTTTAGGCTACTCAGAAACTTACGGGCCCTAGCCCCATCTACTCTCATTACAAATGGCCAAAACCTGAATAAATGGCTCATCTTAGCCTCATACTCCTCTATAATCCTACGACCCTATTGATAGCTGAAGTAAGCATCCTGCAACCGATCTCTTATGTTGATGGGGAAGATCTTAGGATAGAACAGATTCTTGAATTCTTCCTAAGTGAGCAACCCTTCCATCCTCTTAGGCTCACTAGCCCCCCATGCAGTAGCAACCCCTTGCAACTTATAAGCAACATAATCTACCTTCTTCCCATCCAACACATGAAAAGATGTGAAAGCATTCTCCAAATTCTCCATCACTTTATTTGTAGCCAAAAATTCCTCCCCTTTAGGATTGAAGTCATTAACCTACTAGGCAAACTTATCCAAATTGATAATTCTCTCTCAGGGTGTAGTTTGCTAAGCTAGCACTCAATAAGATAATTCATCGTCTTTAGAAGTATAATGGTAGTGTGAGGAGCCTAACCCTACCTAGTTTGATCCCCTTGGTCTTTAATGTCTCCTTGAGAATCTAAACTAATCTGCACTCCAGTACCCCTTAGACGAGATGGTCTAGGAGGAAAAGCATCTCATGAGGTATCCTGTTCCCCCAATGGAAAAGGAACTTACGCCAATTATATGTTTAGATGACATACTATAAGGAAAGAACAAAAAACAACAAATAACACAAGGAAATGACCCGGAGAAGTAGTACCAAAGAGAATAGATTAATTACTAATCCAATAAAAGATTAATTAGAATGATGTCATACGATAGTAAAAGTAATCCATTAATAATCACAAACTAAGCTTCAAAGCATAACTCTTATAAATTTCCAACTTCATAGTATAGGCACTTCATTTTTACCACCCTTTTATTTTAAATTCTATTCTTATTTTCTTATTTTAGGCCAGGTTTAAATATATATATATATATAACATATTTAAAAATTCAAAAAAGTAACAAAATTGAAAAAAATACAAAAAAAATTGAAAATTTGAAAAAAATACAAAGTGTTAGAAATTTTTATGTCAAGTTAGTTAGTTGTTTAGAGTCCAATCAAGTAATAATAAAATATAAATGCAATTTAATAAAATTTGAGTTTTTTTATAAAATTGAGATTCATTAGAAAAATATAATTTTGAAAAGTCTAGTAAAAATTTTGAGCTTATGAGAGTGGATTTTTGTTCACTTTAAAATTTGAATTTGAAAATAATTTTAACTAAACTAATTAAAATTAAGACTTGAAATTTATTAAATTAAAATTGTGTTGAAAATAGTATGTATATTTCAAGTCATTTTAAAACAAGTTAGAGTAATTTGGCCATGGGTTTGGAAATAAATATTAAAGTAAGGCTAAGATTTAAAAAGATTAAGTACATGCGAAAGGCATTTTATGGTTAGAAAAACCAATAGCCTAGTTAGTAAGGCATTGTATTTATGTAAGAGTGTTTATGGGTCTAACTCTTATTAAGAATAAGATTAAATTTTTTTTTTTTTTTGCAATGTTTTAGCAGTTGTATTAGTTAAGTTTCATTTATTTACTTGTTTAGTAGTATTTACATACTTCCTTTTTTATATTGATTTTATCTATTTTTATGTAGGTCTTTGGTTTTAATTATTAGTATTGTCAATTTTCTATGTTTTTCTTAACATACACATCTTATAAAAATTAGTTTTATTTAAAGTCGCTTAATTATTTCATGTGCATAGATGCTAATATTGGTTTTTCTTGCTAGTGTTATATCATTAGCTCATAGTTTTTTATTTACATATTTTGTATGTTCAACATAAAAAATCATGTTTTGGAAAATGACACAGTTTTTAGGAGAAATTACATTTTTTGAGTTAAAATTTCATTTTTTAGATAAAATCATATCTTTTAGATAAAGTCATGCTTTGTTTAGATAAAATCACATTTGTTTAGATAAAATTGCATTTTAGGATACAATTGCATATCTTTAGGATAAAAATCACATCTAGATTGTATATCGTAGGGGATTTGAGTAAAAATTGCATTGTTTTTCATTTACATTTTTTGAATTAGACAGTTGGGGATTTTTAGTAAATTTTTTTTTACACTTAATTAGTTTTTCATAAAAAAATATTTAATTAGTATTTTTCTGTAATTAGACATCTTTTCCATTATTTAGATAACTATTCTATGGTTTAAACATCTTTTTCATAGTTTAGATATTTATTCTATGATTTAGACATATTTTCTATGATTTAAGCGTCTTTTTCATGACTTAGACGTCTTTTTCATGGCTTAAGTATTTTTTCTGTTGTTTAGATATTTTTTCTATGATTTATATATTTTAGGCATATTTTTTACATAAATTGCATGTTTCATGAAAAATTGCATTTAAATACTTTGGGATTTTTCTAAAAATTTTATCACGTAGAAAACTTTTTTCTTTAAATGAAAATTTGAATTGGTATTTTTTTTGTTAGGAATTTCCAAAATTAGACAATAAAAATTAAGGTTTCTTTTTAAGATTTTTCTTAATAAAAACAAAATAGCTAAAAATCTAAATGTGGCTCATCTTCAAAAATAAAATTTGTTAACCTATTAAAGCTTTTCTAAAAATGAGATCTTAATCAATTTGATCCCAATTAGCAGATACGTAGACACCTCAAAGAAGCAATAAAATTTGTAAATATTTTGTTTTCTTTTTATTTTTAGTAAAATTTCGTAATAAAAAAATTACAAAATTCATTTTTATGCATTTTAACATTTTTGCATGTTTTCATATTTTTAGAAAAATTCCAAAAATAAAGACCCATTAATTATTTCTCTTAATTTTTACATGGTGATTTTTATCTTAATAGGTTAGCCTCTAAACTCATTTCTCAAGTTAAAGTTTTTGAAAAAATATTTTTTAGAAAATTTGTGGACTAATTGCTAAATTAAGGTTTTTTGAAACCGTAATTTATCTTTTTACCAGTTTTCACTAGTTAGTGACTCTAAACCAATTTTTTAAAACTATTTTCCTAAACAATTTTTTAAAGGAAAATATTTTTCTTTAATTGTATGTTGAGTAATCTAAATTAAGTAAACTAGGGTTAATATAGATTAAATTAAGGAAAACCGAAATAGAATTCAACACATAAGTCACTTCTTAACCACTCTATGGTCATCAACTTATTTAACTACAAGGTTCATTCCATAGTATGTCTAGAATCAAATGCCTAAAATTCTTATATCGGCCTACCTAAATATACGGTTGACACATCACCATAAATCATCGCAGCTCTAATCATCATAAAAGTATAAATACTTAACACCTTCCTCCTCCCAGTTATCATCTGCAAAAGGCTCTTCATAAATAAGATACTCATTAGCCCCTATACTTGAAAAGAAATAAAGAATGAACCGAACCTTAATACAGATGCATAAGCATACATGAATGCCAAACTAAGTAAAACACATGCAGATAATGCAAGTTGTAACAAGGATAAAGTAAGCAATAGATTAATTACCTTTAGGCCAACAACAAATAAAGGGGTACCCATGACCCCTTCACTTCATGATTTTTGTCTACATAGATAGGTAGATATAAATATACGTTTTCCTTTAAGTCTTTTACGCTTGAGTCTAGAGTTTAGAGACCATAAATCATAAAATTTTAGCTGTATTGTCCCATATGAAAGTCTATTAGGGAATCTCAGCATATGATCAACAATTGTTCCTCTAAGGATCTGCTACTATAGGCCCTTAAAGCGAGTGAGTCAAGTATAACCAGCAACTAATTGATTTAGATTGAATATAAATTAGTTCGATTCGCTTACTAAGTCCTAACAATCACAAGAAACAACCAATAAGCAAGCACTACGTACTTAAGAAACGAAGCAATTAACATCCATCAACTTGTTCAAAAGCAAGAGAATTTAAGTAGTAGACCTAAAATAATATGGTCAACTTAGATCTTATGCTCCTAAACCAAGTATTCAAAGACAAAGTCCTTTTCTATTCAGTTTATAACTCCTAATAGGTTTTCTAGCTAGTCTCTATTGATGACACTTAGTTTTAACATCATATCACTCATTTAACTCCAACTTATGGTTTCTAGAGTAGAGATGAATGTTTTTTCTCTTAAGCCAAGTAAAGGAATCACTTGTAATCACTTCTTAAACTCTAGGGTTTAGGTTAAATATCAAATCTTTTGGAAGAATGGAGACTAGATAAGGAGTTGGTCATGATGATAGAGGAATTTCACTCCTGACTACAACTTAGCACTTTGCATGTCGAGCTAACCTGCTTGGTCGAGGTCCATGGTGTAACTTGTCTTGATGACCTAAGAGTCTTTATACTTGGCCAATTTAACTGCCCAAAAAACCTAGCTGGCCTACTCAAATACTTTGAATTTAAAATGAGGTATGAATAGTAAGAGGATCCATACAACTTAACTGCACAACTACCCATTACTCCATATCTTTAGGCATATGCACAAATTAATAAATTGCTATACAGTCTACAATTAAGGATTAACAAGTACTACAGTTATCAAACAAATGCCTATAAATATGGAGGCGTAGACACTGTAAGAACTTTCTACACTATTTGAATGCCTACTCTACTACTCAGTCTCGTATCTAAACACTAACTTAGGCATTGAAGTGGTTAAATCATACTAACCTTGACCACTACACCAACCCACCCTTCCATCCTTCCCTCCCTCCCTCCCTCCCTATAGCTTAACTTTCTTTCTTTTATAGGATTTAAGCCACATAATATTCTCAACCAACAATATTTTGGCATCATCTGTTCTAACCCTTTCTTCCCATGGCTAAGACTTGTATGACCAAGAGTATAGGTGCTAGCACTTATCCCTAGCACCATCAAGGTAGGTAGCGAAGAGTAGGCATCTTAATGAAGGTTAGATTAGAGTAACTTTGTGCTAAGTTATCCAAAGAAAATCAAGAGTTATCTAAGAAGAATGACAAAATTTTAAACCTTATTTAGAGAAATAATGTGCCAACTCATAATATAAAGTACGGCGATGATAGTGTTGAAGATCTTGAAAATTCAGTCCACTTACCCAAATTACCAAGAAAGTAGGTCGGAGCAATATATGGAATTTCAACCCTTACACTCTAAGTGAACAAAGGAAAAAAACCATAGCAGGCACCATATCGGGCCATCGTATGTTAGCACACCTGCTATGACCACTCGATAGTTTATGATCAATAAGAGCCCTTTTGTTCCCAAAATCTTAGAGGAAGTCATACCACAACATGTTAAATTGCCACAATTTAAGACATATAATGAAACAAAGGACTTGAAGGACCACCTTAAATATTATCATACTCTTACCAAGTTGCACAGCTTGAGTGAAACTGTGGCATGTCAAGCATTTCCTTCTACCTTAAGAAATGCCGCAAGCACCTAGTTCAAGCATTTGAAGCCTAACACTATATAATGCTTTGATGATATGGTAAAAGTGTTCCTATAGCACTTTCTTGTAAATAAGCTCCCAATTAAGGACTCATCTATCCTTGACACTATTAAATAAAAGTCTGATGAGTCCATAAGAGATTATTTAGCTTGTTTATGGCCGAGATGGTTCAAATTATAGAACTGGCTATGAGCATTGCCCTGAATGTAGTCTTTGATGGAGTTAAGCCACATGGGGATTTTTTCAAATCTTTGCCTATGAACAAGCCAAAGACCTTTATGGAGTTTAAGGCTAAAGCCACATCTTATATTCGACATAAGGATAACAATAAAGCTTAGAGTGAGGCTGATTAGAACAAGAGCAATCGAGATGATGATAAAAAAAAGAAGAGTTTAAAGGATCTTCTTGGTGGACCTGATGGCCAACTTTTAGGAAGAAGTAGTAGAGAAAGGAAGGGGTTGCTTATCCTAACTTATTCAATTCATACTCCTCTCAAATATCCAATATTTGATATATTAATAGAAGTGCAAAACCACAGGGTGTTGCAATAGCCTGAATGTATGAGGGGAAACCCATTGCATAGAAATTCAAACAAATAATGTTATTTTCATTGCAATAAAAGCCATAACACTAATGAATCCATCTAACTTAAAAATGCAATTGAAGATGAGAACTAACAAGGGTATTTCAATAAGTTCTTAGCTCATAATGCTAAGAATATTAAGTAGCCAACCCAACAATAAAGGGATGAGCATGATAATGGAGATCAACCTCCTTAGTCCAGAAGAGAAGCAATGGAAGGAGGGTAAAAATGTGAAGGTCAACAATTCCATCTCTTTCATAGAGAAGGATTTCGAAGGTATACAAAGGCCCCATAATGACACACTAGTAATCAATGGAAGAATTGTTAACTTCGAGGTTAAGAAGATTCTCGTTAACAGAAGTAGTTTAGCAAATATTAACTTTCAATATGCCTTTGACCAAATGAAGCCAAAGATCAAAGCACAATCAAGATCTTATGACTATGAATTACATATTTTCAACAACTAATGTGTACGTATGGCTAAAGTAATCTCCCTTTCGATCTGGATAGGTGATGATGAAAATGTGGTAAAGGATAAGGTGGATTTCCTTGGTGTTAAATGCTGGTTTCTGTACAATATGATTATGAGCTGATCATGTCAACATTTGTTTGGCATGGTACCATCAATGGCACATCTTCAAGCAAAATTTCCAACCCTCACTGGAGTTAGGTTATGTAAAAGAGATTAACAATTGGCTTAATCATTGTCTCTGAGAACCCTTAAGCATGAGGAAGTGTTTCATATCGAGGTCAATCTGGAAAGGAAACCTAACAATGTAGACAATGCCTAAGAAGAGGTTGAGGAAATTCAACTTAGGGATAATCTAGAAAAGACAACTAAGATAAGGAAACCATTATTGGTAAAAATCCAACAAGACTTGATCAAGTGCCTTCAGGATAACGCCGACGTCTTTGTATAGACTTGTTTAGATATGTTGGGCATCCCGAGAGAAGTCATAATACATAGGTTGCAAATGGATCTCAATGCAAAAGTTGTGCAATAAAAGAAGAGGCATTTTATCCTTGAGCGGCAAGTAGCAATCAAAGAGGAGATTTGGAAATTACTTAAGGTAGATTTCATTAGGGAAGAACCTTATCTAACCTAACTAGCAAACTACATGCTAGTCAAAAAGTCAAATGGCAAATGGCACATGTGCATCAACTTTACTGGCCTGAATAAGGCTTACGTAAGGATTGCTTCCCCTTGTTGACGATTGATCAGATGGTTGATTCAATTATTGGGCATACCTTGCTCTCTTTCATAAATGCATACTCCAACTATAACAAAATCAAGATGGAGACGGAAGATGAGATACACACATAATTTATTACGAACTTAGGGACATATTGCTATATAGTCATGCCCTTTAGACTAAAGAATGTTGGCCCAACCTATCAAAGACTCATAACAAAGATGTTAAAGCCTCAATTCCACCACAATGTCAAATATATGTTGATGTTATGATAGTTAAGGGCAAAGAAAAAGGCTAGCATCTTGCTAATCTTCGTGAAACATTCGACATGTTAAGGAGGTTTAACATGAGACTCAATCCACATAAAGGTGTTTTTAGGCCTACCTCAGGCAAATTCTTATGGTCATGGTGACTCAATCCGGCATTGAAGCAAACCGTAGGAAGATTGATGCAATAAGGAATATGAAGCTCCTAAGTGCTATTAAGGAAATTCAAGAGTTGATAAAATGGATTACTTCCTTAAATAGATTTGTTTCGAAAAGTGCAAATAGATGCATAGAGTATTTTAAATTTTTAAAGAATCCAAAAGAGTTTTAATGGACTAATGAATTGAGGTTGTATTCAAAGAAATGAAAGGATTTTTGGCATCACCATCAGTACTTCTGATGCTTATTCTTAAGGAAGATATGTTCTTATATCTATCAATTTGTTGTCGAAATCTTTCATGTATCTTCATTCGAATAGAGGGAAAAGAGCATAGGCCAATATATTATGTAAAACATGTGGCAAGGCCCAAAGCAAAGATATACCAAGATTGAGAAGTTTGTCCTAGCCATAAGGATATCAAGAAGGAAGTTGAAACCATATTTTAAAGCTCATCAAATCATAGTTCATATTGATTAACTACTATTGTAAGTCTTGCAATAATCTGATACCTCGAGAAGAATAATAAATATGCGTTGGAGTTAAGTACTTATGGCGTATAGTACAAGCCTAAAAAAACATTAAAAGCTCAAGTCTTGGCAAATTTTGCTGCTAAATTCATCAGGGGTGAGGATAGTATTGATATGGTTAAGAAACCTACTTAGAATTTATATGTGGATGGTCTCTCTACAAGGGAAGGAAGCAGTACGGGCCTCATTTTGTGAGGGCCGCATAATGTGAAAATTCAATGTACATTAAAGTTTGGATTCCTAATTAGTAATAATGAGGTAGAAAATTAAGCTCTGATTGCTGAGCTAAAGTTGGCAAGGGAAGTTAGAGTCAAGAAAGTTGAGCTCTTTTCAGATTCACAGCTGATCATGAATCAAGTAAAGGGAAACCACGCAACAAAAGAAGAATTAATGATCAAGTACTTGTTTATAGTACGAATGCTTGTGGAAGAATTTCAATCTTTTATAATTGAAAAGATCCCTAGAGCTCGGAATATCACCATTGAAAAACTGTCAAAATTAGTTAGCACATTACTCCTTAATTTGATTGATAAGCTCTTTTGTTGAATATCTGCCCAACAAGGGTTTAGGATTGATTGGACAAAACTATGAAGTACAACCTTGCCTAAAAGAGAAGCCATGGATGGACCTAATTATTGAGTATCTAAGGTATGGGGTTCTACTTATAGTTAAAATAGAAGCTTGAAGGCTTTTATACCAAGCCGTGAATTATACATTGATTGATGATGACTTATATAAATGTAGTTTTTTCGACCTTATCTCCATTGTCTTGCACCAAGAGATGCTTAGCAAGTCCTTTTTTATTTGCACGGGTGTGTGTGTAGTAACCAAGTGAAGGCCTAGACTTTGTACTTTTAGACATTGAGGCTCGGCTATTATTGGATAACTATGAAGTATGATGCTAAGATTGCAGTACAACAATGCCTATAATGTTAGAAGCATGAGGTATTGAGCCATACACCCTTTACTAAATTGCATAGTTTGAGTAGCCTATAGCCTTTCGCCCAATGGGGATTGGATATACTCAAACCATTTCCTAAAGCTACTACATGATGATAACTCAAAATAGTCATAGTGGATTATTTTACTAAATGGGTGAAAGCTGAGTCAATAGTAAAGATTATTGAGCAAAAGATTGAGTCATTTGTCTCTAACTTTATTCTATCAAGATTCGTAGTCCCTTTCATGGTAATGACCAACAATGGTCTACAGTTCGATAATGACAAGTTTCGAGCTTTTTTTTTGAAAAGTACACCATTTAATTGAACCATACTTTGGTAGCTCATCCCTAAACGAATGTACAAGTGGAGGCCATCAACAAGACTATTTTTTACAGTTTGAAGAGAATAGTCAATCAAGTGAAGGGCAAGTGGGCTAACGAGTCGCCCAACATTTTATAAGGGTATAGAACCACTTATAGGACCTCAATAAGAGAAACATCATTTAGGCTAGCTTTTGAATCAAAGGCTATTTTACTAATTAAGTTAAAGTTGCCCAACTTAAGAATATATAAGTTTGATGTTATGGTAAACCTAGTCAATCTGACGACTAATTTGGATACAATCAAAGAGATAAGGGACATTACAAAGGCAAGGGTTGCCCCTTATCAACATAAGACAGTAAGATATTACAATCAAAAGGTGTAGCATAATTCAACTTGGAGACTTGATTTGTATGAAATTAAAAGCAACAAGTGTGAGAGATAACCAGGGCAAACTTGGTGCAAATTAAGAGGACTTAGTAAGGGTTCGAAAAGTCGTAGGCAATGGGGCCTATTAATTAGAAAGATTAGATGGATAAGCTATTCCTCATATATAGAATGCCTAGAACCTTAAGTTGTATTTCAAGTAATTGATTCATGTTACCTATAATGTTATGAGATTGCATTTGTCGTTTCCTCTAATATTATGTAAGGCAATAGCTTAGCCTTTATCAATGTGAAGTATTTTTTTCTTCTCAATTTGTTGCATACATTTTTTATTCCTGATCTAACTACGATTAATAAGAAATAGAGCTCTAGCTTGAATGGAAAACGAACTATAACTTATAAAGTTCCAACCTATTTTGGTTAATGAGCTTAATATTAATTGTCAAATAAGCCTAATTCTCTCTAAGAAGAGCTTTAATCTAACATGGCTAATGAGCTAAAAATTACCTTTAACAAGTACAAGCTCTGTTCGATAAACGAATTCTATCCTATAAAATAAGTTCAAATATTACACGATTAATGGACCTTTTTTTTTTCTAAATATGTTTACAAATAAATAGACAACTTAGATGCATATGAAATAAAACGTGTCATAAACTGAAAAAGTCATATATAAATAAGAGTTCTATTACAAACCAAAATTTTGGCATCTCAACCTAAGCAAATATCTACAAATATTCAGAAAATTAACAATCTAATTGAGTTTAGAGGACGTTTTGTTTCACAAGGTTGGTAGGGCTAAGGTCTTGCTTGGCTAAGCTTTCTGAGACCTTCATGGAGTTGGGATTCTTATTAGCATTAGATACTTTAGCTAGAGAATTGGAGGCTTGGTTTCTCTCATTAGTGGTTTCTTTTGCGGTGATTCCATTACTACAGAGGCTTTTGCATTGGCCAATTGATTATCCTCTTACCCTTTACCTTCAACCCCTTCCTCATCACTAACTTATTCTTCATCATCATTATCGGTACCATCATTCTCATGTCAGCAAAATCAAGAAAAAGGAGTTTTTAGTTAAGGTAGATCTTTAAAATCTCTACCTTAGCCAATTAAAGCCCTTTTAGAAACTTTTTACGAAACAATTTCTCGTATTATCAACTTAGAGTAACTATCCAGAGTACGTCATCTACAGAGGGTTTGGCCTTTGGAGCTTTTTCTAGCTCAACACTGCATGCACTAAGCTTGTTGTTTTTTAGCTCTAAATCCTTCATTTAGGCCCTTAGCTTATGCTCTTCCTCACTCATTGAGGCAATTTTTTCCCTAGACTCTAGCACTTCTCCTTTCTATCTTGGAGCCAATCCTTTAACTCTTCAGTCTCCTTGAAAAGCCTAGCATTTTTGGTCTTTAAGCTTAACACCTTATCGACCACTCAATAGTGAGCCAATTTCTTGATAGCAAGCATTTCCAACAACTTTTGGGCTTCCATTTGGACCTTTATTCTAGCATTTTTGGCCATTATTAGCTATGCTTTGGAGGAGTTGTAGGCCTCCTCCACTTTCTACAACAAAACTTTAAAGTAATGAACTAGTTGGCTCTTGACTACATGAGTAAGTGAAGGATGGTAAGATGTACCTTCCTCATTTCCTCCTTAGCTTCATCAATGTCCATTAAGACGTAACTACTAATCTATAATGAACTAAAAAGTCAATAGCAAGATAAAAGATGTAAGACAAGACAAATCACAAGCTTACATCATGCAAGGAAGATGTAATTGCTCCATTACATCATGAAGAAATAAGAAACATGTGGAATATGTTGCATCTCCAACCAAGTGGCACCACTAGCAATTAGAAAATACCCATATCCAATTGTCTTGCAATTCAAAGGAAACAAGACCAAAGATTTCCTAAGATGTATAAGGATCTTCATGCAAGAATTCATAAGTACGAGAGATGTAATCAAGATATCTTAATAAATTCAACTGACCTAAGAAAATAAAAGCTTACTGAGTAAGAAAATTTTGACATTTTCTTTTAATAGCCCCACCACTAAACCATTTAGACCACATATTTGTCTATAACATTCACTACAACATCCTTATCCTTCATTTTCTTTCTCATATTCAATTGAATAACCAACCATCTCCCAACCAACATTGAAGGCCTACCATCGAGTTCTTTAATTCTCTAGGAATCAACATCAAGAAGGTAAGATTCGACCCTTTAACAAACAACTTTGTTCATATTTTTTGTTGATAAAGACATCCATTAACCTATTTCTTCATATTTAGGAACAACTTCAAGGATTCAAGATTAGATTCTTCAACTTTGAAGGAAACAAGAACCCTTTGGTTTGGTTCTATATCAAACCTAACATTTTTTTCAAAAAGAAAAAGAGCTTTTACTAAATCAAAATATTTTAGTGGTACATTAGTTTTGATTCAATTGCCAAGTCTTTACCAAAGAAAGAAATCCTTTCAAAAACAACTTTCTCCTTATTTACTTCACGAAAGAAAAGTTGATGAAATAAGATTTAAGATTTGAAGCAATTTTACCACTTGATAAAAGAATAAGATGATATGAATTAAGACAAGTGAATAAATCAATGCTTTAAAAAATCTTATATGTCATGTCTGAATGATTTCCCATGACTTATACCATGATTTGGGATATAAGGATGTATCTCCAAATTTTATGAATCATGGATTTGATTATATGAGTCATGGACATATATGATATAACCTTGCTTTGATTTTGACCTATCTTTACATTACCATAATGATTTAAACCTTATTTAAGGATAAAGAGACCCTTATACGAGGATAAGAATCATATATGAACATACGGACCATTCAAACTATGAACAAGAACAATTTGGACTTGATATGATAAAAGACTACTTAAACATAACATGACTCAACAAATAAAAGACTCCTTAAGACTTTGAACTGTAATAAATAGAAATCAAAAAGGAAAAACTTCACTAAAAACTTTCTAACAAATTGGTTGTCATTTACTTTTCATTATATTCTTCTAGGTGGTCTTGATTCAGATTTACCCAAGGACTATTATGATGATTGAGGAAGAATGGATAAGTCAGATGAGTATCACTTGCTTGAGTATGGGTTAGTTACACCTTAATATATATATATTTTTAACTGCCTTTGTATAAAGTATTTGGGAAGCGTATGTGCTTGATTTACTTGTCAAGATACTTAAAGTTATTTCTGATAACATAAGTTGATTATTGTGATGTAATGTTATTCATATGCTTATCTGCTCTTTTGTTTGATCACAAAGTGAATGAATTCTAAGCATATTGCAACCTAAACGATAAAGTGATCATGCATAGTATTCTGTATAATTCTATTATTTGCCACCACTATCATATAGGGAATGAAAAGGCTAAAAACTTCCCCATCTATTGCAAACTTAGTGAATTTAAGGTTAGTCATGCATTATATGAGGTTTTGTCCATTTCTTTTGTTTTGAGCTTACATACATTTGGAGTCCAATTAGAGATTTGACCAGTCCTTAATCATTTGGTGGTCAAGGAAGGCATTCATTTCTTAATAATATTTCACTTAAGCCTTCATGGGATGGATTAAGAGATTCTTCTCTTGTAACTTATGAGATCGGCCTTAATGAATATTTCATTTGGTTCTCTTAGCTAACCAAAAACATCCTTCTTCTTAGGATATAAACTTTGATTAAGGATTAACGTTTTTCTTTGGTTATCTTAGATAATCAAGAGATTAGTTCTCTCATGGTAGGTCAGAGAGAATGTGACCCATTTAGTTCTCTTTAGACTAATCAAAGGGCATTTTCTGTTGATCACTATGTTAACATAAGTAAATGTTCAATTGAAAATATGATTTTGTAGCTATTGAGTTATGTTAGCCAAAGATTTTATGCTAATAAGACATGTACGTTTATTTGGATCCTTGGACACTGGTAGAGAATAAAGAAGTTAAAAAAAATAAAAAATATAGAAAAATTAAAAAAAAATAGGAAATTCAAAAAGAGATAAAAATGAAAAATAAAAAAAATAAGGAAAATAAAATCTTTTTATTTTTTAAATTTTTAGGAAAAAAAATTACTTTTAGGAACATAGTTTTATAGGAAAATAAGAGCTTAGAGTTATGATGAGGTTGTTAGGTTTGGTTTAGTTTATTTTCCTATTTTGTGTAGTTTTTATTTTAGGTGGTTTTATAGCTTAAATAGAGTTTAGCTGCATAATATTTCAAGGCACAAGCCAATAGCTTATATGGTTAAGCACTTAGACTTACATTGTGAATGACATGAAGGTTTTAGGTTAGATTCCTAGCAAATGCACAAAAGTGCATTTTTTTTTTCTTTTTAAGTGAACTAAAGCATGGCAAGCTTTCATACATTGCAATACGTGGCCACAATTGGGTGGTCCATAGGGCACCAAATCAGCATCACCTTCTCTATAAGTAGAAATAGCAAGTTCCCAAACTTGCCATGCTTAGACTTGGCCATTTCAAGGCTTTTTTTGTCCAGTTTTAGTCAAGATCGATTCAAATTCTTGCCATTTCCAAATTGCCCACATGGAATACTACTAATTAGAATCAAAAACATGTCTTGATTCATCTACTTAGCAGTTTAATTTGGGCTTGAAATTGAAGAAAAATCACAAACATGCCATGCTCAGCTTAACAAATTTGAAAACTTTTAGCAAAAATAATTGAATCTAAGCTGTGAATGACGATTACGGGTTTCCTTTTGCTCATTTTCTTTAATCAAATCAAAAGTTTCTTCAAGTTATGAAGATGAATCGAGCAAGAATAGCTCATGAACTTATGAACATGATCTACCATGTTTGGACCTTCCAAGTTGATTTTAGGCTCCCAACTATAAATAAAGGTCTTCTCATCATGTTTCATCCTAACCCTCTCTCTCTTTAGAGGATTGGTATTCACTCTCTTTAGATGATTGCTTAAGCTCGAAGTAGTTAGAGCAAAAATAATCTCACGGTTAAGATCCTCATGTCTTAAGCTTTCCATTAACACCTTCCTCATGGTATACTACGCACCCTAGGTTGAGCTCTACCATCTAAGGGTTTCGTGTAAACCTTAGCAACCACACCTAATGGCTCCGACTACCCCTTCGCAATAATAACCACCTCATTGGGTTTGATATGACTAAAGACTCGAAACCTAATACCCTTTAGAACTTAACAAACTAGCTCAAGCTCTTTCTCTTCTACCATCGCAATCACCACCCAACACCACCAATTGGCTACCTTAGGCCATGATACTTACACCAAACCTCTGATCTCCAATCTAAAACATATGAAATAGCCTTTTCCTGCTGAAAAATCAGCCTAAAAGCTCCCTGTTGACACCCTACCAATGCCAGCTTCATCCCTTTATGCAAAACCCAATGCGAATTCAAAGATTTGACCCAAAACTGAGCTTAAACCCACTCCTAACCTGTATCTAGTATACACTTAGGTTCATCCTCTTCTATATTTTTTTTTTCTTCTTTTCCTTTTTCTTTTGTTTTGGTTTTTTTTTTTTTCCTCTTATTGCTATTAAAAAATCTTAAAAAAAAAAGAAAAAGGTCAAAAGAAAAAAAAAAAGATAATAACAAAAGAGAGAGAGAGAGAGAAGTCTTTTAAAATTTTCAAGAAGCTCTTTATTTTCAATTAAGATGTATACAAATAAAGGTATTTTTTTCTTTTATTTTTTCCTTTAAGAAATCTTTCAAAAAAAATATATATATATACATGTTTTATCACATAAAAAAAAAAGTCATTTTCTAAAAATAAAATTTAATTAACTCTTTTTCAAAATTAGGACTTCTTTTAGAATTTGTTTAAAAGGAATAAGTCACCAATATTATGACCCTTTTTAGATTTTTCTTTAAATAAAATTAAATAAGTAAAAATGTAAACCCAACCTGTTTTTTATAAATTAAAAGGAATCAACAAATTTAAGTTTTTATTAAACAAACTACAAAAGTTTAATCCTAAATAATGGGTACATAGGCACTTGTACATGATTACAAGGTGACTTAAAACATGTAAAAAAATTTATTTTTCTCACTTTGTAAATTTCATTTCAATTTCTTATTTTTTTAAAGTAAATGTTATTTTATTTATTTGTAAATAAGCATTGTCATTAGAAGGTTATTTTGAAAGACAAACTTAATTTCAGAAAGTTAAAAGTAATAACTAATTAGGGTTTAATAAGTAAGCTCTCAAACTTAAAATTTTTTATTTCTTCAAAATCATCTTTTTAAAGTGATTCTATCTTAACTTTTTTCTGACTTCAGTCAAGTGGCAACTTAAATTTTTCAAAAAAAGAAAATTCAAAAGAATCATATTTTCCTCAATTCTTAGTTAGTGGTTTATATCGAATGGGTATAGGGTCCGATATAAATCAGATCAATGAAAAAATTTGAAAAACTAAAAATTTAGGTTCGACAATTAGAAGAAAAAATTAATGTTTTGTTTAAATGGATATGTAACAAGGAATCTTTATTATTCAAGAATGTAATATTAATATGTAGAAAGATTTAGTAACTTTTTTTTTGTAAGTTCTATAATTTTATTTAATTAATAATATTTAAACTTTTGTTTTGTGTCATTAAATCTATGCTACTCTATGATTATTCTAATGTTAACACTTCATGCATTCTTTAGAAGTAACAAGCAAATGAAACGAATATCTTTATGGTTATTTCTAACTGGTACAAGGTAGTTTATCACTATTAAACTATCTTTGGGAATGTGACAAAGTTATAAGAGAAAGACACTTTAAAAACAATGGCAAAAGTGACTTTTACCCCCTTAAACCTTCATTCCATCCTATTTCCTTAAACTATACTCATTCATAAACCCCTCTTACATTTCTATTGTAGTCTACCTACTCTCAATCTAATCTCAAGAGGAAATAATACAATCTTATAAGATTAAAATAAGACAATGAAGGAACACCCTCTTTCTAATTCATATTTGGAGAGATCTCATCATTTTGTTGAAGTTTTCCAAACGGATCTAAAAACTTACATTTTTGCTACTCCTTTACTTAGTTTTAGGTTACATTTTGGATTCAAGAGCTATTCCATCTATTCAAGTAAGCATTCTTTCCTTTACACTTATTTATCTAGCTTAAAGTGGGTTTTACTAGTAGTTAAGTTATAGGATGAAGTTTGAGCTAAGTTTTGTAGTTGGGTTGAGAGAGAATTGTATAGTAATTTTGGTTAAGTGCTTGAAGTCAAATTGAAGAAAGATTAAGGTTTGAGTCAGATTCGGGGTTGAATTTAAAGTTTTGTTAGTTGTTTTGTTTGAATCAACCAACCTATGCCTTTTGAACCATGTGACTAATTGCTTTTAATTTTGGCTATAGAAGGCAGGTGAAGACCAATTGACCAATGCATGGTAAACCTTGTAGCTGATTCCTTTTAGTAAGCTGCACTATGTTTTCTTCCATTCCTTTTTCTTAAATCAATTTCCTTATATTAGCTTATTTTCCAAAACATTTTTTTTTTCTCTAAAACTAATTTCAAGCATCTTAAGTATTATGACTTATTTACAACCATGTTCAATAAAGAATCAAACTTTATCTTGAAATTTCCTTTCTTAAGCCTCTAAATCTTCATTTAAGTACTTTAATCATTCCTTTCTAAGATAAGATCTGATCTTTATCCCTTATCTAGCGGCAATTGTTCTTAGAAACCTAGAATAAAATAGAAGTTTAGGTAGTCCTTGGAGAAGGTTATTCAAGATGGGATAGAGTTATTTAAGATGCTTGAATTGGATTGATTTTAATGAAAGATTAAGATAAGCTTATTGTTCCTATTGTCAAGTTGTATGATCTAGGTTTTATAGTTGTTTTGGTTTAGCTTTCCAAGCCTATAATGTATGCTTAATGGTTATGCTTGATAGGATAGAAAGTAATCGAACTAATTCATGTCCAACCTAAACCTTGATTTGCTAATTATACTTACCTCAACTTAGGGGTTCGAAGTGATAAATCTTTAGTGGACACCTGTTGATCTTTATGCAATGATGTCCTTAGTAGAGTCGTATATTGAGATGATGTAGCTAAACTTAGGTGACTTATGGACTCATAGACTCATGGGTGTTGATACCCATCATAGTAGTTCCCAATGGCATAGTAAGTATGCATTATAAGACATATACACACACATATAGACACAAACATATATATAAACATATATATATATATATATATATAAGACTAAATTGAAGATAATTGAATTGGTTGATCATTATTCTTGATGCATTGATTACATGCTCCACTAATGCATTATACATATGTGTTTTCATCTTAGTATGGCATGTGCATGAGTGTGTAGCATTATATTCTAGGTTTTAACTCATTCTTTTATTTTTAGAAGCCCAAGCAGTTTTGATGAAGTTAGTTGCTTATATAAAGTTATGGCTACTATCATTAGGTTGGGAAGAGTGGTGATTAGTGTATATCATAAAGTTGATCAATAAGATTAGCATGAAGACTGATTTGGAGACTTGATAAATGATTCCAATTTTGAATTGTAGAGTTAGAAATTTGGTTATTGATTATATTTGCAATTGGAATGAGTCACTTATGATTCATTTGGATTGTAAGAATAGTGGTGTTGTACTATTACAATGCTATTGACAGGTGTTACAAGTGATTATGGAGATTATTGTAACATAGCGAAAGCCTGAATGTATCATTAGATATTAGGGATACGTGATGAGTCATGGGATCCCTTAACTTTGTGGCATTACACAACATTTGCTACCTTCTCTATTTGAGTTCTTAACCATTATTTCTTTTCTTTTTTTAATTTGAGTCTTTAACATTTGCAAAAGTTTGCAAACGAAGACTTATATTAATGGTGTTAATTTTTCTACTAATCAAGGGCATGTAGCACAATTTTATTAGTCTATATAATTATAAATATTAAATATAACAATGTAATTATAAATATTATATAAAATTAATAAAAGATTTTAAAAAATTAAAAAGAAAAAAGAAAAAATGCAAAAAAAAGGGAATAAAAATGTAAATACATATATAGATATTATGTAAGCAAATAAAAAATTGAAAGTTAAAAAAATCTATAAAATGAAATATAAAAGAAAAGAAAAATATTAGAAAAAAAAAAGTTTCAACTACTATAAGGCTCAAAGTTAGCAAGTAGCTACCTATGCAGTCTTGTACGACCCTTACCTACCTATTAGCCATACCTTAATCTAAGGATGACTAGAATGACTAAAACAAAATGGAGGTTCAAATTGATCCACCACAAAAGAGATTACGTATCATAACCGAAGGGTCAGCCAAGTTGAAGTAGTTTCGCCGTATACAATGGAAAGATTTGAGACCAATACCCTTATTAGTTGGGAACCTTTGTCATACTACACAAGGCGTCAATACAAACTCAATTTCCACTAGGTGACCTACATAAAGTAATACCAAAGCATGCATTATAGTCTAAGTATTAAAATTAAATAACTTGGTACTCGAAGATAAGTAATATTCCTCCAATATAATCATACAAACCATACTTAAAGGATTCGGTAGTCTAAGCTACTATAAGTTTTTAAAAGATAAAATAGATACTCAAGAGTCAAAATATAATATACATGTTCACTTGTGCTCTCATCTTTCCTTTAGCATCTCGAAAGTTATTAGAAATAACCTTGGATATCTTGCAATTCAACTCTAACCATAAGTCGTGCTATAACAATGAACTATAAGAGGGTAAGCGATAACTGCTTAGTGAGTAACCTTCCTATCCTACCAATAAACAATTTAAAAGCAAATTAATTAATCATACATATGTAATGCAACAAGCATATGAAATGTAGCATCTTACATAGCCTACTAATGATTGTATAAGGAATGGTTTTATGTCCATCATGATCGAGTTAGGTAGTATTTAGTTATATCAAAACCTAGGTCTCTATGTTTATAGTCTAAATATCATCTCTCTTAGTAGACCTAAAGCAATGCATATGACTTGGTTTAAAGTAAAGGGTGGTATTCCTTAAAGCTTAGTAGATCCTAGAGGTCGAGGTAAGGACATTTCATACAAGTACATTGCACAAAATAGAAATAACATATAATAGTAAATGGATCCATCACACATGATCTCCCACTTCACTACATAGTGCTAACACCTTTTTAACATTAATGCAAAAGTATGCATTACATGCTCAATTTATTTAAAGATCAAATAATTATTAATCTAGTTTATAAGTGACTGACCAATATATATAGAAAATACTCTAGAGCCTTATCATCTAATGTAACAATCAATTCTCAGTTTCGATATATTACAGTACTTAGCTAACTATTACATCCAATACAAGCACATACAAGGATCAAAATTCCCTAAGCATGACAATTTTCATAAATATATTTAAGTAGTGTACAATGCTACAAGAGAATATAAGAAAGTATCTAGCAATTGCAGTTATCCTCATTCGAGTCGATCCTTAGGTTTACATTGCCTAAAGATTATGATTAAAGTACATAAGTATTATATTCTATACTACATAGTTACTCATTCTCATCTTAAAATTGTTTTTGTAATTTGGTCATAACTTATTCGTTTAAAGACTGTTTTTAACAATCTTATAATAATTTTTTTTTATCATTTTCTAGTGTTCTCTCATTTGGTAAGGTTCTTTTGGGGGTTTAGACTTGTAAAAATTCAATTTGCGTCAAATAATTTCATTGGTCAAAATGTTGGTTAGACTACTTTCAAATTTGGACCTAGTTTTAAGCCGCTTACACTTGATCTTTTAGGCTTTTATCTAGGTATTTTAAGTTGAAGTTTTTGCCCAAATTCCAAGGCTTTTGATTTGAGTCTTAATTTTACTCTTATGAGCCTAAATGGACTCTTTTTGCTAGTTTTAGGCTTTAAGTCACTAAGGGGCCTATAGGGGTTGGCTTAAGTAAACACTTGAACTTAATAGGCCTCTAATATTTTATTTTATGAACCCATTAACTTAAGTGTTAGATCTTATCACAAGGATATTGGGCTCTATTTTTGGCCCTTTTAAGGGTTTTTGGGTACATCTTGCATTATAGAGCCTTGAACCCAACTTTACTTATTATTTTAGGCTTAAGCTCACTAAAAGTCCTAAGTTTGGTCCACTTTCAATTAAGTTTTGGATCTATATTCATTTCATTAATGGGGTTTCTAACACAATTCTTGAGGCTTTAATCACCAATTAAACTAGTTTAGGTCATTAACTCATTGTAATCTTAATTAACTTGATTAATTACATCCTAAATCATACTTTATACTAATTAATAATATCATTACAGTAATTAATCAAAATTTACATATTATTAAGCTCCTTAATGGTGGTAGCCAAACGGGGTATCCTAGGGTTTCTTCCACACATTTCCATACAACACTTATCATAGTATGTTTTCTTATTCTAAATCACATCTCCACTTATTTTAAGCTACTATTATTACATGGCATTGTGAACTACATATATACATACTAGGAAATGGGTAGCATTCATGGAGCAACATAGATATTGAGCTTTTCTGGATGATTTACTACCAAAACCCATTAGTTACTTAACTTTACTTTATGTCGGTGTTACTACCCTAATCAATGAGCTTAGTTTGTGCATTACTTCAACTCATTCCGCATTATCCTACTCTAGACCTTTAGGATACTTATACATGAGAGTTTAAGTGCCAAAAATGTAAAGAACATTCATAAATCCTAAGGAAAAACAATAAGAAAAAAAAAAAAAACTAGGCTTAGTCACTTACAAAGTCGAATGTATTAGTGCTCCTTTCTCTTAGGTGTATCATGAGTTAGAGTATGTATACAAGTATGTATATATGTTGACAAGATAAGGGAGTGTGTAAAGGTGGTGTAATGCTTGGTGATTAGTGTTTAGTGGTATAGTGGTGGTAGAATGTTGGTCGGCGGTGAGTGGTACAAAGGGTAGTTGAAGGGTGCTTTTAGGGATGGTGTTTGTGAGTGACCTTTGAGAGTGGTTCGTGAGGAATGGGATAGGATTAGACTGTATTAGTGCTCCTTTCTCTTAAGGTTTTGAGTTCGTTTATAGTATTAGATTGCGTATGCATTCGAAACTTAGGGTTTTACGTGATTATTGTACTTATTTATACTTAGTGAATGATTTTCACTACATGATTATGTTTTCTTATTATTTTAGGTTTTTTAATCGTACCATTAGGGTTTTAAGTAATTTACTAGGGTCCCGTAGTTGTTTTAGGGTCTTACACGTATAATTAAGGTCTTATGATTGAACTTTATTTAGGGTTTTCAATCTTCTTATTTAGGGTTTATCACTTGCTAGTTAGGGATTGGTCATCTTATTTAAGATTTTTATCATATTTTGTAGGGTTCTAATGATTATTCATTGACTCTCTTGACCAACTTTGCATTTGAGTTTGAAAACCCACAAGGTTTACACTATCCATAAGGTGATTAAAACTCTCTCTTGCCTTGGAGGCCAAAGCAAGAAAGTAGGATGAACACAAACCTCTCCTGAATCTCATTCCTTCTATTTTGACACAAGTAAGTCAAATATGGAGGAATAAAGAGTTGTTACTCTATTACTCTCCTAGAGAAAGAGAGAGCTCTTAAAGTGGACAAACACTTATAGTCAACTTTTTCAAAAAAAATAAAAAACACAAAAACAAAAAAGAGCGAAATCCAATCGAATTTCATTCAAATCGCTCGATCTAGTTGAAACTCAATTAGGTTTCAACTTTGTTTTCCTTATTTTTTTAACTCGATCGTAAGTAGTTGCCTACCCCTCTAAAGGGGTTAAGCGATTATATTAAGAGGGGGTAGACTGCGACCCACAGCCATTAGTGGGTTGATATGACCTACTTTAGTGTGTGGGTCACCACATACCATTTTGTTTTAACCAATCCTACTATCTTATGGTTAAAGGGTGACTCAAAATTTTTTTCTTAATTTTTCAACTTTTTTGTTTTTTAATTTTCTGTAACTTTTTTTTTTTCAAATTTTCAATTTCTTCTTTTCAATTTACTCAAATATTATATATATGTATGTACATATATTTATTTCCAAATATTTTTCCATATTTCCATTTTATTTACTTTTACTGAATTTTTTATTAATTCTACAATTATATTATTATATATTTTTATATAATTAGTAGACTAACAAAAGTGCGAAATAATTCATTGACTAATTAAAAAGTTAACACCACTAAAAAAAGTCCCTGTTTGCAAACTTTTGTAAATATTGAGGATTCAAATAGAAAAAAATCGAGGTCAAGAACTTAAATAGAAAAGATAGTAAATATTAAGAACTAAATTTTTAAATTTCCCAAATACTTTTTGTCATTTATTTTTTGTTAACAAAGAAGCTTACAACAAGTTTTATGTACTAACTCAATTTTCATAAACTGATAATTATAATTTAATTGATATATATGCCTAAAGAAAAATAAAAAAAAATTGCTCATATAACCTTTTACTAAGTGCACCAAGGACCTATAGTAATTTTACAAAAAAAGTTTAAATTTTCTTTTTTTTTTATTTATTTAATATTAGATTGTGCTACAGATACACTTATTAATAAAATCACTTTATGCATATAAATGCATTACAATTTTAATAAAAAATGAATATTCTTCAAAGTTTAATTTTAATTTAAATACTATAAGTTTGTATGAGACAATAGCTGCCCAATATCGATACAATTTAGGGTTTTTAGGGAATTTTATTTTAATTGAATTAAACTTCAATACGAGGTCACAAAAGTTAAAAGAATAGTTCTACTAATGTTTATTTTCTGAAATAAAGTATATAGAATATTTAATTTTAATAAAATGTAATCTTATCAGGATCACTTAATAATTATCAAAAACTCAATATTTGAGCTCGTAGTATAACAATCTCTTAGAAATAAATCATTTGAATTATACAAATAACATTTTAGAGTCAAATAGCATTAAGTGTGATTTTATAATCACACTATACATACTATATGTACCCAATATGTATATATATTAATATAATATACTAAATAATAGATAATATATGTACTAAATTATTAAAAAAATTATAAAATAAACTTATAAAACTTCATTATCAAGCATGATGAGAGGAGATAGTAGCATGTTAAGTTGAGTATGAGATAGCTTAAGTAAATACATGTATTCTTGAGAAGCTTACACATGGAAAGGGGAAGAGAAGAGAGAGAAAAAAAAAAAAAAACTCCAATCTACCATATATAAATAGGGACTTAGAGTAGAACCTCAATTATTTTGCAACATTAGGATAGAAGGAAGCCCCCTCAAAATTTTTAATTGAGTAAAAATTAAAAATTAGATTAAAAAAATAGGGCACTTTTAAAAATATAGCAAGGTATGTAGGGTTCTCATAGCAATCAACAACTTGATAGCATGTAGCTTTAGACTTAAGAGTTTAGTGGTGAGAGGGACTATCCCAACTCACTTAGGTGGTCGAATTGCCTTTTACTAATAAATCCAAATTTTGCATTTGATTTTTATTTAATTATTAAAAATATCAAATCAATTCAAAAATTTATGAAAAATTATTTCTTGAGTTATTTTGCATGTACTTTAATATAATAATTTTATTTTGTTAAAATAGTGATGATTTATAGTACTTGCTTAAGAAAGTGCTTTAATCCAATGAATTTCAAATTAATTTTTTAAAATATCAAATAATGTTGTTTTAAGTTGAAAATTTTTGTATAATGCATTCATAAATATGTATTAGATTGTGGTATCATGAATTTTTGAAAATTTCTATGTTTACTATTTATTATAACATAGTTAACTATTGTTGAAAATTTTTCAAATTAAGAGAAATAATCAGTTTTTGAAATAATTTACGATTAGAACCAACATGTGAGGATTTCTAGTGAATGGCAATATTAATATATATGTTATACTTCGATTTTAAGGGTAAATATAATTATTTACCCATTTATAGCTTTTTTTTTGGGCAAAAATCGAGCGAAAACTAGTATTTTTGGAAATGTTTTATATTATGTTAAGATAGTATTTTTCATGTCTAAAACTTAACAAGTATAATCTTTTGAGTTTTTTTTTTATTTTTTTTTTGCAGATTTAATTAAGTACATACACTAATTATTGAAGAATTTCTTAATATTTACATGTATTTTGTTAAATATAATAAATAAGCTAATTCATTTAATCAACACTACAACAAGGGGAGTCCAGGCTAATATTACATCTGATATGTCCTTTACTAGTCCTAACTAAGGTTGATCAAGAAATGGGGATTTTATAAGTAAATATAGTAATGTGGCCAAAATAGATGACAAATTAAAGGAAGAATCAAAGGTTATGCCTAATGGCCTTTGTACAAGTTTAGCTTAGAGATTGAGTCAAATGAAGTACCTAAGATTCTTAAATAATTAGGGTGAGGATATATGTCAAATAATATTCATTTGGAAATTTTGAAATCAATCTAATTTAGAGGATAATCCAAAGGATAGTTTAGAGGATAAATGAAAGGCTAAGTTAAAGGAAGCTTGGATGAATATTCTCCTAAAGAATAACCTTAACTCATAGACACTAAGTAAAAGTAAGTTATTAACGATATAGAATATACATACAAACTATAGTTGACTTTGGTATCATGTATCTTTGTTTTGTGAGATAGTTAAAGAAGAGCCTCGTGTTGATGAGTAACTTTGCAATGATTAGTAGGCCCCTAATAAGTGGATACATATGTAAAGTGTAGATATACATCCACTCAATAGGTAGTAAGTTCTTCTTATTTATGGCTATTGTGATTATTTGTGTAGTGATTGAACTTATTGTGTGATGAAACTTTGTGATGTTTGATTTTGTGCATTTAATGTCGGCTAAAACATGATCTAATGATGTACTATTATCTGGAGTTGCACTAACTTGGATAAATGCTAGATACTAACCCCCACCTCTTAAAATGTTTACTTAAGTGAACTTGACACTGAGGTATTAGCAATGGAAAAAGATAATGAAGTAAAGTAAAGGTTTGGCTAAGAAGTTAAATCGATAATCTTGCTTACCTTACTTTGTAGATATATGAGATGTGATTAATGTGTTCATAGCATAACACAAAAAGGACCTAAGGGTCAAATTTTCAAAACTTATAATTATGTTAAGATAAGTTTTAATTGAAAACTTAGGTTTTTCATGCATATAGATCTATACTGACTAACTGCATTTCGCAGTTAATACTAGGCTGAAGTATTGCTACATTTCTAGATACAATATCCAAACGTTCCGATTAAAGCTGGCTAACTTGATGAGTGCTATGCTGGGTTAGGATATCATTACTGATGCATGGCGTGTGCATTAGCATGGCATATAATTGTTATATTTCCTTTTGATTGGCTAGGTGATTTAGTCTAACGTAAAAACGGTTATGTATGTATAATGTATATGATTGTATTGCTACTTATTAATCTATTCTCTCTTAGTTTATAGTAAGTTCATAGGATAAAGTGTTTCTATCCTCAAGTAAGAAGTAAGAACTAGGCACCCTCATAAGTGGGGAATAAACTTTTGAGAGCACTAGTGTAGTGAGCTATTTTCGGAGAAGTTGAAGTCTTATAGATTGCAATATAATAAGGAAAAATATGTTTAGTTCTAATAAATGAAGTTTATGACCTTTGGTCCTTTGGATATGTAAATATTGAATATGTTTCCTTGAATGTATAAAGTATGCTTTATTAGCAAAATCACGTATAGTTAGAGTAGGTGAACATGCATGGTGTTACGTCCTGTGCTATGCTAGGATGTGACAGTCTAGATAGTCTTACTGATAGTAAATTTTCATTCTATTAGTTAGATGTTTGGCACTATGCCAACCTATCCTAAATGAGTCAAGAATTGGCTAAAAAGTCAAGTCTTTAGCTGGTAACTATTGTGGTTGACCACTTAGTCACCACCAATTGATCGACAACTTGATTGCTGATCTCTTGTAGGAGCTTCTGCAATCTAATACCATTCCTCTCATCGATATTATTGGAGGCCAAATAACTAAGGCCCAATCTATTAAGGTTTAAATATTCAAATGTAGGCATAAACAATTCAACTGTTACCCAAGCCACAACTATCCAACCACTTGCTTCTCTCTACAATTTGCACATGGCTAAATTTAGAAGAAGCCATATGTCATTGGTAGTTTAGCTACTAACCACTACGATTATCAGACAAAGACCTATAAATATGGGGACACAAACATCGTAAGGACTCTCTAAGTACTCTATAAACTTGACCTTGTATTTTTCCTAAAACCAAGCACTTTACTAATTTAGGTATTGGAGTAGTTATGTTGAATTAGCCTTGATAGCCCTAAAGCTAAACTCTTAACACAGATTTTAATGACAACAAGTCCCATGTAATTCAAATAATAAAATTAAGTTTCATCAATTAAAAAAAAAATTGATAGTTAACTAAATAAATTCTTATTTAACACTTTTATTTATTAGTAGCTCTACCATAAATAATAATTGGATGCCACAAAGGTTTTGGAAATGTCATTGATTTATTAAAAAAAAAATTATACAATAGTAGTCTTTACATTATGTTATCATTTAGATTATACTTATTTCATTTAAATACTTTTTTTGATTTATTTTTGTTAACAAAACTTACATGAATTTTTTGTATTGACTCAATTTTTTATAAATTGACAACTACATTTTATTTTACTTATATAACTAAGAAAAGCTAAAAAACTTTCTCATTTAACTTTTTACCAGTATTTTAAAAATTGACAGTTACATTTTAGTTGACATATATAACTAAGAAAAGATAAAAACTTTCTCATTTAACTTTTTACCAAATGTACCATGCGCCCATAATAATTTTACAAAAACGTTTAAATTTTCTTTTTTATTCAGTGCTAGATTGTGTTACTGGTTCACTTATTAATAAAATCAACTTATGTATATGAAATGCATTACAATTATAATAACATATGAATATTTTTTCCAGGCGTCGTTTTAATAGTAATTTAAATACTGTAAATCCGGCTTTCTCGTCCCATAATTCCACGTCCGCCCCTAAATTTGTGTTAAATGACATTATTTATTCGGAGATTAATGCATCTATTCCTACGTGCCTCCAAAATAAATGCTTTTAACGGTGAGTATTTATATCAAAGTGACATTATCATAAAATAACCCTATGATTGATGCCCTATAGGTGCCAAAATAGATGCCCTTGACAAAGATATCATTTCACTATTTTTTGTTCCTTTCTTTTCCGCTATTTCAATTGTTTTATTAAAGCTTCCTCTTATCACATCTTGTCTATATTAAAAAAAAAAAAAAGGTCTAAGATACATATTTGAGGTATGTTTGTGATTGCATCAAAGTTTTAGAAAAATAAACAAAGTCTTCACTTGATAAAGGCGTGTCGATGCCTATGTTACAGAAAAAAGTGATTAATCTACTCAATTGCATATGATTAAAAAAAAAAAAAATTCCCTAAAACTTTACTTAAAAGGTTGTTCGATAAGTGATTTCATTAAACTACTGGTTGAAATTGCTTTAGATTTATATTTTTCCTTCATCACCTGCAAGACTTTTCTTACTCCAATAATAGTCGTCTAGACAAGACTTTTTGAATTAGAAATGAGTGAATCTAGGCAAGAAAGTTCAGTGATCATATAAAGATCAAAATCTGCCTTTCATTGAGAACCAAGGAAAGGAAGAAGGAGGAAGGATAACCAAGATGAGTCAAAGAGTCGGCGTTAGTGTCATCTCTAGGATTATTATTAAACCATCTTCCCCTACACCATCTCATCTAAGAAACTTTAGACTCTCCCTCTTGGACCAGATCTTTCCTCCAATTTTAGGTCCTCTAGTTCTATTCTACAGCTCTTGTTCCATCCGTGTCACATCTCCTCCAGGAATCGCTTTTGCAACGACCTTTATGAACAAAAGGGCAAGTAGATTCAACCACACTCAAGGTTTCACAGTGGCTTGTAAATACTTCATAGAATGGGGCTCAATATTGAAGGATTATGCTGAGGGTGTTAACTTGTTTAGGTGTGCGAGTATATGCAAGTTTCCATTCTACAACATGGATCTTGGTTTTCGGAAGCCTGTATGGTTGAGCGTACCTAGCGGCATCAAGAATTTGATTGTGCTGGCAGACACTGATGTTGGGGGTATAGAAGCATGGGTTAATTTGGCTAAACAAGAAATGGAAGTATTTCTAAGCAATGAAGAACTTCTACAATATGCTGCCTTGAATCCTAGCATAGTACATGTTCCAGGAAATCATTCACAGATGTGATTCCTAACCCAATATGTTGTGGGGCAGCAACGTATAAGATTTCCACTCCACTTTAGCTTCCTTTATTTAAAAAAAAAAAAAAAATGGTTATAGCCAGTTTGCACCATCACATACAATTAACATAGGAATAAAAAGGTCGGTAATTTATAGTTGTTTTTCTATTGACCTGTATCGATCGGTTCACCATTAAACATTTTAAGTAGCATTTTATTTCTATTGAATCTTTTTTCATTATGGTACAATAACACTTACAAAGTTGTATTCCTTATGCATCAATATGCTTAACTAGAATTAGATTCACCCAAAGCAGGTAGGTATAGCAAACCTAATATCCTCCTGTTGCATTTTCTCTGTTGTGCTTATTATTAATGGTGTATTGTTGTTCTATTTATCTAATCTTAGTTATTCTTGATAGAAGTTTGAGCTATGCAAAACCATAATTATCCTTTAGTTAAGAACTTTGTCTATTTTTAATCGCGAAACCAAATAATCTTTTTATTTACAAACTTAAATTATTTCATAAAAGCCTTAGTTATTCTAGAAAAAGCTTTAGCTATCTAGAAACCATGGTAGTCCTATAAACTTTAGCTACCCTTAATCGTGAAACCAAGTTATCTTTTGATATAAGAACTTAGGTTATTTTACAAAGATATTAATTATTCTAGATAGAAGATTTGGCTATTCAAAAATCATGATAGTCTTTAAATTAAGAATTTTGTTTATTCTTAATCATAAAATTAAGTTATTCTTTGATATAGGAACTGAGGTTAATTTACAAAAACTCTAGTTATTCTTGATAGAAATTTTAGTTATCTACGAACCATAGTTATTATTAGATTAGGTACTTTGGCTATCCTCATATTACGAAACCAAATAATCATTTTGTATAAAAACTTAGGTTATTCCACATGAATGTTAATTATTCTTGATAAAAGTTTTGATTATATAGGAAACATAATTATACTCAGACTAGGAACTTTAGTTATCCTTAATTATGAAGTAAGTTATCCTTATGTTTAGGAACTTTGATTATTCCATCCTTAATTAGAAATTTTAGCTATCATAGTTATCCTTAGTTAGGAACTTTGCTTATCCATAAAAAAAGTTTCATAAGTTAATTGTCTTCTCTTTAATAGTTTAGGAACCCAATTATCCTTTGTTAAGTTAAACTTGAGAGTTTCTGTTATCCTCTACTGAATCTATCTTAAATAGTTCGAGAACCCTTATTATCCTTTGTTAAGTCAAACCTAAAAATTTTGGTTATCCTTTGAAACACTTGAACCACATCTTTAGATTGCTAATTGATCAAAGTATCTTTCATTGTCTTTGCTAAAATCTGTAACTAGCTCACCTCAACGCTCTCTGATCCTTCATAGGGCAACAATATTATCACTTTTACTATTATAGTCAAGTTTTACTCAAACTTTATTACTTTATCACTAAGAGATATAGCTATAGATATTATATTTTTGTTTTTTATAACTTTTAGAATTTTTAGAATAAAAAAACGATCCTAATTAGAAAATAAAAAAAATAAAATTTACATAAATACATAAAAATTCAAAAATCATAAACAAAAATTTAGAAAATTTAAAAAAGAAAAGAAAAGAAAAATTTTAAAATAAAGGCACGTGACCATGCATATGTCATCATCACCAGAGCTCGAAAATTGGGGAAAGTGGAGGAGAAAATGCCCGTACGACCTCCCTTGTTTTTTTTTTACCCAATTAAGCTCATTTTTTTATATGATTTTATGAAATTAAATGCGAGAACTGATAGAAGATATGGAATACTTTTGAATGATACAAAGTTTATGTCCAAAAATTCATCCATTTTCCAGTCAAAATAGCATTTGAAAATTGGAAAGAATTTTAATACCCAGATTTGTATCCTCTTTGCCCACATGCACCCCTCACTTTTCCTTGCATTTTTTCGTGTTTTATGCACAATTCCACCAAATTAATGGTGGAATCATGTGCTATACATGGCTATGTTCGTTGTGGGACGTTCCAAAGCTGTTCAAGCTTACACAATTATATAAAAAAGGATTTAGGAAACACGGATTTATGATCAATCACCACAAATGCACACATATTCAAGCTTTAATAATTTTAGTTTCACGCGCATGCCATATTAGTAAACCTTACTACACCAATACAACTAATTATCAATGATTGTAAATACCTAGTAAGTAATGGAAAAATGATAATGTATTGACATTTAATTTGAGGGAAGTGATGAATGTCATCTCCAGCCACTTGCTGCAAGTGGTTGTGAGCAATCTCCAAGATGCGTTGGTTATAACCCGATATGCAAAGAATTTTCTCTTTACTAGCTCTTATTTATTTGAGTTTTTTTTTTTTCTCTTTTATTTCATATCTTCAATTCCAGGATCGAAATTTATTGTATTATTCATGCGCCTTATAGCATACTATGAGGTTTGAATATATTAAAATATCTTCCCTTATTACTACATGCCATACATGACCTCATTTTATGGATTTTAAAGTTGTAGGACTAGATTCCTCTAATAAAATGTCTTAGGATATAATTCTAGTTATCTGTAAAATTTCAACTTCCTAGTTACAAACAAATAAAATACCTCCATCACTAACCTCTAGATCTTAACAAAACAAAAAGTAAAAGTATCTCGAGATCCGAATCATTTCACATTCTTAATGGTACGGAGACAAAATCATTTTAGAATTAATTATTCTTTAGTAGTTTTCGAGGTTGTTCATAATTTCATTGTTTTTTTTTCCCCATTATTTTCCGCTATTTCAATTATTTTATCGAAGATTCCTTTTTTCAGATCTGGTTTACATTTGAAAATTTTGATCATAAAGAACATAGTTTAATGAATTGCACAGATTAGTTAAGTATGTGATTGCATCAAGGTTTTAGAAAAATAAACAAATCTTCACTTGATGTAAAATTGTTCGGTAGGATGTCTATGTAGTGGAAATAATTGATTAATGTGAATGCGTCAAGTTTTTGAAAAAATAATAATAATAATAAAACGTCCCTTAAAAATTGTTGGATGAGTGACTAATCTACCTGTTGTAACTCCATTAGATTAAAACTTTTCCTTCATCACGCGCAACACGCTATATCCTTCCTTATCTTATCCCAATAATAAAAAAATTTTGACTTACAAATAGGTGCATCTGCAGGCAATGAAAGTTCAGTGATCATCTAAAGATCAAAAAACCTGCCTTTCATTGAGAACCAAGAAGGAGGATAGCCAAAATGAGTGAAAGAGTCAGTGTTAGTATCATCTCTAGGAATATTATTAAACCATTTTCTCCCACACCATCTCATCTAAGAACCTTTAGACTCCCCCTCTTGGGCCAGATCTTTCCTCCAGTCTTCGGTCCTTTAGTTCTATTCTACAGATCTTGCACTCCATCCATGTGGCATGTCCTCCAGGAATCGCTTTCTCAAACTCTTGTTCACTTCTATCCGTTAGCAGGGCAGCTTAAGAATGCTGCCTGCATCGACTGCAACGACCAAGGTGCGTATTGGGTCGACGCAAGGGTCAATTGCCGTTTGGTGGACTTCCTACGCCAGCCTGATCATTCGTTATTAAACCAGTTTCTTCCCTTATTTCATCCTGAGACGATGCAGTTAGCTTCAGGATATATGTTGATTGTGCAAATTACAGTATTTAATTGTGGAGGAATTGCTATATCACCATTGGCAACTCACAAGCTCTGTGACGCCTCGTCTTTGTCCTGCCTACTTGATAATTGGTTTGCTAGGGTAAAAGGTCAGTTCAATCAAACTATCCTACCGAATTTGATAGGAGGGTCAATAATTCCTTCCAGGGAGTTTCCTTTCATGATAAGTGAATATATCAAAGTCGAAAATTGCACCGTTACGAGGTTAGTATTTTCTGCATCTTGCATTGCAGCTCTTAAGGCCAAAACCACTGCCTTAGGAGCATGGAGATTGACAAAAGTTGATCTAGTTTTATCTCTTATTCTGAGATGTGCTATTCAGGCTTCTAATTCCTTAACCGGGTCCTCAAAACCAGCCCTGTTGATCCAGATGGTGAATGTCAGGCGAAAAATGGTGCCACCACTTAGTGGAAACGATATTGGAAATTTCGCTTGTGCAGCTCCTTTGAATCTTAAAGAGAACGAGATCGAAACTCATCAATTGATATACAATATGAAGGAGGGTTACACGACCTTTATGAACAAAAGGGCAAGTAGATTCAACAACGCTGAGGCTTTTGGAGCGGTTTGTGAGTACTTCGCAGAATGGGGCTCTATATTGAAAGATTACGCAGAGGGTGTCAACTTGTTTGACTGTACAAGCATTTGCAAGTTTCCATTTTACAACATGGATTTTGGTTTTGGGAAGCCTGTATGGATCAGCGTACCTAGTAACTTCAAAAATATGATTACGCTAGCAGACACTAATGTTGGGGGCGGTATAGAAGCATGGGTTAGTTTGGATAAACAAGAAATGGAAGTATTTCTAAGCAACGAAGAACTTCTACGGTATGCTGCCTTGAATCCTAGCGTAGTACATGTTCCAGGAAATCATTCACGGATGTGATTCTTAACCCATGTGTTATGGGCAACAACGTTAAAAATTTCCACTCCACTTTAGCTTCCTCTTTTGTTTTTTTTCTCCCTATATAATTTATAGTCAGTTTCCACTGTCAGCTACAGCCAACATAGGCAGAAGAAAGGTTGGTAATTTGTAGGTGTTGTTTTTCTATTCAGCCGTATCCATTGACTCACCATTAATGTGGCATATAATATCTGTCTATTCTTTTCTGGTCGGGGTACATTAACACTTACCAAGTTGTATTCCTGATGCACCAATATGCTTTGCTAGAATCGGGTTCACCCAAAGCAGGTAGGTGTAATCAAACCTAATGTCCCCCTTTTGCATTTTATCTGTTGTGCTCATTGATTAATGGTGTATTGTTGTTCTATTTATCCGAGTGATATATATATACTATATGAACTTGACAGACCAAATGGTAAACTCTCCACATGCACCGATTTATGCCGTTAGCATCTTTTTGCATGCAAATTCAATAAATATCTCCTAAAAAGCACCTAAAGAAATGCTAAAAAAAGGAAAAAAAAAAAAAACGCAGGGGAAAGATAAACATTGAGAATAGAAATGCTGGAGTTTTATGTTTTATCCTGGACTTAGTGTTGCTTTATCTCCAGTACTTCTAGAAATCATTAGCGGTCGATGCATTGATAATTCTTTTATAGCAAGAGAAATATAGAAACCATTTATATCAAAGCATACTTGCAGTTACGTGGTTTATGAAAGTGGGGAAATTTTACCACGCAATGGTTTGCAATAAAATTAGAAAAGTACTGGGATCGATGGATAGTTCCAACTTTATTAGTAATTTATAATATTATAATAAAAAGCAAAAATATTAAAAGATATAAAACGGTAACATATCATCATCAGTCCTTTTTTTTTTAATCCCATAATGGAGTGTCATGAGATTGTATTGGCCATATTTGGTATCATTTTACCTCACCAAGTTAGATGCACAATCAAATTGAGTCACATATGTGGAAAATATAGGACAGAATACTCGGAATCACTTTGCCTTGTGAACACTCATTGATTGGGGTAAAAGACGAAATATGGTATAACAAAAATGGATAGTCTAAAATAATTTAAATAAAGTTACAAATTCATTTATTGAGATTATCTAAGAAATAGTGAGAATTCTTAATCTCTCTCAATTCGAAAATCCAGGATTGGAGTCGATGTCCTTTCATGGAATTGGATTGATTTATCCTAAAGGTTTCATTTCAATTGGAATTTGGTTATTCACCATGTACGAGGATCCCCGCTAAGCATCCATGGCTGAATGGTTAAAGCGCCCAACTCATAATTGGCGAATTCGTAGGTTTAATTCCTACTGGATGCACGCCAATGGGACCCTCCAACAAGTCTCTTGGAATTGGCTCTGTATCAATGGAACCTCATCATCCATACATAACAAATTGATGTGGTATATTCATATCATAACATATGAACAGGAAGAATTAGCATTCTTACTTATTGATACTAGAACTCATAGGGAAGAAAAGAGACTCATGGATAGAATCAAATATGTAGTATTTACCGACAAAAGTATTCGGTTATTGGGGAAAAATCAATATACTTCTAATGTCGAATCAGGATCCACTAGGACAGAAATAAAACACTGGGTCGAACTCTTCTTTATTGAGATTATTTTGATTTTAGAATTATCAAATGATATTATCATAATATATTTTTTTTCTTTTATAATATCAACCATTAATTATACCATTAATTATACGTATTTGCATCTTAAAAAGATAAACTTTAGGAAAATAACTTTAAAGGAACCAAATACTAGTATAACACAGGATAAATTCCTTAGGTTTAATTTGATGGCATTTCAAAAATAAAATTTCAAGTGACAAATTTAATAATGTTTTAATGGAGATATGACAAAGATGTGAGAGCACGAATGCGAAAATGCAAATACATAAAAATGTAATTCATTTATATTATTTAAACTCCCAAAGTTTCCATAACTATAACTTGGTGTCTTATGTCCATTAATATTTATTTTTTCTCAATTTTATAGAATTAACCTTTGTGTTCCCTATATTATCAAAGAAGTGGTTAAACTTAAACCCAACCATTAATAAAACATTACTTTATACCAACTATGTGGATACAAATAATTGAAAGGGTAAAATTGTCATTGCATCCATTTCCATTTATTTTTCAACACCTTCGACTTCTTTCTTTACCCTCTTTTCTTTGTAGTTGTACGCTCTTTTTAATTATTTTCATCTCCTCTCTCTCTATCAATATATTTTTCCATGATTTCTTAAGATAACTTTCATGTTCTCCATCTTCTAAAATTTCAATTCTAAAGGCTTGTAGAATTATCATCTTCTTCTTGTTCATTAATCTTTCCAATACTTTTACAATGGTATCAATTTAGTTTTGTTCAGTGCATTTAGTTGATTAGCATAGTATTGCTTATATATTTTGTGTAAGAATTTTGTTAAAATTAACTTTATTTATACAATTTTCTTTTTATAATCTCTTAAGAAGTTAGGTGTTAAATTGCAATGTTTAGTCATTGGATTGAAGTCATGTGAAACAGTACTTCATTGATCTATCTTAAGCTTCTCTTTTAGCAAGCTATATAACTAAATGATTCGTATATAATTTATGGCAACAACAAAGAGAAAAAATGGATATACTTTCAATTATTGTAAAGCTTATGGAGATAATGTTTAATTTGTTTCTTATAGGAATCTATTTTTTGTGATCTTTGTCAAAGATTAGAGTTAGGATAATCGACTTGAAAGTTTGATTCTCAAATGATGTAACAAGAAAAATACATATGAGTTTGTTCCAATGTAGGCACTCCAATGCTCAAGTTAAGATCTCTATGAAAACTGATAGAATAACAGTTAGTATGAGTGGAGGTGATCACACCTAAAGGCCTCATTACCTATTTATAGGAGATGAGGTCAAGATATTTTAAGAAAGTCAAGCTTTACCAAATGTGAAATAAAATCTTCTCCAATAGGAAAATGTATCTAGTTAACTAAATATGCATCTTCTAAAAGCTGAAGCGTATCTTTATTATAAATATACCTTAGGTACAAATGTCTTAGTATCTACTCAAACCTATTCTATGGACCAAGTTGAGATGAGCCCAAAGGAACTCTCATCATAAGCCTTGGAGACAATCATATGCAATGCAAAGAGCCTCCTAATGGATATCAAGGAGGTGTAATGGGGCCCTCAACCTAAAGGTAAGTTGAGTTGAGCCAATGAGGTTGGCTCACTAAAAGGGGGTAAAGTGTAGAACTTTGTTTAGAGCAAGAAAGGAATTTGACTTGAAGGCAAGTCAAACTAGAACTTAGATCCAACCCTAGGGCAGGTTAGGTAAGTCCAATTGAAGGGTTAGGTGCTTATCAAAATGAGCCATCTCAAGTCATCCAACAATAGAAGTGAAGTCTATAAGCCCCACAACCAGTCACTCAAGGTTTCAATCGGCTGAAAGATCTTATCAAACCCAAATTATAAAGTAAAACTAGAAATATTGGTAAAATGATCCAGTCAGTTTGAATTTAAGAAAATAAGCAATAAAATAAAAGAATATAAAAATTCTAAATTTTAAGTATATAACTCGTTATTTATCGAAAATGCGTAAAATGCATTCCGATAATTAACGAATCGCTAGAAATAAATTATATGTATACTAAAAATTATAAAATGACTTAAATAATATTTAGGAATATTTATTTATACTATATATGAATTTACATATAGGTATAAGTACGCATAATTACTAAAAATACGAAATGTGCTAAATAAATAATAAATACTTAAACAAAATGAATAATTAATTAAGGAAAAATTAAGAAAAATCAAGAATGATCCAGAATTAGGTCATGACAGCTGGAAAAAATAAGAAAAATTTTACCAATTAAATTAAGACAACACAAAAGCCAAAAATTAAAGGATAAGGCAATTGTCTTGTCCAATTTAATGCACAATAAATTCCCTAAAGCTCTATAAATAGGGAAAAAAATTCAAAAGCTCATTTGGACAGTTAAAAATCAGAAGAAATTAGAGAGAAGCAAAAACTGAGAGAAAAACCAGAGAAAAAAAAAAAGAAAAGGAAAACTGTGCAATTAGTGCCACAAAGGAGAACCCAAATCCGACAGGCAGCTGGGAGTGGACGGCCACCACCACCACCATACGATGGTGGCAGCACCCAGGTAGGCCGACAAACCCATGGCTACCAACGGTGGCCAGAACCACCCAAATCGGTAAGTTCGATTTCAAATTCGATTTTGTGTAATTTTATAAAAATAGTAAATATTATTAGAAAATTATGAATTTTGTTATTCTGAAATATTTTTGTATGTAGTTTTTAGAAAAAATATTATTTTGATGAAAATATGTCTCGTGATATAGGATCCTTAAGAAATCATGCAAAACCGAGCATGTTTCGGTTTAGAAATAAATGACCTTAGGAGTGTAGTTTTGAACCCAAAATTTTTTTGTAGACCACTTAGATGATATAGAACAGTGCTATAAATCCCGTTTTCAAAAATTAATTTTCAAAATTTTTAGATAATTTTTAGGCCTTAAAATGAGGCATAAAATGGGTATTTTAGAATTAATAAAGTAATTAAATGATTAATTACTGATTTAGTGCATAATTATATGTTTTAGGATGTTGAAATATGATAGAGTATGATATTTTTAGTATTAAGGGTGTCAGATGTAATTATTAGGTTAATTATATAGTAAATGAGTAATAAGGAAAATAGTAAATTATAAGTTAATTTTGTAAATTAGGATAATTAGATGTAAAATCTGATTTAGGATTAATTTAGACATTATGAAATGATAATTGATGTTAGGAGATGATAATTAGAGTGAAAGAAAATTATATGTGTATTATATACATAATAGGTGATAATATATAATATGTAATTATTAGAAAAATAATAAATAGAAAATATTAGAATAAAAATTGATATTATGATAATAATAGAAATATACAATAAATCTGATAGGAAACTTAAATTTATGTAATTATGTGAAAAAAGTAAAAATTTCTCACATTATGAATGAATTCGGTATACTAATACGGATGTAAGTGTACCAGGTAAAATAAATACTGACTGGGGGTAATAATGGTATTTAGGAGATCGAGAAGTGATGTGATTAATTTTACATTATGGGTTGAAACGAGTTTCTAGGTTTGGAATATAAAACACTACTTAAAAATCGAACTAGAACTTAATTTAGAAATCGATGCGAAAACCGAACCCGAACCTAACCCCGAACCTAGAATAATTGTAAAAGACTTAAAACCTAGATAATTAAGCATATTAAACCCTAAACAAAATATAACAATGAGCGTTATAGGATAAAATGAACCTATAATAGTTATATGAAAAACTGAAACCATGTTTGTGTTACAAGGATGGTCGGTGATGGCGAGCAAATCGGACCTCAGGTGAGTGAGCGAGGAGTCAAGGAAAGTTGAGATTAATACGATACTGTATTTTGGAGGCTTAAGATTATGCTTGGTTGTGCCTGTTAGATAGTTGGATGTGCATGTACTTGATTATGAGTGATGCTATGATTCTGTCTATTGTCCTAGCTATGATTCTGTCTATTGCGCTCCTACCCCTCGAGTCGAGCTGAGTGGACTTTAGCTTTGAGTTATGATACTTATGGAATCTTTTGGAAATTTGTCTTGTAAATACTAAGGGGCTTTGGCTTCTAAGTGGGGCTAAGGATTCAAATTTTGACTCGTAATGTAACTAGAGTGGGTTATCAAGCGTGACAAACTATCAGAGTCACTAATCGCGTGTAGGATTGTGGGAAACATGCACAGTCATGTCCTTTGATTTTCCGATAATTGTCATTAGTAATCTGAATTATTGGGTATAGATAAGGTTGAAGAACCCTAACTCCAACTCTTCTTCTTTGCATTTTCTTCTACTTACACTCATACTCTTCATCATTTTCGTGTTTTTACTGCAAAAACACAGCAGTAATGGAGGGAAAAACTAGAGGTAATTATTCTTTTCCTCCTCCTTCTAACTAGTCATAGGAGATCGATAACTTTGACCTTTAGGAGGCATAGTAGCAAGAGAGGATCCCTAATCCCCCCACAGCGGCAATGAGCAGCAATAGCGCAACAGCAGCAATGAAGAGGCAGAGATCTGCAGCTGAGGTAATGAAGAAAAGGTAAGAGATGATAAAGAAAATCCCCTCATACTTGTCACCTAGACGACACTAAAGAGGTAGAGATAATTTATAACATTATTGAAGTTAGTCCTGCTTCTAACAGCATTCTAAGCACCATCTCATAGAAGGAACATTGATTCCTTAGTAACGCGCACTATTCAAGGGGCTGGGAGGTGATTTGAGCAAGCCATAATGAACGAGCCCCTATAACTTGTGATGCGTATAGGTTTTCTTTCTGCTACATTCACGTGGAGTACGAGTACAAGCTCCATCCTCGAACTTCCAAGTGAATTTCTTCAATTTCCACCGCTTGATTCCGTCACAGCTCAAGCCGAACTCGGTTCGTTGGTTTCCTTCAAGGCATTGTGTAACTAGTTCGTGCACAGGCGAACTCCACGGCTATGCGAGTACTTCCTTACTCTGAGGAAGGATAGAGATAGATAATTCTACTTGACAGCTCGGACAAGTCAGAAGACCTTTGGAGTTTTGAAGTCTTTCGTTCCCAACTAAAAACATGGGTATATTGTGATGAGCTCTAAGAGAGGGTTTGAGCTTTAGACGAAGTGGGCAAAGCCTATTCGTATGAGTCCAAATGACGAGCTCGGTGCTTTTGATAAAGAGGCAGCTACTGAGCTTCTAAACCAATGGTGGGCAAAGGGATGGCTGACATAGTACACGAACTATGTAGTTGAGAAGTTTAACCTTGGGCAGTATATCCCTGAAAGAATGATGGGTACCAAGCTACCTTTGGGTTACCGTTCTACTCGTGTGTCCTACCGGGCTAAGGAGCTATCCAATTCATCGTGCTGAGGAGAGGAGGCTTCACGGAGGCTCAAGCTCGATACATTTTAAAGTGTAGGCCTTACTAACCTGTTTTCCTTTTTCTTTTTGGAGCTACGAAATTGGTGAACACAGATGCCCGAGCTATCTTCAACAAGGCCAAGGAGAAAGGATTAAGGCATGAGCCCTCGAAAGCTAAAAGCTACTGCAAGAAGGCCCTGCTAGCCAATATGAACATAAGGAAGAAAAGGAAGGACCTTAAGAAGCAGGTTAGTAGCCTGATGGTTCTTAGTAAAAGAAAAATCGAATAGCCATCGTGATGATAGCATGATAAAATACACAAAAAGGTGTGTTTAATAGTGATAGGGATAAGTCAGCAACCCTCTTGGATAGAATACTCACTCAAACTTTACCATATTAAATAGGTTTTGAGTGAACAATAAAAGTTATAAAATAGATTCAAAATAATAATTTCTAAAAATTTGCTCTTCTAAAGTATATTATAAATATAAAGTAAAGGTACTCAATATTTATCATAGAACTTGTACTCTAAAATTTATAGAATAGTAGTATCTATAGTCTAATTTATATAAAGTATAAGTTTCTGATACCTTATACTTATTTTATAATAATAATTGATAATATCAATAAATAAATAAAAAATCAATACTATTATTTTTTTCCTAATTTAAAGAAAACAATAATATGAACATATCTTATAATAAAACCTTAATATTACGTGCTCTTTATCTACTATTTAATCCCTCTCTTCTTCTTCTTCTTTTACTTCTTTCTTTTATTTACTATCTTGTCATTTTGCTTCCTTCTTCCTCTTTTATAACCCCAGTTTAGTACTGCCTTAAAAACATCTCAAATCTTTGCTTATTTATGCTACTAAAAATTTTAGGTTTTTTAACTTCTCATACATATGGATTACGAAATCATTTATTTGCTCAATGAGATGTCATTCCTTTCAAATTATTGTTGGTTGATCCGGTGGTAGTGAAATCACAAGTTTGATATCAAATATACATCCAATACAACATTTCAAAGTAAAATAAACAAAAGACATGTTCTAAAGGGCACCCAATATTTTGTATAATGACTAAGATAAAGGGTGTTGGATAATTTCAAGATGCCATATGATAAGTTTTGGTTTAAAAATTTGGGAACTAGTACTTATAAAATAGAGTATAAGTAAGCCTAATACTTTATCTTCCCAATACCCGTTTATCTCTAATAGCGATATAAAATCACTAGAATGAAAGATGCCGTTTTACATTCATCATTGGGTTGTGCAAATAAGATTATGTGTACTATATTATTGACCAAGCATTTGTAGCTTTCATAATAAAGATGATTGCTTAAAATATCGCATCGTATTTCTGCATCCATTACAATATAGCTGATTTACTGAATACAATTATCACCTAATTTAAGTACACTTTCCTCCTGTACCACCTAATTGGAAGCTATAATGATAAGATGGATCAGATAGGTAGTCCATATATTTAAGACCATAGCATTTATCATAAGTAAATTTTAAGTATTGCTCCAGTAAAAGTCCCGTTCTGTACATGGAATCGATATAGTGAAGATCTGCAAAGCAACAAGAATTGTAAAAAGCACCATCGGGCCAATATCCATTTCCCATCGGAGGGAGCATTCCATCAATTTTTTCCACAGCCACTCCGCTATAAGCAATAATTTCGGCAACTTCTTTTAAATGATCGAATAACTCCTTCGGCCAATAACCAATACCAAATTGTTCATTTGGTTTTACCAATACGAACCACCAATTGCCTGTATCACGATCCTAACTTGCATAAAAGTAAGTTAGTAATATATGATCTAGTGTTTTTCTATTAGTTTGCAATAAATCGAAAATTAGGTTACCTGTCTAACTTCGAAATGCAGTACCATTGGTATTTTTCCACGTACGGAAGTTTTGGGTATTGGGAAATTCGGTGTTACCACTTTGTCGACCTGTACATATCCTGGGCATAATGTGTTAAAGCAACCATCCTCAACACCTCCCTTGAAAGAAATTAAGCTTCGATAACATGTCAATTCAAACGAAATTCTTTTATTTTACTCTTTTAGCTTTTGTAACTAACCTTCCACTGCGTGACTAAGCCAGTAAGACCATCACCATTAAGTTCCGGATATACCTTGCAGAGATTATTAATAAGACTTAGTGAATTATTTGTTAATAAAATTGATAAAAAGCACGAGAGGATGATGCTAAACCGTTCACATGAAGTACACCTTGACAAATAAAAAACACTTGCATTGAATGACAATTCTTGTTATAAATTAAAATCTAATTCATTATTTATTTTACAAATACGATCTATAATTGCCATTTATTGTAAAAGTTTGCTTATTGTTGGACGAAACAAACAAAAATATCCATAAATCGATAGTTAAAAGATATGCACGCATTTGAGTTGGTTTAAATTTAGCCAAGTTAGAAATTCCTTAAAATGTCACTTGACAATCAATGCCCACATCATGGGTTTCGTCCATATTAATTGGAGAGAGCAAAATGATGAAAAATAAATAATTAGAAATAGATTGTAGCTGTACTGTTTCTTGCTCCCCTATTGCAAAAGTAGTCTCTTTATCATGTTAGATATTTTGTCGGACCACTTGAAATTTTTTGAAGCTGCTACTATTTGTCTTTTTACTGTAAATTATGTTTTTTGGAACGTGTGTGTGTGTGTGTTTTCCCTTTTTCTTCTAATTCCACACAACGGACATTAAAGTAAGATCATGAGTGGTGGGTCGGTTAACCATTTTAGAAACTTTACTCCGTAATAGAAGAGAACGAAGGACATCCTTGTCTACCAAGGAGTTTCCACTGTAAAATGCCAATACTTTACATGTTTGTTACTACTAACATTGCTAATGAGGAATACAATCCATACAGATCGTGATTATCTAGCTATGGAATGCTAGAAAGTCATTGTCTAGCGAGCTTGGTTTTGGCGAAAACGCTACATCTATATCAGCTAGGTCAAAAACCTTCATAAGTCATCAAAAGTGAGAATGCCCTCTAAGGAAAGAAAAAGCTTATGAGTTTGATTAATAAACACAAAACAAATGGTGTCTACTTTTCTTATTTTATTTTGTAGTCCTCCAAACAGAAAAATACAATACTATCTCTTCAATTTCATGCATGTTATTGATATCCATCGCTGAACCACATAATGTTCTTATTATAATAACATTAAATTATTTTCTTTTCATCGATTTATTTCTTCTAAGAAAAAGGGAATTGCTTTAGTCATAGCATTTTTGTTTGACCTACGTGTAAGATGAGAGGTGACATCATATTTATAGTCATTAATATAGAATAAGAATATTAACAGTCCGAACATAAACTATCAAAGTAAAGTATAAAATGTTGGTATAAAAAAAAATGTAAAGTATAAAATATTCTTTAATATAAACTAATATTAACAATTGAAAATTTCTACTTACCTCCTACCCCGCCATAATGAAGCTTTTTGTTTGTATAGATCCAGATATAATATGTAATGTCACAAAATTGACTTAATCATTAGTAACGGTTAGATTGTAAACAGAGGTTCTTCCTCATCCTTGATCATGAAATATTGATTGCTTATCCATGCTCAAACCTACGTATTGAAAAGAAAAAAAAAATTAAGAAAAATAAACTTATAGAAAACATAAAAACCTCAATAATTTGAAATCTTATATGTATATATGTATGTTTGTATATATGTATATATGTATGTATGCATATATACAAGCACATATAAATGATCATGTGCAATGAAAATAACTACTTTAAAGATAGTAAGATATACCATACGTCAACTTGAATTGCCAACTCACATGCTTCGTGCAAGTTCTTTTGAGAGAGATCGTGTTGTAATTAAGTCATCCTTGTAAACACGTGCGATTGGGACCATTCCATTAGGACATAGTTTTCTAGCTCTCAAAATAGCTACCTTTATATTTTGACGATTTTTGGGTAAACTAACAAGAAATGTTAGATTTGTCTAAAATTATTTTGGGAGGGAAAAGAGAATAATCAATTGTAAACTAAGTAAATAACTCAATCAAGTTTCTCATAAAGTTTGAAGAAAATATTTACCTAGATTTTGTGATTTTTCAAAAGAGGATGGTTAAGTGCTAGCTGAGAATAGATATCAACATAATAAATAGTTTCTCCCTCTTTTGTCTACATATTAAAAGGAAACTCCACCATCATTGTGATTATTACTATTTGTTAGAAATACATAGTTAAAATCTCTGGTAATAAGATCCTAAGCATAAGGGGAAAAAAAAGGCAACATTAAGTAAAATACGCTATAATCTTACAATGAAAGGAAGAGCAGTGTGATAACCATAGTGGCTAAACCAATATAGCACATAAGTGTATACTTTAGTTTACTTTAGTTCTAGAATTCATAACAAATCTAACTTATCTAACTAGATCTAGTATTGTAACTACTACTAGAACAAATTAAGAAACAAAAAATAACATATCTGTAACAAGTATAAAAGGAGGGTAAAAGAGATGAAAAAGGTATGAACCCTCTCGAGAAATCTATTCTTCTTCTCCTTCCTCGGCCTTCTAGTGTCCTAGTGAACTTGAATCACTAAATCCTTGCAAACACTACAAAAGGAAGATCAAGGTTAGTAATCTACTCAATATGAAGATAATGTCAAGAGGAAAAACATAAAGAGTAATACATACACGAGTTGGTCTGCAAAGGAAATAAGGTTTTGCACAAAATAAGGTTAATAAAACCCTAATAGAGAGATCAAGAAAGAGTAATAGAAAGTTCAAGAGAAGAGAAAGAAAGTGATAGTACATTATGACTAAAGATATTATCTCCTTTAGGAGTTATCACATGTGTGTTATCTAAAGCAATAGACTTGGCTTAACATTGGTGCTCTTCTCGTGATGAACTCCATAAGAACTCAAATCCTTGATGAGAAAATTAAAGCCTTGAACAATAAGTAAGCACCAACGCAACAAGAGATGCAAGATCAAATTCGTTCACTTTCACAACAACTAGAAAAGTTATAGACTTTCATCATGTTGGGAATCAAAGTCTTCCAATGGATCCTTCATCGGTTAATTCAACTCCATCATCTTCCTAGGGTCTTTCTACTGACAATTTACTTAAAGGAATTAAGTTGGAGGTACCCAAATTTAATGGTGATGATCCAATTGCTTAGATCTTCAAAGCCAATCAATTTTTTGACTTTCATCAAATCCCTAATGAAGAAAGGCTTCCTATTGCCTCTTTTGCAATGGAAGATAGAGCATTATAATGGTATCAATGGATGTATTGTAATCACTAACTAAGCTCATGATAGAGATTCACTAAAGCATTGTAAGGACGATTTGGTCCATCTGAATTTGAGCATGTCCAAGGACTACCAACTAAACTTACTCAATAGACTTTGATTAAGGAATACTAATCTCAATTTGAAGCTCTCTTGAACAGGGTAACTAGTTTAACTAATAGTTTTATCACTAATTGTTTCATTTTTAGTTTGAAGATGAACATTCATAGGGATGTTCTATTAGCTAAGCTTAAATCACTTATTTAAGCTATTTCAATAGCCAAAATGCTTAAAGCTAAACTTTTTGACCATTTTTCCTTTAAGAAACCATTCCTTTCCATCTATAAATCTTCTACTTTACAATTTTCTAAACCTTCATTTACTTCGACCTCACCTACATCATCTTTATCTACACCTTAACCTTCTACTTTACTTCCATTATTACCTACTCCTTAACCTACTTTACCCATTAAAAAAATGATGCAAGATGAACTACAAGCACGACGTGATAAAGGCCTATGCTATAACTGTGATGAGAAATACCATAGGTGATATAAGTGTAAAGCTAAATTCTTATTACTTGTCTAAAAAGACAATGATGATTCAAAATTTTTGCAAGATGAATCGATTGAAGTTAAGGATTAAGAGATTTTTTATAAACAGGAATCTCTTTCCATCAGTTACTATGCTCTTTTCAGTGACATGGTACCTACGACTTCGAAATTTCAAGGTCTTATTAATAAATAACAAGTTCATATATTGGTTCACTCTCAAAGCACTCTTAATTTTGTACAAAGAAGTTTAGTGAAGCATTTGGGTTTGACTATTAAGTCCTCTCCTAAATTTCAATTAATGATTGGTAATGGCTAGAAGTTGGTGTGTGAAGGGCACTGTGTGGACATTCCACTACTTATTCAAGGAGTGAAATTTGTTGAAACTTTTTATGTTTAATCGATTCAAGGGGCTGATTAAGTTTTGGGTAATCAATGGTTTTAGTAGTTAAGTCTTATCACCATTGACTATTCTAAGTTCTCTTTACAATTTTGGAAACATGGTTGTCCTATAAGTTGATTGGCAATCATATCCTTAAGAATTCTCCTATCTCTCTAAGTTAATTTAAGTGTTCACTTAGAACAAATGCTATTGCATCTTGTTTTCAATTGAAGGCTTAGATGGTGAATTCTAATTCAAATCAATCCACCTACAACATGGTTCTAGAGCACATATTGGGTAAATTTGTTCATATCTTTTAGGCACCTTCATTATTGCCTCATTTGCGTGATATTTGACATTGAATTCACCTCAAAGACAACAATCTTATCAACATTAAGCCTTATTGATACCCTCATTTTTAGAAGAAGGAGATTGAGCAAATAGTAGTAAATATGTTAAAGTAAGGGGTTGTTCAATATAGTACCAATTCGTACTCTTTTCTAGTGCTATTGGTCAAGAAGGAGGATGGTACATGATGCTTTTGTGTAGATTATCGAGCTTTGAATCATGTCGTTGTTAAAGATGAGTTTCTTTTCCCTACTATTGATGAATTACTTAATGAGTTGCATAGTGCCTCTATTTTTTCAAAATTAGACTTAAGGGTAGGGTATCATCAAATTCAAATGTACCCTAGTGATGTAGAGAAGATAGCTTTTTGTACTCATGAGGGGCACTATAAATTTTTATTTATACCCTTTAGATTGAGTAATGCCCCTACTACTTTTCAAGTTATTATGAATAAGATATTTCAAACCTATTTGAGAAAGTTTATGATTGTGTTCTTTGATAATATATTAGTTTATAGTTAGTCACTAGACCAACATGTAGAGCATCTAACCATAGTGCTATAAATACTATCTAATAATACCATGTTCTTGAAGAAAAGCAAGTGTGCTTTTGGTCAGACTATTATAGATTACTTAGGGCATGGCATTTTTGTGAATGAGGTACAACCGGATCCTTCTACGGTAAAAGTTGGTAGTAAGTGGCAATTACCATAGAATTTGAAACAATTGTGGGCTTTTTTAGGACTTTCTTTCTATTATAGAAGATTTATTAGAGGGTATGCTGCCATCTATTCTCCACTTATGGATATGTTCTAATGGGATAATTTTAAGTAGACTGAGTTAGTTAAGGAAGCTTTTGAGAAGTTGAAGCAAGCTTTAATATCTGCTTCGATTCTTACTTTACTTGATTTTTCTAAGAAGTTTGATATAGTTCAACATGGATGAACATATGGCATCTAGTATCACATGAACTAAGGGGGTAAGTTCAAACCTCGGAATGGTCTAAAGGATAAATAATAGTTGAAGGCTGAGTAGAGGTCCTCATGTACGAATAGTGGATATAACACACCAAGGCCTCACACAAACTATGATCACACTTGATATTACACATAAATATGGCCAAAGGTCGGTTGCTACTATTCTACGTTCAATCAGCTAAATAATAGTAGTCAAGAGTAAGTAAGATATACTTAGCTCATGCAAGAAGAAAATGTTTGAATGTTAATTCTATTGACTATTGCGGCCATTACAATACACAAGTATTTATATAACTCAATTATGGTAAGTTTTAAGTTAGTGTAAATTACAAAAAGGATTTCTATTAGTAAAGGAAAAGGAATAATTTAGAGGGGTAATGTTGTAAACAACTAAAAAGAATATTTGATGATAGAAAAAAGAAAGTATGGATGTTAGAAAAATCAGTGCGCGTGTCAGCTATCCATTCTGTAGTCCCAATGATACTATTGGCCAAGCAAAGCAAGTTTTAAATAGGTTGGGTCGAGCTCGACAGTTTGACACTCGAATGTTTAAGGATGAAAAAGAGTCGTTTCAAAAGGTGACTTATTATCGAGTCGACCTCAATAGGTTAACTCCAAACAAGTGTTAATTCGGCCTTAACATGCATCAAGTCAATAGTATATTGATTCAATACTTGGTCTTAGGCAAAGGTGTTGTAGAGAGATCGACTCGACACATAGTTCAATTGCCTCGATAACTTCTTGGATGATGTAGAAAGGAAAGTAACTCGAAAGGTCAAACTAAGGAATGCACCGCTCTTTTAACTTTAACTCTCCTCGAACAGCTTGACAAGCCATATGAGCAAGTCTTTGAGCTCAAAAGTGCATAATTGGTCTGTGATCCCTATCAGAGTTTGTGGTGAAGATAGATGCATCATCTATAAGAATAAGGTTGCTTTATTACAAGAAGGCCACCCTATTGCATATTTTAGTGAAAAAAAATGCCTTCTCATCTAACAAAAGCTTTAGCTTACGTTCAAAAGTTTCATGCTATGGCGGAAGCCATATGGAATTGGAGACAATATTTACTAGGGTCGCACTTCATTGTTAAAACATACTACAGAAGCTTGAAGAAACTCCTAAATCGGGTTATTCAAAATCTAGAGCAATATAAATATTTAGCTAAATTGCTTGGCTATGTCTATATTATAGTTTACGAGTTAAGCCAAGACAACAAAGTAATCGATTCTCCATTAGGGCAACATGATATGGCCTATATGGCTTATTCTACTCCTCACTTTCATTTGTTGGCAGAGTTATAAGAAGAGTATCATCATTTACTAACTCTCGAGCAAGTAATCGATGATTTGCAAAGTGAGAAAAGATTGAAGTGAGAGCTACATTGGAGAGATGGTATTCTCTTTTTCAAAGACAGGGTCTTTTTGGTGACTACTTCGAAGCTTGTACCAAGCTTCTTTATGAGTTTCATTATGTTCCCACGAATGGTCACTTTGCAGTACTCGAGATGTATAAACATCTTGCTTCTAAGTTTTATTAGGAGGGAGTAAAATTTGATATAGAGGCTTATGTTCAAACATGTACTTTTTGTCAGCAAATTAAATAAAGTACAAGGAGTCCACAAGGTTTATTATCCTCTTTACCAATGCCTAAGAAAATATAGGAAGATGTTTTAATGGATTTTGTGACTTTACTACCTATGTCACAAGGTTACTCGGTTATTCTAGTAGTTGTGGACATACTTTCTAAGTATTTTCATCTAGGTGCTTTGGAGACTCACTTTATTGCTTCAAAAGTAGCCTCACTATTCCTTCACATTGTTGTTAAGTTGTATGGATTTTCTAGATAAGTGGTTTTTTATTGTAACCCTATTTTTGTTAGCCAATTTTGGAAGGAATGATTTAAGTTGAGGGGCACCAATCTATCTTTTAGTATTGCTTACCATCCTCAATCTAATGGGCAAATTGAGATGATCAATAAGGTGATTCAATAGTACTTGTGAGGATATATGATGGAATGTCCTCAAGAATGGGTATGTTTTTTACAATGGGCTAAATTTGTCTATAATTCTTCTTATCATCAAGGTACCTTTATTACACCTTTTGAGGTGGTATATGGAAGGAAGGCTCCTAACATTCTTACATATATTAAAGGAACTACTAAAGTGGAAGTAGCAAAGCAAGAACTATTAGCTAAGGATGAAGTGCTATAATTATTAAAGGAGAATTCGTTGAAGGCTCAACAGCATATGAAGACTTACGCTGACAAGCATAAGTCTTATGTTTCTTTTACAATCAGTGACATAGTTTATGTGAAGCTTCAACCTAATAAATAGCTCTCTCTTTCTCAAGGGTTTCATAAGCTTTTATAGAAATACTATGGTCTTTTCTAGATCATTAAGAAAGTAGGCCTTTGTGCTTATGAATTAGTACTACTAAACATGGTCAAGATACACAATGTTTTTCATGTTTCCCTATTGAAAACGGATAAGGGTTCTACAATTCCCTCTTTGGCTCTTCCTCTGACTATGTCATAGTGACATCCAATTCTTGAGCCACTTTCAAAATTGGGAACTAGATACATATAGAGACAAGGTCAGTAGGTGCCTCAACTTTTGGTTCAGTGGAAGAGTTTATTACTAGGGGACACTTCTTAGGAAGACCCTGACACATTTCAGCAAACTTACCCGACTTATGACCTTAGGGATAAGGTTATTTTTCAATGGATGGGGGAAAATGTTACAACCAAAGGAAGAGTAATGTGACAACCATAGTGGCTAAACGAATATAGCATATAAGTATACACTTTAGTTTACTTTAGTTCTAGAAATCGTAACCAATCTAACTAGATTTCGTATTGTAACTACTACTAGAATAAATTAAGAAATAGAAAATAACAAGGAAATAACATATCTGTAACAAGTATAAAAGGAGGGTAAAAGAGATGAAAAGGGTATGAACCCTCTTGAGAAATCTGTTCTTCTTCTCCTTCCTTGGCCTTCGAAAGTCCCGGTGAACTCGAATAACAAAACCCTCACAAACACCACAAAAGAAAGACCAAGGTTAGTAATTCGTTCGATATCAAGATAATATCAAGAGGAAAAGCACATAAAGTAATACATACATGAGTAGGTCTATAAGGAACTAAGGTTTCACAAAACATATGGTTGGCAAAACCCAAAGAAAGAGATTAGGAGAGAGTTCAAGAGAAGAGAGAGAAAGTGATAATACATTATGACCAAAGATATTAACTCCTTTAGGAGTTATCACGTATGTATTGCAATATTGGTATTACCGAAGGATTTTTCTTTCTTACTTCCACAATAAATGTTTGAAGAATACTTTAAGGATGCATTATGCTTTAAACCAATAACATTGCCTTATAAGTGCAATACTTCCTTTTGTTGAGTTCGTATATACGACAATCTTAACTTTTAATAATGTATTTTGATCTCATAACCTTTTTAAAATAGAAGAGATAAAATTAATATATGAAAATAAATTCAAAAGTCAAAATGCAAGAGCAAACCCTAATGCCTTCTACAAAAGAAAGATTATCCCTTTTAGGTGGCTTCTCCAAGATGCTTTGTAAAACAATACAATAATTTTTAGCTAACGTTGCCCAAATTCAATCAAGCCTTTAGTATTTCATGCGAATTACTTAACCTCTTTTATATCGTATTATTCCACCAATTGAGTCAATTTTCAGTATTTCTTATGACATGTGATTATACAAAGAGGAATTAGTATGACAACACAAAAATAGTGAAATTAAATAATTCACCTAAAATATAAATAACGTATTGAAATTTTTGTATCAATGTAGAGTCATTGGTTAACTTTTGACACAAATATGAAATACTTCTATTGTACTTATGCCAAGTTAAAAATATTATAGTAAAATCAAGGGTGTCAAATTGCAATTTATCAATATCATTAGTAACCAGACTAACTTAAGTATTTTGTTTTCAAACCCCACTTTCCAACATCAACAAAATGGTGGAGGTCATTATAACATATATTTTATGAATGAAATTGTAACTTAATGGTACAAATATTGGATTCCCAACAAAATATGTTAAGTTTAAATCCTTATTTTCCTAAAATTATAATGATAATAGTTAGCCCAAAAAAGCAATAACAAAATTTCTTAACATACATTTACATAAAGATACATTTCATGGAAATGAAAAGTGGCTTAAAATTTATATGTACTTACACGTTTAATAAATACTAATATATTTTCTTAAAAAGAGTAGGACACATTTTTTTTCTAAATACTAATCGGATCTGGAACACAATTTATAGATGTGTTTGGACTTTTTAACTTACTAGCAGTTAATGGTTGCCTTATTTGGGAGGGTTCTTTATCAATGGGAGACACTAAAGATATTAGCTGAAGGAAAAATCTAAAACATTATGCAAACGTTGGATATATAAAAATCCATATTTTGTAGCTTATTATTATTCATCCAGCTTATGAAAATTCTAACTTGTGTATGTAATTATCTATGTTTAATGAGACTGCAAATTTGCTTACATCTAACCCATTTAAAACGGCAACTTTAGGTTACTTCTATATTTTTGTTATTTCTTATATCTATCTTTTTTCTTTAAATAGGCAGTAGGTTAATCGCTTTAAAATAAATTTAAACTCTCTGTCTAAAACCCACTTCTTTAGTAGATTAGTAATATATAAACATCTTCTTTTCTCTTCTTTTGAGAAATGAAACTAAATATGAAAATGCAAGATGAAATGAAGAACTAAAAAAGATGACTTTCTTTGGTTGATAGTTTTTGCAAACACTGAAGTGTAGACCACAACATAATAATCAAATGAAATAATTATGATCGTTTTCTTTCCATCCGTCAACTTCAACAGGTTTTTCTAGCATTTGAATGAACTTGCCAAAGAAACTTTTTTTTGTTTTTCAACTGTTGCCGCAATTGAAATGCCTGTATATTTATAAAATAAGTACCTTAAATGTCTTGATGGGAGAATTATTGAAAATTTCAAGTTGCCTTTCTAACTCCGTGTTCTCTTCTAAAATATCTCGACAATTAACTATCCATAAATGACCAAGAACCAGTAATACCATAACACCCTTCAATGGTAACATTATGGATGATTTTATACTGTTATGAATGAAAGCTAGAGATGTATGTTTGATTTCAAGAAAGTGAGCTGTCCTATATATGGGATGTCATCCCATTCATTAGATATTGTACAGTCTCTTCTTCTTCTTTTTTCTTAGGAGAAGTAGCGTTTAGATTCACTTGATATAAACGTTATAATTCATTTACTTGTGTTACCTATTTACCCATTGTAACGTACATAACGTATAAAACATGTAACAGGAAGAGGGTGTACCAACATGGTGAGTTTTGGCGTGTCTGACATGTGTTCATGACTTATTAATTAATTACCTTCTATTAAACATCATTCCCCTCTAGTCTAATTTCTTATACAAATGATTTCTCTAAGTTAATTTCATTTGTCTAGAGAGAGTAAGCTGGTTATTCTCACCGTATCTCAATGGTTTGATGAAATCATAAAATTTCAAACCTTATATGTAGTAACATTTAGTTTAGTAGAATGAGACGGTATAAAATAAACCAAACATCACAATATAAGAAGAATATGATAGAATAATTCTCTTGTACCATATTTAACGTATACGGTACTAGACATGGATTTTTATGATTGGAAAAAAAACTTAAAAAATCATGAAAAAATTAATTATTTATATTATAAAGTTTAATATTGTAATTTAAAAACTTAGTGTAAGGGTTTTTTTGAAACTTCAAAGATATATTGATTATTTACTGTGAAATGGATTTTTGTATAGCTAAATACACTGTAGAATTTTTTCCAGTCGAGTACCTCTTAAGGTCTTTTTTCCAGTAAACTTGGCCGGTGTGCAAACCAAACGTTGGACTTGAAATTTGTCCAATGTTGTACTAAATCATATGGCAACTAAATGATATTGCTGTGAAAATATGGAAATTAAATTATTGTGCTTGGAGAGTATACTCATAGTTAAGTGTACAAGAAATTCTGATTAATCAACAATAGTTATGTACTATTAATCAACCGATGATTAAGCAATAGTAGGTATTAGCCAAGTAGTAACAAGCGACCGGTACTCGCATAGAAGGCTATGAAAGGCACGAGTGATAAGGTCAATGCGACTGAGAGGCTTGATGGAGGCAAGCTGCTTTTCAATTTATTTCAAATCCCAAAAATGATCGAATATTGAGGAGTTTTGTAGGCAAAGTGTTAACAAGCGTTGTTTGAACTCCATCTCCTGAGCAATGGAATTATCAAGGAATTGATGTCAATGCAACTTTGTAAAATTGGCTACTATGACACTAGCACCTAAATTTAGGTTACTCAACGAAAATTTTTCATTTAAGACCAAACTTCACTAAAAGGCTAGAAAAATTAGTAAAAATAACCTTATGAACTAAAATTTTGGAAAATGCAATAATAAAATAATGAAATAACTTCAAAGCCAGTTATAGTTATATTATTTATTATTTATCGAAAGCATATGATTGAGCTTCCAATAATTAACAAGCCTTTAAAGATAAATTGATTGGACATTAAAATTTATAAAATGATATAGAATAATATTTAAAAATAAACATGTATACATCAAGTATATTTTGTATGCATATATATATATATATATATATCTGTAACTAATTAACTAAATAAATTTACATATATATATATATATAGCCGAAAACGTACTTGTAATGCATATGGAAAAAATAAATAAAGTAGTTCAACATAGTTCAATTCAATACAAAGTAATTAATTTAATTGATGTCAAGAAAAAAACGAACCATTGTCGAGAAATAATAATTTAGTTCCATTACTCCTTGTAAATTTGAGAACTTAGAATTAGTGGTACTCTTAATGAAAAAGACATGATAACACTAGCAATTAGCATCAACTTAATTGATGGCTTTAAATGACATATAAACTTAAATAGATGGTTAACCTTAGCCCAAAGCCATAAATGAATTATTTGGACAAAAACTAACAAATGTCCTGAAAATACCACAAAAAATAAATAAAAAGGACTAGCAACTAAACCTATGGCTAGGCTAAAAAAACTGCAAAACTGTGAATTGAATTGATCCTAATTTAAAAATTAGTTATTTTACAAATGGTTCGATTCAAGAAAGTGAATCAAACCAAACTGAACTATTTTCAACCGAACCAAAAAGGTGGGTTAAACAAAGAAAATTAACACAATTATATTTCTTTAACTTTTTATGTTAATCTTCATGGATTTCATAAAATATTTCATATCTTTTTTTTCTCTATCTTATTCCTCAATCAATTTTTTAAAATTAAATTGAATGAGTTCCATTTAAAATTTTACATTTCCTTTCCTAAATTGCTCTTTTTTTATATGTTTTCATATTAGAGGTCTAACCTTAATGCTTTTTATGTGTCTCTCGTTATCATTTCTAGGCTTTAGAGATCAAATCACTTTTGGACAGCTAGTTATACTTTTTCCCTCCTTATTGCTGTTTATTGAAGTAGAATCTCTTATCCCCATCCAATTAAATTGGGTTTATTAAGATCTTGTACATCTTTTTGCTAAGTATCATTACACATAATAAATATACAAGAAATTAACTAGAAATATATAAAAATTTAATGGAAAGAAAATTATATTATTGAATAGAAAAATATTTAGCGAAAATTTGATATAAGTGATTCAAATCAAATGAGCCAAATCAAACTAGTTTTAATTAGGTTTGAAAGATTTACAAACTCAATCATATGGTTAGTTCAATATGAAAAAAAAAAAAAACTATTATATTAGGTTTGGTTTAGTAAAGGAGAATAAAAAATACTAAACCAATCTGCACCTACTCCTAGCTAAACCCAACATAAAAATATTAATCTAAAACTAATCAAAGCCCACTAAGAAGTTGAGATAGGCCCAAAACCAAATCTTAAAGTGAGAAACTAGTCAATTAGGCCCATGAGCTTGAAAGAGGCAGTTGATCAATAAATATAGTTAGGCCACTTAATTTTACTTTCGCCCATGTGTAAACTAATGCCCATTACACATTAGGAGTTAACAAGAAATGAGAACGAAAAGGTTGGGAAGTCCAAAACTAGCAAAGCACAAAACAAACAATAGGATTTGAATCTGTTCAACCTAATTCCAAAATATGTGGGTCCCAATCACCAATACGAACTCCACATGTGAATTTCATTCCAAACCGTATGAAATCGACATTAAGGACAAGAAAAATAGATTTATAATGAAAAATTTATAACCAAAACAAGATTTAGGTGTAATTGGGATTTATAGAAAACTTAGCTAGACAATTAGGATAGTTTACTAATTATATGAGCACTTACTTGTGTAAGCACTACTCTCATCGTTAAGTGACTTCAAGCTTAACGAGGTCTTGCCAAATGACTATTTCAACACTTAGCAGTGACCAAGTGAGTATCATACGATCATTACACTTATCTATTTTTATAGTGTAGTTACATATTAATTTGTTTATATTCTTTAATGGGATTGTTTGGGATAATGAGGATCACATGTATGCTTGAACTTGTTTGATCATCTTCTAATATACTAAAAGATATCAAAACTTATTTGGATTATATCGTAGTATACTATTATGTATACTCAATGTCTATTGACTTGGGTTAATCACTAAGTTAAATGGAATTAATTACACTCAACCATTAATTAAAAAAAGATCATACATAACATGGGAACTCATAAGTGAGAAGGTCGTCATCACTATGAAATAATATGGAAAGGCCATGAAATCATATTATGTTGGATTCACTAAACAACATGATTCGTCTCAATCTTTGGGAAACTTAACTGGTGCCAGAAAATGTTGCCCTTTGGTTAAGCTAATTCCTACAGATTATGGCTTAGAAGTGAGTGAGATTGTATGTCCTTCTCACATTCACACCATTAGTATTAAGATATAAACTTGTAAAGTAAAAATCGAATAATTGGATTAAAGTATAATGAATGACTTGTTAAGTCAAGGGTATCAGAAACATAAAGCCTACAAATAGTTGATCTATTTCCCAAACTAGGTAACAGTGGGCATTAAAATCATACTATATGCAACTTCCAAATCACTACATGTATTGTTGTATTACATATACTTAATTTGCATATATATGGTTTGTATTGTATGGTGTAAGGATATCTTACCAAGCTAGATGCAACTTACAACCCTATAGATTTTTGCTGTTGTAGGATGAACATTGGCTAGTTCCAAGATGGGCATCACCCAAAGTTAGTGATTGGGTTTTGTAGGCTAGAGTGCTAAAGCCAAGAGAACCAATATATAAATGACTCTGAGCGTTTCAATTAATATGTATGTAGTAGACTTGGACTACATGTTTTCTAAAAAGTTGTAATTTATGTTAATTAGCACTATTTGTGGGACCTACATCTCACACGATTTATTATTATGACTGAAGATTTTTAATTAGTCTTAATACTAACTCAAATTGTAGTTGTGACCAGTATAGCCTAATGTATGACCTGTAGCTAGAGGTATGCCTTATGAATTATATGTAAGGTCTTAGATTGACAAAGGGGTTGATATTTTATCTACAGGTAACGTGTAGTAGGCAATCATGATAAGGGTACCCTTTAAAGCGTGACATAAGGTTGTCTAATTTAAGATTCATTGATCAATGAAATTTCTTTATAAAAATAAGGGAAATGAGAAAGTAAATCTCCCAACGAAAATAAAAACTAAAGAAACATTTAAGGGGATGAGTTGATGTACTATGCGATTACTTTGAATTATTGTGCTTGAAGAAGACAAAAATGGGAACGTATACCCTTTAATTAAGTGTACAAAATGGCGATAACTCTTTTAACTAGTGGATGTTAATTCTGATTTTTAATTCTGATCTTTATTTAAATGATGTGTATAACTTTAATTTATATAGATTAATGGATGAACACCAGTGTGGTTTTAGTACCTAAAACCATATTTTGCACTTTAGTGTTTTGAGGTATTGCAATATGATTAAGTAATGTGGTGTAAAGTAAAAGTTGCTAAAGTTTGAATTTGATCTTTAATGGATGTAATTTAATGGAAGAGTAGATGCTCTAGGCTTTGAATAGATTGTACAATATTAAGTTATATTTTTATGAAGAAGTGTTGTAAACATCCCATTTTAAAAAATAGAAAATTTTAGGAAAAAATATTTTGAAAAAAAAAAGAAAAATTGGAAAAATAAAAAAAAAAAATAAAAACTAGAAAAATAAAAGTGTCAAAAGAGTGTAATTAGGTCATTTAGGGTCGAAAAAGACAATCTTACAATTAAAGATGTGTATGAAGTTCAATAATTTTTAAGCTCTGGTAAAATACTGAGTTTGGGATAACAGTCGATTTAAACTAGTTTTATGTTCAAGCAAGACTAAAAAAAGTCTTAAGTTAATTGTTTAATAAATTGAAATTTTTTATAAGTTAGACGAATTGGAGCTTGAAAATTATCAAAATAAATTTGGACTGGAAATCCTTATTGCTTATGTGTTTTTAGTTATTTCACTATCTTAAAAGTGTCACAATCCCTTAAAGAATAAAATAGGATCAAGCTCATTTTAGGCTTGAGAGTCTAAAATCAAGTTAGCCCAATAGACAAAGGAATAAGAATTAAATGATGTCAATAACATTTGAGAAACAAACATAGTTAAGCAATGAAGGTAGTGGATCATTACCTACAGATCACAAGTTCAACCTTAACCAGATGCATCAAGCATGTTTTATTCTTCTAAACATACACATGACTGCCTTCTTCCCCATCCAAGCAAGCAGTAGACAATAGAAGGAGGAAGAAGAAAATCGAATTGAGCTTTTGAGAATCGAATCTTATCAAATCTTTTTTAACAAATTTTTATGAGACACAACCCGAATTTTATTAAAAATCCATTTCATCGAGTTGTTTTGAAAAGATAACTAAAATCAAAGATTTGATAAAATTAAAAGAGATATTAACTGCTTCCAAATCCACTCAAGAATGATTCAACTACATCCCGAGCTCTGAAGTCAATTTGAAACATACATCTATAAGTAGTGGAGCTTAAGCAAGTCAAAAGGGAATCAAATTTCAACAAAAAAATACGCAACCCAATCATACAAAGTACTTTCACTCTCTATTGTGAAACATACTTTCTCTCTCTAGAAGTTGATTGTGTTTAGGACATTTTCAAGTGAGTTGTTGATATTCATAAGTTCCACACAGCAAGGGTTATCATATACCACCTCCCTTTCTCTTTTCTATGACACCACAACCCTAAAAAACCAAATTCGAAATTGACCATCACCTTCTAATTGAAAAGACCATTGTTACTCATCCTTATGCTGAGATAGACTTATGCATAGACTGGTTTCAAACCATGAACCATCTTAGGCTCGCCTTTGGTAAGCCCTAAGAGTCTACGCAGTTCAACCTTATGAAACTACCAGGTTGGTGAGCTACCGAACTCTTAGGTTGAACTACCGATTTGATTCAACTGGTAGGTCAAAGCTAAGCTAATCCTTAAAATTATATATATATTTATATATAATGGGGGGAAAAGTAATGGGATGGGAATATATAATATACTATATATATATATATCACTATATATATACAATGCAAATATATTATGTAAAATATATTATATATTATACTATATATAATATAGTATATATATAATGTATAATATTCTATATATGTATATACCCATATATAAAATGAAACACAAACAAAAGACCAACACATAAATATATAGTTTCAATGGTTGCTTGAAGAAAAAAATAAAACTTTAGATTGAATTTAAAAAATAATAGACAAAAAGTCTACAAATCATTTAAAATAAATAAGGAAAATTTAAAAAACCACCAAATCCTCCACCATGGGCTAGGCCTAGTTCAATCTAATTCTAGCCGGTCAACCAGTGGTTTAAGGCTAGCTTAACCTAAATAAACACTCCACCAAGCTCATTAGCCTAAATAAACCTAAGATCCAACATCCGTTTAAGTCACAGCCACCACTAGATAAGTTGTGCACAACCACCTTCACCACCAACTACTTACTAAGACCACCAAATCCTTCACCATAGTCTAAGGGACTATTGCTAAACTCTTTTTCTTCCATAAAAAGCATACAAAAGTATGATTATCCAATTGAAATAGTGCTCGAAAATACATATATGAAGTAGTTGAAGTCACTATTATTCTCTCCAAGAAGGATCTAAATTGTAACATTTTGGATCCTCAAAGTCAGATACAAGCCCACCAACTGACCTGATTTGTGCCCCTTTCAAGTTTGGTCCCCTTTCTTCTTTTGTTTATTTTTTGTTCTTTTATTATTTTTATTATAAATGAAATAATAAAACTAAGAAGAAAAGATTTAGTTTTTCACTTTTGTAAACTCCATTTCAAGGTCCTTTTCATGAATGAGTGAATAAATAAATAAATAAGGGTTTCTTGATTTTTTTATACACCTCACTTAAAATAATCCATATTTTCAAAAAATAAAAATAATAATAATAAAGTCATTTCAAAAGTTAAGGCCTAATTTAGAATTTTCAATAAAACAGCATTATTAAAATTTAAGAACTTTTCTAAACTTTTCTTAAACAAAATAAATTGCTTAAAAACATAAGCCTAACCACTTTTCAATAATCAAAATAAACCAACACACCTAAATTTTTTAAATGAACTACAATGATCTAATCTTAACTAGTAAGTATTTAGGTGTCACAGTTTGTGAGTTTGAGGATAAATGAGGGTGTTCAATTCAGACATTATGTGAAGTAAGTGGCATTAGCAAGTACTTTGTTCATAGGGTAAGGTATTCTTTAAAGGCAAGTTTGGTCTTCTATCAGAAAACTAGTCCGAAGTTGATATCATTCTTTTAATGATGGCCATGGCAAGTCAAAAGTAGTTAAGATAGTTGAGCATCTCAAATATATGGGGTCTTGTGACAATGTCAGAGGGTACTCTTATTGCTGGAAGGGTTTAGAATAGTCCTAGGAAATCAAGATGGAAAAGGTTAGGTTACCATCTAAAATATAAGCAAATATGAAAAGATAAAGGATGCTAACACCATACAAGCACTTCATGAGGGGTGAAACTTCCATCCTGTGACAAGTGGTATTAGAGTTAAAAGGTTCCATCTAGCTACTTAAATACTACTCATTGTGCTAAATTTAAAAAAAAAAAACAATAGGGTAGTTTTTATTAAAAATTGGTCTTGTCAAAACGAAGCTTGAGAAGAGAAACGGCCACCAAGTAGAGGACATTATTGCCAGAAGAGACAGCTGTGTCATGAGTTACATCGTAACATGACTTTGCCCGAATCTTTAAAAAGTGAAATGAACTTTAGTGGACAAACCTTATTGTTGAGTCATTTAGCTAAAGGTAGCCCTAGAAGATGGAGGAATAGGTAAGAGAAGCTTGTAGAAACCCAAATTCTTGGCGAAGTTGATCTTGATTAGAGTAAAATGAGTAAAGTAAGGTTAGTGATCTTTTGGTGGAGGAAAGTGGTAGAAAGTTGGCCTTACGAAAAGGGTATCATGGATTTAGGTAGGAAAGAATATCATGGTTCGTAAATTTGAATACAAGTGAGCATATTCAACTTAGGTATAATATGAAGTAAATGGCATTGGTAAGCTATTTGTTCATTGGTTAGGATATTCTCTAAAGGCTAATTTGGCCTCCTATAAGAAAAATGGTCAAAAGTTGATGCCACTCTCCTAATTATGGCTATAGTAGGTTGAAACCAATTGAGATAGTTGAACCTACCAAACATATGAGGTCTTGTGATAATACTAAAAGGCGATTCCAAAGATGGAAGGCTAAGAATAGTCTTAGGAAATCAAGAAGGAAAGGTTGGCTTGTCATCTAAAATACAAGTAAATATAAAATGATAAAGGATAGTCAAGAGCTACATAAGGACTCGAAGAGGAGTGAACCTCCCATCTTATGACATAGGTAACTCATGAGCGACCTAAAATACGATTTTTTTTCCTTTTTTTTATAACTAATTTTAATTTCTACTTTTTTTATTTGACTAAGTAATCTAAAAAATAATTTTAAGTTTAGATGGTTAAGGTTGAACCATTATGGTTTAATAAGATAGTCTCAGATTCAGAATTTATGGTTTTTCAATTTAGAAAATTGATTTTATGAGACTACTAGCTAGATTAGAATTAACCTGCCTAGTTGATTCTAATCTAACTTTTTTCTAAGTTCAATTGGATGGCAACTTCAATTTTTCCAAAAGGTTTTTATGAAAATCAAAATTTCCTTAATTTTTGTTAAGCAATTTGTGCTAAGTAGATCAGGCTTAATATAAATTAAAATTAAGGAAAATAAAGCCAAAAATTTAGGCTCGACAACTTGGCTACCCTAGTGAAATTATTTTTTCCCTCTTGTAATTATTATTATCATTATTTTTATGTAAACAGTCGTACTAACCTTTTTGTGTAGTTAGACATTGCAATTTATCTAGGGGGGAGGGGTAGGGGTAGTGGTAAAACTAGGCATCTTAAGAACCTGAAGATGAGGGGGACATTATGTAAGATTTGGGTATTGTACGGTAACCACTATTCAAGGTCGATTAAGCTACTATACTCGAGATAACATGGTTGTAGATCCATTCCTTCGAAATTTGGAGAAATCGTAACACTCAGAAACCTTTTGAAATCCACCTAAAACTACATTCACGATCACTTTATCAAGCATTCAATAATAGTATGGCAAATGAAACATCATTGCTACAACTCAAACTAGCCTTCTTAATGGCCCTTATTGTAAAATTTTCTTTTGTGAAGATCCTTTTGTATTTGTATAAGTAATATATTGATTTTGCTTATAATTCTAAGGCATGGTTTTATAGGCTTTATATAATTGTAAACGTAAATTTCTTTTTATAATTTCAAGTCATGGCCCTATCCATTCTCGCCTTAACATGCCAAGAAATTCATGTCTACAATCCCTTCTTGCCTTCTCTACAATCATGGTTTACCAACTATACCTTACAAGTGTAAGAATTCATCAAGAGCTACATTAAGTCCACTTTATCACTCTCTAAAGTGAAAGTCCACACTTAACTCTGCTTAGGGCCTTAGTTCATTAATGGAACCTAGAGATGAAGGCATTTTGCCTAGACCTATATGAATTTAATCCCACCATAAAAGAGTATACCCAACTATTGGGAGCCCCTCACTTTTAGATGGTACTTTTATCCCAAAATATGAAAAGAATCAAGCCAACACTTTCTACAACTTCCTCAAGGTTAGATGGGCTAAAATCTACCAAGCCTTAAATAATTGTAACCAAGAATGCATTAGACTCAATGCTCTCATTGAATGGTTTCAGGTTTCAATAGCTTATTTGTCAAATAGGCCCAAGTATTGTTTTGACCTAGAGTCTTAGAAGCAGAACCACATTCATGCCTATATTTTAGCCATCTTTGCAACTCACTTGTTCCCTACTGTAACCCTACATATCCATTACTGACTAGTTAAGCTAGTAAACTAATTCACATTAGAGAAGTCTTACATACCAGCCCTTATTGTAGAGCAAAACCGATCATTAGACTTCTTAAAACATAAAGGTTGTGAAGCACTCAAAACTAATATGTCCCATCTAACTATATGGTTTATCAGTGACCTAAAGTACTATGGTGGTAAATTGAATCAAGCCCTACTCTTAAGTAATTATAATATCAATGCCTCTTTTGTCAAGTGAATTGAATTACCTGAATTAGGTGATACTAAAGACTGAATAGTTTTGTTCAAAGATATTGAGCCCGAGTGGACAACCAGATGGAATCATTGTGATCAGGCCATACTGGCCTATAAAGGGTTTGCTGCTGCACTACTCATTGAGATGAAAAGGTGTATAAGGTATTTCCCAGCTTGTATGATCCATCAATTAAGGGTTGTTCAAGAGATCACCTATAGACTGTCATTGGAGTAGGTAAGCCTTCATTTTCTAAGCAAGAACATGCCACCTATAGTCAAAGTTAAGAAATTTCAGACCATCCAGCAATTATGAGAAGCTTGAGAGATATGGTCCATAATCAATGTAGGACCACTACATGGCTAAAAGGGTGAGTATAGGGCTATTCGAGACTTTAGCTTTGACTAGCCACATCATAGAGGCTAAATTCAATATCAAGCCCCTAACATGCTCTAACCCCTTCTAGAGAACCCTAATGAGGAAACCCAAGTCTTCATGAGAATGCTATAGGCTAAAATGGAAAAGTAAAGTACTACTAGGATAATATGAGTAGAGTCATTTCAAAGCCTAACTCTAGTAGGCCTATGAAGAGATAAAAAGGCTATAAGGACGAATCTAAGAACTTAAAGAAGATAAAGGAAGGCCTAGCAAAGTTAGGGGGCATTTGCAATTTATTTTAGTCTCTTTTCATAATATATTCCTACCTTATAGCTCTACCAAAGTTGACAATATAAATGAAATTCCAAAGTTTGCCACATTGTTACCTAATACTTAATGCACTTTGCATTCACTCGTTTCCACTTGCATCCTTGCATATACATTCATACATATATATATATATATATATATATATATATATTCCTTTTATAGCAAGTCTTAGCCATGAGATCTTTAGATTGACATCAATGACAGAGAATCAACAAATTAATGATCAATAAGTCAATAGGGTGCAAGATATCCCCATAATTCATGAACAACTGCTACAAGCTAAAGTCGTCTTCTAGAAACAAAGAGCCAAACATGCTAAAGCTCAATTCTAGGTCTTATTAGCCCAAGTTAAAGAGAATGAAAGGGCCCTCTAGTAGGCACTAAAGATGCTAGAAAGTATCTGAACCTGACTGTGAGACATAGATTAGGAACTTTTTAAGCATTGTTAAGAGTTTAGAATAAATTTCATGAATAAATGCTAGGCTCATTCATTTTGTTTATTAGAATAATAAATGATGCAGTTTTCTTTTAGAGCTTCAATATTTATCTCCTTACTTTGTATATCCATGTTAGCATTTATATTATCATTGTAAAGTAGGGGTATCCATCATCTACAAAATAAGGTTTTCGTATGAAAAAAGGGGGTCCATGACATCTTCATAAAAATTATCTCGTACTTCTCTTTATAAAGATATTTGGCCTTTTTCACTTTCTCTCTTTTGCGCTCTCTCTCTCTCTCTCTTAAAAAAAAGGTGAAAGAAAGAAAGAAAAGAAAGTTACTAACAAGTACAAATTCTAATATTCCAACTCATAGGCAACATAAACCCTTGGTCCGTTAAGGTAGCCAATCGAAACATTAACCTATGGCCCATTAAGGTAGTCAACCTAAACATCAACTCCTTAAACCATTAAGGTAGCCAATGCAAACACCAACCCTTACCTTGTTAAGTTAGCTAAATAACCAACATAAACATTAACCCCTAGCCTATTAAGTTAGCCAACCTAAGTACAAACCTTTGGCCCATTAAGGCAACCTACCCAAATACAAACCCTTTACCCATCAAAGCAACTAACTTAAACACAAATCTACATCAACTCAAAGCTAAACTCAACCTCAATTATGATGAATTAACATGACCAAACACAACTCTAATTCTAACCCGTTACTTAGACAAAAAGACAATTTAAAGCTTCCATACCTAAATTTGTTATCATTCGACCATTAAGACCAACAAAAGAGTAAGTAGAAACCAAGCAAAAATGGGGCTGGTAAACTAAAAAAATTAACAGGCATTTGACCAAGCCATCAAAGAAATAAAGGCGTGCCAGGACATGAAGATATGAGGGAATCAAAAGGCTAAAGTCGATTAAATTGGGGTAAGGTAGCCCAAAAAAGAAGATACGTTGAATGTTCATGAAATGTAACTACAATTTAAAGTACTAAGGCATGTTTTAGTGAACATTTTGAGAGGACATGGGCCAAGCCAATCCTTTTGCTGGGGCAAATCAACATAGACTCCTACTTACAAAAACGAAACTCACTATCATCAAGTTTGGAATGAGAAAAGACAAACCATATCACACATACAAACCTTTAAATACTTAGAGAGTAGAGTAACATAATGGTAAGGATCTTTGGATTTATTCCTTAAAAAAGGCCCATTTTAAACTTAATGCATATCAAGATGACATTAGGCATTCATTTTAAGTATCCTAAACATAAGTTAGCCCTTGTCAACCCTTTAGGCTAACTTTAGAAGTGATTTTCAAAAATTTTACCCTATTAAGAACCACCCTACAATTGAGCAAATTGGAGGTTACGGTCATTAATTAAGAAAAAAGGATAGAACTATTTTGTGCTTACTCTAGCAACGTCAATTCAAAGATAATTTTTATTATTAATGATTTATTTTCTTAGAAATGAAAAAGAGCTTGAAAGAATCATACATGCATAACCTAAATCCTTTAGGAGAAATAATCATCTTTTGAGACAAATGAAAGAAAAAATTAAAAAAGAAAAAGAAAAGGAAGGAAAAAATAAGAAGAAAAGAAGAAGAAAAAATAAAAGAAGATGGGAAAAAAAAAGAAAGAAAAAAAGGATAAAAAGGAGAATAAATAAAAGCCTAAAGCCAAACAGAGGGCTAAAGACACTCCTTAAAAAAGGCTAAAAGTACTAGAGATGTGTAACTCTCCAATCCACCAAGAAGGCCCAAAATTGAGTCTAAACACCTCACAATCCCTCAATACCACTCATACGAATGAAGGTTCTTCTAATCGTAGGAAATAATTCATCTTTAATAAAAGTTGTTTTTGAAACTGGGGCAAGCACACTCTTAATATTTCCTAAGGGTTCTTGACTTGTAAACTCAAGATGAACAAATAATTTTCAAAATAGGCCCTCTTTATTGAACCCTTTTGAAACCATTTGATCAAAATCCTAGTTCACAATACTAAGCTAAAATAAGACATAATAGATTGATCAAGACATATCATTTACAAAATAGGCCATAATTTTTTGAATCTTAGTTGAAAGTGATATCTAAACTAAAAGCATGTGAGGAGGTTAATTCCTCTTCTAAGCCTCAACTAGCCTATCCTGAAGCTACATGAGCTTTCCATTCACGACTAAGTTGATGCTAAAAGGCCAATATTAGCAACAACACCAAGATGGCAAAGATAAAAAAAAAGAAAAAAAAAGAAAAAAAAAAGCCCTACTGACCTTTGAGGGATAGAGGTCCTACCAACCAATGTTACAAGGTAGAAGATTGGCTCAACAACCAAAAGCCTGACCATGTTGCTAAATACCTACCTAGACTTAACAAAGTCATTAATCTAAGATTGACCCTCGAAGTACTTACCATTACTTAACTCGAATCCTTTCACCAACCTATTCCCAAGTTAGGCAACTATGGGTCGACTTTATAGTAAGCTCAACCAAGTGTACTAAGACCTTAGTACTTCCATTCCCAGCTTAGACATCTAAGTTTTGACCTACTTTGAAGCAACTCTAATGAGTCGCATCTTAACCTACCTTTTGAAATGCATAGTTTCATATAGTATATTACTATTTTTAATGTCTTTAGCTTGTAGGCCTCATCTTTAAGGTTTAAGGCCTTGTAAATTATTATCATTTTGCCACTAAAGTTTAGGATTTACTATAAATAGCATCATTTTGTAACTAGCCATAACAACAATTGAGAATATACTTAGATATTTTCCTCCTCTAAAGCTTACAAGCCTGTTAATGAGAAACTATTCATTTCTCTTGATTATTAAGTGTTCCTATTCATCTTTAATCTCTTGCTCTTATTATTCTAAGTTATTAGAGTATGACGAGCCTCTTCATTTGCAAGTTAGCAAGCTACATCTAAACCCCACCTTACCCTCCACCCCTTCCTCCCCTAATCTAAACCCGTAAGCTTGATTTGATTTTTGCGAGTGATATATAAACCCATTTCAATCACAACCTTAGTTTGTTTTTGTGATAAGGTGTGCTATATCCTCTCACATTCATATTCAAATCACTTTCTGCATTACTTTCCATATAAGCCATCCAAACCCCAAATAACCATTCGATGTTCATAGGTGTGTTGCGTATTAGTATCGTAACCAACAGCCATATGGCACATCAGAAGTCTTCTTAGACTAAACAAATCATGAGATAACACTTCCATAGAAAAAAAAAAAAAAAAGCTTAAAGTCATAAGGCCATTCTATGAAGGTTAAAAGTAGTGTTAGTATTAAGATCAAAAGATTTTTTGAGGTACCCCACATGGAAAGAAAAGGAGGGCTGAGGATGACTCATGGTTATTAATAAGATTTGTACTTATTGGCTAACCTAAAAAAAAATGGAAAAGAAAGAAAAATTGAAAGAGAGAGAAAGAGAGAAATTTCTTTTATAGACTTCTACAAAGATTCCTTAACTTCTTTTCAAAGCAACCTTAGTTGTTAGTATCCTTTAATAATTCAGTGCTCTTTAACCTCCTAAAAAGGTCTCTCTCCCATGTTTATCCTTACATGATATTGTCCCAATACCCACTTTTAAGGAGCCTCATGACTCCTAAGCAAGAAGCTAGCTTCTTGTTCACTTCTTAAGTTTAGTAATCTGCTTTAATTTAGAAAGTGATCTGCTCTAATTTGGAAACTTTTCTCCTAAGTTATGATTACCTTCAGCTAAGTCCTTGTAAATTAAGGACTTCATCCCTAACACTAACTCTATCCTAGATGGCTTTCGATCAATAAATTCTATGTTCACAAATTAACTTATAGTCTTTTAAATCGATTTCCATTTAAGTTTGCTAGTTTACTAGTGATGCTCCCACCTAGGTTAATCATCTTAGAGTAGCATGACTAGTTTTAAATCGATTGACTTTTAGGGTTACTAGGCCTTAGGTAGTGCTTTTTCCTAGGTTAGTCAGTTTAGACAAGTGAGACTAATGTTATACCTTAAAATGACGAAGTTACAATAGTCCCACTATATAAATCAACCTATGATAGTAATGGACCTCATAGTTACTATCATGAATACAATTTACACAAAGCATCCACGACTCCTCTCTTTAAAGTAAACAGCTCATTTAAGATTACTGATAAAATATATATATATATATATATATATAACCAAAAACTTTAAGTCATATTTGTAAGCACCACAAACACTCATTAAAGGTTTCAATCGGTTGAAAGATCCGATCAAGCCAAAATTATAAGTAAAGGTAGAAATATTAGTAAAATGATCTCGTAAGTTTGAATTTAAGAAAATAAGCAATAAAATAAAGAATATAAAAATTTCAAATTTTAAATATATAACTCGTTATTTATTGAAAATGCGTAAAATGTATTTCGATAATTAAAGAATCGCTAGAGATAAATTATATATATACTAAAAATCATAAAATAACCTAAATAATATTTAGGAATATTTATTTGTACTATATATGAATTTACATGTATGTAGAAATACGTATAATTACTTAAAATACGCAAAATGTGCTAAAATAATAATAAATAATTAAAGACAATTCATAATTAATTAATTAAAAATCAGAAAAAATAAGGAATGATTTAGATTTGGTCATGGAAAGTTAGGAATTGAAGAAGAAAAATTAGCCAATTAAAATCAAGCAATACAAAAGGCAAAAATTAAGGGATTTGAGCAATGTCTTATCTAATTTAAAGCACATTAATTACCAGAAAGCTCTATAAATATGAAAAAATCACAGAGCTCATTTAGGCAATTAGAAATCATAGAAAAATTAGAAGCATCCGAAATTGGAAGAAAAAATTCGAGTAAAAAACAAAATAAGAAAATTGTGCAGTTGGGCCATATAAGAAGAACCTAGACCCGATGAGCAGCTGGAAGTACACGACCACCACCATCATACGGTGGTGACAGCGCCCAGGTGGGCCGACATACCCATGGCCACCAACAGTAGTCGGAGCCACTCAAATCAGTAAGTTAGATATCTAGCCTGATATTATGTAATTTTGTAAAAATAGTAAATATTCTTATAAAATTATGGATTTTGTTATTATAAAATATTTTTGCATTTATTTTTTAGGAAAAATATTATTTTGATGAAAATATATCCCGTGATATATGGTCCTTAAAAAATCATGCAAAACCGAGTATGTTTTGATATAAAAATAAATGACCTTAGAAGTGTAGTTTTGAGCCCAAAATTTTTGTGTAGACTACTTAAATAATATAGAATAGGGCTATGAAGCCCGTTTTCAAAAATTAATTTTTGAAAATTTTAGATAATTTTTAGGCCTTAAAATGAGGCATAAAATGGGTAATTTAAAGTTAATTAAGTAATTAAATGATTGATTAAGTAATTAAATGGTTAATTATTGATTTAATGAATAATTATATGTTTTAGGATGTTGAAATCTAATAAAGTATGATATTTGTAGCATTTAGGGTGTTATATGTAATTATTAGGTTAATTATGTAGTAAATAAGTAATAGGAAAAAAATTAATTTTGTAAATTAGGGTAATTACGTGTAAAATCTGATTTAGGATGAATTTATATATTTTTAAATGATAATTGATGTTAGGAGATGGTAATTAGAATAATAAAAATATTAAATGTGTAATATGTACATAATAAGTAATAGTACATAATACACAATTATTAAAAATATAATAAATAGAAGATATTAGAATAAAAATTGATATTATGATAATAATAAAAGTATATAATAAATCTGATAGAAAACTTAAATTTATGTAATTATATAAAAAATGTAAAAATCTCACATTAGAAGTAAATTCGGTACACTAATACGGATTTAAGTGTACCAGATAGAATAAAATACTGATTAGGGGTAGTGATAGTATTTAGGATATTGGGAAGTAATGTGATTAATTTCACATTATGAGTTGAAATGAATTTCTGGAATTTGGGTATAAAACAGTACTTCGAAATCGAAATAAAACCTAATTTAGAAATCGATGCAGAAACTGAAACCGAACTTAACCGCAAACCTAAAATAATTGTAAAGGATTTGAGAACCTAAATAATTGGATATATTAAACCCTAAACAAAATAAAACATAACAATAAGCGTTATAGGATAAAACCAACTTATTATAGTTATATAAAAAACTGAAATTACGTTTGTGTTATAGGGATGATCAGCGATGGCCTGAGCAAATTAGACCTCGAATGAGTAAGCGAGGAGTCTAGGGAAGTTAGGATTAATACGTTGCTGTATTTTGGAGGCTTGAGATTATGCTTGGTAGTGCTTGTTAGATAATTGATTGTGTGCATGTGCTTGATTATGAGTGATGCTATGATTCGGTTTATTGTTCTAGCTTGTATTGTATGATTTATGTGAAATAATTTATCACCCTAAATTGGATATAATCAAATATACGACATGTAATCATAATCAGACCTACATGGCAACCCATTAGGGGAAACCTAGGATTCTTTGGCCAAATCCCAACCCCTTCGAAAGGGATAGCGCAGGATTGCATAATGGTCCCTTCTTCATCCTTAGTCGAACTAAGTGACAGGAGAGGAGGTCGCGACGAGGGTGAAGTCACTTGATCATGAGCTGTTGGATTAACAGTAACTCCTCAACTAGGATTAAAATGGGCGCAATTTCTCTAATCTCACGAAGGGCCGGTTGTGTTTACACCTAATAAGTTGATTGATAACCTTGTTGTGTTTATGCTATAGTTTAAAGTCCTCCATCCTAACTTACTGAGCTGTGGTTGCTCACATCCCTATAGACGTCGTGTAGGTGCTGGCTAAGAAGTGGCATACAACTACTCTGAAGCTAGCAACAACTGGATCTTGAGGAGTGAGGAAAACCATTTGAAGAACAAGTATATCTTTTTAAGGTCTAAGCTTTTATTTTAGAATTTTTCATTTCTGAATAATGTAATAACTAGGAAATATATTACGGAGAAATATTATAAACGTTAATTGTAATAACTGAATTTTAGTATATATATATATATATATTCTCACTTACTTAGGTAAATAATTTATTTAAATTACAAACTATTTACTTTAAAGTAGATTAGTCGTGGACACCTTATGTAGATTAAGTCTAGGATAGCAGCTGTAAAGCCAACTTCTATCTTAGAATGGTTTACATGGCGGGGCTATTATGACTCTGCCGCTTCGAGGCGTGACAATATTTACATGGATATACCTATATTATCTTCTGATCCCAAGAAATATTTACATGCCATAGTAACCTAATAAGTAAATATGACATGACCATCTCATAAACCTAAGAGTTAATAAGAAAAACTCTAAACTCAATTGATTAGCAAATTTGATCCTCACTCCTACAAGACGCTTCAAAAAGAAACTAACCTCAAGATAATTATAATATAGCATCTCAATTAATACCTACAAGAAAATCTATAAGGATATAATCAACTAACAACTTAGTAATTTAAGATGGAGACTTAGGAATGTATATCAAACATAAACAAGGTATTTAAACAATTAATTAAATGCAATGTAACAAACAAATGTCATCACACAACGTGGTCCGATCCATTGTAAAATCGAAGAAATTTCACCCACTCTAATCCAAGTTAAAGAGTTTTAACGTTTATACAGCAGCTTATAATCAAACTCAGGTTTATGCAATGGAGGCATTGCTCCCTCGATAACTATCCTTCGAGTCGTTACCTTCATCCTTACCATGATCGCCTCTCCTATCACTTAGTTCAACTAAGGATGAAGAAAAAATCATTATGCTATCCAGCACTATCTCTTTCAAAGGTGTCGCTACTTGGTTAGAGAATCCTAACCATCACTGAAAGGGTTGCAATACATGTTTAGTTAAAGTATCTACTTCAAATATGATTACATTCAATTTAGGGTGATCAAACAATCTGACACCACTCAATTCACAACAAATCACCACAATACAAGATCAATATTCAGCAAGTATCAAAGATACACCAACATACGCATGTGTGGCTACTTACAAGCATGATCACATACTATCTTGAGCCTCCAAGTAGTTTAATATAGTGCTCGAAAATACAGCGATGTATGAAACTCAACGTACTTAAAATCCTCAATTCACTCACTCAACTTACTGCGTGTCGACTTGTTGTATGTCAACTTATCTCTACTTATCCTATAATATAAATACTCTTTTAGCATTTATACCCTTATGACATATAGGCTTTAAATTATGATTTTACTTGATTATCCAAGCATATATATTTATTTATTATTGATCTATTCTAAGTTAGTTTTTTAATTCATTTTTGAATTAAGTTCTAATTCAATTTTTTTATTATTATAAGTTTTATACGTGAACCCTAAAAACTCATTTTAAACCATTATGTAAAATTAATCAATTACACTTGAATATCCTAAATTGGATATTTAGCCCCTAACAAGTATTTTGTTTTGTACAGTATATCGTAATCCTAATTTAACAACTGAATTTGCTCTTGATGTGAGAAAAATTTATATTTTTCATATAATTATCTAAATTTAAGTTTCATATTAGATTTACTGTATATTATTATTATTATTATTATTATTATTATTATTATTATTATTATTATTATTATTATTATCAATTTTAACATAATACTTTTTACTTATTACATTTCCAATTTCTCATATCACTAATTTACACATAATCACTACATAATAATTACATCTAACACTCTAATTACTATAAATATCGTTCTATATCAACAAATTACAACCCAAAACTCATAATTACATGTCAGTATTTATACATTTAATCACTAAATTAAGCCCAAAAATCACTCTTTATATATAATTTAAAGGCCTAAAAATTTCATAAAAATCTCTTCATAGCACTGTTTTAAATACTTGAAATAGCCTATAAAAAAAAATTTGAACTCAACTATACTATTAAAGTCATTTATTTCTAAATGGAAAACAACCTCAGGTTTAGAGATTTCTTAAGCACCGTATATATTAAGATCTAATTTTGTCAAACTAGTATTTTTCCCTAAATCTACATATATAAAAACCTTAGAATGCCAAATTTCATAATTTTTCAAACACATTTAGTAATTTTAATAAATTAAACAAAATAGGATTGAAGAGTACACCTACTTTTTCTATCAGCTCCTAGCCACCACTAATGGCTCCAAGTGTGTTGGCATAGAGGGGTGGTGGTGCTAAGGTATGGTGTTGGTGGCTATCCTTACCCAGGTAGTCATTGGTCATAAGTTGCCCTATATTGCCCCAATTATACACTAATTTTGCTTTTTTAAAAAAAAAATACCTAATCATATTTCTCTGTCTCTCACTAATTTGTTTAGCTTCTTAACTAACTAAAATGAGGAATGGAGATAATGTTCTAAATTTATAGTGCAGTCTAGGATTTCTCTTTAATTTTTCTATTGTCAAATATCCCTTGTCTCTTCTCTTTTTGCTTTCTAATTGTCTTATTTTAAGTGGTTAATTGTGTTATTATTAATGCCAGCATGTCATGACCTAATGCTAGACAATTCCACTTTTTTTTATATTTTTCTTTAATTATTCAATATTATTTTACTATATTTCAAGTATTTTAAGTAATTTTGAATATTTTTATCTCCACGTAAACACATATATAATATAAGTAAATACTCTAATTATTTATTTTATTTTATAATTTTTAGTGTATATAATTTATCTCTATCAATTTGTTAATTATCAGAACTCATTTTATGTATTTCCGATAAATAACGAATAATATGTTTATAATTCAATATTATAATATTTTATTACTTATTTTCCTAAATTCAAACTCATAGAATTACTTTTACTAATATTTCAAGTTTCGTCGTAAATTTTGGACTCGATTAAACAACTTACCCAATCACTCTAAATTTTACGTATCAACCCTAAACACTATATTGTAGAGCTTATAACTAGGTTCTAAATTGATTCTTATTTTGGGTTACTAATCTCCTAGTAACGCTTCCACCTAAGTTAGTCAACTCAAAAAAGTACAACTAAGTTTTGAATCAATTCTTATTTAAGGTTGATAGCCCCTTAATCAGCTCAGGTAAGCATAACTAGGTTCTAAACCAATTCTTATTTAGGGTTTCTAGTCTCCTAGTAACATTCCTACCTAGGTTAGTCAACATAGATAAGCATGATCAAGTTCTAAAACAATTCTAATTTATAGTTTGTAATTTCCCAATGACGCTTCCATCTTGTTTAATTAGCTTCAATGGGTATGACCAGGTTATAAATCGATTCCTATTTAAAGTTATTAGTTCGCTAGTAATACTCCCGCTTAGTTTAATCAACTCAAAGGAGTATGAAAAAATTTTGAATCAATTCCTATTTCAAGTTGCTAATCTTCTAGTAATTCTCCCAATTAGGTTATTCAACTTAGAGGAACATGATCAAGTTTAAAATCAATTCCTATTTAGGGTTGCTAGTTCTCAAGTGACACTCTTACCTAGATTACTAAGCTTAGATGAGCACAAGTAGGTTCTAAATCAATTCCTATTTAGGGTGCTAGTCCTCTAGTGATGCTTTTACTAGGTTAGTCAACTTGAAAGAGCACAACCAAGTTACAAATTAATTCTCATTTAGGGTTGCTAGTCCCTTAGTAATGCTTCCACATAAGTTAGTCAACTCAAATGAGCATGAATAGGTTCTAAATTGATTCCTATTTAGGGTTGCTAATCCCTAATGACACTCTCGCCTAGTTTAATTAGTTTAGAGAAGTACGACCAGGTTTTGAATTAATTCCTACTGAAGGTTGCTAGTCCCCCAGTAACATTCAAATATTCAATCAATTAGCTCTAGGAACAATTTCGTATCTAAAAAGTGACGTAGGATACTAATAAAAATAATAAATTTGAAAATACGGAGATTTTGAAATCATTATCAATCCTCAATCGACCATTATGCTAGATCATCTGCGGTAATATTACTAGTGAGTGCTTACTAGGTTATTTCCTTGAAGAGAAGGGTTTTATCTAAGTACCAAATCTTAACCTGCTACTATAATCTAAGCTAACCCAATTCAGAGTTGAGGAATTATAATTGAAAGTAAACGTAAGAACTTAAAATAATAACTAACACAAATAACAAAGATATAGTTTTGTAACATGTTTCCAATACAGTGGTGAGATTATGCCCTTAAGATATCATATATGGTTTTTTATTTGGTTTTGATGGAAATGACTTGTATTCAATCCTAAGTACGGCATCTCACTCAAGTATATAATGAAAAATCTCTTCTTATTCTAATATTCCTATGCAATCAATTAAACACTTGCTTCTTATCAATAAAAAGAAAAATTAGTTTTATAATTAAGGGGTTAGTCTTCTCTTGGTATCATAACTTATCCTAATTTACTACAACTGTATAAAGTAATGTGAATTCAATGGAATCTTAACTTCTAATCCCCTCTTAGTCTCATGGTTGTAAAAAACTATTAATCAATACTCTACAAACTCGTTGACAAATGTAGGAATTTCCACAACTACAACATTTAACTAAAGCTCATGAATAAAATCATTCTCTAATAGCTCAATAAGTTCAAATAAAGTATCAAATACCAAAATCCCAACTAAATATACGCGTATATCTAAACTACAACTTTGCACCAACTACATCATGCATATTATAAACCCAAAAAATTAACTTAGCCACTCATGATATTAGGAATAACAACAACGAGAAGATAGAAATTCCATTGTTGAACAAAAATGAAATACCTAAATTAAAAACAAGAGAGATGATGAAGATAAATGATAAACACATGAAAAATACTTGAAATCTATCAAGAAATTTGCATAAAAACTCAAATAAAATGCTCAACTATTATTAGGAAATGCAATAAAAATGTGAACACAACCAGCAAGATGTAGCACCCATCTTAAAATTCTAACCTAAAATGGCTACGTACTTAAAATAAGAAGAAAAGAACTCATTTATATTTTTAAGCTACCAATCAATTGAGGAGGGAGTCTACCCATTGATTGGTAGATACGTGTCAGCCCAATGTCAAGAATCTTTTAGTAATGCAGTACATTTTGGTACTAAGGTTTTATCCCTAGAAAAACCCTAATTCCCAATCTATACTACTGATCAATTGGTAAGGAGAGTACTAATCGGTCAGTATGGTTGACTCCCATCTGGTTAGTTCTATGCTAAAATGAGTATTATCACCTACCTCCTACTCCTTGCCCAAGTAAGTAGTGTTGGTTGACAAGTTGATTTTGGGGCATGGATTGTACAAGTTGTCTTTACAGTAGTCGATTGATAGTAAGAGACATGATGGCCATTTGTTTGGATTGTGTTTGGAACCCCTCCCTAGTGACGGGTCAACTTAGTTATGGAGATATTGGTTACCATCTTCATAGATCTCATTGTCGAGTATTCAACCATGTACACTTTCATTAGACAAGGTGGTAAATATGGTTAATGTGTATAGAATAAGTTAGTTTTGATGGATAAGGCTAAATATGGTGTGTATGAAGTGTTTAGATAAATTTAGGTTTGTATATAGGGTAGTTTAAGTATTTAAGGTTAAGGGTTTGTAGTATTGGGATGATGGGTAAGGGTTATGAGTTCAAAATTTCTATATAGAATTTCATTAAACATTTAGTAGTTAATACAACTCTTGTTCTCAATACTATACTTTAAACACCATAACTCTTCCCACAACAACAATATAATTCAATTTCTATTTCAATATGACAACAAACAACAATGCTACTTCACTTCACTTCACTTCACTAAAAATCGATGAATCTATAAGGCACAATCATGCAACATAGCATAAGGATACTTGCACAACTTACACTTCCATTGTTAGAACTTAAGCTGTGACACCAAAAGATGATATACCTAATCATGAGATTAGACAATTGATCAATACAACTTGAAGAATTTGAGTAATCCTTTTGAAAGAAGTTAGGATTTTTAGATTTAAAGGGTAAATTTAGAGTAAACTCTCTCTCAAATAAGACTCACCTCAAGTTGATTCACTTAATGGAATAACCCGTCAATATTACGCACAAAGGATTGATTCCAATACTTACCACAATCTAAGATTGATAAGAATAGTTTAGAGTAAAAGACTTAATGAAAATATTCTATTCTTTGATAATGAAGTCCAAATACAAGTTTACAATACTTAATCTCATGCTTAATGGAATTCTTATAATAAAATAGAGAAAAGAAACAACAAAATGCGGGATAAAATAGGGAACACCAACAAGCCAACATTTTCTCAAGCCATCAAGCAAGTATGGGCTTGTATTTAGAATCCTAAAAGCATTTTGTGGTTGATCGCATTTGGTCGATTCAAGACCTTACCATCAAGCCAGTATTCTATCATCTAATGACTTTAATTAAGTCATTAAGTCGGTTGGTGGTTCTCTATGAGTACTAGTCATGTGTGCCGCCATCAAGCCGGTTTGAAGTGAGATTATCATACTAGTTTGACTTTGATCCAAAACAAAGTAACACTTAGCCTAAGCTAAAACAATTGTGCAATGAATATAAACTGATGAATTCTAAGTCTTCATGTTCTTGTTGATTCATGGTAACTCTTATGACTAGTGCTTGCAACTCCTTAGCTCTATCAAATGCCATTAAGTAAGGTATTTAATATAGTCTAAATAGGTACTTTACTCACTATCATTGGTACTTTACTCACTATCATTGAACACATTCCAATTTATTGTTATGTATTCAAATGTAACGGGAAATTGATCTCTCAATTACTCATCTATATCAATAGTTAATTACTAGTCTTGTAACTCCTTATGTAATCACTTTGGATTTGATTTCTTAATCTTATCAATTTTAGCCATGATTAACAAGAATTCACTTGACTAAAAAGGAACCTTAGGTTTTATTCAAGATTTAGATTCCAATGTTATCATGTAAAATCCTATTAGGCCAATAAGGGCTAAAAACCATTATACAAGAACAGCTATCTAGTTAAAGATTCACTCAACACACAAATCAAACCTAATTCTTGCCATAAAATTAAGTAAATATACCAATTTACATTACTTCAATGCTTAAAATATCAAAATCTACATTTACTCTGTCATGTCAAAACCAAACCCACTTAGATTAATAGCTCAAGTTACATTTCCATGGAAGATATCATAGTTTAAGTACATACACATGGAAAAATGTAATCAAACATTGCATTAAGTATAGAAAATGTGAGGGAAAACTTACAGAACACAAGATCCATAGATCATCCATAGAGTCTCCAATATAAATACCCACATTCTCCATGAAAATACAATAAGGAATCCACAAATGTACCTTGAAAATACTAAAAATCATTGAATACTTATGCTATAATCACCTTTGTAGCATAAAAATTCATTAAAAGACACTAAACTATGCTAATCCTAAGCTAACCGACCTAAAGAAATAAGGAAAAGCTTATTAACAACAAACTTAAACCCTAATGAAGTGGCTATTATAGTTAAGAGAGAGAAAGAATGTAAGGTTCTTATAATAAAGGGATGGCATCTGAACACTAGACACATGTTGACGTCTCTTCTTTTCGCTTTAGTAAATAGCATCTCCTTTTCTAGTGGTTGTTTAGACACCAAGGTAGATGTCATCTACTTGCTACCTCTCTATACATTTTCATATGCTTGACTACCAAACACTAAATCTTATGCCATTCAAATGTTGTGCCTTAAACTAGTAGCTTTTCCTTTTGATCTTCTCTATGTGCATTCTCAATCAAGTTAGGATAACATGAACATGCTAACTTCCTAAACCTATGAAATAGCAAATTCAACTAAGTATGATCCTAAAAATGATTAAAACACGATCAATTTATGCAAAACTTAGTTGAATGCTTGTAAATTCAAATTACAAGTAGCTTCATTAATAATTATCATAATTAGGTTCAAATTATCACCAAATTACATGTAAAAATACAAGATTAACCTATGATAAGTGTGGACAAATGCACACTTATCACTCTTCAGCAATCTATCTTAACAAGTCCCTTTAACAGGGTCTCCAATCTTAAAGGGCAATAACACTAAGGCTGTAAAAAGAAGGATAGGGCTCCTTTATGAACTATCTTAATGAGACTCTTTGGCAAGATATCCTATCTCAAGGGAACAATAGTGCTTCTTAGGAGATCACATGCCTATGGTTTTGAAACATGGTCAAAATATCTTAATTTGTTAGTGTTCTATAGGGAAAATAAGCTTTTGGACATAAGATAGCACTTCACTATGCTTAAAAAGTAGTATTGGCGAGGAATGATTCTGAGGAATTGCTTAGGTTAACTACCTTTAGGAAGATATTGCTCAAAAGTTAAAGGTTATCTTGTATGAACAGAAATATCTAACAAGGCATTGTTTGAAAAAGGGAAGAAAGTCGCCATTTTGAATGGACGGATTTCCTTAGTTCCTCTTAAATGATCGAAGCCTTTCATAAGGACTGTCTTGAATGTATAGAGACACCTAGTTCATCTTGGATAGATGAAGCTAGCCATAGGAACAATCTTGTATGAATGGGTTCCCTTCTTTATCTTATATAGATAAACTATGGTTAAGAACTCTTGACTGATGTATGATACAAGATCTTAATGTTTTGGGGGAATATTTCCTTTTAGGATGTTTCTATAGTGGGCAAATTCTAAGATAAATTTCCTACATTTTATCACCAGGTATCGAGCTTAGGAGTAAAACTAACCTTAAAGGCTAATTATAGAAAGAAGACTTTTTGCAATGGTAGTAAAATTTGTCTTGCATGGATAGAATTATCATAGAACAAGATGAAGTCTTTAGGGGTCCTATATCATAAAAGGTTACAAATGTTGAGGGATACCTCATGAAAGTGAAGAAAACTAACTCTAGGTCAAAAAGGAAAGACATTACAGGTGGAGATAAGACATAGAGACTAGACTCCTTAGACTAGCCCCAAATAAAAACAATCATTTAGGGCATACATGGAATAGGCAAAGTTAGCTATTAGAACTTGTCATGAAAGCCTTTGAAATGGGGATAAATCACTGATGGAGAGAACCTAAGGGACTTTTCATGAAAATTGCCATTAATAATGAGTCTATGGAAAACATTTTCTAAAAATTTTGAGTATGGATTCAAAGTTGCTAAAAAGCATGAGCCCTCCTTAATGGTGAATAATGCTTCAAATTCTTCTTTTCTTGTAGGGTGATCATATGGGACAAACCACTCTTTCACTTAGCCTTTGGGAAGTCTTTTGATTCCATTGTCGTTAAGGCTGGCTACTTCTTTATAGATTTTAAGTTATTGGTGCCATGCTAACCTTCCTCGTAGGGTCTTATGACTCTAAGTGTTTCTATGCCTTAAAAATGGCAACTTATTATTGGTTTAGTCTAAAAGAATTTCCTTACATAGTCTCAGTTCAAATTTTAATCTTAATTGCTATTAAAAATTATGATCCATTTTATAAGTGATATGCCTTGATCAATCTGTTAAGTCTTTCTCGTTTTGTAATATAATTTGGGCGTTCGGGCCAATGGTTTCAAAAGGGACTAATAAAAAGGACTATTGTGAAAGAAATTCATTCACGAGTTCACAAGTTAAGAACACTTTAGAAAAAACTAAAAATATGCTTGTCCTAGTTTTAAAAATAATTTTTCCAAGATAAATTATTCCCTATGATCAAAAGAGCCTTAATGGAGATGGTAGTAGTAATGGATGGGAAAGCCTTATGTTTGTAATTTAGAATGGATAAGAAGGCTATATTTTAAGGATTGTTAGTTAGCTAGGAATTTGTTTAGGGGATTATGTCTCGTTTGCTTTTTTGGTTGGCTAGGATGTGTCCCTAATATTTTTAAACTAGGCTTTTCTTTTAAATTTAGGCCCAATTGCCTTTGTTTTGATTTAAGCTTTTTATCCCTTTTCTTAAGCCTATTCTTTTATTGTTTGCGCCTATAACCCAACACCACCACTACCCCCCCCCCCTCCCCCCAACTCATGAATGATTATAACCCAAAGTATGTAGATTCTGTATGTATAGTTCTTGCAAGCTTTTCTTCATCTCAAAAGAAATAAATTATCAATGATAAAATTTTTAAATTGATGCCACTAAGAAAAGCACAAGTTAGTTTTATCCTCATCTCTTGATTAATGACCCTAACTTCTAAATTGCCCCATTATGAGGTGATTCTTGGTAAGTTTAAATTTAAAAAAAAAAACTATCGAGTCTTGTTTTTTACCTCCTAGTTTTTATAAATTAGGTTTCTCTAAACCAATCAATATTAAACCTTACCCATTTAATACTAACCTCAACTAAGGTTTAAAGAAAATCCATTTTTTTATTTTGAAAATACTTTTGAGTCGCCACTTGATTTAAGTTAAGAAAAAAAAAAGTTAAGTTATAACCAATTGATTAGATTGGTTATAACTTAGCCATTGGTCTAACCATAAAACCAATTTTGTAAAACAATTTTTGAAACCAAAAATCTAGATCGGAGGTTAGGAATTTTAAACCTTTATGAATACCATTAACTTTCTAATTTTAACCTTAACCTTAAAAATCACCTTTTAGTTTTATAAGACAAAACTTAAGTATTTGACCAAGTTAGATAACTTGAGTAATCTAAAATGAAAAGAAGGAAATTTTAATTTTTTTCATTTCTTACCATCACCCCTTAGATACCTACAAACCTACTATTTGAAATCAAACGATACGTACTTCTTTCAATAAAAACTTTAGTGGGTTGATTTGATTTTAATTTTTGAAAAGAGATTGGCTTTACATTTTATCCAATTCAATTTATTTAAGGAAATTTTTCCATAAAAAAAAGTCCTAATCGAGGTTTTATTTTTGAAAAATCTAAAAATAATCCTAACTTGTAAAGAGTCCATTTATTTTTTATTTTTGAAAACTTGATGTTTCTAAGTTAAAAACACAATTTTTATTTATTAGCTTATTTACTTTTTTTTTTCTTATTATTACCTTATTTATTATTTTTTATTCTATTTATTCTTATTTTTATTAAACTAAAAAACAAATAAATAAATGAACTACTTTCTTTCTTTCTTTTTCTTTTTCTTTTTTCTGTTTTCTTTATTTGATTTGATTACATTTACATCATAAAATAAAATAAAATAAAAAATCAAAACAAGAGTCAGACTGAATTTGAAACAAGAGCATACAGGCCAACTTATCAAGCGCGGTTCAAATGCTAGAGCAAGGTTAGGTCAATCTCGGATTTTGGATAAATTCGAGGTACTAGATCCGAGTTACCAACTGAATAAGAAGAATAGTAGCTGTTGGGGTTCGTTCAACTTGATTTGGCCACTAAAATGAGCGGGTGAAGGGTTTTTTGTGTTTTAGATTAAGATTTGGGGAGGGGAAGGTAAGTTCAATGCCTTAAGATTTAAAGGCGGTTTAGGTAGTTTTTGAAAGTAGCAATCGGTGATAGTGGAGCTGCACTTACGATGGTGGTTGCTAGGAATGAGAGGGGAATGTAGTGTAGGGTTTTAAGATGTAAGGAATTCAACTATAGTAGTCATTTTGGTCGAAGGGGGTTAGAGGTGGTGGTTGTAAGAGAGGAGCTACCATGGGTTAAGGTTTGGCTTTAGTAGTTCGGCAAGGCAACTTGGAGGCACAACCAAAGCAGAGGATGGTCGGATTCAGAAGCCTAAGCTATGTGGAGTGCTCCTAGGGTAGTAGTGCAGCTTAAAATCGAGTAAAGAAAGAGAGTAACGATTGAGCTAAAGAGAGAAAGATAGATTTCAAGTGAGTAAAGCTTGAAGGAGCGTTTTTTATCCCATTTCTCCCTCTCATTCAAGTTTATCAACCCCCGTTTATAATTTTCAAGATTGAAATATACAAGGAAAACAATTAAAACTCATTAATTTCGATGTATGGTGCTTTGAGTTGATTTTCGATTTTAATGGAAAAGAGTGCAATTTGAATTGAATTAATTATCAAAATGCTTCCCTTAATCTTGTTTTTTACTTAAAATAAGACAAGGAAGCTTTGTATTACATTAATCAAGCTTGAATCAAGCAAAAGGAATGTGAAGGAAAATCTAGGTTTTAAGGTTTTCTTTGATTTTCTACAACCAATTTGAGTGCCTAAATATGTGAATCTAGTCGAGTTTTTAGGAATAATACAAATTACTCTAAGTGGTCTTCATGATTTCACCATCAATTTAGTGAAATCACAAAGAAAAAGAGGTCAAAAATTGATTGAAAGTAAGCTAATCGAAGTGGGAAAGTGCTGCAATCTTAGAGAAAAACAAGGGAAAAAGAAGGAAAGAGAAGGAAAATGCTAGTGTAGCACCAACGTGGTTCCATGTCAGCCAACTCGACCACCTATACAGTATGTCATATGTCCTTACATGACATGTAAAAGCTGACATGGCAAGCCATGTGGCTATTACGTAATGCCATGTTAACATTGCCTATCCAATCAATGTTGTCACATATCAAGACACGTGGCACAATGAGATCCTGACACATAGCAGTTCCTAATTATCTAAAAAAATAAAAAACTTTTATATACCCTCATCAGGATTCGAACTCCAAACCCCGTACTCAAACCCAATGTCAAGTCCATGTACTTGTCCATTAAGCTGTTGGCTTATACTTTGTTCATATATGCAAATTGCATATATGAATCAGCTCAGCCTAAACTAGATTCAAATCTAAGGCTTGGGCTAGATTCAAATTTAAACCTAAGCCCAATAGTCCCACTTTTAAACTTATTTAAAATTAAAAATATATATATCCTATTAAATTGTTATTTTCTAAATTCCTTAAATTTTTTTTTCAATTTTTTTTAAATTTTATGTGACTTTTTAATTTTCTAATTTTTTAAATTTTTTTTTATTTTCTAAGTGTCTTTTTTTTTTGTATTTCTTTCTAGATTTCCTTTTTTTTATATATATTTTTCCAAATGTCTTATTTTTTTATGCTTTTTCTTATTTGTCTATTTTTTTTATTTTTCTAGACTTCTTATTTTTTCTAAATTTCTTAATTTTTAGATTTTCTTTAATCTTCTATTTTTTGTGTTTTTCTTAATTTAGGACCCCTTGAGATAATAAAATAAAATAAAATGAGTAAAAATTAGGTATCTACAAAAACACCTCTAACATGGGCTTAATTGGGTGAACAAAGGATATTCTGTGTTTGGGAGCCTAAAATGAATGTCTAATGTCATTTATTAGCTTAGCAAGCTCAAGATAAACATTCTTTAAGGAATGAATATAGTATTCCATGCATTAATGACACTTTATTATTAAAGTGTTTAAAGGTTAGTATGAATATAGTTTTCCTTACATTAATGCAATCACGAGTTGGCTAAGATTTTCTAAAAGGGTATTTACAAATGGAAGGGGCAAGCCCTAAGACATACAACTATTTATAGGAGGAGCAAGCTTGCTATCAAATGGTAGGATTTTGATATTAATAGACTTATTTACAAACCCAATGAGAAAGGGAAAACATGACATGTGAATCTGACTAGAAAAAGAGGTATCCACAAACTATGATTTTGAGAGAAGGGCAAACTACCAAAAATTAGTTAAGTTAAAACCTATTGACAGGTTATGAATTTTAAGGAGCATTACCCTAAGGGAATGACCTCATTCTTCATAAAAACATTTTTTCTCTTTTTTTTTTTATATTTCCCCTTTTTTTTTAAGAGAGAGATGATTCAAAGAAATGCAAACACCACTATCTTTTTAACTCACAAATTATGATGGAAAGATTTATTAATAGTTAGCTAGGACATTTGAGATGAAAGAAAAAGGAATGACTATTTACAACCATATTAGTTAGTGAAAAACTTTATTTTACAATAGACATCAGAACTTAAGGGACAGGTAAACATGACTAAAGAAGAAAGCGTGCTTCTAGGAAAACATGAAACTATGCAAAAAGGTTTAAGCGGGCATCGTTAAAGGTTAGCTAAGATATACTATAATTAAACTCAATTAAGTCAAAGGAAAAAACTATTTACATGCTAAAATTTTTTTCATTCCTTTCTTCTTCTTTTTCTTTTTTAGTAAAACATTCATGAGATGTAAGAATAAGGAAACTCTACATATTGACTTACAATGATAACCTCGTCATTTACAAGTGAAAAGTATCTTGAATGGGGAGAGACCCATGGTCAATTATGAAAAGAATAGACCTATTTACTACATGTTAGTTTAAGGAGTGACTAGGATTCCTAAAAAGAAAAGGGCAAAAATCCACAACTTAAGGAGAAAGATAATTACAAACTGGGAAAAATGGTTTGAATGTAAAACTAACTTATAAGGAGAAAATTGATGTTTACTATCAAAATTAATAAAAATTATATAATTATAAATTGTACAAAAAATATTACCAAAATACCAATGCTTGCAACATTCATACAAGTGCATTTACACCTATGTCACATCTTCAAGATGCAATATTAGTACATTTGTATATATGTCCCGTTGTTTGTTTACCTGGAGAACTAATTGGATTGTTACGAGCAGAGAAAACAAGGTGTGCTTTGGAAGAATCAATTTGTTACCAAGCGATCCTATTGTAAATAACAAAAGCATCTTTGAATACTTAAAGTTTCATATCCGAAGCAAGTTTTCAAGAAATTGCTCGAGTTATAGCCAAAGTCATGCTCTGAAGCCGTATCAATTGGTTAAAAGGCCTAAAAGAGAACGTTGTTATAAGAGGGATGATACCCTTAAGATGAAACATTAGTAGTAGTGTACTAGCTATATAAAAAAACTAATGTCGCATAATTTTTTACATAATTTGTAATTATAAATTTTTTTTTTGAAAGGTTGGTAGACATATATTGCACCCAACTTACAATTATGGTTTTTTTTTCATTTTCATTTTTCTCTTTTTTTATAATAAGGAAAAAGAAAATGTACATTTACAACTGAACAAATACTTTAGTGAGAACATAAGATGACTATGTTTATTATCATTCCAAGAAAACAACAATTATTTTTTACTTGCTAGACTAATTCTAAAAGCCCCTACTCTAATTCCAATAGCCAGGCTCTAATATCTTCCAACATCATTAATGCCCCCTCAAGGACCTTTTCACTTCTTTCAAACCAGGCTAATAAAACTAGGTTATGTGCTTCAACTATTTTAGCCCTTGCTTCCAAATAAGCGACCTCAACTTTGAGTAGTTGTTCTCAAATTTCTAAGATATTTAACAACCTATTTGACTATTGTTTATTTACTGATTTCTAGCCATTAAGGTGGGCCTGGGTATTTCTTGGGTTATATTTGCTTATTCAAAATAATAAAGTGCAAGAGTGCACGCGGGAACATATGGCTATAAGAACCATCGAGCTAAAAAAATATTTCTTAAGTTACAACCTTATTGAGACTCGGTGTTTATAGAAGATGGCCTTAAAATTTATAAAGGGAATATATACATTGAGAAACCATTACAAGGATATTTACACAAAAGGAGAAAAATTCCTAACAAATGATTACTAAATACACCTAAAATGTTATAAGGAACTTCTAAGATACTTGAGTATACTAAGCTACGGTTAGGGATAATGATGCAAATAAGGTGGGTTCTAAAAGATTCCTAAGCTCTATGGTCTCCCCAATTCCAAAAGAATAGATCTAACACCATATTGGCTCAACTAGGGTAACCTAATTAACTCTGAGTAGTGGTTACCTTATGATACTTAAAGCCTACACAATGGCTCCCTCTTCCTAATTCTTCCTAAGATAGCCTGATTCTAACCTTATCTAAGACACGTCATGATGCTTTTCAAAAATAAAATTTCCTCTTAAAGAGGACTTAGCCCATTAGGCCTTTAATTCCTACAAGTGTAGACAAATGGGTTAAATAGCAATGGTAAGTGTATAAATAAGAAAATAAACACAAAAGTATGACAAAAAACCTATCATGTAAAGAGTTGGAAATTTTGAGGGATATTTTAAAATTAGAGCCTAATTCAATATTCCAATATGGCTAGCCTACTAAAACTCCCAAGTAGAGTCACTAATCTATCGAGCTGACGATCTGTCAAGCTTAAAATTCGGTTTTTTTTTTTTTTTAATTTGATTTAAACTAAACCTTATGCCTATTTAATTAAAACTCTTAGTTGAAGTTAAAAAATAAAAAAGAAAAAGTTGGTTTCTTTTAGTTCAAAAAGTTTAGGGTCGTTACCGTATAAAACTAAGAAAAATAGAATAAACTAAGACTAATTAGGCATATTGATCCTAATTTAGCTATTAGTCTACATTCCTTATATTTTTCATTTTCTATTTTTTTTTATCAAAAGAAAGGAAAACAAAAATTTTATTTGTTTAAGAGTCGCCTTAGAGATGCCTACATACTCACTATTCAGGATCAAACCATTATAGTTCATTTTTGTGAACTTTAGTGGTTTAGTTTATTTTACTTTTTTTTTTTTTAAATGAGCTAAGTTTACAATGTCAACGAATATATTTAATTAAAAAAGAGTCCAAACAAGACTCTAATTTTATTCATGTGTATTTGAAAAACTTCTACTTTCTAATTTTTAGAAAAAAGAATTCATTGAATTATTATTTTCTTAAAAAAAATATTTCTTAGTGATAAAGAATTTATATATATATATATATTATGACATTCCTAAAGAAAGCATTAATTTAAAAAAAAATCTTTGTAGAAAAATTTCTAATGGTCTATTTTTTTAACAATCTTCTTCTTCTTCTTCTTCTTCTTCTTCTTCTTCTTCTTCTTCTTCTTCTTCTTATTATTATTATTATTATTATTATTATTATTATTATTATTATTATTATTATTATAAATATATATTATCTTTTATTTCTATTTATAAAAACAAATGGGCCATATTAGTCCCAAGGGTAGTAGTTACCCTACATCATCCCCTAAGACTAAACAATGCCCTTAATCCTAATTATTCATTTTTCTAAAGAAATCTATTTACTCTTTTATTTTCTTCATTATTTTATTTGTTAATGTAAGCCTTAGTCATCTACAGAAGTGGTTACTCCATAACACCTGAGAACCACATATGCCCCAATACGTAGGATTAATTAAATCTACAAAACAAAATTAAATAAATAAGCAAATAAGTATATAATATGAGGCAAGTGCACCTATCAGTTTTAATATAGTAGATGTGAGTCCGAGTCGATCCCTCAGAGACTTCGAGTACTAATATTAACCTTAGCTTTATTATTTAACCGGAAAATTATGAAAATTTGAATTAATTAAAAAATACTAAAATTAACAAACTACTTTAATTAAAAGACTTAATTAAGCAATTGAAAAAACGATAAAATCAAGAACGACTTTAAGAAAGTAATAACGTATTTAGGAATTATTTCCCCTAGAGTTTAACATGTGATCACTTAAATATATTCAATTCGGTTTCTATATTTCTTGACCGGAAGGATTCACAACTAAAGTTAATACTTTTCTTAAGCATATTAACCCTAATCCTAAATTATTTACCGGAATCTCTTCACTTAGTAATATAATTTAGAATTGCATTAATGTATAATGAATTTCCACACAATTAATTAACTTTCCGAAAGAAACATGTATCTCATCTCTAAGTATACATGTAATCCTCTTCAATTATGTAACGATATAATTATACATGCAATTTCTCAATCAACATGTATAATATCATATATTGATATTCTAGAAATATCAATCAATAATTAACGACATAATTGAATCAAGTAAAAATAGAAACTTTATTGAAATTTCTAAATCAATCCAAGAATTACATGAAACCCTAGGTTCCATAATCCTAAATACTCAAATTCTAAGCTATCATAATGAATCTAAAAACAAGTTTCATCAATAATATAAAATAAAACATGGAAATCCCTTTTGATTGATGAACAATCTCTCTAATCTTGAAGTTGATGTTGTTTCCCTTTTTCTTGATGTTGTTCCGCCTCTTTCTTGATGTTCTCCTTAAGTCTCTTTCTCTTCTCTTGTATCTCTCCGTTTCTGTAATGTCTCTCATGTCTTTTGAAACCCTAAGATATCCTTTTATATGTGTATTATAAAGATTCTGTTTTCATTACCAGACAGGCCTAAGACATGACCGTGTCCCCAGGTCATGTAACTTTCTACACTAAGGCAAAATTTTCTACACAATTTCAAAACTTCATAACTTCTTCATTTGAACTCCGATTTGAGTGAAATTTGATTTCTTTTCTTCGTTTTCGATCCTAGAACGCGTTCAAACCTAGAAATCAAAATTTTACTCAATTAAGTATCAATTTCTTTAAAGAAAACAAAAAATGTGAGGAAAATACTATAAAATCACCATATGAAATATGTTTAAAATCCGAGTTATCAGTAAACAAAATAACAAAGAAAAGGAGAAAACCCAAACCTGGGTTTGAATTAAGTCAAGTGTAGGTTAGGTAAGGATTTAGATCAAGTTAGCAAATGATGAATTGAGTAATGTGCATGATGAATTAAGAATGAGGAGCAACAACAGCATAAGGTGTTTGTGGGTAATTCAACAACCAAATCAAGCAAGAAAGGAGATTTTTGTGGGGTTCTCAAAGGTGAAAAACCTAGTGAAGGTAGTGCCTTCACCTAATGGTGATTTTAGAGGTTGTAGGTAGTCATTCATGCTAAAGAGAGAAAGTTGCAATGGAGCTTGAACCATGGCTATTCAAAGTGAGCTAGGGGTTGTTCCTTAGGTTTTTTAGGGTAATAAAGCTCGTCGTAAGCTTGGTTTTTCCTCGACAACTATCCTAGAGTGGTGGTTCTAAAGTGAAAGTTATGAGCAGAGAGAGAAAATGGGTAGGTAAGCTCCTTATAGTATTTTCAAGAAATCATTAATGCATAAATGAGCTTCAGAGATCCTTATTTATACTACTCTAGCTCGAATCAAGATGGTAAGCTTCAATTTGATGCATCTAAGCTAGTTAAGGTTTGAACATTTAAATCTTTTATTAGATGATTCTAAGGGAAATATTTTATAATTAATCGGTACCAGATATTGGATACATGATTGTTGTTTTGAAGCATAGAAACTTGGAATCTTTGCTAAGAATAGCAAGATTTGCAAGGTCAGCTACAATGCATTTTTTTACTTTCCCCAACTTTCAAGCTTGGATTTGAACAAATGAATGAATTTAGACTAGTTTGTAGATTCAATTCAAAGCTTGTCATGTTAGCAACATAAGTATAGAAGGATTTGACATGAGTCCTTTACAAAAATTAAAGAAAAATGCCAAATGGCCTTAAAGATATTACTTAGCATGGAAAGTTTAGATGAATAAGGAAGGAATGGAGAAGAAAGGTTGTAAAAAAACATGTTTAGAAAACACATTTTCTTCCTTAAAGCAATATGAACTTTCAAACTCATGACCTTCTTTTATCTCAAATTCTAATTCCAAGAGTCTAACCAATAGGTCATTTAGCCTATGTCATGCTACTTAATGCAAACAAATTACACTTAAGTTATGACAAATCAACCTAGACCAACTTCAATTGACAAGGAATCAGCTTAGGTCTTTTTAGGCCAGTTTTCTTAAGGTTCCATTTTCCTATTTTATAATAAATAAGCCAAATTGCTCATGTGATAAATATCATTCAAATTAATTCAATTTAATAGTTTTTCAACTTAGGTTCATACCTATTTTGTTAATTCAAACTTGAATTTTTAAAACTTGTTCGGTTTAATTCTAATTATAGCTCTATTGAAGCTATGATTAACTTAAATTGCTTATGTTTTATTGGGTTTTATGAAAAACCCAATATCTTTGATGTAGCTTAAAACCTATCAAATTGCATATGTGCATTTGACTTTTAACTAAGCCTTTTGCCTTAAAAAATTAGAAGACCCATGGAATGAGATCTAAAGACCCTTATTTCTCTAAAATCCTATATTTTTGTATTTGTTGTTATTTTCCCTTCTTATATTTTTCTCATTTTTCTATTTTTAGTATTTGTTTAGTTTCTAAATTTTTTTAATTTTACAAACTTTTCAATTTTTTACACTTTCCAAATCTTCTCTCCCCATCCCACCCCCCCTCCCCCCCCCCCCCAACTCTAGATTAAGGCCTTTGCTTTATCATTTAAGAACTTTAAAAAAAAAAAATGGTAGCAAAAATGGGTATCAACATAAAGGTGCCAGAATTGTTCAATGCTGTTACTTTGATACCTATGTCAATAATCTGAGATGGTTATGAGAGAAAAGAGAGCATGTGAGTAGAGAGAATCCAAAGAACTTCCTTATTGCATTCCTTAGACATTTATAGAGACAATTGATAACTATAGTGGAGTAACAGTTGAACTGCATGCGATACATGGAGCTTTATTATTTAGGGCATGTGCTAAATGTGAGGCTTAAAGACAGTTGAGTGATTATTTCATGTACTAACTGTCAAATTGTTCATGCCTCTACTTTATTTAAAAGCTTAAACTCATAGACCAAACGTAAATAATTTGGGTCTAAGGGTCTAAACCTTAGAGTTCTAGATCCAAGTTGTTCTGAGCTCTTTAGATAGGTCGTGTAATTTTAAGTCCAACCTAAATGTTATTCATAATTGTAGATTGTAAGCTGCAAGAGTGACGAATTTGACCATAAAAAGGATGAAATAAGCTGATATAGCCTAACTCATATTTCAAAGTAGTTCAAATCCTTACTTAAGAGACCTTAAACAAAAATCTACCATCAACACCAGGGATGTTGACTAGCTAGAAGTGAACTAAGAGGAACCAGTGCATATCATGTGCATAAACATAATACGCATCTTCTAAATAATTCCACTTAAGCAAATTTGTGTTAAGAACATATGCTAGATTTATGGCATATGTCATATACCTACTTGGTAGTGTATCTAGTGCTATGTTGTATTTAATCTACTCTCACTTAATTCATACTTTCCAAAACTATACTCCACTTTCTTCTCTCTTCATTTCTTCTCTCTCCTACTTTCTTATTCCTTTCATTTCACAATTTCTAATAAAGCCACTTTTTTCACAATTTCAATAATTTCTTTTATTAATGTGATTTTTGGGACGAAGTTGTTATAAATTATATAGATTCATTAAAAATGAAATTTGTAATGATAAATACAAAATATTTTACTATAAGTTTGAAATAAATGTATGTTTCTTTTCTTTTATTAGATACAAAAAAATAATAATAATTTTTGCACACGTAATACCAGTACACCGACAGTTAGTATATGTGCACATATACTAATAATAAAATAGATAGGATAAAGTCATTGGGGGAGGAAATAGAATAGAAACTAATGGCGTCCAACGGCTATTAGCATATCTATCTTCTAAATTTTGTCTAAATTTAAACTATTAAATAAACTATAAATTTAATTATGATTTTAAAATATGGAAATTATTAGTATAATAGAAGACTGAATCTATCCTATCAAAATGGTAGATGAGATCATAAAATCTCCTGATAATTTATGCTTTTCCATAAGGTCGGTTAATGTATTTGAAGTCTGAAGATCATGGTATATACCCTTCTCACCATGCTCTATCAATTCGATGTTCTACAGATGATGTGTTATTTAATAGTTAATGAGTTTGTTTCCTTTAATTTCATGGTTGACAAAACTTGGTGGATGACTCCGTATTTTTTTTAAAACATACATTGAAGTGTGGTTAAATTATATACATAATTAACAACATTGAAGTACCTTTCAAAAGGGTATTTTCCCAAGAACTACAGTTCTAGTATCATTGACATTGGCGGAAAAACAGAATTACGAAACTTAAAATTTTGTACAATGGATGAGTAGTTCCAATTAGAGAGACGAGATTATGTCTCCATGGACATGTCCGATTGCCATCAGATGTGGGTATCGTTCATTACATTGGCGATGATGTAATCCATACATTTTCTATCAAATATTTTACTTGATTCATGTTGTAAACTTTGATGTTAGAGAATATATAAAAAAATAAAGTTTACTGATGAGTAAAGTAACTTTTGAAACTTTTTTAGTTATTTGTCATGTCACTCTGTCGATAGGATAAATGACACAAAATGAAATATATATATATATATATATATATATATTGTAGTTATATTAGAAAATTAGCTACCCTATAATCTCCAAGCAAGAGAAAGTCAAGTACGCTTAATTTGGTACTAAAAGATTTATAACAAATTCAACCACAATGTACTATTTTTACTTTTTATCTTATCGTGTATATTCAGTCAATACTCAATTTTTTATCTCAACTTATTTTAATTTATACTTGAAAACAATATCTACGTGTATACAGAAACCAGACGCATAAGGTCTGTCCTCCACTCCCTCATGTTCTAAAACCAAAAACCAAAAATGTGATGCCGATTGGCACGTTATGAGAGCAAAATATATAAATATATGTATATATATATATATATATATGTGTTTATTATATGTATATACAGACTTTATTAACTTATCCATCTTCTCTATGACCTAAAAGATAACCGTCACATCCTATTCATCCTTACCTTAATAACTTTAATTTGTAATGAGTGTTAATCAATAATGTAAACTCAAACTTTATTTTAATAAGCCATTTCATATTATATTTGACTAATTAGATGATCAAATTCATTTATTATATGCACAGGTGCGTGTCTATTAGTATTGTTTGGAATGAATTGATGGAATAGCATTTATATCTTTTGTTTGATTAGAAACTTATAGAATAGGATGAGATAAAATAAAACCAAACATGTATATTTAAAAAAAAAATAAAGGTAATATGAGAGACTGACATCAAGTTATTTCTTTTAATATGTGTAATACCTCAAAACTTGAAAATGTTACAACCCACTATGTGTTACTAATCAGGAGTACGTTAAGATTCTAAGACTAACTACAATCTCCATAATAATTTGTAACAATTCCTTATCAAATATAAACTGCAAATGTCTAAGTATATCAATTCAAGTGACTCACAAACAAGTCACTTTAACCACAAATATGCTCAAAATTTAGATCTTGGTATTTTACAATATACAAAACTAAACCACTTCCCTTTTCTAACCTAATGATAGTAGTTTCCATACTCATCATAGATAGCAACATGTCAAATTAACTTGTAATTGAAAAAATTAAAAAAAAAAATGAGTTAAAGCTCAGTACAAGTGCATAAACACACATGAAAGTCATGTCCAAAATGTACACATACATTTAATACAATTGTAATATAATATAAACAAATAATAGTTTAATTATCTTTAATTTAAGTCAGCAATCAATAAAAGGGTACTCATAACCCCGCTACAACATAATCTTGTCCACATACATAAATAGATATAACATAAGTTTTTCTTTAAGTCTTTTATGTCTAGAGTCCAAAGTCTGAAATCTATAAAACCTAAAATTCTAGCTGCGTCATCTCATATAAAAGTCCACCAGGGAATCTCTGCATATCATCAATAGTTGCTCCTTTAATGAATTACCACTGCAAGCCCTTAAAGCGAGCGAATCAAGCAAAATCAGTAAACCATTCATTTCAAGCTGAATATAGATTAGTCCAAATAGATCTTGTCTAGCCTAGTAAACACAATCATACAAATAAACACAACGTACTTGAGATAGCTTCTCAATAGTTAACTGGAACTCCATGATTTTAAGTCCCATATTGATTACCTCTAACTACCCATCTACAAGAATCTTGAAATATAAGATAAATCTATTGGAGATTAAGAGTAAGTATATATTAACTACTAGACAATTACTAAATACATCCTTATCTATTTATCATCCATAAATCTTTTATTTATTTACTATTTATTACTACAGTTAACTGGCAATATATTACATGACATATATACATTTATGTGTATAATAGATAATTGAGCTATAAACAAATAAGAAAAGGTTTTTACTAGATAAGTCAAAATAATTGAATACAATAGAAATAGGATAACAAGACTAGGAACCGGAAATAGGAAATGTGAATCATTCTTTCTCTTTCATTCATATATATATATATATATATATATCAAAATTTAGTGAAAATGTTGTAACATTAAAATAGTATATATATATATATATATATATATATATAGTAACAAAATTGGCAAACCACTAATAACTTTGATAATATAAATATGAAAATATTATACTATATTTTGTAGTACAAAAGCTTCAACACTAAAAAGGAAAAAAAAAAAAGAAATAGCTTAATACCAACTAAATGTATATATAGCATTACACATTATGTTATGGTAGCTGCAGAATATAACATGCAATTATTATATGCTAACGTATTATCATAAAGTAGTATGCTTACCCTTAATTAACAGATGAAACTCGAAAGCAGGATACTGAGCAAAAAGGACATACATAGTCCTTAGGTTTGTAAACTCCACCATTGCCAGGGAAGACCAAAAAGCTCCCATGCAAGAACTTTCAGTTGGGAAAAGAAAAATGAAAGAGTTAGACCTCGACTACCTCGCAAAAGACGGAAAACATTAAGGCATTTCCCCACTAGTCTTTAAGAGATAAGCTCCTCACAATGTCTTTATCAAATTTCAAATTACGAAATCTTAAAGTGAAGAAACAAAGTTACCTGACTAGAGAGGAGAAATAGAGTTGACTACCAAAAGGAAAAGTGCCTCTACGGAGTCCGAAGGAAACGGTGAAAGGACAAAGTTTGTCGAGAATGAGTATGCCACCGTACCGTAGCTCAAAGTCAGAGCAACGGACAAGGAGTGAGAAACCGGAAATAAAAGCCGGAACTTAGAGCTCTGCCTTCATGGTGACATCATGAAGCTCGTAACCAAAGAAGGTGAGTGGAGAAAGCCCTTTTGTATTTGTTAGAGGCAACTTCATCACACTTTGCCATTGCTGAAGGCAAGAGCTGAGTTGAAACCGAGAGATGGTGACATGGAGATCAATAAATTGGTAAAGGACCAAGATGGAGTCCTAACAAGTGAAAGCTGAGTTAAAGAAAAGAGACTGACCCGGTCTGGAGGTGAGATAGAGATAGAAAGTTGGTAATGTGTATGAATTATGTGGCGGCTACAGAGCAAATAATGAGGGTTTATTTCCTTCTAGGCTGGCCGCTATTTTCTAAGAGAATGGGATTGTGTTATTAAACGAGGGTTTGGTTTGAGAATTTATCTCTACATGGCCGCAAGTAAGGGCTAAATGAGAGAGGATGGGCCTTTACTTAGGTTCTGTGTATTATGAATTAGGAGAAATGGTGCAAGAAAATTGGAAGAAAGAAAAAGAGGGAAGATAAGGAAATTCAAAGTAAAGGACCTTAAAAGAGAGAGAATAATTATAGACAAAATAAATCACCTTTTGATAATTACTAAATTATTTTCTTAAATTATAATCAAACTTCCTTCTTATATTCAACAATTTATAATAATAATTAACTATAGGTTAAATCAATCGTATACAAGATAATTGATATACAATTTATCACTATACATTTTAGAAGTATACTAGAAGTTAATTTATTAATCGAAATGTTTTTAAGAAACTATCTGAATGTTTACTCTATACAATGAACATTATAAGCTTGAAATTATGTTAAAACTTGTAACCTAAAAATTTTCCTTATTAAACCTTAATGTTTAATATTTGAATTCTTAAACAAAGCTTCTTATCTTAATTACCTAAATCACTTTCATCATTTAATTACTCTTACTTTTGACTAGAGTGTTTCAACATGAAATTTAGTAGTGGCGGTGATGATAATGGTATATGGTAGTGGTGGTAGTGGTGACAGTAGTAGTCAGTAGTAGTAATGACAATAATGATGGTGGTCATCATTAAATTGATATGAGATTGTTTTTAAAAAAATATGAAATTTTAGAAGGAATCATGATTTTTTTGTTAAATCAAGGAATTCCTATTACTTAATTTCACGTAATAGGGATTCTTAAGAAATTACGATTCGAAGATAAAAAAAAAAACAACCAAATGAACGCTATAATAAGAAATAAGGGGAGGAATTGAATTCCAATTCCCTTCAAGTAAAAGAAGCATCAGTATCTTCATAAAGGGTGGTTCCATAAATCAGACAAAAAAGAAAAATGAGAGGTCACTTGTCGGTGATGGCTCTTGTTATGGCCATGTTGGGTTACAAAGTTGTCAATCTCCATTCACCAAGTAGAGTGCTATTTTTAACATCATCAACATCATGTTCTTGATCTTCATGAAGATTGACAACAAATTTTTTGAGATATGGCATGCTCATCCCCATATTCTTAGGGGTGTATATAGACTTGGGGCAGGGTCCAACTCGACTCGAACTTACCAGGTCAAGGGCTTAGTCTCCCCTTAAATTAAGACCAGCTCAGCTTAGACCAGTTCCGAGCCAATTCACCCGACCCAACAATTCGATGGATATGTTTTCGACCCTTGAACTGCCTAATTTTCTTTTAGTAAATTAGGGAAAAAAATTTTTATCTTTATTTTTCATTTGAAAAAAAAAAAACCACTAATAAATTACAAGAATTTAAAATTTTGACTATTTCACTTTATAAATTATTAGGTCACTAAGATTAATAATTTGTACCCTATTAATTGTTGGGCACAATATTAATAATTTGCATTTTTAATAATGCATAATTATAACTTTATGCCCATATTTAGTAAATTAAGTAAGTAAACATTTTCTTTATAGGCAACATCTCAATTAAAGCTTGCCAATATAATCAATGTAGGACTTGATTTGTGACAAACAATGTTCACTGTGCTCTTTTATTATTTCATAGAAAACTTTAGAAAATAATATATTCTATGTAAGAGTTGGATTGATATTGTAAAGAAAATAACATCTATCTAATATTTATAATACGCTTACCATTTTATATATAATTTAAATATGTTCCTTATGACATTTAATGGTATTAAATTAAAAATACACTTGCATAAATCATTAAAATATATTATTTATAAAAGTAGTTACTCTATATAAAATTAAACAAGATTTTATAAAACTTATGATATCTTATGTCTTGAACTCTTTTAGTGGGTTTTTTTTTATTGAAAAACTTTTTTAGTAGTTAAAGTAATATATTTTATACCGTAACTATCTATTTTTACCTACATTAAAATATATAGGTTTTAATAATTTTTTTTTAAAACTCATATATCATTCGGTTTCGATATCAACTTTTAAAAATAAGTAGTAATAGTCAATTTCATTTTATATTTTAATTAAAGAGAATACTTAAATTTAATTTATAAAAAACTTTATTTTTTATTTTTTTTTAATTTTTGAATCGAAAACGGTAAGTTAAACCACTAATTCCTTCGATTAAGGCTTGAACTCGCTAGTTCAACGGATCCAAACACATTGAACCATGTCAACACGCCAAGCTTGGCAAGTCAAGTTATGACTCAAGCCCATGACTCAACAGTCCGGGCGGGTTCCAATCCGATTCAGAAGTTGAACCCGGCCCTTTCCTAGGTCTAGGTATATATGGCCTACTTAGGATTCTATTTGGTACAAAATCTAAACCCACAAAACCTTATCGATGTTCTATCTTTATTCATGGTTTTTTTTTTATTTGCTTAAGAGCATTAAAGATGATTACCTCACTAAACCACGCATTGCCTTAATCATTGCTATTCACATTTTTAATCTCTACTTTTTAAGGATCTTCATTAATGGTAGTTCCTAAAGAGATGAATTCATCCAACCAAGGTGATGCTTTAGCTATTATTGTAGCATAAAGGCAGCCAACAAGATGATAAGGAATATGGAAACATATGAAGGAATTGATAGGTAGTAGTTTAATTGAGAAAGTTGTGAATATTATTGCAGTATTCATAATATTACAGCTCCTTTATATTATTGTTCGCTACATGCATCTTATACTAGAGGAGACAAATCCCAAAAGTCACATATCTACGGAATTGCTTTATGCGATCACTCCTTCAAACATTAGCTGCCTGTTCACTTGAGAAAAATGGTAATTCCATTCCCCCCTTATTCCTTACTAAGTCTCTATTACGATGTTTACTCCATCGAATCGCAATTATCAAGGAATTCCAATTCTTAAAAATTAGGAATCAACCATTACTACACTTTTCTTCTTCTTCTTTATCACCAATGTCACCCACCACTACCATCTTCCTCTCACCCACCATCACACCACCACCGTCACCCACCTAACTTTGATAACTCACCACCAACAACTACTTGACAACTCCCATGCCTATCAAAGTATTTTAGTAGGGTCTTAATTAAACAAACAAAAAAATAAAAATCAAGCCAGCATCATCAAGATTTGTTGAGATTAGGGCTCAGACAAAAAATAGATATCAAAGTTGGGATGAAAATGACAATGAACTCTCATGTAGAAGGAAAAGCAAAATCATTATTGTTGAGATCTATTGTATAAAAAAGTGTATGCCACTCATTGGTTTTTATTTATTTATTCTTTCATTTCCTTGAAACCAAACTAAGACAAAAAAATAAAAATAAAAATAAAATTGAAGTAAATCCTTAGACTGAAGATCGAGGAAAAAACAGAAAATTAAAGACGAGCATTTGATGATGAAAAGATCAAATTAAAGACAATAATTAGATTTCTTCTTTTTGTTGGTTAAAGACAAAGTTTTGAAAAGAAAATAAACACCAGAAAGGAATAGAATAAGGGTAAAATTAATTTTTTAATTTTTATTACATATCCATGCTTAATGGAACTTTTATATAACTAAACACTATAATTAGCATTACCCCTTTATTTTATTACATAAGAATCTTAATTCCATCTGCAGTGTTACGTTGATTAACTCTTATGGGTTCATTAAATGTCTCACTTAGTTATCCTAACCCAAATGTAAGAACCACCTATCAGAATGGAGATTCGAATTCAATCTCCATCAAAGTAATAGCCCAACATGGGTAAACATGTCGACGTGCTTTGATGCAAATCTAGTGCTTGTTGATGGCTTGTTGGCTTATGCCCTTGCCAGGGATATGAATGACGATACCGTCAGTTATGCTGTGAAGATGAAGACCTATGCTTTTATCCAATCGGATCGATGGTTCATTAAAAAGCTGAAGTTGGATCATTATATATTTATAATACCAATTACAATAAGTTGTGGGATAAGTAAGAACGTTCTATACTTTTTTTTTTCCTTGATTACACAAATTTATTTTGTCAACATCATAGGTGTTATGATGAATAATAATCACTAGATAGTTTACCTTTAATTTGTCGGCATTATTGAATGATGAGTAAATTTTTGTATGAAAACAATAATAGTTTTTCAATTCGTTAGTCTTTGTTCGTAGCTTTGCCAAGTTAGATTTATTATTGTGTCACGAAATATTGTGCTCCAACAAGAATGCAATGCTTCTTAGTTAATTAGGTTAAAAAAAAATTATTTGAATTAAGTTTAAATCTATGTTGTTTATTTGAGCTTTGTATAGTGATAATTTGTAAGTTATAACAAATCGAGTTGATATAACGTAGTACTGAGTTTAAGAATGAACTCAACTAGAAACTTTTTAAAATTTTGAGAAATCTCCATTAAGGTTGTTTATACTGAATTTTTCTTTAAAAGGAAAGCCTATTTTCTTTCAATTAAAATAATATATGAAATACCCTAAAATGAGAAATTAAATAAATTAAATGTATGAATTTAAAATATAAGTGACTATCATATCAGATTAAAAGAGTTATTATATAAATTATATAAAGTAAATAATAACTTTTGAATTTTCATAGCCGTCATACATTAAAAAAAAAAAAAAAAAACGCAGCGAAGACCTAAGCGTGTAAAACACTACAAAAGAACTTATATTATGATGTTTGACTATAAACCATATTGAATGATTCACTCATTATATATAGAGTAAGATATTATATTCTAACATATTAAAAGATACTGCGATAATTATTAATTTGCTATATGATGTATAAGTAGTATATCACTGATCAAAAATTATGAAATACTTATATAATATATAAATATAAGCAACCTATAGTATATAAATTGGATGTTACTATATGTTATCGTATAGAATGGAATGAAGGAATAGTATAAACATCTTTTTTATTAGAAGCATGTAGAATGGAATGAAGCAAAATAAAACAAAATATATATTTAGGGGGGAAGCTAGTATGGGAAAATCACCGGATTAATAATTTTTTAATATGAAGTTTTACATATTAGTAAAGCAATAACCAGTCGTATTGTATCACAAATTGTCAAAGTAAACTTCTAGATCAATAAAATGTAAATGCTTTTACGATATATTATTTTATACCTCAATAGAAACATGTGGATGAATCCAGCTCATAAGTTGAGCTCTTCGAAATTTTATGGCGGAAAAAATATCTTTTTTTTTTTTTTCTTCTTGTAGTGTCCTTTGCTAAAAAGAATGGAAAAAAGTTGACTGCAGTGAGAAAGCTCAAATCTTAAGAAAGCGAAAAATCAAAAACCACTAAAGAGTAATTTCATTATAATTGTGTGTTTAAGATCAAAAGTAGATGGGCAATCCGGAACCCTTTATAAAAGATAAAATAAATAATTAGAAAAACCCTAAGAGCCAAATTTAACCTCAAGAAGAATTGACTTGAAAATGGAACATCGATTTCATAAAATCGCATAAAATCTCAATGATTTGTCAAAGGAAACATTCGCTAAATTAAAAAATGTAAGATTGCATTTTTGTGTTCTAATCATGTTATTTCCCCAAATTCTCACTACATGCAAAAGAATTAAAACGAGAGATAGAAAAAAAAAAAAAAAAGAAGAAGAAGAAGAAGAAGGATTGATTATAAAAGTTTACTTTATAAAACGATCAAACAAGAACTTTAGATTTTACTCTTGGATGGCTGAGATATCAATTGTTGCCCCATAATCCGTCCAGCTTGCAAAGGCCGTGAACTATCTCACAATTAACCTATCCTTTGTTCTCCATTTGTTTATTGGGTATCGCAAAATTAGCAATTTAGCTTTTAGCCCGCTATCTTTCTGCAGAAGAAATTTTCTTAGGTCAAATCTTAGTGGATGTATTAGTGCAAGGTACTCAGTACCATCTATGGTGTATGGACATCTATTATTCATATGGCCCATGGAAGGCTTAACTACATTAAAGGATTTTTTTTGTTTTCTTCCTTTCCCGAACAGATCTTTTTTTTTTTTTTTTTCCCCAAAGCAAACAATACCACATGTCTGGTACAGCACAAGGCAATACATCTGAAAGAGACATTTCAACAACAGTTTTGCAAGAGCAAATGGGAGATTTAACCACCATTCGTGGTAAGGTCACATTCCCCTTTTAAAATTAATAGATTAGATGATCTGTGAACTTGTGTAAATCGGATGGAGGTGTCAGCCGATGATAACAGGAGACATTTAGCTTCTTGCAGCGATAAATACTACGGTGAATCAAGGATTTAAGTCGCCATAAATAATTTAATAGATAATACATAATATACACCTATATACTTGTTTTATAAGTATCAATTATATGAAATAAAATTATACATAATGTATAAATATCAATAGGATATTAACATAAGTATTAATATAAAAAATAATTTTTAAATTAATTACCATACATGATTTTTATATAATATATATATTAATATCTTATTGATACTTAAATATCATGTGTATTTAACATATTATATATATATATTATATGTATGGTGCATTTATCACGTATTCCGCAAGAAAACTTAGTACATAACGACAAGTCATTTTTGCAACTACGCCGTGCCAACCATTTGCCTACTATGGAAGATGCGAACACCTTTGCTTAAGCCGTCCGCAAAACTTGATTAAAAAATAATAATAATAATAAAACAAGTGTTTTGTACATTATTTACCATACTGCCGTCTCTCGTTTGCACGTTATCAATTCAACGTATATGTATTATTAAAACTCAAAAGAGTTTAAATAACTGCTGAATTAAAATGTTAGTAGTTTTATTTACTTAATCCCTTTAAATAAAATTTTCATTATTATAAAATGATTTACTTTAACATATCTAATTATAGTTATTGGGAAATTAATTCATGGTTTCAAGCAAGCATAACCCTCCTCTTTCTCGCTCTCTCTCCCGATATTCTTATATCTCTTTGTCACTTCTCATGGGATTGTTTTGCAATAACCTTAGCAATATAATATTATCATAACACTAGCTAAGATAACTTATTATAAAAAGTTAGCAAGTTATATTTTCCCTCCTCCTTTCCCATTTAATAATTATTAATATATTCCTTTTTGTATTTTCCCTCTCCCATTTTATAATTAATTGTAAATATCTCTATTTTTACAATATTCCTCTCCTTTTTTACAATTATATATTAATGTCTCTATTTTTTAAATAATTTAGGATATCATATCGCTATTTTTACAATATGGCTCATCCTATTTATAATTAATTATTAGTATTCCCCTTTTCCATTTAATTAATTACTTTTACAATATCCCTCTCTATTTTTACAATTAAATATTAATATCTCTATTTTTACAATATATCTCCTCCTTTTTACAATCAAATATTAATATTCCCCTTTTCCATTTAATTAATTACTAATATCTTCCTTTTTTATATTTTTCCTCTCCCTTTTTATAGTTGAACGTAAATATCTCTATTGTTACAATATCCCTCTCCCTTCTAACAATTAAATATTAACATCTCTATTTTTACAATAACTAAAGATATGATATCGCTATTTTACAATATGTCCCCTCTTTTTTACAATTAAGTATTAGCATTCCCCTTTTCACCTCCCTTCATACAAAATATTTTCTTATCACCAATAATCTTATTATATCACATTAAAGTATTGTTTATATAATTTTTCTTCAATTTTCATTTACATTATTATCATGAAATTCATAGAAATTAGAAATAAATAAATATTTCATACGTTTTCTATAAGAAAAGGATAAGTTGTTGTGATTTGCACTATTTTGCATGCTACTATTATAATCAATAGAAAATACTAAGACTACATATAATTTGGTAAATTGCACGTATAATCATGTAGGTAAAACTCATATATATCATTGTCTATAAACTATATTTTGATTAATGGAAAATACTAAATCTATATATAATCCACATAATTCAATAATTTGTATGTATTTTTCATATGGATGGAACCTATACATACTCTTGTCTACATACTATATTATGATTGATGGAAAATAATAAATCTATACGTAATTCATATAGCAGGTAATTGCACCTATAATTCATATGGATGTAACCCATACATACAATTGTCTATAAATCATATTATGATTGACGAAAAATACTAAATTTATACATAATTCATAAAATTCATATATATGTAACTCATACATACCACTATCTATAAACCATATCACGTACGTCATTACACTAAGATCATATAACAATGCTCTATAAATAATGTTAGTATAGTATATATAATTTTTTGTTTGAAAATTGTTCTTTATAATATTACTATTTGTACATAGTGTTAAGATTTTGCACTATACAAATATAAATTTTATATTGACATGTATATTAAAATTAAATATGATATAAAATATATTTTCAAGTATGACTGTCAATATTATAATGTTATTGTCGACAATTTGATTTACCATTAACTAAGTAGAGCTTACTATGTTTGGTTATGTTTTATTGGAATAAAGCATATGACTATGGACACATTTTTAAAAACAAAACCTTTCGCATTTCGATATTTTTCCAACAAAGTCTACTCCCTTCATTAGAAAAAATTCTTCACACCAAAACCCTAAGTGCACATTGAATAGCTAAAAAGAATAAAAATAACAACTTCTACATTCTTAATATGGATTTTCGTAGGCATGCATTTGATATGGGTTATGATAATGAAGACAGATACAATGTTCATGACCATGATATAGAAACCAATATTGCATATGATGAATTGCATGATATTTTGGTCTTAAGAGATGGTAGAAGTGATGATTCTTCTCAACACAGTAATCTAATTACCATTGACAATTTGTCATCCTAGACAAGTTTTCAATTAAATTTCTAGTAGGTAAAAAGTTTGCATGTTTTTCAGTAGTCGGGGATTTCTATAATAACTATGTGGCTTTAAACAGGTTTAGTACTTATTTGCCTAATACAAAAAAGAATGAGCAAAAGTAGGTGAGATTGTGTCTATGGGTATGCCACAAAGAAGGTTATAGGGGTTAGCGACATCCTGATAGAACTGACAAAGTTAAAAAGGATAAGGCACTAACTAAAATTGATTGTTCAACTATGTTTAAAGTAAAACTCGTAGAGAAGGATTGACGTTGGGAGATCTTAACTGTAAATACTAAGTAGAATCATGAGCTTCTACTACCATCGTAGAATTCCCTCTTAAATTCCACTAAGTCTATGTTAGATGTTGATCGGTTTCAAATCCAAAGCATGTTAAATTCTGCTATCTAGTTATGTGATATAATGGAATATCTAGTTCATCAAGTAAGCAGATGCGAGAAAGCTAGATTTAGAAAGAAAGACTTAGACAACTATATCGATAAGCAGAAGCATTGGATACTTTTAATGGTAATGCTGAAGGAGTCATAGCATTCCTAACGGGCCAAAAGGAAGCTAATCTTATGTTATTTTATGAATACACTATGAATGATGAAGGAAAACTTAGTCAGATGTTTTGGTCAGACTCAACATGTCAGCTAGACTATGCATGTTTTGGAGATGTCATTGCTTTTGATTCTACAAATCAATCGAATAAGTACCTGATGTTGTTGGTCATATTGATCAGTGTTAACCATCTTGCAACTTTGGTAGTGCATTATTAGATGATGAGACAAAAGAGACACATAGCTGGTTACCTGAGGTTTTTGTATGTATAATGAAAGGCACAAGGCATATGTCAATTATTGTCAATTGGGATAAGGCAATGCCGGCAGCCATTATTTATGTTTTCCCTTAAGCACAACACCGCCTTTATTCATGGCATCTTGAGAGAAATGTAATGTCTCATGTTCATAGCAACGGACTCTTGCGAGATTTAAAGAGATGCATGTTTGTCAATGAATTTGAAGTGGCATAGGCAGATATCCTAGAAAGGCATGAACTTAAACGTAATGAATGGGTAGAAGAGTTATACCAGAAACAATCATCTTAGGCACATGCGTATTTAAGGAGACACTTTTGGACTTTTATGTAGAGTACCTAGAGATGTAAGGGAATCTATTCACTTATAAAGGTATACTGTTCTATTTCTAGGAGGTGTTGGATGTACGAAGTTGTTCAACACTTTGAGATGGTGTTAGTTAATCTAAGACATGCAGAATTGAAGGCAAATTAAGAGAGCACACACACAGAACTAGTATGCATACCATACTGAAGAGTTTTGAAAACCATGAAACCTCCATATATATGAGGGCATTCTTCAAAAGAGTAAGGTTAAAGATTAAGTAGGAGGCCTTGTAGAGTCCTTACCTTCATGATGACAACCAACCTAGGGTAACCATCCACACTTTACAGTGCTATGAGCATGCTTCAAGAGTCATAAAGGTGACATTAAAAAATTTGGACCAATCTATTAATTGCAAATATTGACATTATAAGACTACTAGATTTCCGTGTACTTATGACTTTCATGTTGTTAAATTAAAGTTTCTCAATAATATACCCCAAAATATCATATTACCAAGGTAAACAAAATTGGTAAAGAGTGTTCATGGAGGTAATGGGGCTATACAAGGTACTAGAGATTCAATCATGGTGGAACAAGTCGATATGGTGTACTATCATCTACTAATTGAGTTATGTGTCATCTAGGGTCAAAATCGGGGATAGCCTTTTACTAAATAATGAAGATCACATGCTGAACCCTCAAGATGCAAGAAGATTCAGATGATGTAGATGCCACTCCAACATCCAACAATGTGATAGGTGGTAAAATTCCTATTCCCTTTCATGCTCTACCTTATTATATTTGTAGTTTTTTGCTATAGTTGATTTCACTATGTTGTACAAGTAGGATTAAGGATCCAAAAGTCGTTCAAGCAAAAGGATCTTCTAGCCAGTAATAAAAGCGACCAAGAAAATAGGTTTGATGTGGTTTATGCAAGTAAGAGGGACATAATCATCTCCATTGCCTAAAAAACCGTAGGAACGTTAGTCAAAATAATAAGAGATGTGTAGATCCAACAATAAATTTGGATAGTCTATCTAAAGAAAACAGTGTGGCATGCTCTGGATTAGGTGCCTCAATCTCGTAAAACTAACCATTATCATCTTTTAGACAAAACATAAACAATATCGATCTACACAGCCATAACATGACGTTTGACTTTGAACAAGCATTAAAGTAGTATATATGGATTTAAAAGGCCACTTTGAGCAATTGTAATTCCATTATGTTGTATGAAGATTCATTATTAAAAAGAATTACACTTGTGTTTCCCTTGCAACATTCTATTACTTCTTAATAATATAGTTCCATGTTATCGTATGATATTATTATGTTCTTGTCAGCTTCTACATGAATGAGTGGGGAAGTATATTTCTGTAGATGAACTATCAACAATGCACATTGCATCTATCGACAAATAAGTGTGGCATATTGTAAAGGAATCACTTTTGTCGTAATCAAATAGCAATTTACCATAGAAGAACATAATTATTGATAGTATACCCTATATCTATTAACAACATTGTAGATAGTTCTTTTCATACACCACCATATTTGCGATAGTAACAGCGTTACTGTTGTAAGTATATATGTTTATCATAGTAGATGCTATTATACTGTAAAGGAATGAATTTTACAGTAATAGAAAATTACTTTACCATGATGGAAACCATGTTATCAACAATTATACCTTAACTATCCATAGATATGTATCTTACTACAATATATGCTAATATACTGTAAACGAATGTGTTTTATTTTAATGGAACATTATTTTACCATTATGGAACACTAACTGTAGACAACCATGGTGTAACTATCAATAGTTTTGTAGACAGATAGAAAAAAGAAAAACTTGAAAACCCTAAGTGTATAAACCTAAACCTAAATTAACCTTAAACCTGACATATTGTGTTGACAATTTATACTCCCTAAATGCTCCACTACCCCTCATAGAATTCTTCATTTTATTGTATCATACCATGTGAGTAGTCATTCCAAGGATCTTGCCATTATGTATGTAGAGGATTTATACTTAATGGGAAAAATGTTGAGCGATCGAAAGATTTGATATATGATATTAGATAGTAGATGATCTACAAGATGAAGAAGGCTTCATCCTATAAGATAACAACATTGCTGTAAGTAAGAGTTATTTCATATTTTTTTAAAGAAGGAAGGACTTGTCCCTGATGGTAAGCCCATTGATGAAAAAAAGCTAAGAGAGAATTGATAAGCCAAGTCTTGTGAAGGGCTATTATTGAGAAGATTAGAAAAGTGAATGGGACAAATAGTAAACCATGGATAATGCACAACAGGTGGACGATGTAGATGATGATGATAAGGACAGTGACATTACACAACTAATAGAATAAGTAAATAGCCTTGAGATGTCCATTAGTCATTTAATAAGTCGCGAATTCTTTTGTCTGCTGTTTTTATTTATACACACAACATAGATATCACATTTGTTTATATATATAAGGTGAACGTATATGTATAGTTACAATAAGGATAATAGTCATTATTATTGAATATTGTTAACCATTAGTGTTTTTTATTTCCCAAAATCATTTTCAAGAAGTTTGCCAATATTTATCAACATAAATTTATATTTACTTAGGTATTGCATTCTAAACATTTGATATTCTATAAGAAAATTAATGTCGAGGTGTATAAGGCATGGAGGCTAGGAGTGTTATATGCTTTCATAATAATATTGGCATTTACACTACTCTTCTACCTCTTGCTTATTTATGTTAGTTTAATTAGTAGCGGCATCCCTACATACTTCCTCATGACTTGCATCTCCTAAAGGAGGAGTCATTAGAGCTACTATCTAAAAATGAATATGAAGTTGTAATTAAGTGTGTTTATATTACTAATAATTTTCGTTTGTTTTGTCTTCTCTTAACACTGATGCTATTGATGTTTGATTTTACTAAGTTTGTGCTCAATGTTTAAAAGTTGAGAAATATAACATGTTTAATAATAACCTCCTAAAAAGAGATCAACATAAAAGGGTATTATCAGTATAGAAAATGGCTTATAAGATTTCCCATCACAAGCAACTTATTAATTTTTCCCATACATCGTTGAGGTAACGCTTCTACTTTTAGTGTAAATATTTAATAGTGCATATTTCATTGTAATATAGTTTAAAAAAAAAAAAGAAAAAATGAAGCATCATTATTTTGATTTACATGTGTTTTGAGTGAGATCCAACTTTATATACAATAAACAGCAATGGAAAAACCGAAAATATAGAAGACACAAAGCTTCCAAATTGGTAAATGAACAAATTAAACTAATCCAACTTCTGTCCTTATCTAATTATTCCATTTATGTAATTCATTCAAATTAACATTAACTACATGGAAAATTTGCAATTGTTAAATGATCACCATGTAAGCAAAAATTACATTACCATTACTCAATAATCAATTGAATTTCACAATTTAAGAGTAGTGGATATATAACAATTCTTTTTTTATCAATGTTTCCCCAAAGATTATAGAAAAGCAATTATAAGCTTAGAGAAAATAAAATCATAACTTGCATTATTAATAACTAACATTTGATGATTAGAAGAACATTTAATAATTTTCATTGACTATTGTATTCTAGAAGGCATTGCCATAGCTTAACTATTGAATATGTACTAAATAAAAAAATAATTTAACACTTTGTCTAATCGATGACTAATCTACATAAGTAAAAATATTTTATACAACCCTTTTATTTGCATTAATGAATGTTTCAATTTCCATATAGTAATCAAAAAATTAATTTTTTTTGCATCTCAACATAAATGGGTTTAAATATACATCATGTTTCTTTTATCTATCTATATATCTATTTATCTATTGGTTAATCTATATGCATTTAAATCTAAATCTATATCTATATCTATATATACATCTACCTTATTTGTATACAATTTTTAATTTGTCTAATCACTTTCTATCTTCAATCATTAGTATAGGTTAGTAACATAATCTTCTTCTTCACCACTCTTTTTGCTAATTATTTGCTAAGAAGCAATGTTTTGTCTATTTAACGATAATTATTTTCCAATTTTATGTGTAAATTTATAAGAGATTTTTGCTTAATTCAGAGCTTCTTCGTAATACACACGAGTTATAAGTCTTTTCTTTTTTTCTTTTCGAAGTACCATTTATTAGGTGTAATGGCAATTTATCAATCTTCCATGTGCCCATCAATAGGGGGATTCTATTTATTTATTCATTTTTCCACTTTTGCAATGTAAATTTGATATTTCTTTATGAATCTTTTTCAAATTATTTGAACTTTTTGAATTTTTTTAATACTTATACCCTTAAAGCTATTGAAGGTTATTTTACTGTAGAAACTTTTAGTTTCCCTTCATGTTTGACAAGGTTTTAGAAAGTGTCTAGTAAGAGATTTATTATATGTTAATTTAGTCATTTTTATTTTATTATAATGTAATTCCATTGTTTATTATGTTCGGTTTATAATAATATTAATTTTATAAAATACTTTTACAATAAATAGAGATTTTAACAGTTGATATGATGATATGTAGATAGTGTATTAACTTTACGTTTAACATAAATATACTCTTCACATAGAATAAAATAAAATTATTATATGGGAGGAGATTTAATCTCATATGATAGAAAATTGGTGAATTACACTATATGTAATAAAGTTTTCATATATGTTACGATTCAATATGCAATATCTGCAAATGCAAAACTTTTTTATCCATAAGCATCAACCTAATATTTATAATTTTCTTTTAACAATTTCATATATAAACACCAAATTAGCCTACTACAATAAACGAAATACAAATAAAAAGAAATATCACCAAATTTTGAAGCAATACCCCACAAAAAAAGGGTTTAATCAAATGTTCTTTACTTATCAAACTTGTATGTGATTCGACCTTAATTTATGTTTATATATACATTAAGATAATAGTTATGTAATTAAACTCCGGCATCTTTCTTTGTGATACAATAGTTCAATACTATTGTTTAGGTACAAATTGTACAACAACTAATGTACTCATTTAAATTTTCATTTTCTTCTTTTAGCAAAAGCCTATAATGGAAGGAGCATATCAATATAATCAAATAGATTCTATGGATATGCAATCTCACGTGTACCATGCAATAACCTCTAGAACAGTAAGGTTATTTGATGTTTGACAATTAGCACAATCAAGACATATTGCTGATTCGTCATTGCATACTTTGATAAACATTCTTAAAGACATTAGTATATGAATATTTTATTTTGTTATTCAACTCATACTTATATGTTAATTATTTCAACCTGTGCAATTAATGCTCCCATTCAACTACGTGACTCTTACATAAATGCTATTGCCGGACGAATCTTAACTAAACATGTAAGCACCTCAAGAAGACTTTGCCTATTTGCTATAATACGTATTGCACGTTTTAAATGGGACTTATGCTTCCTTTAGGAGGTAATCTTAGCCTCTATCTTAGTTAATCCTTATACGATATCAAATCTTCTTATATTAAGGAAGCTCCTTATATTTACTTTACGTACATTATGCAGTTCATACTTCTATTAAACAACAATATCAAAATTAAAATGCAATTGATGGAGTTATTTTATAGAATATTACTTTGTTTACATCCGTTTCCACATCTTGATGTTTATTATGTCTTGATTTTAGTAAATATTAGATACTAAGCCAACACGACAACAAGGTTATGTCAACATTGGTCGAGAGTTCTATGAAAATTGTAGTTATGAGATGGTTAATTTACTTGTAGCGATATTATGCCCGTTTTGTGTTGCGTAATTATTCAAACATGAGACATTTCAAATTTGTTGTTCTAATGAACGGACTGCTTTCCCTACAATTTCTTCATACCCCCAACTCCTTGAACTATATATTACATAACATAATATTGGAAGGCATTTTAGATAACAAATTAGATCGTACAATTATGTCTTTGCATTTACTTCTATGGGTGTACATGTCAATAAAAGTTTTTTAGTAAGAAATCGTAGCATATACACGTTTTGTGCTCAAGGTACAATATATCATAGAATCGGTAGTCTCCTGTTGAACATAAATGAAAGGCTATGCTTTTTGCAAACATATATATATGATACTGAGCATGAAATCCAAAACCACATCTTCGAGAATCAAAACTTAGATGCATAACTCACTACTAGGATTACTAGCATTCTAAACGACTATAGTCCGTTTATCTATCAATTTCGTCAACTGTCCTTACTTGACAATATTGAAGACTATCATATGATAATTCATAAACGTCCTCCCAACCAACACCAATATGCTCTTCCTACTGCATCTCAAGTTACTGCTATTATAGATGGTAGTGAAGAAGTAAGCGAACTATATGACTGTGACATCGTCATTCAATCACATGCCGGACACCTTATGAATATTAGTGATATGGTTAGGTATTATGATCCTCTACAATATTCCATTTCGTTTCCTTATGGAATGTATAGGTGGGATGCAAATTGTCGCTTCACCACTAATATCACCATTACATGTCGTGGCTTCTATGCTTATTATATCCAGGTGATTATCACACTTAATTATAACTAATTTCTTTCATACAACTTATATTGCCAAATTTTAACTCACAACTTTATTTTTCAAATACGGAGTCGTAAGCAATCTCTCATTTTGCATAGGGTTCGACTCTTCCAACAGTATTTGGTAGATAATTATGTTAAAATCGAAAATCAAAGATTCAAATGATTACTATATAATCAATCTACAATTTATACTGAGCTTTACCAAGGACTACAAGACTCACTCGCTACTGGAGAAAATATGCAAGTTTAGTGATGAGATTCTAATTACACATATTTTATTTGATGATTTTTAATGATTTTCCTTAATATTTGAGTTTATTTTTAGATAATAATACATAATTGAGTAAAATTTTGTTTTTTAAGTTTTGAAACAATCTATACGAGAAAATGAGAAGATAGAAACAAATTTTACTCAAATTGAAGCTAAAATGAGTAAGTTATGAAGGTTTGAAGATCGACATAGCCGAATGACACAACTGTATCATTTCCAAGCGAAATTAGAGCTAATTTTCATCTGTTATAACCTAAGACATGACTAAAAGACACAATAATGTCATCGATCATATAATTTCCAATTTTTTTCGTTTTTTTTTTTAAAAAAGAACGTGATGTATAGTAAAAGACACAACCAAAAAACATAGTTATGTCCCCAATAGTGTCTTTTCTAACCAACCTATTTTTTTTTTTTTAATTCTTACATATAAAGTTTTGTTATGGTTTATTTGAAAGAACATTTAGGCATCACTCTTAAGGAGTTTTTAAAGCTAAGAACAATTAAGAAAGCTAGGAGAAAAGAAGATTTCAAGATTTAATTTTGTTTAGATTTCATGATGTTTCTTTCTATTATTTTCTATATTTTGTTTTTAGATTCCTATTTTGCAATGTATAGTGGGTAGATCTTAGTATCTAGGTTTTGTGAAACATAGATCCATTCAAGTGATATAATTAATACTTAATTAATTTAATTCTTTATTATTTTCTTAATTCAACTATGTTTACTTCATATTTAGGTTATTATCTCCATTGGTACTAATCTAGAGTTTGATATCTTATAAGAGAATTGAAAGATTTTTTATAAAATTAGATCTAAGTATAGTTGATGAGAACTATTGCAAGATTCTTCCAAATTTTTGAATTAAAACACAAAGAATTAATTGTTCAATAATGCAGTCTTAGGTCATACTGTTGAGAAGAAATTCTAATAGTGATTCTAAGGTTAAGATTAATTGACTTGAGAAAGTGATTAACTTTAATAGAGAATTCTCTCGGTTAAAAAAGATTAAAAAAATAAATTAGGTTATCTTTAGGAAAGTTACATGTTAGATTTAGAGGAAACAAGATCTAAGTATAATGTTAAATCTTAAATTAATTAAATTACTTTCTTATTAATTCTTGAATTGCATCATAGTTAATCTTTAAATTAGTTTTAGTAGTAATTTAGGCTTACTTCTTTAAGTTTATTGAAATTTAATTTATTAGTTAGATAATAAAGATCTAGTGAGTATTAGAAATCATACTAGTCTCTGAAGGATCAGCTTTTGGACTTATATCCAATATATTATAAACTGATGGTGCACTTACCGACACTAAGTTTTTGGTGCTATTGTCAAAGGCTTTAGATATTAAGTAAGCTAGTAGATTTATTAATTTAACCTTTTTTTTTTTCTTATCTTTCTTGATTTTTTTTTTTGTTTTCTTGGTATGATCTTAACTAAATTTTCCATTTTCTTTAGTGTAGTGCATGATAAGAAGCTAGTCAAAGGATTTGATTAAAATTGATCCTGAGATTGAGAGGACAACTTTACGTAATTTGAGGCAATTATCCATAAAAAAATACTAGAGGTGATAAACCAAGGATCTATGATTAGATTAAAAGACGCAGTGGAGTTATTAGAAGGTAAAGTCAAAGATCAAGTAGTAGAACAAGAATCTGATCACGAGAGCTTACCTAGTGACATCATGACCAATAATAGGGAAGAGAATCGAACTATGTCAGGCTACTCTCGACCGTCACTAATTGGTACCCTACCAAGGCCGAGTATCTCCTTGCCAACCCATTCTACATGCCAAGCCAAATGACTCCCTAATTCTTAAGGATAGTGTGTTGAAAAGTGGAAGGCCGAGAAAACAACCAAACCTCATTCTCACTCATGCCTTACAATTTACTTACTCGGCATCACCATTGCCAATATGCTAAAAGAGAAAGTCTGGATTGACTAAGCTACCCCTGCTCGAACAAGCTAACTAACCGTGCTTTGTGTCCACATCTTACAACGGCCTCACCAATACAGCATTGTCACGTTTATAGAATTATGTATAGAAACTGTCACACTAATCATTGCTTTCTTGGAATATTCATTTTACCATTTATATTCTTGTACATTACTTCTTTAAGGTAATGCCCTTTTTTGTCTTTTCTTTTTAGGCATGTTGCCTTAAATTCTCAAGTATAAATACTCCTTGTACTAGCAACTGTAACAATTACATTAAACATTAATACACTTGACATTTCTCTCTTGTAAACACTACTTCTTTTACAATCATCTCACTCTTATCCTAACCATTAAGCAAAGCTAGGTGGTGAATAACCTTACTGCACCAATTTATATGTCATATCGAATTGTAACATAAGTCTTCGGAAGTTCCATTAGCGCATCATATCCATTGGAGCTATTCGAGTGTTTTGCTTACTTTTAATTCGCATTTGTCCATACACGCCATGCCCTATCATTCCTTTCGACAAGCTTGGACCCATCCAGTGACTGGTCTTGTTTGTTTTTTGTCACAATTTGCAACATCTTGGTATCAAAGAGGAGGTTTTGTTTGAGTTATAGTTTGTGTTTGAAGTTATGTTTCTACTTTATTTTGCATATGTGAAACAGAGCAAATTATTGTATCATTTGACTACTATATCTGTTAGCTGTTATTTTCTAGTTTATGAAAGTGCTTGTTATATCACCCATTTGAAGAATTTAAGCTTCGAATCGTTAGAGAAAATGACTGACCCAAGTGTAAACATTGGTGTTAGAGATGATAGTAGGGTTATCTACCATAGACGATAGTCTCAAGGAACCCCCTGAAGCGCCGACAAGGGACTTAATGAAGTGGCTAACCTCTTAGTAGATTTAACCTGAGCTATTCAGGCACTATCTTGCTGATCGACTAAGGCTACACAAAACACCCCACAAGCTATTCAACCTATTAGAGGTTAAAACTCAGCTTGACAATTTCGAGGCAAAGGATTAGGCGAACGAGTAAGATGAAGGATAAACTTGAGAGAACTAAATGAAGAGGACAAGGAAAAGTATTTTAAAGAAGAGTGTATATAAGTCCCAAGAACATCTAACTATGTGAAGCTGCGAATTCCTAATTTCAATAGATCTAGGAATGCTAATGAATATTTAAAGTAGGAAGAGAAGGTGGAGCATGTTTTTCTATTATTATCAGAATGAGGATTACGAGAAAATGAGAACGGCTACTATTGAGCTCTCTGGATATGCTGCCATGTGGTAGAAGAATTTCCAGGCCATGGGGCATTAATATTTGGCTCAAGATAAAGAGAATACTCAAAAACAAGTTCATATCGGAAACTTATCTTCAAAATACTTTCATTCGGCTTCAGGAGCTAAGAGAAGCAAGTCAAACAGTTGATAAGTATGTTCAAGAATTTCAAATGCTTATGATCCATTGCGAAGTAAAGGAACCACTAACTCAAACAATTTTAAGATTCATTATTAGGTTGAGAGGTGACATTCGAGACATTGTGGAACTTCAACGATTTACAAAAATGGATGAGACTATCAAAATTGCCCAATGAGTAGAGAGACAAAGAAGGAGCTAAGTACCAGCTAAGTTACCAACTAGCTGACTTGGACAAGCGAGTCATCAAGCTCAGTCGAGTATCGAGTTGAGTGGAAAGATGGATGTCCAAGCTAAATTAAAGGGCTAACTTGACACTGAAGTATCGACTTGAACTTATGAAAAGGGGTAGGGGTCTTGTAGGAAGATGAGCCATATTAAGTGCTTTAAATGCTAAGGGTTCACATATGACTACTCAGTACCTGAACTGATGGACAATGGTCATCAAGGGAGACATCCTAAAGCTAGAGGAAAACAATATGGATAAGGAACTCGAGGAGGAGGAGAACACTAATAAGAAAGAACTAATTATAAAAGATGTTTTCACCAGGGCTTAGACCAATTGATCATAGTTATCCAACGCATAATGAATATGGAACCCTTAAGAGAGGAGGAGTAAAGAGAAAATCTGTTTCATACCACCTGTAAAGTGAACAATTGGGTAACCGTACTAATCGTCAATAGTGAAAGTTGTACCAATGTAACATCGATCTAGTCACAAGGTTGAAATTACCAACTATTGCACACTCGAAGTCATAGTGAGATGGGAGTACTACATATCACTTAGCAAGTACTGCTGCTAATTACCATCGAACATTACTTCGATGAGATTCTATGTAATATGCTACCCATGTGTGCTTCACATGTGTTACTTGGCCAACCATGGCTGTTTGATAAGAAGATCATCCATGATGGGTACAAGAACACGTATATGTTTGAGAAAGACAACCGGAAGATCATACTAAACCCAATGCTACCGAAGGAAAATAACAAACTACAGGCTAAACTTGCTCATAGATAAAAGAAGGCTCTAATGATGAGTAAAGCCTAGCTCCAAGAAACCCTTAAAGCTGATGTGCTAACCCTTATGCTAGTTAGCCAACTGTTAGAGTTAAAGGAGTGAGGTGAGCTACCCTATGAGATAAAGGAGTTGCCAGATGAATATGCCAACCTGTTCCCAGAACAATTATTTGGTGCTACGCTACTTAATAAGCCAGCCTATCAGATGAATCCTAGGCAAGTTGTTGAGCTCTAACAATAAGTTAATGAGTTGCTAAAGAAAGGATATGTTAGGAAAAGCCTTAGCCATTGTACTATACCTACGCTTCTAGTGTTGAAGAAGGATAGAACCTAACAAATGTGTGTAGACAACCAAGTCGTGAACAAGATTACGATCAATTACAAGTATCCTATCTTAAGGTTGGAAGATATACTGGATGAATAGAGTGGAGACAAGATTTTTAGCAAAATTGACTTTAAGTCTGGTTACCATTAGATTTGCATGAGGCTAGGAGGTGAGTGGGAAACGGCATTCAAGACTCAATATGGATTATATGAATGGATGGTCATGCCCTTTAGCTTATCGAATGCCCCGAGCACTTTCATGAGACTAATGAATCATGTGCTCAGACATCTGATCAGGAAGTGTGTTGTGGTGTACTTTTAAGACACCCTGTTTTATAGTATCAACATGACGAGTTATTGTAAACATCTTCGAGCTGTTTTAGATATCCTCCTTGCCAACAGATTATTTACTAATCTCAAGAAGTGATACTTTTTCCAAGAGAAAGTGATATTCTTAGGCTATGTAATCAATGGAGGAGGCTTACGAGTGGATGATAAGAAGATCCGAGCAGTTGTAAAGTGGTCGACTCCTACTACTTATGCTAACATGAGAAGTTTCCATAGACTGGCTTCATTCTATAGATGATTATCAGGAATTGCAGCACCCTTGCCATGCTACTTATTGAGTTAATGAAGAAAAATACCAACTTCTAATGGGGAGAAAGAGAAGAGAAGAGCTTTGCCAAGATAAAAGAGAGGTTGACCTCCACCTCGATGTTAGTTTTACATGACTTCGAGAAAATATTTGAGCTAAAATATGATGCATCAGGCATTAAGATAGGAGTTGTCCTAATGCAGAAAAGCCGACTAATTACCTTCCACAGTGAAAAGCTCAGAAGACCACAATTAAATTATTTCATTTATGACAAAGAACTCTTAGCGCTGATCTGAGCATTACAAGTATAGTAGCATTATCTACTACCGAGAGAGTTTGTCATCTACATTAACCATAAATCTCTGAGGTACCTCGAAGTCAAACCAAGCTATCAAAGCGGCAGGTGAGATGGGTTAAATTCCTTGAGGGATTCAATTTTGTAATAAAATATAAGTAAGGAAAGAGCAATTTCGTTACGGATGCTCTTTCAAGAAGACATATACTTATGAATGAACTTCAAACCAAGCTATCTGGGTTTGCAAGTATCAAAGAACAGTATTCTAAGGATCCACACGTTGAACCCATAATTGCATGGTGCATCAATGAAAGAATGGTGGACAAATATCATGTATAGGATGGCTACTTATTCCAAGCTAGAAAATTATGCAAACCAACTTGTTCCCTAAGGGAGCTACTAATCAAGGAAACCCATAGTGAAGGACTCTCCAGACATTTCGAAGAAAGATAGACCTTTGAATTGTTAAATGGTCAATTCTTTTAGCCGAAAATGAGGAGAGATGTGCACCGAGTTATCGAAAGTTACACCATGTGCAAAAAAGCTAAATGCCGAGCCGAGCAAGGGAAAGCAATGCCTTTGCCTGTCTTAATGAAGCTGTAGACTAAATTGAGCATGGATTTTTCTCTCGGACTACCACGAACTATTTGGGGGTAAAGATTCTATAATAGTCGTCGTAAATCAGTTCAGCAAAATGGCACACTTCGTGCCTTGCATCAAAACTAATGATGCTTCAGCTATTACTTCTCTTTTCTTATAGGAGATTGTATGGATACACAGCATGCCGAGGAGTATAGTTTCCGACAGAGACCTGGAGTTCTTGAGCCATTTCTAGAGGACCTTATGGCGTTAGATGGGGACCAAACTACTATTTAGTACTTCTTATTACTCTTAAACTAACGGCTAAATAAAGGTAGTTAATCGCATTTTAGGATCATTGCTCCAAGTTACAGTAAGCAAAAACTTAGCTGATTAGGACGTCTACTTACTAGTGGTTAAGTTCGCTTACAATCGAGTAGCATATGACACCACCAAGAAGACTCCCTTTGAAGTAGTCTATGGTTTCAATCTCGAGTTATCCCTCGATCACACCCCTGTACCTATACCCAACAAGAGCACCTGATACCTCAGCTAGAGCACAATCCCTTTAGCACATCTATGACAAAATTGCTTAATACATTAACCAAGCTGCTAAAAGAATGCAAGAGGAAACTAAGGGTAAGACGACTAAAGAATTCCAGCAAGGAGACATGATGTAGCTACACCTTAGTAAGGAATGGTTTTCGAGTAAGAGGAGGAACAAACTATCCCCAAGGGCTAAAGGACCTTTTAGAATCCTCCAAAAGATCAATGATAACGCCTAAAAATTGGAGTTACTGGAGGACTGTAGGGTTTCTAGCACCTTCAACATTGCCAACCTTAATCCGTATCACCCCGATGGAGAGCTAACCAGAAATCATTTGAATTTGATCCCAAATCCAAATCAACCCAAAGGGAATGATAAGAATCAAAGTACTGGACCATTGATTCATAGCCAAGCTCGAAGAATGGAAGGCCTGCCACGGTAGGTTCTCCTACTATAGCCGACTCCTACTAAGGCCGAGTATCTCCTTATCGACCCTTTCTGCATGTCAAGCCAAATAACTCCCTATTTTTCAAGGATAATGTATTAAGAAGCGGAAGGTCGAGAAAACAACCAAACCTCATTCTTACTCATGCCTAACCATTTATTTACTCGGCATCACCATTGCCAATATGCCGAAAGAGAAAGCCCTAACTAACTAAGTCACCCCTGCTCAGACAAGCCAATTAACCATACTTTATGTTTGCATCTTCCAACAGCCTCACCAATACAGCATCACTACTTGTACAGAATCATGTGTAAAATCTATCACACTAATAATTGCTTTCCTAAAATATTCACTTTACCATTTATATTCTTGTATATTACTTCTTTAAGGTAATGCCCTTTTTGTCTTTTCCTTTTAGGCATCTTGCCCTAAATTCTTAAGTATAAATACCCCTTGTACTAGTAGTTGTAACAATCAGATTAAACATTAATACGCTTGATATTTCTCTCTCGTAAACACTACTTTATTTACAGTCATCTTACTATTATCCTAATCCTGAAACAAGGCTCAATGGCAATGCATCATATCTATTAGAGCTGTTCAAAGGTTTTACTTACTTTTCATTTGTTTTACTTACTTTTCATTTGCATTTATCCATATGCGCCATTCCCCATTATTCTTTTCGAGATTTCAGTAAGCTTAAACCTATCTAATGACCAGCCTTGTCTATTCTTAGTCACGATTTACAACAAATAGCCTCCAAGACGAAGATCCCAATGCATATATTTCCAATTTTTTGGAAATATATGATACTTTCAAGATTAACAGGGCAATTGATGATGCTATCCAAATGCACCTCTTTCCATTTTCTTTGCACAATCGAGCTAAGCAGTGGTTGAATTCCTTAGCAAGGAATTCAATCATAACCTAGAACAAATTGGCAAAAAAATTCTTAGAGAAGTATTTTCTGTCTGCAAAAACTACAAAGCTTAGAGCCGACATCTCATCTTTTGCTCAAATAGAGGTTGAAACCTTATACGACACATGGGAGCAATTTAAGGACTTGTTAAGGTGATGTCCACATCATGGCCTCCCTCTTTGGATGGAAATTTAAACCTTCTACAATGGTCTGAACCCCTATACTAGACAAATGATAGATACAGTAGCCAGAGGTACATTCAATACCAAGACACCTGAAGAAGTCCAAGCTCTAATAAAAGGTATGGCTATGAATAATTACTAGTGAGAGAATCTAAAGGGGAAGCAAAAAATCGCAAGCATATTTGAGCTCAACGCTGTACAGTCTTTAGCTACTTAGGTGGAAATATTAAATAAGAAAATTAAATCCTTCTCAACTAGTTTACAATAACCACCATATACCTTCAATAACTTCATTTAAGAAGGGATTATAGGTTGTAAGCAAACAGAACAGGTTGATTTTCAAGAGAAACCTACAAGACCTCAATATAATTCTTACAGTAACACCTATAATCCAGGGTGGAGTAACTACCTTAACTTTTCATGGAGAGGTCAAAATCAAGGTCAAGGCCAACAATAGTAGGTAAGGAATCAACCTCAGCAAAGACCCAATTTACCTCCACTTGGATTTCAACAACCGGCATTACCCTAACTTGCTTTAGAGAATAAGTTAGAGAGTCTCTTAGAAAAATACATTTAGCTTAATACGGTACGTATGCAACAAATGAAGGAATCTTTAAGAAACTAAGAGGCTTCATATCACACCCCGAAGCAGCAAAGTCATAATAGCCCCATTGTGTAAACCATTCCAAGATAAAAGTTGGTCATACAACCGCTATCCTAAACCTGATATATACAAGGTGTCCACGACTTACCCACCTTGAAGTAAACAATATGTAATTTAAATAAATTATTTACCTAAAAAAGTAAGAATATATATATATATACACACTAGAATTCGGTTATTACAATTAACGTTTACAATGTTTCACCGTAATCTATTTCCTAGTTAATACATTATTAAAAAATGAAAAATTCTAAGGTAAGAGCTTAAACCTTAAAAATATATGTCTATTCTTCAAGATCCAGCAGTTGCTGACTTCAGAGTAGTTGTAAGCTACTTCTTAGTTAGCACCTGCAATGATGTCTATAAGGATATAAGCAACCACTGCTCAATAAGTTAAGATGGAAGACTTACAACTATACCACAAACACAAATACAAACAAGGTTATCAACCAACTTTTAGGTGTAATACACATTCAAGTAAATGCCATCGCATAACATTGTTTAGCCATCATGAGAATAGAGAAATTGCGCCCACTCTAATCTAAGTTGAGAAATTGCCATTAATGCAATAACTCACAACTAAACCCAGGCTTATACAATGGAGACACCGCTCTTCTCGTGACTACCTTTGAACCATTGACTTTACCCTTACCGCGACCTCCTCACCTATCACTTAGTTCGATTAAGGATGAAGAAGGGACCCATTATGCTATCCTATGCTATCTTTTTTAAAGGGGTCGGTATTTGGCCAGAAAATTCTAAGTTTTCCCTAATAGGTTACCATGCAGGTCCGATTATGATTACAGGTCATATATTTGATTAGGTCCAGTTTATGTGATCAATCATTTCATACAAATCATACAATATAAGCCAAGCAAAAAATCAAAAGTCATATCATCAACTTAGAACAAGAACAATCAAGTATAATTTCAAGCCTCCAAAATACATCACTGTATTAATCTCAACTTACCTGGACTCTTCGCTCACTCACTTGAGATCCGACTCGTTCAGGCCATCGCCAATCATCCTTATAATACAAACGTGGTTTCAGTTTTTCATATAATTATTATAGTTGGTTTCATCCTATAACACTTATTGTTATCTTTTGTTTAGGGATTAATATACCTAATTATCTAGGTTCTAAGTCCTTTACAATTCTTCTTGAATTGTGTTAAATTCTGTTTCAGTTTTCGCATCAATTTTTAAATTAGGTTTTTAACTCAGTTTTTTTGTTAGAGATTTATATGTATACCCTAAGAAATCATTCCAACCCATAATGTGAAATTAATCACATTATCTTTGGATATCTTAAATATCGTTTTTAGTTTCTAACTACTGTTTTAGTCCATGCGATACACTCGAATCCTAATTTAATTACCGAATTTACCCCCATTATGAGAAAATCTTACATTCTTCATATAATTACCCTAATTTAAGTTTCCTATCAGATTTATTGTATATTCCTATTATTATCATGATATCAATTCTAACCAATATTTTCCTAATTATTAATTTCTCATAATTGCATATTGTACATTATCACCTAATGTGTACAAAATGTACACATCTAATATTCCCATCACTTCATATATCATCTCCCAACATCTAATAACATTCCAAATATCTAAATTCATCCCAAATCAAATTTTGAACCTAATTACCCTAAATTACCAAATTAACTTAAAATGTACTATTTTTCCCTATTACTTATTTACTGCATAAATACCCTAATAATTACATCTAAAACCTTAAATGCTATAAGTATCATACTTCATCAAATTTCAATATCCTAAAACATATAATTGTACATCAATCAGTAATTACCCATTTAACTATTTAATTAACCCTAAATTACTCATTTTATGCCTCATTTTAAGGCCTAAAAATTATTTAAAATCATTTTCGAAAAAGGGCTTTGTGGCAGTGTTCTATATCACCTAAGTAGTCTATACAAAAATTTTAAGCTCAAAACTACACTCTTAAGATTATTTATTTCTAAATCGAAACATACTCGATTTTGCATGATTTTTACATATTTTCATCAAAATAATATTTTTCCTAAAAACTACATACTAAAATATTCTAGAATAACAAAATTTATAATTTTCTAAGAATATTTACTATTTTTATGAAATTACACAAAATTAGGTTGGAAATCGAACTCACCGGTTTGGGTGGCCATGGGTGTGTCAGCTCACCTAGGCACTACCACCACCGTGTGGTGGTGGTAGCCATTCACTCCCAGTTGCTCGTTAGGTCTGGATTCTCCTTAGAAACCCCAATTGCACAGATTTTTGCTAAATTTTTGTAAAACCCTAATTTACTCTCAATTTCACCTCTTTCTAATTTTATAAACTTCCTAACATCCAAAATGAGCTTCTAAAAAAATTAGAATATTTATAGAGGTCTTGGGGAATTATTGTGCATTAATTTGGTAGACAATTGCCTTATCTTCTTCCAATTTGCCTTTTGTGTTGTTTTAATTTAATTAGCTAATTTTTTTTCTTATTTTCTCCCACTACCACAACCCAAATCTGGATCATTCCTTATTTTTTATGATTTTTCTTTATTTTTCCTTAATTAATTATGAATTTTCTTTAATTATTTAGTATTATTTTAGCACATTTCATATATTTTAAGTAATTACGTGTATTTCTACCTAAATGTAAATTCATATATAGTACAAATAAATATTCCTAAATATTATTTAGGTTATTTTATGATTTTTAGTATGTATATAATTTATCTTTAGTAATTCATTAATTATTGGAATGCATTTTCCACATTTTCGATAAATAACAAGTAATGCACTTAAAATTTGAAAAATTTATATCTTTTTATTTTATTACTTATTTTCCTAAATTCAAACTTACGGGATTATTTTTACTAATATTTCTAACTTTATTTGATAATTTAAGCTCGATCAAATCTTTTAACCGATCACCTTAAATTCTATGAGTCAAACTTTGAGTAGCTAATTGTGGATCTTACTCTTCCATCCATAACTTAGAAAATTAAATCAGATAACTTGCAAGGATGTTGAATGAACGACAACAAAGATCACTACTTAGGAACATTGAAATGAACCCTAAGGAACATATTAATGCAGTGACCTTGAAAAGTTGTAGAAAGCTACAAGTTGAGAAGAAAAATGATAAGAAAGCAGTTGAGAAACAAGTAGAGGTCAAGGGTAAAGAGAGTTCAAAACTGTTGAGATCAAAAGAGAATATAGAGCCACCAAAAGTGAAGGAGTACAAGCCACTCATTTTGTATCCATAGTATCTTAAGCAAAACTATCCTGATCCAACTAAGTAATTCAAAAAATTGCTCAATTTTTTAAACAACATCACATGAACTTACCTCTTGTTGATGTTTTATTGCAGATGCCAAAGTATGCAAAGTTCCTCAAGGATCTTCTATCAAACAAGAGGAAGTTAAAAGATTTTTCAACTGTCACATTAAACGAAGAATGCTTCGTACTGATTTAGATGAAGTTACTAAAGAAATTAAAAGATCTAAGGAGTTGTACTCTTCCTTGTATGCTTGGAAAGTTATCAGTAAATACTGCTTTGGCAAATTTAGGAGCTAGTATAAACCTCATACCATTTAAGTTGCTTAAAAAACTAGGGTTATGAGAGCTTAAACTAATACACATGTACATTTAATTAGCTTATAGGTCCACCACATATCCTAGAGCCATCGTAGAAGATGTTTTAGTGTAAGTTAATAAATTCATTTTCATTGTAGATTTTGTTATCTTCAACATAGATGAGGATCTCTAGGTACCACTAATTTTAGGTAGACCTTTCCTAGCTACTGCTACGGTTGTGTTTGATGTTAGCGAGTGTATGCTCATCTTAAGGGTCGAAGATAAGGAAATTGTTTTCCAGAATCTAAGTTCAATGCATAAGTCCCTTGACTCAAAGAGCATAAGCTATGATGGTGATCCTTCTAATGTTGTTGTTACTGAATGTGTACTAGAAACACTTGTCAAAGAACCTATGAAAGATTGCTTAGAAACGGAAGATGGAGAAATGGTGAAAACCCTTAATCAATCAGAAGCTGTAGCTTAGCTGGGAGCTAGTGAACCTAATGTAGTAAAGATAGGGATTGAACCAATTTGTAGACTAAACGAAGGAAAGTTAGAGCTTCCCATAGTAAAACCACCTATCTTAGAGCGGAAATACTCAGAAGATTGTTTAGAACATACTTTTGTAGTGAGGCGCTTAAAGTTACCGACAACCACCCTATCTAAGCAAAAAATGGATAAAAAGAAAGGACTCAAGCAGTACGAGTTTGATGAGTAGTGTGATAAGAAGAAACTAGATAGAAGTTATGCAATTAGACAAGAGAATTTGCTATACCAATGGAAAAAGGGTAAGTCAAGCCATATTTGGAGGGTTCGAAAATGAGGTAAGAATGGAGATCTATCTCCACTCAAATAAAGGTAAGTAACCTATGCATCCCGTCGAGCTATTTACATTAAATATAATGCTCTTGTGAAGCAACCCAAGTTATTTTTTTATTTTCGTTATTTTTTTAGCTTATAGGTTATTTTAGAAAATTTTATTATTTATCTTAGTACTTTAACACTTTTATTTTTCATATTACGGTCAAATTCGTTTTTATGTCATGCTACGCATATAGTGATCTCGCTAGCCAGTTAGCGAATAGAGATCAAGGGGACAGTACCCCCTGTAGGGTTTCCGAAGCAGTACCTTAGAAGCTAAACAAAATTTTAAAATTTATAAGTGCAACATAATAAGTTTTCCTTTTAGTTTAATTTTTGCATTAACTTTCTTTGATTTATTTTTTTTTACTTTTGTCTCCTTAAGTTTCTTTTATATTTCAATTCTTGCATTTAGGTTAAGCATGCATAAATTAAAATAAAAATATATATAATTAAAAAAAATTAGAAGAAAAAAAAACAATGTAGTACATGATCATCAGATACGATCGTATCTTAAACTATGTGAATTCCAAGCAACATTTGAGCGTACGGCATAGATTGTTATAAGATTACGAGATACGGTTGTGTCTCGGGTCCTATCATGTCCATTATAAATACATCTACTCATGTCTAACATAGTTATTCCTCCTTACAAATTTCTTCTTATGCCTAACACTATCATTTTCTCCCTCTTTCTCATGCCTTCCTCCTTCCTTACATTTTCTCTCATACATAACACACAAGAACATACAAACTCACATAAATTCAAGGATCTCTATTACTCTCACTACTTCAAGAATTTAGTTAAGTTCTTGATTCCGCTTTTTCTATAAATTTTCTGAAAAATTTACTTAGATTGGACTCTTATGCATGATTGAGCAGTTAGAATTTGAAGCTTTTGCATGTGATAATCTTTGGAGTGTGTTCATGACTTTTGTTTTGAGAAGATGGGTAGTAAACATGAAGAACACAATCATATTTTTGGAATTCAGTACTACAATTAGAATTTGACTTGAATCTTGTTTCCTTTTGTAGAGAAACATAGTACCAAGAGCTAAATTACAAGTTAAGAAAAAAGAGTTCAGGAGGAGAGTTTAGTTGAAGATATCAATGATGAGGAAGAGGATGAAGAATACAAAGAGGACGTAGATAATGTCATGGATGATGCCTTCGATTAGGAGAATTTTGAAATCAATTGAGTCTTGTTGTAAGGTCAAGGCCTTGGAAATTTGAAGCTCATGTTAGAGAATGCATTTAATTTAGACTACCTCAACTTTTTTACTTCTTGCATTGATAAATCGTGTTACTCAAATTTTCAAAGGAGTATCAATTTTTCTTTCCCACTTTTCTATCATCTTACCCATGATTATTTTGATTGATATATTTTCTATTAAGTAACTTAATTTGTATATTGGAGACAATGTACAGTTTTAAGTATAAGGAAGGGGATATAGAAACCTTTACTACTTAGAAGACCAATTTTTTTCGAATTTAACCTAACTTAATTATTTTATTGACTTGTAATTATTTGGAAATTAGTAACTTATAATGAGTTGAATGTAATTTGAATACTTAATCTTTGATGTTTGATTTATACGAAGCTAAAGTTGATAGGTGAAATCTTTATAGAGTAAAATTAAGGGTTATTTAGCCTGGGATTTTAATACTTAGGATTAGAGCAATATCACTGGTTAGGAATTAGTCATGATTATTTTTTTAGGCTACTTTGATGTATACTTTCCTCTTAAGTGACTTTGGAGCCCTATAATCCTTAGTAAGCAAACAAACGAAATATGTCTTTTGAAAACCCCCTAAAAATTTGAAATAGTTAGAGGTAAAAAGTGATATAAATGAAAAAAATTTAAAAAAAAGGAAAAATTGATAAAAATTCGCATTGGTTCTTCAAAAGAGCAAGGTTGAATTCCATTGCCAATACCAAAATAAACTTAAAGAATAAGTTGGTATGGATTGACCTTAGTCCCTCAAAAGAGCAAGATTCTTTCCTACTACCAATATAAGAGTTTAGTTGGTATGGATTAGTCTTGATCCATTAGAAGAGCAAGATTCTTTCTCACTAGCAATACAATTTTCCTTAAATAATGTGCTTAATTAATAATATAAATTCAATGAATTTTAAGCCTTCTAACTAAAGCATGAACTAAAGGGAAGATTAGAGGATGAGTAGATGTCTTATTCATTTACTTTGAATTATAGCACTTCGTGAGATTGAAAAGAGAGTTATATACATTTTAGTTAAGTTGGTTAAAGTTTTTATAACTCTTTCCTAATTGGTAAGATGTTAAATCTGATTTGGAGTACATAATTCTTGATTAAATGATTTAGTTAAACTTTAATTTACATAGATTAGCTTATGAACTCTGGTCCTTTGTATCCTTTGGACATTGGAAAAAAGATTGAGTATAAGAGTTAAGAAAGTTACTTAAAGAAAATCGATTGAATTTGCAAGTTGAGTCTTTCCGAGTTAAGCGTAATTTTTTACCAGTTTCCTAAGTAATGATGGTTTTTAACTTAAGAATTTTTATCCTGATTTTTCTTTGAATTATTTACTTGAGGACTTCTTAAGTGCGGGGAAGCTTGATGAGTTCCTAATTGCATAATTGCATATATTTTATTTGGTGATTTTTTTATTTTCCTTGATATTTGAGTTTATTTTTATATAATAATACTTAATTAAGTAAAATTTTTGTTTTCAAAGTTTTGGAACGACATATGCAAGAAAACGAGAAGATAAAAATAAATTTCACTCAAATCGAAGCTAAAATGAGCAAGTTATAAAGGTTTGAAGATTAACACAGTCAAACAACACAACTATGTCATTTCTAAGCGAAATTGGAGCTGATTTTTATCTGCTACAGTATAGGATATGACCAAAAGACCAAAAGATACGATCATGTCGTTGGTGATATCATTTCCAATTTTTTTTTTTAAAAAAAAAAGGAAGAAGACAAATGTAAAGCACAGTAAAGGACATGACCAAAAGACACGGTTATATCCTCGGTCATATCTTTTCCAACTGATCTATTTTTTTTTAATTCTCATATATAAAAATTTGTTTGGGTTTATTTAAAATATCTTTTAGGCACGACTTTTAAGGAGTTTTAGAAGCCAAGAACAACCATGAAAGTGAGGAAAAGAGAAGATTTAAAGATTTAATTTTGTTTGGATTTCATAATTCCTCTTTCTATTATTTTCTATATTTTCTTTTTAGATTCCTATTTTATGATGTATAGTGAGTAGATCTTAGTATCTAAGTTTTGTGGAACCTATATCTATTCATGTGATATGATTAGTATTTGATCAATTTAGTTTTTTATTATTTTCTTGATTCAACTATGTTTACTTCATGATTTAGGTTATTATTTTCATAAGTAATAATCTAGAGTTTGATATTTTATAAGAGAATTAAGAGATTTTTTATAAGATTAGATTTAGGCATTGTTGATGAGAATTATTGCAAAATTAGAGATAATTTACAAAATTCTTTCGGAATTTTGAATTAAAGTATAGAGAATTCATTATTCAATAATGTAATCTTAGGTCATATTATTGAAAAGAGATTCTAATAGGTGATTCTAGAGTTAGGTTTAATTGGCTTGAAAAAATGATTAACTTTAACAGAGAATTCTCCTAATCAAGAAAGATTAAAGAATAAATTAAGTTATCTTTAGAAAAATCACATATTAGATTTAGAGGAAACAAGATCTAGATACAACGTTGAATCTTCAATTAATTGAATTGCTTTCTTATTAATTCTTGAATTGCATCATAGTTAATCTTTAAATTAGTTTTAGTAGTAATTTAGATTTACTTCTTTAAGTTTCTTGAAATTTAACTTGTTGATTAGATAATGAAGATCTAATGAGTATTAGTAATCATACTAGTCTCTAAGGGATCAACTTTCAAACTTATATCTATTATATTATAAACTAATAGGTGTACTTACCCACGTCATTTAGCCATTTAACTACTGCATTATACTATGCCATATTCAGGGATTTTTAAATTACTTTTACTAATACCTCTTTCATCTAAGCTTCCCCATATTATAGGGAATATTGAGAGAAAAATCGTACTACCATCTTCATTCGTTGGAAGCCTTGGTGATATGTACCAAAGATATCAAGATGCAACGACATTAGTTCAAGAACTAGGAAAACCCGATTTCTTCACAACCATAACATGTAATCCATCTTGGCCAGAGATTCAACATGAGTTGTTTAAAGGACAAACACCACAAGATTGTCCTAATTTACTATCACGTGTCTTTTGATGCCGATTTGAGGAGTTTAAAAAGGATGTTCTTGATAGAAATGTTTTAAGAAGAGTTGTTGCATACACATAAATAATAGAGTTCCAAAAATGAAGGCTACCATATACTCACATGCTTATCATACTAGATGATGACTTTAAGCTTAATTCACCTAATGATTATGATTCTATTGTATGAGCTGAAATTCCTAATATAAGTGATGAGCCAGGGTTATTCAATGTAATACTAAAACACATGGTTCATGGTTCGTATAGTGGGTTTAACTTTTCTGCACCATACATGAAGCAAGGTTATTACAAATGACATTTTCTTAAGCCATTTTCAGATTGTACTATCCAAGGCAATGGCGCATATCCGGTATATAAAAGAAGACAAAATACGCCATTACACTTCCAAATTATCTAAACATCAGGGTGGATAATAATTGGATTATCCTTTACAACCCTTGGTTACTCTTAAGGTATGATTGTCATATAAATGTGGAGATTTGTGCAAGTGTGAAGAGTGTTAAGTATCTGTATAAATATATACACAAAGGTCTTGATAAGGTGTCTATTGAGGTTCATATAAGTTCTGAAACTAATGAAATTTGTCAATTTATAGATGCACTTTGGATATATGCACAAGAAGTTGTTTGGAGGTTGTTGAAGTTTCCAATGAATCACATGTATCCATCTATTATCAAACTATAAATACATCTACCAAACATGTATATAATCAAATTCAGGCCTAATGAGATTATACAGTCAATTTCGAGTAATAATCTAACACCATGTACAATGCTTACATAATTTTTTCATACTAATGCCATGGACCCTCAAGCAAGACAATATTTGTATCAAAACATTACACATGGAGAAACTTCAAATGGCATCGCAGAAGGACTATGAAGAAGGTCATAAGAAGAATATATACAATACCCCCAACAGATTCCAAAATATTTTATCTTCGAGTTTTGCTTAACCATGTTTACGATCCTACTTCTTTTAGTGATCTCTTAACACACTATGGCAGGCAACATGAGACATTTAAAAAGGAAACAGAAAGTAGAGGACTAATTGAAAAAGATGAAAGCATATGCCATTGCTTGCTTAAAGCTGTATCCTTACAAATGCCATCTATACATAGGAGGTTATTCGCAACCAGTATTGTATATTGCCAACTAGTTGATATTAGATTATTATGGGATGAATACCATGTGAGTATGATGCAAGATTACCTTTGCTCATTTAATGGGCATGAGTTCATGGTGAATAACTTATTGCATGACATCGATGCATTACTTGGGCAACATGGGAAAAGTTTATTAGACTAAGACTTACTATAACTTTGAAGTGAATTAACCAAAAGAAGCCGTATACTTAAGGCCATATAAGATGAGTTGTCTATTGATGTGCTTAGTGAAGATATGACTATAATTTCAAATTTAAACGTTGACCAAGCACATGTATTTGATTTAATTAAGACTATAGTCTCATAAAATCAATCTACCTTATTTTTCATTGATGCTCTAAGAGGTATAGGTAAAACTTTCCTATATTGTGCTATTTTAGCATTTTTTAAAGTAGTAGTTACATTGCCTTGGCAATAACAACCTTTGGGATTGCTTTTTCAATATTACTTGAAGGTAGAACAGCATACTCAAGGTTTAAGATCCTCTTGAATTGAGATTCAAATTTCATTTGCTCAATAAGCAAGCAATCTGAATTGGCTACATTGTTGAAGGTATGCAAAGCTATTTTACGGGCTGAAGCTTCCATAGATAATAGATATGCTTTCGAGTCCTTAGATAGGACACTTAGAGATATCATAGAAAATGATGTTCCATTTGGGGGTATGATATTGGGTGGAAACTTTAGACAGATTCTTCCAATAATTTCAAAGGGCACAAAAAGTCAATTGATCAATCTATGCCTTAACAAATCACCCCTTTCGAGTAATGTTCATGTTGTTCAATTAACACAAAATATGAGATCCCTCATCGATAGAGATTTCTCAAAATTTGTTCTACAAGTTGGTGATGGGGTTAAGCCTACTGTACATAATGACTTTATAAAAATACCTTAATCTATGAGCATACAATGGCATGATGATTGATCAATTGATTGTTTAGTTGATGCAACCTTCCCAAATCTTTATGAAAATACACTAGATGCATCTTACTTAGTCATGTACCTTTAGCCCTAACAACTGTTGAGGTTGACAAGTTAAATGATGCAATAATTAACTCATTTCCTGGTGATGCACAAACTTAATACTACTTTAATGACGTTAGCGATTATGATGGGCAAATGTATTAATGGGAATACTTGATCTCTATATTGCCAGGTGGCATGCTTCCTCATATGTTGACATTGAACAAGCAAGCACTAATTATGCTCCTCCGCAACATAAAACCAAAGGCAAGTCTCCGTAATGGTATAAGGTTAATATGCATTGACTTCTTCCAGAACGTCATTTATGCAGAGGTCTTGACTGAACATTTAAGAGGATTAAGATTTTTCATTCCAAGAATAACACTAAAGACTTCAAAGAGTTTAAATCTCCCATTTAAAATGACAAGAAAACAATTTTTAGCTCTTTTAAGCTTTGCTTTGACAATCAACAAAGCATAAGGTCAAACAATACATAATGTGGAGATCTATCTTTTAGACCATGTATTTAGCCACAGACAACTTTATATAGCCTTATCATGTAGAGTTTCAATGGCTTCAACAAAAGTTTTGGTAAAAAAGGGCAAACTACCTAAGGTAACCAATACTCATATATGGAACATTGTCTACAAAAATGTATTGTTGTCTTGAAGGTATTCCTATAATTATTTTACTACAATACCATTATCATTATTATTATTTTTTACTTATGCACACTTTATAGATATCTTTTGTATGTTTCCAACCTTTTTTAAATGGTTAATCTTGGTGACATTTGATTTAGAAATTTACTATTTCATAAATTACATTTTACAACTTTATTTATTTATTTTTTACACATACAACACAAGTGTATTGTCTGCTGGTATACAATAAATTCTAAAATCCAAAATATGTTTTTATCATTCATTTACCAACCGATGTTAAACATTCTTTAATATTTTTTTCCAAAATATATTTTTGTTGTTCCTTTAACAATTAACGTCTAAGGATGTTTTAATATGTATAATTTTTTTTTCGTTTTACTAAAAACTATCTGCTATAATTATAACTGATAATAGAGCCATGTTTTATCTCGAAATAAGAACCAACTCCACATGTATGTATTTGTTATATATTTTCTTGTGGCAAGTCGAAGTGTATGTAATAAAAGAAATTAGGTTCACAATAAAGTCTATTGTTATATAGAAAAAGTCCAACAGAATAAAATAAAGGAAAATGATTTTTAGTACATAAAAACAAAAGGATAAAGGTACTAAGTGTTGTACTTTAATTCAAACAATTTAATACATAAAAAATAAAGCTTGGATCTTAAAAAAAAAAAAGAGTTAATATGGCTTAGAAAATGGAAAACTTACCACATAGATATGAAATTTGGAAGCAATATATTAGATTTCTACTGCTTCTCGAACTTTTTGCAATTAATATTATTATTAACCAAATAACAATCTTAATTACCAAATTTTTATTATTTTTCTTTTTATGTATTCTTATTTCTAAAATTGTAATGCCTTCATTTACGTGCTACATTCAGAAATTTTATTATTTCATGCTTTAAATTTTAATTATTGTTGAAAAATAATGAGAAAATCAAATAATTCTTTTGAATGAGGATATAAATTATTCTAAGCAAGATACATTAGTTTGAAAATTTCTAAATTTATCATCATAAAGTATATAATTTATTTTGCATTACTTGTAGAAAATACAATTAGCTTTATTATTGACTTGAGTTTTTCGTCTAATTAGATAATTGGCTTTAAATGACCTATAATAAAACACATGACTAGAATAAGCATCTAAGTTTGCTCTAACATGGCCAATTCAATACTTAAATCAATTACAAATGATGGAAAGAGTATAGGTATTAAGTACTCAATTGTGGATGAGCATGAGAGCTATAGAAGACAGAGCCTAGGTATTTACGAGTAAAGATATTGGGTCTTAATTGGTTGGTAAATTATACTTAAGTTATCTTTAGATAACTTTTAGAATACTAGGTTGGTATGATCTTCTAACAATGTCACGAGGACAAGTAGCATGATTACCTTAGGCCTTACACCTGTATCTTCTCATTTGATGAGTTCCAGGCTTTACAACCTCTCATTTAATGCCATCCAATGCTGTAAACCCTATGCAGTGGCAACCTAACATTAGGTTTTGCTTAGATGACAAGGATACCCCTAGGTTAACTGTAGGGTTAAAGGGAGGGGAGTTCATTCTTAAGATCAAGGGAAGAGGTATTTGTTCTTAGGCCACTAGGCCTTATTGTGTCAAGCTATTGGACTTGACCATATTAGGCCTTAAACTAGCCATCAACACTTAGCTCTTACTCTTTTTGGCAACCAATCAATAGAAAGAGTACCTTATCTTGATTAAATGGCTAAAAAGCTTCAATTTTGAAGAACTAGAGTTCATATAGCTTTACATTTTAGATTGACATGACTTAGTCTGGTTGGCTTGTAAGGCATACCAGCTTATAACATAGATAATTCTAAGGTTAGCGTAGATGAGGAAACCTCGGTCAAAGAGGACTCAGTATGCTTAGTGCCCCTTAAGCATGAAATGCACAAGGGGTAAGCTATGATTGGATAAGTGGAGTTGGGGTGGCTTTAGTTGAGTTCTGAGTACTATCCTTTTTGGTTAAATTGAGGTATCAAGGCTTCTATCTATAGCAATCTGACTAATTTAACTAACTTCTTCAAACATTCCAAGTGCATCTATTACACTTCTCAAAGGGCTTGTCATGTTGATTGATCTGATGTCATAAAGGTTTAGTGCTATGATTACCTATGAGTGTCAAGATGTTTAGTCTTGTCGATCAAATCTTATATGCAATGGGGATTGGCCTAGTGTTTTGTGATCTTATCGTAGTTGAGATGCTTTGATCTCCTCTATTAATCGTATTTATTATAGTAAGCCTTCCTATGTCTTTCCAACATTATAAATAGGTGATTTGCACCAAGTTGGCCATGTCGTGGATATTTCCATATTCTTTTTTCCATAAATTAAAGGTCCTATTTCTGGTTCTCATTTCCCTAGTCATTTTGATCATTTCTATTACATAGGTCTCAATGGAGCAATAGGGAAAGCCAAAGCCCCCTAGTCCTTTTAGTAGAGGATGGCAAAGTCTACTCTACTTGAAGATTTTTTCCTCAAGAATCTAGCAATAAAGGAGTCCTAGTTTTGCATTTCACTTCCAAAGACTTTAGCCTACTACCTGAAAGTCCTGACTTCATATTCAACATAGGTGACTAAGTCGATGGCTTTATTTACATCTTGAAGAGCTTAGTAGCTTTTGATAGGTAGGTTTTTCCTCAAGCTAAGCTATCCCCAAGTAATCAAGGAAGATCTCTACTAGTTTAAGGTTAATCTAGAGTCTAAGAGAAGGAGAAGAGGTTATTGGACAAATCAAATCAATGAGTTCATCGTCGACCTTTTCTCTTAGGATGATCTACCTTATTGTCTTCTAGCCTCAGCTTATGTAGGTTTCAAGGCTAAGTTAAGTGGTCAGGCTCAGCGTTTAGTATCTTCTTAGCCTTAAGGATTCTCTCAACATTTTTGAGGATTTGAGGGGACAAACCAAGGCCTTTAATCAAGCTAGTTAGAGTTAGCAATAGTCAAAGAAGTCCTTTTAAAACCTTAAGAAAGGGATCCTCAACCCTACTATAAAATACACTGTTAACTAGTAGAGTTCCTTCTTAGAGGTCAAGCAAACCTAAGTTTCGTCGCTTAGCAACTTCACTAGTTACCCATTTGGTTAGGGATTAAAAACTTATGGTATTGCATCAATTTTGATCCCTTTAAGATGCTTTGCTACCAACCAACATATAAATCTTAGGAATTTAGCTATTTAGAAGAAAAATTAAACTCTAGTATTATAGATAATCTTATAAGTCGACAAAGTTAAGTAAGATAAAAAAATTTATTAAATTATGAAATTGAATGTAGACTATACATAATATAAACCCTAGAAATTCAATCGAAACTTAAATTGCGTACGAAAACCCTAAATTCTATATACATGTAAATACCCAAAATTGAACACGAACTTAACAAAAACTCTAAAATTATAAACCAAAGTTTACAAAGTGAATAATTGTACCCTAAAAGTATTAAAAACTTAATAGAATATGATTATTAACCAATATGGGTAATCGTATGAAATTGTTAACATACATGTTGAGTTTATACGATTATCGATCAATAAGTGTAATCATGTGAAATTATTAACGAACACGTTCAAATAACTCCTAAATATTATAAATATAGCAGGTAACAATTTAATTTAATAAAATTTATAAAACTATGAATATTATTTCCTAATTATTATTAATTCCATAAGTTTACATTTGAAAACGTTAACCTAATACATTTAATTCTCCTTTTTCCTTCTTTTCTTTTTTCTTTTTTTTCCCCTTACTTCCTTTACTTTTTCTTTTCTTTCTACGTTAATATTTCAAAATCATGTTTTGTTGGTAGCATGTGATTTTTTCTTGTCCACATATCTTCATAAAGAGGGCAAAACCAAAAGTATTAGATAAACCAATTATCCTATCAATTAATTGTCCACCTTATCTTCTTTTTCTTTCACTTCTATATTTTTTTTTTCTCTTGGTTGGCTACAATTTCTGGTGCATTTGACTTGTTTCATTTTCTTTTTTTAAATCAAACTCAAATTAACATAAATACACATTTCCCTTCTTCATTCCACCGAAAACTCTCTCTCTTTTTCCCTCTTCTATTCACTTTTTCTCTCAATTTTCTTCTTGTTTCTCAACAATTATAAGAAGAAGGAGAAATGCACTTGGATCAACAATATTTCAAGACAACAAAAGGAGTAATCAAGTAGTACTCTAACATATTTATCTTATTAATTTATATGTATTTTTGTTATATATGTATATTTTGTAGAAATACATGTATTTAGGAAATATGTAATATAGTTAATTTTGTAATTGTCTCCCTTATATTAAAGTTATTTGTACATGTAATGATTCATTATATAAAAAGTTTGTATTTCTTATATATATGTGTGTTCATATATGTATATAAATACTTAGGTATATACTCATATGTACATATATGTTATAATTGAATATGTAAGTATAAGGTATAAAGAGTTATATGCATATATATGCATATATAATGTGTATATTATTTATTTTCATAATATATATATGTATATGCGTATGGTTATATATGTATGTATAGCACTTGTAGTATATCTAGGTTTATATTATTAAATTTGTTGGTCCCGTATAAGAAATCAAGAGAGGGGGGTAAATTGATACCTTTAAACTTTTAAAAACTTTTCGATATAAGTAAAATAAATACCTCTCTTAATAACTTAAAATGGTGAATAGTGATAATTTAATAATTCAACATATAACAATTAATAAAGCTAATTAAAAGAGTAAAGAAGGAGAATATCAGGTAAAGATTTTATAGAGTTTCAGCCTTTTGCCTAATGCTCTCTTTTAGCTCCACTATTAAAGACTCAGTTTACTTCATCGGTGTCATTCTACTTGATCCACTAAATCAAATCATAAAAAGATTGCAACCACTTGTTACACGTAGACTTTACAACACTTTGCTTTACCTATCTAGGCTCTTAACAATCTATGCAAATACAAATCTACAAAATACAAACGAACTTATTTCAATACTTAAACAACAAATAAGAATTACAAATTACACATGAAAACAAAAGTATAGATCTCAAATAATTTTGCTCAAGAGAAAAATGATTAATGTTGAATAATTTGCTTCGATGGAACTTTTTGAAGAAGTATTCGAAGGACCTTCTGTGACTTTTCAGAAGGTATAATTTGATTATGATTTTTTGTGCAACGAAAACTATTCTTCAAAGTTGTATTTAATGTTTTGAATCCTTTCTCTTTTATATTGAAATCTTCCAACGGTAAAAAATCTAAAGATTATCTTTTATCTAACCGTTAGTTATTTAAGATAATTCCTTGGATTTTTTTGGAAGATCTCGGTCATTTCAAATTCAAAACCAACTCTCCTTATCTTATTTAGATAAGATATTCATCAGTCCGTAACCACCAGATAAGCTTTTGATTTGAATTTAAAAGGATATGCTTTTGTTAGCAACTTCCAAATAAGTCTCATGTTAAAAAATTTAAAACTCCACAAAATCCAAATCAACTTTATCCTTATCCATTCTTGTACATATCTTAATTTATCCAAATATATTTTCGCTTAAAAACCAAATCCTCGGGACCTTAATTCCATCTAGAGTGAAATGAGATTAAATGTATTTTCCTAATACACTCAATTTAATAGAGTTAGATCTTGAATAATTCGAATCTAATTTAAAACTATTTTCAACGTCATACTTCCAAACTTATTTTCTAAATAACCTTCTGAAGAATATCAACCTTTTGTTTTTGAAGTTTCTGAATAAGCTTCTAAAATACTATACCAATTCTTTTTATAAAAGCTTCTAAAATACTTTCTAAAAGAATTTCAAACCAGTCTATATTCAAATAAGTCTATATTCAATCAATTCAAACCTTCTGAATACACCTCAGTTTGCAATTTTAAACTTTCTGAATATTTGCATACTTGTTAATTCATTAGTATTATTCTCTTTTTTTGTTATCATCAAAATCCATGAGAGATATCTAACAAAATTACCTAAGTATATATGTATAAATAAGTTGAGGAAAATTAATTATATAAGTATATGTATACATATAAAATACATATATTAATAATATATGACGTATAAGCACATAGGTATACTTAAATAGTATATGTGTAATATACTATAATACTAATTTATTAAATAAAGTAATATAATATATGCATATATGTATGCCATGAGTTTGAGAAAAAGATTAAAGTTAATTTATAAAATTTAATAAAATATAATAATAGATATATATATAAATATTAAGTAAAGATATAAAATAGGAAAAATTGAAAAATATAAAAAAAATTCGTAAAAATGACATGTGGAGCAATTATAAGCTACTACATTATCATTATAGATTTTTAATTAAAATTTGTAATTATTAAGAAGTATTTAACCTTAAAAATAAAAAAAATAAGTAAATTGTTATAAAATAGACTTAAAAATAGGAAAATTAAAAAATATATAAAATCTAGATATTTATTAAACCATGAAGATATAAAGAAAAGCTTAAAATAATAAATTATAATTATTTAAGCCAAAATAATAAAATTCATAATATTTTTAAATCATAATAAAAAGTGCAAGTCATAACGTCTAAAATGAACCCCGCTACATAAAAGTACATTAAAAAATGATAAAAATCAACTATAAGTTTATAAAAATCAGAATTAAAACTAAAAAATTATACGTAATTGAAAATTTAAAATAAACTGAGAAAAATAGGTAAAAGATTTAAATTAAACTATGTTTATATTATATTTGGGTTATAGTAAGAAACTAAGCGAATCATGGTAAATATTTAATTAATCAATAAACCTAATTTTTCAAAATACTTATAGATTTATTTATCTTTGAGGTACTCAATTATCAAGTTCTAGAAATTCCAAAGGATTGGAGAGTAAGCATTAACTTAGGTGAAGGAGTTCTTATGATTTACTATCTGCTTACTGTTTGTTGTTTGTATATTGTTTATTGGTCGATATTGATTATTTGTTGAATGATTGATTGTTTTATATGTTATCATTCATGTGATCACTTTCTTAAATTAGTAAATGTGACTATTCGACTAAAATAACTAGTTATATCTATCGCATGTTTGTGATCCAATAGGTATATTGATGGATAGTGTTAGCTTTGTTGATTTTTGAGAAAATTATTTTTGGAAAATGTTTTCTAATCTTAAACACTTTTTTTTTAATGATTTCTATGAAGGTTGTATTTCCCGTGAATGATATTTTATCATTAAAGCAAAGCTAGCATATTATCTTCAATTGATTATGAGAGGACTCGTATATTTATGCCCGTAAGGCTTTAGATATATTTTGATAGTGAGAGGACTCACATTATATACTTGAAGGGCTTTTGATATGTTTGGTGGATACCCGAGTTAGGGTCTATCTATATTGATTGTTGTTTCTCAGCTAGGGTAATAGTCAAGTATTGTCTGGAGGGATGATACCCCTAGGTAACCTCATGCAGTTAAGGTAAGGAGCTTCGTATAGGTAAGTATAGAGGAAAATCGACATATAAACGACGTAAATCTATACCTTTCATAGTTTCAGATTCTTACGAATGTATTACTTACATTCACTGTGTATACATTCATTTCGCTTGTAGATAGATTGCATGGGTGCTAATAATATTTGATAACTTGCTTAAAAGATAATAGTGAGGAACAAATTCATTGAGTCATAATTTGCTCATTTCCCTATAGTTTTTTTTTTTTTGGTAGGTTCCTTTAAATGGGATTAAGGAAAATTTTGAGAGCAAAGTACAAATTGAAAATAGGTTAGATAATGTTAAAGTTTATTGAAATGTGTATAGTTAATACAGAATCAATTTATGTGGAAAATACTTATATAATAAGATTATGTATAATATAGTATTTCTTGTAAATTATTAAGTTGTTTTACCTGATCTTAGTATTTGATAAGAGATACCGATTCTTTGCGGTTCTAGTGGATTGTGGAATATCGGATATTTATAATCATTTATATTTTATAGTAAGTTAATTAATTAAAAATTGAAAACCTTAGTAATTAATTGTTTAGAGTCTTGCAATCTTTGACTTATAAGGCAGTTTTCGTATCATGAATATGTATGTGATATGAAAATGTTAAGCAATCTTATTAGGTCCTCCATAGGATCATGACACAACATAAGACACGTGTCAATCTAAATGAATGACATTCTCATATCTATTATCTTCATGATACTCATCCATCCACAATGGCCTTCTATGCTATGTCACGCTTCGAAGTGGTAAAGTCATAACAGCCCCGCCGCGTAAACCATTCTAAGATAAAAGTTGGTCTTACAGCCGTTATCTTAGACCTGATCTACATAAGGCATCAACGACTAACTTGCTTTAAAATAAATAGTTTGTAATTTAAATAAATCATTTACCTAAAAAAGTGAGAAAATATATATATATACATACACTATAATTCAATTATTACAATTAACGTTTACATTGTTTCACCGCAATATATTTCATAGTTATTACATTATTCAAAAATGAAAAATTTTAAAATAAAAGCTTAGACCTTAAAAATATATGTTTGTTCTTCAAATGTTTTTCCTCACTCCTCAGAATCCAACAGTTGCTAGCTTCAAAGTAGTTGTAAGCCACTTTTTAGCCAGTACCTGCACGATGTCTATAGGGATGTGAGCAACTATAGCTCAATAAATTAGAATGGAGGACTTAAAACTATACCATAAACATAACAAGGTTATCAACCAACTTATTAGGTGCAATGCAAGTTTAAGCAAATGCCATCACATAACGTTATTCAGCCCGTCATGAGATTAAAGAAATTGCGCCTGCTCTAATCCAGGTTGAGGAGTTGCCGTTAATGCAACAACTCACGACTAAACCCAATCTTGTGCGATGGAGATATTGCTCCTCCCGCGACTACCTTCGAACCATTGACTTCACCTTCGCCACGACCTCCCCTTTTGTTATTTAGTTTGACTAAGGATGAAAAAGAGACCATTTTGTAATCCTGCGCTATCCCTTTCAAAGGGATCGATATTTGGCCGAAGAATCCTAGGTTTCCTCTAATGGATTGCCATGTAAGTTCAATTATGATTACTGGTCGTATATTTGATTAAGTCCAGTTTAGGGTAATCAATCATTTCATACAGTATAAGCTAGAATAATAACCAGAATCATAACATTACTCATAATCAAGCACATGCACACAACCAACTATCTAATAAGCACAACTAAGTATAATCTCAAGCCTCTCTGATCATCTCTATAACACAAATGTGGTTTTAGTTTTTTATATAACTATTATAAGTTAATTTTATTTTATAACGCTTATTGATATGTTTTGTTTAAGGTTTAATATATCCAATTATCTAAGTTCTCAAATTTTTTACAATTTCTCTAGGTTTGGGGTTAGGTTTGGGGTTAGGTTCAAGTTCAGTTTTCACATCGATTTCTAAATTAGGTTCTAGTTTGATTTTCTAAGTATTGCTTTATACCCGAACCCTAGAAATTCGTTTCAACTCATAATGTGAAATTAATCACATTACTTCCAGATATCTTAAATACCATCATTACCCCTAGTCAATGTTTTATTCCACCCAGTATACTTAAATCTTTATTAGTATACCAAATTTACTCTTAATGTGGGAAATTTTTACATCTTTCATATAATTACATAAATTTAAGCTTTCTATTAGATTTATTATATATCCCTATTATTTATATAATATCAATTTTTATCCTAATATTTATATTTATTATATTTCCAATAATTGCATATTATTTACTATCACTTATCATGTATATAATACACATCTAATATTTTTATCACTCTAATTACCATCTCCCAACATCAATTATCATTTCAAAATGTCTAAATCCATCTTAAATTAGATTTTACACCTAATTACCCTAATTTACAAAGTTAACTTAAAATTTACTATTTTTCCCATTACTTATTTACTACATAATTAACCTAATAATTACATCTAACACCCTAAATGCTACAAGTATCATACTTCATCAGATTTCAATATCCTAAAACATATAATTACTCCCTAAATCAATAATTAACTATTTAATTACTTAATTAACCCTAAATTACCTATTTTATGCCTCATTTTAAGGCCTAAAAATAAACTAAAAATTTCAAAAATTTATTTTTGAAAATGAGCTTCATAGTACGGTTCTATATCATTTAAGTATTTTACATAAAAATCTTGGGCTCAAAACTACACTCCTAAGGTCATTTATTTCTAAACCAAAACATGCTCGATTTTACATGATTTCTTAAGGACCAATATCACGGGACATATTTTCATCAAAATAATATTTTTTCTACAAAACTACATGTAAAAATATTTTAGAATAACAAAATTCATAATTTTTTAAGAATATTTACTATTTTTACAAAATTACACAAAATCAGGCTAAAAATCGAACTTACTGATTAGGGTAGCTCCGGCCACCATCGGTGGCCATTGGTGTGTTGGCCTACCTGGGATTTGCCACCACCTTGTAGTGGTAGTGGTTGTCCACTCGTAGCTATTCGTCGGATCTGGATTCTCCTTAGAAGCCCCAACTATACAGATTTTTTATTTTTTTTCCCTAACCCTAATTTTTCTCTCAATTTTGCCTTTCTCTATTTTTTTCACTCTCTAAACTGACCAAATGAGCTTCTAAAAAATTTAAAGTATTTATAGAGCTTTAGGAAAATTATTGTACATTAATTTGATTAGACAATTACCTTATCTTCTTCCAATTTGACATTTGTGTTGTTCTAATTTAATTGGATAATTTTTTTCTTATTTTCCCCAGTTTCTACGACCCAAATCTGGATCATTCCTTATTTTTTATGATTTTTATTTATTTTTCCTTAATTAATTATTAATTTTATTTAATTATTTAGTATTATTTTAACACATTTCGCGTATTTTAAATAATTAAGCATATTTCTACCTACATGTAAATTTATATATAGTACAAATAAATGTTCCTAAATATTATTTAGGTCATTCTATGATTTTTAGTATACATATAATTTATCTCTAACGATTTGTTAATTATCAGAATGCATTTTACGTATCTTCAATAAATAACGAGTTATATACTTAAAATTTAACATTTTTATATTCTTTTATTTCATTTCTTATTTTCTTAAATTCAAACTTATGAGATCATTTTTACTAATATTTTTTGTTTTACTAATATTTTTAGCCTTACTTATAATTTAGGCTTGATCAGATCTTTTAACCGATCGAAACCCTAAGTGACTGGTTTTAGGGTTTACATACTATGCCACTCTCTTATGATTACCTTCACTAAACTCTACACCACTATGGCTATACATTAAGGGAGAGTGGCGCCCATGGGCTCTTTACTCGATTGCCTTTCAGAGGAATTAAGTTTATGGCCCTATCACTTAAAGCTGAGCTCAAGGCCTTTAAGGCTTAACCTACATATTTTGTCTAATTAGCTAGCTTGAGATGAGCTAACTTACTTAGTTTAAGGTCCTTGCCACTCCCTAAGACTTAAGAACCAGCTATTCATCTAGGTAAAGATAACTCCAAAACTATCTACAAGCAATCCGAGCTCTCCCCAATATGACCTAAGCAATTCCTAACATCTAAGCTAACTTGATCTAAGTTGAATAAGTTAATAACCTCCCTGTTCTCGCCTCGTTTGAGCCATTTCTATGGGTTGCCAACTAATTTAAAGATTTAACACTCATTCTCTACAAACATAGACTCAATATTGCCCTTTGTCGCTTTTTATCTACACTAGGTGCAAATTCTAATGATGATTTTCTTGACATTCTTTATTTTTGTCTTTTCCTCATTTCACCATCCTAAGTATATATAAGGATATGCATTTTTGTTTCTTTTGGACAATTTACCCTTCACTAATTTCTACAATAGTACAAACCCTATAAAGCTAGGTATAAAAGGCTTCATCTTGTAATTAGTATGGCTAGCCATCTTTCTTATTGAATATTGAAATATTTTATCTTCAAGGAATCCTTCCTTAAGCTTATTGCTCTTATCTACTTATTTAGTAAGAGTAGTAGTAAGTAAACCTAATGAGCGTTTGTGTGTAACATCAAATGTTAATCAGCTTATTTAGGACTTAGTTGTGCTTAATATCCAATAAGTGGCTTGTACATTGCTAACCCCTATTCTTTGTGTTACCCTTTCACTCCTTTGACCCACCATTGCTATGTTTGTGTGTATTTGGTACCTTCAAGTGTTTGACCCCAAAGCATATCATCTTTGAAGAGAAGAAGAGGAGGAAGATGCAGATTCCATCTCTTACCTTTAAAAAATGTAAGAAACAAAATAGAGAAAAATAAAGGTAATTGTGAGCAAAACAAATTTCAAAAGAAGAAAAGAAGAATACGAGACGGAAAATAAGATCACCCTCTTTGCAACATATGTAAGTGAAAAAGAGTCTCGAAATAATGAAGGGATACAATGGTATATTGACTTAGATGTGTGCATTGAGAACATAAATGGTTGCACATTACATCATGCGCCTACATATGTCACACATTAGCCAACCCCCTTTTGATGTGTGTCATTGGCATTGAAGCCATAGAAACCTACATGCCTAAAATGAATTTAAATATAAAGCTCATTAGGAAAGCTAATCATCTTAGGTCACTTCAATTGAACATTAGTTTACTTACCAAACAATATGATAAAAAAGGCTTTAGCCAAATAGGTCTTTGATGACAAAGTTTTAGCCTTATAAGCCTTGAATGAATAGCCTTGGTAATAAAGGCCTCAGCCACAAAGGCCTTAGCAAAACAAGCATTAGATGACAAGGTATCGGCCATACAAACCTCAAACAATAAGCCTTGGACAAATTAGCAATCAAGCCTTAAACAGTCATCTTGGATCATAGCTTACAACAATTAAAAAAAAAGTTTTCTAAGAAATCAAAAAGCTAGTTAGGAAAGATGAATTTAAAATTTAAAGGCATTAAACAACACTTACAACATAAGGTTAGGATATTGACCTAATATATTACAACATTAAAGGTTTACACTTCAATCTCAAATAATAACAAATTACATTAGTCTAAAATGAAGTCTTCCTTTTGAAGAAGAATGTCATCCCACAAGGCTTTGTAAGGCTCCTTGAGAACGATATATCTGTTGACCATTAAGAAATTACTTCTCAAACGAGAAGCATTGCCTTTCCTCTAACTCCCATTTGTATTACTCCCGTCTTTCAAAACAAGTGGGTCTATTTATGAAAGTTGAAGTGTTGCAACTCTTGTCATTCACACTCCCGTACTATTTAAGAGAGTAACTCCCTATAATAGGGACATTTACTATGTCGCTAGCTTTTTTTAAGATGAGAACATGATATGGCTTTGTTGGATGCCTTTACCTTGGTTTTCTAATCTAGCTCAATTAGGGTCTCAGCTTGTTTCGTATGATCTTCATAAAGATTATGAGAAGGCCCAAGGCTAAGAAGATGCTAAGTACTGACATTAACCATCTAATCAAGCCTTAAGCCTACGTAGGCTAAGATAAGAAGACAATGAGGTAGATCATCCTAAAAGAAGAGGCCAACGGTGAACTCACTGATATAATTTCGACTAATAACCTCTTCTACTTCTCTTAGACTCTAGGCAACCTTAAACTACAGAGGTCTTACTATATTACTTGGGGATTGCTTAGCTTAGGGAATAACTTGCTTGATGGAAGCCACCAAGCTCTCAAGGATGTACATAAAACCATTAGCTTCATCCTTAACGTCAAATGTGAAGCTTAGATTCCTTGGGCCATGGCTAGTATGCCATTCCCTAAAGTAAAAAAAGTCTCAAAAAGTGAAATGCAAAATCGAAACTCCTTCTTAGGTAGAAAGCTAAGGAGAAAATCCTTAGGTAGAGTAAATTCCACCATCCTTTAATGTACAGGTTGCTACTAACTAGAAGGGTTAAGGAGCTTGACTTTCCCTTCGATTCCATAGATATCTACATATTAGAAGTGATCAAAATGACTAAGGAAAAGAGAATTAGAAATTTGGACCTCTAATAATTTCTAAAGAAAAGAATATAGAGAAATCCATGCTATGGCTAACCCTAAGCCGAATACCTATTTATAGGGCAGTGAAGATGTTGGGAAGGTACATTGTAGTAAATGCAATTAGTGAGGAGGTTAGAGAATCTCTAACTATGATAAGGTCACAAAACACTAGGCCAGTACCTACCGTAGATATGGTCTAACTAAGAAGACCAAACATCTTAATGCCCGTAAGTAACCATAGTACCTTCTAACCCTCATGGCATCACATTAATCAACATGACAAGTCCTTTGAGAAGTATAAGAGATACATTTGGAATGTATGAAGAAGTAAATGAAATTAGTTAGATTGCTTCAAAAAGAAGCCTCAAGACCTTAGCTTAATAAAAAAGGGTGGTACTGAGCACTCAACTAAAGCTACCTCGTACTTAGAGGGCACCAAGCATAATGAGTCTACTTTTAGCTAGGTTTTCTCATCTATGCTAACCTCAGAATTATCCTTGATATGGGTTGGCACACCCTTCAAGCCACCTATGCTAAGTCATGTCAATCCCAAATGTGAAGCTCTATGAACCTTTAATTCTCCAAAATCAAAGCTTTTTAGCTATTCAATTGAGATAACCTACTCTTTCATCAATTTGTTGCTAAAGAGAGTAAGGGGCAAGTGCTCATGGCTAGTTTTAAAAGTAAGCCTCAAATTCTAATACGCTGAGCCTAATAACCTAATACAACAAGACTTAACAGCCTAAGAATGAACACCTTATCCCTTGATCCTAGGAGTGAATGCCTCATCCCTTGACCCCATGGCCAATCCAAGAGGTTCTCGATGTTCGAGCAAAACCTAATGTCAAGGAGTCGCATGCATAAGGCTCATAGTGCAGTAAAGCATTAAATTAAAGGTGAGAAAGCCCATAACTCATTAAATAAGAAGGACTGATACAAGACTTAAGGTGATTATGCCGCATGTCTTATAACATTATTAGAAGATTGCACTTTTTGTGTATCCTAAGAGTTATCCAATGACATCTTAGGTACAGGCTATTAACCAATCAAGATTCAACATCCCAACCTATAAATACCTAGGTCTAATCTTTTACAACTTTCATGTTCACTCACATTCGAATACTCAATATCCATATTTTTTCTATCACCTACGATTATGTAAGTATTGACGTTGTCATACCAAAGCAAGCTTTGATGTCCATTTTAGTCATGTATTCTTGTTATAGGTCATTTGAAGCCTATTATCCAGTTAGATAAAAAGCACAAATCCACATTTATCATCATAAATTAAAAAAATAAAAATAAATACAGCAATGATAAGTTCACTTTCTTCCTATTTTCATATAATAATACAACTTTCAATCCAATTTTTCTAAAATTGTAACTTTGCTCCTTTTGGTATAATTGCTAATTCTATCCGATTATAGCATCCATTCTTATCCTAATTCTATGTCCGTTATTCTATACTTATAATATTATTATAATATTTTATAGGAAATTTGCATTCAAGCTCTTTGATTGGGTTGCATACTATATCAATTACAATTTTATATTTAACTGTTGTTTATAGCTTTAATTGATTCTTTTATTTCTTATCTTCTTAGTGTTTTATTAGTGTCCATTCAAATCTTGCGTTTAATAGGAATAAGATACTAAAAAGATAGAGAGATAATTCTTTATATATCTTTATTTTAAAATTAAAAATCGGATAAATCCCTATAAAATTTAATTTATTTATTTTTATTTTATTTATATTTATAAAAACATAAATTAAAATAACTATTTTAATGTATAAAATATATTTTTTCAAATACTTTTTTCAAAATTATGTGAATTTTTATTTTTTAATTATAACATTTTAATAATCATTTTCATCACAGTTATGAAATAAAAATAAATAAGCTAGTTTTTTTACTTTTTTTTAATATAAATTAAATATAGATAAGGTATTAAAAAAAATTCAAACTGTCTTTAAAAAAAAAAGGAAGAGAGAGAAAATTAGAAATACAGAGGCCCCACTGTTTTATTTTTGTTTTTGTCCTCTGTTTACTAACGAAGAAGAAGAACAAGAAGATAGAACAGCTCTCTGCATGTGATGTGGAGAAGAAATACCAGAGAAGAAGGGTAGTAAAATTAAAAATGAAACTACAAAAAGCGTGTTGGGTTTTTTGTGTGATTTCATTGCTGTTTTACCCATCTTCTGTTACTGCTGGAGATATAGTTCATCATGATGAAAAAGTTCCCAAGAAGCCTGGGTGCGAGAACGACTTTGTTCTGGTAATTAAAAAACTGCCATTTTCGTTTGGCGCACTCCTCATTTTGATGGTTCAATCACTGGGTTTTTGATTAATTTGTGATCTCGTGCAGAACCCAGTTCGTGTTTTGTTGATTTAGGAATTGGGTATTGGTTAATTTATTGATGTTTTTGATGATTCGTGAACTGGGCTTTTTGCATAGCTTATGCTTTCTTTTCTTAGATACAGTACTTATGCTGCTGAGTTAGTAGCTGGGTCTTGTTCAATTTGTGATTTAATGTTGAACATAGTTCTTATTTGATGATTGATTATGGGTCAATTCGTGCTTGATGATTAATCGCCGGGGTGTTGTTTGATTTATGTTGGAGTGTGCACGTACTTCATCCCAGTTAATTAGTGTTGTCTTCCTGGCCAATTTTTCTTCTGTAGACCTTAAAAAGTTGGGTCTTGGTTAGTTTGTAGTACTTTAATAGTTGCCTTTTGACGCTTTTGGTGATTTATGCTCACGGCAATGTGGGAATTTACTGGTTAGAAGCAACTTTAACCGGCAAATGTTCCCTTCTGAGTTGTTAGGATTTGGAGCTGATGGGGTATCAATCTGTAATTGGAAAATTTTCATTTGGCTAAACAGAAATCTCTCAAGGGAAATCTCATACTGTTTTGTTGTTTATTAAAGTTTTGCTCCCACATTAGTTAAGTAATTTTCATGGTGTGCTAATTAATTCTTACTTTTCTTGTGGTGATAATAGTAATTTGACGTTTCAGATTCACTGATGAAGATGAGCAGTTGTGACAAAATTTTAAACTTCTTGTGTTTTCCATATGTTTTCCAGCTTATTTCATGTTGTAGCATGTTTGAACGTCCATTCTCATTGTATTTTTGATTTTTGATTGAAGATACTGAAAATCTTTCAATCACAAAGCTTTACGATCAAATAGCAGTATCGGATGTTACATTTGGATCTATTAATTATCTATTTGTCCTGAACAGCCATCTAATATGCATACTGCAACTATAGTTAACTCTGAACATTTATCAGGTTAAAATTCAGACTTGGATTGGTGACATTGAAAGCAGTGAATTCGTTGGTGTGGGTGCTAGATTTGGTAAACCAATAGTCTCAAAGGAGAAAAATGCAAACCGAATTCCCCTTGCTCTTTCAAATCCTCGTAATTGTTGTAGCATGCCTCGAAAAAAGGTGATACTCTAATGTCTCATGTAACAAAAACTCAATAGCATCAATTCAAAGTGTAGTCTAAATAAACTTTTCTTTAACACATATATTTGGTATTGCTAGCTTACTGGTGAAGTCATCCTGGTGGATCGAGGTGATTGTAAGTTCACCACAAAAGCTAATAACGCTGAAGCTGCTGGTGCATCTGCTATCCTAATTGTTAACAAGCAGAAAGGTAGAGCTGTACTTACCTTGCAATCCAATGCATGCTTCTGCTAAAATTTTGCTTCAGTGAATTTAGTCTGCTTAGTTTGAGAAGACCACGATTTCAAAATCTGATGAGGATCACTCAGTCCTCTTACTACCCTTACTCAACATTTGGTGAAATATATTTAAATTGGTCATAAACACCATCACCATAATCTAACTTGTCCTTTTATATCTGCAGAGCTTTACAAGATGGTTTGTGAGCCAGATGAAACAGATTTAGATATAAAAATACCTGCAGTCATGCTCCCACAAGATGCTGGTGCAACTTTGGAAAAAATGCTTATGAATAATTCATCTGGTAAGGATAATGGATATGAATCTTCAATTTCTTTCCAGAAGAATGTCTTTCCATTGGTTGATGACTCCTCCATCTTTACTGTCATAAGTTTTCTTCTAAGTAAAGCTTTCGTGGTTACTTCAAATTACTATATCATCTTTGTTCTTCTGTAGTGTCTGTGCAGCTGTACTCCCCAAGGCGTCCTTTAGTTGACATAGCAGAAGTATTTTTATGGTTAATGGCTGTTGGCACTATCTTATGTGCATCTTATTGGTCTGCATGGAGTGCGAGAGAAGCAGCTATTGAACATGACAAGCTATCAAAGGTCATTTTTAACTATTTGGCCAGACCGACTTATTGAAACCATATTTGGGCTTCTGTCTTAATCTATTATCATTTTTCTCCAGGATGCTGCTGATGAAATTCTAAAAGATAAAGGTGCTGGCACTGGGGGTGTTGTGGAGATCAATACAATATCAGCAATCCTATTTGTCATTATTGCCTCATGCTTTCTGATCATTCTCTATAAACTTATGTCATCCTGGTTTTTGGATCTTCTTGTCGTTCTTTTCTGCATTGGTGGAGTAGAGGTACTGAGCTTCTGTGCATAATATTTGTAACTTAACCTGTATGTATGATACTTTTGAAGAACTTTCCATCATTTCTCCGAACTTGTGGAGAAATATTCATGTTTTTCACATTGACCAATTTCTCATGGCAGTTTAGCCACATCCCTACTTCTGTTTACTTTTAGAAAGTCCTCCATTAGTTCTACTCTTTCCATTTCTGCATTTTGTTAGAGTATTTTAAAAGATTGGTAGAATTTCTAATTATGATGATCCAATAAGATGTAGAGGATGATTCTATATATGATATTAGGAGATATTGGATATGATATTGTAATGAAAAATCTTCACTCCATGTCTTCACTTTGAGATTCTCATAAGAACTTGATATAGTAGATGCTTGAAACTCTTGTTTTTGTTATTCGCTTTTCTTTTAATTATTATAGTAAATAAGCAATTGAATGGTGGGATAATGCTAATTATATGATGATGATTGCTTAACTATGACTTGTTACTCCAATTTTGAAAAGATTATCGTATCTTCTGATTTTATTGTTGAAGATCTAAAAGCTCTAAGCCATTTCGGTTCCTTCGCAATTGGTGTTATGCACCTGTGCATCTATATCCAAACTCTCCTTAAGATATTTCTTTGTACTTATTCCCCCTTGTATTTTTATGCTTGCTAGTTTTTACTTGATATTGTGTGTGTTGAACTGTAATTTCTTAGTTCTGTATAACACATACATAGTGCAAATAGTCATATAGTTTTGCAAAAAATTTTAAATAAACGCTCACCTTTTTGAATGATCATGCCATTCATTAACACACATAGTTCTTTACATGATAATTCACTTGCTTCTAACTTTCTGCCTTGACTTTATTTGCACGTAGGGCTTGCAAACTTGCTTGGTTGCTTTGCTGTCAAGGTAAAGTCACAAAGCCATAGTCTAGATTGACTTTTTCCTTTTTGGTTTCGTGTGTGTGTCTGCATGCACGCGAGCTTGTGCACACACGTGAGTATGTATATATATATGAGCTGCTTGAAGATAACATGTGGTATGTGAGGATTCACCTGTTAGCCCATTTGCTACTTTTTTTTTTTTTTTTCTCTTCCTTTTTTTATTGAGGAAATGGTGTAGTTGATGAGTGTTTCCATCAAATATCTGATGTTGTAGGAGGGTGAATATCATTGTTGAGGTCCTCAAACTCTTTACTTTTTCAACAGGTGGTTCAGACAAACAGGAGAATCATTCATCAAAGTACCTTTCTTTGGAGCAATTTCTTACCTGACCCTGGCCGTTTCTCCATTTTGCATAGCGTTTGCCGTAATCTGGGCTGTTTACCGAAGTCACTCCTTCGCCTGGATTGGGCAGGATATCCTTGTAAGGTTCAATTGCCTTGCCAGTGTCAATTTGTCCTGTGTGCTATATATGCATTTTTACTTCTACAGAAATTCTTATTATTGCTCCTAAACCAAGTCTTAAAGAATGCTTTTTTTTGTTTTTTTTTTTTTTTTGTGACTAAAATTTGCCAATTATAGTTGCAGACTTTCATTCTTTATCTTCTAAAGAGCTTGATGATTATCTTTTTCTCCATTTCTTTTCCTTTGGTTAATATATTGAAAAGTTGGCCACGAAATATCATTTGAAGGGGCAAGCCGTTCCTCAGAGGATATTAGTTTTGTCCACAAGTATCTTAACAGTCTCCTATCATTGATAGCGTCTTCTGGCTATTTGTAATGGCATGATTTTTTGATATCAATAGTATGCAGAGCCTATCAGGAAGTTTTAAACTGTAATCAAGCTCATTGTTTGGCTCAAGTGGGAAAAGAGAAAACATTTCTTTTATTTTCAATGATTGTATTCATAGGTAAAAGGAAACACAGCCAGCAGAAGCTAAATCTGCTCCAGAGCAAAGGCAGTAAATAGTCATCCATCGTCAAATAATCTCCTTTCTTTACTGAACAGGATCCCTTCAGGTTTCTTATGTGAAATATCCCATTATACCTGTGGCTTCCAAGAGTTCCATTATGAAATAACACTGTTTTTGTCTTTGTTGATGTAATTTCATGAACCTATATAGGAAATCATTAAATCAGATATGGTAACAACTAACTTATGATGAGCCTAAGGTCTGAACCATGATTGTTATTAAGAATATAAAGTATGACTTTCAATTGGATCCAACTAACTATAATTGTTTCTTTTTCTTGTGATCAGGGAGTTGCCTTGATAATTACAGTATTACAAATTGTGCAGATACCAAATCTCAAGGTAATTATTCAGTCCACTATGTAAATCTTTGGGTCTTTGGCTATAGTCTGACCATATGCTTGACTTGAAAATGCAATTGAAATTGAGTTGTCCTTATTTATTGGAAAGTATGAGTGCAGGATGTTGTCTTGAGGAATAAATCAGAAGAATTGCAAGCTAAAGGTTTATTCCTTGTGATATACAACGTAGCTTTGTATTTTTAGACATGGTATTGCACTTTTAAGAAAAAAGTTCTAGTTGTGCTTATAGAAGTGAATGCTACTGTTTCAGTTTAAAGAAATGATGTTTGGCCATATTCCCTTAGCCAATTTTCAAATTTTATACAGTAAATAGGCCTTATTAAAAGTTACCCTTTTGTTTTTCTCTGGCCCCTTGTAAATTGTGTAGTTTTCTTTAGGTTCTTCATAAATGGCGGTTTTCTTTCTCTCTTCTAACTTTCGCCAACAAATGAATATATATATATATTTGGCCAACAGGCGTGTTATATTTGGACTAGTGGTTTTTTGGCCATTCTGGACTAACATGCATTGGCACGTATTACAACTGAAAATATGTGCAATGTATTGATATTACTACCTTCTTTCTTGCATGTGTTCCTGTTATTCCTGGAAATCTGTGTCTTCATATATGAGAAATTGTCCTGTTTATGATGTATTCACCTGATTGGCTGGATGTTCTCACAATTTTCAGTGATTTGTCAATCAGGTTGGAACTGTTCTTCTGAGCTGTGCTTTCTTGTATGATATCTTCTGGGTGTTCGTTTCGAAGAAATTGTTTGATGAAAGTGTGATGATTGTGGTGAGTCTTCACTATCTTCCATTTGACATCTCCTATGCCATGACTTGTCTGTCTTGTCAACAAAATTGCAAATGCTGAATGTTAGGAATCTTTTTGCCTTTCAATAGGTTGCCCGTGGCGATAGAAGCGGAGAGGATGGCATTCCCATGTTGCTGAAGATTCCACGGATGTTTGATCCATGGGGTGGTTACAGCATTATTGGATTTGGTGACATCCTCTTGCCAGGGCTGGTTGTAGCATTTTCTCTCAGGTTTGGCCTGCATTTCATTCCACCAGATTACTTTTACCTGTTTGATGAATCAAATATGATCAGGTTGTTCCATTCATTTGAAGATTTTCTTACATTGGAAATAGCAATCAATGCACTTATCCCAATGCTGTCCTGTCCATATGTAGAATTTCATCTACAACTAGTTTTTATTAGTCGCGACAAGATTATGTTCTCAGTGGTCCTATTTAATCCAGAATAGGAATTATGAAGTTATGCTAGTATAGTGTCAAATATGGTGTAAGGGGCTTTAGCTTCACAGATTTTATGATGGCATCTTTGCTTTTTCCTGATCGTTTTATTCGATGGTACGAACTCTGCATCTTGAGCTTCCTCCGAAACACCATGAATGTAATGAGACTTGTAATCCTTGAAGCAATGTCTAGACAATTCCCAAGTTAATATATGATGTTTAGAATTCTAAACATCGGATTGTCAGGTCTCATATTATGGTTATTGCTATATCCAATCTGGTTTTGAAGCCTGCTGGACATTCTTGCAGATATGATTGGCTTGCAAACAAAAGTCTACGAACTGGATATTTCATATGGGCAATGTTTGCCTATGGATTAGGTAAGAGTTGCTTTGTTTTATTTATTTATTTTTTGGGAGCGAACCCCTTATGCAGGGTGAGGCACTAGCCCCAAATTTTATTGTAAAAAATTATGAAAGGATGTAGACCCGACCTCTACAATACAACAAAACGCCTGTAGCTGTAGAAAAAGTAAATAAGGGAGTAATAATTACCTTGCGTTTACATTGGGGGATTAAATAACAGTTAGTTCTAAGTGACTAAACATGCAGATCTGAATAAGAACTTTGGAAATGTTGAGACCATCTTGCTCTTATGTCACTGTTAACTTGTTCAGCCACATTTTCATAGTGGCCGTGTATGTAATTTCTTCCACTTTTACAAAACCTGCAGGTCTTCTCATCACATACGTGGCGCTTAATTTGATGGATGGGCATGGCCAACCTGCATTACTTTACATTGTTCCCTTTACACTCGGTAGTTTCTTTTTCACCAGTAACACTTACTTCCTGACAGAATGGCTTCACATCGCATGTACTAATATCTGGTTGTGAATCTGAACCAGGGACATTTTTGGCACTAGGGAGGAAGAGAGGGGATCTCAGGGTCTTATGGACGAAGGGAGAACCAGATCGTCCCTGCCAACACGTTCGATTGCATTCCAACCATGATCCAGATCAAGAGAAGTAGGAGCCAGATTTTGTAGCATATCGTTATGATAATTGAATGTATTAGCATGTCCATAAACTGTGGCTTGTAAGATGCTAGGTGTGATCTTACCATCTTGGAAGCATGATTGGTATGGTAACGCCTGGTGGTAGGGATGTTGTGTTAGCAAAGTATGGTTATACAGTGCAGGGCATTATCGTCCTTTACGTGCTATGGCTGAATGAAAATGTTCGGTGTTGTATCCTCCACAAATTTCAATATTCTTGTTTAATCTTTGGAAAAGTTGCAATTTAATTGCCTCAATTGTAGTTTGATATATTTATCCCTTAATTAGAATAAGTCACCCTCTGTTACGAAGAAAAAGTTAAGTACGAATGTTTTTTACTCAAATTATAAATACAACCCTTAAAATATTAATTGGATATGGATACATTCGCTACACCTTAGCCTTTCTACAATGTGATCTTGAGAATGTCCACATTGAAGCGTCAAAATCATCATTACTTACGGTTCTTTTAGTAATAGTTTGGGGATTCTAGTAAGCTTTTTAGGGTTATATATATATATATATATATATTTTCTAAATATGAAATTCTATTTCAAGAGCTTCTGGGGTGTCTGTGCTTGATGATATGGATATTGTTTTTTCATGTAAGTATTAACTTTTGGATCAAAATGTCAATTTTTTGGGGTAGGTTTGAAAGAGTCGCATCGCCTATGAGTTTTTTTTTACTCTTTAAGAATTGAGAGTCTTGGTTACCTCTGTAGACATTTATGAGTTAGGAGTTGAGATAGACACACTTAAACTCCTAATATAGCCAAAGTGCATTTTCTTTTGTTGGTTTAAAGTATCGATTGAAAGGCAACCTCGTTTGATTCTTTCCTTAAAATATATATATATATATATATATGAAAATGAAAGAAAAGAAGCTAAGTTCTAATTAATAATATTATTTCACACTTTGACTCGAGAAATTGGGAAAACCGGAGGAAAAACGAAACACGTGTAATTTTCAGGATGTGGGGTGCGTGTTTGATTGACGAGAAGAGAATAAAACGACCTTACTTGATTAGGATCTAATCTATAGGCTCGTACATTTGTATCCATGAAGAGAATAAAGTATATATACTGTATAAAAAATTATCGCCATCTTATTTTAAATTAATATTGTCATAGGCTTACCACATTTTTCGTTTTCCTTGGATCATTTTCCTTTCTTTTCTCTCTAACATTATGTTTGGGAAGAGAGAAGGAATTAAGGGGAAAAGAAAGTGAGAGGAATGAATTTGGATGGAAAAAATTATATGTTCCCTCATAAAGAAAAAGAAAGTGGAGGAAAAGTTAATAATATGAAATTTTATTGTAGTAAAATGTTATAAAAATCCTTAAAACATTAAAATATACTTTTATTTTAAGGGTAAGATTATAAATTTAAAACAATCCCTTTCAATTCTCTCCATATTTGAAGAGAATGATTATTGTGAGTCAAAGAGAGAGTTTTTCCTTTAAAATCCATTACATTCTCCTTCCCCTTATGCTAGTTTCCCAAACAAAGGAAAAGTTCTTACAATTCCCACTTTTCATCCCCTTTCCTTTCCTTTCCTCAATCCAAACATAGTGTAAAGGAAATGAAGTGTAAGGTGAAAAGTGGAAGTACTTTTATGTTTTTCTTTATTCCACTTATTGTGATTCAACTCCCCACTAAATTACTATAGAGGACTAAAAATGATTCATGTGTTTTAAACTCAATAACAACCTAGGTTAGCTCTTTGAGCTTAGTGATAGAGTCTATAGAATCATACTTCTGAATAAGAGATGATCTAACAAGAGTGGGTATAATGGACTTGGAGTAGGGATTGATTGTTTATAGCCTCTTTTAGGCAAGCTTATGCACTTAAAGAAGTTTTTCATGAGCTTGAACTTAATAAGAGAATATGGAGGAATCCATCATTGGAAAGGCTCATCTAGACCATTGATTGTCAATGTGATCTAATGAATGTTGTTAATAGCCTAACTCTATAAATACTTACTAGCTTTTCTCCATTTGAAAACTTTAAAAAATTCAATAACCAGAGAAACACCACTATCTTGAAGATTGAACAAAGCACATAATGAAGAACACATTGCCTCTCTCCATGAATTGTGAGATTGATGCTTTACATATTCCTTACCTCTTATGTGTGTTTTCAAGCTTCTTGAGATTGCATATTCTTCTTCCTTATCTCTTCTTCTCTAAGTCATCTCTATACGCCATTGTCGCATTATCATGTCACTCTTTTGAGGCCACTTGTAGCGTAAAAATTATGTAGCTTGCACAGGACCACTATAGTCGGATCCCCATCATCTATGATTACCAAACAAAAAAATTGCACCACATTATAAAATACACCATATTTCACCCCTACTTTACCTAACCAAATAAAATGGAAAGAGCAATGTGATTGCATCGGTAGAAATGGGGATATGTAGAAGCCTTGAATACCATTTTATAAGGCGATATGACAATTCATTTTCTTTTATCCATTTACACCTTGTTTGGATTGCGATTGTGGATGGATAAAATCATGAGGTGAGGAAAGGTATAACCCAACATTAATTATCTTGTTTGAAAAGCTTTAAGAGTGGAAGATATTAAAAATGGAGAAATTATGGATGCTTTTAGACCAACATTTCTTGATAACTAAGTTGATTATACTTTCGTAGTTAGTTAATGTTAGACAAATAGTATAAATAATTAATCAAGTTATTTAGATAGATAAAAATCTACACTTTAGCTGGGAGGATGTGAGTGATGCCCCAAATATATATTTGGAAACAACCTTAGTGTCACGTTTGGAATAAAAGAATGTTTTGGAATGGAATAGAGTGGAGTAGAATGAAATAAATACTGGAATTATAAATATATTCGTATGTTTGAAAATATCCATGGAATAGAATGGAATGAAATGTATATAGAGTAGTATTTGTCAAAAGTACCTTTAATTATTGGATGTTATAATTAGGTTAAATGTTAAATAAGTAATTTTAATTAATAATAATCAATGAAAGAGGATTGAAATTGTGATTCCACCTTTTCAAAGGCTGAATTGAATTTCCCTTGAAACTTGAAATCGCCGATTCCATGGAATCGCGATTTCTCCTTTTCAATGCACTTACAAATATAAGGCAATGGAATACAAAATTGCGATTACATTCTAGTTCATTCAAGTGTACTAAACATTATATGAAAGCCTATAAAACCAATAATTCCTTTATATTTTGGGCACCCTAGCTATAAACAAAAGCAACTACGAAACTAGTAATATGTGCAAACTTTTGTAGGGCTTCATTTGTATTTGTCACAAATGAACACATCTTTTATAAAAGATATTCATGTTTGGTAAATTAGTATAGAGATAAATAGTGATACTGAGACTCTTCACCAGTCATTAGGTACCTATTGAGATCTTGAAGCAGAAAACACAGCAACTACCGAGCGATTCACCTAGAAAACTAGTAATTACTAAAAAATATAATGCTACAACACCATCTAAATCTACCTAAACCATCTCCTAACTACACTTTTGACAATGATGAATAATTTATAAGTAAAATAAAGAGTCACTCTCAAGCAAATTCACGTACCTTCTAGTAAAATGACCCTAAAATTTCACTTTAAGTAATTTTTTTTTTCTAACTAGTATATTACAACCTTAGAGGAGAGGGGGAATTGAACACGATCTATTCCCATTGGAAGATTATCATTCATACCACTAAGTTATAACTAGCTTGGCCATCTCACTTAAATTCAAACCCCTATGTACATGGACAATTCACCCAAAAAAACTAATAATTAAGCTAAACAACTTCAATTGTAAATTATGATTGTAATTGATGAAGCAATTGAAGTTTACCTATCTAATTTCTCAAATAATATAACAATGGGGAAGAGTAGATATCTCATAAAAAAAAGTCATAAGATATTGTTGAATAAGTTGCAATTAAACAATCGAAATGGATAATGTGTATTAAAGGAGTAGTGCATTGGCAAAGAAGAAACAAAGTGCTAATAGAAGTGGACTAGTTGTGTGTGCCTATCAAGTTGGAGCATAGATATTATGTATGCTTAGCCTAAGATATAATCCTTGAATAACGAAATAGCGAGAGCTTTAGTAAAAACATTGGTTAACCATTGGTAAGAAGAGATAGGAAGAAGGGTCACAACACCAGCTTGTATTTTCTATTGTACGACATGGCAATCGAGTTTGATATGCTTGGTGCATTGATGAAAGGTAGGATTGTGAGCTAAGTAAACAGTAAGGTAGTCGTCATAAAACAAAATAGCAAGTCCATAATGAGGACAACTAAAGTCTTGAAGGAAATATAATAGCCACTACAACTCATAAATAGTAGTAGCAAAGGCATACTACTCAGCCTTGGACGAAGATTAAGAAATAGTTGATTGTTTCTTGGTCATCCAAGAAGCAAGAGAATCACTAAGGAATATGTAGAAGCTAGTGACAGAACGCCTAGAATCTGGATAAGTAGCCCAATCAGAGTCATTATAGGCATGGAGCTTAAATGAAGATTGACAAGGGAATAACAATCCTTGTCCTAAAGACCCTTTTAAGTATTACAAGACTCAATATGCTACCTTTAAATGTAAAGAAGAAGAACGATCAAGAAACTAAGAAAGCTATTAAACAACAAATGTGATGTTAGGCTCTATTTAAGTAAGATAAAGCAACCTCCCTATTAGTCTACGATACATAGAAGGATCTGTTAACAAAGGAGAATCATCATCCTTGGTTAGCTTGATAAAGGAAACCATAAATGTAGACATAGGACGTGTACCCAAAAAACTGAAATCCCGAAGTAGGTCTAGATAGTACTTCTTTTGGTAGAGATTAATCCCTTAACTACTACAGGTAACTTCTAAGCCTAAAAAGTACTTAAGCTCACCAAATTCCTTAATCCTGAAGGCTTCATGTATATAATGTTTGATAAAGTCAATAGCAAGAAGGGAATTACTTGCTACAATAATATTATCCACATAAACTGGTAAGATAACAAAATGATTAGAAGTTTTTTTATAAAAACCACTATAATTAACAAGAGATTGAGTGAAACTAAAAGTGAGTAAAGCTTGAGTGAGTTTAGCATTCCATTGAAAACTAGCTTGCTTAAGTCCATCAAAAACTTAAGTAGTTTGCACACCTTTGAAGACCTGTAAGAGTTGAAACTTTCAAAAAGTGACATATAAAGTTCTTCATATATCGTGAAGAAAAGCATTATTTATGTCTAGTTGATGAAGTATCCATCCATGAGAAGTAGCAAGAGATAATAACAAGCAAACTATAGTCATTTTAGGTACTGGACTAAAAATATCTAAGTAATCAATTCCAAATTGTTATGTGTAACCTTTAGCTACAAGTCATGCTTTATAGCATTCAATGCTCCCATTAGCCTTGTACTTAATCTTGTACACCCACTTGCACCCAAAATGTTGTTAACCGTGAGGCAAATCAACCAACTCCAATGTGTTATTAGCTTCCAAGGCAAAAATCTTAGATGCATTGTATCTCTCCACTCTTGAAACTGAATGGCTTTAAGATAGCTTCTTAGTTTAGTTAATTTATCAATAGCATAAGCAAACACCTTATGTGAGGAAGTAAGATGAGTTAACCGAAAACTAGAGCTAAAATATGAAGAGTTATATAATCATACACATAATCATTCAAGTGAGTAGGTGGATGTTATGTTTTACCAAATCTTTGCACATAAGGTTGAGGTTCCTCTACAATAGTAGTATCATTAGGAATTATAGCACGAACGGATGGCTCATAGAAAACTCCAGTAACAGGTATATTGGGTAAGATAACATCAGACATATCATCTTGCAAGTTTAGATCATGAAGAAAAGGAAGTATTATCTCATAAAACATAACATCATTAGAAACAAACACTTATTTTTTTATTAATATCATACACACGATATCCTTTAATTCCTTGGACAAATCTAAGAAAGATGCACCTTATAGCTTATGAATCAAACTTGTGTCTTATTTTTTCATAAGCAAAAGCAAAGCACATATAGCCAAACATATAAATCCTTTAATAATGTGGTAGAACATTAAAAAGAAGTTGATAAGGGCTTTTTTTTTACCAAGTATAGCAATTGGAAGTTTATTGATCGAATAAATGAAATGGATGATATAATCACCCCCAAAATGTAAGGTATTCTTGCTTATAAACGTAAGGCCCTACCTATTTGAAGAGTATGTTGATGTTTACGCTCTACTACATTATTTTTTTTTGTAGAGTTTTGACACATGATGTTTGATGTGAAATGCCACATGGAGAATAGAATTTGGGCATATTAGACTCATATCCATTATTAGTGTATATGCACTTAACCTCTACATTGGACTGAATATGAACATAGGTAAGAAATTGTTTCAATAAAGTTTATGCTTCAGATTTGAATTGCATAAAAAATAACTACGTGAGGTGGCTATAATCACCATTAATAGTGAAGAAGTAGTGTTGAATGTGTATTGTATGAACCTACATAGGTCCCTAAATGTTAACATGGAGTAAATCAAAAGGAACATGAGTATTAGAAGTACTAATAGGAAATGGCAAAATGTTTTTGCTTCATTAGATGGGAAATAGTACAAAGTTCAATATCATGATTAGATTCAACTTTTGAATACAGTTTAGAAACAAGTTTCAGCTTTTTAAGTGGAGTATGTCCTAGATGACAATGCTATAGCTTACTCTTACTCACATGAAGAGAGTTAGATATAGTTGGATGACTATCATCAACTACTTTAGCCAAACCCGTAGTCTTCATTTGATATAATCCTCTATCTATCTTAACAAACCCAATCACCTTGCATTGCTGTAGCTCTTGAATAAAACATGCCCTTGAAGTAAACATAATCCCATAATTGATTTATGATGCCAGCTTACCAGCAAAGACCTTATTGAATTGAAATTTAGGAACATAGAGAACTCCTAAAACCAAAAACTCAAAACTCATTCAACTGTACCATACCAACATGTGCAATTGCCACTTGTACATTGTTTGGCAATTGTTAAGCTTGATTTTTTCTGTTTTTTCCTTTTCTTTAATTTGATTTAAACTAAACTCTATACTTATTTAGTTTAAATTATCGACTAAAATTAAGGAAAATCAATTTCTTATTATTTAAAAAAAAAACTTGGAGTCCTCATTCAGTAAAACCGGGAAAAGGTGATTAAATTAGAATTGAATAAGTAGATCAAGTTCTAATTTACCCATTAATTTGTATTTTAGAAAATTAAAAAAAAATTCAAAAAACTAGATTTTCTTAGGTTCGGGGGCTATCCTATTAACTTTCAAATTTAAATTTATTTTTCAAATTACCTTTCTAAGAATAAAATTTATTCACAAACAGTAGATGAAATTACATTTAATTGAAAAAGGGAAAAAAATGAAAATCTATTTATAAAAGGGGGGAAAATATGTATTTTTTTCTTTCATATTTTAAGTAATAAAAAATATTTTAAAAAAGGAGAAAAATATTTTTTCATATTTTAAATCATCTCATAGGTGTTTACATATTCACTAATCAGGACCAAACTATCATAGTTTATTTTGAAAAATTTTAGCCGATTAGTTTATTTTATTTTAAAAAAAATTTCACTTTAAGTATTTACATGTTGATTAGTTTATAAAAATATATTTCCTTTTCTATCCAAATTAAAAGAAAAAAAAAAAGAGAAATCCTTGGTTCTTTTAAAAGTAGGTTTATTTAGAATTTTATTTAAGAAAAACATTTATTTAAGGTGGAATTTTTTTTTTTAAAAACAATTTTATAAAAGAGAAACCCATTACAGATACATATGTTAAGTAAGTCATGTAAAGTACTTAAATAAAAATTCATACAATATTCATATAATCACAAATATAACATGTTTATTATTTATATACAAAAAATTGTTTGTGATGAAATTTTGAATAAAGACATCCATTCTATATTATATCAACATGATTCATCAAAATAATCAATTTCATAATTACATGTTAGACATTTATTGAATAATTTACATGTTCAAAAATTTATTGAATAATTTGTATGTTCAGACATCTATTCTATAATTTATATGTTTAGACATTTATTCTATAATTTATAATATTTAGACATCTATTTTATATTGCACAAACATAATTTATAGCAAATACTTTACGATTTATTTAATCAAAATGTCTAGTTTGATTAAAATAATTAAGAATAATCACATATTCAAATATGATTCATGATAAACATTCTATAAGTCATTAAATAAAAAAAACTTAATTTAAACAATCATGAACTATGAACACTATATGGTTATTATATTATAAAAACAACAAACCTATTAATTATAATACAAAAATTGTATCAAACAAATGTTTAACATTCCATAAACATGATTTCTCAATCATTTAATACACAATATACATCAAACAAACAAAGAAAATAAGAACAAGCAAGGATTCTAAGAGTTTATTTTAAGCAATAACAAACTGGTAGCTAGTTTAGTGAGTTTGTGGATTGCTTTTGGCAAAGTGGTGCTATCTTTAGAGAGAAAAAATTCACACCTTAGAGAAAGTTTGGTTTGAGTGTGTTTGAGTGAGTTTCAAATCATAATCTATATTCAATGCAAAGTGAGGTGCCTTATCTATGCTAATGGAGCTTGGATTTAAGTAGGGGAAAGAGCCAAAATGGAAGATCATGGGTATGGGGGCCTAATATGTTCCTACCGATCTAGCCACGAATTTTGAAGAAAATGTTGGTTTAAGTGATGAAAATAGGCAAGAACACATTAATAAACATTGTTTACATCTTGGATTTGGAGGAAATTGCCCAAAGGATAGAGTTTTTACAAATTCCATTCAAGTGTACTAATATATATTTTTCCTTTTTTAAGTCCGAATTAATCTACGATTTAGGGAAATTAGGATGTGTTTTTTTATCCCAATTTAGAGTATGTTATGTGTAGTTTTCAAAAACATAAAATTTAGGTGAATATCCCATGATATAGAGTTGAAACATGTGTTGAAATTGAGGGGTTTAAATAGGTTAACTTCCCTTTTTTTTTTTTCTTTTAGAAATGTAATTTGCAAATTAGGTGTGAAAAAAAAAGGAAGTAGAAGGAGAAGGAGAAAGAGAATAAGGGCACACATCACGTTGTCGGCATATAGCTCATGCACCCCACCCAAGTCTGATTACAAGGAAATTTTGACATATGAAAAGAGGAACAAATAGTTTTAGAATTATTCTCCTTGTATAATTGAAGTTGAAGTTACTGATTTGAACCTATCTAATCTTTCTCAAGTAGCTAAATCAATTTAAGATATTAATCTTTAGTAAAAGAAAAAGAATTACTAGCTTGTTAGGTGATTGAACAATCTTAACATGATTGACTCACTTCACGTCCTCTAACCTGTAATATAATCTTCCTCCCTTAAAACTAAGAGGAAAACCATGCTTTCTATAGTATTTATCAATAGTGTGACCATTCAAATTGTAATAAGGACAAATAGGCCTGTTAATACTACTATTATTGACTAATCTCTTCAGTGTTCCAACAGATTTGCTTGTAAAAATACTAGAATGAGTCACACTTTGTTGTATGCTAGAATTTAGTTGTTATTATTGTTGCACTACAAATGAAAATGCTTTATTAATACTAAGCAAAGGCTCCATTAACAAGACTTGCATTTTAATAGTAGCAAAACTATCATTAGGTCCTTTAATAAACTGAATCACTTGATTCGAGTTTTGATAACCCTTAATCGTGTTCACTACAGTTTAATCCATATGATTGTTGCAAACAGGAAAAGGCCTAAGGACAACTAACTCATCCCATAAGATCTTTAGTTTTGTAAAATATTTAGTGATAGTAAGAGTACCTTATTGCAAGCTGTTCCTCTTGCAATTCCAAAATCCTTAGTGAATCTCCTTGTGAAAAACAAGCATGAAGATACTTCTACACTTCAAAAGTAGTTTTGGTCCAAATGATCCTTATTAACAAACCAAGAGAGAACCATTGTATTGCATCGTTTCCAAGCAAGATACAAATCATTAGTCTTATCTTGTGGTTTAATAGGTCCATCCACAAACTTCAGCTTATTTTTTGAGGGTAGAGCTACTTTCATTGTACGACACCAAGAGTGATAATTAGAACCGTTAAGAACAGTAGAAACTAACATAAATGATAGATTTTCATTAGATGCAAGTAATAACAGCTAGAAAGTTGTTCTGCTTCCTTTTCCATTGATACACTTTCAAGAAAGAAGAATATGCTTTGATACCATGTTGAAGAAGTTGCAATTGAAAAATGGAAATGGACAGTGTGTATTATAGGATTTGTATATCAACAAAGAAGAGACAGAGTGCTAAAAAAGTGGATTGGTTGTGTGTAAATTGTGAAAGTAGTTCATTAACTTTACAAGTGTCAGTTGTATAAGTTTTTATAAAAGGAAGATAGTTGTCATCTACTCAACTATTCAAATACATATCTGCTAACCACTTTCTAACTACTTTGAACTACCTCTAATTGTTATTAACCAACTGTAAAACTAACTCTAATAGATATTGTGCATTTAAAGATTAAAATAAAAAGTAGTCTTTTAAATGTTTTGGTTCAAAGATATGAATACCTTGAGGAAAAAAAAAATATACTTTTCGAATATCACTTTAAGAATTATAATATTCCAAAAATTTGGTTTTGGGGAATAAGCATTTTCTTTTTCTCAATTTCTAAACTTCTTATTGTACTAATTGTCTTAAACTTCATGTTAAACAAAATAAAATAAAAAAATGAAAAATAATAAAGGTAAAAGAAGAAAACAATACGTTGAGATGGAAGGTAAGAAAGTGATCTTAAAAAATTGACCATCCTTACCAAATTAGAAAATGAACCTACAACCATTGAGGATCTACTCGACCTATTATGTTCTATTGGATGGTAGCCACTAAATTTTGTATAATCTATAAACCAACAAGTGATAATGTGAAAAAAAAAAAAATATTTGCATAAATGGAAAATTTTACAATTTTATCTCCATTAAGTTTCTTTATTCTTGATTATATAAAGGATTGACGTGTATAAGGAAGTAATGTCAAAAGTATCACAAATGAATCAGCCAGTTAACACGCTATCTTAAATAGAAGCATCCTCTTTGAAGGGAAAATCTTTTTTCTTTGAAGGAGTTGTTTATGAATCCTCGAGGCAATTAATAATCCCCCAATACCAAAAGTATTCCAATGGTCAAATCATCCTCCTTGAATTATGGTTTCTAGACCTTTAGAGGTTAGGCCCAATAATTGTGCTATCCCATGTTGTTTGTGTACCTAAAAAATGTGCTTTGCATGCTTGTATTTTTGTATGTCGAGCCAAATGTGCCACTTGTTGTCAACTTTTTTCTTGAAGCATGTTTTCTTCTCATTTAGCCCCACGTGCCATTAAATGGGCTCCATTACTTTATAAAATTGTATAGATTATGAAATTAGATAAGCCTATTATTGGTTTAGATCTAAGAGGACGGAAAGAATTAATAAAAAAATAATAATAATAGTTGAAGGGAAGACTTGACACTTGCGCAATAGTACCTAAAAAAAACCTATTAGCTAAACTACCATATCACATAGCATTACAACTTTGGTACACTGTAGGAATGCTTCTTTATGCTACGTGGATACTACAGGTGGTATAAGAGATTATAAGGATCTTAAGCTAAGATGACATACATACTAAAATGAGTTATCAAGGACAAATCTATAACGATGAGGACATTACAAACACCAACATCATTGTAGCTTTCCTGAAGAACTCTATTATATAAGATTCACTGATCTCCTCAATCTCAATAAGCATGTTAAGCTTGCAACTGCAAACAACCTCCCGTGGTGCTACATACTTTAAGTAATCAACGATTTAATTGCATGAGAATGCGAAGCTATTTATAGATGTGAATATAAAAGCTGAGATTCCTAATTGTAGCTACACTCTATGTCGAAAGCAAGTTTGGTGATTACTGGAATAAAAGGATCTTCACTAATAAGAATTCCAATACAATATCATGTTCATTGTTCGACCTAGTGTAGTACATAGTTATTCAAATTCATTTATAGGAATAAAGGCATATCTGGATGCAAGCCTAAAGATTAGCTTCGTTTGCAACTGCATTTACTTTTATGTGATCGATTCATCAATATTGAATCATCTACTTATTCAAAGAAAATGATTGCATGACCAAAATTTCATGCCCTTAACAAGGCATTAGCATTTGAAGAGTCATTGGAATGGAACATGATTCTTACAACAAAGGGATTAGTTTCTTTGGCACTATAGTTCTATGATATAATCAACAGCCACTTAAGGCAACTAGACCTCTTGATTAATTGAAAAGAAAAGAAATTACAAGTGGAAGACATAGTCTATACATCATTGCTAATTGGTAAGAGCTTGACTCTTAAGTGTATGATGATGAATTTAGCTTGTTAGTACGGCCTTGTAAGAGCATTGTCCCCCAAGTGCAAATAAGCTATGACAATCTCGCATACTTATTATGCTACCTAGTTGATTTGAATGTTTCTTGCCGACAAGCGGTGGATACAATCCCATTGATGAGCACATTAACATATTAACACGTCAATCTAAATGATACCCTAGTAAGCTATATTGCATAGTTGAGTAGTAGGAAAAACCCCCTTGACTAATGAGAAAAGAATTATTGATCCCAAGCAATTAATGTTGCTATCACCATATATGTACAATTGAATACTTCTCAAAGGTGATCCTTTAGTTATTATTGTTAGCCAACAAAAGGATTACCTCAATACATGAGATGGCATAAGAGACCCCCTTAGATAATTGAGTCTGAGTAGTCTTACAATTATACCTATTCTTCAAGAGGCCCCTTAGATAATTGAGTCTAACCATCCTTATAATTATGCCTATTCTATAAGAGATCCCTTCAGTCAAAGAGTTTAAGCAGTCTTAAAGTTATGCTAATTCATAAATTTCAAGTTCATGCTACTTGACACTAGAGTGACTAGGTTGAGCCTTTACTCCCTATTGCATAGTGTCATTTTTTTAAGAAAAAGAGAGAGATAACAAGACAATCTTATTACTTTACACCAGACAACATCTCTGCTTGGTTGACGCATTGCTCCTAAGTGCGTGAAGTCTTTAAGGACAAAGTACACTTAGATTCAAATGAATGCTTTCTTTAGCACTCATTATCCTTTATCATATTATCATTAGTAAATACTTCTTATAGTTTATTAAGACTTTATAGGTTGCTAAGGGGATCAAAGCAATCCTACTACATTGTTTTCCATCATGCTATTACTAAGTGAAGAGTTATTTCTCTTGATCGTATGATGATAAGACATCTTCATAAAAAGGTAAGTGGAAGTGCTAAGGAAACAGAAGAACATAAAGACTAATAAATTGATTTCATTACTATAAATTCCAATACTGTTATCCTTCAAATTGTATAAGAGAAAACAACATGCCAATGTAGCAGATTAGGTGTCACAAACATCGACCTATTGAGCCTTTCTAGGATGCATGCATGCATTGAGCATCCAAGTACATACACATCAAGCATAGTGAGCACATGCATGTTAAGTCTTACACGCACACGTACATCAACCTTTGCTTACAAAGAGAGTATTGCGTATACACACCAATCAAGCATCATGTACAAGGAGTGTTATATGAAGTTGGTGTCATAAGTAGCACTAATCATGCAAGGATAGCCTCTTCATATATCATATGCAACACAATTTCATGTTCAAAACTATTGTGCTTGAAATGTTTAAGCTACTTGATTTCCTATTAGTGGGATCTTGTCTCTTAAATAAAATAATTTGGAGTAGTAGATTCATAAAGTAAGGATTTGGACAACAAAATAAGAAAAACTAAACATGAAGGGCATTTCTTATTATGCCAACCGTATAGCATGATTTAGTGAATAGAATATTTACGTACAAAGAATCATACACCATTAGATTTATTACATGATGTATAGACAAGCCATTTTCCATTTTACTTTGGAAGTCAAATTCACATGGTTTAAGAGTTGAATGGACATTTCCATTCCATTTTAATCTTAATAGATGATGGGGGCTTCTAGCATGCTATGAAGTTGAAGCATTATGAAGGAAAAGTTATATGTTTAATTAAAATAATGAGCCCATTCCATGCAAGTATCACAAGTGGATTGAAAAGCATGTGAAAGGAAGCATTATGTGTTGAATATCACATGAATTATTTGCTTTAAATAAAATAGAGGAATGCACGTCAAATTAGTACATTATGAAGATAAAATAGTAGAATGCACATCAAATTAGTACATTATGAAGTAATAAAATCTCCAATTGGATATCACATGAGGAGTTGTAAGGAAACATTCAAGCACCAAGTTGTACACTTGTGAAAAGAAAATAGATTAATAGTATCAAGAGGTGCTTCAAGCAAATCACTACATAATTTAAGTGATTTCTAATTTGTGAACTAAGAGTTGATGTGGAAATTGTGACTTATTCAAAGGACAAAGCATGTGGCATAAGATTATTTCATTATCGGCCATATGTCTAGTGATTGTAGCCCATTAACACCTTATAGTTTGTCTACCCATTTGGTGATGAATGCAATTTTTTTTAAAAGAAGAAAAAAAACAAGAAAGCAACTTATAGCTCGATTATATTAGTGGCATAAAGAAATACCAAAGAAACAACTTAAGAATCATTTCTACAGTTATGAATAGCTCACATTAGCAGAGTTATTAGAATTTTATTGTAACCTCAATACTCACATATTAATATTTGTCTATGAAGCTTAGCTCATGGTATAATGGAATCAAGAAATTAAGAGCAAAATAAGAGCAAGATACAACATGAAGAAATGGCAATGACATGTATGCAACATGCACACAAAGGAGGAGACAAGAAAAGAATGTGTAATACCTATTCTCCAACTTTTTCACTTAAGTTTGTAGCTTTGAACATTGGTGGCAAAACTTCATAAAAAACTTGCCTAACAAGAGGATAACAAAGGAATCAGTATCAGTTCAAAAGAAAAGGACTAGAAATATGAAATAAGAAGGCATAAATACAATAACTAGCCTACCATAGTTCAAGCTTCCCTTAAGTCTTGGCAATAGTAATATCGATGTTCTTTGATCTCATTTGATGTTTACTGTCCTCCAGCTTCAATCGTCTAATTTTGTTATTCCTATGAGCTTTTAGCCCCAAGCTTCTTCAAGTACAATCTCTATCTTTGATGTACAACTCCGATTCTTCTGCCACAGCTCCTAATTCTACTAGTCTTCGAGCTTCATTAATTTTCCTACAAGCTTTGGATTTCTTGAGTAGTGGTTTTAGAATCTTCTCCTTGGTGTCTCCTTTTTCATCTAGTTTGATTCTACCTAGTTATTTCTTTCTCTTAAACGTTGCTAACGATTGCTTCAATCTCTTGAAAGTAACATTAGTTTTTGGGTCTTCAAGCTCTAGTTGTGATCTTTGATAATTGTCTTCAATGGTGACCTTAGTAGTTTACTATTGGTCTTTATATTTCAAGTCATAAGGTACATTATGGCATTCTATGTTGAATGGTTATCAATGAAATCAAAAGAAAAGTGTATAGGATGAGATAAAATGAAATTGAAGACGTGTATGGGCTGGAAAGAAATGAAATCGAAAGAAAGATGTATGGAGTAGAAGAAGATGAAATATAAAAAAAGAATACATAATATACATATATATATATATATATGAGGAAGTAAATGAAATTGAAAAGGAATATGGATGTAATAAAGGTAATGGGATGTAGATGAAATGAAATGATGGGAGGTTAAAGGATAATATGTATATAGATGAGTACATGAAGATGCCATTGAGGATTGAAATGTATGAAAGAAAAAAGAGAGAAATGAATGAAAAGATGCAAAAGGAAAAAAAAAAAAGCTGAGAAAGACAACGAATAAAAACTAGTATGTTGTGAAGTGAAGAAATAAAAAGGAAGAAAGGAATGGAAGAAAGCTTATGTAAGTGTTATGAAATTAAATGATATGAAGGAATCGAAAGTGTGTATAACAGCTGATGAAGGATGTTGAAAAATAAAAAACGAAAAAAAAAAATGAAGAAAGGAAGTAAAGCATAAGGTATTCGATTTTTTTTTTTTTTGGATTTATTTGGTTAATTTCATAGATAGTTGGTCTGCACTAGTAAGTTGTATCTAGCAATAGAATGTCCTTTCCTCACTCGTCACAAAACTCCTTGATATTGCATCCACTCCTCTAAACAAATGCCATGTACCAAGATTATACGTAAAAGGTGCAATCACATTTATGCTAGTTTAGCTTGAATTGGTCCTTCAACGTACATTCTTCATTCACAAGCTATTACTTCTTTCACTCTGATCCTACTTGGTGAAACTTATAATCAAATCATGCCAAGAAACAAAATTTCTCTGAAGCACTTCCTAAAAAGACTCTAACCCCATGACCCAAATACCCATAAAACATATATATATATATATCTATATATATATATATATAAACCAAACCAGTATGTAAGTAAACATTGGAACAAAGCCTATTTTGAGAGTAACCCCATTAATCTGAACATCAAGAGCTACATATCCTAACTTAACATAAGCATTAAGAATGAAGTTAAATGTGAAACTATCAACTTTTTGAATACCCAGTTTGAATTTTAGTAACAAAAATGGTTCACTTAGAAATGGACCAAAGGTATAGCAACACATGAAGTTATTGAAGAGAAGTAAATAGTGGTTTTGAAGTAGTAGATCAATTGTGGTCAAGTAAGCATAGACTTGTTGGACAAACTTACGACTCGTTGGGTATTTATGTAAGAGAGAGAATATAAAATTGGATATAAGAGGTTCATGGAATGGGAATGGGTGCTGGGTATGTTGAGGATAGAGATGGGTTTAGATGAAAGAGAAAGAATGTGGATTGAGTGATAGGTTGTGTCTCAAGCTTGTGTATGAAAATATGACCATTGCTTTTGTTTCCCAACTTCATTTTCTTCATCTTTTTCAAGCCTTGCATTTCTAGAATTGCATTTGACCAACTTGGGGCAAAGTATTGCTTTTGTTGATAATGAGATTGGTGAAAAATATAAGGGAATAGAGGCTTGATGTGTAAAGGAAGTGGTGAGCTAAAAATGAAAGAGGATCTTAGACATTCGCGGTGCTAGTTGCGAATGGATCATGTCACATGTACCGAGTGAAAGAATAATAAATTGTACACTTATCCCATACACAATGGAAGAAAGGCAATAAAAGAATATGCTATATTCTACCTTTATCTTTTACTTTGATGAGGTATATTGATGATAAGAATGGGTGCACGTATCCATTTTTTTCATTTAAATTTAATGGAGGGATGGAGAGAGTACTATGTCTAATACATAGGTCAATACTTTTTTTCGCAAGTAAATTAAAATATAGATTTTACTCTATTAAGAACCAAGTGTGGTTCTTGGAAGGAGAGTCATCGCTTAAGAAAATGCCACGACATAGAAATTGAAGGCCTTCGTGTACAATTATCTAATAACTTGTGATGCAAAGAAATATCATGTATATGAGGCTAAAGAATTTGCATAATAATGCAGTGATGAAGCTTCTTGCAAAGTAAATTCAGGAGACATAATATTTTGTTACTCTCATCTCATGTCGCATGATATCAAGCGAGTAAATTAAGTTCCTTATCAAGTCTCCAATTACATAAAGTTACTCAATCATTGAAGAAATGTGCTAATTTCTGATTGAAGATGCCATGGAATGATCAAATAAGGCACTACAAGAGTATTTTTGAGGGAATTTTGTAAATCAAGATTTGAAAATTCATTTAGCTTTTAGGGCGCTGCCCTAGAAACCTCGCATGGGATGCTATCCCCTTGAATCTACCTGTTAATTGGCTAGTGAGACTATCATGCTTATCAATCGTAGTGCAACAAATGAATTTGGTTAACACAAAACATTTATGTGACATGTAAAGATCTTATAAGAAGATTGCTCTTATATGAGAAGAAAATCAAGGCAATATTGATACATGGGGTTGGTCCAATGAGATTGCTCATGTGATCTTAGCATATGAATTCAGCTCAATAGAACCAATAACTCATGAAGATCAAATCGAAGAGACGAATTAGCTCGAAAATAGACAACTTAAAGTAGATTTATTTTAGAGTGTTGTCTTGGGGGCAATATGCAACTCAATCAAACTAAGGCATGACACACAATTAAGAGGTATTGCAAGCTCGTACACTTAAACAACCCTCAAATGAATTTAGTAGCAATACAGCTATTTAAATAGCGTGCATGCGCCCGAGTCATCTAAAAGACTCATTTGATGCTCAAACCCCTTCAACTTTGTTCGAAGGACTTCGGTTAAGGAGCAAAATGTAGAGGGTTAAATTTAACTCATGGGCTTCAAGCCTAATAATTGAAATGGAATTGACTCTTTAGGTTAAGATGATAGGGCCTAAGGAGTTAAACCCATGAATATTTGGGGATGATCAAGGGAGATTTGGCATAGTGGACTTGAAGTAGGGCCCAATAAATCGGTCTGCCTGATTCAACCTTTCTTGGTTTAGCTCATAATAAAAAATAATAAAACTCTTTATTTGAGCCTAAACCCATGAAAAGAGTCCATTTGAGATCCATTTATAAAAGGCTTCAATCCTAGCCATTGATCAATATTATGATCCAACAAATCAAATTTGTCTATCATTTTCTATAAAGACCCCCTTCACTTCCTTAGTTGGAGAAGAGACAAATTCCAACTAATGCCATTACATTGTTAGAATCCCGTCTCAAGGATCAAATACTTAAACATCTCAAGAACACTATCTTATTTTTCATCCATTGTGAAGTTTGATAATATTACGCTCCTCTACCTGTCACCTTATATGTTAGAGCCTACTAAGACTACCTACTTCTTATCCCTATCTTATCTCACTTGATCATCTCATATATGTAAGTCAAGTTATTTCTTTAGTTACGTATAGCACGATCTAATATGCAGCATTCATGTAACCCTTCCGATTTGGACCCATACAAAAGGTTTTAAGGATTGTTGGTTGATTTATAAAGACATTTGTTGTAGAGGCATTAAATTTGTTTAATTAGAATAGATTAGATGTTCAGCAAAAAAAAAAAATGAATAAATTATGGTGTAAAAGCTTATAGAAGCTATGTATTGAATTTGCAATCTTCTATGAAAAACCAATCTAGTTGCAAGAAAGAGAGGAGTTACAATAGAGAGTTGAAGAGAATGAAAGTAACAGTAATTTTTTGTTTAGTTAATTCTATTGGTATCACATATGTTCAATATATATACTTTGTTATGTACAAGTAGGAATAAATAAAGCTAACATGTATCATATTTGTAGTTCAACACCCTCGCAGTCCTAACTTGGATAAGAAAGGCAATGAAATAAAACTTAATATGGCTTTAGTCATAACGTTTGTCAATTGTCTTGAAGAAGGAATATGATGTATATGAAAAAATATAGAAAATAATATGATCTTATGCAAAATGGATGTTTGTCTCAATATGTTTTGTTCTCCCATGAAGACATGGGTAAATGACAATTAGTTGAGTTGATCTACTATCGATAAATATAGAAATAGGAAGTGAGATGTTAACACCAAGATCATAAAGGATATATGAAATCCAAAATAGCTCATTGGTTATTTAAGTAATACTTTAGTACTTAACTTTAGCTAAAGAAGTAAAGATAATCGCTTTTTTTTTTCTAAGAAATCAAGAAAGTTCCTAGAAAGATGCAAAAACTTGATAGGAACTCTCGATCCACTCTACAAAAACCCCAATCACCATCGCTACATCCAATAAAAGATAGAGTGCTTGAAGATGAATAAAAAATACCTTTATGCATCATCCCTTTGAAGTACTTTAAGTGATGAATAATAGCAATGAACTGTAAAGGGCAACATTGAGATACAAACATACCTAATTTTTGAACCCAAAAGGAAATGTGATACGGATCGCTAGGAAAGTTAACATACGGCTATAGATATCACATAAACTAGGATAGGTTCGAACCTCAAGACTGTCCGAAACATAAATGGAAGTCAAGGGTTGAGCACGGGTTCTTATATATCAATGGTAGATATGATGCACCAATTCCTTACATGAACTTAAGTCATACTTGATATTATGCATAAGTGTGGCTAGAAGGTATTCACTATTAATCCACGCTCACAATGGACTAGATAGGACTAAGCGAGAGTAAGAAATGAATACTTAACTCATAAGGAAAATATGTCTGAAATTCATTGTTACTGACTGATGCGGTTATTACATGTTATAAGTATTTATATGGCCCAATTAAGGTGAGTTCTATGTTGATTTAATTTACTAAGAAGGATTCCTACTAAAAAAGGAAAAGGAAATGAATTATAAGCGTAAAGTTGTAAATAGACAAAAAAAATATTTTGGTACCAAAAACATAGCATAGATGTTAGAAAATGGGACGCATGTCAACTGTCTATTATGTAGTCTAGATGATAATGTTTGTTGAGTAAAGCTGGTTTGAGCTGGGCAGGTCAGGCCGGTAACTTGACAACTTGGCGGCTCAGTAATTTAAGGTCTAGGGAGGTTTAGACCAATAAGGGGTCATTCTTTTGATTGGCCTTAGCCAGCTAGCTTAGAAGTGAGGCAGCTCAGCCTCAGTTATTTCCCAGCTCAGTAGTTTTAGTGGCTTTATCCACTTCTATTTGGCTGAGGGAGAATAGTTCAATAGAGCTTAAGAGAAGTCCTATGTCTGGTTAGATGAAGTACTCCTTATTTGGGGTTAAGTTCTAGTTGATGGCTTGGTGTACCAAGGAAACAGGGCCACACATCCTCGATTGCATGATAAGTCCTTGATTCCTATAATTCCCTCTAGGTTGTTTGAGATTTAGGATCAAATCTCAATTGGTATTGGTGGAGGTCAATAACGTTGAAGGTATCAGAGACTTCACACTCTTTGGGCAATTCAACTCTGCAAGTGTTTAAATTGATCTCCTTAATCACCTTGAATGGTCCATCTACGTACAGAGACAACTTGCACTTCCTAAGATTAGGGAATCGATCCTTACTAAGATGAATACATACTAGGTCACTAGGTTGAAATCTTCTAGTTCTTTGTCCTTACCCTTTCCTTTCGAGCTTAGAGGTAGTTCGAGTTAGAAGGTCTATGACTTTCAGGTGCATGGCTTGGTTGGCTTCAGTTCTTTCAATAACTTGAGGCTTCTCAAGTCGATTGGATGGGGCGATTAAGTTAAGCAGCAACTGAGGATTATATCCATAGGTAACTTCAAAGGGTGACTTCTAGGTGACACCATAAGTCATCCTATTATAGGAGAACTTAATGATCAGTATACATATATCTTAGTCAAATAGATTCCTTTCAGCAACATTTTGCAGTAAATTCCTTAAGGTCTAATTGGTGACTTCATTTTGTCCATCTATTTGTGGGTGGTATGATCTACTAAAGAGTAACTTGGTTCCTAGTCACCTCTAAATGGTCCTCTAAGAATGGCTCAATAACGTTGGATTTCGATTAGACACTACGGTTCTCAGCACTCCATGTTGCTTGACTATTGCATGCAAAAAGAGAGAAGAGATAGTCAAAGCATTGTTAATTTTAGAATAAGGCATGAAGTGTACTATCTTGCTAAAGTGATCCGCAACCACCATAATGGAGTCCTTCCCTTAAAACGTACTTAGAAAGCCTAACATATAGTCCATACTCAGATTGGACCATGGTTTGGTTGGGATGGGCAGCAGTATATAAGGTGCTTACTAAGCTCAACTCTTTGCTCTTTAGTAAGCTGCACATCTCTTTAGTACTAATTGCATGTCCTTCATCATTCAAGGCCAAAAGAACCTCAAGTTAAGTACTTCGAACATTTGGGCCTTTCTAAAATGACAAGATAATCATCCTCCATATGGCCTACGTGCCAATAACTCTCTTATAGAACAGGTTGAGATATACAATCTTCGTTTCTTAAACAAGTATCCATCCTCCCTATAATAGTAGTTAACAGCTTAGTCATCATTATATTGAGCATAGATTGGGCCAAAGCGTGGCTCCTCATCATACAAGTTCTTGATCATAGAAAATCCAAGTAATCAGGTCTGTAGCTCAATCAAGAGGGTATGTCATCATAATAGGGCATCGGCCATTACATTGCTCTTACCATTCTTGTATTTGATGATATAGGAGAATCCCTCCATAAACTCAACCTACATAGCTTGTCCCCTAGACAACTCAGGTTGATTCTTCAAATATTTTAAAGATTTATGATCAGTGTAGCTCACAAATTCTTTGGGCAACAAATAATATTGCTAGATTGTTAGAGCTCATATCATGGGGTAGAACTCCTTATCATATATAGAATAGTTAAGTGTAGCTCCTCTGAGCTTTTCAATAAAGTAGGCAATAGATCAGCCCTCTTATATTAGTACGACTCCTATGCCTAATTCGGATGCATCACACTCTATTTCAAATATTTTGTCAAAGCTCGAAAGAGTTAAGACCATGGTAGTGGTTAACTTCGTCTTCACCTCTTCAACTGCTCCTTCTCCTCCTATTTGAACTCAATGTACTTCTTTGTTAATTTGATAAATGGGGCCATAATGGTGCTAAATTTCTTAATGAAGCAGCAATAAAGGATGCCAGGCCATAAAGACTTCTCACGTTGATTGAACTAATCAGCATAAGCTATTTGGTAATCACCTTTACTTTCTCCTCATGCATTCATATACCTCCTTCACTCAACAAATCCTAAGAAGACTACTTTAGAACTGTAGAAGTCACTCTTATTCAAATTGGCATAAAGCTTTTCAACTCGAAGTTTTGAGAAAACATCGCAGAGATTCTCATAGTAAGTTTTTAAGTCAGGGTTGTAAACTAAAATTTCACCAAAATATACGGCAACAAATTTCCTAATCAGTTCTCAAAGCACATGGTCCATCAATCTCATGAACGTGCTTGGTGCATTTGATAATCTAAGTGGAATCACAAGCTATTCATACAATTGTCTCCTTCTTTTATTTTAATCTGATGGTATTCGGACTTAACATCGATCTTCGAAAAGATTCTTGCTCCATACAACTCATTGAGCATGTCATTTAGCCTATGTATGGGGTACCTCTACTTAATGGTGATTCAATTTATAGCTTGACTATCTACATGTACCTTTACATGTTACCTTCATTGGTACCAACAAAGCTAATATAACACATAGGCTTAAGGATTCTTAGATGTAACCTCTTCTCATCAGTTCATCAACTTATCTTTATAGCTTCACAACCTATTTGAGATTTAGCTTATATGATGGTTTGCTCGGTAGTTTAGCCTTTGGCTATAAGTCTATTGCATGTTCAATGTCTTTGACTGGAGGTAAAACTTTTAGCAATTCTTTGAGGAATGGGTTAGCAAACTCATCTAGTAGAGACTTCACCTCTGCAAGTAGCAGCTCTCACTTAATTTTCTCATCTTAAGTATCCTTCTAACTAATAGATAGGTCAGCTCTTTAAGCTTCATCTCCTTCAATTCAACTCGAGTCATTACAAAAGTTTTTTTCTTCAAAACTTGGCTCAATTGAGTCTGCATAGTTTTAACCTGCTTAGCTGTCATAAGACTTAACTTCACCTTCCTCCCTTCATGCTCTAATAAACAAGTGTTCTTCCTACCATTATACATAACCCTTACATCTAACATCTATGGTCTACTAAGTAGAATATGAGATGCACTTATAGGCAATACATTACAGAGCACTTCGTCCCAATAGTATTGAGCTTGATTTTTTTCTGGTTTTATAAAAAAGTTTTCTTTAAACTAATTAGTATTAAACCTTACCCATTAAATACTAACCATCGAGTAATGTTTAAAGAAAATCATTTTTTTTTAACATTTTAAAGTTGCCACCTAACTAGAGTTATGAAAAAAAGTTTAATTATAACCAATTTGATGGTGGATTGGTTATAATTTAGCTATTGATCTTTTTTTATAAAGCCAATTTCATATACAGTTTTAAAAACTAGAAAGTTAGTCTGGAGGTTAAGTTTTTAAAAACTTACTGGTACTATTAACTTTTTAAATTGAGATTCAATTTTTTTGAAATCACCCATTAAAAATTACCCTATAAAATGAAATTCAATCGTTAATTAATGAATTAGACTAAGTTTAAGCTAAAATGGAAGAAAATATAAGTTTTTTTAATTTTTTATGTTATCCCAAAGATACCTATGTACTCGTTATTCGGGATCAAATATACATAATTCTTTTATAAAATATTAGTAGGTTGGTTGATTTTAATTTTTGAAAAAGGATGGATTTACGCTTTTATGCGGTTTAATTTATTTAAAGAATTTTTTTTCAAAAAATTCCCAATTAGGTTTTTAGTCTTGAAAATTTTAAAGTAATTATAATTTAGAAAGGGTCCATTCATTTTTATTCATTTGGAAAAATAATTTTTTTAAGTGATAAAATAACTTTATCATTTATATTTTATATTTTCTATTTTATTTTGACTAAAAAATAAACAAATAAAATGAAACTAATCTTTTTCTTCTTTTTTTTCCTTTCTTCTCTCTTGTTTTTTTTTCCTTTTCTTTTTCTCCTTTTTTTTTTGCAATTACAGCTAAAATATTCATAGAAAAATAAATAAATAAAATAAAAAATAAAAAAGGACACAAACCGACACAAACACAAGAGAAGGTTGGACTTGGGGTTTATAAACTCGGGTCTAGAGTCGAGTGGAGCGTAGGTCTTCGGTTGGGTTAGATCTTAGCTCGTACAACCTGCATCACACATGGTGTACGTACAAAAGAAAGAGGCGGCTCTAGCAGTTAGAGATGAGCTTTAGAGGATGTTTTTAGGCAAATTTCTTAATGGACACACTAGCTTCATGTGTTTTTAATTAGGGTTAAGGGGTATCAAAATGACACCGTGCAATATTGTGATGGTTTTGGTAGCCAATGTATCTAAGTAATTGATAAAGGTAATGGTGGTCGCAGTTGCGTATGGGCGATGCATGAGGATAAGGGATGGTGTTGGTTTGTATTTAAGGATGTAGGGAGCTTGGTAGTATAGTTGGAGTGGCACTTAATTGTTAGCCGTGTATGTTGCATTTCTATATGTGTCGTGTATGGTGGATGGTCGCATGGTGGAGAGGAGAGGACCAATGTAGTAAGTGCATATATGTTAATGTGTATGCAAGTGTAGTTGGGGATTTGGGTGTGTGATGCTATGTGGGGTTGAAGATGAAGGGAGGTGGTGCATGTTGGTGTCGAAGGAGATCATGATAGGGGCTACTATTGTACTAGGCACTGTTGTGTAGTGTGGTTATGAGTAGAGTATGCGACAAGCAAGGAGGTTACTATAGAGTGGATAGTAGCTAAAAGGCTTGAGAATAGCATCCCTAAATTGAAATTGATTTGGAAAACCTAGAAGTACTCCGCTGAGTTGACTATCTTAGGTGAATGGGTGAAGCACTCCTTGAGCTGGCTAAGATCCTATATTGAAACCTAGTAGTGCCCTACTAAGCTAACTAACCTAGGCTGGAGCATCTCTAAAGGACTATCAACCTAAAATTGTTCTAGAATAAGCACCCTAAGGGCTCGCTAAAAGGAATTGATGAAGAAAGGAAACGCTATGGGCTTGCTTGAGAGAAATTGGTGAAGCGAAGCACCTTGTAGGCTCGCTAAGAATTTGGTGAAGAAAAGTGCCCTCTAGGCTTGTTAAGACAAATTGGTAAAGAAAAACGTCCTCTAGGCTTGCTAAGACAAATTGGTGAAGAGAAGTGTCTTATAGGCTTGCTATAAGAAATTAGTGAAGTGAAGCACCCTATAGGCTCGCCAAAAGGAATTGATGAAGAGAAGTGCCCTATAGGCTTGCTATAGTAAATCAATGAAGATAAGCACCCAATGAGCTCACTAAAAGAAATTGGTGAAGTGAAGCGCCCTATGGGTTTACTAGAAACCCTAAAGGAAATTGATAAAAGTGGGGGTAGCACTTTGAAAGTTGGTTAGAACCTTAAAAAGATGAGAGAATGCCCTAAAGGTTGGCTAGAGCCTTAAAAAGAATAAAAGAGGGGTTAACAATCTAAGAGTTGGTTAGAACCCTAAAAATGAATAAAAGAGGGGTCAACACTCTAAGAGTTAGCTAAAACCCTAAAAATGAAAGACTGGACAACTCTTTAAAGGCTAGTTAGAACCTTAAAAAGAATAAAAGATGGGTCAATGCTCTAAGAGTTGGCTAGAACCCTAAAAATGAAAAACAATAGCTAGTGCCCTAAAGGCTGGCGAGAAAATGCTCTAAGAGATGGCTGGAATCTCAAAAATGAAAGATGGAATAGTACCTTAAAAGCTGGATGGATCCCTAGAAACAAATTAAAAAAGGAGATAGCGCTCTAAGGGCTAAGTTCAACCCTACGGAAAGTTGATGAAGGATTGAAGAAGTAAAGTCAGGAAAGCAACCAATTTGAAAAACTTCTTATTTATAGGGAATTTTTTTAAAGACCATTCATGAAAAAGGCATTAGGAATAGGCCCCTTGATTTGAAAAAGATTTAATGGACATTAAAAACTGTATTGAGGAAGAATGATCTAGACTATTATGGTCAATTTAAAGAGTATGACCATATTGAAAAGGAAACGGATGACATCAATTGAAGGCTTTGCTACTTGAGTCGACATGGATAAGATAAAAATGTTGTGACAAATCTTTACTTTCTCTCTCTTTCTTTTGTCTTTTTTCTCTCTTTTTATTTTTTTATCTTTTTTTCTCATAATTTTTTCTGAAAGTTTGCTGACAGGTATAAATTTTTATTTAAGAAGCAAATGTTGTAGCCACCCCTTTCCTTAGTAACCATATAAGGCATCTTAAAGCACTTGACCTTAATATTGGGTTTCTTCGTGGGGTTTTTTGGATTTTAACTATTTCTTTCTTAGGGAAAAGGGTAACTCATGATTAGTTTAGTCAAAGATAACTTTTTAGGGAAAAAGGTAACTCGTGATTAGTTTAGTAAAAAAGGACTTCCTTATTAACTCTTAGTCTAGATTTTACTCTTGATTACATAGTCCATTTTGTAAGTAATACGCTTTGATTAATCTATTAGGTCTTTTTTAGTTCATCATTAAGAATTTAGGCTTTTGGTCAAAGGGTTTCAAAAATGACTAATGGGAAGGCCTTATTTTGAAAGAGATACTTTTATTTAACCCAAGTGTACAAGTCAAGAATCTTTAGGAAAAATTACAAGTATGCTTACCCTAATTTTAAAAATAATTTTTATTAAAGATAAATTATCTTTTAAGATTGGAAAAGCTTTTATTGTATAACAGTGGTATTGTGAGTGGTAAGGCTTTGTGTGATTTAGTATGGGCAAGAAAATCTTATTTGTTTATGATTTCGGATGTGTAAAGTGGCTTTGTGTTTAGTGTTTTGGGATAGATATGTAAGGCTTATGCTTTTTGGTTAGGTGCAAGATTTAGGGCTTTGTACCTTTTGGGCCTTCTATAGTTGGGGCTACTTGGGCTTGGATTCTTAGCCTCTTTATTCAGCTTTGCTGCCCTTACTGAAATGCGATATATTTTTCAAGGCTTCTGTCTTACACTTAGGCCTAATATTCCAACCTATTTTCTTCTTTTCTCCTCTTTTTCTTTATTATTTTTTGTTACCCCATTCTTGGTCTCCTTTTTTTTTGTTTTTTTACTTTATCCCTTTTCTTTGGGTCTCTATTATTGAGTCTTTGACTTTAAGAGATTGAAAGCCCTAAATCCATGGATTTTGAGTATATAGGCTCGAATGAGGTAGGTATAAGCTTGAGGTGTTTGAAGGGTGTCAACTCTTTTTCATTTCAAAGAAAAATAATTTATCAAAAATAAAAGATGTCTATGAATTTAATGTTTACTAAAGTAAGCACAAACCAATTTTATCCTTCTCTCCTTGTTAATGACCCTAACCTCTAAATTGCCCCATTGTAGAGTAGTTCTTAGCAGGGTTTAAATTTGAAAATACTCTAAGTTTGTATAACGGGGTTAATAAGAGATAATTTCATTTAGGATTTGAAAATGAATGCCTAAATTTATTTTAATCTACATATCACATTTTAAGTGAACCTGCTTTAAGGAATGAGTCTAAAATATCTTCATCATTATGTGGCTCAACTCTCGAAGTGTTTTAAGAGTTAGTGTAAAGGATATAGCTTGTCTCTTTTCATCCTAAACTTTTTAAAACGTGAGTTATCTATTCCTCAAAGAAGAGTTTATTATTTATCTACAATAAGGTAGAGATTGACTTTATCATATGCCCTAGTTTCTCAAAACAAGCCTTAATTTTGATACTTTTCACTTAGCTTGAGTTTAAGACTTAGGTTGTGTTTTGACTTTGCATATGATTGGGCTTGGTTTTCTAAACAGACTAAGGGTTTCGACTTTGCTTGGTTACCTTGATGGATCGAAGATTGTGTTTGGGTCAACTGCCTTGATGGGCCTAGTGGCCAAGGGTTTATTTTTAGATTAGTTGCCTGAATGAGTCAAAGGCTTAGGCTTGTGTTAGCTCCTTCGTATTTAGGTTGAGCTTATAAGGATTTACAACCGTAAGCAAGTTTTCTTTTATTTTCATCATTTTTGTATGTGTGTGTATGTTTTTTTTTTTTTGTGAGAGAAAAAGATAAAGTTTTATTTTATAGAAACCAAGAAAAAACATGAGTCAAATATTTACATTTCCCTAACAAGAAGAGGAGATTAGTTAGATGAGTCTTATTGAAGCATTTATTCACAAAGAAGGAGAATGAAGAATGTTAAACTAAAAGAGAACCTTTTATTATTTTGAAGAACCAGAGTACAAAAAACAAAGGAAGAAGGCCTAACACTTATTCTCAAAACTTGACATTTATTCTAGGCTCTCTAGACATGAACTAGAAAACCCATAAACTAAGTCTCATAGACGAGCCTTAAGGTCTTCCAGCATTTCATAGGTTTCCTTAATGACCTATCCTAGAAGGGCCCTTAAGGCCCAATTGTGAGCTTCAATGTATTCAAGCTTCTTCTTTAGATAGACAATTTCATCCTTTAACAGTTGTTCACAAATCCTAGAGAGGTCCTATAGCCTATCATTCCCTTGATTGTTTGGTTGGTTATTTGCTATTTTAGGTCTACACATTTTATGGACAAGAATCAGTTATCAATGTAACAAAACAAAGGACGTAGAAATAAGCAAATGTTAGGATCGTTTGGGTTAATACATTACTTCTTAAGTTGCAACCCTACTACTTGAGTTGTAATTCTTAGGAGTAGTGTATTAACTCAAGCTTAAAGGAAAGTATATATAATTAGGCTAGGTTCTAAAAGGTCCTTAAACTTTATGATCTCATATATTTTTGGAAAATACTTTCATTGGTAACATCAAGCTTAAGTGGGGGTGGTCTAATCAACCCCAAGTAGTGGTTACACTACAGCACTTGGAACCTACACAATGGCCGCCCCATCCTAAGATCTTAATATAGTCCAAGTTTGACCATTCATACAAATATGCTACATAAATTTAAAAAATTAGTATAACCATATACAAATGTGGTAGATAATAATGAGTAAACATATAAACAAGTGAAGAAATAAATTACACTTAATAAGGTGATTTCAAAGAATTAATTCTAAATTTGGAAAGTTGGATGACTAGCCCTCTTATTGTCCCTAGTGGAGTCGCTAAGCTATTAAGTATGATTTTTCTCGATTTTTATAAATAAATCTTCTTTAAACCAATTAGTATTAAACCCTATTTGTTTAATACTAACCATCAACTAATGTTTAAAGAAAACTTATTCTTTTTTATTTTTTGAAAACATTTTAGAGCTGCCATTCAATTGGAGTCGAAAAAAAAAAAGTTAAATTATAATCAATTGGGTAAATTGGCTATAATTAAGCTACTAGTCTTTTCGATAAAACCACTTTTATAAACAATTTTAAAAGTTATAAATTGAATCTAGGGGTTAGGTTTTTAAATCCTTACGAGTACCATCAACTTTCCAAATGAAGATTCAATTTCTTTGAAATCATCCTTTAAAAATTACCTCATAAAACGAAATTCAATCATTAATTAATGAATTAGACAAGTTTAAGCTAAAATGGAAGAACAAAAATAAGTTTTTTCGTTTTTTACATCACCCCAAAAGTACCTATGTGCTTGCTATTCGGGATTAAACATACGTAGTTCTTTTAGAAAATATTATCAAGTAAGTTGATTTTAATTTTTGAAAAAGATTAGGTTTATGCTTTTACCTGGTTTAATTTATTTAAGGAAATTTTTTTCTAAAGGATTCTAATTGGGGTTTTATTCTTAGAAACTCTAAAGTAATCCTAATTTGAAAAAGGTCAATTCATTTTTATTCAATCAAAAAAACAAGTTTTTCTAAGTGATAAAATACCTTTATTATTTATTTATTTATATTTTCTATTTTATTTTGACTAAAAAAATAAACAAATAAAATGAAACTAATCTTTTTCTTTTTTTTTTCTTTCTTCTCTCTCTTTTTTTTATTTTTCATTTTCTTTTTCTTTTTCTCCTTTTTCTTTTTTACAATTACAGCTACAATATTCACTAAAAAATAAATAAAATAAAATATAAAAAACGATACAAAACAAACACAAATACAAGAGAAGGCTAGACTTGGAGTTTGTATACATGGGTTTGAAGCGGGTAAAGTATGAGTTTTCAGTGGGGTCGGGTCAAATCTCGGGTTGCCTGACCTACTTCACGTGTAGCACACGTATAAAAGAAAGGGGGTGGCTCTAACAGTTGGAGATGAGCTTCATAGAACATTTTTGGGTGAATTTCTTGTAGGTCACATTGGTTTCATGTGTTTTTTATTAGGGCTAGGGGTATAAAAATGACGTCGCGTGATATGATGGTAATTGTGGTAACTAACATGTTTGGGTAGTCGATGAAGGTGGTGGTGGTTATGGTCATGTATAGGTGGTGCATGAGGATAAGGGATGGTGTTGGTTTATGTTTAAGGATGTGGGCAGCTTCATAGTGTAGTTGGAGTAAAGCTTGATTATTAGCCGTGTATGTTATGTTTCTGTATGTGTCATGCATGGTTGATGGTTGCACAGTGGAGAGGACCAACATAGAGAATTTATGTGTGTTAACTATGTGCACGAGTGTGGTCAAGGATTTGGGTATGTGATGTTGTGTAGGGTTGAAGATGAAGGGAGGTAGAGCATGGTGGTGTTGAAGGAGATCGTAATAGGGGCTACTATTGTACTGGGTGCTGTTATATGGTGTGGTTATGAGTGGAGTATGCAATAGGGGAGGTAGACTGTGGCTAAGAGGCTTAATGGAGTGTATGCTAGATCCTAAGTGAAGACTAAGGTTGTAGTGAAGAAGGAAGAAGGTTCACTTTCTTCTTATGTTGCTATTTGTGAGTGTCTTTTTATGGTGGGCATCCTCCTTCCCAAAAATGGAGTTTTAATTTGTTTTTTTTTTTTCTTCCAAAAGAGATAAAAGAAAGAAAGCACATTACCAATTTTTTTTTAAAATTTTGACTAACTTAATGACTGACCCTAGACCAATTTTTATGTTGGATTTAAAGTATGTTATGCAAGCTTTGAAACCACCCCAAAACCCCACCCCCACCCAAAATAATTTGGTTAAGTTGTATAGAAAAGGAGCTTAAATCATTCTCGAAATTGAGCTAACCAAAGAGCATGATTGCGAGAAAACTAAGGAAAAAGAAGGAAAGGAAGGGAAAGGGGAAGTGAGAGGCACTAATGTGGTGCCACATCAGCCTAGGTGAAAGTACCACGTATCTTGAAAGGGGAAGCGAGAGGCACTAAGCTTAGACCTAATGCCCTTTCTCTATTAAATAAAAAATTATTATTATTAAAATACTAAACTTATTTAAAATTCCTAAATTTTCTAATTTTTCTATATTTTCAATTTTTGTGATTTTTTTGTAAAAAATTTTATTTTTTGTATTTTTCTATATTTTTTATTTTTTGTATTTTTCTAAAATTAGGACTCTTTACCCTATTCTAAAAATTTTGAAAAATAAACGAGGCCAAAAACAGGGTGTCTACAAGTACTTTCCAATATAGATCGATAGTGTTACTTGCTTATTCACTTGTAAGGCTCCTTCATCACTAAGGCTTAGGGTTAGGCTTGGTCAACAACTTCAATCACTAGACCAAAAATGCCAATGCTGCATTCGTGCAATTACCTCTATCAACTGTAAGTACATACAAAGATCTATTGACTTTTCAACCAATATGGAACAGGTTCTTATGCTGCTCATCCTCTGGTACAAGACTCATACTTATCACCCTCCTTAATACCATGGTTGCAGTCATAAAGTACCTTCTTCACTATAAATGATCTCCTCCTCCTCAAACTATTCAGTGAGTCTAGATTCATTTGGCTTATCAATATCTTCATCAGTACTGTCAACCTTAATGGTCGTTATCTTTCCTTTTATGAGCATTACTTGTCTGGTTGGACATTGCGTGGCTATATGTCTAAATCCTTAGCACTTAAAACATTTGATCTTGCTAGTCTTCCTTCCTGAGCTCTATCTTTTCTCATACTTCCTTGGTACTTCTCTCTCCTCTACTCGAGCTATCGGATCAAGTCGGATCTCAATAACTTTACTTGGTTTTAATCACATAGGTCTACTTAGGAATAGGTCTACTATGGGTAAACCAACTGACAAGAGCTTGGAATCTCCCTACTTAGTGCCTCTCAATTCTTTGGGCAGCTTACATAGCTTCATCAAGTGAACCAATATCCAAGGTCTCCAAAACGTCTCTAATTTCATACTTCAAACCACTAATGAATTGAGACATAATTCGTTCTTCAAGTTTGACTACTTCACAACAAATCATCAATATTTGAAATTCCTTCACATACAATTCAACATGTGATCCTCTTTACCTTAATTCCTACAATCTTCTAAATGCATCTGGTAGATATTAGCTTAGAACAAACTTTCTTCTCATTACTCTCTTCATCTCATCCTAACTTCTTATCTCATGGTCTCCTTCCCTTCTTTGGGTAGCTTATAAATTCTTCTACCATAAGGCCGCATAGCTAGTAAACTTTAGTACGGTAAGTATAACTTTCACATTCTCAAATACTTCATGACACTCAAACTATTTCTCAATCTTATCTACCCAATCTAAGTAGTCCTTGGCATCACCACTTCCAAAAAAACTAAGGATTTACATCCTTAGTCCTTCCATTCCGGTAATTTGGACATTCCTTTTCTCATGTTCATAATATTCTTCTTCTTCTTCTTCTTCTTCTTCTTCTATCTCCTCTTCCTCCTCTTTAATCTCTTCCAACATGAGTCTATGTTGAGTAGTTCTATCTACCCCTCTTACTCAAGGTGGTCAAACTGGGAGATTAGCTCGTCCTTCTTGACCATGTCCTATGTCAAGTAGCTCATTAGCTTAGCCTATGTAGGGGTCATTTCTAGCTCATTGCCTATCCTCATTTATGGCAATTACCAAGCTAGTCACTAGGTTAGTAAGTGTACATAGTTGCTCGTCTGCAAGTTAGGGAGTGAAACTTCTTTGATGACCTTAGCCTTTATGAGCACCACTTTCCTAATTACCTAGACTCCTTTGAACGCTAGAGTAAGACATTATTATCTATGATAATAAGTTAATAGCTAAAATATGATTCATAAATTTTCTTTGAACAACAACAAAACAATGCTTAACATAACAACAACTAATAAAACAACAACAACAATAACCAGCATACAATTGACAAATTAAACATTCATACTTTGTTTTGCAAACGCTAAACAAGGGAAAATAAAGCACTAGATTTCTTTAGCACGAAACACTTCTTAGACACTCTCAACAACAACATACAATTTCTTTAACACACTATAGCAATAACAAGTCACTCAAGACACAAAGTAATAGAAACTTGCTTGAACGTAGCCAAACTTAATACTAAGATAATATAGATTGCTAAAAAGGTTGACATATGGCTACTAATATCATACAAACTAAAGTGGGTTCAAATCTTAGGACGATCCAAAAGATAAATGGAAGTCAAGGGTTGAATAGGAGTTCTCATGCACTGATGGTGGATATGACTTACCAACACCTCACATGAGCTTAGATTACACTTGATATTACGTACAAGTGTAGCTAGAAGGCACTTTTTGCTAATCCATGCTCACAATGGACTAGATAATAGTAAGTGAGATGAAGCAAGGAATACTTAGCTTACAAGGAAAATATGTTTGCAATTCAATGCTACTGACTGATGCAACTATTACATGGTGCAAGTATTTATATGGCCCAATTAAGATAAGTACTAGGTGGATGTAATTTACTGAAAAAAGATTCCTACTAGAAAAAGAAAAGGGAATGAATTATAAGGGTAAAGCTATAAATAGACAAAAAGAATATTTGGATACAAAAAAGATATTTAGATACAAAAAGGACTGTACGAATGTAAAAAAAATGGGATGCACGTCAACTGTCCATTATGTGGTCTAGATGATATTGTTTGCAAAGTAGAGCTAATCCAAGTAAGGCAGGTCAGGTTGGTAGCTTGGCAACTTAGTAGCTCAATAGTTCAAGGTTTGGGGAGCATTGGACCAATAGGGGGTCATTCTTTTGATCAGCCTTGACTGTTTGGCTTGGAAGTAGGGCATCTTAACCTTAATTGTTTCTCAGCTTAGCAACATTGGTGGCTTTGTTCACTTCTATTCAGTTGAGGGAGAATAGTTTGAAAGAGCTCAAGAGAAGTCTTAAATCTACTCAAATGAAGTGCTCCTTGTCTAGGGTTAGGTTTTAGTTAATGTCTTAACATACTAAGGAAACAAGGCTATGTACCTTTGATCGTATTATAGGTCCTTGTTTCCTATCAAAATGTTTGGGCAAGATATAGCAAATACAGTAATCTACCTACAATTTGTTTACAAATAGCAAGGTCTAGAAGTAATTGTTCTTGATTAAGATTAAGCTTGAGATTGAGAATAAAAGGAACTCAAACAAGTTTATAACATGTTAATATAAAACTTATAGCACATCTAACAAAAATTTGCATTGATTAAGTATGATTGCATCATTACTTCAAAAATTTTGAGCCTAAGAAAAAAAGAACATCACCCAATGAAAGCTTACTGTAAAGCCTTTTTTACAGCAGCAAGTTTAGTGATATATATTCTAGAGATCAAAGCATCATCCGCATAGATAAGGATAGCTAAAGAATCATCACCATTTGATCTTGTAAAGACAAAATAATCACTCTTAGATTTGAATTAATCCAAAAGAAAGAATGAATTTGGTGAATTCCTTATTCCATTGTTTAGATGCTTACTTTAAACCATACAAAGATTGAACAAGTTTACAAACTTGCCCTGATGAAGCAAAAAAATATCATTCTGGAGGTGTCATGTATATCTCTTAGTCTATATAACCATGCAAGAAAGCATTACTCATATCTAATTGATAAACTAGCCAATTTTTAATTACAACTATAGCTAAAACAATTCAAAACAACTTAGCAATAGGAGAAAATGTATGAATGTAATAAACTCCTTCAACTTAATTATACCATTTAGTTACAAGTCTAGTTTTAGATCTTTCCATAGAACCATTAGCCTTACATTTGATTTTATATACCCATTTGCAAGCTATAATGTTTTTAATAAGAGGAAAAGAAGTTAATTGCCAAGTTTGATTTGACTTGAAAGCTAATAATTCTTTCTCCATGGTTCCACCCATCTATGATCCTTTTTAACCTCTTGATGAGTATTTGTTAATTAATTGTAAAAACATTCGCTAAGGAAGCCACATACTCTTTAGGATAATGATCAAAAGTGTGATAATGAAAAATGGAATATGAAAAATTTTGTGGTAGTAATGTGTATAAAGCAAAAGTAACAAGTTGAGTCAATGTAGTGGAATGAGCATTATGATCAAAATCTTTAAGCTAAGTAGGTGGATGTCTAGATCTAATGGAACACTTATGAGAACGTTGATCAAAAGTATTAGTGAAACTATATCAAAGAACGTGACGATCATAAGAGGAAGTAGAAATATCAACAAATAAAGGAACTCATGAAGTAATTTGTGAAACAAAATCATCACAAGGTAATGGAAATAAAGCCTTAAGTTGTGGAAGTGAAGATGAAGAGGAATCTGTAATGATACTTTTAAAGGAAATATTTGCTTAAAGAAGGCAACATTGTGACAAATGAACATTTGATTTTTATCAAGAACATATAACTTGTAACCTTTTTGATCAATAAGATCTAAAGAATACACACTTTCTTCCCCTTTCATCAAGTTTATTACACAAGGTAAAAATTGTGGATGCATAGCATAACCAAACAATGGTTCTAAGATCTGAATAAGAGGGCATTTTATGATACAACACTTCATTTGGGGTTTTTAAGTCTCAAAAGTACATAAGTACATGGTTAATGAGAAATATAGTAACCAAAACGCACTCTTCCCAAAATTTCTTTGGTAAATTGACATGAATTCAAAGAGCTCTAACCACATCAAGTAAATGACTAATGCTTCCTCTGTAGTACCTAATTTCGTTGTGATGTGTAAACCTTTCTCTTTTGATGTATTATTCCATGATATTTAAAAAAAAAGTCTTGATACTCATGTAAAATAAACTCAATCCTATTGTTTGTTCTTATGTATTTTGGTGTATGCTTGAAATGATTCTGAAAGTATGAAAGAAAAGTGTTTTTTGGTGTAGCATTTGATGTTTAAAGTAGAGAAGATAAGTCCAAGTGTATCTACTTTTGTCATCTACGATTGTAAAATAGTATTTGGCTCCTAAAATTGACTGTGTGCTATAAAAACCTGACAAATCAACAGAGTAAATCAAGCACTTTTAAGGACATTAAATAGCTAGAAGGAAAAAGGCAATCTATGAAATTTTACCATTTAGCATATGTTACAAAGAAATTTGAAAAAATTTAAATGCTTACATCCATAAAGATGCTACATTTTTTAAAAAGATAGATGACCTAATCTATTACGTAGTAGCTCTAAGGAATCTTTATTATTATATGAAGTAACATTAGCAACAAATAGAGGAATAATAAAAGTATCTTGTTGTAAAAGAAAAGATAACTAAGTATAAACTGCACTTAAATTAATGCTATCACATATAATCTATGTCATACATTAGCTCTAGCAACACACTTACTAAATGATTGGTTCTAAAATAAATAAAAATTGGAACAAAAAATAACTAGAAAATCGCTATTACTAAGCAATTGGCCAACTAAAAGAGGTTGTATTTAAAATTTGGAGATTAACAAGACTTTGATAAGTTGAGCATGATCACTTATTCTTACTTTACCAATGCTATGAATTGATTTAGTGTGCTCATTAGGTATTTAATTTTAAATTGAAGGGTTTGTTTATCAATCAAAAGGGTAGGGAAAGAGTCGTGTGATCTAAGGCTTCTATGCTTACAATGCATTCATCTAACATATTATCATAGGAAGCTAAATAGGAAGAAGATGAATAAGAGGCCATGCTTGCAAAATTTAAAAAGCTTTCCCTTTTCATAACTGTTGATGTATAAGGATGTACACTATCATCTGTTTGCTGCTTTTTTTGGTGTTTCCCTTTTAGTATTCTCACAACTTCACCACAAATCTTGAAAATTAACTCATTGTCAATAGTTGTAGTCTTACTTTCAATAATGGAATGATCCATGTGTTCATGAAAAGGAGTATCATGCTCTAATTCAACATTTGTTGCAGATTTTGAGTTCTATTTGTCTCATAGATCCTTGTACCAATTAGAGTACCCAATCAATTCAAAGAAATTGTCAATACCATGATCTCTTAAAATAAGAACAAACTGATTTACTCATTTTATCCTTTCTTTCATTAAATTGATTTTTCATCTATTTTTTTGTCAAAAGAGCTAAACTTTCATCACTACTACTAAGCAAACTTAACATGAACTTCTATTTTTCAACTTGAAAAACGAAGTGCTATGCTTTACAAACCATAGATAATGGATCCATAGAGAATACATGATTTTGAACACTTTTAAATGAATTATTCAGCCCCATTAAAAATTGTAACATCCTATTATTGTTCTCTATATTCAATATCTTCCGTAAAATATCACATTGAAATTAAGCCAAAACACCAAATTCACATTTAGAAATTGTATGAATACTACTACATTCATCCCATAATTTTTTTAATTTATTATACATCGAGACAGTCAAATTTTCTTGCTTGCTGTTAGCTATTTCATGCTACATTTGATACAAAAGAGGGCCATTTCCTATCTAAATCTATCACAAATTTCTTCCTAAAGTATCTTAGTTGATTTCATGTACATAACCGATAAACCTTTAATCATAGAGTTTAAGATCCAACATCAGATCATATAGTCATAATGAATCCATCGTTGAACATCCACATCATTATCACTAGGTTTTGTACATGTTCCATTAATAAACTTAACTTTAATTTATCCCCTAATTCTAACTCGATTGATTTACTCCAACCAAAGAAATTTAATCCATTTAAAATTAAACTAGAATTAAGGCTACTAGGATTATCAAATCCCAATAGACACATAAGATCGTTATAAGTAAGATCCAAAGCCAAATTTGATCCATTTAAAATCAAAATAGTAAGAAAACAAAACAAATTGAAAGATCAATTAGTATGTATGCCTCACCTTGATATGTTGTAGAAGCTACATATTAAACTAATTTCTATTAGTATATGATACGTAATATGCTTTGATTCATCCAAGAATTTATATTAAATAAATAATAAGGTAAATTATACTTAGGACACTTGTGTTTTTCTATATTTTCATTTAGGATACGTAAGTTTTTAGCTTTTACATTTTGGTACCTATGTTTTACAAAACATGAAGAAAAAACTAACTCCATTAGCCAACTATCTTTATATAAAGACTATCTCAGTTGGATATAGGGGTTAAGGGAATAAACATTTAGACCTAAGAGAGAACTTTTCACTTATTAGTTTTCAAAAGAAGCCTTTACACTGCATGGAACCTATAAAACACAAAAACTCATCTAATAATCCATGGCAATAAATAGCATATAATAGCATTATATTTATCATTATGGTGCACAAGACAATTGTTGGTGCTAGTCACGTAGTAGTATAGCTTTTCACTTTGTTGGGGAGTACATCTTCGAGTAGGTATACTGATTATTATTCTTAAAGATGCTCATAATTAGATGCTAGCATCTAAATCCTTGCTTTGGCTGTAAATATTCTAAGTCAATCCAGTAAGAATTAGACCTATGAATTTTTCTTTATTATCATTCCCATGATAATTTATTGAGATAAATGAGTCAGATGACTATAAAAATCTACTTTTCTTAATAGATTCGCTAGATCAACTAAAACTTAAATTTTCTATGATATGTGGTGTTGAAGTAATTCCAAAGTAAAAATAAATTTAAAAATGAGATAAAGTATATGAGTCTCTCGAAGATCATCTAAAAAATTTATATTTAAGGTTTTATTGAGTATTTTTCACTAATTATTCTTGTAATGCAAACCAAGATATCTTTGGTCATCATACCATCTTTGTTGAACATGCAAATGCATCATCTTCCAATCATCCCCACCCGTATATTGCTTTTTTTGGCACCATTTATCCTTCTTCGTCAAACTCTAGCGGAAATGTTGCTAATAGTTTTTGTAATCCCTAGGATACTCTATTGGTACCAAGGGAAGTTTTGAATTCTTATGCTTTTACAGCGTGGATATCCATTACCATACTTAGAAGCATCATTCTCTTTTATTACTTAAGGGTAAAAAATTTAACAAATGACTAACAACATTAGTTTTTTTTTCTTTCCATTTTATAAAATGTAAGTACCCAAAGCATAAAAAATAAAAACATAGGTACCTAAAGTGAAAATATAAAAAAAACATAAATATCCTAAGTGAAAATGTAGAAAAACATACGTATTCTTAGTGTAATTTACTTTAAATAATTGTAAAACCTAAATCAAATAAATTAATTAATTAAGGGAACTAAAGGAAATAAATGGTTTATTATTTTAGACATTAGTATAGAATGTAAATAGGCTTTAAATATTGAGAGAAAACTTGTTTAAGGGATAAGTTATAACTCATATATTTTCCCTCACGTTATTTTCTTCTCCCACTATATCATAATTAAGGATATAGTTCTTTATGTACTATACCAAAAAACTTAAGGAAAAATCCTTAAGAACACCTATAGGTTCAGATTCAAGGAGTTAAAGGGTGAAAATCAAAGAAACAAGTAAGTTTTTGTAAAGAGATAATTAAAACCGAGTAAGTCACTACTTATTCATTGAAGAAATTCGTTTCTCTCTTATCTAGACAAAGGAAACTAAAGAAAATCATGCCTTTACAAAGGAGTAGTATAGGAATCATTGGTTGGAGTATAGGAATCATTGGTTGGAGTATTAGCACACTAAGAAATAGCAAGTAAGATACCTTGGAGCCCTTAAATTCATTCAAAGATTCATCTTTGTTGTATGTATGGAGTTTGAGGGTTGGTTGAGATTTGGATCATGATTTTTATTATGGGTTGTTTAGAGGATGTTAAGGATTGTTAATGGTGTGCGCAAGTAAGTGGACATAAGCATAATGTATGTGTATGTGGAGTGAACTTATGTGTGTCTGTGAATTTCAGTAGCATTAAAATTCTTTTGTGCTTATGTGTTGGCTAGTGTACATATGTTATATATATATATATATAATATTGCATGCATGTGTGTGTTAGGGGTATATGTATGTGCACATGTATGTGTGCATGACAAGAGAGAAAAGAGTGAGGGGGAGAGAGAAAGGGACGAGAGAGAGAGAGAGAGAGAGTGACACTTGTATGGTGGGGCTAAGGACAAGAGAGAGAGTAACTTGTATGTGTGTGTGGTTGGGGGAGGAAAGGTGAGAGTGAGAGAGAGATAGGGGACAAGAATGAGATATGAGCGAGAGAAAAGGGCGATAAAGAGAGGGGAAGAATTAGAAGATGAGAGAGAGAAGATAAATACATATATATTAAATATATAACATGTATTTATGTATATATATGAGTATATTTTATTTTGTATATAAATCAGGTTGGTAATAGTATGTATAATCATATATATATTTCTTTTATATATGTCAATTGTGTGATAGTAGGAATGTGTCCATATTATAAGATGTCAAAAAGTAAATAAGAAGATATGTAAAGGCACATAGAGAGTGGTTTGGAAGCTTAAAGGATAAAGCAAAATGTTAAGTTAATGGGGAATAGTATTGAGTAAAGTTGGGAAGTATTAAATAAAATGTTATACTTTTGCATAGGTACTATAAGTTGTAAGGACTAGGATCATACTGGAATAAGAGCTCTAAGTATGGGATATATGATTGATGATTGTGTATGTTAGGTTAGCATATGATAACTCAACTTAATCGAAACTCGAACTTAATTGTTTTGATGATTGTACTTGGCTTCGACCACCTACTAGTTAAGTCCAGTGGTGTTGGTGAAGCACTTTATGATCTTTATAGAATGCTATCTCTTGTGGAATCTCGCACTAAAATAACCTAGGTAGATCTAGGATGGTTTTGATACTTGGGTGTTGGGGAGTACTCAACACTAATACTTATGTAGTGTGTGTGTGTGTATATATATATATATATATTGTGTATTAGGGGTTGTGAGTAACCCCAAGTTTGAGAACATTAGGACTGTGGTGTTTGTGGACTTAAGTGAAAAGATTAAAATGATTATTTGCTGCATTAATAGTGGTACTCATGCATGTGTGCTTGATTAGTTAGTTATGTTTCACATGCGTATGTGTTATATCCTGTACTGCGCGTTAACTTACCTTACAGCAATTGTTGTTTTTCAACTATAAGGTCAGGTTATGAGATATGTGATTAGATTTCTTCTGAGTATTCCAATTATGACTATCTTTACTATGATGAGGAGGGAGACCATTACTATTATGATGATGGAGCTGGACCGTCGTAGATTAGTTGTAAAAGTGAATTCTAAGGATTTATGTCTATCTTCATTGTAATTATTTATGCATGAAACTTGTGTGGTTATAGAGTTGCATGTGGCTCTTATTACTAGTTTTAATAGTTTAATTGTTGTTAGAGTTATGAGACTCCAGTTTATTAGTTTAGTGTCCTTTCGTGTTTTAGGTTCGTAGAGTTATGACAGTTTTTATAGTAATGTTATTGTACTTAGCTATTGAGATTGAGTGGTTGGCATTCTACTCCAATTACACATTTAAGGCTATTGCATGTGAGTTGGCAGGTTTAAAGGAAAATTACGGATTGTAGACAAGTACATGAACCTTATATGCCTTAACATATTTTCCTCTAGAGCGGATATGTGACAGGGTTGTGGCATCTTGGGTTTTGGGGCATTACAATAATATATTGAAATATTAAAAAACAAAAAAAGTTATATAAAGAATTTTTTAATTATTATATATACATGTGGTTAATTATAAAAGTAGATAATTTTTAAATACCAAATAGGACATTTATCGAAATTGATATGAGTTATGATGCTCTCATTCCTAACAAATAACTTTAAAAAAAGGGAAATAAAATGTAAGCTAAAGTGCAGTAGAAAGAATGACTCAACTACTTCACTTCCTATTGGCATCCATGGCAAAGGGTGTTTTGAAATGGAAATATGCAGCTTTCACTTGGAATCCCATCATTCATTGCTCTCCATAGAAATAGTTTAATTTTAGGGTTAAGAATTGCTATCCAAAGCTAATTCTATTCTCGACCGATACCGATATTAATTTAGCTAAACATTGTTACAACTCTTGAATACTACAAACCATGCGAGCATTTAAACACTATATTTGCCTTATTTGGAAAGAGCACAACTAGTCCTATAGCATTAACTAATGTATTTGTGACATTGAAACCTATTAAATTAGCAACCCAATGCTTTTATGATATGTGGCACTTACTAGTTGTTGACCTACTAAGCTATGGACAAAGTTGCCCTTCTATGAATTCCCTATTTTTAAATCAACCATTTTGTAAGTCAAACTAAAAATTGACATGTAGCTCATTTCCTAAGACCTTGATTTTTCTTTCTTATATCCATTAAAATGCCTCTTAAAGGTGATAAGCCTTTCGACATCTCGATATGAACTTGGTTGACATACTTCTCTAGTAGTATCTACACCTTGGTAGGCAGGTTTTCTGTTTCTCCTAACTCCAAAAGTTTCCTGACTAAAAGGAGCATACACTCCTTGGCCTTGACTTCATAGGCAAATTAAACTCAAGAAATCACTAAGGACTTCCATTGTAATGATTGGGCAACCTTTTCTTGTGTCTCCTATACTTCCATGGTACTCATAAGGGTTAGTATAACCTTCTTCCTGTCCTTTTGGAATATGTAAGTGTTCCTATACCCATTGTGTAATACCCATAAGTTAAACAGCTGGGGTCAACAAAGTAAGATGTATAAAGCATACATAGGGAAGACGTCACACAATATCTCGTCCTTATACCTATTACCAATGGTAATTGGTACTCTAACTTGCTTGGAAACAAGTAAACCTCCCTCTTTGTTCAACTAGTGAATCTTATATGGCTTGGGGTACGGAAGGGTCGATAACTTTATGGCCTTAACTACTCCTTACGCTATAACATTGGTACAGCTTCCGCCGTCAATGATCAAGGCACATAGCTTGATATTCACTCAGTAATTCGTATGGAAGAGATTTTCCCTTAGCACATTCTTGTTGGCTACTAAAGTATTAAGAGACTGTTGAGCAACAAAATAGTACTCGGCTCTTACTTTAGGAGGTGTTTGGGTATCAGGGTCTTCCTGGAACCCTTCTAGCGTTTGGCCAACTATCACTTTTTGCTCTCCTTCACTAGTACTCTCCACTTCAAATTGAGGCATATTTCCCTTAATGGTCATGACGGTTCGGATATTGGCTAGTCATGTATCCATAACTGAGACATTTATAGCACTTAATCTCTCAAGTCTTTCTTCTTGAGCTCTAATCTTAGTCTTTTTAGACCTTAGTCTCCTCAGCTTTACCTTTACTTCGGCCCTCTTCAAGTTAGTTTGGCAACTGCCTTCGGCGGTCCACCTCAAAACTGTTTAGTACTCAGTCATTTCCAAGTCAGCTCGACATGCCACTTCTATTAGGCAACACTAGTCGGCTATTCGGTATTCGGCTAATTAGGTTCCACCTCTAGCTTTTGACTATTTGTGCTACTCTAATGGCTTCATCTAAAGTCCTAAGACTCTATGGCTCCATTACGTTACCAATCTCAATTCTTAGCCTAGAAATGAATCATGCTATAGTTTGCATCTTGAGCTCATCAACATCACATTGAATCATGAATAATTAAAACTGTCCGACATAATCGTCTACTGATTTGCTACCTTGTCTCAAGTCTTAGAGACATCGAAAACTGTCTTGCTCATAGTGTTCAAGATCGAACTTCCTTTCCATGACTCTTTTCATCTCATTTCATATTCAAACTTTTTGTTTGGCTCTTAGGTAAACATTCTGCAACTTCTTCTACCACATTGCTACATATATAGAAAATTCTAACATAGCCACTCGAATATGAATAGCATCTTCATAATCATAGAAGTCAAATATCATTTTGATTTTCGATTTTTGATTTTCAATTTTCTCTTCCCAGTCCAAGTAGTCGTCAGTACTACCCAACCCATTAAAGCTTGAGATCTACACTTTAAGGTATTTGACACCCCTAAGAACTCTAAGCTCATGTTTGTTAACTGCATCATACTGCTCTTCCTCTTCATACTCCTCCACTTTATCTAACTTTAGTCTCCTTTTCGCCACTCTTTCGATAAGCCAGGGTGGTGCATGGTTCATTTAAAGGGGCTTTGGGTCCCATTGTTCATCCATTGGCCTCCTTAGCTTATCTCTCCCTTCTCGGCCCTATTCTACAACAACTCTTTCTTATAGCCTAGTCTCTATAACATTTTGAATTGAAATAGATAGATTGGCCACGATACTAACAAGGTCTTATATCTACTCATCAATAATTCATGGGGTTTGTTGGGTAATGCAACCGTGACCATAACCATGAGTGTCACTCTTAACATTGTTAATCTCTCCTTAAACACTAGGATTCAAAATTCTTGCAATAAAGCTTCAGAAAACACTCTTCACGCAAGAAATTCCCACACACATAGAAATTACCTATCAAACAATGAACTACGAACTTGCTCCATTCTTTCAAATGAAAACAAAGTATAATAAATAATAAACTAGTAGGAACTATCGCAACATAGCTCTTAGTCTCGATGTGAAGCTTTGATATCAGGATTATATGATGTGCCTAAAAGCTCAATTATCACTATGACTTACTAAAGGAGATTGGAACCAATGAGTCCTTTGAGAATATCAAAGAAAATAGTATGGATAAGTTAATGAACTGAATATAGTAGCTAACATGAAATTACTTAGAAAATACAACTCACCTACGAGCACAACTTAGTACTTCACTTAATGTAATACACAAGCTAATGCTAAAGTTCACCCATCACTAATCTTGAGCTACTCGGTAAAACTAAATAAGAGAGTATGAAAATGGACTTAGAGAGTAATATCTCACAAGAGCAAGTATATTCAAAATTTTGTAAGGAATGTAAGATGTTTTGGCTACAAGAAAAATGGAATATTTTTAGTAAGTCTTTAAGGTAACATTATAAATAAGGAACATTACAAAAAGGCTTACAAGAAAAGGAGATTCCTAGTACATACGAAAAAAGGTAAAAAGGACCAAAGACAAAGGAATTAAAGTGTAGTGTCAAGTAAAAAGACAGGTGGTAACTTGTTAATGGTTTCGTCTTAAGGAATCTTTGGGCAAAGTAGTTGAGCTGGATCATGACATGGCGGCATCAAGGGTCATTGAAACGAGTAAGGAATGCAGTAAGTATTAGTTGTAAGCCAAAAGAGAGGTACTTAGCAAAATGTTCTCGATAACTAAAGGTCTGGGTAGGACTTGATGTATAGGACCTTAGTCCTCATCACTCGGTGGAGAGGTTTCAGTAAGAGAGTAGTCAGCATCGATACAAAGGTTATAGTAAAGCAAGGTGTAACTACCCGGAGCTTTTAAGGAGTTCAGCTAATATTCCTTTGTATATTGTCTTTCGACTCGGCAGGTTCACGAGAGAGAACTCTTTTAGTGAGAGACTAGAGACCTCTTAGGCATGCACAAGTAAGTGAGCTAAAGGTCGGCAACCTAACAGTTGAGAACCAATTAGCTAATATGATACATCTAACCATACTAAGCATCTTACTCTTTTAGCCATCAAGTTTCTCTTGTAACTTGTCAAGTGAAAAAAGAAAATAAAAAAGTTTAAGCTTTTTTCCTAATCATGTTGGGAATCCCAAAGTATTTTTCTACATTTAGCTTTTCCTTGATGTTAATTGCCTCACATATTGCACTTCTATTCAAAGCAAGCACATTTGGGGAGAAAACTATTGAAGATTTTGCATGGTTTACTTTTACTCCAACCCACTCTTCAAAAGTAGCTAATGTGAACCTTTTATGTTCTTTGCATTTTCCCTACTAGCTTTTGCAACAAGCATGATGTCATTTGCAAATAGAATATGTGAGAAAGAAAGAGTTAAATTTTTTAACTTAAGGAGTTGCCGATGCTTAATTATTACTTCCTAATATATAAGAGGACAAAAGCTTTGTAGCTATGATAAAAAGATAGGGAGATAAAAGGTTACTCTACTTGACTTGATGAGTTAGTTGAAAAGGTTCTTAGAGTAGAGTCATTTAGCATTATCTTGACCAAGGAAATTATACAATCGATTATTATATTGATATAAACCCTTAGAAAATTAAGGAAACGAAACTCCAATAGACAAAATTCCATTTGAATCGTTGGAAGCCTTTTTCTAGATCTATTTTGATAACCACAAACCTTTATAACCTTTCTTGGTTCGAATGCCATGCATTATTTCTCTCACAAGCAACATATTATCCATTGGCCTCCTACCAGAGAAAAAAAAGGTCTGACTCTTAGAACTAGAATTTTTGTAATCAACTTATATATTGTTCTACATAAACTTATTATACAGATCTGTGTTAGTACATTAGCCTCCAAGCTTTTAGGAGTAAGAACTAATATTGAGTTCATTGGGGTAGGCTTCTTTATCTAAAGATGTGATACATAAGGCAGAGGACTAAATGCTGAACTGTTTTCCAAGACTCCTTGACATAATATGAGACCATCTGGTCTTAGTGCCTTCTAGATGTTCATACTATTAAGGTTTGTAACAATTTCTTTATCACTAATGGGCTACATTAAGCTACGCCTCTAATAAGTAGTGAGCCCTTCGTTGGAGGTTTGCTAGTATAAGGTTTAATAAAGAGCTAAATTCTTGGGATGAATTAAATATTTGAGCAAAAAGTGCTCGAACTAGTTCCTGCAATTGGGAAGGCTAAAAAAATCCAATTACCCCAAGTATCTTGCAAGTTAACTATTATATAGCTCGCCTTACATTAATAAGGCCATAATAGTATCTTGCATTCTTATCTCTATTATTAATCCACCTTGCTCTCTAGAGTTTGTCTTCCAAGGATTCCTCTCTCACTTGTGTAAACGATTTCTCAATTCATTATCTAATTGCAAGTGGAAGTGGGTAGGCCTTTGAGATATTACCTTTTCCACTCATGCAAGTTTAGATGATGTTGTTTCTTTCCTCTTTAGAGTTTAGACTTTATTTATAATTTCCAAAAACCTTTTCATTTCCACTACCTGGCTTCTTTTGGAAAGTTTGTTATAGCTACAAAGAATGAATGATCATATATGTTTCATATATGGGCAGCAAAATCTTGAAAAGCAGGATGAATTAGCCACATTAGCTACAATTTGAAGGGCCTCTCCCTGCTATGGTTGAAGAGCAATGGATGGGTTTCAGAATCTTCATGATCGTTCGACGTCGAAGAGAGTTAGAGGTTTGGGCAGCTGAGGGTATTCTCTAATTGAAGCTTCACTAGAAAATAAATAAATAAATAAAAGTAATGGGGAAACCAACAAAAACTACAACATTCTTCCTTTTCTCTTTAATCAAATCATTATATGTCAAATTTACCATTTCCTTACATCTTATCAAAATCTGCATCGGATTATCAAGTGTATTTCAGCAGTGCCCTAACTTTGTTAGGAATAAGTTTATCACTACTAAAGTCTCCATTTTATTTTATTTTTTACCAACAATAATATAAGATGTAATCGACTTCTCATTTCTTTTATTAAATCCTTGCATAAAGAGAGTTGAGAGTATATCTCAACTATATTGTTTTAACGGAATTAACCCACTAAATTACATACATACGCATATATATATATATATATATATTACATTAAACAGAAAAACTTCTTTTAAATATTCTTAACTAATAATTTGATATCATATAGTTTAAATCATTGAATATATCAACAGGGTAGTTACTAAAATAAATCAAATTTGTTTTACAAAATTCTTAAATGCCATATCTAATTATATAGTTATCATTTTCTATTACACTTGCTTTTACAATTACTATTATTTTAATTGTTCGACATTTCTATTATATAGAAAATCTATTGTACTTTTTTTTTACCACTATTTGTAAAGATTTTTTCTTTGAAAAAAATATTATAGTTTTGATTTTATTAACATATATTAATGGCATTCTTCTATATTTTTTAGCCCAAACTTTTATTTGTAGTTTTTGTATATGCAATGTAGGTGAGTTGTTTGCTCATATATATATATATATATATGAAAATTTTAATAGGAACTAACCATCTAAATTCCTTGTCACTACTTTTTCCCCTAATTATTATACATATTATAACTCTTATCTATTTATTCAAAAGGCTAATATTAATATCCGTAGATTATGACGTTTTCTTTTCCTCAATTTGTTTTGTGTGTTTTCCCGCTTCAATGCTTGAATTTCCAATTCAGAATAGTTGGCATGGGGCCAGAACTATTGTTTCTGGTTGGGCTAACCTAACGGTAGCATGTGGCCACAGATCCCGGTAGGTATCCGATGAGCATGAGTTGTCCTGCATGATATATATATATATTTCCTTTCTATTATTGCCATGAAGTGTAATGTGAAGCTGAAAAAGGATAGGATATAATGACAAGAAAAAAGCTAGCCCCAGCGGGGAAAATGAAGAATGGTCCCATTCCCTTTTTGTAACTTTCTTAAGATAACGAGTTCATACTTGTGTTTCCAATTTGATCTATAAAATGACCTGGGAATTGGTATGTTTATTCAAAATCTAGTATCGCCAATGTACTCGAGAAATTTGAGAATTGAATATATTTAAAGTTGACTCGTTCCCTTCAACTTTTTCGTATACATATAAAGCTGAGAGCAATCATATATTAAAATGATATTTGCAAGATCAGTAATGTAGTTTTCTTAAATGAATATTTTCTATTTGATATATATAAATAAGAACAAGATATCTGCATCCGAAGTTTCTATACTACACTTTAATAATATGTTTTGCACGTAAGAATAAACCCGAAATATAATCTAATTTCAAATTCATTTCTCTATATAAATTTGAAGTGTTTTTAAAAGCTTGAATTAACTTGGTCGGTATAAGTATTGCTTTCCTTAAAAGGTATCCAATTATTAAACCAACTGTATTAAAAGTAATTTTGTCTTAATCTTAGTGAGCTAAACCACTTTGAATAATTTAAGGGTTTGAATTCGGGTAAATTGTAGTTGGTTTGATTTGATCTTAGACCGCTTTCAGGGCACCTAATTATAATCTAATATTTTTGGATGGTGCTTCCAGCATCACCACATTAACAAAAACTTAGATAAGAATAAAATAGACAACATGAACCGTGCAACAACTAAATGGAAGGTTGTTGATTTAGTGCTTCCCCCGTGATGATTGAATGCTAGGGATAACTGGTGTGGAAGATGGACTGGTGTCAATGATTGCGTGCTATCAAAGATGGGTGGTGGTTAAATGATGGATATGGGATTGTCCTAATAGAGGTGGAGGTACAAGCCTATGAGATAGCGGCCAAGAGGGACCGATTTAGGGACAACCGAGACAATGGTTTTTTTTTTTTTTTTCTAATTAGAAAAAGTGACTACCAACTTAAAGTTAGGTGTTAAAAAATGGTAAAATTTACCTATTCTAAATTCTTTAAGAATATAAAACGGATTGATTTGAACCTTTTCGTTTAGTTTATTTTGAGTGTTTGATTTTTAAACTAACCGGTAAACCATCCATTTTTCAAGTCAATCTATGTAGTAAATGATAATAAAAGAGAATTATATTTTCTAATTTAGTTCGGAGCATAATTTCCTTTAGTTTGATTTGATAAATAATTAATGATGAAACATGTTCAATTCAGTCCTATCCTTATAACACATCAACAGAAAGTAAAACTTATATAATAGAAGAGAAGGTTTATAATAAGAGAGATATATATTCATAATTTTTAGGGAACAGTAGAAATTTAATAAGACATTACATCTGCATAAGAGAATTATGAGACGATACAGTAGCCGTTGCCCAATGACCACATGTGCAAATTCTTGCTGCCTCCATTTTCCTACAACTGTCTCTAAATTCATCATTTTCTCAGAAAACGAATAGATAATACCTACGCTCTACTTACCGTTATTATATCAACGTTGTCAAAGATAATTAATCTAGTGTACCCCACCTAGCTTTTACTCCATTTTCCCATACGTTCTAAGTTGATTTGATATGATACCCCTTTGTTTTTGTGGCCGCAATTCTCTTCCCGTTGACAGATTTTGATCGGAACGCAAAGCGAATTTGATGGTCCCACAATTCACGAAGATAAATTTAAAGATGTGCATGATGTTGAAAAACGAAATCTTAATATAATTGCAAACCTATAAGATTCTTAAAATGTCTCATTTAATATTTAAGTAATTCTCACTTTTAAAAGTCTCTCCACTTTATTTTTAAAATTTTTTAAAAGAGTTTCTTAACATTTTCCTAAATCTTAGTTGATCTCGTGTTATTATTATTTTTTCTTAATTTTCCTTTGAAAATTTGACCATACTATTTTTTGACAAAACAAGTAAAAGGTTAAAAAAAAAAATTAAGGGTCCTCCTCAAATCTTAAGGAGCTACACACGAATTAACTCTTGGAAATAATGCCAAGCAACGTCGATAGCCTAATAAATCTAATTTAGGGAAATAAAAATATGTACGAACTCATTCATATTAAGCTTGAATTCAAATAAATCTTTACTATTTTGATTGGACGAAATTATATATATAATCTTAAAAGAATTGGAACTAAATTTTTTTTATTATTAGACATGATTATAGTAAAATACATATACATATATATATGTATATGCTTATATGTAGATGCGTATAGAAGCTAATTAATATGATCTTTTTTCCACCAACTATTAATAATATGATCACACTATTTTAAAAAATCAACAATTTCAACATTCAAATAAAACCAAATAAAATCAAGTAGTTTACTTAGATGACTCAAAATAAGAATTTCAACCTTAACTAAGCCAAATTATAAAATATACATAATGATATAAGATGAAAATATGCTGCAAAACCCACATTCATTAGATTAATAAATAAGACATATTTATAAAACAAAAAGGGGGCTTGGTAGTCATGTAATTTTCAAGTCTTAACGGGGTATTTTAATCTTCCACTTTTCCTTACCTCTTTATTTTATGATTTCTCCATTGCTAAAGTAGAAAGATCATAAGAACAATCTCTAAAGTAAACTAAGGTTCAGATGTGGGAGTTTTTAGCCCCAAAAGAGAAGAATTTACAAGGAAACATAAACAGAATAAAGTCTTGGGTAAGTTTTTCATATGTTAACTAAGAAATTCATTTCTTTGAGGGTTGGTGAAAGTTTTATGGAGGAAATTTGTTTACAATGTGAGGGCTATTAGGACTTGATTTTGATCTTTCCTTATAGGAAAACATGGGGAAAAGGTGAATCTTAGTATGTTCTCTACCTAATCTTAATAGAATTCTTCTTTTTTCTTGACATATGGTGTGTAAAATGTGAAACGCTACATTGTGGCAGTGTTTAAAGGTAGGCTTCTTGTTTAGGAAGCATTCCTTTTCTTTAAATTTCGCGAAGTAACCTTAACATTACGATTATCTAAGTCTTCTCTAAATTAAATGTTGGTGTGTTGGGTAGTTAATTACTTTTCTTAAGGTGGATTGAGTGTTGTTTGGAGTAAGTTTTGGAAGTTATGCTGATGAAGACCTTTTGGAAAGAGGGGTTTGCGAAAAGGGTTTAGACTCAGATTAGGTTTAGGAAAGAATTGCTAGTTTTTGTCAATTGGGACTAGCATCCAGACACTTAAGGGGATAGCGTCTAAATGCTTGACCCTTGAAAAACTTACAAAATGTGAGTTTTTGCTAGCATCCGGATGCCTTGGTTACAACAGTGTAGAGAAAGTTTGTAATTCATTCCTTATGACTTGTCTAACCTTCTATTTCATTCTAAAACATTCTTAACATGTTTTTAAATAAGTTTCCTACATCAAAACATTTATAAAACTTCTTTTCTTCAAAGATTGAATTATGAATCTTCATAAAGACTTAGGTCTTAGTTGAAAAGTTAGGTTGTATGATGTAAGTAGCTATACTAATGACTTAGAATAGGGGTTGAGTTGTTTGCTTACATGGTTTATTAAGTTGTAGAACATTAGGAAACATGTTAAGCACTTTGTTAGAGTTAGATACGGGATACATGGATGTTTTGGTTGTACATGCTAGGATATAAATTTAACTGTACCAAACCAAACTCAAACTTTAACTAAATATGCTGCTTGTAGTAGGATTCAATCACCTACTAGTAGGGACTATTGGTCTTGATGAGGCACTTAGTGATCCTTGTGTGATGTTGTCCCGAGTGGAGTCTTACACTAAGATAACCTAGATAAATTTAGGATAGTAATTGATTATTTAGGTGTTAGGGAGAACCTAATACCAATACTTATATAATATTTATATTACTTAATTATAAAAGTCATGAGCAATCCTAAGTTTCAGGACATCTAAACTGTACTATTTATTATACTTAATAATTAAAGATTAAATCGGTTAGTTATTGCATTTACTATTGTTATGTACGTATGCATGTGGTGGTGCTTGTGTGTTCATACACATGTATATGGTATCTTGTATTGGGCATTAACTTACCCTTTAGGGGTTATTATTTTTTCAACTGCAAATTTAGGATATGATGATACAGTTGATTACTTAGTAGATAACATGAGTTATGATTACTCTTACTATGATGAGGAGGGAGATTACTATTATTTTGACAATGGAGCAACATATGTGTAGATTAGTTGCTAAGAGTGAATTTCTATAGACTTGATGTATATATTTCTTTATTATGAATTATTGTTATTGCAATATGGTGGTTGGAGTCACTTATGACTCCCTTAGTAAGTTTTATTTGTGTTCTTTCAATTGGAGTTGTAACACTTTTGATTATTTATTGTAAAGATTAGATCGAGTTTTATGTTCCTTGATTTATGTCCATCAATTATGTTTATTGAGGTATTTGAAGATAGAGTGGTTGATGTTGCACTCTTGTTTTAAATTTGGAGCAATTTAATTGTGAGTTGGTAATATTTACGAACTATATGATTTCTAAATAGGTTCCAAGATCCTTAATAGCCTTAGCATGTCTACCTTTAAGGTGGACACATGGCAAAGCCATAGCATCATGAGGTCTAAGGCGTTACATATGCTAAAGTTGTACCTAACCTTATAAAGAGGACCTAAGCTCACCCATAAATTACTTTAGCAATTAAACATTGCTTACTTCAATAAGAGAGAGGAACATTGCCATGTTCATGATGTAATCTCGGTAAGTCGTAACCTTAAATCTCTTTGAAATTCTAATTTTAGTAAAATAACAAAATATCAAGATTTAATCTATGTCACTATAGATTTGATCTCTTAAATACATATCAAGACCTGGATACTAACCTTACTTCATGACATAACTTAAGGTAACCACCCCATTCATAATCTAAAATTTTGAAGTGTAGAACCTATCGTCCAACTAGTAGTGCTCATACTAACCAAACGCCCCTACCAATTTTGTCAAGCAAAACGTTGAATCTTGGTATAGGATCTACTAATTGGTAGGCACTACCCTTACCAACTAGGCACTTATGATGGATTCACCTGCCAAAAGTTTTAGGAGTGGCATTGAATCTAAATTGGCTGTTAGAGATTCAACCATGCAAATGGTTAAGAATTTTGATTTATCAACCAATTGGTATATATTTGGCAAGTAGTGACTATATAACTAAATTTACCGTTTTTTCCAATTACAATTTTATCCTGTATTAGCATAATCACAACTTAAAGACTACTATGAGTACATTTTATGGTTCATTAAGAAATTACACAATTTGCTTGAGTCTTTACTCTCTATTTCATACTCTTATCAATCTGACAATTAAAGGTAAGTAATCATTTGATTAATTTTTACATAATGTCAAATTAATCAAATGCATTCTCTTCACTTTTAATGAGTCATATGTTTGAGTGAATTGTACAAGAACCTTAAGTTCCTTTAAAGCCTTACTTTCCTAATAAATTAGGAAGTTGATCACTTCCTTCCATTGAAGTACATTTGATGTTTTTAATGACTATCCTCTTAAGCATGCCGCTTTGGCTACCAAGTCTAAATCGAGTTGATGTGTATGCTAATTTAATGATTTTTCCATATTCTTCAAATATATTTATTAATTAACGTAATTGATTTTATAAAAAAATAGAAGGTGAAAATTGAAAAAGGAAAAGTAGAAAATATAAAAAGGAAAAAAGAGAAAAAGAAAAGAAAACACACTATTACAGTCATTGATGGCCACTTGAGGATAAGGGTAGTTGAAGACCATAATAAAAGGGGGCATGTAGCCTTCACAATATGGTCACCAGCTAATCCCTACTCTTAGGTGGCTAGTTTTGAACAATAAGGTTCTTAATTAATTTTGATGAGATAAAACTAAGTATTAAGAATTTAAACAAGTTTTTTTTTTTTCAATGGACAATTGGGAAATATTCACTTTACTTGTCAAAAATTATTTAGAACATATAATTGAAAGCTAAAGTTGGATTACGTGATTCTAAATTAAGTATATACAAAGTTAGTTTTGAAAAGACCTAAATTTGATCGATGAATCAAGTTCAGAACACTTTGGATTCATAAATTAACCTCAACTTGATTTTTGGTAGAAGAAGATTTGTAGCATGTACAAGGTCCCGAAGAAAGCCCTTATGTTAAGCAATCATGGAGATTTCAACATATGAATTTCTCAATCTTGTTTTTAAACTCAACAAAGTATTCTATGCATTCAAACGATCTCCAAAAGCATGGTGTGAAAGACTAAATAGTTTCTTGATAAATAATGGTTTTTTCAGAAACAAACTTAATACTATAATATTTATCATGAATTATAAGTCAAATATATTGATTGTTCAAATTACTTAAATGGCAATGTATTTATTACTACTAACATGAGTTTAGTTAATAAGTTTGCAAAGTGTATAGAGAAGGAAATTGAGATGATCATGATAAAGAACCTCAATTATTTTATAGGTCTTAAAGTGAAACAAACCAAAAATAGACTATTTATAAACTGAGCAAAGTATAAAAGATAGCTTTTGAAAAGGTTTAAAATGGACAATCATGAAGTTAAACCAAACTATATTAAAACTTGAAGAGGATGAAAGTACATTTTCCATATGTGAAAAATTATATAGAGGCATTATTATTAGTTTGCTCTATTTGATTATTCTAAACAAGATATTTATATTTGTTATATGTCTACATGCTTGATTTCAATATTGCCTTAAGAAATCTTACTAAATGTGGTAAAATGCATTTTCAAGTGTCTTACAATTACCAAGGAAATTGACTTATATTATCTTAAGTTTATTTCTTTTGATCTAATAGGATACTTAGATGTCGATATTATGTGCAAAGTTAAATGGAAATGGATAAGGAGGCACATGTTATTTCCTTGGCAATTTATTGGTTTCTCAGCATTCAAGAAAATAAAACTTTATAGTATTATTTACTACCAAGGCTAAATAAGTGGTAGTAGATAATTGCTATGCTCAAATTCTTTAGATGAAGTAAATTTTATATGATCATGATTTAAATTTTGAAAAAGTTTCTATTCGATATGATAACACTAATGTGATTAATATAACTAAGAATATAATCTAATACTAAAGGACTAAGCGTATTAATATATGACATTACTTTATAGTTGTTCACAGTTAAAACAATGATATATTCTTAGAGTTTATTGATATAAGTAATTGTATTGCTGGTATTTTTTCAAAACATATGGATGAGAATTGTTTTTACATTTTAGTAGAGAACAGGGAATGATTATGCAAAGCAAATACTAAGCTATAACAAACCAAGGAAGTAAGTTTCCTAAAATATCAATTTTTCAATGTACAAACCTGTTTATGACATGATATATAGTTCAAGAAAGTTGTATGAAGTGTTTCTTTACTTTGATTTAATGTTTGGTACTTAATTTTCCCCGATGCTTGTTCAATAGCCTATTTATTACTATTATTTGATTCTTATGTGCATATATTTGTGAATTCTTGCAAGTGATGCTTATATTGAGTTCTCATATGCTTAATTATCCTTTTGAAATGTGTTTGAGGTGTTAGTTTGGCATATACATGATTTGGTGCTAATTTTGATCTTTAAGACTCCCTTTATACTCATAATGTGTTGAGGTAGTTTTTGAGCAACTTGAGTAGAGATTTTGAGAATTAGTACTTGCGAAGTGTTGATTGTGCTTCTAAGTAACTTAAATATGCTTTTCGAACTTGCTTAGATTGTTGAATTGCAAAAACTATGATTTGGCACAAGTTTTTACTTGTTTGTGCTTGCTTTGGACTAAAATTGCTTTTAAAAGAGTTTGAGTTGCCATTTTCTCAAAATCTTTCTTTTGAAATTCCTTTTGAGAAAACTACACTTTTAGTCTTTGAACTTTGTCACTTTTTCTAGTTAAATGCTTAAACTTTTATTTTTTCTATTTCAATCCTCAAATTATCCAAAAGTTTGCAAAAAATTCTTCATTAGTGAATTGTTAGTTTTTTTTTTTTGTTAAGAAATCACTCTTTTACAAATTTTTAGAAAGTTTGAGAACTGAAATAGAAAAAATGAAAGTTCAAGAACTTAATTAGAAAATTGCCAAAGTTTGAGGATTAGAAGAAATTTCCCCTTTTTTTTTTCTTTTAAGATGTATATATTTATTTGTGTTTTAATTGAAAACTTATGCTTATATATATACATACATTTTTTTATGACATAATTTTTAATGGTATTTATAACATAAAAAAAATGCTAATTTTGTTCATTTTTATGATTTTAAGTCTTGAAATGGAGAAAAAAATAAAAATATAAAATCCTAAAACAAAAAGATAGGAAAAAATTTTTGGTCCTCTTAATGTACCTTTTCCATTTTGATTAACAAATACTTCAAGCAATTAATTATGGAGTTTGATATTCTTAATATAATTAAATCACATTTAATTTTATAGTTTGTTAAATTTACATATAACAATAGTTTTTTTTTTTTTTACCTTGCCAACTACATTATGTATTACAACAAATGTAGTAGAATTTGAATTAGGTCCATCTTTTTAGGAGACTAATATTAGCAAAGTAATTATATATATTATTTGATACTTGCTCTAATTATTAAATTATATAAACAATAGCAATCACAAATAGTTATCATATTTAATTTAATGATACTATGTAAGTTAGTTAGAATATCATTATATATTTGTAAATAGAAACATAGAAATAATGATTAGATAAATAATTTTTTTAATGATATTTTCTCTGACAACACAATTAATTATTTTGATCTATTAGGTTGTAACTTTTTTTTTTGTTAGAAAAATTAACATATGATGAAAAAGAAAATAAAAAAAATGAAATATTACACTTTTAGGCTTTGAACTTTTCCACTTATTCTAATTGAGTCTTTAAACTTTTATTTTTTCTATTTTAATTTTGAAACTTTCTAAAAGTTTATAAAAAAAGTCTTCTATTAACGGAAAAACTAACGGAGGACTTTTTGTAATCTTTTGGAAATTTTGGAGATTGAAATAAGAAAAATAAAACTTTAAGAACTCAATTAGAAAAGGTAATAAAGTTCGAAGAATAAAAGTGTAGTTTTCCCTTTTTTTTTTTTTTTGCTTGTTTTTGTTTGAGTTTAAAGCATTTCAAACCTACTTAAAGTATTATCCTTAATCAAATTGTTGTTGAAGCATGTTTTTCATGATTCAAATCTCATATATGCACCATTTAGTTGAATGATTGCTCTTATATAGGCATGGCTGTGTCTTTTATGCAAAATTGCTTGGCTTAATATGTAAATTGCTTGATTAACCTCGTAATAATCATATTTTCGTGTCTAAAGCATCTCAAGGTAGAGATCTCTTAAAAAATGAACCAAATTTCCCTTTTGCTAACTTTTGGGAGGTCTATGTTTGCAAAAACAAGTACTGTAAACTTTCTACAAATGGTTGGGAACATCTTTAAGGACTAAAAGAGGCCTTTGCAATTGGTTAGAGACTATGATTGTCATTTTGTTGAGGTCAAAGAGGAAGAAAAATTTAGTCTTTACTTTGTATTTGTTAAAAAAATCTGCTTTTTAATTTGATTAATTAAACTGTAGCTTTTTTTATTTTTAGAAAAAATAGATCTCATAATTTAGTTACTTTCCTTAAATTAAGCTTTAGATTTTTGAACAAATTTTGCTTAAAGATTGAATGTTTGATAGAAGGAGAGTACCGATTAAGAGGTAATTTTTTTTTTAATATTTTCCTCCTTAAAAGAGGGAATTGTTGTATTGTAAGCTTCCTATTCAATTTTGATGAGACAAAACTAAGTATCAAGAGTTTAAACAAACATTTTTCAACAAAATGACTTATAATTGAATATTCATTTTACTTTTGAAAATTGATCTTAGGACATGCAATTGAAAGTTGAAGTTAGATTAAGTGGTTTGTTTGGTTCTAAACTAAGTATTTTAGATATTTTATTTTGAAAACAACTAAATTTAATCAAGGAATCAAGTTTGAAACACTTTATTTTCATAAATCAAATTAATCTTGATTTCTATTTGAAAACGTTTAGAGTATGTACAAAGAGTCTAGATCACTATCATTTTTCTTAAGCATTTTCAAAGGTATTGGAATGATTTAGAGCATCAATAGAATGAGTCCAAATAATTTCATACCAAGAGTATGGAAACTTAAAGGTTCAAGGGAAAGTCTAAATCATACAAAAAGAGTTTAAGCATTTCCTTGAATAGAAGGTACAAAAGCTTAACCGATGCAAAAGAGTTTGAAGCATCTATGAAGGATTCAAACCTTTTATGAAAATGATGCCTATTACTATACAAACTACTTACAAGTTTGAAGGTGAAAATTACTAATTCTGAGAGGATATAAATACACATCTAAAGATAAATTGGAGGTAACGTCTTATGCTTAATTTGCAACCTATTAACTTGTATTTACATCCATTATTATACTTAACATTTTACTCATTATTTGCAATCTTTTAAATGAAAAATAGTGTAAAGTCAAGAGAAAGCATTCATTTTAAAGTAATACAATTGTGTTTATTTGAGTGAAGACTCTTATGTACTTTGCTTTAGAGCCTCTTGTTATTGTGAATTATGATTCATATATATATATAAGTAAGGTCCTCCATTAGAAGCTAATTATGCTATCATAGAGAGTAGGGGATAATCCAAATCTACATTAAATCAGGTTTGATTTTCTAAACCCTTCTCTTTTTTATTTTACAACACTTTACTTACTATGTTTATTGATTCATTCATTATTCATGAATTTTAGTTAAAATCAATAATTTGTAATAATTTACGAGATGGCCCAATTTACTCTTCTTAGATCTTAGATTAATATTTCAACGAACAATAACCACATTTTTCTAGAGTATGGTAACCTACTCATAGTGGTGGACAATCACCTACTAACCTAATGGAGTTGCATAACCCTAATTAGACCCATCAAACATGACTTGCTTTTGAAAGTGAGTTGCTGTAAGCCCCACAACTAACCATTCGAGGTTTCGATCAGTTAAAAGACTCGATCGAGCTTAAATTATAAGGTAAAGCTAGAAATAGTAGGAAACTAATCCCATAAGTTTAAATTTAAGAAGATAAGCAATAAAATAAAAGAATATAAAAATTTCAAATTTTAAGTAGATAACTCGTTATTTATTGAAAGTGCATAAAATGCATTTCGATAATTAATAAATTGCTCGAGATAAATTATATGTACACTAAAAATCATAAAATAACCTAAATAATATTTAGGAATATTTATTTGTATTGTAAGCTCTAAAACTAAGCCAAGTGACCGTATGATTGAACTTAGAACACAATATTTAGAACGATTGGCTAAATAATCCGATCAAACTCAAATTATAAACTATTGAGAGAAATATTAGTAAAAATGGCCCCTTAAATTTGAGTTTAAGAAAATAAGTAATAAAATAGGAGACTATAAAATTTTCAAATTTTAAGCATAATAAGTACTAATTATCGAAAAGGCGAAAAGTGTAATCTAATAACTAATAAATTACTAGAGATAGATTATATGTATACTAAAAATTTTAGAATGACCAAAATAATAATTAGGAATGTTCAGATGTACCCCGCATGTATTTACATGTAGATAAAAATACGCGAAATTATCTAAATTAGCAAAAAACTAAGTAAATAATTAAAGAAAATTATAAATTAATTATGGAAAAAACAGAAAAAAAAATCAAAAGAGGCTAGAATCATCCAAATCAGGTCATGGTAGGTCAAGACATGTAAAAGAAAAATCAACCAATTAAAATTAAACAATATAAAAGCCAAAAATCAAGAAAATTGTGCAAATTCTTGTCTAATTAATGCATAATAATTACAAAAATCGTCTATAAATAGGGGAGATTTTTCCACAACTCATTTGGACAGTTTAACATCAGGGAAAAATAGGAAAACTGAAAAAATCAGAAAACTGAAAAAATCGAGAGAAAATTCAGAAAAAAAAAGAAGAAAAAGAAACTATGCAAATTCGAGTAGTGAGAGAAACCCATACATCACCACCACCTGGGACAGAGCCACCATCACCACACCACTCTAGCCCCACTGTCTAGGCCGGCCGGCCGACAACCTTGGACTGGGTTTGGACGGCTAGAAAGCTTTGGACCAGTTAGTCTCTTAAATTTCTTGATTTTGAATAATTTTTTAAATTAGTTATTTTGCCCAGAAAATTATGAAATTTGTTATTCAGAGGTTTTATTGTATGTAGATTTAGGGAAAAATAGTGATTTAATTTAATTATGTCTGAAAACATAGGGTCCTTAACAAATTGTTTAAAACCGAGCATGATTAGAACGGTAAATAAATAGGCTTAGGAGTGTAGTTTGGAGCTCAATTGTTTTTTTTGTACGATGCTTATATGATATATAACAGTGCTATGAAGTCATTTTTTAAAAATTAATCTTTGAAAATTTTAAGTTAATTTTTAACCCTAAAATGATGGAAAAATTGGCTGATTTGAGATTAATTAGGTGATTAAGATGTTAATTACTAATTTAGATATTAATTAGATGTTTAAGGATATTAATCTCTGTTGTGGAACCCTAATCCTAGCCTTTAGAGTATTAAGTATGGTTAATTTAGGAAATTAGGTAATTAATATCAGAAATTAGTAATATGTGAAATCGTAAATTAATAAATCTAAAAAATTAGGGTTATTTAGATACTATTAGAGTAAAAATCAGAATAATATTAAATCTGAATTAAGATTGAATTTTAGGTAATTATATAAAAAAACTAAGATTTTCTTACATAGGGGATAAATCCGATACCCTAATTAGGACTAGCATATACCGAATAGCCTAGAATACTAAATTAAGACCCAATAGGATATTTGAATACTTGAGCTTAATGTGATTAATTTCATATTAGGATTCAAACATATTTAGGACTTAGAAATTGAACTAGAACCTAATTTAAAAAAAAAAATTGATGCAGAAACCGAACCCGAACCTAATCCTAAACCTAGAATAATTGTAAAAGACTTAAAACCTAGATAATTAGGTATATTAAACCCTAAATAAAACATAACAATAAGCGTTAGAGGAAAAAATGAACCTATAATCATTATATGAAAACTGAAACTACGTTTGTATTATAGAGATGATCGACAATGGCCTGAGCAAGTCGAACCTCGAGTGAGTGAGCGAGGAGTCAAGATAAGTTAGGATTAATACAATACTGTATTTTGGGAGGCTTGAGATTATGCTTGGTTGTGCTTGTTAGATGGATGGATGTGTGCATGTGCTTAATTATGGGTGATGCTATGATTCTGTTTGTTACTCTGACATGTATTGTATGATTTGTATGATTTGTATGAAATGATTGATCACCCTAAACTGAACTTAATCAAATATAGGACTAGTAATCATAATCGGATATGCATGGCAACCCGTTAGGGGAACTTAAGACTCTCCGGTCAAATACCGACCCCTTCGAAAGGGATAGCGCAAGATTGCAATTAGTCCCTTCTTCATCCTTAGCTGAACTAAGTGATAGGAGAGGAGGTTGCGGCGAGGGTGAAGTCAGTGGTTCGAAGGTAGTCGCGGGAAGAGTAAGGTCTCCATTGCACAAGCCTAGGTTTGGTCGTAAGTTGTTGCATTAATAGTAACTCCTCAACTCGGATTAGAGCGAGCGCAATTTCTCTAATCTCACGACGGGCCGGACAACGTCGTACGATGACATTTGCTTGCATATGCATTGCACCTAATAAGTTGATTAAAAACCCTATTGTGTTTGTGGTATAGTTTTAAGTCCTCTACCTAATTTACTGAGCTGTAGTTGCTCACATCCCTATAGACATCGGGCAGGCACTGGCTAAGAAGCGGTAGATAACTACTTTGAAGCTAGCAACTACTGGATCCTAGGGAGTGAGGAAAAACATTGAAGAATCAACACATATGTTATTACGTTTCATTTCTAACTAATGTAATAACTAAATTATAGTAAATATATATAAATTTCCTCACCTTCTTAGGTAAATAATTTATTTAAATTACAAACTTTTTACTTCAAAGCAGGTTAGTCGTGGACGCCTTGTATAAATTAAGTCTAAGATAGCGGTTGTAAGGCCAATTTCTATCTTAAGATGGTTTACACGGTGGGACTGTTACGACTTTACCATTTTGGGGCATGACAGTTGCAACGCACTAGGAAAAAAAAGTGGCTATTATAGGTCATCAAATGATAAGAGGTGGCTAGTAGATATGTTGAGAGGGTCATATAACCCCCTTTGATTGTCAACTAACCTCTATCGTTGGGTTGTTGTGAATGACCATGAAATTAATTTTTCTTTCTTTCTTTCCTTTTTCTAATTTTTTTTCTTTTTTGTTTTTTTCTACTTTTTAATTTATATTTTATATAAATTATTTTGATCAATTGAATATATTTAAAGAAATAAATAAATAGTCATATAATATTTTACATTAGCTTAGTTATGCTAAAAAAAAAAGTGGAAAAAAGTGGGGCTACTTATTTTAGGAGGCAAATCTTGACCTTTTTTCTTTTTTCCAAAATGTTAGCTATTGAATATTTTGGGAATTCATGTAATTTATAAATTTTCTTACAAGTGATTTGTAATAACTATTTATAGATAGAAAATTTTGGATATGAGTCTTTTAAGTCTACGTTAGCTTAATTTTGCATTGAACCGATTTGTTTAAACCTAAGCATAAAGTGATGTCTCTGTGACCAATCTAAATAATCACTTACTCGACTAATATGAGGAATCATCGGATAAGGGTTAGATCCTACCTAGTTCCTAATTTCGACTTAGATTGGACATAACAAACGCACATTAGTAGATAAAGCTCTAAGACTTGATCAATAATAAAATCCTTGTGTCTCAAGGATACAATAGTTAGCATAATCTCCATTCTCTAAGCTTAGTGGACAACATAACACACTAGACGTATTCCTAAATTCTCGCTAGCTCTTTAGATAAATCTCACTAATGATAATAAACTACCTTTATAGACTTTGACAACTAAGCACTTAAGCTCTCATACACTTTCTCTCCCTCTCATACACTTCCTCTCACTCTCAAGCAACTATTGATTGAATTATAGAAATGATGATGTCAAATAATATCTCCATATCTTTTAATATGTCTTATTTTATAAGTCTTATTATAGCTATTCTTGAGTTTAATCTAAAGGATCCATCGATGATACGATAAAAAAAAATATTATAACATACTAGAAGTGAATACGACACCTTTTATAGGATAAAGAACAACAAATCGTACAAGCAATATATACCAATTAACAAATTAAAAGAGGGGAAAAAAAAAATTAACAGACAATGTTTTATCGAGAGAAAAGAAAAAAAGAAAATGGAAAACAAACGATGTTGCACCTGCCAACGAACACGGTCAATGCAGACACTCTCCATGCTCTTTGCAGAACTGTCCCCTTTATTTAATTTCGTCCTATTGCTAATGACAAGACAGTCATATCCAATTACAAATATCAATATTATTGAAGAGGCATTATTTTGGTCTTTTTCATGCTTTCTAATATTCTTATACGTTATTTTATTATATAATCCTTCTCTTATAATATTGTAAAATATTAATAAACCTCATACCATTAATAATTTAATATATCTTTTGACTATTTTAATTTTGTGCAAAGCGAGTATTAATATTTTATTCATTTTCTCACTTTTTCAAGTAATATTAATATAAGTTTATATAAGTGGCATATATATTATGTAGATATCAGGCGTACATTAATAGCTAATAGCTAAAAAATGAGTATAATTGTTACTGTTTCTTATTAAACATTTATTTTTCTCTAAATCTATGCTATTATACTAATGGTAGTAACAACTGAATATTATCACAAAACTACAGGATCTCTGTGATGATAATTCTTTCCGGGATAAAAGGAGAAAAAAAAATAATGGTACAATTTTAGGAAATTTATTGAGGCATGTCGCTAAATAAAAAATCAAACATATTACCAATTTTTATCTATAACGAGTGATTTCATCGGTTTTCTGATTTCACCTCACAACTTTACGTTTCGAAAAAACCTCCACATAAGAAGGAAGCAAAATGGTAACTTGGACTATTAAACCCATTATTTCAAAACTTAAACCATTACATTTAACGACGTACAAGTAAGCTTTTACTCAGAAATGATTCATTTACTATATTTTCTAAAAGAACTTCAGCTTAAATGAGTACTCTTTATTTAATATATTTATATTTATAACCTATGAGTCGGTATTTTAAACTTAATTTTTAATCAGAGTAGAGTTAAAATTTTTAATTTATTTAAAAATGAATCAAATTAGTTCGATAACTTAATATATTAATTAAAATAATTAAATATCGCCGGTATAATTAGAAAATAAAAAAGTGTAAAAATTAAATAAAATAAACAAGACAACAAGTCATGCCCGGACCCACTGTGTCATCTTCTGCAAAACTACACTAGTCAGCTTCTGCAAAACTACACCACACACTTCGTAACATGCATTGCATCATCACCCGGTCTATATATTCCACCTGATCTTCCTCGCACCATCACCTTTGCAACACAATTCCTCAACATAGTACAGCTCCAAATTACACACAGATACTTCATCTTCGACTTCTTGTTGTGTTTTTTTTGTTTTTTTTGTTATAAGAAAATGGAGGGTAAGGAAGAGGATGTTAAGCTTGGAGCAAACAAGTTCCCAGAGAAACAACCTATTGGAACATCAGCACAAACAGTCAAGGACTACAAGGAACCACCACCAGCACCATTATTTGAGCCAGGAGAGCTTTGTTCATGGTCTTTCTACAGAGCTGGGATAGCTGAGTTTGTGGCTACTTTCTTGTTCTTATATATCACCATTTTGACTGTTATGGGTGTTTCCAACTCTCCTACTAAGTGTACCACTGTGGGTATTCAAGGAATTGCTTGGGCTTTTGGTGGCATGATCTTTGCTCTTGTTTACTGCACTGCTGGTATCTCAGGTATGAAGTTAAGAAAAATGTCGACTTTGTCCTTGGGTTCGTTTAAAGTATCAACTTTGCTGTTGTGTTGGTTAGGATTTTATGATATGTTATGATTTTTTTCTTAATTAATTTGTCAAGTAGAATTGTTGAAGGAAAGAACCGTAAGAAAAATTGAGAACTTCGGCGTTTAGTTAGAGAAAGGTTTTAGTTTTTTTTTTTTATTTACTATATATAGTCTATCTTATAATTTTCGTGGAAGGATTTGAACTATCTGTCCCCAGTTTCTCAAGACAAAGGTTGGACAATGAAGTTTTAAGACAGAAAAAAGTTTCTAGTGTAAAAAATTTTATTTTAGCTATCTTAATCCAGATTTTGATGGGTTAAAAATGTGAAAGTTCGAACCCCGAACCCAAGGACGGGTCTTCAGACCCGCCGGTCCACTAGTTGGATCTGACCATTCATGGTGTGGGTCCGTTCTGGCCCAGCCTGTGGTAAGTTCTACCCAAGGTGTTGGTTAAGTGTTTGTGGCCTGTGCATTAACATGCAAATTGTAAGGTTAGCTAGCTCAATGCCCACTAAATCCTCGTCGGCACTTAGGTATGTAAAGGAGTTGAGTTGGTATGGCACTGTGTTGAACTTGAGCAGTTCGACTGGATAAAACAAAAAGCTTAAGCTTTATCAAATTTAGAATTTTGAGATTAAGTTCGACTTATAGATATACTCGATAAGCTAAGATATATTTTCCTTAACTAAAATAATATTCATTGCCAAACATTACTTACACTTAGCTTGAGTCAAGCTTAATTCATCTAATGAGCTCCTCCAACCAAATTTCATGACACTCAAGGTCAAGTTGACTGCAGTGGAATCTAATAGAGTAAATATTGGGCTAAACTCAAGTAGCTTGCTAATAAGTTTGGTTGATGTGCTTTAGTCAAAAAAAGCTTGGTTAATGTGCATGGTTTATGTAACTAGTCTACATTTATCTTTAATATTTAATGTTAAATTCTTTTTAACATTATCAATAGGTTTTGTTTCAATGACCACTGGTGGATTTGTTGCAACAGGTGGACACATTAACCCAGCAGTGACATTCGGTTTGTTCTTGGCAAGGAAATTGTCACTTACAAGGGCAATCTTCTACATGGTTATGCAATGTCTTGGTGCTATATGTGGCGCTGGTGTTGTCAAGGGTTTTGAAGGTAATGCTAGGTATGAGATGTTGGGTGGTGGAGCAAACTCAGTGAACCATGGCTACACCAAGGGTGATGGACTTGGTGCTGAGATAATCGGTACTTTTGTTCTTGTTTACACCGTCTTCTCTGCCACTGATGCCAAGAGAAATGCCAGAGATTCTCATGTTCCTGTATGTCACTTTTCTTCTACACTTTGGTGCCTCGACATATATCTTTGTATGGGTTACATGCATTTAGTTATGTGCGTGGCCTTCTGTATCTTGTTTATTGCTGTTGCTTAGGTTGCATATAGATAAGATGTTGCACTTGTAGACTTTGCTGCCCCCTGTTTGATGATTTTCATAACGCGTATTCATGATTTAAGTGTAAGCTTTTCTTCATGGATGTGGTGTATGGTTTATCAGACCTTTTTGGCTTCTAATTGTGGTTCAGCTTAGCTACCTAGTTGTCTAAGAAATTATGGAAAGCGGGTAATCACTATTCAGAATAATCTTTGCTTTGTTGCGACTACTCTTTAATGCTATATGGTTCTATTCTTGTAAGAATATCGAAGCAACATGAAATGAGTGGGAGAGAAGGTGCCTGTCTTCTGTTAATTCTAGATTTGTTAAAGCAATTGGAATGTTGCAGTTACAATCTTGCTGGATTCTGGTTACTTGTGATGCATTGCATGCTATATTGTACTTAACCTATCCCTCTTTGAGCATTTGATGGAGAATATTTGCTTTGAATTCCGAATGGAAACCTTTTGTTCCCTTATGCCCCCGAATCCTGTTAATTCTTGGCTGGATTTTTCACCATGTACCAAATTTAGCTCAAGATTCGATTTCACTTAGGAACAATATTGCATTACTCAACAGAAGAACAGATAAAATTTTTACATAATTATCGATCTCCAATTTGATATCTAAACAGCATCATTTTCTAATTGACATGAAAACTAATTTTTGCCTCTTGTCTTTAAACTTGCCAGATTTTGGCTCCTCTCCCCATTGGCTTTGCAGTGTTCTTGGTTCACTTGGCCACCATCCCTATCACAGGAACTGGAATTAACCCTGCTCGGAGTCTTGGTGCTGCCATCATCTTCAATAAAGACCATGCTTGGGATGATCAGGTTGGTTTCTAAAATCCTTGTTCCCGCAGCCTCTTCCATTATTATTCTTATATAATGATGCTGACTGGATGTTGTTGAATATGATTTTTAGTGGATCTTCTGGGTCGGACCATTCATTGGCGCTGCGCTTGCTGCATTGTACCACCAAATAGTCATCAGGGCCGTTCCTTTCAAGTCCAGGGCTTGAGTACCTTAGAATGTTTTTGTAACGGAAAACCCCTCTGTGTTTTGTTATTTGCTTTCCATTTTTTATTGCTGTATTTGGCTACGAACATGTTATGTAAATTATGTAGTCGTGATGCTGCACTACGATTGAGGATTGAGATGAATTTTTGAATGGACTATTATTTAAATTTATTGGAGTCTTTCATCTCTCTGTCAATTTCCTGTCAACAGCACTTCAAAAAAGTTATTTTTGTCTCTTGATACTAAATGCAATATTTGGGATATCTTAAATACTCAAAGGCCAAAACCGTTCCCTACTGGTTTCAGAATTAGCCTCTTCATGGGCTGATCCGAATCTTTTCAGCTAAAGCAAATTTTTAGATCTATCCTCTTAATGTTTTAATGGTAAACATTTGAAATGCTATATTCACATTTGGAGTCAAAACATAAACTTAATGCAATGGGACTACTGCTGGCTTCTTATTGGCAGTGTAATCGAGTCAATACGAGATAATGAAGAATTAAGAATGAGTTCAACTAGAAAATTTAAAGCTTAAGTTTAAATATAAGTGGCACATGATAGGTTCAAGCTTAGCTCCATCAAAATCATTAATGTTTTGCCTATTTTTAAAAATTAAGTTTTATTAGTCTTGAAAGCTTATATGGTTGATTTTTTTTTTTTTTTTTTTGAAGAGCTTCAAATTTAGGATGTCATAGACCATTGTATGTCCCTAACCTCTAATGTCATGTTAGGCTCTGCAATCCACTACCAAAGTCTCCAAATACAAATAAATATTATCAATTGTATGTCCCAAACCTCCAATGTCATGTTAGTCTCTACAATCCCACTACTAAAGTCTCTAAATACAAATAAATATCATCCACGAAATACATTTATAAATGAAAACTCCCAATACAATACTTAAAATGCCTCAATAAATGCTCCATAAAAATAACAATAAAAGTAAAAAAAGCTCTCTTGACCCTCTCAACTAAAACTAATAGAAAAGTAAATTAATAACATAGTTCTAATAAATCATTACTACATAAAAAACAAATCTTGAGATCAATCTCTTTCTAGTCCTTCTTACTCTCCATAAAACCGTTGATCCTCGTTATAGTAATAATAATCTGTAGAACCACCGTCTTGATAATAATAACCATCTCTCCAATCCTCATAACCAAGATATTCCTTGGAATCATCACACTAATCTACAATCAGGGATCATTGGTCCCTAGATATTTGCCACGATGGGCTTTTAGGACAAGCTAAGCGCAAGCAATATGACAATTACTAGTATTTGAATAATTATTTAGTCCATTTCAATTTCTAGTCTATCAAACACATACAACAAACATAGGTCATGAACTTGGAAGGTTTGCATTAAACTACTCGTTACTGTCTTTGAAAAAGTAATCTAATAAGAAAAGAACAACTCATCTTAGTAATGCTATAAAGCTCCCTATAGGTTCACTAAGTTGCTATAACAAGGTTTCCGAGTCGAAAACTTAAAGGAATAGCGTCTATAGGAAGTACTATTAGGAGTATGGCCATGATTCTTAGTTGTGTTTCTCTTTTAAATCCTAATAACATAATCATGAGCAAGATAACGATTGTGATTCTTGGTTGTAATATGATAGGTGTGACATGAACATAGGTAATTTTAACACAAGTTTTATAAAATGAAAGTTCTGAAAACAATGTTGACCCTTAACCGATTAGTATGCTAAATCATTCACAACAACAATGCTAGTGACTATTCACTAAGTTATCCTCATATCGCATTTCTAAATAAAGCTTCTCAAAGTCCTCAATGGTTTCTTCTTTTGGTTTCTATATAAGTATAGGCAAAGGTGGTAATTGGCATTAACAAATTGATAAGCTACACTAAGAGCAAACAAGATTGGCCGTATCGGGGGTGGGTCTAAGCTTATAGAAAGATTGAAAACAAAGATGGAAAAAGTACATGAAATAGGGAATGAATAAGCAAACCATGGTTAGCTTTAGAGATATTACATGTGAAGGGACTACAAGGATTCACAAATCAAACTTAATATGACATAGAGCTAGATTGGGGAGAGTAATTGCCCCCTAATCTTACTTAAGGGTTAGGATAAGAGTTGAAGAGAATGCTTATAGAAAAAGACAATGAAGTATATTTGATATTAAGGATATGTTGAGGCTACAATTACAAAGGTATTTATACTTAAAATGGAAAAGAAAAAAAAGGTTATTATCTAAAAGAGGCAATGTATGAGGAATAATAAATGGTACAAATGAAAAATCAAAGAAATTGGTAATTAGTGTAATAGATCCTTTTACATAGTGCTAGATATGTGGCATTTAGTCGTTGGGGCGCTTTTGGTAGAAACAGTTAAAGTTGTGTGGTCAAGTTAAAAGTTGCCGAGTAAAGGTGACGAGTAGACTTAAAGGTGCATCTGAGGAGACATTGGCTTGGAAGTGTTTGGGGTTCTTAACATAAGTATTGTTGAGCTAGTAGTAGGTACAAGCAAAATGGAGTAGATGGTAGGACTAGTCGAGCAATAAGGGGAATATGAATTAGGTCAGTACACAATGGTTAATAGAACCGAAACAACTTAGCTTATTAAGTGAAGTTGTTTGGCAGTAAAGATTAACTTGGCCTTAAATGGAGTTAGCTAGAAAAGTGGAATTCATTTCATTAGTTCTTCAAGACTTCGAGTGTGGGCTCGAGTTAAGGGTCTAGTTGTCTAATTCTCATCATCCCCTTTGGGTTGATTTAGATTTGGATCAAATTTGATTAGTCATTGCTTTGTTTTCTTTTAGGTCAGTAAAGGTTGAGGTTAGTAATATTGTAAGTGTTAGAAACTCTATAATCTTTTGGTAATTTCAATCAATAAGCATTGTCATTGATCTTCTAGGATACTCTTGAGGGACCTTTGGTTTGGGTGAACAATTTACTCCTTCTCTTGTTCGGAAACCTCTTCTTACTTAAGTATAGCCATACTAAATCACTATGCTGAGATTATACTAGTTTCCTTCCTTTACTCTTCTCTCTCAATTTCTAAGCAACTTGATCAATCTATTGTACAACCTTCTAGTAGATTTGTTGAATGGATTGCACTTAGGCTCTTGCATTTAGGTCTTCTTAATCGAGCATGGGTTGTTAGAGTGTGATCGAGGGGTAGCTTTAGGTTAAGGTCATAGATGACTTCAAAGGGTGTTTGTTTAGTGGTGTTATGTGTTGTATAGTTGGAAGCAACTTCCACCATAAGCAAATGAACATCCCAATTAGTTAAGTTCTTCCTCATTGTAGCTCAGAGCAGTGATCCTAAAGTGCAGTTGACTACCTCTGTTTAACCATCGGTTTAGGGATGACAAGAAGCACTGAAGAGTAGTTTAGTCCCTATACAACACCAAAGAGTTCTCCAAAAATGGTTTAGAAACTTTGGATCATCCAACACTAAAGTCTTCCGTATTTTATGCAAATGAACAATTTCTTAAAAAAAGAGAAAAGCGATAGTCGAAAAATCATTAGTTTTTTAGTAGGCCATAAAGTGTACCATTTTGCTGAATCTATTTACGAAGACTGTTATTGTATCCTTGCCTCAAGTAGTTCGTGGCAACTTGAGAACAAAATCTATGCTCAACTCAAACCAATACTTGGTTGAGATAGGTAAAGGCATTGCTTTCCCTTGCTCAGCTTAGCAATTAGCCTTTTTACACATATTGTAAGCCTCAATAATTTGATGCACATCTTGTCTTCTCTCTAAAATGTCTAGAGAGTCCTCCATCACGAGCTTCCTTCACTAACAACTTTAGTACGAAACTAGCTAACACACATAGCTTGCCATTTTAGAATAGATAACCATCTTCTACATGATATTTATCCACTATTCTCCCTTCTCCTCAACATCTATAAATAAGATTAAAATGAGAATCATGTTGATATTATTCTTTAATGTTTACAAACCCCAATAGTTTGGTCTACAACTTAGTAATACTAATAGGTCTTCTTGACAAAGCATCGACAACTATATTACTCTTGCCTTCCTTATATTTAATGACGAAATTAAATCCTTCTAGAAATTTAGTCCATTGAGCTTATCTCTTTGATAGCTTTGATCGGCTCCTCAAATATCTTAAGGAATTATGATTAATGTATATGAAAAATTCCTTTGGCAAAAATAGTGTTGTTAGACATAAAGAGTACAGACCAATGAGAAGAATTCTTTGTTATACACAGAGCAGTTTAGTTGTGCTCCTTTGAGCTTTTGACTATGATAGGCAATACGTCGGCCTTCTTACATCAGCATAGCTCCAATGTCGACACCTGATGCTTCACATTTAAGCTCAAACACTTTCTCAAAGTTTCGTAGAGCTAAGACTAGGGCAAAGGTCAATCTTTCTTATACCTCGATAAAGCTACTCTCTTCTTTATCTCCCCATTCAAACTCCATGTTCTTCTTCATTAGCTTGGAAAGGAGTGCAACTATTGAACTAAAGCCTTGAATAAAACAATGGTGAAAGGAAGTCAATCTATGGAAACTCTTCACCTCGGCATAAGATGATTGGATCGGCCACTCAACAATGGCTTGAATTTTCTCTTCATCGACCTTCAAGCCTCCCTTACTAACTACATACCCTAGGAAGATTGCCTCTTCCTAGCAAAAATAGTACTCCAAATTTCCAAACAATTTATCTACTCGAAGGACATTAAAAATAGCTCAATTGTCACAGTATACAAGATATTGTCAAAGTAGACCACTATTAACTTCCTAATTAGATTTCTTAAGATATGATTCATCAATCTTAGAATAGTGCTTCGAGTATTTGATAGTCCAAATGACATTACCATTTACTCGTACAAACCATGTATAATCTTGAAAGTAGTCTCCCACTCATCACCTTACCTCATACAAATCTAGTGGTAACCTGACTTCAGGTTAATCTTGCTAAGCACTTTATCATTACTTAGTTTATCTAACATATCATCTAACCTTGGAATGAAGTACCTACATTTGGTTGTGATCTTATTCATGACTCTATTATCTACAAACATTCGCTAAGTATCATCCTTCTTTAACATAAGTAATGCAAGCATAGTGTAAGGGCTAAAACTTTCTCTTACATATCCCTTTTCTAGCAGCTCGTCACTTACCTCGAAAGTTCAACAACTTACTCTAGGCTCATCTGATAAGCTAGTTTGTTTGGTAGAACAACACTCGGTATTAGCTCAATGTAGTGTTTAATGCCTTGCAAAAGGGGTAATTGTTCGGGCAACTACTCGAGAAAGAGGTCTACATACTCATCTAATGGCTCTTTAATCTTTCGGGGTGTCACAACTTGATTCTTCAACTCTAAAAGTCGCCTAATCAATAGAAAGGTTGGCATGTTACCCTTAATAGCTACTTGGAGCTTAGTATGACTTAGAATCAAGGCCTTCTTTAATCCTCGAGCTAGTTTAGCTTGCAATTTGCTAACTTAGCTTTGTGTCATGAGTTCAAAGTAATCTTCCTTCCATTTTCTCAAACATATATGTATTTTTTAAATCATCATGAATAACCCTCTAATAAAAAAGGCAAGGTCGGCCTAATAGCACATGGGAGGCAAACATGGGTAGTACATCACAAGATTTCATCAGAATAGTTTCAATTAGAGATCGGTAGGAATACTTACTGAGAGACGTATGGTGCTCTTTTCTCAATTAGCTAATATAGTTTATAAGGCCTTAGATTTTAAGTGGTTGAAAAATTGAGCTTTCAAACTAAGTCTACAAACACTACATTAATATAACTTCTACTATCTATTGTAAGCATATATACTTGCTCATTCACCTTGTATGTAATGTGAAACAAGTCTTATCTCTACTCCTCTTTGATAGAGAGTTCAATACTTATCGCATGTCGAACAACCAAAATCAACTTGTCCAAATCCTGGGCAAACACATCTTCCTTAACCAATTCATCATTAACCTCAACCTCTTCCTCTAACTCCCTTTTATCCTTAAGTTTCTCATCCATGCTATCTACTTTAATCTTGAGAGTATCACCCTTAATGATCATAATTTTTCTATTTGGACATTAGACGCCCATGTACCCAAATCTTTAGCACTCAAAACACTTGATCTGGCTCTTTCCTCCCAAATCCTTATCCCTTCTCATAAGTTCTCTTTGGTGACTCATGGGCGACAGGGTGACTCTTTAGTTTAGTTACTGCTTCAGCTCTTCTACTAAGATCAAAGGTTTGGGAGCTTGGTTGCTGCTCTAAACAGGTTGGTGAGATAGGCTAGAGCTTGCTAGAAGTTAGCTCAGCTTGTTCCTACTTTGTCTCTCTACTTGCCGGGCTCATCTAAAGTGGAAGAATGTTATAAATTCATTATGTCTTGAATATCACATCTTAATCCTATAAGGAATTTGGAAACTATTCGAACTAAAGGTTCATCTACCTTACATCGGATTATAAGCATTTGAAATTCTCGAACATACTCATCAACAGTTTAGGTACCTTATCTCAACTCTTGAGATTAAGCAAAAGTATACTGCAAATAAGTAACAAACATAAATCTATTTCAAAGGATTCTTTTCATCTCAAGTTAGGTTCTAACCTCTTTATATCCTTCTCTCCTTCTTATAGCCTAGAAATCCCCCCACCAAATGATAGTGTATATTGAGAATTCTACAGCAATAGCTCTTATTTTTTCTCAATCCTCATACTAGTAATAGTTAAAGAATCGTTCTACTTTCTCTTCCCTGTCAAGATAGTCATTGGCATTTCTAAAACAATTGAAGCTTAGGATTTAAAGCTTCATAAGATCAGTAGCTCAGTATACTCTAGCTTGTTCTTCTATTTCAACTTACTCTTCTTCATCATCCTCTTCATCTACTTCACCTATATCAATCCTTCTTCGCACATGTTCTCTTACTCTTTCACCTCGATTTTATTGAGTTGGGATTTGTTCTCTTATAGGTTAGACAATTCGAAGAGTGTTTTGAGCAACATTAGTAAGTCAAAAGGCTAATACATGAATATCTTTGGTTAGATCGGCTATCAAGTTGGCTATTTCTCCTACTCTTCTTCTTTGTCCTCTTCATTTAGTTCACTCAAATCAATCCTTCTCCACACATGTTCTCCCACTCTTTTACCTTAATTTTGTTGAGGTGAGATCTATTCTCTTATGGGCTAAGTAACTTTATGAGTGTTTTAAATAACATTAGTAGGCTAAAAGGCTAGTGCATGAATAGCTCTAGTTAGGTCAGCTATCAAGTTGGCTATTTCATCAAATCACTCATCAATTCTTCTAGGAGTATTTTGGGATTGTCAACCCTTGTGGACAACGTCACTATTATCATCTACAATACCAGCGTTCACACTTAAATCAGCCATCTTTTACTCAACCTCATGTTTACATGAACAAACAATATTAGGGCTTCTTACATAACAATACACACTTATGGTTCCTAAACACCTAACTTATTACTTTACGATAAACATACAATTATTACTTTCCCTGCTTTTACAGCTCAAAATAGAGTAAAATAGGGTATACAAAGTAGCAAACCACTATGCGTTCTACTAACTCAAACACTCACAGTTAACTCTAGCATAACCACCACATACTCTACTACTACTAATACTACATACTATACAGTAATAATCATTGCTGAGTATCAACTTACCTACTATGAACCTTAACTTTGATACTAAGGTAATAGGCCATACCAAGAGCAAACAAGGTTGACTGTATCTGGGATAGGTCTAAGCTTACAGATAGCTTGAAAACGAGGATGGAAAATTGTACAAAATAGGGAATGAACAAGCAAACTACTGTTAGCTTTAAGGATATTACACACCAAGGAATTACCGAGGACTCGCAAAGCAAACTAGATATTACACATGAACTAGCTTAGTGAGGGTACCCTCTACCTAGCCTTACTTAAGAGAGATAACAATAAAGGGAATGCTTACAGAAAGAGACAATAAAGTATATTCAATATTAGGGATATGTTATAGCTACATTGACGAGGGTATTTATATTTGAAAAATTAGGGCATCTTACTTAAAATGAAAAAGAAAATAAAGGTTATTATTTAAAAAAGGTAATGTACAAGGAATAATAAAGAGTACAAATGAAAAATCAAAGAAATTGGTAATTGGTGCAACAGATCCTTTCACATAGTGCTAGACATGTAGCATTTAGTCGTTAGTGCGCCTATGGTAGAAATAGACAAAGTTGTATTGCTAGGTTGGAAGTTGCCAAGTCAAGGTGTTGAGCAAACTTGGGGTTCATCCAAGTTGACTTTGGCTTGGAAGTATTCAGGGGTTCTTAGCATAAGTATTTTTGAGCTAGTGGTTAGAATAGGTAGAACAAATGGTAGGATTGGCTAAGCAGTCAGGGGAATATGAATCAAGTTAGCACATGATGATTAATAGAATTGAAAAAGCTTGAGTCGGCAGGTGAAATTGTTCGGCAATGAGGATAAGCTTAGCCTTGGTTGAAGTTAGTTGGAAAGATAGAATTCACTTCGTTAGTCTTTTAAGATCTCAAGCATGGGCTCGGGTTAAGGGTCTAGTTTTTTTATTCCTATCATCAACTACATCTTATGTCTCCAAAAAACTCTACTAAATCTTCATCCTTAGTTGCCCCCCCATGACAAGTTTGGATAGTTTCTCCTACCTAGGTTATATGTATTAGAATAGGGGTTCTAGTTCCTTATCTTTGATTAAAATTTCCCATCGCGTTAATCTACTTAACCTAAATCTCTTTTGATGGAGTAAAGGGGTTCCTAACTTGACAATTCATGTTGACATGTGCTATTCCTTTGCATATGCTACAGTTCTCGCAAGGTTGCTTACAAGAACTAAAGCTACTAGCTTGGTTAGTATTTTCTAACTTAGTAAGCTAGGAGACAAGTGAAGCAACTTGTTCTCTAAGTCAAAAAACTACTTCATCTTTTTCATGTATACTCATCATCTTTCTTGGTTGTATTCTCTTAGAATGACAACCATGTGTATGAGCTAACATTTGCTCAAACATCTCGCAAGCTTCTTTTGTGCTCTTGTTCATTATAGTGCCTCCAATGGTGGCATCAACCATCATTCTTATTAATATCCCAAATCATTGTGGAAAGTACTCATTATGCTCCATATGGGTAGACTATGATGGGGGATTTTCCCCAACAACTCGTTATTTCTCTCTAATTTTCTAACAAAGATTTCCCATCAATATTAATCATAATAATATCATTTCTCATTTTTGCACTCTTACCCGATGGGAAAAGAGTATGACAAGAACCTCTGAACAAGTTGTTCCCATGTAGTAATGGAGTTAGGTGGTTGGGAATTTAGGTAGCTTCTTACCTTTTCTCTTAATGAAATTGGGAATAACCTTAGGCAACTAGCATCGTTGGATACCCCATTTGTTTTTGTGGTAGCACATAATTGAAAAAAATTTTGAATGTATTCATGAGGGTCTTCATATGGTGATCCACCAAAATGATTATGTTACACCATCTAGATTAGAGCTAGCCTTAGTTCTAAATTGTTTACGTGAATGGTTGGCTAAGTGATTGTAACTTTGTTCAAATTTGTGACACAATATTCTAATAGGGCTTGATTATCATCAATTCCATTTCAATGAGCTCTATTCCCATTGTTTTCATTCTCATTAATTCTATTTCCATTTCCTCTATTAAAAGGTCCTTGCTAAATTTCCATATCTCTCAAGTGTTCTCTTCTCCTTTCTCTTATCTTACGATGGAATATTCAACTATCTCAACGTCAAATTCCTCAAGTACTTATATGACTCCCCTTTGCATATAAACAAATAAACCCTAGATCTACTCCTTCCTAATTCCAACTAAATTGCCAAAACTATAACCTATAGACAATGCAATAAATAGATCCAGCATGATCCTAATTAGATATCAAATTGACTAGGAATAAGTTCAGCAATTAACAATAAATGTCAATAGTACAATTTAGAACTTTATACACCAAATAGCTCAAAATATCCAAAATTAGGTAATAACAGCTCTAACCAATAAGAAAGCAAATAAAGATTGAAAGTTTAATAACTAAAACTACTCAAAATCAATAGAAATTAAACTAAGGTATCAACTATAACCAACAACTACAACTACAAATACAAACTATAGCTACACTAATGGCTAAGTTTAGAGTCTAGTGTTTATCTGATATTAGCCCAATTGCCTTCTGCTTAGCAACAACACCAAAAACTGGTAGGTACAATACGTATATTGGTAAATTTAACACAAACGTCATAAAATGAATGCTTTGAAGACAGTATCAACCCTTAATTGACTAGTGTGTTAGAATATCTATAGTAATAATACTAATGGGTATTTACCAGGTCATTTCCATAAAGAGAAGGGTTGTTTGGGTACTATATTGTAACCTGCTACAACATTTCACCAACTACATCATGCACATTATCATAAAGCCTACACAATCAAGCTTAGCCATCGTGATTTTAACAACAATAGCAAGAAAAATTGACAATATAGCAACAACTTCTATGATTAAGCAAGATAAAGAACTATCCAAATGAAAACAATAATATAATGTAGATCAATAGAATAAACCAACTTAAATTTGCTAGAAATTTTAAGAAATAAGCATATAACTCTTAAGAACAATTGTTAAATATCACAGGAATAGAAATAAGACCAAAAAAAAAAAAAAAGAAAACACAAAGAGCTCAAAAAACTAAGTTAAACCTTAAAGAAATCTTAATTGTGGCTCACCATTTCTATACAAAATGTGAGTATTTATAGTTTTTAAGTCACCTATCGATCAATAGATATGTATTAACTCGGTGCTTCTCGCATATTTTATGAAACATGGTATTTAAGGATTAGGCTTTTAGCTTGGAAAAACTAGTCTTAATCTTTTCTACCTATCAATTGATAAGGAAGGTATCGATTCATTGGTATGGTCAAGCCTCATCTACTTGCTTCTATTTGAATACCGTTCTCTGCTTCCAATTGATTGCTCAAGTAGTCGGTTTACCCTTGATGGTTTAAGGCACACCTACCTATTGATAGCATTGATAGGTTAAATTTCTGCTAACCTTCTCTTCATGGTTCCTTAATTGAACGACAGGGTTACCAAGACCATGATAGCCTCCGTGTATAAGCAAAATTAGATAAAATTAATAATATTTAATTAAAAATGAATCTTTTTTCATATATTTGGACCACTTTAGCTTAAGTTGGTCATTTTGTGCGTAAACTCCTTTTTTATATAAAATCTACTAATTTCCCTTAAATCTATGAAAAAATGCAAGTTTTAAAGTTGACAAAACTTATGTATTTTAAATTGTAATCATGATCCTCTCTATCATTCACACTCTTAGATCATGGGTAAGATCACACCCATGATCTTAGATTGTGATCCTCTCGGTAACCAGAAACTCTTTAGATCAGACATATGCTTCAACTCCAACTCATCCATAAGCTTCACAATTAGAAGCATAGTTTTATTTCTTGACCATGAACCTCTAATTTCAATAATACTTCTCCTTTTTCTTATGTCTCTCATCACTAAACCCTAACTTTAATTCCTTAATTCATCATTACTTAGTTATCACAAGAATTCTTAATTTGTTCTTTCAATTTGATCATTAGAACTATCCTAAATCACACTTGAATCTCAATTCATTATGAAAAAGATAGGATTGGATTGTGAGAATCACTTACTTGAATTCTTGACGATCCTAGAGCAATCTTTTACATTTCAAATTTTTTTTGAGAATTCCACATTTAACACTAATATAAAACACTTTAAATTCCAATTTATATAAACCCATAATCCACATCATTAGGGTACTTACCAATGAAATTTTCTTAAGATTGTAAATTCTCTCATATGTTGTGCTTTAAAAGTGTCTTTTCTTTTTGATAAGAATCAACACTCCGGACCAATCACACACAACCAAACTAAAGGACTCCAATGACTTACGGGGAGAATGCTAGCTTGAAGCCCTATCTAGGACATAGATCCCTATTTTGACCTCCATGTTTCACTCTATTGCCGAATTGAGTTTTGAGTTTTGATGTGTATCGGCATAGTCTTTGAAGTAGCTGAGCAGATGTACTGACTTGTCGAGCCCACAGGTTGACCTGCCAAGTAACCATACCATGATCCAAACAACAACTGAGTAGACTAGCCTCAAACGTCTATCTAAGTTGACTAGCATCCGACCCTAGTCCAGGCTAAATTACAAGATACCCGACCTAAAGGGGATTTGACATCTTTAATTAACTAAGCTCCAACCTAAACCAGATTAGGTTGGCTTTGATTGCAAACTTTTTTCTTCACTTAGTTTGAATTGTATCATATTCTAGACCATCAACTACCATGCGACATGCGTCTTCTGGTACAACATTCCAGAAGGATTCCCTAACCTTCTGTACAGAATATTCTTTGTTTTTTTTTTTTTTACTTTTTTCAGTATATTTCATGTATTACAATTTGTAAATTACCTTTTTTATCTTTTCTGTATATGCTTAAAAACCTAGAGAGGCTAGTATAAAAACTCCATTTGTTGTACGCAAACATCAATAAACTTACATTATCAGATTATTATAAGTTTCCTTTGTAAGCAACCCTAATGTTTGCATTTATTCCTTTAACTCTTTTCTATTCCCTTTAACAAGAAGTAGTGGTAAGTAACCTCATAGTTCAAACTGGTGCGTCATATCCGGAGGATTATAGGTTGAATAAGATCGATTGATGTGTCATATCTAGTTGATAGTTGCTTAGATTTTGCTAGTCGCTTGGATTTTGCTAGTCTTCTTTTATTTTCTTTAGGCTTTTCCTATTATGGTGCTTCTCTATGTCTTTAACTACGGAGATGCATCGACTTCACTAGTATTAGAACATGGTTCCGAAAGTATATGAAGTTTTGGTTCATGTTTGCTGTTAGCTGCTACTATGTTCCTTCCATAGCTGTGTTAATGTTTTCGTATGAAGTTTGTTTGGAGTTGTGAACTGTGAAGTGGAGGTTTATGTGTTAGTGAGTATGGTTCCTATTGTTACTTTATTTTTCATTGTAAAAACATAGCAAATTCATTTCCGTGGTATTCTTGTGAATGTTGGGTGTTGTAGTTATTAAGAGTGCTAGTAAAGTTTCGAGTAGTAAAGTAGAAGTGTTTTTCATGTATTATATTGTAATCGTATTAAAAAAGTATTACACTATGTCGGATTCGAGTGTTCAAGATGTAATTGGTGACTAGAGTAGTGATGCTCAAGCTGGTCAAGGTTATAATGGTCATAACATTCCTAGTTCAATTGTTGATAAGCTTGACAAACTCACTAATTTTGTTGAGAGTCTAGTCATTACAATGTAAGTTAACAAACAACCATCTTAGGGTGTACCTTATCATAACCTAATTAAGAATGCTCCAAAGAGACACTATAGCCAAGGAGATCAAGCTAATCGCTTAATTTGACCCTATCGAACTAGAGGACTTGCTGCTAGACAAAGGTTAGAGTTAGAGGAGATAGAAGAAGATGATGAGGAAGTAGCTATGGAGACTGATGGGGAAGAAGAAAAAGAGGCTAGGTATTACCAAGTACATGAGTAAGGACACGAAGCTCCTTGAAGACTTGACAATGTCAAGGTTCAAATCCTACCCTTTAGTAGAAGTAGAGATGCCGATGAATATTTGGAGTAGGAAGAAAAGGTAGATAAATTGTTTGATTATTATGACTACACTAATGCCATCAGAGTATGAATTACTGCACTTAAGTTCTCTGGATATGTTACCATATGGGGGAAGAATGTGAATGTGGCTAGAGGAAGGGATAGAAGACAAGGTGTACAAACTTGAGAGGAGACGAAGAGATTGTTGAGAAGGAGATTTGTGGCCGAAACATACTTGTAGGACACATTTTCCAAGTTGTAGAAACTTTGTCAAGGAGGCCGATTAGTTGATGACTATGTGAGAGAATTTTAGATGCTAATGATCAAAGCCGGCATGGATGAACTTAAAAGCTTGTACAGTATTGAGGTTTATTTCTAGACTTAAATATGAGGTTTGTAATATTGTGTAAGTACAAAGGTTCTACATGTTGGAAGAAACCATTAAGGTAGATTGAAGTTTGAAAAACAGAGAAGAAATGCTCTAAGTCTACTTAAGCTAACATTTTCCTAAGCCCTTATTTCATGATGACTTGTTCATATTGAGTCGAGGAAAAATATGAGTAACCTAACAATGGTCGAGCAGGCTAGCAAGGTTGAGCAAGATAGCCAAGTTGAACTAAGGAAAGGCTAACCTCGAGGGCATATGAGAAGGGATAGACTTCTGGATGGAAGATTAGTAAGGTGAAGTGCTTTAACTGCTTAGGCTTTAGATGCATAATTGTTGAGTGTCCAAATCGACATGCTATAATGCTCCAAGGAGATATAGTGGATAGCATCGATGAGAGTGAGTCAAAGGAGGGAGAAGAATGCTAGAAGAATTGAAGCTAAAGAGGAAGATGAGACTTATGCCTATGCCGATTAGGGAGAGGTGATGACCTTAATACTGAGACGAGTGTTGAGCTCCTTATCGAGCTCCGAAGAAGACTAGAGGGAGAATTTTTCCATACAAAGTATATTATCAAGGGACAATTGTACACCATCATAGTAGATAGAGGAAGTAATACCAACGTCATTGCATATTCCTTTACATAGAGGTTAGGACTGCCAACCTCTAATCACCCCTAACTAAACAAGCTACATTGGTTTTACGATAAGAGTGCTCTATACATTACAGAGCAAGTAACCGTACCATTTAGTGTTAGGAATGTATATAGAGATGAAGTGCTGTGAAATGTTATCCCTATAGGAGTTTCGCATCTACTACTTAGAAGATCGTGGTTATTCAACTAACATGTGACTCACAACGGGTACAAGAACACTTATGCCTTTGTTGAGGATAGGAAGAAGATTATATTGCAACCTATGACATCAACCCAAGTAAACGAGACCCATAACCAGCTCACTCAAGCTAGTAAGGAGAAAGCCTTAGTTTGAATTAAAGAGAGCTCTAAGCTACAAAGAAGGCTAATGAGCCTATGTTTCTATCAATTAGGAGGCTATTATAGATGAAGAATTTAGAAAAAGTTCCTGAAGAGATTCGATTGTTGATTAATGAGTTTTCAGACCTGTTTCCTAAAGAGTAGCCCAAGGGACTACCTTTAGTTCAAAGCATAGAACATTGTGTTGATTTATAGCCAAGTACAGCCTTATCGAACCAACCTGCCTATAGGATGAATCCTGACCAGAATGTCAAATTGAAAAAGCAAGTGGATGAGCTTATAGAGAGAGGTTACATGAGGGAGAGCATGAGTCATTAGGTTGTACTAACTTTGCTCGTCCTAAAAAAGGATGGTTCGTAGCATATGTGTATCGATAGCTGAGCTATCAACCGTATCACTACTAAGTATAGATATCTAATACCAAGGCTTGATGATATGTTAGATGAGCTTCATGGTGCCAAAATATTCTCAAAGATTGATTTGTGAAATGGTTATCACCAAATTCACATGAAACCAAGTGACGAGGGGAAGACAACTTTCAAAATGAGACATGGTCTCTATGAGTGGATGGTTATGCCATTTGAACTTACAAAGGTGCTAAGTACATTTATGAGGCTTATGAACCATATGATGAGTCCTTTAATCAGAACGTGTGTAGTCATGTACTTTGGTGATATATTGGTGTATATTACCGACCTAAACAATCATGTTCAACATCTCTGAGCTGTTTTTGACATTTTATGAGATGAGAAGTTATATGAAAACCTAAAGAAGTGTATATTCTATCAAGGTGAAGTAGTTTTTCTTGGGTATGTAGTATCAAAAGAAGGCATCCAAGCTAATGAGGAGAAGTTCCAAGCTCTCTTAGTGTAGTCAACACTAAAGAACATCACTAAAGTATGAAGTTTTCAGAGCTTAGTTTCTTTTTATCAATGATTTCTTAAGAACTTTAGTACCATTGTAGCCCCCTTGATTAAGCTAACAAAAAAGAGTGATGGATTATGATGGAATGATTGAGCTAAGTAAAGCTTCAAGGAGATTAAAGAAAAGCTTACCTTTGCCCTTGTCTTGGCTCTACCTAATTTTAACAAGCCATTTGAGCTGAAATATGATACGTCAGGCATTAGAATTGATGTTGTCCTAATGCAAGAACGACGATCGGTTGCCTACCATCGGTAAGAAGCTCAATGGTGTCGCATTGAACTATTCTATGTATGAGAAAGAGTTATATTCTCTTTTTTAAGCTCTTACCGTTTGGCATCAATATTATTACAACGAAAGATTGTAATTTATACTAACCATGAATCATTGAAACATATTGGAAGTTAGAACAAACTTTTGAAGAGGTAAGCCAAGTAGCTAGAGCTTATGGAAGGATTGTCATATGTGATCCAACACAAAAAAGGACGTGCTAATGTGGTCGCCGATGTTTTGTCACATTAATAAGCTTGGTTGACCGCTTTACAAATGAAGTTACTAAGATTTTCACTTATCACTAAGCGGTATGCTCATAACCCTCATTTTAACCCCATTGTAGAGCAGTGCAAAACAGGAGTTGCTATTGGAGGATATTACCTTGAGTATGGCTATCTATTTAAGAAGAGAAGGTTGTATATACCGAGATGTTCCATATGCGAGCTGTTGGTTAAGGAAACCCATAATAGTGGATTATCTGGTCATTTTGGAGAGATCAAAACAGCCAACTTGTTAAAAGAAAACTTTAACTGGCCTAGTTTAGCCAAGGATGTCCATAAGGTATTTGAGAGTTGTAAAGTATGCAAGAGGGCAAAGGGAAAAAGGGAACCACATAGAGAGTAATGCCTTTACCTATACTGACCTTAACTTAGCTGACCTTAGCATAGACTTTGTCTTAGAGTTGCTCCAAATATGTAAAGGAAAATATTCAATCTTTGTTATAATAAACCGCTTCAGTAAAATTACATACTTCATCCTATACTATCGAACTAACAATGCTTTATATATTACCAATTTGTTTTTGTAGGAAATTGTCCAACTATATAGAGTACCAAAGACTATTATCTCAAATCATGATACTGAATTCTTAAACTATTTTTGGAACTCTTTAGAAAAGATTTGGGACTAAACTTATGTTCAACTATAGTAGCCACCCTCAAACCAATAGCCAGACTGAAGTAGTGAATAGGACATTAGGCAATTTACTTAGAGCTATCGTGGGAAATAACTTAAAGGATTAGGATTTGTATCTACTAATTGTAGAATTCGCATACAATTAAATTGTCCATAGCATTACTAGGAAGACTCCATTTGAGGTCATATAGGGTCTTAACCCCATTATTCCACTAAATCTGATCAGTATCCCTAAAACCGTTGAAGAAAGTCAATCTAGAGTTGATCGAACCCAAGAATTACAAGAATTACATTAGTTTGTGGTAAAGAAGATCACTAAGTTCAATCAGAGACAACAAGAGATTGGTAGTTGTAGCTATTGAACTATTTCTTTTAGCTTAGGAGACGTAGTATAGATTCATCTTAGCCAAGAATGATTTCTGCATCTAAGATAGAGTAAGCTATCTCTACAAATTGATGGTCTATTCAAGGTCCTAAAGAGGATCATCCGCAACACTTACCAAATCGAACTACTCAAGAACTGTGGTGTTTCTTTCATCTTCAATATGTTCGACTTGATTCCTTATTAATTAAAAGAAGACTCAATAAGTGCAACGATAGAGTAAGAGCTGGAGACTATTTCAAATTTGAGAATAAATCTTTTCAACCCCTAGGCAGATGATATGAATCAACTTTTTGAACCAATCACGCGTAATCAAACTAGAAGACTCTAAGGATTCACATGGAGAATGCTAGCTCGAAGCCCCATCTAAGATGAAGATTCCTATTCCGATCTCCATGTTTCACTTTATTGCTAACTTGAGTTTCGAGCTCTCACATATGCCAACATAGTCTCTAAAGCTATTGAGTAGACATGTTGACCTATTGAGCCCATAGGTCAACCTGTTAAGTAGCTATACCATGATCTAGACAATAACCAAGCAGACTAGCCTTAAACGTTTGTTTAAGTCGACTAATATCTAACCTTAATCCAAGATATTCGTCCTGAAGGGGATCTAACATCTTTGATTGAATGAGCTTCGACCTAAACCAGATTAGGTTGGATCTAACTACAGACTCTTTTCTTCACTTAGTTCAAATTGTATCATACTCTAGACTACTAACCACCATGTGGTACGTGTCTTTTAACAAAAAATTTAAGTAGGATTCCCTAACTTTGTGTACAAAATATTCTTTATCTTTTTTAACCTTTTTAGTAAATTTCATGTATTACAATTTCCAAATTACCCTTTTTGTCTTTTTCATATATGCTTATAATCCTAGAAGGGTTAGTATAAAAACCTCATTTGTTGTATGCACACATCAAAACTTACATTATTAAATTATTGTAAGTTTCCTTTATGAGAAACCCTAATGTTCTCATTTATATCTTTAACTCTTATCTATTCTTTTTAGTAAGGAGTAAAGTAGTGGCAAGTGACCCTATAGTTTGGACTAGAGAGTCATATCCGTTAGATTGTAGGTTGAGTAGGATCAATTGATGTGTTATATCCAGTTGGTAGTTGCCTAAATTTTGCTAGTCTTCTTTTATTTTCCTTTTACTCTTTCCATGGCAATCAAGTCAAATGCCTTAAAGGAGAGTGTTGCTCACCTGAAGAAAAGTTAAAGTTGAAAAGGAGGATGATGATGGTACTAACTTGCTACCTAGTTGTTTCATGGTTTGTATTCTTCATAGTTGCTAGTGTAGTTCTTCTTATAGTATTGTATTACAACAATGGAAACTTTCCTAGTTCAAGAAGGGCAATATTTTGTTATGTGTTATATTATGTAATTATCAAAAAAGTGGTTATACGGGTTTGCTATAGTTGTAATGAGATTTGGTATGCATCAACAAATGAAATCAAATTATATTAAGCACCAGTTTGGCTTATATTAATAGTTTTTTTAAGGGAAGCGACTATAGTAGAAGAAATAATAACTTTTCTTTCATGAAAACAATAATATCTAATAATAATTTTACTCTAGCTTTTTAAAAATTTTAAATCTTCTCCCATGAATTAATTCTAAATGATAATATTAAAATGTCAAGAAATCTAAAATTTAAGACCATTATTTTTACATCATTAATACTAAAAGATAGTATATGTATAAGAAGCAACTTATATTGATAGGTGCATATAAAGAAGCTTTATTTGAGTTTCTTGTCCATTATTCTAGATAATCAGTTGTCTTATTTCATTCTCCATACATTGATACCAATCTATTTGAATCCATTTTTCTAGATAATCCATTGATATAAAAGGAAATCTTCTATAATAATGCTTAATAAATATTAGAATTTACAAATATTACATTTGGTAGTTGTAATTCTCAGTAGCCAAACATTCCAAAACATCATGGTTAAGATAATTGATTCTATGCGATATTATAAACTTAATAAGAAAAATGAGGATGCTTCTAGTTCACATGAAAGTATTAAAAACTTTGTACATTAGTTTTGGTACAATAGAAATTTGATTGAATTACATAACAGAACCCTAACTAGTCATTGTTAGGCTAAATAAACTTAAAAAAAAAACCTATAATAAAAGTAGCGATCATGCTATTTAGTTAATGTGCATATTGTCAAAAATCTCTCCTTATATAACCCCCAATTAATGTGAGTTTTTTTTTTTACTTACTCCCCCACCGTAATTGAATGAGAATGGATAAGAGGCTCATGGGAAATAAAATTCAAGAGCAATAAACCATGCTATACGATATCGTGCACATTGCCAAAAAAATAAACCTAAAAAAAGAACCAAATATGTTGTACAAAATACGTGCACATCCTTGAGTAACAAGAGAAAGTTCATAAAAAAAAAAAAGAAAAGAAAAGAAAAACACAATCTAATCTTCCAAATCTATTGTATCAAGTTATCCATTTGGATCAAGTTATCCATTTGCATTGGTTTGATTTTGAGGGCATGCAAATCTATTGTTTAGAATTCTTTGAATCCTCTTAGTAGGTGTTGTAAGGCTATTGTTTCTTAGATTAATCTAAGGTCTCCTCATTAGTTTCTTAGGCCTTCTCATTGGTGCTAAAGTACCGGATGTAGTTAGGTATGCACTTTCTTGATTAATAATACCATTGTCGAGCTTGATTTGCTCTCCTATAGAAGGGAAAATCATACAATATGAGAAAGTTTTGCAAATGTTTTCTATTAAATAGAATCACATAACATCCACCTACTAAAATGATTTGACTAGCATAAATTAAAACTAGAAAATAATTTATATCCATCTCTCGTAGCATTGTTATTTCAAATACAGTTATGCCATTACAATAAAAGGAAGAAAAAGAAGGCATCAATTAGATTTAGGTAAGCATTCCTGCTAAGTTAATACGTCCATAATTACATCCTATATAAAAATTTCAAAAAGTTATCGAAAATTAGATAACAACCATGATGAATTGCACATGAGGCCCTTTAGGTAACTCAAATTTCGAGAAGTTGATACCGATAATCAGCTTTTATATTACTTAAGCAACAATACTTTATATAATAGCAATGGTCAAGGATCTAGTAAAGGGAATAAAGAGCTAGCAGTTTTGGATCCTAGCCAAGTACTTTTTGATTAACGTTGCTTTGTTAACCATCGTTGGAGTAACAATTAAGCTCTCTATTGATCTAAATTCACAAATACCTTCAAAGAAGGATCAACTAGTACAACTAGCTACATCCACATTCATATGTATTGTGCATGTTGATGTTATACTTTCTTTAGGAAAATTGAAGAAAGGTGAGCTCTAAGCAAACACAAAAGTTCTTGCTATTCTTATTATCACTTATTTCTAAATTTGTGCATTCAGCTAAAAACTGGAGTCATTCGTGCATTCAGCTAAAAACTGGATAGCACATATCTTTATGATAGTTATGATGTCTTTTTTTCTATATTTGTGCAATGTTTCAGCAATATACCTTCCATTAAAAAAAAATTATTTATAGTTAAGATTTGAAAAACTAAACCAGCAAGCTTTAAAAGAACTCAGTGACCTCCATTCTTATTCGTAGCATCCCTTCTAGCAAATACTCTTTCACTGCTTATCCTGGGTTATTTTACAAAAAATTAGAATTGAATGGACATATTTAGCTGTAAATATCAACCAATGAATTAGACAAAAAAAGATAAAAAGGCACTTAAATTATATTTTATTTGTTGGGTTTACTCATCATAATAAATTCTAAAACCATAATGCCTCTTACTCCTTTTGGGATTCACAAGTATAATGAACGACTAGTTCTAAGAGTTGAGTTTATAAACCTACCATAAATTGCAGGTATATTAGAAAGATTAATTAAAAGAAATAAAAAATAAAAACCACATGATGCATTCGACTAGCAAAATTCTAAATACCTAGGATGAGCAACCTACTCCTTTAAATGCCCTTTTGTAATGACCCTCACCACCGCATCTACTATACTTTTGTTGCTAGCCTTTTCTAGATATGTTAGCTATAGAAGATTCAGTTACTTCCTTTCTACGCTTCTTTTGGTGTCAATCATGCCTTTTACAAAGGATAGGTAGATTTAGACCCACTTAACCAATCTAGAATTGCATGCCTTGTACAAATGGCATGTTATTTTAGTAAGTAAAAAGGAATGCATCCTTCTTGTAGCATTAGTCAACATAGGAATTAGCATGTTGCTTTAGATAATTGATAACTGCTACGCTATGTGGACATGATATCTTTAACAACTACTACAATCATAAGTGTATATCCTTTAATATCATGTCTATAATGTGGATGTCATCTTTATGCTCAATCTCAAATTCATTATCGCTAGCAAACTTCACTTTGTAATGCTTTCTTTAATATTATGTTTTAAAATGTTTAATGCCTGTAGTGAAAAATCATAAGCCCTCTTGAAATCTATTCTCTTTACCTCTACATACATCTCATCATAGATGTTCTTATGCCTTTAAGCATAGTTATGATGGTTTTTCCTCTTAGACCAAGTATCTTCCCATTGAAAGTCTCACACATGTTATTTTTAATAGCATTGCACTTTGCATGAATTTCAAAATATGCTTTAACCCAATGTTTGAAATCAACCTCTGTTACTATAGCACGACTAGTAAGAGATTAAGCTTACAGTAGTTCCATGTTCTTCCTTAAATCTACCATATTTGTACTCTTTAAACATGTCCCGAATAGCCTCTTCAATTTCTTCATAGAACATACTACTCCCTAATTTGCTTTAAGGTGTCAGGCATAAAAATGATGTTTGTCTTAAAGAATATACTCTCAACAGCATTAACCTATCAAAATTAAATGCCTTAAGATTTATAATAATCATAAACATAATGGAAAAAAGTTAAGATTTCTATATTACCGAATATCTTTTGGTTCAATCTTCACCCATTCCTTCAATGCTAAGTTCTGTCTTCAATAAGTTAAGAAACTAAGCCTAATTATCTTTGTTCTCTACAAAAGCCATTGCACATTATATAAGAAACATCCCATTATCTGTATCCCTTCCAACAATACATAACAATTAGCTCTTCCATAGTCCCAAAAGGAAACACCCATCTACACCAATTAAATGAGAACATCTTACTAGAAATCCTCTCTTGCATACATCAAAGTAGAGATACATGTGTTTGAACTCATATTTAACCTTCCCCTTAAGCATACTTTCACTAACCTTAAGGACAATCATCATATTACTCTTCCTCAACTCCTCGACATAGTCTCATACTTTCTCATCTTCATTTTTATAGCTACACTCCAACTGTATCGACACTCTCTATTGCATCCTCTTACTATTACTTAAGCTTATGTTTAACCTTAGATACTTCTTCACTAAGTCCTTCAACTTTCCCTACTGAATTGTTAGTGTTGTTTCGATTGTATCCCTAAACTCCTCAACTAGCTACTTTGATGTAGCTCTTTTATTTATGTATAGTTATTGGCAAATGTGTTGCTCTTCATACTTCTGCACTTAGAGCTCACCTGTGCTCTAATTCATGGATGAAGTGATATTCCAAGGACAATCCTTGTCCTTATACTTAGTTTTGACAAATGTAGGGGTATTATTTTGAAAATACACTATTCATTGACCTAAATACAATGGTGCGACACATCTACCATAAATTGTTAGCCATCATCAAAAAGTATGGCTGCGAAAAACATAAGGACATTAGCCAATTGATCAAAATATGGTTAGTTGTGATGATTTCTTCTAACAGTGTGTAGTTGATCACCTTGCATCCCATTGCACTTTGTGTTTTCTGACACATAAGATCCTTCTAACTCATCATTTGTTGAAGCATAATCTATAGTATCATCATCATCATTGACATCAACTCCTTGCTCCATCACATTTGGTCTTGACTTGTCAATTATAACCATCTCTTATGTAGTATTTTCTACTCTACTCGAACTTTCAACACTATTACATGTGTCATTTTCACTATGGGTTCTATTAACATCACTCCCTTCTACATTTGGGTTTAATCTACATCTTCATCTGTTACCACATCAATATCTAGGTCCTCTATTCTAAGTACTAGTGATTTTGATAACTTAACAACTCTAGTAAGAATGTCATCCTCATCAAAAACCTCATTAACTTTTCCATTCAAGAAGTGATATACAAAGTTGACAAGACTTAGAGTCATCATGGACTAAAAGATAAGTTGAAATGTCATTGGGTGGTTGGTAAAATGTTCTCTTGACATCTGCCCTACTAAGCCATTGACATATGTCTTTTGATAAATCAATGTATAAAATTCGATTAATGTGAGCAACAACCATAAAAAGTACTCCACCTACATATTTAACTTGTAGGCTATTGTTAATGAAACTCCTTCCATAATTCACTACAATATGAACTCTATTGTATGTCATTTTGTAACATGAAAAGAAAATACAAATGATTTACATTAAAATTGAGAACGACAATAAGAGCAACAACACTTATACACATAAATATTTCTTCCAATAATTTGCATATATAAGTTGAGAGGTGTTGTAATTCTCCTTCATTCTAAGATTTCAATAGGAAACTTAAAAAGAAAGGAAAAAACACACCGGTAATTAATACTTAGTATCAAATCTCTTTCTAGTTCTATCAACCTTTCACTTTCTAGAGCTATGAAATATAAGCTATCTTAATATATATATATATATATATATATATGTTAATGTTTTTGGAATTAATTGCATATTATTCTATCACATAATAACCATTTTATAATTTTATTTACTTAGGTAATGTCTCCTTTAATTATTTTGATGGAATAATGTTAAAAAAATTAATTTATGGCGGTCAATCAATTAAATACCCAATCATTGTAACCTCTTTCTCTTATGAACACAAACAATTAACAGTCATGGTAAAATATTCTTAGGTGAGTAATGAAGGTGTTGAAAAGGGCGAATCATTAATAGTCTAGTACAATATATTTGGGGAAGTGATGAATGTTTAGAAAAAAGGGGTGATCAAGTTAATAAACAGTCTTAAAAAAAAAAGTTGTATAAGTTAGAAAGTAAGTACATGATAGATTCATACTTAGCTTCATTATTACTAGCTAAGAATTGGAACTTTTAAGGCATATCGTACCTTTATCTTGTGTTGGTCCTTGTAGCTTTAGTCTTACTTGACTCCCCGTTCCCTTAAATGGATGAGCTGTCAATATACACCGATTCATCATGTGCGTCCTATGTTTTATCTTTCATGATATACTTTACAATGAAGTTAGTAAGGACTTATGCTTTGATGGCCTCATAGGGTTCGTATTGGACTCTATATGTACTGCGCTCAAGGGCATACTTCACCATCCTTTTCGAGACATTAGGTTTTTTTTGCAAGTTTTGTTACATTAGTTTGTTGGTTAGGAGAACCACTTGATGAGCTTCAAAATGGGGCTTAAGCTTTCTAGTTATGATGACTACTATGAGGAAAACTTTTCTCCACCTTGGAGTAGTATGTTTCTAGTCTTTAGAGAATGTGGTTAACATTGTAAACAAGTTAGTGTTCTCTGCCCTTAGGGCTCAACCACTGATTGAAAGGTAGAGAATGGAGATACAAATTTTCTCTAATGATCAGGTTAGACAAACTTTGATAAAGTCATCAAGGAGTTGCTTGAGTTCTTTAAAAACTTCTTTAACACTAATGGATACATTCAAACTTAGATGTGTTTTTCACCACCTTGAAGAAGTCTAACATCTGTCCGTAACTTGGATATACACCTATTAAGAGTGGCAACGTGACCTATAAGTTGGACGTCTTTTGTTTACTTGGGGGCCTGCATCTCTTAAACAACTCACATATTCTCTTGGTTGGCCTTTATGTTGCGTAAGGTGACCATGTCCTTAAGGAATTTTCCCGAGGATGCCCGAAAGACAAACTTCCGAGGATTAAGCTTCATATTATATCTCCTTAATGTATTAAAGATTTCTTAGAGGTCCTTAAGGTGGCCATTGGATTGCTTGCTCTTCACAGTCATGTCGTTAATATAGACTTCAATGTTTCGATTGAGCTGTGATTTGAACATTTCCATCACTAGTCGTTGGTAGGTTACTCCTTAACATTTTTGAGTTCAAAGGGTATGAACTTATAGTAGTATGTCCTGAAGTTGGTAATGAAAGATGTAGGGACCTAGCTGAGCCCATGCATCTTGATCTGGTTGAAACTTGAAAAGGCTCATAACGCTTAGTAGTATATGATACAAGGTTGAATCGATGAGCTGGTTAATCCTTGGTAGAGGAAAGCAGTCTTATGGGCAAGCTTTATTAAGATTAGTGAAATCAATGCACCTTTGCCACTTTCCATTGGATTTCTTAACTGATACATAGTGTGTTAGCCATGTTGGATGGGATCCTCCCTAATGAAGCTAGCTTTCAATAGCTTTTGCACTTCCTCTTCTATTGTCACCTACCTCTCGAAGTCAAGTATCTCTTCTTTTGCTTTATCACTTTAGCAATTTCATCAATATTGAGGCGATTTATCATAACGTGTAGGGAGATGCCGAACATGTTTGCTAGGCACCAAATAAATATGTCCTTATTGGATCAAAGGAAGTTGGCAAGCTATTGTTTGAGCTTAGTGGCTATCAATATCCTTACTCGCGTAGCCTGCTTAGTCTCATCTCTGAGTTGGATTATGTCTATTTCCTCCACTACTTCTCCCCTGTTACCCCCTTTCTCCTCTAGCCCAGACTCCAAGGTTAAAACTTCTCCCTTAGATAAAGCCTTAACGTAGAGGGTCTAAGTTAACTCTTGATCCCCTTAGCATATGCCGACCCTTATTGGTGTAAGGAACTTAACTTTGAGGCATGTTATTAAGGGGGTCATCTTGAAAGCGTTTTGATTGGGTTGACCAAGAATGATGTTGTCTGGTAAACAGTAGTCGACCATTGGAAACTTAATGAGTTGTTCAATGTCGTTATCGCCATCATTGAGCTCTATGGGGAGGGTGATGGTACCCTCGGCTTAGACAAGTTGGTTGTTAAAGCTGTAGAGGTCGTGACCATGGGGCTTTAGCTTGCTCGGTAGTTTCTACTTCATTTGTTTGAATACTTGTTTAAAAGTAATATTTATTAAGCTACCTGTATCAACTAATACCTTACAGGCTTCAAAGCTGTAATTTTGGGGTTGATTATTAAGGTATCATCGTGTGAAGTTTAGACACCTTCCAAGTCTTCTTTAAAGAAAGTAGTTGAGGTATCAATCCTTGACTTCTCAGTGACAACGCTCATGATTTGTTTATTGTGGCTTCAGAGTCTTGTTGGTGGAACCTAATCGCTTCTTAGGTCTAGTGCCTCCCATAATGGTGCTAACCATATTGTAGGGAACCTTATCGGCAATGGAACATGATCATTAGTTGATGATGACGTGATATGCTATTGTTCAAGGGTAATAATTTTTGCCTTCAATCGATGATGCGTCACTACTAGATTATAACAAAATTTCTCAAATCTGGCGAGTTGGTCTTCATGGGTTAGGTTGATTGGTAATTGCTATCGTGGCTACACAACTACTGAGGAGATGGGAGCTCGACTGATGTCTTTTACTGAGGTCAGTTAAGCCCTTGAGAGCAAGAGAATATCCTTGAAACTAGAGGCTTGTTTGAAACATGATAAGGTTGAGCTTTGTCGTCTGTTTGGCAAATTTTAAAAGATATGAAATAACTAGAAATCAAAAGAAAGGACAATAATGGAAATAAAAAGAAAAGAGATGTTATTTTAATTTTGTGTTTGAATATTTAAGAAGGAAACCATGAAATAGACTATACTTCCTCTATTTTTATTTAGCAATAGCAAACTTAGATTATGAGGGAATTTTGTAATTTTAAATGATTTTTACCCATTTTCTTCACTTTTTTTTTTTTCCAGTTTTTAAGAGAAAGATCGTGGTTCTAAAAGTGAAAATTTTTTCACTTACTTCTATTCATTTCCTTAGATCTCCATGTCAATTTTAAATTACCAAACATATTCTTTTCATTCTATTTCATTGATTTTCCACGATTTCCGTCAATCTAAACAAAGTGTTAGACAGCTCCGAAGAGAGATCGTTATAAGTTCTATGGGCTCGATCCAATACTTTGAGGAGGTCTTTGTATATAAATTCCATAGAATGCAAATTCATGGTTGTTAGTGTATATCCTTTTTAGGTTGGAATACATGACATTACTCGATCACATACCCGCTTCTTACTTCTAATTTAACGCCTCTTTTCCGTCACTAACTATGCTGCCTTGGGGAAAAAAGTTCTTAGTGCGCGTGGTTTCAACTTTCTTTATTTGTCTTTATTGAATATTATATATATATATATATATATATATATCTCCTCTGAAACACATATCAGACAGGCACTCCACTTTGTGGGAGGCAAACTTAGTTGAAACATCGTCAGACAGATAGAAAGAGAGAGAGAGAGAGAGAGAGAGAGAGAGGATGTGGATATTAGGGTGGAAAGGGCCATCTGGGTTCTCTGCTCGTTCAACCGCAGAGGAAGTAACTCAAGGAATAGATGGAACTGGTCTCACTGCAATCATCACAGGTTTATTTTGTTCCTTTTCATTTATTTGTCTACCTTACTATCATGGGTCATCCAATTTATTTGATGCTTGTTTTGACTGATGAGTAAAAGATCCCACCTTTGATTCATATGTTGAGTAAACAAATTTGACACCTACGATAATTTCTTTTAATTTTGTGTGAATTCCGTAAAATCAGAGGAGTTTCAATGTTTAAAGTAAAATTACGATGCGGAAGATCCAAATTATTACAGACTTATAGTGTTAGTGGATTGGAGATGAGCATGATGTACATGGTTTACAAGGTATGTAACATGATTTGATAACTGGTTTCAGGAATCTATGTCATATTTTTGTTCTTAAGTGTCATAATATACATGATATAGTGATTATTCCAGTTCCGCATGGTTGCGAATGAATTGCAACAGATTGAATAGAAAAATCCTCCAAGACCCTGCTACGGGTGATCGTAGAACTTGAAAATTTTAGTTTGGGTACCATATTCTAGTTCATCAGATGCACTTTTGTTGGCGGAAGTTGGAAATCTTGGTTTTGTGTTTACCTGTTTGCAAATTTTTTTATCCTATTGTTGAGTACGCGAATCGTGTCTGTTGTAAATTTTTTTCTTGGGCCTTACCAGGTGGTGGGGGTCCAAATCGTTTTGTTTCGACCTATGGTGTGTTTGTAATGGGAAGAAAAGTTTCAAACTTTGTTTTGTACGCCTGCTGTTTGATCGTCATATACTATATGGCTAATTGAAAATGGTTACATATATTCCCCATTAATGCTTAATGGTAGAAGGTGGTGGCGGCCCCAGGTGTTTGGTGGGTGTAATTAGCCAAAATGGGCAGCTTTTTTATGGGCAAAATGAAGAGCTTTTGAAAATGGGAAAAACATATTTATTTATTTATTTTACTTCAGATCAGTTACTAATTACCGGCTAATGGGTGCTAGCAGTACCTCTGATTGCCACTTACGGCTAAAATTTATCGCTACAACAATATCTTTCGATTATTATAATAAATGGTGGCCATGATAATTAGCAAAATGCAACGAACACTGACAAATAGTTTGTGAAACATTTCTCTAAAACCAACATATTTATTTAAGTTTCTTCCAGTAGATTTGAGATGTGAATTGCTTTGCTTTTTTCCCCCTGCATGCTTTCAAAATTCTTTCCATTGTTTGGATTCGGGCCTCCTTTGGTTAAATTCTTCGAGACGGTTTTCATGGAATCCTATCCTTTTTCTCACAAGAGCAATAAGTGATATGACAATGTATGTTATAGTGATAAAAATTAACTCAGGGCTTCTAATTACAGTTTTCCTCTACTAGTTATTAGAATTCCAACTAATTGAAGTATGGAGAATCATTGTACTTTGTTCTTGTCATGCTTTCCTATAAAGCATTATGGATCTCATGGAGTTTATTCCTTGGAATTAATTAAAAGAGGACTTAGTTTGCAACCAGAAACTGCTATGGACTCTCTTGGCCACTTCCCACCCTGTGGGGCAAGGTATTAATATAAGATAAACCATTGATATGCAACAATAATATTATTGATACGTGCAGATCAAGTGGAGAGGACATTAATAAGGCTCATATTTACTGGGATAAGCAAAATGTGAAAGATCAGCAGTGACTTAATTTCAGGTGCTTCAAGTGGTATTGGTGCGGAAACGGCGCGTGTTCTTGCAATGCGCGGTGTCCATGTTATTATGGCCGTGAGGAATGTGGATGCTGGTATGAATGTCAAACAAACAATCCTTAAGGAAGTTCCATCTGCAAAACTCGATGTTATACAATTAGATCTCAGCTCCATGGCGTCAGTGAGAAAGTTTGCTTCAGAGTTCATGTCCTTAGGTCTTCCGCTGAATATTCTCATGTAAGAGATTTCCTTCTGTTACACAAATGATGCTGCTAATTTGTCTAAAATATCTTTTACACAATGGTCCCTTAGTTGATTGTTTCTGCCAATTTGGTCTGTGGTAAATAACAGTAGTCACAGCAAGCTTATTAGGTCAGACATTATACAAACGTAAATTGTGTTTATTTTTCAAATGATGATGTGCATTTTCTGTTTGAAGTAATAATGCAGGGGTTATGATGACTCCTTACATGCTCTCCCAGGATAACATAGAGCTGCAGTTTGCAACTAATCATGTGGGTATGATTATAACCTTTCTTTCTATCTTCTGTACTTTACCTTCCATCAGAAATTAGTATGCCAAGATTGCCATTCGTAAGTTTAAGTTCTGCTTGAGTTGTTTCTTTGGGGAATCCTCATATTGCGAGTTTAACATGCCCAATGTCATATACTTCTATTCTAAAAGAATGTGGTGCCATCCTTTCACTTGAAAATTTTTTGCTTTGACATTGCTCAAAAGAATGAATTTTCCTTTATTCTCACAGATGCATTGATGCTCTATTTCAAAATCTTACTTTGGTATCATGATGGTTTTAAAAAGCCTTACCTTGGGGTTATTTCCATCTGAGAGTAGGATGCACGTGTTATGTGAGATGGTAGTTGAAGCATAATAAGCAAATTAGAGCTACCTCGTGATGATTGGCGTAGTATGATAATAAAAGTCAGGTGAAACAGGATGTAATGATTGTCAAAATTACGATTGTAGTATTTATTTAGATGGATAAAATTGGTAGAACCGTATAGAATTATATAAAATCAGTAAAATCACAAGTTTATATAACTATATATTAAAATTAATAATTTTACCAAATTTCTGCATTGAAATAATTTTATAACTATCTTAACAAAGAAAAATATCATAAACTTATAAAATTCGTAAAATCATATAGTTGACTTACAATTTTGACAATTATGAAGCTACTTTAAAATGCTGTTGTCATAGTTTTGTACAACAGTTGCACAATTTGCTATACAAGAACCACAGCAACCTTCTGGCTTCTTCTGTAATTTCATGATATGATTTGTGTTTTGGGAGAAAACTTCTTGTACTCCAGCAGTGAAACCTTCAGCAATGTACTGGAAAAGGCTCAATGCTTCTTTGCTTTTTTAAGTTTACCTATAATATTTTTGTTTGTCCTCCTGTTTCTTTTTCACATCTTTTCAGTTTGTGACCTAGAAGAGCTTTTATTACATCTCTTCATTAATTCTCCAGGTGTATGTTTTCAGGTCATTTTCTTCTAACAAATCTCCTGTTGGAAACAATGAAGAATACATCACGTGAAAGTAATAAAGAGGGCAGGATTGTAAATTTGTCATCAGATGGTCATCATTTTGCATATAGTGAAGGGATCCGTTTCAATAAAATAAATGATGAATCTGGGTAAAAACGTGGCTTGCCCTTTCATGGACACTGTGTTTCAATATATGGCATCTTGTGAGTTGCTTGAAGAGTTCATGAAGCTGGGAAAATTTTGTCTGCCTCACTATTTCCTTCTCTGTGCTAAAAGTGCAGGTACGGTTCCATACAAGCCTATGGACAATCAAAACTTGCAAATATACTGCATGCAAATGAACTTGCGAGGCTTTTGAAGGTACTCAACTACATAGATGTGCATAAATACGTGTGTGACCATGTATACATTTCCTTAAATATGTCATGTGACAAATTGTACCTGGAGATGAGAAACAATGGTGAATGATTAGCTTTTCACAAACAATCACGTCTTTCTGAAAAGAAAAAACTATTATTACATTAAAAATTTCTGTGTCTTATGGGAGCAGTTGACTTAGTTCTTGAAGAGATAGCATAAGTTATTGATCACATATAATGACTCCTTGCATATATATGATAAAATTAATAGTTAGGATTCACATGTACTTTGATAAATTTAAGTTCTTGGTGTCAAAGTGACTACCACCAACTAATCTGTGCTACTTGTTTTAAAAGCTGGGGTGAAGATGATGACACGCAATTAGGGAAGATAACAGAAATCACTTGATTTAGTTTGGCTTCATATAAATATACAGTTATCAACCTCAAACATCTAATTTGAGATTCAAAATTCATACTAGACTTTGAACTTGATATGAATTTCAGTTTTACTTTTGCATCTAATATTTATTTGTGGTCAGTTTGGTATATGTATGAGTGTGGTACATGAAAACAATGAAGAAAAAGCATGAAGAATGTGATCTTTATGTTGACATCATGATATAACTGAAATCTTGTTCAACTGAATATAAAGGGCTTAAGGGGCTGTCTTAATGGTTTAGAACTTAAGATGTGGTATGTGATAAACCCTATGCGTGATGTTAGTTTTGCAGAAGCCCTCTGTTAGGAAGTTTCCTGGCTGGCTATGTTGGCTAATTATAATATCTTTGTTTTTTTCTTCTACATAATAACTTGAGTTTTTGATTTATGTGTAAACACATGTTTCTCGTTTTGATGCTGATTTGTCTTTTTCTTTGCATTTATGTTGTAAAGACTTCTTTTTTACATTGCACATGTAAATCTTTACTCTTTTGTATCTTTTACCTCTCTCTACTAAACAGGAGGAAGGAGTTCAGATCACTGCAAATTCTCTTCACCCTGGAGCCATACCCACCAATCTTATGCGCCATAACAGCATCATGGAAAGTAAGTGTCAATCTTTGACAGGACCATCAAATAGAATTAATCTTACTGGAAACTGGAGAAATTTCGTGGTCCTGGTGACCAATTTAATGATGTCAAGTAGATATCTCTTTTTTGATCAGTGAGGCAGTGGTATTATCATGTAAGCTCATGCATGCACATGTGGTGGAGTTCATGCAGCAAAAATAGGATTTGACGATATAGAGTTATCTGCATGGATTTTTCTTCCAACATCTGGTTTTGCACATTATATTCAGTCTGCTTAATCCTTTAATTTTCTAGATTTCAAATCGTCTGATTTTATACAAAAAACTTTCTAATGGCTTATGCAGAACTTGCTTTCTCGGTTGGTAAGTATGTTCTGAAAAGCATTCCACAGGTATATTCTCTGTCCATCGATGGAGGATCTGCAATTTGGAGTTATTTTATGTCAACTTCATCTTCTACATATGATGACAGTTTTCTGTTGAATTTGCTATAATGATTCAGGGAGCAGCAACAACATGCTATGTGGCCCTCCATCCGCAACTTATGGGTGTAAGCGGCGAATATTTCAAGGACAGCAATATAGCCAAACCAACCTCTCAAGCACTGGATGCTAACCTTGCAAAGAGACTATGGGAGTTCACCTTGAACTTGACAGAACCTAAATAGTTCAGTTATTTTGTCCGTGACAGGGTATTTATGTTTTCTTCTGTTGGATAACCTTTTTCTTCCTTTTTCTTTCCCCCCCCTTTTTTGGCCCACCTTCTGTTGTAAACTCGAACAATCTGGCTATTGCTCTGATTAGACTGATGTGGATCGTGGAGTCATTCCCATGCTTTCAGAACTTGACTGAGCAGTTGCATAAGCGATGCAAGAGGCTAGGCCTAGGCACGGTTTAGGTTGGAACTGGGAACTCACCCACCGGTTCAGAGACTCGAACCGAACCCATGGGAATAGGTCTGAACCGCCCATTAACCAGCAAGTCCATAAGTCTAGAATGGTTCTTCCCTAGAAAACCATGGACCTGTGGGTCCAGGACGAGTGTAGAAGAAAAATTAAAAAAAAAAAAGAAAAAGAAAATTATAGTAAAAAAAATGAAATAAAAAAAACATATGATCGAACGATATCCAAACTTTAAACTGGTTCCTTGTGAATCACTTAGAGCATCTAATGTGTTATTAATAACATAAAGACTTTTAAAGAAAGTCTCATTTGATGTATATAGATTTTTGTCAAAATGGAAATGTTTATTTCTCGATAGCATGGAAAGCTTTTTCTTTTGATCGTTTTTATAATCCCTAAATTTTTGTTTCACATCGTTATTGCTACAATTCAAGGTTAATGTAGTTATATATAATGGGGTTGTTAAACTTAGTTTGATCTACACGATTTAATTTAGTTCGATGTAATTTTTTCTAGAGCTGTTACAGTCTATTCACTATCTAACTCTTAATTCAACTTGGTTTATACCTTTGACGCTTGACCACTTTATATGTTCAATTCAACTACTCAAGTTGGGTCTAATAACATTAGTATATAAATAAGTATATGTACTTGATAAGTACTTTAGAAACTGGGTAGAAAATTGTAAGCAATGTTGTTAAATTTAAGTTGATACTTACAATTCAATCCAGCTTGATTCAGCCACAAAATTGATTTTGTTCAATCTCAGTTGAACCAGAGTTGAATCCGGTTTCATATTTTCAACCTTTGACTCTTATATGTTCGGTTTAGCATACAACATTGATTATGATGATTATGAGCTTTTTAGGCTTTATTTTATTTTATTTTTATAATTTTTTTAGTTCAAAGTTTAATTTAATTTAATTTTTCTTTTTTTTGAAAAAATAGATTTAGACGGTGAACTGGAATTGTCAGTTCCAACAATTGGGCTGGAGCTATCCTACGTTGAACTGGTGCTAATTTCTTAAAATCAGGAACTTCAAACCAACGGTTTGGACCAATTCGGAACCGTGCTTAGGTTTACGAGAGGCTTCTCAACCAATTTGGAAGCACCACCCTCTACAATGTTGATGAGGGGTGCAAATGTACGTGTGAATCGATTCACCTCCCCGGAGTATGGACTTTGAATGATAAAATTGAAGAATATCTCAAGTGTCTCCTGAATTCTCCATTAATGAGCGTCTGATTTGGGCATAAGATAATAAGATTACATATCATATGGTGTAATTAAATAAATGCACGCTTCTCATATACTTAGAGGAGCATAATATTTTATGTACAATTTATTATGTCGTATGGCTTAATCTATAGCTAGAGTTACACTCATCTATCATGTGTTTGTCTCTGAAAAACAAAGATGTCTTAATGTGAAAAATACAGTTTTATAAAAAAAAGAATCAGTGCTTAAATCATATAGTATTTAATGAATAGAATTCTCAGCTTAATTGTAGATCATGAAATAGCACTGATGCATTAGTTCGTTTTGCTAGATTAATAACCGTTAAATAGCCAAGGCCGTTGTGAGATCGAACTTTAGCAACTAGAACCTAAGCATCGAAAATTTAGGATGTACGTAAAATCTTGATATAACTTGAAATGTACACTAAGGTAGCAAATTTGTTAAAACAACCTAGAAAATTTAGGTACTCGAGAAAATAATAAAATATAAATATAAGTTAAAATTTAAAAACTTCAAATTTTTATTTGTTATCTATGGAAAACAAGAAAATCGTTAAAATCCAAAACTTAATTAATGAGATATCGGACATAAGCTAACAATATAAAAATTTAACAAGATAACAAATATATATATATATATATATATATATACACAAACAAAATTATATTTAGAATAATATATAAAAGACATAAATAACTAGAATCGTAGAATTTCGAGCTCTCAAATTAAGGACATGCAAAGTTCACATGTATAGTCTTAAAATAAACGTTAAGATTATAAAAATTGGTTAAAGAAACTTTGTAAATTTAAATCTTAAAATAGAATATTAAAATATTAGTATAGATTAAAAGGATAAAACTAACTCATTCATTTTGTAAAATTCTAGAATGTCGAAAATTGGCACAAAATAGAAAGTGGACTTAGAGGTAAATTAAATAAACAAGAAAATTAATAAATGTTATTAAAAATAAAATACAATAAAAATAATTAAAATAAATAATATGTAACTAATTTAATTAATGGAGCATAGCTATAAAACCTTTGGTAGAAGCTTCCATAAAAGAATAACAACTAACCTAAAATATTATAAATAATAAAATTAAGTGATAAGATAGTATAGCTCATGGTTTTCTTCAAAATCAAGAATGAGTTGTTAGTTTCTTAAAACTATGGGATTAGATGGTTTTAAGACAAAACTTTGAGTGAAAACTATAGATTAGACCATAGTTTCATCAAATTACTAAACACTTAGCAAATTGGAAAACTAAAACATGATACTTGTCATATATACTATTTATCTACTCATTAACTCAAGACTTATATAAATCTTTCAATAGCATTATTTACATCCTTTTCGAAAGTCAAAACTCTAAAAACATCGAGAAAAACAAAAGAAAATTTTTGGAGAATTTTGAAGAAATTTTGGAAAATTAAAAAAATAGAATAAATATGGGCTTGTAAAGTTCATAAACCAAGAGAGAATCTGACAACGAGTAGGCACCATCGCTTCGACCTCTGCCTAATGCCCCTCCTTACCAACAATAGCTTAACCACTGATAGCCACCATAGTTTCAAATGCTAGTAAGTTCGATATTCTACTTAATTTTCAAAATTTTGTTAAAATATCAAATTTTATCTAAAATTTCTAAAAATTTTTCTACTTACATAATATAAAGCATATTTTCATATTAAATTATTATTTTTGTAAAAATCTTTCATTTTATATATCAACCTCAAAAAATGGGCCTTTCGGGACTGATTTTCAATTTGATTTTTAAAAACCCAGATAAAATGGTCTTCTTACTAAATTTTTTTTGCAAATACCTTATTACATATATAAGATTTCTACATAAAGAGTTCTTCTAAAAAATTTCATTTTATTAGGGTTAATTTTTAATTTTTGGAAAACCCAATAAGTTAAAATGTAAGGAAAATCCATTATTTTTTCACATGATTTTGTTAGATTTGATTTTCTATTACTTTTTTTTAGTAATTTTTTCATTTTATGAAAAAATGAGTCATCCAAAGCTAAACTTAATGATTTTTACTTAAATGTTTGTGGAGATTTTTCATTAAGTTAATAAATTGATCATTTTTATTAAAAATCTTTAAAAATCAATAGTAAATCAAAGATTTTAGTTACTATAATGAAGTGATTCACCTTAAAAACCATGATTTTTCGGCCTAATACATGTATTGTGGTTAAATTAGTTAATTAAAAGTGTCTAACATTCTTGTTGGTTGAATTTCAAGTTGTACATGTTGATGTGGATGAATTTCTAAACCAAGCGAATTAATATTGGTGGAGCTCTGGCAAGGTTGGGCATGAACAATGTAAAGAAAAATATATAAAATTGACTTTTTGGTGAATTAAGGCAATTTGGGTTCTTGTAGAAGATATTATAGAAGCTTTAGATGACGTAGTGATGGAGCTGGTACTTGTAGAAGCTTCTATAGATGACAGTGCAATTTGTTGATCTATAGAAGGTACTGTAAAAACTTCCTTTGTCAAGTTGATTATAAATTGTTGCAGTAGAAATTTCAACAGAAGATTTCCTAGTGCAAAGACTATAACCAAAATTCTTGTAGAAGGTTTGTTTAATGAGAAATATTAGTTAAAACATTAACAGAAGCTTGAATAGAAAGTTTAATAGACAAAGAACATAACTAATGACTTAAGTAGAAACTTGAGTAGAAGATACTCTAAGCTTAAAAGACCTCAGTAGAAGGTTATGTAGAATATTCCACATCAAATAATATAAGTTAAAATCTTAATAGGAACTTAAATAGAAGGTATTATATACCTAATAGACATAAGTAAAAGATCATGTAGAAGGTATTGAAAACTTAAGAATCTTAGTAAAAGGTTAAATAGAAGGTTTGCATAACCCATGTAAGAGTAATAACATGAAAGACCCATAATCAACACCTATTGAAATAATGTAAAGTATAAATAAAAGTACATTAATCAAAATATAGTTACTCCAATGAATTATATTAAAACTGAAATGTTTGCAATATAGGGGCCATCGATGATAAAAGGATCGAGGCCGTTAAGTTACAAGAAAGAATGAAAATCAAGATAAGTGGGATCAATACTTAATAATATTTTGGAGTATTATATAAAAATACTTGGAAGTTGATGTGTACACTTGTTTGTAGTTATAAAGTAACTAATTATACACATGCGACGTGTATGCTTGGAAACTATTTACTATATTGTTTGATTATTATGTTATATGTTGTGATTGCTTTGCTATGTATCGCTCCTTGATTTGATTGTTTATAATTGGTTGGTTACCTTTAAAATAAATTAACTAAAAACTTGGACATAAATATTAATTGGACATGCATTGTAACCCACTAAAGAAAATGATTGAGATTTAATGCATTGTAACCCACTAAAGAAAATGATTGAGATTTAATGCATTGTAACCCACTAAAGAAAATGATTGAGATTTCATACCAAATATCGACCCTTTGATAAGGTAATGATGATTGGCTTTCCCCTACCCTTAATGTTGAATTAAGTGATAGGAGAAAGGGTCACAAAAGGTTAGGGTTAGTGGGTTTGAAGAGGTCTTAGGAGGAGTATGTCGCTATTACACAAGATTGAGTTTGGTCAGAAGGCATCGTGGTTGGAGCACTCCTTCATTATGTGAAAACCTCTTAACCTGGGTTAGAATGAGTGAAATTCTCTAACTTCATGATGGATCGAACAATGTTTTCATCGCATTGCATTGCATCTAACTAACCAATTAACAACCCTACTTGATTGTTATGTTACGTATACTTCTGTCTCTATCCCTTTATTGAGTAATGGTTACTTATATCCCCATAGTCCTTTTTGCCGGTCCTAGAAGATGAACACCAAGATCACTAAATCCCTAGATGTACAAAAGATAAAGAATGAGTCTAGAGTGAGTAGCTAATGGATTGAAATATTCTTGTTTATCTTTGTTTTAAAGTTAACCGGTCCACTTGTATGACCTAAACTAATTTGTAGAATTATATTGTTGTAAAAACAATTTTGGATTCTTTTATAAAATTTCTTGTACAAAAATTTCATGTATTTTTAAAAGGAATTATGTTAATCAAAGTTCTACTTTTTCAAAGAAAATATTAATCAAATGTCTCTATTTTACTTTAGTTATTGAACTGAAGATGCTTCAGAGTTGTTTAGTCATGTGTGTGATAACTCTAATTTTAAACATATTTCATAGGGTGATTTTATAGTATTTTCCGCACATTTTTTGTTTTCTTTAAAGAAATTAATACTTAATTGAGTAAAATGTTGATTTCAGGGTTTAAACACATTCTAGGCTCGAAAACGAAGTTTCACTCAATTTCGAGTTCAAACGAAGAAGTTATGAATTTTTGAAGTTGTGCGGAAAATTTGCCTAAGTGCAGAAAGTTACACGACCTGGGGACACGGTCATGTCCCAGGCCATGTTGGGTGACGAAAATAAAATCTTTTTGATACACTATAAAAAGACATATTAGGGTTTCAAAAGAAAAAGAGAAGAGACATTACAGAAATAAGAGACACAAGAGAAGAGAGGAGATTGGAGAAGAACATTAATCAAGAAGCAAGAACGACATCGATTTCAAGAATAGAGAGATTGTTCATCAAATCAAGAGGGGTTTTTATGCTTTATTTTACGTTTTTGGTGAAACTCGTTTTTAGATTCGTTATGATAGCTTAGAATTAGAGTATTTAGGATTATGGAACCTAGGGTTTCATGTAACCCTCCTTGGATTGAATTATAATTTCAATAAAGTTTTTACCTTTTCTTGATTCAATTATGTCGTTAATTATAGATTGATAATTCTAGAGTGTCAATATATGATATTATGTATGTTAATTGAGAAATTGCATGTGTAATTAGATTTAGGCATAACTGAAGAGAATTACATGTATACTTAGAGATAAGATACATGTTTCTTCCGGAAAGTTGATTGTTTGCATGGGAATTCATTACACGTTAATGCGATTCTAAATTATATTACTAAGTGAAGAGATTCCGGTAAATAATTTAGGATTATGGTTAATATGCTTGAGAAAGATATTGGCTTTAATTGTGAATCCCTCCGGTCAAGAATAATAGAAATTGAATTGGATATATTTTAAAAAGGTTACATGTTAAACATTAGGGGAAATAATTCCTAAATACATTATTGCATACTTGAAGTCGTTCGTAGTTTATTGCTTTCTAATTTGCGTAATTAAGTCTCATAAGTAGTTTAGTTTTTAATTTCAGTATTTTTAATTAATTCAACCTTTCACAATTTTTCGGTTAGATAATAAAGCTAAAGTTAATATTAGTACTCAAAATCTCTAAGGGATCGACTCGGACTCACATCCACTATATTAAAATTGATAGGTGCGCTTGCCTCATATCAAGTTTTTGGCGCCGCTGCCGGGGATTTTCGATATTAAGAACACTAGTTGCTTTATTACTTTAACCATTTTTTTTCTTTTGTTTTCATTATTTATTTTCATTAGCTAGAGCTGCAATTGATTTTATATTTCTTATCCTTGCAATGCATGACTAGAAGTAACCCGGAAGATTTGGTAGAACTTGATCCTGAAATTGAGAGAACTGCCCTTCAAAATTTGAAATCAAGACCTAGATAGAGTGTGGCGACTATTGACGACAAGTCGATTATTGAAATCAAGGAAGAAGGTAAAGAGACTAACACTCGATTCATCGAACAGGAAGATCCACCACACATGGCGAACAACGGGAATGAAGCAAATCGGACCATGTCCGATTATTCGAGGCCTACACTTATTGGAGCTGATTCTAGCATTGCAAGGCCAACCGTCGCAGCTAACAACTTCCAGATTGCACCTAATATCATACAAATGGTGCAACAATATGTTCAGTTTGACGGTCTCCAAGATGAAGATCCCAATGCCCACATCTCTAGCTTTCTAGAGATTTGTGATACTTTTAAAATCAACGGAGCCACGGATGATGCCATCCGACTGCGGCTATTCCCTTTCTCCTTGAGGGGTAGAGCAAAACAATGGTTGAACTCTCTACCACGAAATTCAATCACAACCTAGAATGAATTGGTAGAGAAATTTTTGGAGAAGTATTTCCCACCTACAAAGACCGCTAAACTTCGGAACGATATTTCTTGTTTTGCTCAATTGGAAGCGGAGATGCTATATGATACTTGGGAGCGGTTTAAGGACTTGCTCAGGAGGTGCCAACATCATGGCCTCCCACTATGGATGCAGATTCAGACTTTCTACAATGGTCTCAATTTATCCACGAGACAGATGATTGACGCATCCGCAGGAGGTACTTTGAACACAAAGACACCTGAGCAAGCCCAAAACCTTATTGAAGGAATTGCGATGAACAATTATCAGTGGGAAAGCACTAGAGCCAAACAAAAGGCCATGGGAGTTTATGAGGTGGACTTGACCACTGCTTTGGCAGCCAAGGTGGACTTATTAAGTAAAAAGATTGATGCACTCTCAGTTGGCCCTCAACAAGTGCAATCGGATGTAAGTGATTTTGGTACGCAGGGGTATGGAGCACAAGAACCACTGGAATAAGTGGATTATCTAGGAAATCCACCTAAGCAACAAAATAACCCCTACAACAACACTTACAATCCAGGATGGAGGAATCACCCTAATTTCTCCTGGGGAAACCAAAACCAAGGCCAGCAAAAGACCAACTTTGGCCCACCTGGGTTTCAAAGACCATTCCTACCTCCTCTCCCTCAAGAAAAGAAATCCAGTGTGGAAGAACTTCTTACAAAATATATTCAAGCCAATGAGGCTCGCTTATCCAACATTGAATCCTTGCTAAGAAATCAAGAGGCTTCAAATCGCAATCTAGAGAACCAAATTGGTCAACTTACGAAGCTAATCTCTGAAAGACCACAGGGATCGTTACCGGGAAATACAGAAACCAATCCAAAGGAACATGCTAAGGCAGTGACACTTCGTAATGGGAAGGAGTTGCATGCTGAGAGGAAAGGTAGCGAGGAAACTAGCAAGAGCAAGGAGGGGACGAAAGAAATGGTAGATGTAGAGCCATCAAAGGTGAAGGAATATCAACCACCTATCCCATACCCCCAAAGACTCCAGAAAGATCGAAATGATCAACAATTCAATAAGTTCCTTGACCTCTTTAAACAACTGTATATTAACTTACCTCTTGTTGATGCCCTATCACAGATGCCGAAGTACGCTAAGTTCTTGAAAGATTTGTTATCTAACAAGAGGAAGCTTGAGGAGCTTTCTACAATCATCTTGGATGAAAAGTGTTCAGCGATCGTACAAAATAAGCTACCCAAGAAACTAAAAGACCCAGGAAGTTTTACAATTCCTTGTCATATTGGTAATCTGTTAATTGACAAAGCCTTAGCTGATTTGGGTGCTAGCATCAATTTAATGCTTTATAAATTTTTTAAGAAACTAGGATTAGGGGAACCTAAGCCCACACGCATGAGCTTGCAATTAACTGATAGATCTGTGACGTACCCTAGAGGTATATTTAAGGATGTATTAGTTTAAGTGGGTAAATTTATTTTTCCAGTTGATTTTGTGATATTGGATATGGATGAAGATTTTGAATTGCCTCTCATCCTAGGTAGACCATTCTTAGCTACCGCTAGGGCTATCATTGATGTTAGTGATGGCAAGCTCATTTTTCGAGTCGGAGATGAAGAGATTATGTTTAAAATTTCGGAGGCTATGAAAAAGTTTGTCGATCAGGATGATACTTGCTACCTTCTTGATGTTACTGACACTTTTGTTTCAAGTTATATGCAGGAAGTTCTTCTTAAGGATCCGTTGGAGAGTTGCTTGCAATTAGGCATGGAGGAAGCCTCGGAAGATCCTGTCAAATCTGAGGTGATAGCCCAACTGGAGGCAAATAAACCTATCTCTGTGGAGAAAGGATTTGAAGAGATTGAAAAGAGGAAGGAAGCACAATTAAAACCTTCGATTGAGAAGCCACCAGTATTGGAGCTAAAACAATTACCTGACTATTTGGAATATGCCTTCTTAGACAAGGACTCCAAATTACCGGTAATTATAGCATCCAATTTGGAAAAAGAACAGAAAGAAAGGTTGCTGAAAGTACTCAAGGATCATAAGAGGGCCATTGCTTGGAAAATATCCGATATTCGAGGTATCAACCCCTCCTTTTGCACTCATAAGATTTTAATGGAAGAAAACTATAAGCCGGTTGTGTAGCCCCAGAGACGTTTGAATCCAAACATGAAAGAGGTAGTAAAAAAGGAAGTTATCAAACTCCTTGATGCAGGTATGATATATCCTATCTCTAATAGTTCATGGGTAAGTCCAGTGCAAGTAGTTCCAAAAAAGAGTGGGACGACAGTAGTCCCCAATGAGAAGAATGAATTGATCCCAATGAGAACGGTAACAGGTTGGCGTATATGTATCGATTATCGAAAGTTAAACGATGCTACACGAAAAGACCATTTCCCTTTACCTTTTATTGATCAAATGATAGAACGATTAGCTGGACATATGTTTTATTGTTTTCTGGATGGCTTATCTAGTTATTTTCAGATACCTATTGCACCGGAAGATCAAGAAAAGACCACTTTCACTTGTCCTTATGGCACTTTTGCTTATCGCAGAATACCTTTTGGTCTTTGCAATGCACCGACTACATTCCAGCGATGCATGTTAGCTATTTTTGATGATTTGATTGAGGACATAATGGAGGTATTTATGGATGATTTTTCAGTTTTTGGCAATTCGTTTGACCTTTGTTTGGATAATTTGGATAGGGTACTTACCAGGTGTGAAGAGACCAATCTTGTCCTCAACTGGGAAAAGTGCCATTTCATGGTACAAGGAGGTATTGTGTTAGGCCATAAGATCTCCTATCGAAGAATTGAGGTGGATACTGCCAAAGTGGATGCGATTGCAAGACTCCCATCTCCAACTTCGGTTAAGGCCATAAGAAGTTTTCTAGGACATGCAGGGTTTTACAGGCGATTTATCAAGGATTTCTCGAAAATTGCCCGCCCTTTGACTAAGCTTTTAGAGAAGGATGTGCCTTATGTTTTCTCTCAAGAGTGTTTGAAAGCTTTCAATATCCTTAAAGAGAAACTTACTAATGCTCCAATCATGGTAGTACCTAATTGGGCTCTTCCCTTTGAACTTATGTGTGATGTAAGTGATCACGCAGTCGGGGCAGTGTTGGGGCAAAGGCGAGACAAGCACTTTCAACCAATTCACTATACTAGCAAAACTCTTACGAATGCTCAGGAGAACTACACTACTACAGAAAAAGAGTTGTTAGCCGTTGTTTTTGCCTTTGATAAATTTCGCTCTTATGTGCTTTTATCTAAGATGATTGTTTATACTGATCATTCTGCCCTTAGGTACTTGTTAGCAAAGCCGGATGCAAAATCAAGATTGATTAGGTGGATCTTGTTGCTGCAAGAGTTTGATGTGGAGATCAAAGATAAAAAAGAAGCTGAGAATTTAGCAGCAGATCACCTATCTCGATTGGAGAATCCAAACTTGGAATTGCTCGACGAGAACGAGATCAAGGACGAATTCCCTGAGGAGCGACTCTATGCCATTGCCTAGGTAAGTGATATGGAAAATCCTTGGTTTGCAGATATTGCTAATTTTTTAGCTGCTAGGATCATACCGAAGGGACTTCAACACCAACAAAAGAAGAAATTCTTTTCTGATGTGAAATATTATTTTTGGGATGATCCTTACCTTTTTAAAGTATGTGCAGATCATGTCATTCGAAGGTGTGTACCACACCTCAAGGGTTGGAGAATTCTGAGCCACTATCATTCGGGGCCTACGGGTGGGCATCATAGTGCCAATAGGACAGCTCATAAGGTCCTAGAGGCAGGATTTTATTGGCCTACCCTATTCAAAGATGCCCAGAGATATGTCGAGAGATGTGATCGTTGCCAGCGAGTGGGAAATATATCCCGTAGGGATGAAATGCCATAAAACCCCATCATCGAGGTTGAAGTATTCGATGTGTGGGGAATTGATTTCATAGGCCCTTTTCCGAATTCAAATGGAAACAAATATATCCTAGTATCCATAGACTATGTCTCTAAGTGGGTGGAAGCTAAAGCCCTACCTACTAATGATGCTAGGGTAGTAAAAAAATTTTTGAAATGCCTATTTTCTCGATTTGGCACCCCTAGAACAATCATAAGTGATAGGGGAACACACTTTTACAATGCTCAACTCGACCAAGTATTGAAACGTTATGGCGTTACACATAGGACAGCCACCCCATACCACCCCCAAAGTAGTAGCCAAGTGGAAGTTGCCAATCGCGATCTTAAGCGAATTCTTGAAAAAACTGTAGAGTATCATAGGAAAGATTGGTCAGAAAAGTTGGATGATGCTCTATGGGCATATAGAACCGCTTACAAAACACCACTCGATACCACACCCTACCGACTTGTATATGGCAAAGCTTGTCATTTGCCAGTAGAGATAGAGCATAAGGCTTATTGGGCGATTAAGCATGCTAATGTTGATCTTGAGCGTGCAGGTTCTCATAGGAAGCTTCAATTGAACGAGCTAGAAGAATGGCGAGCAAACGCATATGAGAACTCCAAATTATACAAAGAAAGGACCAAAAAGTATCATGATCATCGCATCAAACAAGGTGGACAATTTAAAGAAGGTGATCATGTTCTTTTGTATAATTCCCACCTTCGTCTATTCCCAGGTAAGTTAAAATCCAGGTGGTCTGGACTATTCACAATTACCTGAGTTTTCTCGTATGGGACTGTTGAAGTTACACACCCGGAGAAGGGCATATTTAAGGTAAACGGACAACAATTGAAATTATACTTGAGTCGAAACTTGGAGCAAGTTGGCCAGGAGGAGTTTTATCTCCATCCGACGGAACTAACGTGAGAAGACGTATCCCGTTGAGCTATCGACGTTAACTAAAGCGCTTCTTGGGAGGCAACCTATGTCTAACTCTACTTGTGCTTTAGTTCTTTAAGTTTTCTTCATTTTATTTTCCGTTTTATCTAACTTTGCTTTGGTTCGTAAATTTTCTTTCAATTTTTCATCATAGTTCTTTCCTCTTTTAGCTTTATTTTTGCTTTTTCTCTTTAATTTTACTATTTCTAAGTTTTCTTGATTCAAAAAAAAAAAAAATAGTTACACGGGCGAGGGACACGGTTGTGTCCCAGCCCGTGTGCACCCAGACAGTAATACCACCCGGGCACAAAGAGTTACACGGGTGTGGGACACGATCGTGTCCCCAGCCCGTGTGCTCCCAGTGAAATCACCCGCCCATAGAGAGTTACACGGGTGTGGGACACGGTCGTGTCCCCAGCCCGTGTGCGCCCAGTGAAATCACCCGCCCACAGAGAGTTACACGGGCGTAGGACACGGTCGTGTCCTCATCCCGTGTGCGCCCAGTGAAATCACCCACCCACAGAGAGTTACACGGGCATGGGACACGGTCGTGTTCCCAGCCCGTGTACACCCAGAAACATCACCTGCATACAGTAAGTTACACGGGCATGGGACACAACCGTGTCCCAGCCCGTGTCGACCCAAATAACACGGTTTTCACACACGACCGGTTTATTTAAATCATACACCCTCTTATACTCTCATAATCATACCTTTCTCTCTTACACTCTATATCATTCTCCCTCTTCTCTCTAAAATCCTTGCATTGCGCATTTTGATCCAAGTATCCAAATGGCTAATCGATCTAAGCTTTCCGTTTGCCGGAAATCCAAATTTGCGGCATCCTCTTCGTCACAATCCGGTGCAATTATTGAACCACTGGCGACTCTTCCCCCTTTGGAGCACCCAATGCTCCAATTCAAGGAGGACTACCAAGTCCAACGCCACCAATTGCTTCAGTCTAAGCCCTTTAGCGAGACCCTTCGGTTGGATTGGGATGTTTTCGCTCAACTAGAGCTCACCACCGAAATGAAGGAGCTCTTGGATGGTACCGTTTGGGAGCGCCTATTATCCTTTGAAGCTCTAGTTTATAAAGAGCTGACCCTGGAATTTTTGTGCACTTATAAGTTGGATAAAGACAGTGCTACTCACATGGGCCCAAACCGCAAATTACACTTCACCTTGAGTGGCCATCCATTCCACATGTCCATCGCGCAACTAGGCCGATATCTTGGTTTATATGCAGAAAGATATACATGAACGGAAGAATTCCAAAGTCTCTCATGTCGTTTTCCTCGTGGCGTCACGGCAGGGTATTTTTGGAATGAGATCATGGTTGGCGATGCCTATGATCCAGCCAGGAGTAAGGCCTCTCAATTAGTCCGGCCTGAATATCGGGTTCTTCACTGGCTATTTTCACATACCTTAACTGGTCGGGGCCTTAGCACCGGGGTGGTATCTAACAAGGATTGCCTCTATCTCTACAGTGTCATCCATAAGCACCCCATCAATCTAGCTATTGAAATTGCTGAACTCTTTCACCATCAAGCCACCACTACTCGAAAGAAAGGGCATATTTGCTGTGGCCCTTATATTACACTACTAGTGCAGGCTATGAGGACTAAGGTTGTTGCTTGGCCCTCGCTTACTTTCATTAGCCAAGTCACTCCTATGCGCCTAAATTCCTTCCGCCTTATGAACCTCATCCCATCCAGACGTCAAGGTCGACGCTCTCGCAGCAGCTCATCTCGAGGCCAAACGTCTTCAGCCAGCTTAGACGATAGATTTGATTTGTTATTGTTTGAGGTTCGTTATATACACGAGAGCATGGATAAACTTCATCTCCGACAGGACCGAATGGAAGAATTTCTTAAAATGAAAGTGTCGGCTACTGCTGAAGAGGAAAGTGCGGAAAAGGACGAGGAGGATGAGAGTAGTGATGAAGAGGAGGATGTCGAGGGTGATGATGAGGAGGCTGGCGAGAGTAATGAGGATGAGGATGAGGAGGATGACGAGGGGGGTGATGACGATGATGATGCTACTATGGCTGAGGCGTCATCTGATGAGGAGGCTGAGGAAACGGATTCTGATCACTCTTCTTAGTTCCAAATTTTATTTGTGTTGTCTTTTGTTGATCAAGACTTGTGCACTTCGGTTTAAATAATGATGATGCTTCTTCATTTTGCGCTTCTTCATTTTCAACTGTCAGGGAAGTATTAGTTTCTTTTAATTACATATGTTTTCTTTTTCCCTATGCTGCTTTTTCGTGCTGTTATGATTTTTTATCGTACATTGGGGACAATGTACATTATTAAGTGTGGGGAAGGGATATATATGAATTTGTTATTGTTTAGGAGACCAATTATTCACATTTGACCCAATTACTTTTTAAGTTAACTTGCAATAGGTGATTAACTGGTATTAAGCCAAATTAACTATTTTATCTTGATTATTATTGATCTTATTATACTTTACTAGAATTGATTAGTCAAATTTTTGGAAGGTAAAGTTACGAGTTATTTAGCTTAGGATTTTAAGACTTGAGATTGGAGCAACATCACTAGTTGAGAGTTAGTCATGGTTATTTTTAAAATTTACTTTTATGTATAATTTTCTCTTAGAAATTTTTAAGAGTCTTATAATTTTTAGCAAACAAACAAATGAAATTCTTCTTTTGAGAAACCCCTGAAATATCATAATGATTGGAGGTCAAAAGTAATAACAAGTGTATGAATAGAAAAATTGGTAAGGATTCGTCTTGGTCCGTTAGAAGAGCGAGATTGAGCCCCCAATGCCAATTCTAATAATAATAAAAAAAAATGAAAAAAATTGATATGGATCGGCCTTGGTCTGTCAAAAGAGCAAGGTTCTTTCCCACTATCAATATAAGAAATAAAGTTGGTATGGATCGGTCTTGGTCCGTCAGAAGAGCGAGATTCTTTCCCGCTACCAACACAATTGTGCTTAAATAAGGTAAATTCAAAAGACCTCTCAACAAAAACATGAACTAGGGGGATGATCAGAGGAAGCGTGGATGTAAAATGTGTTTGTTTTAGATTATGGTGCTTGGTAAGATGGAAGAGAGAATTGTATACACTTTAGTCAAATGGACAAAATTTTTATGACTCTTTCTCGGTTGGCGAGATGTTAAATCTAATTTTTAGTTTAAGAATCCGTAGTTAAATGTCTTAGGTAAACTTTGATTTTCATAAATTAACTAGTGAACTCTAGTATTAAGTATTGTTGGAGCATTCGAATATGGTTAGATGAAATTGGTTGACTTTATTATTGCAAGTTGATTGAGAATAATTTTCTTACTTTTTTAAGGGTCAAGTGTATTCGTTCACCGGTTTCCTAAATAGTGATAAATTTTCTTTAGCGTTTCTTGTCCCGAAAGTTTTGTTTTGATTTATTTGCTTGAGAACAAGCAAATGCTCAAGTGTGGGGAAATTTGATAACTCTAATTTTAAATATATTTCATAGGGTGATTTTATAGTATTTTCCGCACATTTTTTGTTTTCTTTAAAGAAATTGATACTTAATTGAGTAAAATGTTGATTTCAGGGATTAAACGCATTCTAGGCTCGAAAACGAAGAAAAGGAATCAAGTTTCACTCAATTCTGAGTTCAAACGAAGAAGTTATGAATTTTTTAAGTTGTGTAGAAAATTTGCCTAAGTGCAGAAAGTTACACGACCTGGGGACACGGTCATGTCCCAGGCCATGTCGGGTGACGAAAATAAAATCTTTTTGATACACTATAAAAAGACATATTAGGGTTTCAAAAGAAAAAGAGAAGAGACATTACAGAAACAAGAGACACAAGAGAAGAGAGGAGATTGGAGAAGAATATTAATCAAGAAGCAAGAACGACATCGATTTCAAGAATAGAGAGATTGTTCATCAAATCAAGAGGGGTTTTTATGCTTTATTTTACGTTTTTGGTGAAACTCGTTTTTAGATTCGTTATGATAGCTTAGAATTAGAGTATTTAGGATTATGGAACCTAGGGTTTGATGTAACCCTTGGATTGAATTATAATTTCAATAAAGTTTTTACCTTTTCTTGATTCAATTATGTCGTTAATTATGGATTGATAATTCTAGAGTGTCAATATATGATATTATGCATGTTAATTGAGAAATTGCATGTGTAATTAGATCTAGGCATAACTGAAGAGAATTACATGTATACTTAGAGATAAGATACATGTTTCTTCCGGAAAGTTAATTGTTTGCATGAGAATTCATTACACGTTAATGCGATTCTAAATTATATTACTAAGTGAAGAGATTCCGGTAAATAATTTAGGATTATGGTTAATATGCTTGAGAAAGATATTAGCTTTAATTGTGAATCCCTCCGGTCAAGAATAATAGAAATTGAATTGGATATATTTTAAAAAGGTTACATGTTAAATACTAGGGGAAATAATTCCTAAATACATTATTGCATACTTGAAGTCGTTCGTAGTTTATTGCTTTCTAATTTGCGTAATTAAGTCTCATAAGTAGTTTAGTTTTTAATTTCAGTATTTTTAATTAATTCAACCTTTCACAATTTTTCGGTTAGATAATAAAGCTAAAGTTAATATTAGTACTCAAAATCTCTAAGGGATCGACTCGGACTCACATCCACTATATTAAAATTGATAGGTGCGCTTGCCTCATATCAGTGTGCTTTATGTATAGCAAGTCTATAATGTCAGCTAAGTGGCTAGTTTCTATCATAGGTTGGTATACACGATAGGACTATTACGACTTTACCACTTTCGAAGCGTGATAGCCGTCGTAGGCTAATGGTATGAATACTAGTATTTCAATGAGATGAATGAAGTTTTATTCCTCCACCCTAAAATTATACTTATGAGATATTTTTGGGGAAAAGATATTGTTAAAATTAAAGCTAGTAATTTAAGACATGACCTGTAAACTTGGATATGTCATGACATGATTACAAATGAGTTTGTGTAAGAAAAAAGTCGACACAAGACATGGGTTAGACCCATTTAAAAAAGATAAAATTCATGTCAAGGTTTAAGTTTAACCTACAAACTTGTTTATAAACTCATTTATTAAGTAGGTTTCAAAACATGTCCTAAGTTTAACTCATGAACTTGTTCAATTTTAAAATAACCAATATTTTGAGAGTTAGAAGATTATTGGTTTCTCCTTTTTTTTTTTTTCATTAATATGTGAAGAAGGATGGCATAAGTACAAGTTCAAATATTGGTAGTTGTAAATTAAGAGTTCAATTTTCTATTAATGATGAATAAGTAGATGAATTTCAAGTAAATTTATTCCAATTGTTATGATGCTTATAATCTTTAATTTATATCGGAATTTCAATTCCTTTAAAAATATGCAAACACATTGATACTATAAATGAATTTGAATTAGAGCTATATTTCTATGGGAGCGACATATGATGGTTGAATCACATATTTTAAATTGTTGAAACACTACTCAATCTCAATATCTCATGCTACAAAAAGGGCATGTGATATCTTAAGTTTATTGATATTTGTAATAGATTAAGAATTTCCATTTAGTATATAGTTAAATTCTTAATAAGAAAAAGTAGCTCATTGACGTAAAAAACTATGAAAACTTTTTTACCATAAAGGATTTTTTTTTTTAAAGAATACAATATGCTAATTTATTTTTATAAATATTTCAACATCATTTACTTTATTATCAAAATAATCTTTTATGTGAAAATTCTTTAATTGTCTCTCTAAGGAAATTACCACTACTAATAATCTACCATTGAGATATGATTTAACTTAATATCAAGGTGTTATATGGTTAATCAATGTTTAGATATGTCATATTTGATTGGACTTTACATTATTAAACTTTTGTCAAGTTATAATTTCGTATATAGATGTTAAGATTATGTTATTTTTATTTGTAAAATATTAATTTTATGATCGTCGTTTTCCATATGAATTTATAGGTATCTTATAGATTTAGTTACAACTTTTTAACTAATAAACGGGTCTAATACATACATAAAACACTCTTATTAAATCGGTTGGATTATAGGGTTAGGTATTCATATGCAATTAATGAAGGGGTCGGATTATGGTTAAGGTTTTTAAGACACAAACTTGTTTAGATACAAACACTAGACATCACAAGTTAAAATGAATTGCTAACCTTAGTTAAAATAATTTTTTATGCAAGTTAGTCAAGAATTAAGTAGCTTAAAAACTTGCATGGATCTATTATTGTCATTTATGCACTTAATGTTGAAGAAAACTAAATATGTATGGGCATATTTAAATACATACGAACATGTAAATGTTAGGTTCTCTCTTAATTTGGTTTTGATAATAATAAAAAAAGGTTTAAATATGCTGATCTATATATTAAGTGTATAAGTAAAAGGTTTAGTAGAAAGCTAAAATATGGACAAAATGAATAGGCATGATAGTGTCTAAAAGACAATAGAAAGAAGTGTAGAAGGTTTGAACATAGCAGAAATTGTGAAGATCTTATGAAGTAATATACCATATGCTTATTGAAAGTTGTGTAGAAGGTTAAAACAACAGAGAACTTCGGTCATTTATATGAACCAATTGTAGAAGATAGCGTAAAAGGTTAAAGTTGATTATAGAAAATGAATATTTGATGATTTTAAGATGAATTAAATTATCATGAAGACCTAACTCCACTAGTGAAACATATTTAGTAATACGTTTGACTTGTTCCACTTAAGTCAGATTAATGTCATAGGGATTATGTTTTAGAATTAAAGAATTACCAAGAATTATCTTGTAAATACCTAAAAACTTTAGTATAAGTTAGGCCAATCTTTAGGAAATATTTAAAGATATATTAGAAATAGGCTAAAATCGTTAAGAGAAATTTAAGAGATATAGTGAAGGTTTGCTAGTAAACCTAGTGATAAGAACTACCTTTATTGACTAGTGAGAGGTAGAAATATTTAGTCAACAAAAGTCAATACAATATTATCAACTAATTTAAAAGGCTTAAGAAAAATTAACAAGACAAATAAATTGATCCCTATAACAAATACATGAAAGAAAGATAAACAAGACCCTTATTCATCTATAAGTGGCGCTACATACATGTGCATTATCACATTTGTAAAAGACTAAAAAGACTTGGTCTTTCAAGATAAGAATTGAAGAAGGAAAGTTGAATAAGCAATCGACCAATAATGTAAGCAATGAGGCATTACTCCCATTATATCAAGAAAGAAGAAACATGTGAAGAAATTGATTTTAACCCTACGCGTAGGCACTACTTAAATAGAAAACCACTAGATTCTAAGATCTTACGAACATTCTTATGACTTTTTAAAAAAATAACCTAGGAAATAATGATGTAATCAAGATTATTTATTAAGATTAAATCATCAAAAGCAAATTATAATTACGAATAACTTAACCAAATTCTTAAAGACAATAACATGGAAGATTTCAATGCATCAAAACATGGGAAAAACATTGTCCTAAGATTGCTTCAAGGTTGAGACACTTCTAAAAGATAAGAGGATTTCTAAATCTACATGTAATTCCGAAGTCAACATGTAATTCCAAAGTCATGGATGATATTTTCTAACTCATGAAATAAAAAAATGAGGGAAATGTAGTACGTTCACACTATAAAGTGGCGGCAATAATAGGTGTACTTGCATCCAATTTTCAAACATTCCATTTGAAATCATCATGTGTTCAAAAGAGGATAAGAAGCAAACCAAATTGTATTTAACTCCTACAAGAAATTAGGAAGCTTATGAGATAAACTAAATCAACTTTTTTCTATAAATAAGACCCACCAACCTTTAGGTACACATTTATGTTTCCATTTCAACCAACAAACATCCTTTTCTTTCCTATTTTTATTGCATCTTAAGCCCCACCGACCATTCTCATAAGACTCCTTAACTATTTCTTCCATTTTCTAAGCATTAACATCTTAAGGGCAAGTTTCAACATTCTTATTTTGATTTTACTTGATAAGGAAAGACCCTTTTCAACATCTTTTCTTCAATAACTAAGAAAATCCTTTAAGGAAATAAGGAAAGTTTTCTACTTTCAAAACAAAAAGAACCTGAAGTTGAATTAGAAAAACTCTTATATTTTATCAAAAAGCAAGATTCTTTACCAAATTCATGCTTAAGCCTTGTTTTGATTCAAATCCTAAACTTTTCCAAGCTAAAGAGTCATTTTTAAAAACATTTTCTTCTAACAAGTCTTTAAAATTGAGTGATCTTTATTTTATAACTAGTTTTTAAGTTGATTTCCAAAGTTGTTCAAGGAAAGGAAGTCTTTCTAAACACTTCAATCATTTTAAAGAAGCTTCCTAAACATTTCATTCATTTTAAAAGAAGATCAAGAAAGGAAACAAAATAGTTTCTATAATGCAAAAAATTAAAATGATGAAAACTAAGACAAGTGGACAAAATCATACCTTAAAAACAACTTACATATCATGTCCAATTAATTTCCCCCTAACTTGAACCTTATGGACATATTTTTATTCTTATATGACATATGGACATATTATCTTGATACCAGAATCATTTGGACCTTATGCAAGGATTGGAAAACTATGGAATAAGAACCAAGGACATTCATGGACATATGAACTATTCAAACAACGAACAAGAACCATTTAGACATGATATGGAAAAAAGAACCATTAAACATGATGAATTTGAGAAATAAAAAACCTATAAAAGGAAAAGCTTAGAACAAAACTTAAGCCAAAAAGTTTAGTATTTAAGTATATTTCTCAACTATTTTCATTCTTTTAAGTATTTTTTATTTAGATCTCTTAGAGGATTACTACAATGAATAGAAGATGGCCAGGTGAATATCGAAGATGATTATCACTTGTATGTACTTGTATATTAGTCGCACCTTTAATTTTTATATACTTAATTTGTTTTGTATGGGGTATTTTGGAAGCATATGTGATTGGTTTGTTCATTATGCTATTTAAGGATTATTTCCAAAACTATAGTTGATGATTGTGATGAGATGTGATTCTTGTGATCTTATGATCTTGTGATCTTTTGGGTGATCACTAAAACAAATGGAATTTAAGCATATTGAAATTTGAATATTAAGGTAGCCATGCATAGCATATAGCATAATTCCCTTTTTATTGCCACTATCGTTACATATGGAATGGAAAGACTAAAACCTTCCTTGTTTATTGTAGACTAAGTGACTTTGAGGATGATCATGCATTAGACGAAGCTATGCCTATTCTTATGTTTTGGGAATGCATTCATTTAGAGACTGATTAGGATTCGATCTCTCCTTGATCATTTGAGTAGCTAGAGAAGCCATTATTTATTAATTTCATTTAGGCCTTCTTAAGATTGATCAAGAGATCCTTCTCTTGTGACTCATGTGCATGGCCTTCATGAATATTTCTTTTAGTTCTCTTGGATAACCGGTAGATCCATCTTCTTAGGGATTATGGTGATTTTCAGATGAACATTTGTTGGTTTTTCTAGATAACCAATTTCTAGATAACCAAGAGATTGGTTCTCTTGTGAGGTTAAGAAGAATGTTACCCATTTGATTATTTTAGGACCGATTAAGGGGCATTATCTCTTAATCATTATACTGACATGAGTATTGGTTTAGCCACGAATTAAGATTTTGTAGCTATTTTGTTATGGTGGCTAAGGATGTTATGCTAAGTGAACTTTACACTAAATCGGATGCCTAGACGTTGGTAGAACTAAGAATCTTCAACCCAAGGTTAAGGGAGAAAATATACCATAGACTGCATGTTGAATACTAAGTGGTCACATGTATTATTGCATATGTTTGATCGATTGTATAGCATTTTCTTAATTAATTAGCTTATTTGAAAGGTATTATGAGTGGGTAACTTAATAAGCTAGCTATAACTTATACTCCAATAGCTTTGATTTCCAATAGAAACCATATCGGATGTATCCTGGAAGATCTAGACCTTTGGTGAGAATTAAGGGTTTAGGAGCAAGACTAAGGGAAAGCAAGCAATGGAACTACATTATGTAAAAGGTTAAGCTTGTTGTAATATGTTTTATTTGAAAGACTTATGACTTACCTTTATTAAGTTTGTAATTTTATATTTAATTAATAATATTTCAACTTTGTTTTATATCATTAAGTTTGTGATATTCTATGAATATTCTAGTGTTTATGCCTTATGTGCTTATTAAAAATAACTGGTAAGTAATTCAAGTATATAAATAGTTACTTTTAATCAGTACATCTACTAGACCATCTTCAAGGTTGTCACATATTCAAACATTAAGAAAAAATCAATTGTTATCCATATTTGAGACGATTGAAAACAAATGGAAGAAGTTATCCCATTCCAAAACTTATGTATAGATATTTCTCTAGAAATTATCCTCACAAATGACTTAATTTGAAATGTTCAAATCCATCCTTCAACCTTCAAATGGACAAAAGCAAATCTAAATCAATCGATCTTCAAGTAAGAAAATTAGCAAGCTGAGCATCAAACTTCAAATTATTTAAATGGCAACAATTAAAAAAATTAAAATAGATAAGAATTCTGCTATTATCTACATACAACAAATCAACTACATTCAAGAATCTCTCGAGCTTTAAAACTTCATTCATTTCCTATTGCCATTTTTGTTTTGAGTTGAATTGTAATTGATCAAAATTAACTTTATCTCATTGTTTTGTTCACTTATTCTATTGTAGATTTGTTGTAATTTTGAGATAACCAATGGATGGTTATATCTTATGTTTATCTTAAGTATAAGCTAAGTGAGACGGGGTAGTCATTTCATGTAAAGGATGAACAAGTAATTTTACTCTTGTAAAGTTTTTTTTTTTTTTAATTGATATAGTAGAACAATTGATAAAGGCAACCATATCTCCAAAAATGGAGCTAGAAGAGATGATTTGATGCACAAGACAAAACCTCTATAAAATTCTCCATCTGATCTTCTTCTCTTTATACTTTTATTTTTCTTGTTGTTTATTCGATTATTTAAACATTGATTAGCTTATATCCATATAATAACAATTTGAGGGGTTTCTAAAATACTTGTTATTTAAGTTTAATTTCTTATGAATGTTTTTTAAAAGACTTAGATATATAATTTAAAGTAATAAAGCATAATCATCTATAAGGTGCTTATAAATTAAGAACCAACAACATAAAATGGTAAGATGGAGTTAGTGGAGACTTTTGTAAACCTAAAGGATATAAAAGAGAACTTCATATCTTTACAAAACTCTATATTATACAATATATAGGTACATTATCAGATATTCGAGTAATAAATTACATAATCATGTGTAATATCATAACTAGGAACACATATAAGACTTTAACTAAGAATATTAAATATTTGAACGCTCCAAATACATAATTATATATATACTGTTACAAAAATATACATGTAAACCAATTCATAATCTTTTGAGTCCTTACTTTTTTTTTCTTTTTCAAAAACTTTAAAGTAAGACTAACATCTATAAGATGACAAGAACTGTAAACATAAACATAAACATAAACATAAATGCAACTTGCATAACAAATTCCACCAAAATAATATCAAGTAAAATACTGGTTCTCAAATTTTGTTATATTAAACAAATTGGAACTTGTAAATATATGCATTCAAAGGAAATTGGGCAATCTTTTAAAAATATTTTCTCTCTCCAAATGCCAATTTTTCCCTTAAATTCTCTCTCTGTAATTGAAGTTCAAAACATCCAAATTCACTAATACACTACTATGAGCAATCTTTATTGCCATCTTTTTAGTTTTGTAAAACATGAATCATGAAGAGACATTTGACCACCACATGGCTCTTTATAAGACACATAACTACCTATTAGATCAACCCAAAAATAAGTCAAAAAAGTCCATTGATGACCAAAGACTAAAGTGATTTTTAGATTAAAAACTTATAGTTATATTAAATTTCCTTTGCGTTTCCATTAACCTAATCATGATATTGAAAATTTAACATTACTACTATGTTTTGAACATTCTAAGTTGCCTAATCCTAAACTTTCACTGGAAGAATTAGTTTGAAAGTAGTTGAACTATTGTTTAATTTGTGCAAACCCATTGTATCAATTGAAAATATTTTAGTTGATGAAAATGCCTTTAGCCACCATAATCATATCCCATATCCTAAATTGAAAGTGATGGCATGAAATTGAAGTTTAAGCTCCATAAAACTAATTCGAAACTTCATATCTCTTGTAAAACCAAAGGTTCTATGCCACTTAGTCCCTTTTTAGTGCATAAATAGTTTTTAAGCAAACCAGTTTATTTAGGATGCTATAGACTCTAGTTCAAGCTTTGAATTAGGTAATAACTTAACTTCAAGTAAGATGCAATTTTAATTTTATAAAAAACTTGATCAAATTATGGAAATTAGGTTAATTTACAAAAACGCTTTATATTAATTTGAATTTTCCATATTTGCTAAGCTTTTTAGGAGATAGTTTTGGTTCTTCATGATGCTCTTGATGTTGTTATCCATTTGACCTCCCAAACAAACCCTAAGACCTATTTATAGACTTATGTCTGCTGCGTTTTATGCTTGCTCCGATGACCTCCAATCTTTGGTCTTCATGGCGTATCATCTTAGTATTAAAGTATTTGGTAAGACACGCGTACCATTGTTCATTGAGTTAAATTTGTTGGGTTTGTTATTTCTTGTTGATTTTTGTTTTTCTATAGTATAGTTGTTGTTTACGATTATAGTTGTGTTGTTGTGTTGTTCGTATTGGGTTTTCAGTTCATATAGCAATAACTTTAGTAGTTGTTTCTGGTTGTAATATGTTCTTAGTAGTGTTGTAGTAGTTATCATAGTATCTATCAATCATGGGTAGCTGCAAAAATTGAACTTGCATGTTTCTAGTTTGAGCTGAGTTGAGTGTTTTTATTGTTTGTTGAAATTTCCTAATAAAAGCTTTGTATGGAATAAGAATGTCGGAAGATAATATGAATATCAGTAGAGATAGTCCTCCTGGTAGCTTGAGGAGGCATGTTGATAATTTGGAATATTAGATTCAAAATCTCATAGACTCTATCCAACAACTTATTGGATTATCAAGAGGCCGTTGATGTGTTGGTTGAGGTGAAAGGCATAACTGAGTGCTAACTAATGGAAGTGACTCTTATGAGCCCTATAATGATGAACAACGGTTTGGATGAGCTATAGAGACACGAAGAAGGGAACATTGACTTGATATAAGAAGGAACAATTAAGAGAATAGTAGCTTTGAGGTGAACCAAGGAGTTCAGAGAAGATATTTAAGCGAGTAGAGCCCTAATGGAAGTAGTAGATTTAAGGTGAATCGACTAGCTCGAAATAGAAGGGATGAGCTCTAAACTCCGAATTGAGGATTCAAAAACATTAAGCTTAAGTTACCAACCTTTAGTGGAAGTAATTGACCTGAGGAATTCCTAGATTGGGTTCCTCAAGTAGAGAAGTTGTTCAAATGCTATAAATGTGAGAATCCAACCAAGGTTAAGTTAGGCTCATTAGCCTTTGTTGAGTATGTAAGTATGTAGTAAGATAAGTTGATCACTAATTGAGATGTGAAGGGAAAGGAGTCGATAAGAACTTAGAGACTAATGAAGAGATTGATGAATTGGCAATTCGTGCCCACCTATTTCAAGAAAGAGATGCTTCATGCCTTTTAACACCTGAAGTATGGTTGAAATAGTGTTGAAGAGTATCTACAAGAGTTCGAGACCTTAATGACTAGATGTGAGATTGCTAAGCCTTAAGATTGAACTATTGTTAGATTGCTAAGTAGACTTTGAGATGATATTGTCAATGTAGTTGAGCTATAACTGTTTAATTCATTGGATGAGCTGATCAACCTAACCTTGAGAGTAGAATGTCAAAGGAGAAGAAGGGACCAAAGATTGACCAGCTAACCTCAACAATGCAGTTGTAAGCTTAAGAGGAGTGAAGAGAAGTAGAAGGTTAGGAAGCAAACTAAGAAAGGATAGTCTAGTCAACCTAACTTGGTTGAGACAAGGAATGTACATAAGAAAAAAGCGCCTAACACCAAGGCTCGAGAAATTAAGTGTTTCAAGTGCTAGATATATAAACATATTGCTTCCTAATGTCCAATCAAAAGCATCATGATTTTGAAAGGAGAAGGGCATAACACTTAAGTGGAGAGCTAGAGTGACAAGAGCTCAAAAGGTGAAGAGGAAACAATAAACATCTATCTTGGGATGAGAGAATTCTTAGCCATGACAAGCCAACCCAAAAGAAAACCTTAGCTAAAGAGAGAACTTATTCTAGATCCGATGTATGGTGAATAGAAAGACTTATTCCTTAGTAGTTGATAGAGGAAGCTGCACTAAAATTGATTCTGCCATGCTAGTTACAAGAATGAAATTACCGACCTACCCTCATGCTGACCTAACTTTACCCCTGACCTTATGGACTCAAGTGGTTTAATGATAAGGGTATGGTTTATGTGTAATAAAAAACTCAGATAGTATTGACGGTAGGATAATATGACGAAGAGCTTAATTTCGATATGATACCTATGAATGCAGCCAATTTGATTCTTTGCCAACCTTGAGAATATGACTAGAGAGTGATCCATGATGGCATTCATAACACCTATACTGTTTGGAATGATAAGAAGAGCTACTGCTTAACCCCATGAATGTTGAGGATATTTACAATAACCCAGAGGCCATGGTGAGGAGGAAAGGGAAAAGACTCCTGTTTAGTATTCAAGCCCGACCTCAAAGCCTAAAGTCGAGGGCAACTTCTTTTTGACCCTATGGCGATGATAGGAATTAGCCTTCGACCTCCCCTAAACCATGATCTACCCATTCCAAGACTCAACCAACTTATCCTATGTATGGCCGAATTGACATGAAAAGGCCAATAGGAGGAAAGAAATCAAGACGGATAGGAAAAAAGAAGTAGAAGTGTTGCTAACCTTTGAAAAGCTCAATGATTGACTAAACGAGGTTCCATAGAAGAAGGCCAGCTTGGTGAACAAGAGCCGGGTAAGGAGCTTAGGACACACTGACAATCAATACGTAAGTTTGGAAACTGTAGGCCGACCTCATTGGTACCTCAACTAAGCACTACAAGATTTCAATTATCTTACCTTAAGCTAGATGTCCAATTGTCGATCTCACCTGGTTCGGATCCAACCCATTTCAGGACAGTTCAGATAACTTGCATACCGACCTTCCTATTAAACATATAGTTTTGTACAGTTTGTAAATTATTTCCTTATTTTAGTTTATGGGCTTACTTTAGGGTTTAAGGCCTTGTAATTATTTATAGTTTTGCTACTAAGATTTTTAGGATTTATTACAAATAGTAATACTTGTAAGTAATAGTAGCTTTTTATGACCTTAACTTCAATATCAAGAATACATTTTTATGTAGAATTGTCTCTCGTGAGCTTGTTAGGCTTATGCTTGATTATTGGGTGTTGTTTACTCTTTAATATTTCTTACTTCTTATCAATCTTCTTCCAAAAGATTATGGTGAACCTTTTCATTTGAGCAAGTTAGTCAGTTGTATTTAACTCTCATTTTAAACCCGAGTTTCGATTTAATATTCGTGAGTCACTTCGAACCCTATTTTTAGCTTAACTCCTTGATTGTGTTATGTTTTGGTGTGTGATATCCATTCATATTCATGTTTATAAACCCTTTCGTTATTCATTTCAACCTCTTAAATAAACCTTAAGAACCATTAATAAACTTGTATTCACTGCATTTTGTGCTTACTCCAATAACCTTCAATCTTTAGTCTTTGTAGCGTGTCAAGGAGGAAAAATGAATATGATAATAACTATACCTGTAATTTCTATATAATGCTTAGGTATAATTTATATAAATTAAAATATCTAACAAAGCATAAATGTCATAATGTACATGTATATTAAATGGAACAATAGGAATATTAGGTAATGTATGCCAAGTAGAATACATAAACATGCTATTCTATGTATAATACTAAATAAATTGTTTATAATACTTCAATATATATATTTGTAAAAATATAATATATGGCATATGATAAGTATAAACTATATAGGATATAAAGCACTTAGGAAAAGTCACCTTAAGTTAGGGGTAAGAAGGTAATTAACTAACTATGAGTCCTTTATAAGTAACTAACAAACCCTAAACCTGGGCACATACTCTTAACTCTTTTTCTTTTGAGGATCTACTTTCTTTCTTATCCTCTCTTCTTCTTCTCTCTCTCTCTTCCTTCCTTATATGCCTTTTCCATTTCTCTTTCTTGAGGTTTATGCTCCTCTCTTTTTAATTTGAGATGTGTAGAGGGTAAAACAAGTCTTTTAAAAGAATAATTAACCAGATCTCCAGTTCTTTGTTTAGATGATAAGGATTTAATTTTTTGTTGTTGATTGTCAAGAGATTACTAGTCAAAATGTAATATTAGAAGCGTGATTGTATGTATTAGAGTTTGGTTTCTTAAACATAGTCAAAAGGTAGGTTGCTTTACCTTCTTCTTTCTCTTTCGTTCCTTCTTCTTTAATTTATAGACTTATAACATTTGATCAATTTGGGATCAAATTATGATTAAGTCTTAATTAATAATGTAAAATAGATTTTGTAAATCCATAATTGGTGTAATTGTGGTTAATTTGACATTAGGGATGGATTTAATTGTAAAATATGTTGAATGATTGGAGACTTAGAGAAAGATTTGTTGTCAAAGGTACTTTAGGGGTAAATGAAGGGTGGTTCTCAAAATAGGGTCAACCTATAAGGATCATGCGCCAAATTGTATGTCTACCATAATAGATAAGGAATTAAGAAAAGGAGAAAGACTAATCTTGAGAGTTGCTAGTTAACTACCCTCTTACCCTATGACCTCCTTGTGATGGTAAACCCTTACATGTGCCCATTTTGTTGCCTTAGTTGATCTTACACTCCTTTAGATTGACTAAGTTATCTTTGAGGAGATCATATTTAACATTTTTTATGTCTTAGTAGTCTAAGTTAAGTACTAGAATAAGTAATAAACCTAAGATTAGTAAATCTTTACTATCTTTTAGATTTTGTCATCTTGTTTATACATTTTGATTTCAGGAGTTGAAAGTTTTAGCTAATTTCAAAGTCTTAAGTTAGGCTTTGGGTATGTAATTATCATTTTGATGCTTGTTCCTATAGGAATAGTTATTTAAATGAGCATAAGACTGATTAAGGTATTAAATCGAGTACTTCTTGTGCTTATGCCTAAGATGAGAAGATTAGAAGTACAAAGGTATCAAAAGTAGCAATTATAGATCCATGCTTGTATCATCCCTTAAGGAAAGTGTTTTGAGGTGATGTCATGTGTATATTAGCCTCTAATGTTATTGTATGCATACATTCTGAGTTGAGGGGTCATTAATCAATTAGTTGGTACGCAACAAGTCAATGGCTAAAAAAAAATTTGTAATTAGATTATACTGGTGTTATAGTTCCCTATTGTGGATAGTTGTAGTAGATTAGTTGTACTAATGTCTAGTCCGATAATGATTTTAGGATGAAAAGATTTTGTTAGTTTTATAGTATGAGGATTACATACACCATGACCATGTTTTGTATCAATTTTGTTGAGTTACTTTAAGTTTTAAGGCATCAAGATGTTACTGTTTAAGAGGGGAGGGGGAGATAAATTGAGTTTAAGGACAAATTTCAATTCTTTTTTAATATAAAGAAATAGTACAATAATAATAGGAGTAATCAAAGCAACAATAGTATAATAATAAATGCAAAAATTTAAAGAAATAGGGATAAAAAAGATTAAGCTCGGATTTAACATACGGTTTGAACTGCCCCCTAGTCCCCATAGACATACAATGCCTCCAACCAAGGACTTCACTTTCACTTTATTGATTTCATAACCCAATTGCTCTAAGAGCTACACAAGCTTACACAGTCTCTTTTACGAACAATTAGCTCAAATGTATCACTTTCTTCACTCAAGATTACAAATGTAAGGACTTTTAAGCACTACAACTATATCTCTTTTTGTTTGATAGCAAATAAGTGTACAAGAGACTAAAGAGAAGCACAATAAGCTCGAGAATGTAAGAGAAAATCTTTAAATTGAAGTAGAATATCATATCTTTTTAGCCTTTGGTTGGGTTGTTGAGCTTTTATAACAACTCATTAAATTCTTCTTGTTACCGTCCATTAAATGCTGTAATAGTTACTTGAAATTGACTTACCGGCATACCAATACTTTGAACTACCGGCAAACTGGTAAAAAATACTTTATCGGTAAGTGAACCAGCACCTCTAAGCCAATGAGCTTTTCTTTGTATTTTTCAAGGCTTTTACCGATAACCTAGTTCTACCTTGAGCCATTAACCCGATAGACTAAATATCACTTGAAAATTCTTTTCATACACAACAAACAAATACTCTTTGCATTCTAACTTCAAGATCATTTGATCACCATTCAAAAGATTAAATTTCTTGTAGAGATAATTAATATATTTAGTTATTAAGTAAGTTAATTGATCTTATTCAATTATCTCAATATAATCAAATAATATTTAGTTTAATCATCTACTTATTTTTTTCTCTTAAAAAACAACATGTTTAGATATAAATTTTTTGTTTTGTTCTCATCAAAATCAAATAATAAACCCTAAGTTCAATATATTTAAATTGTGTTTATATGGTGATATACCTTACAAAAAAATTATTTTAAGTGGTATTTTAGTCTTTTCCAAATAATTAGCTTTAGAATAATTGATATTATTTTATTATATTCCACAAAGATGGTTCACTTAGCATCTTGTCCCACCAATTATCACCTTTATTATGATTCTCTTTCACTAACCATATTGAATATCACTTTTTCGTATCAACGATTCACCATGTCACTACAGTATATTCAATACTTAAATCTATCCACTTTTAAAGTGTACAATGCACCATTAAAATTGTCCATTGCCAACATATACAAATAATACAACATTGATTAAAGCTAATTATTAATAAGCCAAATTTACTCTAGCTTAACATGTGTAATGAAAAATCAATAGTGGTCTATACCTATCTTTCAACTCAATAACCCAAGAAAGCTCAAAACTATTCAACATCTATAATGAGTCAATCTTAATTTTCATTTGTCTCCATAAACTTTTGTCTAGGATTGCAAATCCATTAGTTTTTATGGAAAGATGAGATGATGAGAAGAACTAGCCTATGATTATCTTTCCATTATTTATTGTTTTCATAAATCTACATTTAGATCTTTAAAAGGATAAAATGATTTATGTTAGTATTCTACTAAGCTAAAGGATAAGAGCATTGATTCAAAAGACAGTATGAAAGTTTTACCTAGATGTTTGAAATTCTCTTACTTCATCACTAACAACAAATCTTAGTTGAGAGAGCACCTTTCAAGTTTCCCTAAAATGAGTGATTAAAGAAGGAGAGAGAGGGACTTAATAATTTATTTTGAGTCCTAGCAAACCTTAACGATAAGAAATATGATCATTTCCCCTTTTTTTAAAAATATTTTTAGGGTTATTTTATCTTATCCCCCTGAAAATAATTTTGTTCTCAAAATTTACTTGAACCTAGAATAGCTCGAGATACTTGCTTTTCATTTCTTTATTTAGTTTCCAAGTAGCTTCTCTTGTTGAATGGCTACTCTATTATACCTTTACATACTTAATAATGTATGATCTCAAGGTTTGTTCTTTCATGTCTACTATCCCTAATAGATACTTAACTTGGGTCAAGTTAGACTCTACTAAAGTCAATCTTGAAAAATACTTTAGCCCATGTCAACTAGTTAAAGTGATAATCTATTTTCAATAAGGGATACATGTTTTTATTGTCACCCTATTCAATTCTCTATAATTAACACACCTTCTCATGCTCCTGTCCTTTTTATTGTAAAGGGTATTGGTGCTGCTGATGGTAAAACAATGGGTCCTATGGACCTTTTGTGTAGCAATTGTTAAAGCAGCTCTTTTAACTTTTTGATCTCAGTGGAAACATTTTATAAAGTATTTTAGAAATAGAAAGGAGACTTAGCAATAACTTTGTACTAAACTTTATTTCTAGAGCTAGCGTTAAACCTAACACCTCTTTTAGAATTACATCTCTAAACTCTTTGTTCATTAGGTCTTTGATAAGTGCCTTATGACATACATTTATAAATGGTTTTTATGGTACTTTTAATATTGTTATGGATATTTAGTACTTAATTATAAATATTTTTATTTAAGGCATCTATGGATTCAAGAAGAAAATGAATCAAGTTTTACTTTATTTGGACTTGAATCAGAATATTTATGAGCTTTTAAAAATCAACATAATCGCTTAATAGGGATATGTTCAAGGCTATATTGGTTTAATTAAAATATAACTAGAAAGTTATACAACCATTTAACATTATCATGTTGAAACAATATTCAAATTAAAATGAAGGTCAGAAAGTTACATGACCAATTCATATGATCATATTCTATGGGTATATCATATTTAATTCAAAGTCCAAAGCTCACACACATAAAGCCCACTATGCTCGAGTAAATCAAGTCCACCATATCAGTGGCAAATTCATGCCTTAGTGTGCATTACAAGAATTGACCATTGTCTATTGCAATTTAAAGTCCACGATCTAGATTTGTAAAATGACGAAGAGCGTTTGTAATTGAGAGCTCAAAACCCATCACATTGAAGACCATGATTCAACGCATTTCATTTTGTCTTTCATGGTCTAATCATGTTCTAAAGATGCTAGGCCTAAGTCAATTTCACAAGCATGTACCAACAAAAAAAATTTGAAAGATGTCATCTATGTGAATGAAGAATCAATATCCAAATATTGATTTCATGCCATACAATCATGTTTTAGCCATGTATTTTTTATTCATGCCAAATAATCCAGATTTATTTTAGAAAGATATGCAAGGAGATATTTAAGATATATTTCAAGATTTCATGACATATAAATAGATTACAAAGGCCTTATAAATATTATTATTCATTCATTCACATTCTAGGGTTTAATAGACTTATCTTTCTTTTGTCCTTTCTTCTTTATTTCTTTTTATTTTCTCTATGTAATTAGTTTTTTCTCTTTTATCAATCTATGCTTTCTAATTTTTGTAATCCAATTATGTGCTTTTGTATTGTTTTGAGTCAACATATCTAGAGTATTGATTCAACTAGATATTATATAAAATTTGAGAGATCTCTTTATATAATTAGATCATAAAGTAATTAGAAAAGTTTCATATAATCATGGAGAAAGGAAGACATGACTTTCTGTACTAAGGTGATGTACTAGTAGGATTTATAGATCATTAATGCAATTCTAGAGTTTTTAATTAAAAAGAAATTTCAATTAATTATTCTAGGGTTAGGCACTAGTAATCTCAAGAGAGATATTAGTATAATTTAGGAATTCTTGTCGTTTAGTAAATTAGGATGAGATTGATATGTGCTTCATTACTATAGGATGATTAATAACTGAATATTGAATTCATCTAGTATCAATATCTTTAGTTTCTATTTATTATGCATATTAGTTTAAGAGTTTTAGTTTAGATTTAATTTTATTGAATTTATTTATTGACTAATTATAGGTTAGATATTAGGAAAAGGGTGAAGTATTATTAATCACACTAGTCCTTGAGGGATCGACACTTAAACGCATATCCATTATATTATAAATTGATGGGTATATTGGCCTCATACCAAGTTTTTGGCACAATTTCTAGGGACTTGCGATATTAAGAATGCTAACTGCTTTATTAATCTAACCATTGCTTTCTTTGTTTTTTGTGATTTCTTTTCTTTTCTTGTTTTCTTTTGTTTCTTTGGTGCAGTCTTGAACTAAATCCATTTTTTCTTTGTATGGTGCATGACTAGAAGTTGTTTGAAAGACTTGATTAAAATTGACCTTAAGATTGAGAGAACGACTTGAAGGAATTTGAGGCAATCAATTGTGAAAGAAACCATAGAGGTGATTAATCAAAGGTCTCTTCTTAGGATTAAAGATGAGGGTGAATTGATTGATCAGGACTTGGATTGTGAGAGTATACCTATAGATGACATGGCCAACAATTAGAATAGTGAAGATAATAGAACCATGTCAAGCTTTCCTCAACCATCATTGACTAACACCCAATCAAGTATAAATAAGCTAGCTGTTGTAGCCAACAACTTTAAGATCAAGCCGAACATGATACAAATGGTGTAATAGTTTATGTAGCTCGATGACCTATAAGATGAGTAGCCTAATGCACACGTTTCCAACTTTTTGGAAATATGTGATATCTTTAAAATTAATGAGGCCACTGACAATGCCCTTTGGTTGTGTCTACTTCTATTTTCATTATGCACTTGAGCTAAGTAGTGCTTTAATTCCTTAGCAAGGAATTCGACCACAACTTCAAATGAATTAGTAAAGAAGTTCTTAAAAGTATTTCCCATTCTCTAAAATTGCTAGGCTCAGAGCAAATATTTCATCATTTGCCTAATTGGAGGGTGAGACCCTATTCAACACTTAGGAGTGCTTTAAGGACTTACTAACGTGGTGTCTACATCATGGTCTCCCCCTATGAATGCAAATCCAAACCTTCTACAACGGTCTCAATTTTCCTACAAGGCAAATGATAGATGTAGTAGTTGGGGTTACACTTAATACAAAGACACCTAAGCAAGATTCAAAACTTAATTGAAGGGATGGCTATGAATTACTACTAGTAGGAAAATTCTAGGTGAAAGCAAAGAGTTGTTGGCATATTAGAGCTTGATGCCATTTATTCTTTGGCCACTCAGGTTGAAATGTTGAACAAGAAGATCAACTTACTCTTAGTTGATTCGCAACCACCTCAATTCAACTCTAACAACTTCTATAAAGATGGATTTATAGGTAATGAATTGATGGAGCAAGTTGATTTTCTAAGGAAATTCTTATGACCCCGATATAATACCTATAGTAATACCTACAATCCAGGGTAAAAAGATCACCCTAATTTTTCGTAGAAAGGTTAGAATCAAAGTCAAGGATAGTAGTGGCAGGGAAAGAACCTATCTCAACAAAGACCAAACTTACCTCCATCTAAGTTGCGGTAGCCTCTAACTCTACCACTAGCCCTATAAAAGAAGCTCGAGATTCTCTTGGAAAAATATATTCAAATAAAGGAGGCGAGAATGTAACAGATAAAGACTTTTTTGAGGAATCAAGGGGCTTCCATCCACAATATGGAAAACCAAATTAAACAACTTGTAAAAATGTTAAATGAACAGCTATAAGGGTCTTTGCTTAGGAATACTAAAACAAATCTGAGGAAACATGTCAATACAGTAACCCTCAAAAGTGGTAGAGAGTTGCAAGTTAAGAACGAGGATAGTAGAGAAGTAGTTGAGAAAGAAGTAGAGGTTAAGGATAAGGAAAGAGTAGAGCTACAAAAAATATAGGAGTATAAGTCGCTTATCCCATATCCATAGCAACTTAAACAAGATTGCACTGACTTGAATAAGTAATTTGGTAAATTCCTTGATCTTTTTAAACAATTACACATAAGTTTACCTTTTATTGATGCTATATTACAGATGATAAGGTATGCGAAGTTTCTAAAGGATCTTTTGTTGAACAAGAGGAAGTTGGAAGAGCTTTCAACCGTTATATTAAACGAGGAATGCTTAATACTCCTCTAAAAAAAGCTACTAGAGAAATTAAAAGATTTAAGGAATTTCACTATTCCTTGTATGCTTAGCAAATCATTAGTAGATAATGCTTTAGTAGATCTAGGAGATAGCATTAATTTGATGTCGTATAAATTGTTTAAAAACCTAGGGTTAGGAGAACCTAAACCAATACGCATATGCATTTAATTAGTTGATAAATCTATCACATACTCTATAGGCATCATAGTAAATGTTTTAGTATAAGTTGATAAGTTCATTTTTCCTATGGAATTTGTTATTTTTTATATAGGTGAGGATCTTGAGGTCCCATAAGTTTTGGGTAGACCCTTCCTAGCTACAATTAGGGTGGTTTTTAATGTTAGTGAGTGTAAGCTCATCATGAGGGTTAGAGATGAAGAAATTGTTTGTCAGGTTTCAAATTCAATGCATAAGTCCCTTCACTTAAAGGGCATAAGCTATAATGCTAATTCTACTAATGTTATCATTACTAAATGTTTGTAAGAAACACTTGCCAAAGAACTGTAAACCATTGCTTGGAAAAGGGTGATGGAGAGGTGGAAAAAACTCTTAATCAGTTCAACATTGTACTTCAATTGGGAGCCAGTAAATCTAGTGTGATAAAGAAGGTCTTTAAATCATCTTGTAGAATAAAGGATGAAAAGTCAAAGCTTTCCAAAGAAAAGCCACCAGTACGAGAACGAAAACAATCAAAAGATCACTAGGAGCATGTCTTCATAGTAAAGAGCTCCAAGCTACCAATGACTACTTTATCTAAGTAGAAAGCAGATACAAAGAAGAAATTGGAGAGTCACAAGTTTGATGAATGACATGATAAGAAGAAAACTAGTAGAAGCCACATACCTAAAAGAGAGAATTTACTAGACCAATAAAAAAAGAGTAAATCCATACTTATGTAGTGAGTCCAAAAATGAGGTAAGGAAGGAGATCCATCTCCATTTAGATGAAGGTAAGTTAAGCATGCATTCCATTAATCCATTGACGTTTAATACAACACTCTTAGGAGACAACCTAAGTTTATCATTTATTTTATTTCATCATTTTTGTTACTTTATTTTATTTTGACACTTTGGTCTTTGCATAAGATTTGTTTTACTCATCTTCTATTTTAGTATTCTAGTTTTCTTTCATTCATTTTTTTAAAATTATTTTACACTTGAGTTCTTGCATTTAGGCTAAGCATTATTTTCTTTTTAAAAAAAAAATTGAAGTCATGTACACAAAGTTACACAACTTGGGAGACATGTCCATGTCTTCTAATCATGCCATTTGTAGCACCTCACATCCTCTTATTCACAAAGAGTTACATAACTTAGGAGACACGTGTCATGCATGCTATATAAAAAAATGAACCTGCTCCCTCTCTCCCTCATTTTAGTGCACACAAAATGAACACACTTCCTTTCTTTCTTCTTCCTCTCACGCACACAATCACAATCACAATCTAATCCTTCTACAATCTTACATCAGTAAGGCTCATCACTCTTTAATCACACTTAAGTATCACCTCAAGAACAAGGTAAGTACCTCAATCTCTAATCTTGTCATACTTATTGCAAATTTGTGTTGAGAAATTTCCCTACTTCATAATGGATCTTGATTATGATTTAGGGCTTTTGCATCATATTAGTTTCTTTATGAATGTGAAGTACTTTTATGCATGTTATCGAGTGTTTGAAGTGTAGATCATAGTTGACACAAATGTGTTGTTTATATTAGTTGCCAATCATTGGTGATGTGTTCTAGGCTATATGGATTTTATATCATTTGAGTATTTATTTTTATGATATAACTCATTTTATTTATCACGTTATTATCGATCTTTTAATATGATAAGAGGATTCCTTGAATATTAATTCTTTCTTATATCATTAAAGTGCATAATTTTTATAGTAAAACTATAACGTGATGAGAACATTATTCAAAATTGTCCCTAGTTACTTATTATATGGAATAATGATGAATTAAAATTAATATGTTGGCTGAATGATAATCATGTTTTATTGATTTTAGATATGAGATATGAATTCAGCACATAGATACATGTAAGACTATATTGTATTGGATCTACATACCGTGAGAGTATTGTATGGATTAATTTGATAAGTACTACTCGTTACGGTACTATTTTAATCCTTTGACCTGATGATACAATGGGTTCCTACATAGTAACTTCTATATTTTGACTCAGTTCTTTATAATTTTAATCAAATGACTATAAGATTGTGATTGGATATGGAATGAACTATGCGGAGGAATATGAGTGTGTATAAAGGAATTTATCCATCTCATTAATTTAAGAGAGATATCTTATGAGCCCCTTAAAGAGTAGGACTGAGAAAATGCATGACCGTACTCAAATGAATTGATAAGAAATTATCAATGTCATTTGTTTAAGTTAGTCAAACTTTGGATTCAAGAAACAGGTAATTAAATAATACTAGGATGTCTTAATCTACACCTTATGTTAAATCATCAGATATTGTGTGACCAAGAGAATTAATAACTGATCGTTTAATAGGTAAAGTTAGATCACTAACATTCACTTAACTTAGGTAGACATAGTGTCTCATTAGAGGCCACTTATGTTTTATAGGTGTAAAAGGAGTTTTAAGCCTATTGCCAGCATTAGGTGAATCTATAGGGTTACACATAAAGAATGAGCTAAATGGGCTAAGGGAATTACTGAAATATTTATTATTCTTAAATATCTTAAGAATGATAAATGGGCATTTATTATTTTTAGGAGAAAAATATTAAATAATGATATAAAGTATTAGATATTGTTAATATCTATAATATTTCGTAATATCTCTTAATATCTTTAAGAAGATATTATCATTCCTTTCTATGTAGATAGAGGTATCTCTCTATTAGAGTTATGTAAATGACAATCATTAATATCAAACTCGTAGAGAAATTTTACAAACCAAAAATAGAGAGAGAAAACATAAAGTATTGTAAGATTACTCCCATGTGAATATAGATTCATGCAAAAGGTGCTAGCACACTGCCACCTATTTCAAAAGTCTGTTCATGTGTGGATACTAGTAAAGGGTGTTCACGTATTGCAATGCTTGCTGCTCTACAAATTTGTGAATTAAAAAAGGTTACAAACAAGGTAATATTCACAATCTCTTCTCAATTTAATTGATCCACATGGATCCTAAGGTATTTAGGGTTATTCAGATTTAAAATAATTCATTGCACAAACATGTTATTTGCAACCCTAAAACCTAACACCAATTGTTAGCTTTCAAAGACACGAGTTATGATATGATTGTGTCACGTATAGTACATTAAACTTGGCATAGGGATCTTGATTGCATTAGTTGAAATGTTGGATTTTCTTGATTCACATGCTTTATTCTTCATTTAATACTTAGAGTTTTAGAGTTTTATTAATATAAAAGTGCTATTAATTCATGTACTTGAAGAATTAGGTGTTAAGCATTCTTAAAATCTCTTTGGTGTCATTAGTTGTTAGGATTATATGGAAATTTTCTTAAGAATACAACTATATCATATATACACACCAAGTGTTTGACAAAACTCCTCATCAAGCTATGGACTTAGTCATGGATTATTTCTTTGTTCTAAGTATGGGGAAGATCTTGTGTACCGAAAATTTAACTTGAATATTGTTTCCTTTTTAATAGGGATGTAGCCCCAAGAGCTAAATTACAAGTTAAAAGAAAAGCTCTATTGAAGAGGTTAAGGAGGAAGAGGAGCATACAGAAGAGGAGCAGGATGATGAAGATGAAATCATGGATGAAGCCTTTGATGAGGAGGATTGAGGAGCTGACATGTTTATTTGTTATTTTTTTATGATCAATTTGTACTTGGCTTATCTTAGACTATGTTTAAGGTTAGACTATTTTTCTGTTTTTACGTTTCATGTTTTTTTATTTATTTTTTATTTTGTTTGCTTTTACTTTCTTTTCTTTGATTGTGTTAGTAAGTCATGTTGCCTAGTCTTGGTTTTTGGAAAGATGACGCTTATGTTAAATATATCTTTGAATAGGAGCACTTCTGACTCCATCTATAGTAACTACGTTAAGTGAATTTTAAGGAAGTATTAGTTTCTTCCCTGCTTTCATATCTTTTTACCCTAATGAATTAATGCATTTATGTTTTTCATTTTGTAATACTTAGTTCGTACATTAAAGATAATGTATGGTTTTAAATGTAGGGAAGAGGATATATAGAAATTATTGCTATTTAGGAGACCAATTTTTATGCATTTAACCCTATTGTTTGGTTGATTTGCAATTATGTTAGAATTTTATTACTTTTAAATGGATTGTATTGAATATCCGATGCTTGATATTTTGATGATTAAGTTATGCATTGCCAGAGTTTATTAGTAAAATCTATGTGAAGTAAAGTTATGGGTTATTTAACCTAAGATTTTAGGATTTAAGATTAGAGCAACATCATTAGTTGAGAGCTAGTCATGACTATTTTTTAACTTGTTTTAATATATACTTTTCTCTTAGAAGTCTTTAGATAAACAAGCAAATGAAATTTATCTTTTGAAATTTTCCTAAAAAATCATAAATTAGTTGGAGAATAGAAAAGAAAAAAGAAAGAAAAAGGAAATGAAATAAAGTGGTCATGTGAGTAAAGATTGGCATTGGTCTTTCAGAAGAGGAAGGTTCTTTCCTGTTACTAATGTAAAGATAAATTGGTATGAATTTGCCTTGGTTTATTAGGAAGAGTGAGATTTGAATTCCGTTGCCAATAAACTTTGATCACAGATAAATTAATTGTGAATGAATGAAATAAATGAATCGAATTGAAGCCTTCCAATGAAAATACATACTAGAGGAGTGATTAGAAATGAATGGATGTAAAATGTTTTTACTCTAAATTATGTTACTCAACAAGATTGAAGAGAGAGCTTTATACATTTTAGTCAAGTGATTAAAATTTTTATGACCTTATCAAATATGATTTTGAGTTTGGGAATTCTTGATTAAATCATTCAGGTAAACTTTAATTTACATAGATTAGGTTGTAAACTCTAGTACTTTAGAAGGAGATAAGAAAGTTGTTAAGGAACTTTTAAGTGAATTTGTAAGTTGATTTAGTTGAATTGTTTCTGGGAAAAGTGTAATTTTGGTTGGTCTCTTAAGTAAATTAAGAGACCACTATTTTTGAAGAAATTGATAATAGTTAGTTTAGTATAATTCATAATTAAACTACATATTTTTGTAAGTATATAGGATTTTTCATAGAATTAATTAGGTTTGTATACTATTTATTACATATTTTCCTAATATAAGCTTATATATTAGCTTAATATGTAATATAGTAATTAATACTAGTAAAATATTTGTCAAATTTATGTAAAATGAACACATTAGGTATATCAAGGACCTAAGGATAAGACTTTCAAAATGAGGCTTTCAAGTGATAATAGAAAAGGCATGGTTTTATGAACTCAGTTTTTGGAAGCATATAGATTGCATTACTCGAACATTGTGACTATTTTGATAGTCAAATTTGGTAAACTACAATGTGTGGTTTAATTTGGTAATATTGCTACTTTGATTTGGTGAACTACAATGTGTAGTCTAATTTTATAAAACAAAGTTAGGGATCCTAATTTCAGGCAGCTCGTTGTTGCCCTTATTGATAATGGTAGACTACAGTGTAGTCCAATTTAGTGAGAGTCCTACTCCTAACCAGCTCCTTGTTGCCCTAGTTTTCTAAACGTTGTATCTAAATGCCCGACCATGTCGACCAACCGAAAGAAGATTAGAGAGTATAAGATATCGATATCAATGCATACCACGTGAATAAGCACCACATATTGCATTGCTAGCAGTAAATGCCTGGTTAGGCGAATGCATATGTGAAGTTGAACCTGCGAGTTATGGTTGAAATGTTTCAGTTATGATATGCAACATTGTCTATCATATTATCTATATTGTATTGTTTGTTATCCACCTTCGCTCAACTTCAGTAACTAAGAAGATAAATATTTTATCGTCAGGTTAATTGCATCATGAAGGGCTCAATACTAGGGGGGATATTTGATATATGTACTGAGAGCATAAATAGGAGTTAATGAATTTTGTATGGAACCTATACTAAGTCAGGAATCCTATTATTGTGAAGATGACAAAGAAAAAAGTTGATTCATGTTTGGTGTAAATATTATGTTGTATATATAAGTTGTAACAAAATGTCCAATTGAACTTCGACGTATAAACCTTTTTTATCATGTAAACAACGTTGTCTTTTGATGAATAAGCAAGTTGAGTTAATTTTTAACAAGTATTCTTGTATGATGGTGCAATCCGTGTTAAGTCAAAATGTGATAGTATTTGAGAAGAAAAAAGAATCAAGTTTCACTTGATTTGGAATTGAATCGTTATATTTATGAGCTTTTAAAGATTAATATAATCACTTGACAAGATCATGTTGAAGGCTATATCAGTTTAATTAAAATATAACCAAAAAGTTGTACAACTATTTAACACGGTCATGTCAGAACTATATCAAAAATAAAATAAAAATAAAAAGGTTAGATGATCAATTGACACAATCATATTATATGAGTGTGTCATATTTAATTTGAAGTCCAAAGCTCACAAACATAAAGGCCACTATGGTTGAGTAGATCAAGTCCAATAAATCGGTAGCAAATTCACGCCTTGGCGTCCGTTACAAGAAGCGGCCGTCGTCTATTACAATTTGAAGTCCACGATGAAAATTTGTAAAATGACGAAGTATGTTCGTAAATGAAAGTTCAAAACCCATCACATTGAAGACCATGGTTCAACCCATTTCATTTTGTCCTTCATGGTCCAATCATGTTCAAAAGATGCCAAACCTAAGTCAATTTCACAAGCATGCACCAACAAAAGAAATTTGAAAGATGTCATTCAAGTGAATGAAGAATCAATATCCAAATATTGATTTCGTGCCATGCAACTATCAAGAATTGAAATTGGAAACTACATATTCATGTCGTGCCCTCTATTTTAGCCATGTATTTTTTATTTGTGCTGACACTCGAGATTTATTTAGAAAGACATATAGAGAGATATTTAAGATATATTTCAAGATTTCATGATATATAAATAGATATAAAAAACCTTATAAATATTAGCATCCATTTATTCACATTCTACGATTTTGGAGACTCGTCTTTCTTTTTTGTTTCTTTTTTATTTCTTTTTATTTTTTCAATATTACAGAGTAGTTCTTTTTAGTATTCAATTATTATAAATTTTAGTTTTATATGTAATTAGCTTCTTTTTCTTTTATCAATCTATGATTTCTAACTTCTTTAATCTAATTACATGCTCTTGTATTATTTTGAGTCAATATATCTGAAGTATTGATTTAATATTATATATTATACAAAAATCAAGAGATCTCTCTATATAATTAAATTATAACGTACTTAGAAAAGTTGCATACAATCATAGAGATATGACAACATGACTTTCTGTATTAAGGTGACTTAATAGTAGAATTCACATATCGTTAATGTAATTTTAGGGTTTTTAATTAAAAAAATATTTCAATTGATTATTCTAAAGTTAGGTACTAATAATCTTGAGAGAGAGATTAGTATAAGTTACGAATTCTCGTGGTTTACTAAATTAGGATGAGATTGATATATGCTTCATTATTATAGGATGATTAATAATTGAATACTAAATTCGTGCATTATCAATTTCTTTACTTTTTATTTATTTTTCCTATTAATTATTGTATATATTAGTTTATTAGTTTAATTTATTTGAATTTATTTCTTAACTTGTAATAGGTTAGATATTAAGAAAATGGTGAAATACTAATAATCACATTGGTCCTTAAAGGATTAACACTTGGACTCATATCAACTATATTATAAATTGATAGGTATATTTGCCTTATACCAATCTTATATTGCTTTGAATGTCAATAATGCCAACATTATTGATTGGTTACATTCCCATGGTTCAATAATTAGCAATGTAACCGGTCTTTGCAAATCCAGTTCACACTAAAGGGGATCTTCTCTCGAGATGTTGAAGTGTATTTCATACGAAATGAATGGTCGCATGATACTGCGATTGCAATTCTATTCCTAAAATCGCATCAAACTCTTGTATCTCTAATACAATAAGGGCTATCGAGATATTTCTACCAACAAATTCAACTTTTACACTTTCATAAACTTGAAGAAACTCGGATATACCTTCCAAAAGGTTGTTGTAGATAACTCAGAATTCAACATTTCCGTAACAGCATCTCATGCACACACTAAAATGTTAGATATTCAGGAATTTGCAGCACTGGTATCAAAAAGTTTGTAGGTTCTAAAAGAATGTATTAGAAGCAGACCGACAACAATATGCATGTTGGGGACATCCTGGTGCATTACAAAAGTTTCAGCCTACTTGTCTTTCTCTATGGAGTCTTTGTTAGCTTACACTAAGGTCGCCTTAACTTTTCATCTCGCTTCTCTACAGGCATTTCACATAGAAAATTGAAGGAAGGGTAGGTTCCTCGCACTCAAAAATCTCCTAAGGCTGATGCATCATAATATAATCACACACTCAATATCCACTTGCAATTTATTACTTTATGAGCTCCATAGCATCTCTTACACTTGGAAGTTACCAAAGGTGGCTAACTTACTGTAGGCTTCTTACATTACCTTGAATGCTAGAACGTTGCACCAAAGGCCTTTTTCCCAAACTCACATGAGCCTTTGTGTTCTCTTGTTACTTGATCCTCTTGAATCCTTATCCCATTAACTTAGAGTTGTTGACAACTGCTACGTAGGCCTACTGCTTCAACTCTTTTACTTTATGCTACAGCTTAAGGTCCAAACCATGCAAGAACTTTGGAATCTTAGCATTCTCATCAGCCAGAAATAATTTTGGTGCGAACTTAAGAAGTTTATTCAGCTTTGCTTCATGTTCTTCTACATACTTGTTACCTTGCTTCAAACTCATACACTCAATTTCTCACCTCTGCTTTAGACTCTCTAGAAAATATTTTCCATTAAATACGTCCTTGAAGACTTGTTAAGTGATAGGTCGAGCAACTATTCAACTTGTATTCTTCCACCTATTGAGGTTGTTCCTTCTACATAAAGGCTACATATTCCACTTTCTTTTTTTCGGCACATTGTATGCCGCAAAGACCTTCTCAAACTCCTCAATACAATTCTTTGCCTTAAGGAGATTTAAAGAAGTAGCTTCATATGGGTTCACCAATCTCACAAATCCAATCAAACTAATTATAATACTATGATTCTCTTTTGCATTTGAAATTACTTGACCTTCATGCCCTCCTTGTTTGTGTTGCGTAGTCAGTTTTCATATAATTTGTCATTGAACTTGCATCATCTGGAGGTTGTCTACATGATATTCACGTCTGATTGGGCTCAGAAGCAGGATGGTGGGGAAAGAAGATTCTGTAGGTGATTGTTAGCTTCATTGGCTTGATTTTTGCTACGATTAGAGTTGGCTCTTCTAACCATTCTATTCATATTCACAGAGATTACTAAGGCTTGGAGAGATCTACTAACGTCCGCAATATTGAATAATAGACTGAAATTTCCAAACATAAATATGTTCATAATCCATAATATCATGGCATTTCACTAAACCAAGATTGATCAATTCCTAACATTGTTAGGATTAGGGTTTTAAAGGAAAGAAGGAAAAGAAAGGATTCAATATCAGATATCTTATCTTAAATTCTTGCAAAAATAGAAATATTTGAAAGAAAATATTAAAACCTTTATTTTTCTATTTAAACTTTAGCTTGGGATTAAAAATCGATTAGTTTTTATGGAAAGATAAGAGATCATAGTAAGAACTCGATTGTGATTATTTTCTCGTAATTTTTCTCATAAAAAATCAATCTTAAATCTATGCTAAAACTATTTAAATTAAAATTTCATTAAATTTAAGGATAACAAAATCAATTGAAAGCTAAAAAAAAAGTTTTATAAAGCTATTGAAGAGTTTTTTTCTTAACCACTATTAATAAATCATAGTTTTAAGAGCGTTTTTAAGGTTTATCTAAATTTAGTAATCGTTAAAAATTAAGTATAGAATATATTTATTAACATTTTGGAAGTAACTTTTTATTAATAAAGTTGACGAGATATAAGAGTAAATGATTATGCCAATGTCAATCGGAATTTAGCTGTTGTATGATAAAAAGTGCGTTTATTGCTCATTGGCTCACGTACACTCGGGGTCCCCTTTATTTTTCAGGTGTTACCGAATAGCGAAAAGGGTTAGATGTCAAGTGCAACGGGTGCGAGTGTTATAGATGCCACGTCTGTCCTTGTTTGCAAATAGAGATAGTTTTGGGGTTTGCATGTCCTTTTCGGTTCAGGGCATGGCAGAAATGTCAAGACAATCTAGTAATCCTACACCCGACTGTGCAACTATAACATACATACACCCATTTCTTATATATATATATATATATATATATATATTTTAGTTATTATTTTAGCTCAAGTTTGACACTGTTATTTCATGCATTTTCTACTTTTAAAAATAAACAGTACTGAAAAGATAAGAACTAGGCGCAGGAAAATAGGGAAGTCACGTCAAAACATTGAGCATGGGCAAATCTTTATGATACTTTGACACGATTTTTCAAGGACATATCTTAATGATACATTGACATTATTTATCTAGTTCATGCCGGCATTTGACACAACATGAGACATAAATATTACTTGAATAACTCTCTCTTTAAGATTCTAGACATCTATTATTGTTTCTTCCCCGAGTCTGCCTAATTAAAGAGACTGAAAATGATGGGTGTGATTAATAAATTGTATCACAGCTGAAAAATCATTTTCCCTTTGTTTAACTTGAACTTCGTTAAAGAAAAAACTTGTAGTTTACATGAAGCAATAGCATCATTTAAGTTTTATTTTCTATTCCGCGCAGCAAAAAAAAAAAAATTATAAAATATTAAAAGGGAAAAAAAAAAAGAAAACCCTTAGTGATTCTCATGCAGACAATTTAACTCGGTCAATGATGAGGTACGCTTCGTTTTTTGAGTCTGTCTATTTGAACTTGACCGGCACGTTGAAGAAGATCTTTTTCCCTGGATACTTCAAATATTTACAGAAAAACCAATATGAATTTAAATAATACCTGGTTGATAGGCACCCAAAGAATACATCTCGGTACTTTCCAACATTTCATTTTGTTCACCATAATAGCATGCTAGGTTAGAATTATATAGATCCTACAACAGTGTTTTTAAGTACCCAAAAACATAGAAGAGTAGTATCTTAATTGGTGCGGTACATAAATACAGAGGTTAGAGGATTATGATAACACACTAAACCATATAAATCCAAAAGGAAAAAAAAAAAAAATAGGAACGTCTAGTTAGAAACAATAAATGAAGGCTCAAAACTTTTTCCGAAATCCGAATATTATAGAACGAAAAGATACACCCACAAGGCCATGTCGCCTTGCCAGAAGTAAAAAAGTGAGGAAACTTGCACCAAGAGTCAATGTGCAACCAACCCTTCGCGTTTCGTTTTCGAAACGACATAAGCTGCGAACAAAATTATGATTTTGAAGAAGTAAAATAAAGGAAAGATAACTACTATTCTGTTAATTGCACTTAAAATAATATTAATAATAGATTAGAACTATCTACACACGCTCGACACTAATATATACTTTATTCCAAATGGGACTTTAACTGTTGTTCAATGTCTCATAGATAAATGTATAAATGTGTTTTAGAAAAACAAGAATTATCTATTCTTTCTATCTTATGAAGGTATTGCAATTCATTATCTTACAATAATATGACTTCTATAAAATTAATATTTTGCAAACTAAATGTAATAATAGTTTTATAAGAAAGGATTAGTCAATGAAATCAACCAAATATATTGTGAGAGACATTCTGCTCTAGTATATTGTTTGTTTGTTTGTTTTTTTCCTGCTTGCAACCTTCGATTGGAAAACATTAATACATGTTGTATAGTATTTGATAAGAAAGCCAAAACTTTTATTATTTTTTTGTATTTTCATACATTTATTTCTTCATAAAATGTGTGACCATATTAGAAAATATGAAAAGTTATTTCTTTATGCTTGTAACAAGTATTCTAAGAGCATACCTTCACAAATTTCTTCTAAAAACTATCGAGGACTTACTCTTTTTCGGTGGGTTTTTCCTAAAAGTTCATTAATGAAACCAACCAAATGTTTTATAAGAGGCATTCGGCTCTCTTATACGTTTTTTTTTTCTCCTTCACTTGTAACTTTTGCTTGGAAAAAATTAATAAATGTTGTATGGGTATTTCATAAGAAAGCCAAAATTCTTTTTGGGTATTTTCTTACATTCATTTCTTTATAAAGGTAACGATAAGAGAAAATAAAAAGTTTTTTTCTTTATGCTTCTAACAACTATTTTAAGAGCATACCTTAACAAATTGCTTCTCAAAAATATCGAAAACTTACTCCTCTTCGGGGGATTTTTCTTGAAAGTTCATTTAAATGGCGTACTATACTTTCTTTCACTCTTCTGTTTAAGTAAACATTGATTAGGTATTGGATCCATATGTTATATATACGTGGTATATAAAATCAATAAAACTTTAATATGCATATATATATTATATATGAAAAGTAATTATTCTAGAAACTACTATTTTTCATTATTATATATATATATAAATTTTATCGATAATTACATATTATATATATATTTACGTAATATGCAATACTCAATGTTATTCATTTTTCATTTTTTTTTTTAACTTTCTATCAAGATAAAGTTCATTTGCTCCATGTGTTAAAAGTCAATCATGGAACTTGTCAATACAATGTACCAAGTATTAGAATCAAGCGAGTACGCTTAAATGTGTGCCACAATGTCCTATGAGATCATTTATATGAGTCGGCTCTCTTTTATAAATATATGTCCATATTTCCCAATTAGACCAAAAATGTACAACATCATGAAAGCTCCCGTTGAACTATCCTATGTATTATTATGTGAATGAGAACTAACCATGTCGTTTATTTTATTATGGAAAACATTGGAATCGAACTCTTAGTTTAGAGGTAACAATATCATAGCCAATTAGGCAAAGTGATGAAGCTTCAGTCACTTTATACACGAATAAGGCAATCTATATATATTAGTAGGAAAATAAAGGATTGATCCCGTGATAGGCCGGTGGCTTGCCTTGGCTTTGGTGTTCCCTACTCCTTAGACTTTAGAATTTGGGTTACCGTAAAAAATTAGCATTTTCTTAGTAAATCTATTATAATATATAAATTTGAAATTGATACCCACACAGTATTATCATTTTGTCCCTGTGGAGTTTGTGATAACTATTAGTCAGTATGGTGTATTGTCTCGTACTTCGTTACATATCTCAATCTTAGATAATGTCAACCTCAACACTTTAATTTTGGGTTAAAATTAAACTTTCAAGTTACTAAATGTCATACATAATACAATCATTTTTCCCTAATTAATCTTAATAGAACTACCTTCGTTTCTCCTAAATTCTATGAACTTTACTGTAGGTATTTGCTTCAATTATTGGACTTCGAGTCGGAGTTATTCATTCACACAATATATATATATATAATATATGTGTATGTATTTATGTTTATTATATATCTTGATAGTTGCCATTTAGCTTAAGGCTCTGAAGACAATGCGTTTTCGAGGTTATACACAAGGAGGCAACACCATAATGAATGAGAACAGAAAAGGAAAACAAAAGGGTTAGAAAATCCAAATGACTACCAACTAGATATGACATACCAATAGATCCTACTTAACCTAATCCCAACACTACAAATGCAGTATTAGGAGCTAAAAAGATAAGAGAGAAGACATAGTTAAGTGCTTCCAAAAGAGTAATTTCTATATTCAATAATAAAGATTGATTATCATCGGCGTACAAGCAAATGGGGCTTTATATACTTACCCCACTAGGGTTACAATATATATATATATATATATATATATGGACAATAGAAAATGGTATTTTACAAATGGAATACATAAGACATACTAAAAATGGTAAAAAGGATAAAGAACGTTCTGTACAAAAAAGTAAGTAATCTTTCGGAAATATTGTACCAGAAAACACGTGTCAAGAGACGATTGGGGGCTTATAGTGCGGCTAGCTCTATTGAAATGAATCCTTAGGTAGCTTGGTAGTTGTAAGATCTAACTTGGTAGAGGTCAAAAGAAAGTCAACAATGAAAGCCAACCTAGTCCAATTCAGATCAGAGCTTGGGCACCTAAAGATGCTTGGATTCTCTCTTGGTTGCTTGGCTCAACAACTTGGTAGATTAAAAGGTTAACAGCTTGGATTAGACAAATGCTTAACACTTGGTAGGTCGAAGGCTCTATTGAGCCCTATTAAAGTTCAATAATGGATGAGGTTGCTTGGTAGGTTGATAGATCTGCTTAGCCGCTTGACTAGCTCGGCGATGGAATCTTCTCCTCTTAGTAATTCTCAAGCTAAGACGCATTGAGTGAGTCTTATTAGTCCTCTTGCTCAACTTCTAGTGATTAGTTTAGAGAGTTGATTCCTATCACTTATTTAAGAGGAAGGATTTGTCCTCAAATTGGATAGGGCTTCTTATGGTGGTTAGTCTCTTCTAGTCTCCTCCACGACATCTTCAAGTTAGTGGGGGATTAGGTTAGTCATGTTAAAGGTTGGGGAGATACCATGTAAGACCCAAAACTAAGCCAATTGACCGTAGGATTGAATTTAGAACATAAGTTTTGGACGATCGGTTAAGGAATCCGATTAAACCCCAAATTATAAACTATTGAGAGAAATATTAGTAAAAATGACCCCGTAAAGTTGAATTTAAGAAAATAAGTAATAAAATAAGAAATTATAAAATTTTCAAATTTTAAGCATAATAATTACTAATTACTGAAAAGGCAAAAAGTGTAATCTAATAATCAATAAATTAATAAAGATAGATTATATGTATACTAAAAATAATAGAATGACTTAAATAATATTTAAGAATATTTATTTGTACTATATATGAATTTACATGTAAGTATAAATACGCGTAATTACTTAAAATACGTAAAATGCACTAAAATAATACTAAATGCTTAAAGAAAATTCATAATTAATTAAGGAAAAATCAGAAAAAATCAGGAAAAATCATGAATGATCCAGAATTGGGTCATGGCAGCTGGGAAAAATAAGAAAAATTTTGGCTAATTAGAATAAGCCAACATAAAAGCTAAAAATCAAGGGATAAGGCAATTGTCTTGTCCCATTTAATGCACAATAAATCCCCTAAAGCCCTATAAATAGCAGGAAAAATTAAGGAATTCATTTGGACAGTTAGAAATCAGAAAAAATTAGGGAGAGACGAAAATTGAGAGAAAAATTCAATTTAAAAAAAAAATAGAAAAACTGTACAATTAGGGCTTTCAAAGGAAACCCACACCATACGAGGAGTTGGGAGTGGACGGCCACCACCACCACATGGTGGTGGCAGTGCCTAGGCCGAACGACAAGGCTACAGCGGCTGGAGATGGCCGGAGCCACCCAGATCGATGAGTCCGATTTCTAGCCCGATTTTGTGTAATTTTATAAAAATAGTAAATATTATTAGAAAATTATAAATTTTTTTATTCTGAGATATTTTTGTATGTAGTTTGTAGGAAAAATATTATTTTGATGAAAAAATTCCCCGTAATATATGGTCCTTAAGAAATCATACAAAACCGAGCACATTTCGGTTTAGAAATAAATGACCTTAGGAGTGTAGTTTGGAGCTCAATTTTTTTTCTGTAGGATGCTCATGTGATATAGAATAGTGCTATGAATCCATTTTTTTAAAATTAATTTTTGAAATTTTTAAGTTAATTTTTAGCCCTAAAATGATGGAAAAATTGGGTAATTTGGAGTTAATTAAGTAATTAAATTATTAATTACTGACTTAGTGAATAAGTAGATGTTTAGGGATGTTGAAATATGATGGAGAATGACACTTGTAGCATTTAGGGTGTTAGATGTAATTATTAGGTTAATTATGTAGTAAATAAGTAAAATGGAAAAATAGTACATTTTAAGTTAATTTCATAAATTAGGGTAATTAGGAGTAAAATCTGATTTAGGATGACTTTAGACATTTTGAAATGATAATTGATGTTTAGAGATGATAATTAGAGTGATATAAATATTAGAAGTGTAATATATATATAAAAGGTAATAATACATAATAGGTAATTATTGGAAATATAATAAATAGGAAATATTATAATAAAAATTGATATTGTGATAATAATAAAAATGTATAATAAATCTGATAGGAAATTTGAATTTATGTAATTATATGAAAAATGTAAAAATTTCTCACATTAGAAGTGAATTCGGTACACTAATAAGGATATAAGTGTATCGGGTGAAATAAAATACTGACTAGGGGTAATGATGGTATTTAGGAGATCGGGAAATAATGTGATTAATTTCACATTATGGGTTGAAACGAATTTTTAGGGTTAGAGTATAAAACACTACTTAAAAATCGAACTAGAACCTAATTTAGAAATCGATGCGAAAACCGAACCTGAACCTAACCCCATACCTAAATAATTGTAAAAAACGTAAGACCTAGATAATTAGGCATATTAAACCCTAAACAAAACGTAACAATAGGTGTTATAGGATAAAATGAACCTATAATAGTTATATGAAAAGCTGAAACCACGTTTGTGTTATAGGGATAATCGATGGTGGCCTGATCAAATCGGACCTCGAGTGAATGAGCGAAGAGTCGAGGTAAGTTGGGATTAATACGATGTTGTATTTTAGAGGCTTAAGATTATACTTGGTTGTGCTTGTTAGATAGTTGAATGTGTGCATGTGCTTGATTATGGGTGATGTTATGATTCTGTTTGTTATTTTGGCATATATTGTATGAATTGTATGAAAGGATTGATCACCCTAAACTAGACTTAATCAAATATCCGACCAGTAATCATAATCGGATATGCATGGCAACCCGTTAGGGGAACTTAGGACTCTCCGGCCAAATACTGACCCCTTCGGAAGGGATAGCATAGGATTGCAAAATAGTCCCTTCTTCATCCTCAGTCGAACTAAGTGACAGGAGAGGAGGTCGCGGCGAGGGTGAAGACTGTAGTTCGAAGGTAGTCGTGGGAGGAGCAAGGTCTCCATTACACAAGCCTGGGTTTGGTCGTGAGCTGTTGCATTAACGGCAACTCCTCAACCCGGATTAGAGCGGGCGCAATTTCTCTAATCTTACGACGGGCCGGACAACGTCGTGCGATGGCATTTGCTTGCACATGCATTACATCTAATAAGTGATTGAAAACCTTGTTGTGTTTCTGGTATAGTTTTAAGTTCTCCGTCCCTGCTTACTAAGCTGTGGTTGCTCACATCCCTATAGACGTCGTGCAGATGCTGGCTAAGAAGCAGCAAACAACTACTGTGAAGCTAGCAACTGCTGGATCCTAGAGAGTGAGGAAAAATATTGAAGAATAAACACATATTTTTAAGGTCTAAGTTTTTATTATTTTTCATTTCCGAATGATGTAATGATATAGAAAAATACTATAGAGAAATATTGTAAACTTTAACTGCAATAACTGAATTATAACATATATATAATTCCTCACTTTTATAGGTAAATGATTTATTTAAATTACAAACCGTCTACTTCAAAGCGGGTTAGTTGTGGACGCCTTGTGTAGATCAGGTCTAAGATAGCGGTTATAAGGCCAACTTCTATTTTAAGTTGGTTTACACGGCGGGGCTTTTACGACTCTGCCGCTTCGAGGCGTAACATACCATAATTCTCTGGTAATTCGATCTGATAGGCATTATGGTTGGTCTTCTTCCAGACTTTGAATAAACCATCAGCTAATGAGGATAGTTTGCTTTATCTTTGGTGTAAAAATATCTCTTAGATGAGATAAATCCATACGAAGTCGCATGGCTTGAAAGAAATAGGTTGGCAGCCATGATTAATGATCTCTTATTGTTTTTTATTGAACTTAATGATCTTCTTTTCTATGGACTAGTGTATTGCTTGTAATTCTTCGGCACGGGAAACTTTAGATTGACTCTCTTCAACAATCGTAAGGTTATTGATAAGATATAGGGGAATAGTATAATTGAGGCTATAAACAACCTCAAATGAAGTCTTCCCAATGGTGCTATAGATAGCTCAGTTGCATGCAAAATCCACAACCAGTAGACACAAATCCTAATCTTTCAAATTCTTTCTCATGACAGCTTAGAGTAGGTTGCTTAGTATCTTGTTCACCATTTCAATTTGATCATAAGTCTAAGGGTAGCTATTAGAGCTAAACATAAGTTTAGTCCTAAGTCTCCTCTACAGTATCTTTTAGAAATAGCTCAAGAATTTTGTATCACAATCTAAAACAATGGTCTTTGACATTGCATGTAATTGAACAACTTCCCGCAAAAACAAATCAGCTACATATAAAGTATCATTATTCAATAGCATGGAATAAAGTGTGTCATTTTACTAAAATGATCCACTACAGCAAAGATTTAATCTTTTCCTTTAGATGTCTAGGGCAACTCTAAGACAAAGTTCATGCTGAGGTCGACCCAAGGAGTGGTTGGCATTGGTAAGAGCATATACTCTCCAAGTGGCTCTTTCCATCCTTTCACCTATTTATACACTTCACAACATCTAACTACCTTATGGACATTCTTGACCTGACCAGGCCAAGCCAGTAAAAATTTTCTTTCAAAAGTCTGGCTATTTTGGTTTCTTCGAAGTGACCAGATAAACCTTCACTGTGAACTTCCTTAACCAATAGCTCGCGTATGGAGCAAGTTGGTATGTACGACCTTCTTTCCTTGAACAGGTTACCATCTTTGAGGTAAAATCGTCCACCAGGTATTCCTTATTTGCATTTCTCAAGAATAGGACCAAAATGTAGGTTCTGAGCATATTGCTTGGTGATAAGAGAAAATCCCAACAATTTTGTTTGTAGAGTGATTAACAAAGTTTGCTGATGAGATAAGGCATATGCGACCATGCTAGTATTACCTTTCTTATGCCAAATCATATAAGAAAATTCTTTTATGAACTCTAACCACTTTGCTTGCTTCTTTAAAAGTTTGTTTTAACTACCAAGATACTTCAAGGACTCGTGATCCGTATAAATTATAAACTCTCGAGGCAACAAATAGTATTGCCAAATAGTAAGAGCTTAGAAAAGAGAGTATAACTCTTTCTCATATGTAGAGTAGTTCAGCACAATACCATTGAGTTTCCTACTATTGTAAACAATAGGTTAGCATCCTAGCATCAGGACAATTGTCAAAATCTGTTAGAGCCAAGACATGCTAGTATTAAGCTTCTCATTGATCTCTCTGAAGCTTTGCTCAGTTTAATTATTCCATCAGAATCTTTCACTCTTCTTAATAAGCTCGGTTGATGGGGTAGCGTCGAGCCCTATTTCAGTTTCCTTAATTTGATTTATATCAAGCCTAGCCTATTTAATATAAATTACTCAATATTAAATTAAGGAAATATTTTTCTAAAAAATTTTTAAAATAGAGTCACCAACTAGTTTAACTAATAAAAAAATGAAAATAGGGTTTTTTGGTGAGAAAATCTTAATTTAGCCATTAGTTCGCAAATATTCTAAAAAATTGACTATTATAATTATATATTTAGTGTTAATGTTCTCTTTTCTATTACACTTCTCCTCACACCCACTTCCTTCCTCCTTCCATTTCTAAATCGCACCAATCCGCAACCCCAGTTCCATACAATCATCAAAACACTGCTCAAATTCACAATTCTTACTCATATGACCTAATCTACCACGCTTGAAGCATTAGTCATTTAGCCTCTTATATTTGAAATAAATCTAATATTTTCTCCACTACCTAGATTAATCCACATATTTGAATGCAAAGGATTCTCAATAGGAATTTTAACCCTTACCGTTAAAAAAGCTCTCCTCTGCCCTTTACTAGTTTATTACCCAACACTTGAGCACTCTTACTATTCATGCATTCCAACTTTAAACCATGTATTTGTACCCATATAACGAGCTTATTTAAGGGAACTTCAGCCAATATCCAATTCCTCCCCCATTCTTCGAGAATAAAGTAATAGGCCATGACAAACTAAGCGTTCTCCTCCATAATCTTCTCAACAGTGTTTCTATCCTTTAGAGTGAGAATGAAAAAATTTGAATTAGCTAGAGAAATTGTTGTAACACTATACTCTTTCCATGAACTCTTCATTATTTTAATCCCTATTATTTTATTCACTGTTTTTCTACTGTAATCTTACCAATAACTAAGATCTCTTCATTCTTATCTTATCCAGGTAGCTCCGATCCATCAATCTCGCCCAAAAATACTTCATCAAAAGTAAGAGATTATAGGCACCCAGTAAAAGATGAAGCTGCCATGAGATCTGAAAATCAAGGAAAAATCAATCTATGCTACCTGACAAGATTTATAGGAATGTTGTGTAGGAATTAAATGGAAGGAAGATTAGCTATGGATTAGAAAAATAGAGCACTATAATGTATAAACTAATATGTTCTGATCATATTGGTCTTTTGCTTTTGATTTTTTATTTTTTTTTCGTTCTTTTTTTTTTTCCAATGAAGAATGACAAGAAGTATTCACAAGAATAATTGTATCATCAAAAGAAAACAAGAAATAATGACACTTATAGAGGAAAAAGTGAATGATGGATGATGAAACAAGGGCTTATGATATGCAAAAGAAAGAAATAAGAAAGAGAAAGGAAACAGAAAAAACACCCAAATAGTATGACCACCTCTCCCACATGGAGAAAACCTCTCTCTAGAAGGCTAGAGAAAGACAATCCCTTAGTTAAACAAACATAAATTGTGGTCATTTAGGTACTTTCATTTTAACAAGTATGGTTAAGTGACACTAAATATGTTTTACTCTTCATATTTTGAAAGATTTTTGTTTTTTTCTTTCTTTTAGTAAGGAAGAATTAAATCTAATCCTTCTCATTGAGAAACCAATAAATTCATGCCATAAGATGACAACAATCTTAGCTTATATTTCAAAATTTGAAACATTACCAATATATATACTTATATATATATATATATGTTTATAGCATTTAATTCTTACCAATTTATTTTACCTCATGCCTACATAAATAATTTGTTATATCTAAATGCTACAAAATGTATTTCCACTTTAAATTACTCTTCACTCTTGTAATCATTATATAACATTTGATGTAAAAAATGTCAACCTTCAGTAACATTTAAGTTAGTCCAATTTGGTATTCTTTTGTAAGCTTTGAAAATCACATTAGCTAGACAATTTGTTATATTCAAATCATACAAATTAATTATGTAGAATATATTTGTGACACTTAATTGTGATGAAATTTCTACTATTTGGTGAGTAAACATCACTATGTAATAACTTTTGTAACTTTTCCTTCAATTGCAAAGGGGGAAAGCAAGGAGGGCCAGAAGGGGCTTAAAGTTGATCTATCTCTTTAAGAGATCCACATTTATATCACTTGATGACAAAAGTTTCGGCCTCTAATGCTAATTAATCAACAATTTATGAGGTTTTAAATATTATCAAATTGTTTTATCAACATCCCCAGAAAGGATTTTGTGAGTAAACATCACTATGTAATAATTTTTGTAACTTTTCCTTAGTTACTAAAGGAGGGAAAGTTAGAAGAGTCAGAGGGGTTTGAACTTAATCTATCTTATTAAGAGACCAACATCTATACAACTTGATAACAAAAGACTTGGCTTCAAATGCTAATCAATTGACATTTTGTGAGGTTTTAAATGTTATCAAATTGTTTCATCAACATCCCCTGAAAGTATTTTCGAAAGTTTCAACATTGACAAAATGTTGAAGTTATATTGCTTAATGTTATTTGAAAAAAAAAATCTAAATGGTAATCAAAATATCTACCTCTTATGAAATTTCAATGGTCCATTAGGTTTTTCTTCTGTTGCTTCCTGCAACGTTTCTATGTTTCTAATTATGGCCATTTGATGACACTTAAATGTTCCTAAAATATGTTGCGTGACTAACATTTAAGTTAGTAATATTTATGGGGTGGATTCTATTAAAGATAATTGCTGACTCACCTTTTTATATACTGTCTCCTCATAATGTTTGATTAACACTAGATGGGGTTTATATAGAAAAAACATTCATTGGGTATTATATATTATGTGTTATGTGTACGTAGCATACAAATATTAGTAAGATGTTGATACGTACAATAATTGTATGAATAGTTTTCAAGTCAATGATTTGCTTAAACTATATATATAAAAAATTAAATTGCAAATACTCTAGCAAGTATACTAGGTCGGAATCAAGTAATACAGAGTAAGTAAGGTTGTTAATCCCTCAAAAACTATAATATTACTAAACCTATAATAGTTCTTATCAATATTTAGGTAATAAAAAAAATAAGTTAACTAATCTAATAATTACACAAAAACTATCGAAAAGGAAATATTTATAAAATTTCTAAAACTAAGCAATCAATTGAGAATTGTGGAAAAAACATAATCCACCCTAGATTATGCAAATCAAATTGTTATCATGTTATATAAATTATTAACTATATGGTTATTCAAGTGAAATTATTATACCTTAAAACTTAAGCATTTGAACCCCTAATTAATCAGCCAGCTTCCGCATCTTCAATTAATAGTGGACTCTAAATTACAATCATATATCTCCTGATACTATGTAAGCCCCACAACCAGTCCCTAAAGGTTGTGATCGGCTTAAAGATCCAATTAAGCCTAAATTATAAAGTAAAGTTAGAAATATTAGTAAAATGATCTTATAAGTTTGAATTTAAGAAAATAAGCAATAAAATAAAAGACTATAAAAATTTTAAATTTTAAGTATATAACTCGTCCTTTATCGAAAATGCGTAAAATGCATTTCGATAATTAACGAATCGCTAAAGATAAATTATATGTATACTAAAAATCATAAAATAACTTAAATAATATTTAGGAATACTTATTTGTACTATATATGAATTTACATGTAGGTAGAAATACGCGTAATTACTTAAAATACGCGAAATATGCTAAAATAATACTAAATAATTAAAGAAAATTCACAATTAATTAAGGAAAAATCAGGAATGATCTAGAATTGGGTCGTGGCAGCTGGGAAAAATAAGAAAAAAAATCATCCAATCAAATTAGAACAATACAAAAGCAAAAAATTAAGCAATAAGGTAATTGTTTTGTCCAATTTAATGCACAATAATTACAATAAAGCTCTATAAATAGCAAGAAAAATTCAGAAGCTCATTTGGACAGTTAGAAATCAAAGAAAATTAGGGAGAGGCAAAAATTGAGAGAAAAATTAGGGTTAGAAAAAAATTAGGAAAAACTGTGCAATTAGGGCTTTTAAAGGGAACCCACACCAGACGAGTAGCTGGGAGTGGACGGCCACCACCACCACACGGTGGTGGCAGTGCCCAGGCCAGCCGACAAGGCCACGGCGGCCGAAGGTAGCCGGAACCATCCAGATTGGTGAGTTCGATTTCCAGCCCGATTTTTGTATAATTTTGTAAAAATAGTAAATATTCGTAGAAAATTATGAAGTTTGTTATTATGGAATATTTTTCTATTTAATTTTTAGGAAAAATATTATTTTGATAAAAATATATCCCGTAATATATGGTCCTTAAGAAATTGTGCAAAACCGAGCATATTTCGGTTTAAAAATAAATGACCTTAAGAGCATAGTTTCGAGCCCAAAATTTTTATGTATATTACTTAGATGATATAGAACAGTGCTATGAAGCCCGTTTTCAAAAATTTTAGATAATTTTTAGGCCCTAAAATGAGGCATAAAATGGGTACTTTAGGGTTAATTAAGTAGTTAAATGGTTAATTACTGATTTAGTGAATAAGTATATGTTTTAAGATGTTAAAATCCGATGGAGTATGAAATTTGTAGCATTTCAGGTGTTAGATGTAATTATTACGTTAATTATGTAGCAAATAAGTAATATGGAAATATAGCTAATTTTAAGTTAATTTTGAAAATTAGAAAAATTAGGAGTAAAATCTGATTTAGGATGACTTTAGACATTTTGAAATGATAATTGATGTTTAGGGATGGTAATTAAAGTAATAGAAATAGTAGAAGTGTATTACATACATAATAGGTAATAATACATAATATATAATTATTGAAAATATAATAAATAGAAATATTAGGATAAAAATTGATATTATATAAATAATAAGGATATATAATAAAACTGATGGAAGACTTAAATTTATGTAATTATATGAAAAATGTAAAAATTTCTCACATCAAGAGTGAATTCGGTAAACTAATACGGATTTATGTATACCGGGTGAAATAAAATACCGATGAGGGGTAATGATGATAATTAGGAGATCGAGAAGTAATGTGATTAATTTCACATTATGGGTTGAAATGAATTTCTAGGATTGGAGTATAAAACACTACTTAGAAATCGAACTAGAACCTAATTTAGAAATCGATGTGGAAACCAAACCCGCAAAATAATTGTAAAAGACTTAAGACCTAAATAATTAGGCATATTAAACCCTAAACAAAATATAACAATAAGTATTATATGATAAAATGAACCTATAATAGTCATACGAAAAACTGAAATCACGTTTATATTATAGGGATGATCGGCGATCGCTTGAACAAGTTGGACTTTGAGTGAGTGAGCGAGGAGTCGAGGTAAGTTGGGATTAATACAATGCTGTATTTTGAAGGCTTAAGATTATGCTTAGTTGTGCTTGTTAGATAGTTGAATGTGTGCATGTGCTTGATTATGAGTGATGCTATGATTCTGTCTATTATCCTGGCTTGTATTGTATGGTTTGTATAAAATGATTAATTATCTTAAACTGGACCTAATCAAATATACGACCTATAATCATAATTGGACCTACATGGCAACCCATTAGGGGAACTTAGGACTCTCCGGCCAAATACCGACCCCTTCGAAAGGGATAGCGCAGGATTGCAATTGGTCCCTTCTTCATCCTCAGTCGAACTAAGTGACAGGAGAGGAGGTCACGACGAGGGTGAAGTCAATGGTTCGAAGGTAGTTGTGGGAGGAGCGAGGTCTCCATTGTACAAGCCTGGGTTTGGTCGTGAGCTGTTGTATTAATGGCAACTCCTCAACCTGGATTATAGTGGGTACAATTACTCTAATCTCATGACGGGCCAAATAACGTCATGCGATGGCATTTGCTTGCACATGCATTGCACCTAATAAGTTAATTGAAAACTTTATTGTGTTATGGTATAGTTTTAAGTCCTCCATCCTAACTTATGGAGCTGTAGTTGCTCACATCCCTATAGACATCGTGCAGGTGCTGGCTAAAAAGCGGCAAACAGCTACTCTGAAGTTAGCAACTGCTGGATCCGGGGGAGTGAGGAAAAACATTGAAGAATCAATACATATTTTATTACTTTTTATTTCGGAATAATGTAATAACTAGGAAATATATTACGGAGAATTATTGTAAACTTTAATTGCAATAACTGAATTATAGTGTATATATATATTTCCTCACTTTCTTAGGTAAATGATTTATTTAAATTATAAACTGTTTACTTCAAAGCAAGTTAGTTATGGATGCCTTATGCAGATCAGGTTTAAGATAGCGGTTGCAAGGCCAACTACTATCTTAGGATGGTTTACATGACAGAGCTGTTACGACTCTGTCGCTTCGGGATGTAATATACTATGATTGTCTAATTTCCTAAATCAATTATTCTTAATGTCTTGTGAATAATCAATCACTAAACATCGCATTAATCTCTAGATAATTTCTAATTAATTTAATTAACACTACTTCTACATTAATTAATCAAATTAACCAAGAATTTCTAACAAACCCTATATTAACTCCCGTATCACTAAGGTTTCTAACAATTATAATCAATTAAACAACTATAATTGAAATCATAGAAATTTCAATCATGAATCATCCCTATACTATTAATCCTATAGTACGAACACAATCATCATCTTAGCTATTTAAGGTTTCATTAATTCCCACAAATAAATTTAGCCAACCATGGAATTTGAAACAAAAGCACAACTACTAATTGAAATTGAAAGGAAATTTATAATTGAAAGCAAATTTATAATTGAAAGCATAAATAATTAACAAAATTGCATAAATATAATTAAAATAGATGTCACCAATTCTATAATTGGAAAAGATAAACTTCAATTGCAACTCCAAAACTTAGTCTCCAAAGCAAAAATTTTCTCAATGATCCAAGCAATTCTATAGAAGAATTATTCAAGAACTATCTAATAACTGTTCTACGACTCTCTAAGTCTAAGGTATGTATCTCCAAAAAAAAAAAAAAAGTCCCATAAATGGTGAAACATAAGGCTATTTAGAAGAAAAATTAGGGTTAGCTCGTGTAAAGCTTTTTTTTAATGAAGGCTTACCGATAGGCTGGCGGTATAAGCTTTAAGGTCGATAGCGTAGAGTCTAAAGGCCACCAGTATAAGTGTAAGCCGGCTGTATTGAGTTCCAAATTGCAATGTATTAATTCGGACTTCATTCATTTGCATAAAACTCCTTTAAATCCTTCATATTTTCACTTTGAATCCTCCAATTCCTAAAATGTTTAAATGAAAATAATTAGATACTATATCTTAATGATTTCTATAAAATTTGCACATTAAAACATAAAAAATGTGCCTTTATCAATCAACCACCACCAGTGGTTTGCACTCGATACATATAATAACATTTTATTGATATTTATATGCTACATGTATATTATACATGACGCATAATACCCATTAAACCTTTTCTGATTTACATGGATGTAGATACCCCATTTTTTCTATCCTTAAGATTCCTTACTTATTGGGCCAAGTTTAAAAAATGATAATAATAATAATAAATATATAGAAAATGATAATAATAAAAGTATTAAGTTAAGTCGAGTCAAGTCGAATCGTTTAGGATCACATTAGACGATAGTTGAAGATGTACAGTCAATTTGGTAAATTTCGAGTTGTTGAATAGTTGGATTTCATTAAAAATCTTTCTTTAGTCCAATCCAATATAAAGCAGATTTTTTATCTAATTTATATTGGGCTAAATAGACTTAGGATTTATTAAATGAGTTAGTGTATATTTTAGGCTAAATTAAAATGAACTAAATAGAGCTTAAGATAGAAAGCTCAAATAAATGTGGGGTTTTCAGAAATTGAATTAAATCTTCAATGAATTTAATAAATCCAAATTACGTATTATCATATCTTGTCAATATTGGATGTGTTAAAATTGAATCTACATCAAAAAAGATTCGAAAGATTCAAATTTAAGGCCTATAAATAGTAGACAATGGACTATAAGCAATTGACTTTTTCACAATTCATACACTCACAAACACGCAAAGTTCACATTCAACCAAAACTCTACTGTCCTTTTCATTATCCACTATCCTCTATAGCATACATTCACCAATCTTCACATCCATTCATTCACTCATAGTTACAACACACACACACTGTTCACTACACTATCACACAAAATTCATAATATGATACACACGATACTCTAGACCACACACGTCACATTGCCTTCACACACACACGTCCTCACTGCTCACACTTACAATCATGCCGACACTAAACACACACGCCATCACCAATCACTTAAGCTTACATCACACTATCACTCTCACACACGGTCACGGCACCGAACACATACACATTATCCAACATCTAGTTTACACACATGAGCACTACACTCTCCAGTCCACGCCTTGTATGCACATGACTAAGCATTGTTTATACCACTCATACGAACAATACTGCAATTCACAAACACAACAGTACGTCCACTATCTACGATCAATTCATAGCGTGAACACGATAATTATGTGCACTATCTAACCTGCATAGGTAATTGTGTAAATTATTTTAGCTAGTTATTTATTTTGTTAATCACTTTATTTTACTAACTTATTTTTTAGTATAGGTTTTTTTAATAAATTTTAATAGATTTTAGGTTAATGAGTTTTGCAATTTTTAGATAAATTATAATTTTTTAATATATTTCATGTTTTTTTAGTTTAATTGCATTTTTTTACCCTAAAATTGCATTTTTTTAGAAAAAGTTACATATCTTTCCTCCAAGATTCATATCTTCCAAAGATATGTATCTAGATCGTATTTTAGTAAATCTTGCATTTAGGATTTAGAAAAAAAAAACTTTTTTTTGGCATGTAGTGGTTTTTTAAAATAAAAAATTTAATTAGAGTTTTCAAAAGATTTAGTTAGTTAAGTTTTTTTTTTTAAAAAAAAAAGATTTGTGGAATTAAATCTTTTAAGGTATTTTTAAAAAATAATAATAATAATAATTTGATAATTAACATATATTTGGCTTGATTTCTTTTAAAAAAAATTAACTTACTAAATCTTTTCTAAAAAAAGAGAACTATATTGGCTTGATCTCGACTAGTAAGTACGTATACACCTCCAAGACAACCGTATATAAAAAAAAAAATTCCTTTTTAGAAAATTCGTAATAAAAAAATATTAAAAAATCGTCTTAATCACATTTTTGCATATCTATACATATCTTAACACTTTTTGAAAAATTATAAAATATAAAACCCATTATTTTTTTTTATCTTTACATAGTTACTTAGTCTTAATATGTTAAACCCTAAGCTTGGATTTTCTGGTTTAATTTTCTTAAAAAAAAATTTTAGAATATTTGTAGAGTAGTAGCTAAATTAAAATTTTTTAACCCAAAAATCCTAATTTCACTTTTTACCAGTTAATTAGTTGGCGACTCCAATATTTTTTTAAATTATTTTTTTAAAAAAATGTTTTTCTTTAATTTAATGTCGAATAATTTATATTAAATGAACCGAGTTTAATATAAGTTAAATTAAGGAAAATTGAAATATAGCTCAACAATAAATTATTGAGAAAAAAATTCAATAGATAGTACATATTACATATAAGTACACATGATGTGTTACTACTAATTATATTTAGAAATTTGATAATATGAGTAGTAGGATTATAGATAACTACTCACTACTAATCTACGTATTCGAATTCAATTAGTAGTTACTTATACGTTACGTATACTACTAATTGAATCTCTTTTTAGGCTATGGACCGTAGTAATGTCTTTGAACCATTACAAAAACCCTTTTTTTTTGTTATATGGAAAAAATTAAAATAGAATAAGTTTAGAATAAGTTATATTTAACGCATGGACCTAGGATGCAAGTGTAAAAGCAACTTTTAATTACTGGTTAGTTGTGAATATCCCTCAAATATTGGAAGTACGAATAGAAAAATTACAAATAACTTCCTTAAGTTTTGATTTAGAAACAGATTAGCCCATTGAACTGTTAAGTGTGGTTTTTCACCTTATAATCCATAATAAATTAGCAATATAAATGATATTTTCTTTTTTAATTAAAAAAGTCATACTATAATTAAAGTTTAAGGATATTAAAGTATATCTTAATTAGTTTAGGAGGTATTTGTACAATAAAGTTAAAGTTTAAAAAAATTATTTTTAAACTATGAGAGTTATTTAACAATTTATTAAAGTTTATAAAATGAAAAGTTACACTTTAAAAATTTAAATGAGCAAGAGATTATTTGTATTTTTCTATACATATATATATAGAGAGAGAGAGAGAGCCCTACCCATTAGTACTAAAATTAACTCAATCATTATTATCCGTATTACAATTTTTCTCCTATTGAAATAGTCCCGTATATATTGGTAAAATCCAAAAGGTTTTTTCCGATTCATAATGATCCGTACATATAACTTTACTAATGTTGCGGAAAGAAAAGAAAGGAAAGAAAAGTTTCCGAGTCGAAAGCCTCCTATGCGTTGAATTTGTGCAATACACGCCACATGAGAGCCATGTTCAATAATGGTTCGCTCTTGTAAACTGAATTTGGGTGGATCCAATAAATGTTCTACAACCATGGAATTCTAAATTAGACAATCATATTTCTTGCACGAAAACGACAATCATATTTCTTGCACGAAAGCGTGAGGGCAACCGTTCACCAATTACTATTATTGCTGAAGAATAAATGTTACCATATGATGCAATTGCAAGATTACATGTCCATGCATGTGTTGATATGCTTAACTTGGGCCAATCTTATTTTCCCTTCGTCGCATTTTTGTGAATCGTGATCCTTCGGAGGTTCGTGTTTTCCTAAATTCGACATAACCGAGGAGGAGAATAATTTCAACAATCGGCTTAAGATTTCACTTGCAAACCCTGTTCCGGCAACACGCGTGCAAATTAGAAAAGAAATACTACACACTTCATTTCCAAAAAAAAAAAAAAAAACCACTTGAAAATACTTTTATCATTATCATTATTATATTTCATCATTTTTGTTGACTTATTTATAATACTTTTATTTCACTATGATTTTTTTTTTCTCATTTTGACAATAGTATTTTTACTGTTATTTTAGTGTTCTTGTACAGTGGTATTGATATAAGAACCAACATAGCAAAAAAATATAAACATGAGAAAGATAACTATGAAAAGGAAAATAAAAGAAAAAAACTACTCTAATAAAAACCATTTAAAAGGATAAATATGATAAACTATTTTTTCAGAAAACTTAAATCGTAGATAGCGGATCAATTTTAAAAGGGGAAATTAGAAGTGAGGATTTAGATTTTGACTGCTTTGGAAAATAAATTTACATCACCATCCTTATATAAGTCATTTCCATGTTTTGGAAAATATCCAAGATCATTTTATAGAAAATTGTTCCGAAGGAAAAAGGAAATGGAAGAAAAAGAATAGAGAGAGGGAAATTGAAGTGCAATTATCAAAAATTATGGGAAGAATGAAAGTAGAAGAGAGAGTCGAGTGAGGGAAGAAAAAAGTGGAAGTCATGGTAGCCTTTAATTGTAAAAGCAGTTACTCACGTATAAGAGAGAGTACATGTAAATGGCATAGTTTTGAGATAGTGAAAATTAATAAAATTATAAAAATATATACGTATATTTTTTTAATATGAATATTATTATTATCAAAAATGGTAATATACGTTGTAGATGATAAATTTATAATTAAAAAGAAGGCTGTTACTTAAGGCCTTCTAGTTTAAATAAAATAGATAATCATAATTACTTTAAAAGGAAAAGAAAAAAGAAAATACAAATTAAGTGTTTCTCAAAAAAGGATTACAGATTTAAAAAATAAAAACTAATATTCCCAGTGGTTATATAATCGTTTATAAATTATTAGTAGAATCTATACACCATGTACCTTTGAGCACATACATGTTTCAAGATGTTATATATAACTATCAACTTTTATGTTTTCACTTATTTTTCATTTAAAATATTATATCCATTTATACTTGAAATCAAGATATTCAAATAGGAAGTCAACAACACTTTTAAATATAAATTATAAGCTATACAAATAAAATGAATTTCAATAAAAAATGAAAATAGTAACAGACAAAAGAATATATATATATATATATATACATAATATATAAATTAAATACTCAATTAACTAAAAGTTGTCATGTACGCTTAAATGCTTTACTGAGCATTTGTTTAAAATAACAAACTATAAATGAAAGTTAACTTGGTTGATCAGTTCCGAATTAAATTATAAGGAAAAATTAAAGAGCCCTTGTAAATTGTGATTTCAATATGATTATATCATTAAATTTTCAAATGTTGCAAATAATTCCTCTAAAGTTTATGAATTTTTAAATAGCACTTTTGAGGTAGCAAATAAACTTATCAAACTTAAAAATTTTTGTAAAGTTAAGCACAATCCTTCTTAATTAAAAAATTATGGTACATACAAATATATGTAGAAATTAACGTGCAAAAGCTATATAACAATTAAATGAACCGCATAAACTAAAGAGAATATTGATTAGAAGATTAGGCAATGATTTATCGATGTTCATCCTTATGAGATAGTAATTGCTCATCTCATAGCTAGAGAATTAGTCCTCCAAAGCAACATTTCCATCATTCGAAAGAAATCAAAGTGAGGCATATAAGCTATGGCATAAATTATTAGTTTCTTTGACATTACCTTACGTCACAACCTATACCCAGGGTTATGTAGATTTACAAATTCTCCTCACCATTATCTCCAATAGTACACTAATTTTAAAAAATTAGCAACCCCATCAAGGACGACAATAGGATTCATCACACTTTTAGTACAACTCATAATATAACAATAAGTAAAACAACACAAAATGATATATTTCTTTCTTCTTTTTCATATGCCTTTATTAGTATTGTCCAACTCCTTATATAGATATCTTCCAAAGCTTCAATAAGGAAGTAGTCGTAGCATTATATTACTCAAAGTTATGTCGAGTCTTTCCTTTTCCTTCATATGGTAGTAACCGTTACGATAGCCAATGCTCATAATATATTTTTCCACGAATATCTCTTTGTCCATCGAGCTTTCCTTGTTTCATGTGTACTGCATCTTCAATATGAGCTTCCATATTTCTTCATATTTGCTTTGTTTCATGAATATCTTATTTGCTTGTTACTTCGTTCTATATTGTGCTCTATACTTTGAATTTCTTGATAAATGTAGAACTTCCATGAATAAAATATTTACTAGACGTTTAGTTATATGTATTATCGAAATTCATTCTATTAATAATGTTGGACATTTAATATAGATATGCTTCTGACTTTCATTCTAGTTTGCTTCTATTTTGCTTTTGGTAGTACACTACTCTGACAGCTTTCTCTCATATTGCTTTTACTTCATGCTTTAGATTTCACTTCTAATTCGTTTAGCTTATAGTTCTAATCTACTTCTAGTTATGATAAAAGTTCTATTTTTATTGTTAATTTTGACACTGCTTCTAATCTCTACTTCTACTTCTACTTCATGTTTCTAATTTGAAAAACTTCATTGTAGAACTTAACCAATACTATTACTTCCAAGTCTTTTGTTTCGTTTCACAACTTTAACTTTTTATAGCATCTCTCATTCTCATAACTACATACTCAATGGATATATTAGTAACTTAACATAATGTTTGTTTGTTATTAAAGTATCTTAGGGACATACGTAACATGAACTTTAAGTCGAATTCAATTCCAAATTTAGGTGTTTCTTAAGGACCCATTATATGCACTTCAAATTATATACATACACAATTACCATGTTAAACTACACTAAAATTTAGCTAAAATATGATTTTTTACGATTTTCTAGATAGATTTACTATCTTTAAGAAATTTGACAAAATCAAATAAAAATCAAGGCTTATTAGTATGCTATCCTCAAGCTAACTGCGGTCATTTTGTCATTGTTAGCCAACTTTGTTGTTGCCTCTTGCTTTAGTAGCTGAAGCCACACTACATCATAACCAAATTAAGGACTTAAACCATACTTGACTCAGTTGCTATGCGATTTTCCCCTATATCAAGTTAAATATTCCTAGTTACTTAATTTATCTAGTTTGTCAATTGTTAATCTATTGGATGAGAATAAAACTCCCTAAAGTTCTATTATTGATGATGATGGGTTTTCCCTAGAGTTATAAGAGTGATATTCCTCCTTGTGTTGATAATTCCAAAGCTCTTCTCTATTTAGAGAATTTAACGCTAAAAAACCTAAGAGGTTATAACTTGTCGTGTATCCTTATAATCTACTAACATGTTAGGAGTCTAGATTCAACTTATTAGTGTCCTTATATAAATATCAATCATCACATCTTGCAATAACTCCAATAAAATTGCAAGGATGCCTTTAACATTTAAAGACCACAAAGATTTTTGAATGATTAACTTCTCAACTTTTTTTATTCAATGAAAATAAGTTCAAACATATTGCAATAACAATTATCTCAAAAAAACCAAAATAACAAAACTCAACATCTCATACCAGCCAAACTTGATAATTAACATACTACCAATAACACTAACAAAAGAAGTCCTAAGAAACTTCTCATGAGCCAAGTAACAAAAAAAAATAAAAATAAAAACATTATCTAACAGCTTATAACAACATAGCTCATAAACTTACTCAACTACGTTATTCCATTTCGATCATCAAAATAGTAGTCATAATAGTTTGCAGCATTGACATAATAATCATACTCACTATAATAGTATTTGTAGTCTCCATAACTTGTTCCTGCATGTAAAAAATAGAAATCACTAAAGAAGTGAGCAAAGCCTAGTATAAGGTGACAAACACATACGTATATATCATAAAATAAATGCACTAGCACATACATTAATTGGTTCTAATAACTATATGCAACAACCACAATTTCTTATTTTTGTTAGGTCCATCAAACAACACGATTTTGAAGTCTCGAAACTTAGAGTAACTCATGACCTTGACTCACTGTATATATATATACTCAGATATATACATAAGTATTGGTATTGGTTTCTCCCAAATACCCTAGGAACCAAGGATCACCTAATTTACCTAAGTCATTTCAAAGCGAGACTCTAATCAGGACAACATCATACTATGATCATTGGGATGCCACCCTAAGGCCATTAGTCCTCCTAATTCCTTATGCCCAGCCAAATACATGCAATACACTTTATTAAATGCCAAATATTTATTAAGTCCATTTACCAATTACTAGTCCTATACATACACATAAGTAACATATAGTACCCCGTACATGACTATTTTGTTTGCTCAAAGTCCAAAACGTGTACCTTACAACCTGTTCACATGAGAATAAGACATCTTACTTAGTTTTTAAGTTCATCTAACAACACTTTTAACTTAACCTCTCAACCAATTCTCAAAAGTAACTTAAGTCACATGAAGAGCCTAAGATCACTAAGAGGATTAATTGGTTTATGATACATTTAGGATGACAATTCATGTTTAGAAAAGCTTTAGAAAGGATTTGGAATGAAAATACATGCTTAAAAAAAATCTAAAAACAGAAGGAAATGTCGTTGTATGTAATAGGGGTCATGACGTCCAAATACTATATCATGTGGTGTCCAAATGCCATGATCAAAGAGTAGTCTACTCATTAGTGTCTAAATGCTAATAGGGATGGCATCCAAATGCTAGGTTGCAGTCTATAGAATTTTGTAGGTTGCAATGACATCTTATCCCCACTCCTTTAACCCTCTTTTATCCAATCTTAAAAATCATCATTTCCTTGTGTTTTATAACTAATAACCCGACTCTTCATCTCTTAAAACATTACTAAACTCAAATCTACAGACAAAACTTACCTAAATCTTAAGGATTCAATAACACTTCATTAAACAACAATATACATATAGTCTAGGCTAGAATTCTTCCCTTTGGGATCTGAATTCCTTGCTTCCACTATCTAGATCCTGTTGTAAACTCCTCAAAACAACATCCCATATTCATTTTGGATGCTACCTTAGTAGGAAAAACAAACTTTTAATGAAATTTGACCAAGAACATAATAAGAAAACGATCCACCAATTGTTCCTTGAATTCTCCCACCTTAAACTCACTTACACTACTAAGAACCCATTTTAGAATCTTCTCAAATTTGCTTTTCTTGCTACCCTAGCCATAAAAACGAATTTTTAATAAATTTTGATTAAAAAAAAAACTAAATAGAAAAGAGATCCTACGACTTACCTCAACTCATTTTCTATACGGATTTTGTTGAAACGTGTTAATTTCCTCTCTTTGAATCAAGATTCATATAGAAACTATATCACACAAACACGGCACGTAAGAGAGTTTGCAAAAAAGTTTTTATAAGCCATATATGCAGCTTTTATATTAGGGTTTGTGGAATTTTTCCATACCTCGAAATGCCCCTGCTCACTTGCAAATAATACCACTCATACCCTTATTGTAAAAATACTCTATATTACTTATCTTCTTTTATTTTTATCCTTCATATATTTTTCTTCTTTATTTGGGTTTTATAGAGAATGAATGGGAAAATCATATACTTTCTCTCTCTCTTATCTTGTTCTATTGCTAGCTTATGGTCCACAAATAAACTATCAATGCTCACTATACAATTGTGGGTACAAAATGTCACTTAAATGATTATTTTATTAAAATTTGTATAATTTACTAGTATAAGCATCTTTTTTATAATTAAATTAATGTAATATTTGTATATATATACATATTTTTTATTATTCACACTACATAACTATGGTTAAAGTCTTCATTAATATTTTAGTCTTTATAATTATTGATGTTATAAGTTAATATGTATATATCTTACTTCTTTTATTTTAAATGGAATACTATTTCTATTAGGTACCCTGATAAGACTATATACTTCAAAGAAATACTTTTTATTTTCATATATTAATTTTATATACCAATTAGTCTATCTCTAATATCTTATTATTTACTAGCACTTTCTATTCAAATTACCGATAACGATAATAATGGGTCAGAATTCTACTCCTAATAGAACCATTTAAGTTACTTATAACTTTACATAGATTAAGTATATGTCTTTTTGGCCTCTAGGATAGACCTTCAAAATTACGTTTTAATTTATACAACGATCTTCCATCCCTATACCTAAGTGAGTAGGTCAAAAAAATAGGTGTTATAAATCCCCTTTGGCAAGAATGGGCGCTCCAAACGGTATGGGAGTTGTCCAAATCGAGACAGGTGACAGGGGATCCTTACTTCCATAGCATACCTTTAGGCTTCTATAAGATTCTCAAAGCATGGTGAGTGTTAGCATGTGTTCCTTTGAGGTTCTTCTTTCTTAGTGAGTAAGTTAGACCGTAACCCCACAAATCGCAGAGATGAGTGGGGGCTCAAAAGTAAAATCTACATATAACATTAACTGCAAAAGTAAGTTGATTTTATTTGGCTTGATCAAGATTCAATTCACTTTATTTTAGCTTAGTTAAACTAGATCAATTTCTAAGGTGATTTTTAATGGCATGTGTGATACTCTAATAGCTTAATTTAGTAATTATTTACAATGTAGTTTAAGCTTAGGCTAAGTAGTTTACCTCAATGGGATCAATGTGTGTGTGAGTGAGTGATTAACTATACCTAAGTGTCTAGCATTCTTAATAGTGTAGTTAATGAATATAACCGGTGCTTTGTAGTGCTATCCTAATGTTGCATTGTGATCTCTAACCAATGTTATAATCACTTATCCAAGTGATTAGTATTATGTGCTCACCTGCTTATCCCGTGATCTTAGTTATGATATTGATAATATATCATTGGTATTCTTAATGACAATAGTTTTATTGTTCATGTATGAGATTTAAATACAAAGTGAAATACAATGATTTTAGAAACAATTTTAAAATTATGCTTCCATATGTATACGTAGAATCTCAACATTACTCAAGTTTTTTAGGGACACAATTTGGATAAGTTTCTCTCCATTTACCAAAAATCCCAGATTGGGCAAAGTTGCATCCTTTGCCTCATACTCTTCTTTTAAAGAATTCTAAAATTTGAAAACCATTCCTACGATCATGGTAATCATCTTAAAACATATATATCTTGTAAAAGTCATATATGTTTCAAAGTATTCATGAAGCCTCTATATACGAATGTATGTATGTATCTATGTATTTATATGTTTATTTCTTTCTTTAGATTTATCAAACTATTGATACCCTATATTATGACATTCACATTCAAAGTCAAAGTCACTTTTAGATGTAAATGATAAGCAATACTGTCATACCCAAGAAAAAAAAAGGAGTAATTAAATAATAAAAATCATAATAAAATAAAAAGTAATTAAGTTTTGAGCAAAGGGTATTAAGGTCTTAAGTCGTGGTTTAATGAAAGGTATTATCAGTATTGTAAAGAGATCTTAACTTAGCTAGTGTACAAATTGACTCATTGTTTATTATAGGATAGGACTCTCCTCCTATAAACTTTGGAAACCCTCAAGTTAAGGGGGCATTCAGCTATTATTCTTTTTATTAAAGAGGAAAAATTTTGGATTAATGTGAGATTTCTTTTTATAGTAGAGTAAGAGTAGCCACATAAAGAAAGGAAACATAAAGTCTATGCAACCCTAAAAGGACATTAGTAAGTGAAGATCCAATTTGTGGAATTCGAGATTTCTTTATAGAGGTTAAAAAAATTTATGTTGATCTTTTAGGATTTTGTATAATCCGTTAAAGAAAAACAAGAAACCCTAAAGAATCACTAAAATTAAGGTATATATCTTATGTTCCATAGAATCTCTATTATCATTATTTTTTTAACAAGTTTAGGAGATATTTGTTAGTTAAATAATGCGATGATAGAATTTATTTGGTAGTGTTAATTTGAAACAAAAGTTAGAGGTGTGAAAGTTAAGTGGTGTTGTTAATAGAATTATATTATAGAGTTGAGTCTTCTATAAATTAAGGGGTGTTTTTGATCAATTTGTTAAGGTGTTGGAGGATAAAATGGGTATAGAAAGATTTTGGGTGAAAGATACAACTGTGTCATTAGTCATATCCCTTGCAATAAGCGAAGTGGGTTGGTAGATAAAAAAGTTACATGACCATATCCCTTACAGTAGTGAAGTGTAACTCAATAAGTTACATGGCTAAAAGGACACAATCTTGTCCCTAACCGTATCATAGGCTTTACTCCTCTAAGTTGAGTTTTTCCTCTCTTTTTTTTTTTGTTTTATTCATTTGTTACTTCTAAAGTAAACTCTTTTAATATATCATTAAGTGAATTTAAAGATATTTAAATGGTCTAAAAGTGAGTTTTAGCTAAGAAACATCATTTATTCAATATTTAAAGTTGAATGAGTATTTATTGTTTCTAAGATTTACAGCTAGACTTGATTCATTGGTAACAAATTCTAAATATCAAGGTACATAATACTTGCTTGTTGCATGTAAGTGTTAAGATAACAAAAATTCAAATGAATTAAATGTATATCCGACTTATATATCTTTTTGTTCACTTGTTTGTTGCATATAAGTGTTAAGATAACAAAAATTCAAATGAATTAAATGTATATCCGACTTGTATATCTTTTTGTTGCTTGTGTCTGGCTCATCGTAAGGACCCGTAGTGGCAATCCCTATAGCGTAACCCCAATGATCTGTGTAACGCATTGTCCCTTATGGAGTCTTACATGGAAATGATTTAGGGTAGATTTAGGTTGTTGTAGAGAGGCCCGAAGAGGCATGCCCAACGTTAAGTTGTAGAGGGGCTTAAAGAGGCATGCCCAAACGTTAGGTTATAATACGATTTTGATGTGAACGAGTCATAAGGATTACTATTATATATTGTGTATTTGACTTAAAAATAAAGATAATTAAATGAATCAAGTGATTTACTTATTTTATATTGCTATGCATATAAATATGTATCATTTGATCTCGCGCATGTGGTTATGTGTTAGGTATTGGGCTTTAGCTCACCAAATTATTTTCTTTTTCCTAGCTAAGGTTAGAATGATGTTTATTAAGATTATAGTTATGGAGAATATGCTGGATATGAGAATGCTGGAGTTGAATATTATAATGATGGTTGCTACTATCTGGATGCCAGTTTTGGAGACTATTATCGTGACAATAGCCAATAGCTTTAGGAGTAGTAATAAGGATTGAAATGAAAACTATGGTTGAGACTTATTCTATCTATTAATTTCTATTCGTACTAATTGTTTGATGTTATTTACGTTATTTTCATTGTGAAAATAAAAAGATTTTTTTAATCTTATTGGTACTTGTTGAGTGTGGACTATGGGTTTGAATTTTATGAAATGAGATTTTTTTTTTTTTATACCGATGTTGGTGGTTTTAAATATCAAGTTTGAAATATTTATTATGGTTTTTAGAGCCTAACGTGTTATTAGAGGATTAGAGATAAGTAGCAGTCCGTGGCGTTTCAGTTCTAGGGCGTTACAAATAGAAATATTTACAACTAAAAAAACACAAAATAATACGAAGATACAATGTATATAAACTAAGTATCGGCTTATTAGAGATGTGACACATGTTTAATTGTTTGACCGAGTGTTGTTCCAAGATAGTGGGCTAAAAGTAAAGTCGATATGACTAGATTTTCTTTATATTTGCAAAGCCCGTTTATATTTACTAGCAATGTTTTACTAGTGGAGTACCAAGTAGCCTCCACACATTGAAAAGTTACAAGGCACCACCGTTGGACAACGATCTAACCGGGCTCTTATGTTTTAGCCTTACTTCTTAACTGTACTAACTCCACTGTTACTCTACAAAATGTTCACCAAGACATGGACAAAACTTTTCATTCATGTTTTCTACAAATCGACATTATGATCGACCAATATGCACTTTAGTTAATTACATTGTGCCAAATATTATATCTTTTTCTACAATCAGGGGACACGAGAAAATTGACACCCACCGAAACGAATGTGACGAATAACCAGACTATAATATTCCCTCATTAAATTAATTGTTTTAAAACCTCAGCCAATTATTGTGAGTCTCTTACAATTTACGCCCTTAACTATTATACTGATACTTATTGGTTAATTAACTTATTTGGTTTACTCAATCGCTATTTCATGAAATATCTATTATTTTCAAATAAGAAATTTCCTTCACACAACGACAGAAATAGCTCTTCTATGTCGTCTTCTTCATCTTCTTCTTCTTTTTTTTTTATTTTTTTTTAATTTTTTTTTTTTTTTTACTTTCTTCTTCTTCTTCTTCTCTTTTTTTGCATGTTAGCACTCTATACTCAAGAATCCATCCTGGCAGTCAAGCATAAGCAGGGAAAGGGTTTTAAGTACAACAGAATAAAATGATAATTGTTACTTCTATATCTCTTCTTTCGCAATCTTATTCTTATTTTATTGCATCCCGTCAACCAAATTCATTATTAAACATGACATTAAAGATCATTTCACACCCTAGCATGTTCACTAACCGGAAAAGAATTGCACGATATGTCATACGTACTAATGTGTTCTAGTTTTTGTAAAGACTTCTCCTATAAGAAATATGAGGTTGGAACATAATACAGAAAGGGGCCCCGCCGACTAAAAAAAGACTTGACTATGAATTGCGGGACATGTACACTTTGCATATATTTAGTTACTAAGTTTCTAATCGACAGAAAAAAAAAAAAAATCGAATGAAGTCTATATAGCTTTAGTAATTTCCATGGCCATGATGTTCTATTTAATTCATTTTTTGAATATGGGCTTCCGGTAATTGTTGAGATATCTAGTGTTATAAGACTAGACCGGAAGAGTGTCTTATATATTTTATATATAAGTCATTATACACGTGTTTTCAACCAAAAATAAATAAATGACTATATGCATATCAAAGATCGAATTTTAAATTTTGGCATAAGCATGTATGAATAAAATTATAAAATTAAAGATTTCGATGGAGTTTTTGGTACAAATATAAACAACTTTTAGCATTCTTATTCCTATATAAAATCTAGTAACATGCCTCATAACCCTCTAGTTCCAACATTTCATAACCATCATCAGCTAAATTGATTGTATATATGTATACAAGCATATATATATATATATATATATATATATTAATCACAATATGGATGATTTATTTCCCATAGAGAAAACATGACCAGATTTTGCTATCTAATCATGGTTAATGACAATATGTATACTTGAGACACTTAAACTATAGTTGATTCTACATATATGAACTACGTTCATAAATGAAAACATGCCCAAAATCCAAAACGGAAGCCAGACCAACGAAGTTAGGCAACCCCATTGATTGCCTCAACCTTAGATGCCGAGTGGTAATTACCATTAATAAGAACAGATTTCCCACATGACTCCTCCATGCGTACTTTTGCCATGATTGGCTTTAAGTCCCTAGGATGCACATCCATTTTAAGACCATACTTCATGAACAAAGTCAATGACATCTTTTGCTCCACCTCGTGCCCCAGGGTCACCGCAAGACGGTGGCGCAATAAAACAGCTGCCGCCACCGATTTCATTTGCAGGTAAGCTAAATCCTTCCCCAAACAAATCCTAGGGCCGGCATTGAACGAAATGAATTTATAGGAGTCTTGAAGGTCAAACTTTTTGCCATCAGGAGTCAACCATCTTTCGGGTCTAAATTGTAGGCAATCCTTGCCCCAGATAAATTCCATCCGACCAACGGAGTATATCGAGTATGTAATCGACGATCCGGCCGGCACAAAGGCACCACTTGGAAGCACGTCATCCGCAACGACGTGCTTCGAGTCTTCAGGCACCGAGGGGTACAGCCTCAAGGTCTCGGACAGTGCTGCTTTTAGATATACCAAACGGTCGACCTCTTCAAACACCAGAGAGTCCTCTGCCCATTTGGAGGTGTCACTGCCACGTGTCTCTAACAACACGGTGCAAATTTCAATGAGGATTTTCTCTTCCACTTCTGGGTGTTGACTGACCAGCCAAAAGAACCAGCTCAGTGCCACTGATGACGTGTCACGTCCTGCTAGGATAAAGTTGAGTGCCACGTGTTGCAGGAACTTGTCTGAATAGGACTCCTTTTTCTTCATAAATCTTGACAGCAGGTCATCGTGTTGGGCCCCACTAGTTAAACCTTGTTGCTGACTCACCAATTCCTGCTTACGTGTGTTTATGATGTCTGACAAGTAATCATCAATGTGTTCAAGACAGCGGCTCAAGCTGTCTTCCATTCCAAGCCGAAACCACCTCTTGAATTTCCACACAAATTCAGGTAAAATAAACCTCTGGAGCATGGTCTCGGTGGCTCGGTCGAAAGCCGAAGCAAAGCCATTCTCAGGAAGCCCTGCCGATAGAGTCTGCGGGTCCTTGCCAAAAGCCAATCCGCATATGTTATCGAAAGTGAGCCGCAGCAGCAAGTCTTGTAGGTCAACCGGGGTGCGCTCGAGCTCAGCTGCCTTAAGAATCGGGCAAAACCGATTCTTAATGGCTCGACTGACCCACCGAGCCATGGCCTGGCGCAGGGTCCGGGTGGTGAATTCCAGCGCGGCTGTCTTACGCTGGAACACCCATGTGTCACCATCGGAATTGAAGATCCCGCTACCTAACAATTCGTGGAAGCAAGCTTGCCAAGTGGGTCCCTTTGGGTAATTATCAAACCTAACCTTCAAGATGTGCTCCAAGTTCTTTGGATCGCACGTGACAGTCACGAGACCTTGCTTCCGGGCTAAAAATGGAATTGCAAAAATGCAGGTCTGGTACGTGCCACCACATGCACGTAGGTTGTCCGCGATCCAATCATGCATGTGATTAGAGTTCTTAATGAGCCCAGGCAAGCTACCCAATAAGGGCCAGACACGTGGACCGCTGAGCGACCTAGAGATGAACTTGAACCAAAGCAAATAGGCCAAAAGGGCTGATGAGAGCAATAAAGCTGTTGATAAATCCATGTGATGACTGGACCCCAGTTGATTGGACCACCACAATCAATCCACCGTCAAGTACCTGATAATCTCTCTCCACCTTTAAAAAAAAAAAAAAGGCTCGCTACTTTACGTACAAAGCATGCAGCTTGAAAATGATGGTAGCAATAATAATATTATAATACGTGGTGTTAAGATAGAGCTATCAAATGGTACTATTGAAATGAACAGATTTTGAAGAATGGAGGCAAGAGGAAAGAAACCCAGAAAGGATTTAGAAGAAGAACAACTGAGTTTTGTATCGTTTAAGATAAATGAGAAGAAAATATAATGTAATGGAAACGCTTAAAATGTCCGAGAAAGAGAGTGTGTGTCTCCGTGTGGAGTTGTATGTAACAGCAATACGACGTGGCCCTGGAGAGGAAGAAAAAGGAGAGAGAGACAAAGAAATGAGAAGGGCCGTGTGAGTTAGGGAAAAGGAAGGAGGAGAAAAGGTTATTTATAGCTGTATAGAGGTAGAACCAAGATCGCGGTGATGGCAATAAATATGGCGAAAGAGGATGGTGTTGAAATTTCACTCTCTTTTTCTAGTTTCTTTTTTTTTTTTTTTTTTTGCCCCTTTTCTTTCCTATTGACCTCCTTAAGTACAGAACCACTTATTAAAACAGCAGAATTAAATGCCAACTGATGTAGTTGGAGACATTAAGATAAAAACAACCATAAACACAGCGGAAACTAATAAACTCTCTCTCTCTCTCTCTCGATAAAGTCATTATATCATACATATCGTGTCCTATAAGAGTTTTAGTACTGCACCGCTGTCCGAAATATTCCCCCAGAAAGATATTCCAAATTCTTTACATTTGATTCCTTCATGAATGATTCCCCATAATTAACACAAGATTTTGTTCCAAAATATAAAAAATTCATCATTGGAAAATCATGCCGCCTGTAATAGATCCGTTAGCGAGGAGCGAAAATCGGAGCACAATTTTGTCACTTTTAGGAAGACATAGATCTACTTGTAGAAAGACTATCGGCACAAGTAGTTCGTGATTATTATTGCTTATTTAGCAATTAATCCTCGAACCAATTATCATTTCTAGTAATTGTTGGAATTCAAATATTCAATACGCACAAGTAACTTGGATGATAATACTAGGTAATAAGATATCCCATTTAGGGCCTTATGTCTCTCATGAGTCATCATCCCGTCCAATATTGTGTACAAATTCAGAAGTCCAATGGAGGAGAAAAATGCTCACCTAATATTTTCAGTAAAAGTGCTATCCCACCTTTAAATTCCAGCATTTAATGAAGGCAGGAGTAGAAGTAAATGAGATTGGTTGAGAAACTATTTTGTTACATATTATAAAGCATATATATTGACATAGTCTAAACTCTAATGCATATATATATATATATATTATATATATTTATAGGTTGGGGTTTCCTAATTATTTTAGTCTGATTTATCAAAGCTGTCATGTTTCATGTTTGAGAAACATATAATAAGTGTCAGCGTGCATTTGTTCCTATCAAGACCTTCGTCCAGCTTATGACACTAGCTAGGATTTTACCTAAAACTCGTATTAGAATTTCTAATATTAAATCTGTGAGTGATGTAAAAGTTTGTATAATTATCAAGTAAAATTGGAGTGTCGTAAACTGAATAAAAGGTAATGATAACAATAGATGCACTCAGATTTATTTATCTACTTCTCTTTGTACACACATAATTCTTAGAACAACTAATAGTAAAGGCAAACAAAAAGGAAAAAAAAATTGTATATATGTGTGCACACAAATATATTGTGTGTATGCATTACTAAATTAGACCAAAAATTAATTCACTTAAATGTCTTGAATTAGCTATGAGCTCATTTGGTTCTTTAGATAATCTACGGTCAATGAGTTTTGATACTTTTTTGGGCTTATGAGTAGCTCTTACCTTAAGCTAGTAGTCATATATATATATATATATATATATATATATATATATCAACTCTTTAATCCAAGATAACAATAGATTATGTCATGACTCATTCCTATCCTCTACATATGTCACATAATGTCATGTAATGATATATTATTCGCAATGGGAGAGACGAAGAAGCTTATTGTCATCAAAATTTCATACATATATAATTAGATATATAAAGACCTTAAATTTAGAGATATTATTACATTATACGAAATCTATACTTATGAAATGATCATTATATATCATAATCCTTTAACATTTAAGTACTATAGAATTTCAAAACTTGGATATCCATTTCGAATCTACATGAGTAATCTAAGTTGGAGCAATTTATACTAATAATAAGATATTTTAGAGTTGGAAAATGATACGAATCACAATAAATACGTGTTATTATTAATAATTTAATGTTTGAAATGCATAAAATACCTTAATAAGATACCTCATATATGAGTTCAACATTATTTTAGTGGACTTAGCTTTGGGACATAATTCGATTGCATTACATGCAGATGGACGCACTTAATTGAAAATGATCCATCAGTTGTGACATCTCGTTGGGCATCAATAATAACCAGAAGCCATTAATGCGACGTGCGTAGCTAAGCTTTTTTGAAAATTTACCTTGAATTGTGAATAGGATCTGCCAAGCCATAGATTTAGCTTTCAGCAGTTGGGCCAAGTGGCATGTCACTAGCAGCCGGTTTTGTTTTATGGAGGAGGCTGGTCTTTCAGAGGAAATTGATACCACTTTTTCATGACCTTGCGTGGCCGCGTGTTGACAGGTACAAGCCCTCCATCAGAACATTTAATTAGCGGCTCACATAACCGCTTTAACGGCGTCGTTTCTTCATAATTAAGTCTGTGGCCTATGCACAATTTTCTATTACCCTTTACCTGACGCATTTAGTTGAATTTATAAGGGTATAGTACAACAATTATTTTTTCCTACTCTTACATTGTTAATAAAATGAACATTCTGCGAATTTAATATTACACTTCATTTACAAATTAAAAAAATAGCCATTATTTAGTATTTTCTAATATATTTTATATCTATCCATAAAATCTCAAAAGAACCATGAAAAATAACCATTATTTCTTTATTTCATTCCTTAAAAATATTACAATTCTATTCTTGTTTTATTCCATTTGGAAAACAAGCATCTCATACCATTGGTTTCAACTTAGTCCAATCTGGTTTCATCTGTTAATTATTTTCTCCTTCTGGCTTCAGTGTTTGGACTGAAAGGAAGGAAGATAGCTGAAGAAAGAAGGAAGAACAAGTTTCCTTTATTAATTATTTCTCCTTTCGGCTTTAGTGTTTATACTGAAGTGGACGAACACAGCTGAAGAAAGTAGGAATAAAAGGTACAAAATGGTTTTCTTTTTTAATAGCTTTTGCTAGAAAGGTGCGGATTGAGCTTTAAACTGCGCCTATATATTCTATTGAATCAACATTATAAAAATTTTACTAAAATGAAATCTAGATAAACGTCGAGCCGTGATCCATGTACCTCGCGATACATAAAGAAGATCATAGATCGTACAAAATGTAATATATTGTAGAAGTATTTGGAAGATATTTTTATGCATTTATTTCATGCAAAAATACGGTTATAAGAAAACACTTCCGCGGTCTAAGCCTATTTCCATATGTTTTTGTCCTCTGAAAGTTACATATTATAGAGTACGGAATCAATGAGTCAGTTTTACTTACTAATGCTTTTATAAACATATATGTGTAATATTAGGACACCACAAAATAATTAGTAGGAAACTTATTTGATTATACAGATATGATTTGCAATAGATGAAACTTCAATCTAAACAACAAAAGCTAGTTTTTTTCTATGCTCTTCCTTTATTGTGGTAGATCTCAATAGGTAAATTCACTAGAAAAAAAATGAAATGAAAACTTAATCATATATTTATAAAAAAACCTTAACAAAACTTCCTATTAAAATTCCTATTGGATTTGGCCTATAAAGTCGCCTTACTATATTGGCATATGAGAGTTACATTATATAATCACATTTATTTTAAGCTTGTCATGAATGTTTTTATATCAAGACTAAATAATCAGTCCATTTTATTAAATAAAAAAAAATTCTTCGATTAATGTTAACCCACAATAGGAAAATTCCAACAAATAATACATAAATAGGGAGCAAATATGCAAACATTATATTAAATGGTGATAATTATGGGCGTACGATGACTAGTTATATGTCTTTATCAGTATATTATAGTATGTAGACTTTGCGATTTCGGCCAGAATAATGAAACATATATTGAGAAAATATACATGTAAAGATGGTCCATATCTCACGCATATTAATTGAAATGACGGTGGGATGGCACCAGTATATCATTACATGCAATTATTTGGAGAAAGACTCAGAGTATGTAGGTAAAATTCAACATTAATCAGAATGGCCTGGGCCTATTGCTTCTCCCTTGTATTAATTGAAGAAGCCTTTGCCTCCGAATATTAAATAGCTTTTGCAGGAAGTATCATTTTTATTGTATCTGTACAGATAAGAAATTTTTTATTTAGAGGGTGATGGTAGGCATTATCCTATACAACTACACTCTTTTACTTTACCCATTAGAGTAAATTGTAAAAATCCTCCTTTTTTTTCCTTTTCGACATGGGCACTACTTTGAAAACAAGTAATTAGACCCTAAGACACGTTTAATGATCCCAATTGACCTTTTTGTTTTTCATGAAAATAATGAAATAGACACATCAGCATAAAAGTATAAAAGATCATTGAAGAAGAGTGAAAAAAATAATAATAAAATCCTTGGTTGTGAATTTCGCAACTCGTCACTTTAGGATAAGAGGCCACTAGCCACCATGTGTAATTGATCATGCAATGCTCTTCAAGTGTTAGCTAGTTGGCTCCTTGCCTGAGGATAGCTATGCAGCCCTTCATGAACTGGTGGAATACGACATACCTCCATTCATAGACCATTCAACCATTAATTGTAGATAGCGCAACCTCTTAACGAAAACAGATTCAAATTTTCCATTTTTTATTTTAGTAGTGTACAACAAAAAAAAAAAAAAAAAAGCTTCATACTCAATTGCACCATTCACTACCATTACAATCCGTACATAGAGATAAATTGCAACTCACTGATTTGTTAACTGATAGCATGACCATCTCCAAGGTCGCGAGATCCTACCTTCGGGTAGGCCATAGTCATGGAAGAGGGAATGATCACGACCATTTTTGGAGAATTGGCCTACACATGGTTTCAATTTTTTTTTCTTTTAATTGAATTTTTGTTATTTTTGGTTTGTTACTGTTTCATCAACTTAAAAAGGATCTAAAGGTTGTTCTTTCCAACGTGTTCACATCATACTTGCATCAATGTTTTTCCATTTTGCTTTTTCCTAAGAATATACGCATATCGTTAGTACAACAGGATTTAGGAAAAAAAAAATCTTTAAATACTATCATGCTATATAAATCGATAATAAATCGATAAATGATTATAAGTAATAATAAAATTTTAAGCTGTAGAAGGTGGATCTTTTTGTATTTCAAGAGGTGTTATGGGTAAATCTTTCGTTAGAAAAACATCATTGCTATAGAAAAAATTCATTAACATGCAAATGGACCACACAAGTTAATCCGTGAAATAATGGTCTAGAGAAATATATATATATATATATATATATAAAGGAAATTATTAGAATGAAGTAAATCAGCTAATTATACTTCTTTTTATTTATTTTGCTTCTGGTACTATTTTAGAGGTAATAAATTCTTTAAAAAATACATAGCGGTAGAAAAATAAAAAACATATATCTTTTCAAATTAAAAACATGATCGGTAAGATAAACAATGTCAACCTTTTAATATCTACCACAAAGGTTGTAGTAAAAAGTGATAACGAAAATGAAAAGAAGCCCATCTAGTGAAGAATCTAAAAAACTGAGGTAGAAAACAAGACAAAACAGCAACAAGAAAATTGAATTGCGTATTATTGAGAGAAAAGACTTTTACTATCATTTCTATAATAAATTATATAGAAAGAAAAACTCTTTGTCTCTTGGCGCCATCACTCTTGACTCTCCCTCTCCCGCACATGGCATGTACAAACTTCTTGAAAAATTGAGGGTATTATTTTCATAGATGTGCAAGGTGTTTGGTTGGCATTTTGAGTGTGTGACGAGTATGTAGTATAGTGTGGTGATATGTCCATTCAAGCCTTATTTCCATTTTTATCTCATTAAAAACTTGCTACTGTAAACCTTGATTTAGATATTTAGAGGACATTAGTTTTCTAATCCTCTTATTAGACTTACAATCAATAATTGCATATGATAATTATGTAATTTAGGATTGCAATTATAAAATTATTGTTGTTTATAAAATTTCTTAAATTGATCTATAAGATGTTATTGTTAAAAGAATAATAATTTGCAATTCCAAGAAATGCTTCTTATGGTTAACTAATGCAGCAACATTACTTCATCAGAAGGAAAATCCAGTTGGGGCTATGCTTGAAAATCGAAAATTACGGCAATACTGTTCCATGCTATGTCTAGAAAGTTTCACCATGAGCTATCAATTATAAATAACAACTAAAGCATTCTTAATACATTAAGGATATTAGTTGTCCATCTTTTAGCAATGTACAACTGGAATTTTGTTGACTATGTAACCTATATAAGGACATTATGTCCTTCATTTTGCAATGAATCTCTAACAAAATAAGATATGAAATGGAGTATCAATGGCAAATATTTTCTTCATCTATGCTTCTTAGCTTGTATTCTTAGCTTTTATTTTCAACATTTGAGAATTTTCTATTTGTACCCAAAAGTTATAAAGTGGAGTTGGTGATTAAAATTTTATAGGGCATTGAATTGTCACTAAAATTAGACCTTTAAATTTGTTTTGGAGATAAGAAGTGTGAACTACAATGTTGTATAATGCTTTTAAGGTCCAAGATTTGACTAAGAGTTCTTTAGATCAAAACCCTAACATGGACGGGCAACATTGGAGAGTGGCTACTAAGCCAAATCCACCACCCTTACTTGTGGTCAATCACATTTTATAATGATCAACCACTTCTATGCTAGGAAACATCCTTGTCAACCATCTTACCTATGGCCAACCATGTCATACGTTTTATGATAACCAAAATTCTGGTTTATAACCCCATTGATATAGTTGGAGTTCTAAATCAATATTTTATATAGATATTATTAAGCTTTGATTGCCAAATTGGATCATTTGAAGATGCTAAGCTAATTCCAAGTAAGTGAGGTGTTGTTTTGTGTATGTTTGCAATGTGTAGGATTAGAATAATGAACCTAATAATCGTCTAATCTTAATTGATGAATGTTATTTATACTTGTGTTAAGATCAGTGACCATTTTAGTTAGATATGTCATGGAATAGGTATTCATTGTCAATTGCGAGTTAAACATTGGGAATGAAGTAGCTTATAATTAAGGTAGCATTTGATTGTAAGGACCTGATTAAACAAAAAGAACTTGATAAGAGAAATACAAGAAGAATAGGATAAGACAAGTTTATTATACCATATTTGGCTTATATAGTATAGGACACAAAATTTATATTAGAAATCTAATTATTTATGTTATAAACCGAACAATATTTTGTAATATTTAATAAAAATAGTATTAATTAGCTCAATTTAATAAGATGGAAGAATATTTTTAAAAATGTAAAATATTTTTGTTTTCTTATTCAATGAATTTTATTTTTGTACTTAGTATAGATGAGACAAAATTTGGCCCTTTTGTTGAGTTTATCAATCCAAATTTTTGTCTAATAATCAAAGAAAATTACAAACTAAACATAGGACAAAATTTTTTGTTCAGTCTAATATTGCAACAATTGTGAAACCAAACACTACCTAAGAGTCGATTTTATCTCTACTATGCATATGTAGGAAGTCAATATGGAGGAGAACAAAGGCTAAAACTATTGTAATTTTGTAGGTTATTATATCAATTATATTAATTAATTGTATATTGTTGATTGTCTAATTAAATTGAAAAGTTAAGCCGTTAAATAAAAATGATCATTTGGTTAATGAATAAATAAATATGACATATAAACTCATCTCTATGGATTTTTGGTATAAGCAAAATGTGTAAAAACCTAAGTAATTTATTTCACCTATTACAATGGACCATAATGAAATAAAATAATAATAAATCCTACATATATATATAAAGTCGAGGTCCTTGATCTAGTAGTGTATTTAAGAATTTCCTCTTCTACCTTTCCGACCCTCATTAATAAGAAAATCAAGAGAAGGCACTACCATAGATTGAAAGACTATAATATATGAATAAAGTTTCTTTTCATGGATTCAAGTGCGTTTCCGTATTGTAATTATAATTTGTACTTTAATCTTACACGTGAGAGCCTATTGTATTCAATATGGAAATCTAATTTTTCTTATTTCTAATAAGTGCTATCAAAGCAATCATGTATAAAATTAGAGCCTTAAAATTACTAAAATTGTTAGATTTAAAGCAATTCGTGTTAGATGTTATTTTCCCTAATTTTGAGGATTAGGGTTTCGACTATTGAAATAATTATGTGGTTTCATTATTTCTTTCGATAGCACATCGCGTTGTTTATTTCAATTGTGCATTCCAGGAATTCGTATTGTTTACAAAGGTAGACCGGTACGTTGCGATGTTCTTTAGCCATGCAATATATAAATCATCCAGATGATTTCATTGTGTTTGTGAGTATATACTTCATAATTGACGTGGCATTTTGTCTTCTTCCGTGATGAATATGCTGCAATCTTCCGTATACTATTGATGTTTTTGTTCCATGATAATTGAGATTCGAAGCACTATAATTTTCTTGGTCCCAAGGACGTAATCTTTTATATATATTCTGGAAAGAGCTAGATTTCAAAATCAATGATTATTAACTATCTCAATGCTAATTGGCTTGATATTGTCGTACCATCTTATAACATACGGCTAAAGCAAAAAATTTTATAAGTTTAATAAGTTATATGTGATTTCATAATGATATTTGTTATAGAAAAAAAAAATTGCATTTTTGTGGTTATTGATTGGAAATTTTACAAATCTTGTTTAATATTTTAAGATAGATTGAAATAAGATGTTGCGAAAGTGACCTCTATTATTTAAATTTATTTTGAAATATTTAAATATCAGGTTGAAAAATTTGCATGAAATGTCTATATCTATACAAATAATAATTGGCTTAAAGGAAGTTTATTATTTAGCCAGGTGATAGATATATGATAATAAATATGTAATAATTTTAGTTTCATGTATGTAATTTTATTGGCCCAAAGGAAGGCAAGTTATTAGTAGAATTATTTTTATCAATATTTACTATTGCTTTGAGGATGCTGTTTACAATTAATATTTTGTCCAAAGACTAAATATCATGACGTGCTAGGTGTTTCATAGTAGCCCAACTATACTATTTCGTTTATTCCTTGTTAATATTAATTGACTACTTATGCATGATGATGGTAATTCTTATTCTATATTTATTCATGCATTAAAGTGTGAAATTATAATTGATTGTAAGCATGTTTTATTCTTGGAACCAGTCAGCGCAACCTCTATTTTTACCAATTTGATTAACATTCCAGTGCTTAGTAGCATGAACTTCAAGAAATGGAAGGAACATATTACCATTTTACTTGGATGCATGAATCTAGACTATACGATCAAAACTAATGAACCTCCTGCACTTATTGGCAAAAATACTGCTAAAGAAAAAGCAATTTATGAAAAGTGAGAGCGTTCTAACCACATGAGTCTAATGATCATGATGCATTTTATTCTAGATACGATTAGGAGAGCCATGCTTGAGGAGAAAAGTGCTAAAAGGTTCCTTAGCCAAACAGCAAACCGATTTGTAGGTTTTGAAAAGGTTGAAATAAGCACTATTCTTGCAAAGCTCATTTCTATGGGGTATAATGGCAAAGGAAATATAAGAGAATACATCATGGAGATATCTAATCTTGTTACAAGACTACGGGCCTTAAAGTTGGAATTGTCTAATGACATTCTTGTATACTTAGTCTTGATCTCTCTTCCTACTTAGTTTAGTCCTTTCAAGATAAGTTACAACACTCAAAAGAAAAAATGATCATTAAATGAGCTTATTACACAATGTGTGTAAGAGGAAGAAAGATTAAAACAAGAGAAGAATGAAAGTGCTCATATAGTAACTCACTTTTAAAATAAGATTTCTAAGAAAAGAAAAATTGATCATAAAGGTAAAGGAGCTGCAAATGCTAAGACTTCACATATGTAATAGAAATAGGATAAGGGTATCACTTGTTTCTTTTGCAGGAAAGTAAGTCATGTGAAGAAAGATTACCTTAAATATGCAAAGCAGCTAACAAAGAAAGGTGAACTTCTCAACTTTATTTGTTCAGAAGTTAATTTAGCTTTAATACAAACCTACACTTAATGGATAAATACAGGTGCAACTATTCACATAAGTGTAACTATGTAGGGTTGTTTAAGGAGCCAAATGCTAAATGATGCTGAAATATTCATCTAAGTGGATAATGGCAACAAGGTTCCTATTGAGGTTATTGGCTTTTTTAAATTACAATTAGAGTCTGGTCGTTATTTAGATTTGGAAGAGACCTATTATGTACCATCATTTAGATGGAATTTAATTTATGTTTCTCATTTGGACAAATCTAGTTATCTTCGTTCATTTGGAGATGGAAAATTTAGTCTTTTTCAATATTTAAATATTATTGCCACTAGTACTTTGATTGATAATTTATATAGATTTAATTTACATGTCTCATATACAGAAGAAACCTTACATGCAAGTAATTGTAGTATAAAGCAAAAATTAATAAATGAGAATTCCTTTATTTTATGGCTTATGCTTTGAGGACATATTTCCAAACAAAAGATCCAAAGGCTTGTGTTAGAAGGAATTCTGAATTCTCTTGACTTTTCAAATTTTGAAATTGCGTTGAGTGTATCAATGGAAACCAAACAAATATTAAGAAAAAAGGTGCTGAAAGGAGTTCTAGGGTTTTAGAATTAATACATACTGATATATGTGGTCCATTCCCAACGGCTTCATCAAATGATCAATAGTATGTTATTAGTTTCATATACGACTATTCTCATTATGGTTACCTATACATGAGAAGTCACAATCCTTGAACGCTTTTAAGGAATATAAAGTTGAAGTTGAAAACTAACTTAATGAGAAAATTAAAGCTATTAGATCTTACCATAATAGTAATACTACGGTAGATTTGATAGATTGGGTAAAAAAGGTCTTAGACCTTTTGCTAGGTACTTAAAAGAGTGTGGGATTGTTCCTCAGTACACTATGTTGAGACAACGAAGTCAAAATGGCGTAGCTAAAAGACATAATATAACTTTAAAGGATATGGTTAGAAGTATGATTTGTCATTCTTTTTTACCAAAATTACTTTAGGGAAAGGCATTAAAGATGCAGTAGATATCCTTAACTGATTTCTAAGCAAAGTTGTATCGAAAACCCCGTACGAGTTATGGACTGGTAAAAGCCTAGTCTTAGACATTTTCATATTTGTGGATGTCTAACTAAAGCTAGACCATATAGGCTTAATGAGAGAAAATTGAACTCAAGAACAATTAGTTGCAACTTTATTAGATACTTAGAGCAATCAAAAGGATTTAAATTCTATAATCACTCAAGTTGATCTTTTTTCGAGACTAGGAATGCTAAATTTCTTAAGGATGTTAGATATAGTGGGAGCACTCCAATTAGGAATATTGTTTTTGAGGAGGAACGCGTTAATATTCTTATAGTTGCAACTGAAAGTAACCAGCAATTATGCCTGTTGCTTTTCAGGATGCAAATATAGATGTTCAAAATATTCCTGGGACTCCTCCTGCTTTTGTAGAGGAGCAAACTCCTACTCATATTGAAGAATCACAACAACCTCAAAAAGAAGTGCCATTACCTAAATCTATTAAGGAAAGAAGATTTGCGATTATAAACGACTATGTCATATGCCTTCAAGAACATGAGTTTGATATAAGATTGGAAGATGATCCATCATCTATTAGTCAAGCCAAACAAAGTGCAAATGCCCAAAAGTGGATTGATACCATGAAAGAAGAGATGAGATCCATGAGAAACAATGATTTTTGGGATCTTGTTGAATTGCCTGAAGGTGTGAAACCAATTGGTTGTAAATGGATTTTTAAGACCAAGAGGGATTCAAAAGGCAATATCGAAAGATATAATTTCATAAAAAAAGAAGGCATTGACTATAAAGAGACTTTCTGTCCAGTTTCATCGAAAGATTCTTTTAGAATCATTATGGCACTTGTAGCTTATTATGATTTAGAGCTCCATTAGATAGATGTAAAGACTACATTTCTTAATGGTAATGTTGATGAAACAATTTATATGGTGAAACCAAAGAATTTTGAGTTTAAGGAATTAAAGAATCTAGTATGCAAATTAAAGAAATCCATCTATGAATTAAAGTAAGCATTCCATCAATGGTACCAGAAATTTGATCAAGTAATTTCCTTTTTTTTTTTGTTTTAAGGAAAACATTGTTGATCAATGTATACATCATAATATTAGTGGGAGTAAATTCATTTTTCTGGTATTATATGTCGATGATATTTTACTTGTAAGTAACAATATAGGATTATTGCATGAGACTAAGAGATTTCTTTTAAGCAATTTTGAAATGAAAGATCTTGGGAATGCATCTTTTGTATTAGGCATATTAATCCATCATAATCATCACGAGGTATATTAGGCTTATCACAAAGGGCATATATCGATAAGGTACTCAATAGATTTAGCATGAAAGATTGTGCACTAAGAAATACTCCTATGGCTAAGGGTGATAAGTTCAATTTACTTCAATGTCCTAAGAATGACAATAAGAAAAAGGCAATCAAGTGAAACCCTTATGTGTCAATAGTAAGGAGTCTTATGTATGCTCAAGTTTATATGTGTCTGAATATTGCGTACATTGTTAGAATGCTTGGTAGATATTTGAGTAATCCTAGCATAGACGACTGGAAAGCAGCAAAACGTGTTATGTAATCTCCCATATCGGAGATCTGATCATTTAGAGGTTATGGGGTATTCCAACTTTGAATATGTTGGATGCCTTGATAGTAAAAAATTTACTTTTGGTTATATTTTTATGATGGTTGGTAGAGCTGTATCATGGAAAAGTGTCAAACAGACCCTTACAGCGTCTTCTACTATGAAGACAGAATTTATTACTTGTTATGAGGTATCAAATCAGGGAATATGGTTACGAAATTTTATCACTAGATTGCAAATTTTTTATAGTATTGAAAGACCATTGAAAATTAATTATGATAATAAAGCTGCTGAATTATATTATAAGAACAGTAGAAGTTCATCCAAAGCAAAGCATATCGACATAAAGTTTCTTGTAGTTAAAAAGAGAGTTCAAAATTCTCAAGTGTCAATTGAATATATTAGTAAAAATCTCTTAATTGTGGATCCGCTTACTAAGGGTTTATCACCTAAAGTGTTTCATGAGCATGTTGCCCGTATGGGTGTTATTAATTTTGATGATGTACCCATATAATGGGAGATTAGTTTTTAGTTGATGTTTAGTTGTATATTACATTTGGTTATAATTAACTCATATATGATTGTTTTAAAATTCTCTAAAATAAAATTTTATATATTCCGATTCCAATTAGGCATAAAGTATAGAGTATATTATGAGTTACAAAGGAGGACCCGTTGAAAATAGCCATATTAAAGGTTACATTACATGCATTTTCATGCTACACATCTATACCTGATCTATATTATTGATTATATTGATATTGTAATCATTGATGGTCCTATCACAACAAATGATGATAAAGACTGCTTTAGTCCTATACCTATATTGATGTGATTGACGGACCAAATTGTTTAAAGATGAGACTTGGTATAAACGATAAAAGTTTGAGCTCATAAGGATTTTACAATATACAATTATCAGGTGATATATGTGATCCAAGTAAGAGATTATTATAATTTTATGGGTCACTATATCAATTATATTAATTAATTGTATATTATTAACTATTTAATTAAATAGAGAAGTTAAGCCATTAAATAATAGTAATTATTTGATTAATAAATGTAATTATTTGATTAATAAATAAATAAATATGACTTATAAACTCATCTTTATGAACTTTTGGTATAGATCCAATGTGTGAAAAGCCAAATGTTTTATTTCACCTATTATGATAGGTTATAGTGAAATCAAATAATAATAAAACCTCTATATATATATATATAAGGTCGAGGTCCTCGTTTTACTAGTGTATTTTAGAGTTTTCCTTTTCTGCCTTTTCCACCTCCCATCAGTGGGAAAATTAAGAAAATGCACTATCATAGACTGAAAGACTATAACCTTTGAAGAAAGTTTCTTCCTATGGATTCAAGTTTCTTTTCATGAATTCAAGTACGTTTTCACGGATATTGTGATTATATTTTGTGCTTTGATCTTACTTATGAGACCCTATTGTATTTAATATAGAAATTTAATTTTTCTTGTTTCCAACAAAAACAAGTTAAGAAATCTTACAATGTTATGGAACAATAGCGTAGATGCAAGTAGTGAACTAGTGTACTGATGACTAATACAGATTTAAGACTCATTAAATCTGTGATAGCTATGAAGTGCTGAGTGTCCAGGTTTCTTGCAAATCTCAAAGTAGAGCAGTTGGAACTCTAAGTAGGTAGCACTAAGCGCCACTAGCTTAAGGATAGATATAAATAGATACGACCTATGGCAGAGATTTGCGACTAACATGAGAGGAGCGTTAATTGAAGTTAAATGATCAGCTAAGTTCTCGACCCTAAAATGGTGTTTATTTCGTTTTAATATTCAAAATGTGGAAATTAAGATGGACTCAAGCTATACCTTTTCTGCTAGTGATTCAGGATTATAGGGCAAGATGGAGTAATTACTATATTGTTCAAGGAATCCTAACCTTAAAGAAGCGATTGAAACAAAATTTCACTTATATATAGAAAAGCACTAACAAGCCAATAGAGTATCTAGCTAAGCAGTCAAGAGTCATACAATCAAGTCTTGCTATCTCCAATTTCTTTAAGTTAGACAGACTTTGTAATGGTGTATTAAATTAATCACATCGACAGCGTACATGAGTTCATAGATACACACGATTAGTGTTTGTAATCCTAAGATATATAAAAACTATTTTGGCCCAATATCAACTTATATTCGTAATAATACATATACAACTAGATAAAGACCCGCATAATACGTAGATATTGGTTAATGGTATTAGCTAAAAAAATAATAAATTTACCTATAAGATATCACAACTAATATATTAATAATAAAAGATTATAAATATAAATATATAGTAGAAAATATTATTTAATTAAATAAAAATATATAATATATCACAGTATCACATGATTGCCAAATGGTTTTTTCATAAAATAATTTATCATTTAGAAAGAATTATAATATCTTAAAAAAAATTTCTATAATCTCGTCTTTATTTTTTTTATGATTAGTACAATCGTTCATCCTACTTTTAATTTATATAGCCATTAAATCTAAACCATTGAATTGATTGTACTTTCAATAGTTTTGATCTAATAGATATTAAATTAAAAATTAGATGGGAGCTGGACTTGTCAGGGATAAGATCATATAAGCTTCTCATCTCAAAATACAAAAATTAAGCATCATGAATGTGAAGAATTGTGTATTACTTTGCATTGGATTTCACTAATGATGCAACTATTCGAAAAGTTTTACCATTTATGTTGAAGGACTTGTCTTTTGAATCAAAGATTTCAAAACTACATATAAAAATTGATATTGGTAACTTTAATAAATTTAACTAAAATATTATCACAATTATCATGTTAGTAATATATATTTATAAATTGTTATAAATATGTGTTGAATACTACTATTTATTTATTTAAAAATATAGCATATTAGTTGGCCTAAAAATATATATATAACATATTAGAGTTGTGTGTGACTACTAGACTTCTATCGAACATGATGTGTCATTTGAGAAAAATTATAATCTTTCAAAAGGATTTTGCTACAATCCTTTTCGTGTTTTTTATAGCACTAATCTACCATTCTATCTCACATTTAATTTTATATTCATTATATATGAACTATTTAGTTTTTTTTTTTAAATTCTCTAGATCTAATTAATATAAATTAAAAGTAAAATGAAGAGTTGTATTAATCCAGTCAAATGAGAGATGAGACCATAGAAGTTTCCCTTTCAAAACATTAGGTACAAAACTTCATGAAAGCAAATAGTTGTATCATTTACATTAAATTATAAAAAGTTGCAATTATTTAAAAAGTGATGTCGTCTGCATTAAAAAAAAATGTATTTCTTTAACAAAAAGTTTCCTAAAAACAACTAGTGTTTTTATGAGAACTTTCTATTTAATATTGAAAAGGAACTATGTTAAAAAGAAATAATAAAAGGTTTTACACCAATGATTTAAAAAAAAAAAAGTATAGAAAGGATATAGAATACCATTAGTGTTGTTTGGCAAGTTCTGATTAATGTTGAAGATATTTTATATAAAAGAAAAAGTCGCACTAAAGAGGTACAATAAAGGAAATTCCGAAATTATATCTTATAATAAAATAAATATGGTTTCTTTGTTTTTAGCTTCTACATTTCAAAATGAAAACCTTAATTTGTCCTAATCATTGGCTAACGTTTTCATCGAAATTTATGTGGAAGGAAATGTTAAGTAGTTAATTTTCTTGTATTTTACGGTTAATCTTGCTAAATTTATATTCCTTTCTATAAGACATAATAATGCAATTCTTGTACAAATAACATGGTACACTTTCTTTTTTATGCTTTCAATGTTGTAAGCAAATATATTTGCTAATTAGTAGTTGTCAGGGCATTTATCTCTCATGTCTATATTTCCATTTCCTATATGTGGTCTTTGTTCTTTCACTTTGATAATGTATTGTTAGTCATTATGTAAATGTCACTCATTTATTTGCATCTAAAGAAAAACTAGCATAATCACGCCCCACGGTTGATAACCTTAGTAAAATATAACATATTACTTAGTTTTTAAGATTTTTTCTTTTTCCTACGTTTTAGATGACAAATACAGTTTAGAAAAAGAAAAAAGAAAAAATCTAATGGGTTAGTAGGGTTATTAGTTTAGTTTTTTTGTTAGTGAATTCGGGATTGGCTTGGTAGTTAAATGATCAAAGGACTCATTCAACCCTTGAAAAATTAGCTAACTGCTTGTGGGTAGAGCTAATGATCAATTTTAGAGAATATAAAATAAGGATAATTGATGGAATAATGTGACAAAAAGTTATAAAAGACACCAAAAGCATCGAAGAAAGTTTCCTCGCTTCAATATTATAGATTCATAGTATGAATTTTCCAAATCACTTATATATAAATATATTTTTCTAAATAAATTAAAGTTGACCACTTATTTTGAAGAGGGAAAAAGCTTTAACAATAAAATCATTACTTCTTTTTTTTTTTACCAAGAAAAAAATTCATTAAACCACAAACAAAGGTCTACACATCAAGGGGATGAGACCTAGCATCAACAAACAAAAGAGCAACCTGAAGAGATGGGAGATCATGATCTTGAAAAGAAATGCAACCCGATCAACAAAGGTACTAGCCTTCCTATTTATTAAACTAAAAGAATAAGAAGAAAATAAAGACTTCAAATGTAAAATGTTCTTAACAAAAGATAAAGTCTTCCAAGAACCTTTAAAACAATCCTTAATACCGGAGAAAAGAAGTGCATAATCCATTTCAAAAGTGACAGTTCTCTAGTCATTAGCATAAGCAAGTTGCATTGCTTCTACTTCAACTTGTTCCGAGTTAGTATAACATAAATGGCTTCCTTTAATTACTATGCACTCTCCTCCATCATTGCGTACAATGAAACCCGTCATGCTCCGAAGTAATAGAATCGTAACAGCCTTGCCATGTAAACTACTTTAAAATAGAAGTTGGCCTTACAACTGTTATCCTAAACTTAATCTATACAAGGACTTTACGACTAATTCGCTTTGAAGTAAACAATTTATAATTTAAATAAATCATTTACCTAAGAAAGTAATAAAATATATATATATACACTAGAATTCAGTTATTACAATTAACATTTACAATGTTTCACCGTAATCTATTTCCTAGTTAATACATTATTTAGAAATGAAAAATTCTAAAATAAGAGCTTAGACCCTAAAAATATATGTTTATTCTTCAAATATTTTTTTTCACTCACTAGGATCCAGCAATTGCTAGTTTTAAAGTAGTTGTAAGCCGCTTCTTAGCCAGTACCTGCAACGACGTCTATAGGGATATGAGCAACCACAACTCAATAAGTTAAGATGAAGGACTTAAAACTATACCATAAACACAAACAAAGTTATCAACTAACTTATTAGGTATAATACATGTTTAAGAAAATACCATCACACGATGTTGTGCGGTTTGTCGTTAGATTAGAGAAATTGCGTCCGCTTTAATCCGAGTTGAGGAGTTGCCATTAATGCAACAACTTACGACCAAATCCAAGCTTATGCAATGGAGAAACTACTCCTCCCGTAACTACTTTAGAACCATTGACTTCACCCTTAACACAACCTTCTCACCTGTCATTTAGTTAGACTAAGGATGAAAAAGAGACCTATTATGCTATCCAGTGTTATCCCTTTTGAAGGAGTCGGTATTTGGTCGGATAATCCTAGATTTCCACTAATAGGTTGCTATGCAGGTTCGATTTATGATTACAAGTTATATATTTGATTAGGTTCAATTTAGAGTGATCAATCATTTTATACAATATAAGCCAAAACAACAAATAGAATTATAGTATCACTAATAATCAAGTACATGCATACAACCAACTATCTAATAAGCACAACCAAATATAATCTCAAGCCTCCAAAATATAGTAGCGTATTAATCCCAACTTACTTGAACTCCTCGCTTACTCACTCAAGGTCCCACTCGCTCAAGCTATTGCCAATCATCCCTATAATATCAACGTTATCTCGGTTTTCATATAATTATTATAAATTAGTTTTTATCCTATAACATTTATTATTATCATTAGCTTAGAGTTTAATATGTCTAATTATCTAGATTCTCAAATCTTTTATAATTATTCTAGGTTTGAGATTAGGGTCGAGGTCAGTTTTCGCATCAATTTCTAAATTATATTTTAATTCAATTTCTAAATATTGTTTTATACCTGAACCCTAGAAACTTATTTCAACTCATAATATGAAATTAATCACATTACTTTTAGATATCGTAAATATCATAATTATTTCTAGTCAGTATTTTATTCTACCAAGTTCACTTAAATCCTTATTAATATACCAAATTTACTCCTGATATGAAAAATTTTTACATTTTTCATATAATTGCATAAATTTAAGATTTCTGTCAAGTTTATTATATATCCCTATTATTTATATAATACAAATTTTTATTCTAATATCTTCATTTATTATATTTCCAATAATTGCATATTATGTACTATTGCATATTATGTACTATCACTTATTATATACATAATACTCATCTAATATTTCTATCACTCTTATTACCATCTCCTAACATCAATTATCATTTCTAAATGTCTAAATTCATCATAAATTAGATTTTATACCTAATTACCCTAATTTAGAAAATTAACTTAAAATTTACTATTTTTCCCTATTACTTATTTACTACATAATTAGCTTAATAATTACATCTAATACCTTAAATGCTACAAGTATCATACTTCATCAAATTTTAATATCCTAAAATATATAATTATTTACTAAATCAGTAATTAACTATTTAATTACTTAATTAACCCTAAATTACCCATTTTATACCTCGTTTTAAGGCCTAAAAATTATATAAAATTTTTTAAAATTCATTTTTGAAAAAGGGCTTCGTAGCACTGTTCTATATCAACTAAGTAGTCTATACAAAAATTTTGAACTTAAAACTACACTCTTGAGGTCATTTATTTCTAAACCGAAACATACTTGGTTTTGCATTATTTATTTAAGACTATATATCACGGGATATATTTCATCAAAATAATATTTTTCCTAAAAACTACATACTAAAGTATTCCAAAATAACCAAATTAATAATTTTCTAAGAATATTTACTATTTTTATAAAATTACACAAAATCATACTAGAAATCAAACTTATCCATTTGGGTGGCCATGAGTATGTCGGCCCACCAGGGAGCTACCACCATCATGTGGTGGTGGTGGCCATCCACTCTCAGTTGCTCATTAAGTCTGTGTTCTTCTTAGAAGCCCCAACTGCATAGCTTTTTTGTGATTTTTTCTAAAAACCTTACTTTACTCTCAATTTCGTCTCTCTCTATTTTCTAAACTTCTTAACATCTAAAATGAGCTTTTGAAAAATTTGGGGTATTTATAAAGGTCTTGAGGAATTATTGTGCATTAATTTGATTAGACAATTACCTTATCTTCTTCCAATTTGCCTTTCGTATTGTTCTAATTTAATTGACTAATTTCTTTCTTATTTTCCCCAGCTACCATAACCCAAATTTGGATCATTCCTTTTTTTTCTCTATTTTTCCTTAATTAATTATGAATTTTCTTTAATTATTTAGTATTATTTTAGCATATTTCGTGCATTTTAAATAATTACGCATATTTCTACCTAAATATAAATCATATATAGTACAAATAAATATTCCTAAATATTATTTAAGTCATTCTATGATTTTTAGTATACATATAATTTATCTCTAACGATTCGTTAGTTATTGAAATACATTTTACGCATTTTCGATAAATAACGAATTATATATTTAAAATATGAAAATTTAATATTCTTTTATTTTATTACTTATTTTCTTAAATTCGAATTACAGGATCACTTTTACTAATATTTCTAATTTTACTTGATAATTTAGACTTGATCGAATCTTTTAACCGATTATCCTAAATTTTACAAGTTAAACTTTAGGTAACTGATTGCGGGTCTTATAAAACCCCAATAAGCTTTCTTTAATTTTGTAGAAAAAGTGCCATCACTATTATCATGGATGCAATTTTGAACCCGCTTTTACCATGTAATGTCTTTGTTTCAACCTTAAGAAACAACATCAGTATTTTTTTTTATTAATTACAAAGAGTTCAGCAAAAGCTAGTTGAATTCATGCTGTTACTATGAGAGGATTAACATCAAAATGTTCAAACAAAACATGCTTTCTTTCTTTCCATATATACCATAACACTCTAATAACTTTTGCTGCACTTTCCTTCTAATTCACATGAGATGTAGCGAAATTCACGTCCAAATCCAAGAACTACCTATCCAATCTAGAAACAAAACCATCAATTCTGCTTCCTAATGCAGTGAGCCAAATCATATAAACCCATGGGTAAAATAAAAACATGCTTAATACTTTCTACTTTAGAGCACAACAAACATAAATTAGAATTTCTCTGTATCATTTATGTAAAGTGGAATTTGTAGCTAAACAATTTGGAAAAAACTTTCCAAACAAAATGCTTCATTTTTTTTCAAACAATTAACACTCTAAATGATCTTCCACAACTTTTGCTCAATACTAATTGATAGTGTATGAAAGAAAGAATATAGAAAACTCAAAACTCTTTGTTTATGTCTTATTACTGTTCTATGAATAACAAAAAGAAGATTAAAAGAATATATATGTACAAAATTCTACTAAAAGAATCCTTAAAGAAATTATGAAAATAAAACCTAAAATAATTAAAAAAAAAAGCTCATTACAAGCCTTAAAGTGCCTTTTCTAGCTCAGAACAACCTCAATCAAGTTTGTCCTTTCTACGGCTCAAATTTCCCTTTCCAAAAACATATTATAGTAAAGAAAATTCCTCTCGAATCAAAAATTACACCCACTTTACCCATAACTGGGAAATTGATGTATTTTCAACTCGTTGTATTATCCTTTTTATCTACATTAGTATCCTCCACTTGAGAAAAACTCATCCTCTAGTTTAATATGGAATCTAGATAAAGTGGTTCATCTAAAGGGTAGAAGGTGTAGATATCTGCCACATTAAATGTCTTGGATATTCTCATGTTGTTAAGTAAAGCATCATATAAGCGTTGTCATTAATTTTTTGAATTATTTGATAGGAACCATATTTCTTAGGCTATAGCTTGATATAAATACCAGTTGGGAATCTTACCTTCCATAAGAACACATAACTTCATCATCAATAGCAAATGTCTTTTTCTTTTTGTATTTGTCAACTGCTTCTTCATATTTAATATTGCTTTCCTCCAGCCTCTGTCTCATCTCCACTATAGTAGCTAACCACTGCTTAGCCAAATTCTTAGCTATAACATTCATTCCCACCTTTATAGGAAGCTTCAATAAGTCTAAAACATGTTGAGGCAATTTGGTATAATACAATGGCAAATGGTACCTTGCTATTTAAATAATGTACAACACTACTGTAAACAAATTTTGATTGGGCCAAAGTTGTATCCCACTGCTTTGGGTTGTCTCCACATATGCTCTAAATCAAATTTCCAAGTGTTTTATTGACTACTTCGGTTTAGATAGCTATTTGATGATGAACCATGCTACCAAAATTTAAGGAAGAATCAAACGTCTTCCATAAAGTCTACTAAAAGTAGTTGAGAAATTTAATGTCTCTATCTTAAGTAATAGATTTTAGAAATCCATGCAACAAAGAACCTCCTTAAAAAACAATTTGGCTATCTTAATCGCATTTGAGGTCTTCTTGCAAGGAGTAAAATGCGCTATCTTTAAAAACCTGTCAACAACAATAAAAATAGGATCAAACCCTATTTGAGTTCAAGGTAAGTCAAGTACAAAATCCATGGAGAGATTTTTCTCATATATTTTCAAGCACAAGTAAAGGCATATATAACCCAATATTCTGTGACTACCCCTTAGCTATCTAACACACATAATGCCTCTACACAAACCTAGAAACATCTCTCCTCACATGAAACTAATAAAATCTCTCAATAACTCTAGCAAGTATCTTATCTCGCCTTAGATATCCAACAATTCCATCTCCATGCAAATCCTTAATTAACTTCTACCTTAAAGATGATCTAGGGATAGAAAATTGATTACCTCACAGTAAGTAACCATCATGAATGTAGAAATCTTCACATGGCTTATTGGTATTACACTTAGCCCAAATATCTCTATAATCCTCATAATCTTCATATAACTCCTTCAAATACTCAAAACCCAGAATCTCACTACTCAAAGTCAACAGTAAATCAACATGATTTAAAGCATCCACCACCTTATTCTCCACTCATGACTTATACTTAATCCTAAAAGGAAACCTTCACAAAAATTAGAACCATCTTGCATATATGTATTTACTGATCCCAGCTTGATTATTTAGATGCTTTAATACCTGGAAATCTGAGTATAAGATAAACTCCTTGCCAATCAAATGGTGATCCTATGTCTTTGAAGCATGCACAATAGAATAAAGCTCCTTATCACAGGTTGTCTATTTTTGCCTTACTTCACTTAATTTCTCATTGAAAATAAGCTACATGCCTCTTCTCTTAAAAAAGAACTATTCTTATTCCTACAATACTCATGTCATTATCAATCTTAACCAACTTATCAAAATCGGGTCATACTAAGACAGGTATAGAACATAGCTTCTCCTTCAACAATGCAAAACTAGCCTTAGCCTCCACTCCCCAATTAAATTTTCCTTTCTTCAAACACTTAATTATTGGGCTTGCAATGTTGTTGAAATTCTTTATAAACCGCCTATAGAAGGTGGTAAAGCTATGAAAACTCCTAATATGATAAATTGTCGTAAGAGTAAGCTACTCTCCAATAGCCTTTATTTTCTCCTTATCAACTGAATACCTATGACACTAATTACAAGTCAAGAAATAGCAACTTCCTTGACATAAAAATGCACTTCTTCAAATTCACATATAACTTATTCTCTTTCAAAACAATTAGTACCTAACATAAATGCGACAAATGCTCATCCTCCGAAGGATATCGTCAAAATAAGTACTAAAATTTTCCAATAAAGAGTTTCAATACCCAATTCATAACTCACATGAAAGTACTTAGAGCGTTCAATAAGCCAAATTGCATCATAAGCCATATATACAACCCTTCCTTCATCTGGAACACTGTCTTCCATTTGTCCTCAACTCTAATTTGAATTTGATGATATCCATTCCTCAAATCTATCTTTAAAAAGATAATAGCCCTACTCATTTTGTCCAGTATGTTTTCAAGTTGAGGGATTGGAAACTTGTAGCTAACCGTAATCTTGTTAATTGCCCTATTATCTACATACATTAGCCAGCTTCCATATTTCTTGGCTATTAACAAGGTTAAAACTACACAAGGGCTCGGATTTTTTTGAATATGTCCCTTCTTCACTTGTTCTTCCACTTTCTGCTTCAAATCTCACTTTCCTTCGATTTCATCTTATAGTGAAAAAGATTTGGCAAACTAGTACTTAGAATCAATCTATCTAATGTTGAATATCTCTCAAAGGGGTAATCCATTGGGAAACTCATTTAGCATAATATCTGCAAACTCCTCCAATAATAGCTTAACTATTACTAGCTATTCATCAACTACTTTTTCTTCTCCCATTAATACTACTTACTTTGCTATTAAGGTATGAACCATTAGACTCTCTCAAATCTACCTTTAACTCCCTTTTTCTTTTTCAAATGCAAAATTGGTAATATCTAATTGTTTTAACAACAATATATGCATTTGCTTTTTATTTGTAGATAGAGTAAGATGATAATATTTAAAAGATAGTCGTGCAAAGGACGAAGGAAGATTGAAGATTTTTAAGCAAGTATTTTTTGGTAGTTGTCTTTATGATGAAAATGAAATGCTTAAGACTTCTTGATTTATAGAAAAACAAACATTTCAGAGTATTTTCTATTGATAATATGATGTTTTGATGACAATAATGAAAGATGATATTTTAATCATGTTTGATTATTGTCACATTGTTGTCTCTTATATTGATTTAGTTGTTTTGATTTATAACAAGATCCAAATAGATATAATGTGATATCCCAAAAAATTAGTAATTTAAACATGAATATTTGAATATTAAGGTAAGGCTTTGTTCTTATATAATTAAAGTAGACAGTTGATTTAAGGCTTTTAGGCAAGCAACTCAATTATACTAGAAACTTACAAGGAACACGATAACCTTAATTGAGGAATTCTAGTAAGTTTGAAAATAAAAAATATATATATAATAAAATATCAAGAATATAATAAAAGTAGTCAAGTTTTACTTTCTGTAAGCCTCTAAAGTCGTATTTAAGGTAATTGTACATAAATTTAAGGTTTTCAGAAAAACTTTTCTGATTATATCCAAACTTTATAACTAGATTAGAAAAGTAAAATGAAATGACTTGATTAAGTTACATTATAAAAAGAATGTCTTAAAAATCTAATCTTAGCCTTAGAAATATAGTTATTCAATATAGTATAAAACTCGTCGAAACTCTTAAAATCGAGTTTAAAATACGACAAGGCTTTAATGATAAGTGAATTAAGTTATAAAAGGAAATAATATAGTATAATAGACTATATGAATATATATATATGTATTTTTATAAATATATCCGATATATATAATAAATATACCTGTAAATTAACCTAAAAGTCTAAAAATATAAATAATATATAATGCCACATTACTTTAACCTGCTAACTTTCAAATAGTTTATATCCTTCATAGAAACATATACTTATAAGTTAAGTTAATAAGTAGAAAGCGGTTTATACTAATGTTACTAGTAACCACAAGAATATGCATCTTGACAATAGAATAGTGAGTATGATAATATTACTATTACTAATGAAATGAGATAATATGTAAAAATAATTGAATTAGTATAAATCTAGCTAGTCAGATATCTCTTCTTCATTAGATTAATTGGCAGCATTTATAAGTATGAGAATATTTGAATTATACCAAGACATAGATATATATTTATATAAATTAATAAGAAACTAATTAAAAAAAATTAATACTTAAGATATACTCTCAAAATTATGATTTATAAGAACATTCGTGGAATTAAGTAAAACTCTCATGATTAAGTAGTAATAATAATAATAATCAAAAAAAGTAATTGCATAATTTTAACATTTCAATTTAAGCTCATTTATATGAAATTTTCTTAAAAGTATTAAGTTTATTGTGTATAATCACTATAACATAGAGTTTTATAATTTTAGATATAGTTTATGATAAATCTTTTAGAATCAACTATATAATTTTAATAATTAATATTAGTAATTAAAATATTACATAAAATGTATATAAATAAGTCCTAAATAATTAATATAACTTAATTATTTATTATCTATTACTAATATTTTTACTAATAATTACGTTAAAACTCACACAAAATAACAACATATAGGAGAAAAAAGAAGTCTATAATTACAAATAATGTTTACGATGAAACGATAGAATATTCTAGAAATTTGAATAGGTATGAAATAAAATATAGTAAATTCACTAAAATATCTTAAAGAAAAAATATATATATATATATATCATAACGTTTAGCTAAAGGTTGTGAAAACCTTTAATATAATGACTTTAAAAGCCATAAAGCTCTAGAGACGGAAAAAGAAAAGAGAGAAAGAGAAAGAAAGAGGGGAAGAGGGGAAGAGAGAGAGAGAAGGGAGAAAAGAGAGAAGGAGAGAGAGATTTATAGTAAAAGAAGAACAAGAAGAAGAAGAAAAAAAGAATAGGATTAGAAGATTTAATTTTTCGGTGAGCGATACTTTTAGGTAATTTCATTTCTATAATTATAAGTGTTATTTTTTAGTTAATATTTAATAGTTATAGAAAAAAAAAGATATACGTTTCTCATTATTTTCTTAAATAAAGTATTCTATTTGCACTATTTCATTCTTTTCAAACTATAAACTTAGAATATCGATAGCTGTAAAACTTGTATATTATTAATACAGATTCTTAAAATAAGTGGATCTCTAATAATAATAATCATTTACTAGAACTATTGAAATTAAATTTTTTATTCTTACAAATTTGACATCATTACTTACGAAATATTTGAGTATATATGATTTATTATATTTTGTTGCAAAATTATGTAATAATATATATTTCATTACATAATACGATATCAATATGACATTAATTACTATATAGCTTTATTTGTATACTAGAATTAGAAATAACCTAAACACATAACATGTATAATTAAGTTCATATAAACTCTATGATACTAACCTTATTAAAACTAAATCACTTTAAGTAATAAAACAGATATTTTCTATAATATTAAGGAAAATATCGTCCTACAACAATCTTTCCATAATTAAAATGTAATATAAACAATAGTAAGTACATTTTGATACAATATAAATAATAATAAAACTACATATATTAGATATTATTAAGTAAATTGCTATAATTTATATGATAAAATAAAATACTTAAAATATATAAGTGTATATATTTATAATGTCTATGTATATAAATATATATACAAAACTCTATTAAATAATTGTATAAATAATATCTCAACTACATATTAGAGAAAATCTTAATATTTTTATAATTCTTATGAAAACTAAATATGAACTTTGGTATATAGAGGACTTCTAAGTGAGTAAAACCCTAACATGCTAGATTTGTCTAAGTGAGCTCTAATACAAGCAAGTGGGATCAATACTTCACGATATTTTGGAGTATTATTTCAGAATATTTAGAGACCTTGGTATGTATTTACTTATGATTGTAATTAGCTGTGTGCATATATACAGCGCTTATAATTGAGAGTTGTTTTGCTGTAGTGAGAGTTGAGCTCCATGTTTTGGCTATTTCGTGATTATTATACTTAAATTGTTTAAACTTAGTTGATCACCCTAAAAATGAACTAACTTAGACTCAACTTAACACCTAACCTAATATGCATCGTAACTTAATAAGAGTAATGGTTATCATTCTCAAGCCAAACACATACTCCTTTCAATGAGGGTAGCTAAAATTGTTCTTTCTGCACCTTTAGCCAAACTAAGTGATAGGAGAGGAGGTTGTGGTAAAGTTAAGGGTCGTAATTCGAAAGTAGTCACGGGAGGAGGGTATTCTCTATTGCATAAGCTCCAATTTAGTTTCGATTCATGAATGCGCGATGTCAATTTCCTTAACCAAGATTAGAGCAAGTACAATTTATCTAATCTCATGATAAACCAAATAACGTTATGTGATGGCATTTGCTTGTACATACATTGCATCTAACCAACCTTATTGGAAACCTTACTTATGATGTATGGAATGAATACTTCTTTCTTCACCCCACTTACTGAACAAGTTTCCACTCATTCTCCATTAATTTGTTTTGTAGGTTCCAAATGGATTACGAGTACAAAACCAAAACTAGGATACTAGCAAATTGGGATAAGGAGTAAGGTATAACAAGAAATGATTAGTTATCGTCCTTAGTATTGACTTTCTTAACTTTTAAGGAAAACAACATAGAACCTCTCAAGGGGCTTGGTAGTTTTCAATATTCTGGTTTGTATATGAAATGATACATACCTATAGGATTTACTACTACTCTTATACAATCAAACCATAAGCTTATTTTTAACAAATTATTTTAAAAAATTACTCCACAAGTTTATATTAAACAGATATCAAAATAAACACTTCAAAGGAGTAGAGTCAAGTACACTTAGTGCAAACTTAGTATTAGGTAACAATTGTAATGACAGTTTCTATTTTAAGATGACTCATACAGCGGGACTGTTACGATTTCACCTTTTTGGAGCATGACAGTTCTAAATTAGTATCAAAGTATTATTCTTAAATAGAATGAAATAGATGTATTAGGAAACATTAAGTGTAGATAGTAAAAAGAGATTTAAACTACAAGTAACTATATAACTATTATATTTATATATGGTGAATTTAGGTTTATATTGGGTAATGCTGACCTTAGAATTGATTAACTTTTATTTAACTAGTTCTGAAAACTATAGAAAAGCATCCTTAATCACTTGATCAACTTAAGTAAGTAGTATGAAATTACTTATAATATACATAATATTATCCTTGAAGGTTACTACTAGAAATGAATAATTATGTAATATTGGAATAATACAGAAAAGTCATGATAGACTTAATGTAGAAATCAGAACTTTTTGTGCTCATCCCTTAAATTTCCTAAAATAGTTCTTTAAACTAATTGACTAATTATCACACCACTTATTTCTAATAAGTATTGAAATATACCATGAGGATTTAATAATTTAGAACTTAATAATAAACCTCCTACTATACTAAGAGTATTATTTAATGGATTTGAAGGAATTATGAGAAAAAAGCTTTGAGGAGTTCAATAGTTCTAAGGAGAGAGATCCCAAGAAAAACCTTAGTGTTAATTTGGAGTACAAAAATAGAGAACAAGATGGTGACTTAGTCATGAGGTGAATAATTGGTAGAATGGGGCAAAACGTTTTCACAAGGGGTATTGTAGAACTTAATTCATAAGGTAAAGTAGAGGATTATAAGATGAACAAGAAGGATTGAACTATTGAATATGGTAAGATCAATCTTAGAATGGTAGTCCAAGACAACAATATGGTAGATAGGATGCAGTAAAAGGAGTATAGACTTTTGTTAATAAGATAGAAGGAATGGTATGTTAATAATACATTTAACAATGATATTAAACCTTTGTTTAGATCTTGTACGAGATTGGAATATAACAATATTATTAATTGAATTAAAGATTACTCTGTAACATAATATATCCCAACATTAACATGACTGTATTTTTTACTAACATTTAAACTATAAAATTCCCTCCAACTCCAGATATATCTATGATTTTACCAACATATAGTCTTGTTAACATGGAATAAGCATGAATTAGATAAGACTCTATGTCGGTTAAATTGAATGGCATATGTATTGATAACATACTTGTATAGCTAAGCATATATTTAAATGTTTTGGTAAGATTAGAAGTTAAATGAATTATGGGATATTTGATAAATATAGAAACGTATAAGTGTTAAATTAGAATATTTTATGTGAAAAGTTTTGAATCAGTACTCTTTCGTTTTAGCATGTTATTGTTTAATTTTATAGAGTTAAACGACATAATAGTAAGAGGAAACTGAGTAATTAAGATGCATTTATTTAGATAACTCCTTTAAGTGGTACCCAACTATAGAATGTCTTAAAATCAAAGATAAAATAATGTTTTATGGATCTAACTTTACGAACATTAGTGAATAACTAAAAGAAATGAAAAATGAGTAGTTAACACTGAAAGCATAGCCCTATACTCTCCATCTCATTTAAACCTATTTACCTCATTTATGAAATGTAACTTAGTAAGTAATTAATAGATACTATATCCTAAAAACATACGATCTTACTAAACTAATCTTATAACAGGCACATAACTACAAAATGCTTGAATAAGAGATAAGTCAATTAATTTGAATATGTTTATCCATTAAATTATTGTGTTATTATATGTATATGGGTGTTTTGTAAAAGTATTGAGGAGTTAAGCGAATTATACCACATTTGATAATGTCTATTATAAATGTAATTTTAATTTAGAGAAACACCTCACAAGTCTTTTAAATGCATTCTGTGACAATTATAAATGAATTTATATAGTTGAAAAATTTTATTAGTAAGTTTGGGAAGTCATAGAAGTCGTCATATTTAGCACTAGGAGAGGAACATAAAAACATTAATTTAGTATTTCATATGGGAAATTTGGAATTTATATCTTCTTATCCACTTTGAATACTACTAATCTGGGATGGTAAAGTTAAATTGTATAATGATGGATAAATGCCGAGAAAGCACAATGTATATAAGATTAGGTAATCTTATAAAAATTGGAACTTTACTATAAGATACATGTGAATAAAATAAGAATTGCTTGCTAATAAACTAGATTTGCGTAAATATGTTGCTTAATTATAAAATTTAAAATGCATGTTTGCTTAATTATGGAAATTATTATAGATATAATTTCGTATATGTTCAAGGAAGTCAATACCTAATTATTGAATTAAAATGTGTAGTAACATAGAAATATTTGCATGAATGCAATATCATAAGTTCGATTGTAAATTACTATTCCATGGGTACAATTTATTGCATATGCTAACTATATTATATATGTGTTGCCTAGCTCCTGTTATGAGATTTCTAGCATCTTTATATTTTATATCATGAAAATGTATAAGTAAAATTGTATGTTACATCTTAAAGAAAGTAAATATTGTTGACAAAGATGCATGCATATGATAGTCATTATTTACAAGTTAGTTAGAGTTATGCTGTAAAACTAATTGATGCAATATTATGAAATAATCTAAAACCTGAATATGAGATGCTATTCTTATTGCCTATAAAACTATTGAAACAAGAAAACTCAATTTTTAACTTAGTAGCAATTTATAATTTCACGATAATCAAGAAAATCATTCCCTTAGAAGACATTAGGGTTAACCCTATAATGTTATGATAATGAAGAAAGGCATACTAGGAGACTAATGATGGAGGTAATCTTGAAAATAACAACCTTATCATGTTAATTTAAAAAGTAAAATTTTAAAGCAACTTAAAAGTGTTCTGTTAGGGCTATAGATTATTAAAGATTAAATCCCTGGTAAGGTATAAACCATCTAATATCATAATAAGTACCCAACACAAGAATGCTAGCTAAACACCCTAAAGATATGTTAATGACCTCAACAAAGTTGAACCAATGGGTACTTTAGACTAGTCATATTATTTACTTCACATCCAAATAAGAAATTAATCTAAAATGAGGAAAATCAGGGAGAAGCCTCAAGCTTTAGTCAACAATCCCTATTAGAAGAGGAAGATTGCTAGATGTAAACAAAAATATAACTAAAATACGAAGAAAGCATATGCTTCATATATACAATGGCAACGGGTAATCAAGAAGAGAATAACATATCTATGATTATTAAGTCTCTTTCTTATTGAGTCTCTTATTATCATCAAAATACCTCACATCAAGTCATGTTTTGTTAAGTAAAGAGTTTATATCGGTATCAATGTGAGTTTGTTAATTAAGAGCCATATCAGTTTCTATTGAGTTGAGTCAAGTCGTGAGGATTCAAATTGTCGACCATCTCATTTGACTTCGAGGTGGAGAAAAGTCTAGATTTACTAAGCTCAATCTTGTTAACATTTACACTAAGCTATATAAAAAAACAAATTAATAACTATGGATACAACTTAGTTATTATAAGATGGAAGATGCAGATGGAAGAGATAAGAATAATACGTAGGGCAGATGATGGATCTATGTTGTTACTAATCTTATCTAAAACCTGAAGATTAGTAATATAAAGGATACAATAGATGACGGATCAATAAAAGAAGACTTAAATAAATATAATGCAAAGTTGTAAGATTAGGAAAGTGTAAGGCGAGTGAAAGATTTCAATGATGATCTTAGCATTTACTTAGTACCAAATATGGAATTTAAGAAATTAAGGAAAGAAAACAGAAGAATGGATATCAAATAAATCGAAAGCTTAAATAGAAAAAAAAAATAAGATAGATATGGAATAGAGATGCTTTGGAAAAACGAAGCTCATGAAAGAAAAGCCATCCATTTGGTTCCCTTAAGTAATAAAATAATAACATTTACAAACAATAAATATAATATTAATAACAATTTTATAAATCCAAAAAACTTTCTTTATGGAAATATTTGATATGTGTTAGTTTCAAAGACAAAACTATTTATAAAGGGGGTTAGAAATGTAATATCTCAAAAAATTAGCAATTAGAACATGACCATCTAAATATTAGAGCAAGGCCTTATTCTTATAAAATTAGGATGGACAGTTGATTGAAGGTTTTTAAGAAAGTAACTCGACTAAACTAAAAACTTATGAGGATCATGATAACCCTAATTGAGGAATTCTCATAGGCTTGAAAGTAAAAAAGTATAATAAAATATCAAGAATATAATCAAAATATTCAAGATTTACTTTATGCGAGCTCTTAAAGTCATACTTAGGACAACCGTACGTAAATTTAGAGCTTTTGGAAAAACTTCTTCAATTAAGTCTAAACTTTATAACTATGTTAGAAAAGTCAGTTAAAGTGACTCGATAAAGTTAGATTTTTAAAATAACATCCTAAAAATCTAATTTTAGCCTTAGAAATATAGTTATTTAATATAGTATAAAACTTGTTGGAACCCTTAAAATCAAGCTTAAATACGATGAGGTCCTAAAAATAAGTTAATTAAGCTATAAAAGGAAATAATATAGTATAATAGACTATATGAATATATATTTGTTTTTATAAATATACCCAATATATATAATAAATATATCCGTTAATTAACTTGAAAGTCTAAAAATATATATAATACGTAATGTCACATTACTCTAACTTGCTAACTTTTGAGTAATATATATTCTTCATAGAAAAATATACTTATAAGTTAGGTTAATGGGTATAAAATGGTTTATTTTAATGTTACTAGTAATTACAAGAATATAGATCTTGATAATAGAATAGTGAATATGATAATATTACTAATGACACGAGATAACATGTAAAAGTAATTGAACTAGTATAAACCTAGTTAATCGGATATCTCTTCTTCATTAAATTGATTGGAAGTATTCATAAGTGTGAGAATATTTGAATTACACCTAGACATGGATATATAATTATATAAATTAATAAAAAACTAATTGAAAATTTTAATTCTTGAGATATACTCGAAAAATTATAATTTATAATAACGTTCGTAGAATTAAATAAAACTCCCATGATTAAGTAATAAAAAATAATAATAATAATAATTAAAAGAAGTAACTGCATATCTTAAACATTTTAATTTAAGCTCATTTATATAAAATTTTCTTAGAAGTATTAAGTTTATCGAGTCTAATCGCTATAACGTAAAGTTTCGTAATTTTAGATATAGCTTTGATAAATCTTTTACAATCAATTATATGATTTTAATAATTAATATTAGTGAACAGAATGTCAAATAAGATGTATTTAAATAAGTCCTAAATAATTAATATAAATTAACTATATATTATATATTACTAATAGTTTTACTAATAATTACGTTAAAACTCACTCGAAATAACAACATATAGGAGAAAAAGAAATTTGCGATTATAAATAATGTTTGTAGTAAAACAATAGAAGATTTTTTGAATATTCTAAAAATTTGGATAGATATGAAATAAAATATAGTAAATTCATTAAAATATCTTAAAGAAAAACAAAATAATAATAATAATAATACGTATATATCATCGCCTTTAACCAAGGCGGTGAAAATCTTCAATATAATGGCTTCAAAAGCTATAAAGCTCCAGATGACAGAAAAAGAAACAAAAGGAATAGAGAGAAAGGGAGGAACAAGGGAAGAGAGAGAGAAAAGAGAGAAAAGTGAGAAGGAGAGAGAGAAATGGCTAGAGAGATTGAGAGTTAAAAAAGAAGAAGAAGAAGAGAAAAAGGAAAAGAAAAAAAAAAGAAAAATAAGGGTTTAAAAATTTAATTTTTTAACGTTTTAAGTAACCTTGTTTCTATAATTATAAGTATTTTCTTTTAGTTAATATTTAATAGTTATAGAAAAATGATATGTGCTATCTTATTATTTCCTTAAATAAAGTATTCTATCTGTACTATTTCATTCTTTTCGAACTATAAACTTAAAATATTAATAGCTGTAAAACTTATATATTATTAACATCGATTGTTAAAATGAGTAGATCTTTAACAATAATCGTTTATCAGAACTATTAAATTTAAATTTTATATTCTTACAAATTTGACGTCATTACTTATGAAAAATTTAAGTATAAATAATTTATTATATTTTGTTGTAAAATTGTGTGAGAATATATTTTTCATTACATAATATGATATCAATATATTATTAGCCGTTATACAGTTTTATCTATATACTAGAATTAAAAATGACCTTGAGAGATAATTTTTTAAACGAAACAAGTAACACATATAGTCAAGTTTATACAAACTCCACGATACTAACCTTACTAAAACTGAATTACTTTAAGTAATAAAATAGATGTTTTCTGTAATATTATAGAAAATATCGTTCTATGATGACCTTTTCATAATTAAAACGTAATATAAACAATAGTAAGTACATTTCGATACAATTGAAACGATATAATATAAGTAGTAGTAAATTTACATATATTAGATATTATTAAGTAAATTACTATAACTTATATAATAAAATAAAATACTTAAAATATATATATGTGTATATATTTATAATATGTATGTATATAAATATATATACGGAACTTTATTGAAAAATCATATAAATAATATCTCAATTAAATACTAGAGAAAACCCTAACATTTCCATAAATCTTATGAAAACTGAATATGAGCTTTCGTATATATGGGACTTCTAAGTGAGTAAAGCCTTGACGTCTTAAATTTGTTTGAGTGAACTTTAATACAAGCAAGTGAGATTAATGCTTTATAGCATTTTGAGATATTATTTTAGAACATCTAGAAACCTTGGTATGTATTTGCTTATAATTGTAGTTAACTGTATGTATGTATGCAATACTTGTGTTTGCGAGTCAATTTAATATGGTGAGAGTTGAGCTCCATGTTATGGTTGTTTCGTAAATATTTTGCTTAAATTGTTTGAGCTTAGTTGATCATCCTAAAAATGAACTGACTTAAACTCAGCTTAACACCTAACCTAATATAAATCACAACCCAATAGGGGTAACAATTAGAATTCTCAAGCTAAACACAAATTCCCTTTAATGAAGATAGCTAAAATGATCATTTTGTTACTCTTAGCCAAACTAAATGATAGGAGAGAAGGTCACAGCAAGGTTGAGAGCCATGGTTCGAATATAATCAGTGGAAGGGGGTGTTCTCTAATACATAAGCTTCAGTTTTGTTTTAATTTATGAATGTGCAACGGTAATCTCCTTAACCCGGATTAGGGCAAGCATAATTTTTTTAATCTCACGATAGACCAAATAATAACGTGAGATGAAATTTGCATGTACATGCATTAACCTTATTGAAAACCCTGCTTGAGATGTGCAGAATGCATACTTCTGTCTCCACCCCATTTACTGAGCTTCACTTATTTTCCTATAATTTGTTTTGCAGGTTCCAAATAGATTATGAATACTAAACCAAAATCGAAGTACTAGTAAACTGGGATAAGGAGTAAGGTGTAACAGGAAATTATTGGTTTTCGTCTTTAGTATTGACTGTCTTAACTTTTAAGAAAAAACTACATAAAACCCCTCAAGGGGCTTAGTAGTTTTCAATATTCTGATTTGTATATGAAATAATACGTACCTTTGGAATTTACTACCACTCTTTTGTCAAACTATAAGCTTATTTTAAACAAATTATTTCAAAAGGTTACTCTACAAATTTATATCAAATAAGTGTCAAATTGAATGCTTTAAAGGAGTAAAGTCAAGTATACTTAATCTAAATTAGGTTCAAGATAGCAACTATAAAAATAATTTTTATCTTAAGATGGTTCACATGGTAAGACTATTACGATTTTACCTTTTCAAGGCATGACATATAATATGACGAAGTTAGTATTTTGTATTTGTTCATAATTATCTTAGCTATTGTAAATATTAAAATTTAGCAAGAAAATGAGAATGTCAGAAAGCAAAAAAAGAAAAAAAGAATTAAAAAAAAAAAAGAGAAACCCTTACAAAGTGGCCAACTGTTCCCTAATAAGGATAAACAAAATAAAAATTAAAAAAAGAAGAAGGTTTTTTAAGGTGGCTTTGACTACCCTGATAGAAGGTTCATAGGACAATTATGATCACTATAAAACTTATTAAGGTGGTCTTAAGTGCCTTAATAAATGCGATGATGAACACATTTCATAAGGTTTTACGGGTGATTGCAACTCCATTGACAATATTATATAAGGGTAATAATCTATGAGGACGATTTTAGCCGCCCTTACAGTCTATAGCAAAACCTTACTTATAAGGCACGTATCTAACCACTTTAATATTCTAACTGCCCCATCAATACTCCATGAGGGTGTTTTGATGACATTGTTGGTATTGTTGAAAAAGAACTTGTTAATAATAGGAGTAAGAAACACTCCCATCAACAATTGTTTCATCCTATACCACATGCTAATAGGTGCTTTCCCTTTATAAATCCTCTTACTCTGCATTCTCTCCCACGATGCAGAGATACCACCCTTCAACCTACATGTTGCCAATCTCACCTTCTTCTCTTTATCCACTTCTATATAATCAAAGAATCCATCTACATCAGCAATCCAATCAATAAAATTCTTGACCCCTAGATTTCTATTAAAATGCAAAACATCTGCCTTCAACTTAAAATCATTATTTTCATATTCGTTTCTACCTTCGTAATATTCGTTAAAATTACCAGCATAATTACCACGACCTCTATATTATTCTCTACCATCACCATATGCACTACCTCTTCTACCTAATTATGCTTACCGTTGTAATAATTTTCGTTGCTGCTAAAATCTGGGGGTTAGAAATCTGCGACATATTCTTCTTCTGAATCATCATAATAGGCTGCAAGAATAGACATGTTGATAAGTTCTCCTAAGACGACATCTTCCTTAGGGTTTTTCTTATCCCCATCTATATTGACACCACCTATCATCAAAGCATCTTGTTGATCCGCAATCTCTTCAAAATGTCTCTCAAACGCTTGGAATTTGCAATCAACTTTCTACTCCAATGTCGTTAAGGTTGTTTGTAAGGTTTTCATACCTTGTGTAGCATCTTTATTGTTGGTAGCCATTTGGGAACTTGTTCTTTATTATCAATAGCCATCAGATTAGATTGGTAGTCAACTCTAATACCACCTGACATGAAGTGTACAAGTTAGAGAATATAGAAAACTTATAACTCTTTGTTTCTATGTTAGTATTGTTCCATGAATAACAAAAAGAATATATATTTACAAAAGGCTAATAAAAGAATTTCTAAAAAAATCGCAAAGATAAAACCTTAAATAGATAAAAGGCCCGTTACTAACCTTAAAGTGAATTTTTCTAGCTTACCCATTATAGGTTCGAAATTCCATTTCTAAAAAAATATCATAAAAAAGAAAATTCCTCCCAGATTAAAAGTTATGCTTATTTCACTTATAAATGGAAAACTAATTTATTTTCTGCCCTTTTTATTATTCTGTCTATTCACATTATTTGTGAAACTTAATGGCCTTCCTACTCCTAGTTCATAACAGAAAACCCCTTTTTGCTAAGCTAACATATCCTGATTTTACATAATATTTCCCATTTTGCTCTAAAGGCCAAATCACTTTATCTTCATCATTACAAGAGTTTAAGGGTATTGCTTTAACGGCATTCGCTTTATGTTTACTAATGTTATTCTTCACTAAGTCCAAATACCATTGCTTAGGTTCACTAGAGAAGAGATTCTATATACTTTTAGTTCAACATCTATGACCTCAGGTTGTATTACATTTAATTTAAAATTTGAGATACTAAGAACATAAGGATGATCCTATAATCTGATTCTATCTCCTTTATTGTCTTGCCACATGTAATTTTTTGTAATGATCTCTTTGACATACTGAATGCTTTGCTAATACTATGAAGATCTTCCACCAACATAAGATTTAAGGAAATTAGAATAGGGAAAATATCTACTTTTCAACAACACTTTCACCCACGATGCATTGGGATTTCCTAGAATTCTTTAAGGTATTTTGGCTAAAAGAGATTGGTTAAACAATTTAAGATTTCTAACGCCTATGCCCCCTTTTTTTCTAAGAATTGACAAACATCTCCTCCCATCTCTTCCAATGTATTTTCATCAACACTTCATTACCATCACCACCACAAACCCACCCCCAACACCACCACCACCACAACCACCTCCCCAAAAGTCAAAATCTTGCAATCATAGCTATAACATCCTCACACCAATTCTTAGGAAACCAAAATGCACTCATAGCATAGTTTGGAATTGTAAAGGCTACTGATTTAATTAATACTTCTTTTCCCCAAAGGGACAATAGAAGGTTTCGCCATCCTTTACACTTTAGATAAAATTCTTTCTTTGATCACCTTCAAAGCTTTTATTTTTTATCTTCCCATTTAGTTGGCATTCTTTAATATTTTCCCAGTTTATTTATATTGGAAATATTCAAACCATCACAGCACATTTATTTAATATCATCTAGAGGTTTTTACTGAGAGAAATTAAAGATTCAGGATAACCAATCAATTGGCCTAAAGCATGTCAATACAAATCCAATAACAATTTTAGTTTTCCTTTATGTTAATTCATCCCGTTGGTTTAAAAGAACCCTATACTCTTCTTGGTCAATAAAATATTAAAAGAAACAGTGGAAATACGTCATTATCCACCATGAAAACCCATTTTCTCCATAACAGTTTTTACAAAATTCCATTCAATCCTGTCGTATTCCATTCAACACTTCAAATACAACTTTGGATGAGAGGAAAAACTTGAGTCGGCTTCCCAAACAATAATTTAGTTAAAGCAAAATAGACAGCTCTAGGTAATTAACATCAAGAAGTTAGTAATGGCAAAAGGAAAATACATATTTTTTAAACATAATCTTAAAAGTGAAGGTTATTTTAACTCAGTAACATTATCATTAGTTTTCTATCGAGATAGATTAGGGTTTAAGTTTCGACTTCTTTAAAGTTGTAACTTAGTTGAAAAAAATAAAAAAACGTAATCTTGAAATTTTACAGGAAAAGAAGACTTCTTACTGTTATAAATTTTTCTGTAATGGATGAACATGTAAGAGATGCGCATAAAAAATATGATTGAACTTTTAACGGAAGTACCTTGTATTTACAAGATTGAATATCGTGATGAGAAAAGGATAAAAACTTATGCTGTTTAAAAATTATAGTATAGAAATATCAAATTTATGGGAAGGAAGTTGATGACGTACTTGATTTTTTAATGAGAGATGATAGAGAATATGAAGATTTTGCTGCGAAAAGATCAACTGAAACACGTGGCGTTCTCATTTATACACCGTAATACAGTTGGCTGTTCATATGGTGTGTTATTTATGGCACCTATGAAATGCAGCCGAACTAGTCGGTGGGAATATTTGGAATTTATGCATCGGCTCTTTTATTGTTTTTCTTCTTTAAAATGCTTTCGTTTTTGTGTCATCACTCTCGTGTTTAAGAATGTATTCATAAGTGGTTTGAAAATTTTATAGTATCTTCTTGTATGTCCAGAGTAAAATCTCTAAATAATAAAAAGTTCACATTCCAGTTGTACAATTTAAAAAAAAAAAAAAACGAAGGTATGATAAACTGTAAAATCATAAACAGGCAATAAAAGTCAAAACTATTGTTAATGAAAAGGTACTTTGCTATTGTGATGCATATGCTTCTTTAAAACGCCTTAAATTATAAATTAATGAAAAAAGTTATCCTTCTTAAGCAATATACATAGTTATTATTTGTTAAAAAATCTAAAATTAAATTGTATGTTCATTTTGAATTTCTTCATAATTTCCTAAAGCAATTTTATATTATTATATACATTCTTAGATAAATTTCTATATTTTTATACTACTAAAAAGTTGCTGGGATACACAAAAACCATCGCCAAGCATAGAATTTATTTATTTATTTATATATATATATATATAAGTAAAATCAATCTATAGAAAAGAGTATTTGTACAAACCATCTAAAAAACGAGGATGACCAACAACTCGACATCAGTATAGAGGCTAAAAAAAAACTCTATACTGACAAGAAGTTAGAAAAGAACCAGTCAAAATCAGAGATTCAAGGTTGTCAAAATTATGATTCTATTAGAATTGTTAGAGAGTTTGTAAAATTAGAATGTAAAATCAAAACGTAGAAACGAATAGAATAGTTTTAAAAAATTATGGATATATTTATAATAGTTATTCAAAACTTGAAATACATGATAAAAATTAACAAAAAATGAAGAAATTAATTTTTTTTTCCATACAAATTCTTCATATATAATTTAACATGTATAAAAGAAAGAAAAATAGAACCGAAACTAAAATTTTTCCCATTTTTTTTTATAAGTTGTAAATTAAAAAGAATCAAATATTTCAACTCATTTTAAGTTATTGATGGTATAAAACAAAATATATAGTTTTCTTTGTAAATTTTGTTTTTGGAATTAAAACTTGGATAAAATCTATGAACATAAAATAAGAGATTGAGAGAGAAAGAAAAAGGTAAAAACTTAGAATAAGATAAGGTAGATATTGTAATGCCTTAATAGTTAATGACTTATAAAAGGCTGTTATATTTTTTTTCTTTAATTTTTTAGTCTATTTAACTTAAATATGTAAAATCGATAAACTCGGTTAAAAATATAAGTTTCTATAAAAAAAAAAAAGATTTTACACTTAAGTTAACTTGGAAGAGTCATCTAAAATCAAAAACTTATAAAATTGCATGGATAACATCACGATTTTGATAACTATGCATGGACCAACCAAGAAGCCTAGAGCTTTACATAAGCTAAGATCAAATGTGCAAGAGAGGAAGGGAGGGAATTTGATCACCCAGACATGTTGCATTCCAAGCTCTCCAAATGTAGTAAACAGACGATGGCAAGCAAACTTTTACAAGAAGACAAAGGTAGATTGTTAGGAGGAAGAGCAGGCCATAAGAGTAAAGGTGGCCCTAGTCTACGCTACAAAGGAGGAAAGATAAGATAAAGATACAAATACCTCTTGCCAAAGCCCAAATGCATATCCACAATCAAAGAAAAGGTGTTGATGGTTATTCTCACCTGAACTACAAAAGAAAATACATCATAACCAAGCAGGGACCCCATCTTTGAAGCTTATTAAGGGTACATAATTTTCTCAGCCAAGCTAGCCATAAGATGAAGGTATGTCTAGGGACAAATTTCATAAACCAAACTACTTTATGCCCAAGTACCTTTTTCTGATGGAGGAACCAACTTCTTATATGCGCTCTTGATGGTGAAGGAGCTTATAGGAGAATGTAACTGTAAATCCTAAATATAAGTCAAGTAACTGTAGAATCGAACTTATTATATAAAGTTTAAGATGATCGGTTAAATTATCCAATCAAGTCCAAATTATAAATTTAAACTAGAAATATTAGTAAAAGTGACTCTATAAGTTTGAATTTAATAAAATAAGTAATAAAATAAGAAAATATAAAATTTTCAAATTTTAAGTATATTACTCATTATTTATCAAAAATATATAAAATGCATTCTGACAATTAGCAAATCGCTAGAGATAAATTATATGTGTACTAAAAATAATACAATGACTTAAATAATATTTTAGAGTGTTTACTTATACCCTACATGTATTTACGTGTAGGTAGAAATACACAAAATTACCTAAATAGCTCAAAATTAGCTAAAAATTAGTTAAATAATGAAAGAAAATTATAAAAATAAAAAATAAAGAAAAATTAGAAAGAAAAATCAAGGAAATAGGGAATGCTCCAAATCAAGTTGTGGCAATTGAGGGAAATAAGAAAAAAAAATTGACCAATTAAAATCAAACACTTAAAAGGAAAAAATGGAAGAGGATAAGCTAAAAATCTTGCCAAATTAATGCCCTAAAATTCCTTTACAAATCTATAAATAGTAAGAAAATTCTATGAGCTTATTTGGTTTGTTGAGAGTTGAAAAAAATTTAGAGAACCGAAAATTGAGAAGGAAATTAGGGTTTAGAAAAAATTTACTCAAAATTGTACATTTAGTACAATTAGGCCGAACCTACGGGTCACCACCACCTGGAATCGAACCACCATCACCACACCACTCCAAACCGACTACTTGGACCAACCAACACACTCTAAACCAGTGTTGGTAGCCAAATGCTCAAAAACCAAGCAAGTCCTAAACCTTATCCGATTTTATAAAATTTCTTAAAATTATTAATTATGCCCAAAAAATTATAAAATTTGCTATTATGATGATTTATTATATGTAAATTTAGGAAAAAATAGTAATTAAGTTTAATCACTTTTGTAAATATAGAGCTCTTAAGAAATTGAATAAAACTGAGGATGTTTAGAATTAGAAATAAATAAATTTGGAGCTTAATTTTTTTTATAAAATACTTAAGTAATATAGAACGGTGCTATGAAACCATTTTTTTTAAATTAATTTTCAAAAATTTTAAGTAAATTTTTAGCCCTAAAATGATAAAAAAAAGAGAGTAATTTTAGATTAATTAAGTAATTAAATAACTAATTACTAATTTAAAAGATAATTAGATGTTTAAGGATGTTAATATCTGGTATGGAAACATAATCCTAGCATTTGGAATGTTAATTGCAATTAATATGGAAATTATGTAGTAATTGTGAGTAATTTAGTAATATGTGAAATTATAATTTTAATAAACATAAAAGAATAGGTTAAATTGGATAATATAATAATAATATTAATACATATTAAATCTAGTACAAAAATTATAAAATTTTCTCACATCGAGAGTAAATCTGATACACTAATTAGGATTAGAGTGTACCAAGTAGGTTAGAATACTGAATTAAGACCTAGTACGATATTAAGATACTCGAGTTTAATGTGATTAATTTTACATTAGGGTTCAAAACGCATTTTAGGATTACTCATAGTTAAAATCGAATTAGAACCTAAACTGAAATCGGATTCGAAAACCGAATCCCAAACTAACGTAAAATGAATTATTAGTAAATTATAGGTATATAAGGAAAATTAAGTTAAATCCTAACTTGGAATATGTATCATCTAATTGTAAGTACTAAAAAGAGCATATTTATATTATAGGATACATGGAGACGAATTAACCTATAGCAAGTGGTTAAACGACTCAGGATTCTAAGTAAGTTGGGTTTAACGCTTCATTGTATTTTGGAGTATTATTTTAGGGTACTCGAAGATTTAGATTTGTGTATGATTGAGATTGTAAGTAATCTTATGCATGTGCTTGTGTATTCGATTTTATACTAAAATCTATGTTATGTTTGATAATTGTTGTGATTGGAGTGGTGTGGAATTATCTGGTCACTTTAAACTGAATATAATCCTAATCAACCTAAATACCCTAAAAAGACATACATTGCAACCCTGTAGGGAATCATTAGGATTCTCCAACAAAACACCGACACCTTCGAATAAGATAGCGTTGAATAGCAACTTAGTCTATTCCTCATCCTTAACTGAACTAAGTGATAAGAAAGGAGATCACGATGAGGATGAGGGCATTGATTTGAAGGATAATCTTAAGAAGAGCAGTGTCTCCATTACATAAACCTAGATTTGGTTGTGAATTGTTGCATAACATGAAAACTTCTCAACCTAGATTAGAGCGGATGAAATTACTTTGATTTCACAACAAATTGGACTACGTTATGTGATGATACTTATTTGTTGCATTTCATGAAAATAATTACTTGATAACCTTGATTGTACTTATATACATTCATGAGTCTTCAATTCAACTTACTGAGCTATAGTTGCTCATATCCACATAATTCTTTTCTAGGTCCTGACTTTTGATTAATTATGTCACATTACAAATATCTAAAGGTTAGTTCTCTTTTAGAGCTTTGGGGAGTGAGAATCAACTAGTCTATGATCAAGTTTTTGTTTAAGGTCTTGTTAAAATCCTTAAGATGAAAAACTGATGTATAATATGTAAACTAGTTAGTTGTTATGATATGATGTAGAATCAATTGAGAATTCTACAGTATTATACATGTAATTATATATATTGACTTAAGGTTTTAATCTTTATTGTAAATTTTAGTTAAATTTTTAAATTAACTATTTACTTCAAAGCGAGGAGTCATCGATACCTTGTATAGATCATATTTATGATAGACATTATGAGGTCGATAGGTTGGTTTACACAGCAAAACTGTTGCAACTCTGCGACTTTAAGACGTAATAGTAACTAAGATAGCTCATCAATTTCTCGAACATTAGGAACTAGAGATGTTAAGATTTATAAATATCTCTAGTAAACACTAAGAAGGACAGCCTAGGTCTCACCATCCATAATAGAATTAAGTTTAGCTAGTCTATGTATCCTCGAATTAGTAATCTCCCTTTCACTATAAACCATGCCCAAATGGCCTTGAGGGAGCCAAATATTTGACCAAACATTGATGGATAGACCATCGTCTACTATCCATTTGAACTAAAGCCATACAAAGTCTCTAAGTTTAAGCAATTTACGCTACATGTTGGAACATGAAGTAGTAGGACTAGTTCAACCAAAAACTTTTGTTCTTTTGAGTGTGTGGAATGTACCCAAGAGACCCACATACCTCTAGGTCCATGTTTACAAATGTTCCAAATGTGCTTAATTTGTGCAGCCTTATTCTAAGCTTCTATCTTTAAGATTCCAAGACCATCTTCATTTCTTCCTACTTTACCTTATCCTTGTAATGGATGTTGGTTTTTCTACTCCAAAGGAAGTTCTTAATAAGAGCTTCCAATTTCTTAATTACCTTCTCTGATAAGAAGTACATAGACTACCAATAAACTCATATAAAGAATAGGACGGACTTCATAAGCTACAACCTACTTACAAAAGATAAAAACTTTGAAGTCCATGAGTTAAAATGTGATAAGATTTTTGCAATAAGAGAATTATAATTCTCTTTCTGGAGTTTTGAAGAGCTAAAAGGGACACAAGGGGGAGATTACTTTCTTGGAAACCTAATAAAGCTAAGATGAAGCTTTGACATAGGGAGGGACATGTTGAAAAGAAAATAAAGCTTTTGGCCCCATTAGCTTTTAGGCCAAACATGGATTAAAATGAGGTAAGCGTTTGATGGACAATGGAGAGGGAAGGAAAACCTCCTTTAGAAAAAATTAAGAGATTATCAACAATCTCCAATGATAAGAGAAGAGAGGAGAGATAGAAGCTCTTCTAAGGAGGCATGAGAGAACTCACATACCTAAGATAAAAAGGTAAGCGCATATGGAATCCCTTTGCCGAAGTCCTCTTGTGCTAGAGAAGAGACCAATAAGTTCACCATTAATGTTGATAGAAGACTTTAGAGTAAAGAAGCATGGGTGGAGCATGCAATAGAATAGAGGAAGGAAATCTATGGCCCTTAAGATTTTCTTTAAAAAACTCCAATCAATGGAGTCATAGGCTTTTTGGATGTCTACTTTGATTGTGCATTTAGAAGAGTTTTTGTTAGAGTAGAAACCATAGGCGAGCTCTTAAGCAAGGAAGATATTATCTGAGAGGCTCTAATTAGGAATGAAGGCCACTTACTCTTTGCCTATGTGAGAATGAAGGATAGCTCTTAATCTCAATGCTAGACGTTTAGAGATGACTTTATATAAAACACTACAACAAGAGATAGGCATAAAATCAGATAGTTTAGAAGGGTTAGGTACCTTTAAAATTAGTACGAAGATGGTGTAGTTGTTTTTTCTTTTTTTTTTCCTTTTTATTTAGAAGAAAACCTAAGTTTAAGAATTCTCTCACATCAGCAGTGATGTTTGCCCCTACAATAGGCTAAAATTTTTTTCAAAAAGAGGTTTGAGAACCTATTAAGGCCAAGAGCTTTACCATTTAGCTAATCAAAGAATGCATCCTTAATATCTTGATCTAAGAAAGGAGTGAGAAGGCTATTTTTCTATTCTTCCAAAAGTTTCTACTCAATAAAGTCTTCCATGGCAATTTATGAGAGGGGGGAAGTGTTGCCATTAAGAACATTAAAAAAAAAAAAAAAACTATGGCTTCTTGTTTCGCTTGTGCATCTCCTCTAACCTCCACACCATCTTTCCTAACAAGAGAGTATATGGCATTCCTATTATATTTGTACTTCATTGCTTCAAAGAAAAAGGAAGTATTTTTATCACTTGATTCTCAATTTTTGCTTGTAAATACTTTCCTCATATGACCTTAAAGTATAGTAAGAGTTAAGGGCTTTATGTTCCTCTCCAAAAAGAGTAACATCACCTTCTGACCGGATAGCCAATTGAATATTGGCTAGAGGTTCTTTTGCTCTTATAGCTCTTTCTAAGATGTTAGACTACTTTGACTTATTTAGCCAGATAAGATCCTTTTTAGACTCTTTGGCTTTAACACCACTTAAAACATTTTGAAGCCTCTAACATCCCTATTCTATGACTTCTCAACTAAGCTAAGAAAATATCATCTTCCACCTACAAATCAAAAAAAAAAAAAATTTGAAGGGTGGTTTAACAACATCCTGTTCAAAAACCATGACATAACATAAGCAGAGTAATTAAATAATAATGTTGAAGAGAATTTTGCCGCTACCTTAGGAAAGGAGATGAGCTATAGTTGACTAACAAGAACTCTATCCAGTTTCCTTAAGATGGGGTTGTGGTCTTGTTTGTTGCTCCAAGAAAATAAGTCACCTATAAAATAAAGATCATCAAGCTTAGCCTCATCAAAGAAAAGAAGGAAGTCATCCATAGCTAAACAATGTCTTGTGTTGCCTCTGCTCCTTTCTAAGACTGATTTAGTCATGCTAAAGTTTCCTAGCACAACCTAAGGTTCTTATGACATAAGAGGATTGTTAGAGCCTAAAAAGTCCTAGAGAGATTTCCTCTTTGCATCACAATTCACTCCATAGACAAAGGAAGCGAAGAAAGATCTACTAACCCTCATATTGGTGCAAAAACAATGAGAAAACCACTCATGTTCTTTCACTATAACAACATTCTAGACAAATAGATCTCAACCAACCCAAATTCTCTTTCTTGCACATGAATTTATAGCAAACTCCATGAAGATCCAACTTTATTATTTGCAACATCTTCATTGATTTAGTTTACCTATGTTTCTAACAATCCTATAAGAGAAATACTATTATTTACACAAAACTTCCTTACATCTTTCCCTTTAATATGGTCATTAAGACCCCTAACATTCCAAGTAATATTCATAAGGGACAAAAAAGTTGAAGAAGGTACCATAGGTTGGATATACCTACGTTGGCACTTTTTCTTGAAGAAATGTCGTTTCCTTCTATTAGAAGAGTTGTTACTTTGTCTACTACTAGAGGTAATCACCCTATTGGTCTCCCTTAGGTGCACTCGGCCTGATAGCTTAAGGACTACAAAGTCTTCAGTTCATTCTTAGAGACCTAATTTACAGTAACAACTTTATCATTTACTAAAAGAGGATGACCCTCATCACATTCCAAACTTAGTGTGCTAGAAACATGTGTACCTTAAACAAAATCTTTTAATAAGAGATATAAGTTCATCATCATCTAGAGAATCATTACTCTGTCGATCTACAATGTTAACCTTCCTCTAAGTTATCTTTACAATTAGGTTATGTTGGCCTAACATTGGTATTCACCTACTTTGCAAAGGACTTAATAGGGCAAGATGCCTCTTTACCAATAGAAGGAAGATGATTCTTAGGATAGTTAAGTGGGAGTCTTTCTTTGAGCCTAATGTCTTTAAATTACACTTCTCCTTACCCTTTCTTTGTAACTCTCACGTAATCTTAAGTATTTAAGTCTCTCACTTCAGTCTTATAGTTTTTATCTACTGTCTCTTTAAGTCAACAGGTTTAACCAAATACTTAGCATGAAGAGCATCTCGTTAGTAACTATTGGTATTCCAATCATGATGTAGTCTTTCTCATTAACTAGGGTATTAATCCTTGTTGACCCTTCATTCATAATTGGGGTGCATTTATTCCCCTAAAGGGTAGAAGATATATTGAGTGCATTACCACCTTCTCTTTCCACATTAACCTGATAAACTAAGTCTTCTATAGCACTAATCTCAACTATCACATGGGCTTGGTTAGCCTTACTTCTCAAAGTAGTGAGGGAGTCCGCTTGAAGTGGCATCCCTACCCTACTAGAAAAATAACTAATACCTGAAGCATCTAAGAACTCACATGGGATCCCTGAAAGGACAACCCAAGTTAGGATGGAGGATGGTTGGGGTTACACCATGGATATGCCTCCTACACCACTTTTGGATGATGAGCAACCATTGAGCAAAGAACCATGGCCTATCTATGATGGCATTGAAGTAGTCATCATATACAAATAAGTTGAAAAACCCATCCTTGTTCTCAATGACCTGAAGAATATCAAAGTCCTTTTAGTATTTAAGGGCCAACCGTTCTACTAAAGAAAAAAAGGCATCTTTATTCTAAGGAAGAAGACAACCAGGGCATTTTCCCAATATTTAGTGCCTTGCTCAACAATAGATGGAGGGGGGCAAACCACTACTATAGTGCCATAAGAGATAGGAAGATGGAATTGGAGTTGGAAATCGGGTCTTAAGTGAGCAAATTGGTTAGAGTAAGCAACAACATAGGTTTTTTGTTGGTCATGGTTATAAACAAAGGGATAAGGTTCAAAGGGATGGAAGAGGGAGGCATTTGCTTCTCAACTTAAAGGTAGATATTATCAATCTCTTGCAGAGAGGAGTTGCCCAAGAAGGAGAACAAAAGGGAAGCAACAGGGTCGTGAGCCAAATACGAAGAGGCAATAGGAGAGGGCCCCAATCTATCAAAGACAAAGGCAGGTTGACCATTGATAATAACAAGGTTCGGCAAAGTAGAAGCATCTAACCTTGAGACGCCAGCAAAAGCAGAGGGGGTTAACGGTTCACCTAAACTTGATAAGGGGGGGGAGGAAATAAGGGAAACTTACTCTAAGTGAGTAGTTAAAGTCACTCTTGGATTTTTTATGGCTAGCCATATAGACTAGAGAGATAGGAATAGCAAGAGATAAAGATAAGAAGACGGAGAGAGATAGAAGCAACGAAAAGGGGAGAGAGAAAAGAGCCATGCAAAGGGAGAGAGAGAACAGGGAATAATAGAAAGAGAGATGAGATGAGAAGAGAAGAGATGAGACAAAAAGAGAATGAAAAACAAGAGGATAAGGAGAGAGGAAATGGAGAGACACCAAGACAAGGGTTGGAAAACCCTAAATAGCAGAGGAACCCTAAGGTTAAGGAGGAAAGAGGGCAAAGGAAGAGATAAAATGCATTTTTTCTTCAAAATGAACATTGTATAGAAAAAATTCACTTTTAAGTAAAAAATGGAAAAAGAAAAATGTGTAAAAGCAACCCTACAAAAATCATTACAAGAAAAATAGAAAGTAGTTAAGAGTAAATATATATATATATATATATAAAAGAAAAGATTGAAAAGACCAGATATATATAGCTACAATGAAATTAGAGGAATATAACTTATAATAATTTAAAAAAATGAAATATCATTCTACAGGTCAAGAATGCAATTACAAATATTGATAAAATAAAATCTAATAAAAATGCAAGAAAATTTGAAAAAGAAAGCGTGACTCTTTAGGGGTGGAAAGACGCATATTATTTAAGAACTAAGTAACAAACGGATATTTAAGCAACACTACAACAAAACTCCTATTAGAGAAAGTGCTCATAGATTATGAAGAATAAAAATTAATGTAACATCTCATTTACGAAATGTGTTTTAAGTGACAGAGGATGAGGTAGAATATTAACATAAAGCAATTTCTTAGTGAAGAAAAGAAGGCATAGAGTGAAAAAAGTAAGGGATATAATGATGAAAGGAAAATATGAAGAAAATAAAAAGAAAACAGTGGCGAAGGAGAGACGAAGAGATAGAAAAAAAAAAAAAAGCAGGAGGAGGTATTCCAACACAAACGGAAAAAAAAATAAAAAATAAAAAATAAAAGAAGAAGAAGAAGAAAGAAAGAAAATAAAGGAGATGTCAGAAGGATACCTCTTCATTAATGATATCTTTCTACAAAGTAATAAGCATAATGCATGAATTTTTTTTTTTTTTCCTTTGGTGGAATAAAATCGGAAAAACTGTATGACGTCAAATTTCGTTTTTATGAAGAGGCACTACTTATATATAGGTTAAAAAGAAAAGGTGTAATAATGGAAAAAATTTCTAATTATATACTATAGATTCTAACCTTATTTGCAAATTTCAAGTCACGAGGGACTGATCGAGGATTGGAGGCCGGTTGGGCAATATGCTGGAACTACGATAATGGTTGGGACTTGTTATTAAATTTCTTTTTCAAAGTTACATGCTCATCGCAATGGATGACTCTTGCAAAGCATCTAGAATGAGTATATTCTTCAATTTTCAACTCTACAGGAAGCATTAGGAATAGAGAGAGACCCCTTTACCCTTTTTGTGGTAGCCAGCTTCCTATAAGTTACGATCCAAGTGCAGGTTTTGGCCGTGCGATTTGAATATTAGTTATAATAATAATAATAAGAAATTCTATAAAGAAATACATGGATTTAGCTAGTAGGCTACTAACTTTTAAGTATAAATAGTTTACCACTGTAAATTTACCCACACCTGGACATTATACTTCTGATTGCGGTGATAACATAAGATAATATCGTACATCTTCCATGTAGGCGAAGCATTTTTACATATCAAAATGGTTGGTTTCGGCTCTTTAGACTATATTACAAGCAAGTCAATACAAAGCCTGGTTGAGGACAGCCCCAAGTGGATGTAGCCTTCAATTTTCACATGAAACAGACTCTTGCCTGGGGCGGACAACATCACTCAATCACGCTCTCATTTCGTGAAGCCTCACTCTTAGTTTACCCTAATGGCTGATTCATAGGGACAAACAAAATTGGCTCCTCTGTGCAAAATACTCATGAGATTTTGCCAAAACAAATTTAAAAAAAAAAAAGCTCAGCTGTTAAGCACCATCAGCCTCTGGCACGAGACTGGCTTTGCTATCTTTACACGATCTTCTGAGAGGCGTTCTAGTGACTTTCCGGTAACCTGTGTTGCCAAGAAAACTAGTAAATTAGCGTAGTCATATGTCAATGATTTATACACGAATTGCGCATATTTAGTTGGCTTTTTGTCAGTCAAAACATGTATTTTGTCATTGAAATAGTAACGAATATAATGGGGCAAAAGTATAATCAATGCCTATTTAATCAAGTTACTAGAAGCCTATATGTTAGAAACCCACGCATTTACATCAATTTGCGAAGCTCAATACTACACTACAATTTACATCAATTTGCGAAGCTCAATACTACACTACAAGTATACAATGCTAAGCCAGAAAGCTGACTGGTGCTTTTTGTCAATTTCAACTCTGGAATAACAGTAAAGTGACAGAAAGAAAAAAGAAAAGAAACCTGAAAGAACGTGGATACTTCCCTAAACAGCGTAGAAATGTACTCAAGAATGCTGACACTAAATATACTTACCTCCATGGAAATTCACTCGTGTCTATTCCAGCTTGATGAAGCTCATCGACATACTGCAATGCTTCTCTGCATTCCTCCCTGTCATCAAAGAATTCCTGTTTGTCACCTTCTATTTGGTATGTTTCATGCCCTTTGCCAGCTACCACCTATATTTAAGAGGACACTGATCAAAACAGAGTAGAAAAACTTCAGATATCAGTAAAATATCAACAGAAGTTTTGCAGGGTCATCCGTGTCCAATTCTCTCAAATATAAGAGGAATCATATCTATTTTCTAACTCCAACCAACTTGTACTCCCTAACTGCTATATTGAATTTAGTAATACCGAAAAAAAGTTCCAGATACAACAAGAGTGACAAGGATGATACATAGGAAGCCAAAGAGTGTCAGGAACTCACAACCATGTCCCCCTCCTCCCCCATAGCAACAGCCGCACGTACAGCTACACGTCTGATGTCATGTAAGAAGAGCCTATGGCCATTTGGTAAAGGAGGATAATAATCATTCTCGCCATATTTCAAGTAATCCTGCATTGTCCATCCTACGCCAGCCAGCATATCATCGAGAATGTCCACTGGTTAACAAGAAGCAGCTCAAAATCACTTCTAAGAATTTAAGTACAGGCAATAGATATAAGCGATAAAGTAGCGTATACACACACGGATCTTCACCCTTCGGGTTGTCAGATGTTAATATTGTCACATCACTTTTATCAGTAGCAATCTTTGTCATCATTGGCCTCTTTCCTCTGTCGCTCTCACCAACACAGCCAATAACTGTACCAAATACAAGAATATGTGATCAGAATTCAGAACCAGGCAAGTGAGCACAAACCCCAGCACTCCAGAATCACGATGCTTGATATTTAACTTGAAACTGCATGTATCTTGAAGCACTTAACAGCAAGAGTACAGTGAAAAGCCAGGAGAAAAAGAAATGCCTTTACCAGCTTCACTTAATTCTTAACAAAGCAAAATTTGAGGACAATTTTAGGAAACAAATGCTGATTGTAGCAAGAAATCAACAGGGAAAATATATATATATGTATGGTACAAGTATACTGGACTTCCTTTATGTTTCTGTCAAAATTCAATTATATCCTCTGTATTTCAAGTCAGTTATTCAAATCAACAGGAAAATATGTGTATATATATATATATATATTATGACTTTGTGGCAAATAAATACCATTGTTTTCCTTCATGATATTAAAAAACACTAAAGCATCCCAGAAAACACCAACTTAGCATGCTATTACAGGAAACAACTTAGAAACATTTAGAATGTTCAAATTTTAACTGTCAGTTGACCTTTCCCAATAAAGTTATCTATGTTTACAACTCAGTTGTTTATTATGTTATGTGTAAGGTCAGGGTTGTGGACTTGTGGGTGTGGAATCAGTGTTTTTTAGCAGTGTAAAAATAGAGGAACATATGTGTTGGGCAGGAACAAACTTAGAGGACATGTATGACTCACATGAAACACAGAGAACTTGATTAAATTTTAGCGTAAACATAAAGCATTTCAAGTGTACTTTTCCCAACAAAATATCACTCTGCTAAAACTGATTCTAGCCAAAGATCGAATATAATCCTTTTGGTAAACTCAACCTCAAAAGCTAGCTAATAAAACTAGACTTCCCACAATCTGAACATTAATAATAATAATAAAGACTAATCGGGCATAATGAAGAGACATAATGAACCCAAAGTAACATTAATGGTAAAGCATACCAGTAATGATCCTCCTGGGTCGCAGCTCTCTCACAGAATCAAGGAGTCTAGACAGGGCATCAGGTGTATGAGCATAGTCCACAATCACCCCAAATGCCTGTTCCTCGTCGATTAACTCACACCTCCCAGGAACTGCATCCACTTCTTCAATACCCCTAACGATATCTTCTAAAGGGGCTCCAACTGCAATCCCAACTGCTACTGCAGCGAGGATGTTGTATATATTATGCCTTCCAAGCAAGCCCGATGATATTTCCAATATACCATTAGGTGTATTTACCAAAACCTGAGTCTCAAAGAGGGAGAGTTCAAATTTCAATGGATGAACATCAGCATTCTTGTTTTCCATTGCAAAGGTCACTACAGGCACATCTGGGTTTCCTAGTTGGTGGAAGAAAGATGCATTGGGGTCATCAATGTTGATAATTTTCCTATGCCGCTCTGGATCCACCATCCTGGAAAACAACTTTGCCTTGGCATCCCTATATTCCTCCTCTGAACCATGAAAATCCAAATGGTCCTTAGTCAAGTTTGTGAAAACTGCTATATCAAAATCAACTTCATCACATCTCCCTAAAGCCAGTCCATGCCAAGAAGCCTCCATAACGACTGCTTCAGTTCCATTATGGAGCATCTTCACCATCAAATTCTGGACCAAGACAGCATCAGGGGTTGTATTTGGAGACTCCAACTTATTATCCCCATGCACATAATAAGCAACAGTACTCAACATTCCCGTCCTCAACCCCATGGCCTCATACATACCTTTAATCAAATACGAAGTAGTTGTTTTCCCATTTGTCCCTGTTATGCCAATAATTGCCATATTCCTCGAAGGACGCCTATAAAATGCAGCTGCCAAAGCAGCCAACACTGCATTTGTATCCTCCACGATCACCAATGCTTTACAAGCCAAAGTCTCCTCTATATCAATCTCTCTACTAGCAACAACTGCAACTGACCCTCTCTTATCCGCTTCACTCAAATATAAATGTCCATCAGTCCGCTCCCCAACACAACACACAAACAAATCTCCCGAACTCACCAACCTAGAATCATGCTGAATTCCAGTTATCTCAACCTCTAAATTACCATAAACCGAAATAGGCACTACCTTACTCTCATCTAAAAGCTCAGCTAAAGTCATCCTGAACTTAGGTTCAACTATCCTAGCCTTATTTTTACCAAAACTATCAAAATCAAAATCAAAAGAAGAATCGAAAACAGCCCCAACATTGTCCTTACTCACCTGCTTGGAATCGTCAAAACTGGCATCATCCTCATCCCCATCTTCCTCCTTCTCCCCATCACCATTAACAACTCTCAACCCTCGAAGCTTCTGAATTTCCTCTAAATCAACAACTTCTTCAGCCCCCAACTCATCGTCAAGATCCGAACTTTCCACTTCCTCTTTCTCTTTCACTTTCTCTTTCTTCACATTTGGTTTCAACAATCCTTGTTTGACAAACTCCCTCCTTTTCAGAGCGATGGCTTTATCGATCTCCCCAAAAAGATCATCACCATCCCCAGAGGTATTAAACCCTTCTTCAGTTTCGTTTTCGGGTGCGTCTTCGACATCAGCTATTGCGGAAAGGTAGGTACTTTGATTGCGTTTAAAGTCTTCTTCTTGAAGCTTACGAGCACGTGAAGCTTGACGGTGGACTTGTTCGAATTTGGATACGCCGTGTGTGGAGTCTTCAGGGGCTTCCGGAGGGTCGTCGAAGGAAGGGTCCGGGAAGCTGCCGGCGGCGGAAGGACGAGGAAAACGGAGGAGAGGGAGAGGGTAAGAAGGGAAGGGGAAGTGGGATCTTGGAGAGAAGAAATGGGATTTTGAAGGGAAGGAAGCTTTGGGTTTTGGAGGAGAGAGAAAGTAAGGGAGAGAGGGCAAGTGGAGAGCCATATAAAAGAGGGAGAGGGAGAGGGAGAGGGAGAGGGAGGGTTTAAGGTTGTCTATGGATAGGGGCTATGGAAGTTGGAAACGGTTTGTTGAAGAAGTAAGATTGAAACGCTGCGTTTCATGTTCTAGAGAACAGTTAAATATTAATTTTGGCGCCCAGGATGGTTTGCAGTAAATTCAGAATCATGGTATCGTTCCTTCACAAGACGATCTTTTCTTCCTTCCGTATCGTTTGCTTGGAGGAATTGTTTGAGGAAACGAGGGTAAAAGTTAAAGATCCTAAAATGTTATTAGGAATAAACACAATTTGAAATTTTAGTATATTCAATTGTGTACATTAAGAAAATTTGCAACAATTTGTAATAGATATCTAATTTATAAACCATTTTGTTGATAAGCTATTTTGAGCCCGAATAAGACCTAATCTAAATAAGAACCAACCGAAACTTAGTAGTGAACAAGGAATCAAGTACCTCACCTCTGTTCGGAGACTTCATTGTCTTTCGAGCACTTTACTTATGTTCAACCATCTTAGGGGTTTGCTCTCCACGTACCCGATCATTGGATGGCTAATGATCTATTCGAGCACCTTGCCATCTATTCAACTATCCCCAAACTCTATGGTCTCTCTCTAACTTTAGGTGTGCATTCGCCACACTAGATGTGCCCTCCCCCCTACAAGCGCTTCACAAAAATTCCATTCATGACTCGTAAATTAATCTACGTTATAAACACTCAATTTTTGTCTCATTTATTTTATTTTATTTTTGTTTTTATTATATTTCCTCAATAGGTCATAAATTAAGAACAACATAAGAAAATAGCCAATTAAAGAAAACCTAAAAAAAAATTAGAAAAAATAAGAATTTTAGAAAAATAAAAAAATAAGAAGAAAAAACACAAAAAAATAAGAAATTTAGAAAAATATCAAAAATAAGAAATCTAAAAAGAAATCCAAAAAATGAGAAATTTAGAAAATAAAAAAATGAAAAAAAATAGAAAATTGAAATGTCACAAAAAATTTAAAAAATTGAAAAAAGAAATAGAAGATTTTAGAGAGTTTAGAAAATTGAATTTAATAAGGTAGATTTTTAATTTTAAAATAAGTTTAAATATCAAGTCATTGAGCTTGAGTTTAGGTTTAAATCTAGACCAAGCTAACCTAATTCATATACATAATTTAATTGCATGTATAAACAAGGCATACGCCAACGGCCTAACAAATAAACACTTGAACATATGCTTTGGGTTTGGTTAAAGGTCTTGGATACATTCAATGGGGGGCATACCATCAAGTCTTCACTAAAAAGTTAAGTTCATCTTCAATAGCTAAGTCATCACAATTCTAAATGACCAGGATTATGAAATTTACAAAGAAACGGCTATACCTTATATTGGCATTAAGGAGTAAGAGGACTTTGGGCTCCAAATATTTGAACAGGTGTGCATAATCATTGATCGGGAGAAAGATGAGAGACTAAAATTTAAAGAAGGCCAATTTAGAACCTATGGGTTAGGCTACATCCCAACCCTAATAGAAGAGTTGCAAAGAATGCAAACTAGGGGTAGAAAAAGGTGATAAGTTGTATCACACCTCGATGACTTTCTTACTATTGTCAAAAACTTTTATCTAGGTCAATATCCAAAATTCAAAGCCCGCTAAAGGGGATACCTCCAATAGAAATAAAGTGGTTGGCCCATCCAACAAGTCCCAACACTTGAATAATTAGTTCTCCATCCTTATGAATAGCAATAAGTCTTCCTTAAGGTAAAAGATAAATCATGGTCTAATATTTTTTAGAGTTTTGTAATAAATTACCTTTTATCCTACAAATAATTGTACTTAAAAGAAGATTCCTCTAAATAAGAATTGATCTCTTTTATCTTTACTTCTTCCTTACTTACACTCTTTCTTTTACATACTTTTCTTTTTCTTAGATCCAATTATACAAATAAAGACCATAGATACCTCGTACAGATAGGTGATGAAAATATTGATATCACCTCCGTCCATACTGGGTTAGTCATCGAGAATGATGTCAATGACCATAATGACGTACAAGAAAGCTAACAGAAACATGAAATGAGTAGAATTTCCATTGATAAGCCAATTAAGATAATTAATGTTGGGACTGATGACAACCCTAAAGTGTTGAAGATTAGAGGAAATTTAAGAGAAGACTAAAAGGCAGAAATGACTATGTTACTATCGGAATACTAAGATATATTCTCATGGTCTTATGAAGACATGCTCGAATTAGATCCATCAATCGTGGTCCATTGTTTACCCACTCAAGAGAATATCAAACCTAAAAAATAGAAGTTAAGAAGATTCTAATCGAATGTCCTATTAAAGATCAAAGAAAAAATTAGAAAATTACTAGATGTCAGTTTTATTGAGGATTCTAATTATTCCGAGTAAATAGTTAACATTGTACCTGTAATGAACAAGAATGGAAAAATCAAAGTATGTGTAGACTTTCGAGACCTTAATCAAGCAACCCCTAAAGATAACTTCCCTTTGCCTCATATTGATATCTTAGTCGATAACATAGCCTGAAACCATCTTTTCTCTTTCTTAGATGGATTCTTCAGATATAATCAAATTTGAATGTTTGAAGAAGATAAAGCCAAGACAACATTTTTTGCAACTTAAGGAATATTTTGCTACAAAGTAACACCTTTCGGACTCAAAAATTCCAAGGTAACTTATCAAAGGGCCATGGTAGCAATCTTTCATAACATGATGTACAAAGAAGTTGAAGTATATATTGATGATATGATTGTAAAGTCCAAGGAAAAAGAAAATCATGTAGATAATCTGAAGAGATTGTTTGATAGGTTAAGAAAATTCCATTTGAAGCTAAACCTAGAGAAGTGTACCTTCAGAGTGAATTCAGGGAAATTATTGAATTTTATCATCAACCAAAGAAGCATTGAAGTGGACCTTAATAAAGTCAAAGCAATAGTTGACTTGCCTCCTCTATGTACACTTAAAGAAGTCAAAGGCTTGTTAGGCCGCTTAAACTATATAGCCCGGTTCATATCTCAACTCACAGACAAGTGTTATCCCTTATTTAAGTTTTTGAAAAAGAACGCCAAGATTAATTGGGACGAAAAGTATGAGCAAACCTTTACAATGATCAAGGAATACCTCATAAACCCTCCATTTTTGGTAGCTTTGAAATCTAGGAAGCCTTTATTTCTATACCTAACAATATTACCAGAGTCTATGGGGTACATGCTCAATTAAAAAGACGAGGAAAGAAAAGAACGAACTATATACTACTTGAGTAAGAAATTCACTAAAAGGGAACATAAATATTTAGAAATTGAAAGAACCTACTGTACTTTGGTTTAGGTAATGCATTGGCTTAAACAATATATACTTTACTACCAGGTTGAATTACTGACTCAACATGATCTCCTGAAGTACTTGGCAAACAAACCAGCCCTAATTGGCAAAATTTTAAAATAGCAAATGTTACTATTAGAGTTTGACATTACATATGTAAACCAAAATTCAGTCAAAAGGTGAGCTCTAACAGATTAGTTAGTACACTTAAGAGATGCAAGTCAATTTCCCCAATGAGGATATCTTAGAAATTGAGGAAAACTCTAATAAAGGTGAAGATGATGAGACACTAAAATAGAAGATGTTCTTCGATAGGGCAACCAACATATTTAGGTATGGAATTGGGGCAATACTAAGATCCCCTAAAGGTACTCAATACCCTATGGCTATAAGGCTAGTTTTCCTATACACTAATAATATCACCAAGTATGAAGCATGCATCATGGGACCCAAAATGGCCCTAAATATAGACATTCAAGAATTAGAAGTGTATAAGGACTTTTCACTCATTATTGGCCAAGGTCGGGGTGAGTACAAGACTAAAGATTCTAAACTGGTACCTTATCATCAGCATTTGACTGAATTAACAAGGAAATTCTAAGAAATCACTTTCAATCATGTACCAAGAACTCAAAATCAATTTGTTGATGCCTTAGCCACTCTAACATCTATGATCAAAATATCCAGTAGAGTAGAGATTCAACCCCTTATTATTGAAATTGAAGATAAGCTTACCTTCGGTCTAACAATTAAAGGTACGAATGACCAAAAGCCGTGAAACCATAATATTAAAACATTCCTACAACAAGGCACATACCCTAAAGGGGGCGAGAAAAAGGATAGAAGGATGATTAGGAGATTGGCCACTCAATTCTTAATAAGCGAGTCCACCTTATACCGACGCTCTTTTGACAGTACACTTTTAAGGCGTGTAAACAACAAGGAGGTTGAGAAATTAATGAAAGAAGTATACGAAGGAGTATGTAGCTCTTACATGAATAGTTACATATTGACTAAGAAAATTATGAGACTAGGATACTATTGGTCAATAATGGAAAGTGATTGCATCAAATACATCAGGCATTGTCACTTATTCTAAGTTTATGCAAATACGACAAACACCCCGCCTCAAGAACTACATACACTCTCAGCACCGTGGCCTTTTTCAATGTGAGGAATAGATATCATCAGCCCAATTACTACAAAAAATCTAATGGGCATTGCTTCATACTAGTTGCCATCGACTACTTTAACAAATGAGTTGAGGCCTTGTCTTACTTAAGCATTATTAAAGGGGACCTAAAAAACGATCATCATTGACAATAGCATCAATATCAACAACAAGCTTATGTCAAAATTATGTCGACAGTTCCAGATTATTCACAAGAACTCTACTCCTTATCGACCTTAAATGAATGGAGCCGTTGAAGTAGCCAATAAAACCTCAAAAGGATCATTGAAAAAATGGTTGTTACATATAATGACTGACATGAGAAGTTACCATTCACATTCATAGCTTATTGAACTTCCATTAGAATGTCGATTGGGGCAACAACTTACTCTTTGGTATATGATACTAAAGCAGTGTTACTAATAGAGGTCAAAATCCCGTTGCTCAAGGTACTATCAGAAACTCAGTTTGACGAAGCTTATTGGGTAAGGAAACGCATCAAATAGTTAAATCTGATTGATGAAAGGAGATTGATAGCCCTGTATCGTAATCATTGTTATCAACAAAGAATGGCTCGGGCTTTCAACAAAAGGATACAACTTCGAAACTTCAACAAGGGTGATCTGGTGTTAAGAAAGACTTTCCCCAATGTATAAGACTCTAGAGAGAAATTTGCTCCAAATTACGAAGGCCCTCACATCACGAAGTGAGTATTACTAAGAGGGGTTTTGATTTTATCCCAAATGGATGGTCCAGATTTAAGAGACCTTATAAATGCCAATGTTGTAAAATTGTACTACTCAAAAGAAGTCAATGGAAATTTTTGCTTGAAACACAAAAATACCAATTATTTTAAATGTCATTGTGGTCTAATTTTTATTATCTACAAGCAAAGTTGATATCCTTGGCCGTTGTTGACATTGGAATAATCACTTTATCCATTGAAAGGTCCAACTCTCTTTACTCCATTTAATCGAACCCATACACTAAAAACATGAGAGAAATTAAAGAATGAGATCTAGGACATTGGTAATTAACAACATTCTTTAAAATACTTCATTATGGATTAATCTCCCTCGACAGGGAGTTTTATTGTTTATTTGTCAGGAAAATGTAAGGTCTAAATAAATAATCATCTCACAACAAATATTCATTGGTCAGGAAGAAGGTTTTCGGTTCATAAAGACAAAAACAATGGGTGGCATTCTGCATCGACTTAATTTCCATGATTTCTCAAAAAGAGTCGACAAAGTCTCAAACGTTCAGTACCAAGATCATTCGAGTTAACAATAATGGATTGAAGCATGAGCCAGTCAATTTTGATGGGGCTTTTCAAAAAAAGGTTTGACAATGTGGGTATTATTAATAAAGACTAGGTAAGTACTTCTACACAACACTATTATACCGATTTTTGAACATTGCACTTGCATTTAGACTATGATTAGTTTTTACTCCCAACGGTCTTTTTAAGCCAGCCCGTAAAGCACTCACCTTTGACATTTAAGTGTTTAGCCAGCCTTTGAAGACGCGATCTTAACTCAGTCTCTAAGGCATTCACCAATTTCTCTCAACCGAGCCTATAGGGCAATTCTTTTCACCAAGTTTTACTTAGCAAGCTTGTAAGGTACTTCTTTTCATCAGTTCCTTTTGGTAGGCCCATAGGGCACTATATTAAGACCAAGTTTAGGGTTGCTAGTTCTCGAGAAATACTCATACCTAGGTTAATGAGCTTCGTGAAGCACGACCAAGTCTTTTAGATTGATCCTATCATATAGTTGCTAGTCCTTAAGAGACGCTCCTGCCTAGATTAGTAAGCTTAGTAAGGTACAACTAGGTTCTTTAGATCAATCCCATCATAGGGTTGCTAGTCCCTAAGAGAGGCACGGCCAGGTCCTTTAGATTGATCTCATCATAAGGTTGCTAGTCTTCAAGAGACGCTCCCATTTAGGTTAATGAGCTTAGTGAGGCACGATCAGGTCATTTAGATCAAACTTATCATAGGGTTGTTAGTCTCCGAAAGATGCTTTTGCTTAGGTTAGTGAGCCTAGTGAGGCATGACCAGGTTCTTTAGATCGATCCCAACTTAGGGTTGCTGGTCTCCGAGAGACACTCCCGCATAAGTTAATAAGGCACAACTAGATCCTTTAGATAAATTCTAAAGTAGGATTGCTTGTCCCTTAAAGACACTCCCACCTAGGTTAATGAGTCAAGAGAGGTATGATCAGGTTTCGTTTCTTCACAAAATTCCTAGTAGATTGAGTCTAGAATAACTAATTAGTTGTTTTAAAGTCATCCTAAAAGCAAAAATAGTGTCTTTTTGTCTTTATGGCAATATTTTGCTCAAACTTCATTACAAAGAGAGGCAGTTGTAGATACACAATTTTTACCCCTTTTATTTTATTTTTTTTATATTTTTATTTTATTTCCTCAATAGGTCCTAAATTAGGAAAAACAAAAAAAAAGGAAATTAAAGAAAAAATATTAGAAAAAAATAAGAATTTTAGAAAAATACAAAAAATAAGAAAAAGCACAAAAAAATAAGAAATTTGAAAAATTATCAAAAATAGGAAATCTAGAAAAAACCTAAAAAATGAGAAATTTAGAAAATAAAAAAATGAAAAAATTTTTAGAAAATTGAAACGTTACAAAAAAAAATTGAAAAAAAATAGAAGATTTTAGGGAGTTTAGAAAATAACAATTTAATAGGGTAGATTTTTTATTTTAAAATAAGTTTAGATGTCAAGTTATTGGGCTTAAGCTTAGGTTTGAATTTAGCTCAGGCTAACTTGGTCCATATCTGTAATTTTGCATATATGGATAAAGCACGGGCCAATAGTTTAACGGATAAACACTTGAATATATGCTTTAGGTTTGGTTATAGGTCTTGGGTTCAAATCTTAGTGAAGACATGTAAAAGCCCTTTTCATTTTTTAACACATTAGAGGTTGTCATGTATCAGATTAAATAACGTACTTATGTAGTAGTGATACGTGGTAAGTTGGGATTAGTCGAGTGGCGCCACGTTAGCACTTTCCTTCTCTTTCTCTTAGTTTCTCTCATTTTTCTCCAAATTTTCCTCCTCTTTCCCAATCAAGAACATCTAACCCCTTCACTTCAGCTCCAATTTTTACACAAATCTCATATATAAAGGCGTGATTTCTTGCTCTAATTCTGTTCTCCAAATTGAACCCAATAACATGTCCATATTCATACATTAATATAGTCAAACCGAACTCTAAAAATTGGAAAAGACTGAAAATTCGGACGTCCCCATTCAAATCCAATTCTGAGTTTCCATAGTTACTAGGTTAAATTCGTATATAAATAAGGGCTTAGGGACATCAACAATGGTCCACAACCAACGACGAACACTTACAAGCTCTTTCTCTCTTTTTCCAATAACTTTCTCTCTATAATCGTAGCTTTCTCTCTCTCTCTAGCTCAACACCACGGCCTACCACCTTAGGAACACTCCCCATAGCTTAGGCATTTGAACCCAACCACCCTTGTCCTTAGTCGTACCCCCTAGGAGCGCCACTAAATCACTAAGATCCAAACCCTAAGCATCACAGCTAGCCCTTCTTGAACCACTACCATCACTACTCCCTGCACAAAAAAAACCCTACTACGAAGGTCACCATACCTTAGAATTTACCTTAGCCATTCATTTGAACCCGACAAACACCCCAATAGCCACCACTCAAGCACCATCGCCGACCGCCACTCACAACCACTGTCAAACCACCATCCAAGCCACGGAATTAAACTTACCCCCATTATCTCTAATCTGAAACATACAAATCCGCCCTCACCAAACATAAATTCTGTCCGAATCACCTTGAACTGTGCTTGGCTACTATTGTTGAAATAGAGTTAGAGACAACTTGACCCAAATCTAAGCTCCAACCTGCGACCTAACCTGACAACCTGCAAACCGACCTAATTAACCTAACTGATCACTCTAGGACTTAACCTACACTCTCCTCCTTGGTCTGACCCTCTTCCAAATCCGATTTAGTTTTTTTTATTATTATTATTTTAATTTTTATATTTTTGTTATTTTTTACTTGTTCCTCAAATTGTAAATAAAAAAATAGAAAAAAGAGAAAAGGGAAAAAGAAAATGAAGACAAAAAGAATTAAAAAAGGGAAAAAGTAGCATGCTTTTTTATTTATCTATTTATTTATTTATTTATTTTTAGTTCAATAGAAATAGATAAAGTAGAATACGTAATAAATAAATAATAATAAAAAAAGTAACAAATAAAATAAAAGGAATAAAGATTATTTTTTAAACACTTAGAAAAATTAAGTTTTCAATAATAACAAAAAATAAATAGACCCTTTACAATTTAGGGAATTTTAGAAAATAAATAAAAATTCAATTTAGGACATTCCTTTTTAGAAATTTTCTTAAATAAATCAAATTAAGTAAAATGTAAACTCGGTCATTTTCAAATTAAAACAAAACTAATCACTTGCTAAAGTTTCATAAAAGAACTATATATGTTTGATCTTGAATAGTAGGTACGTAGGAATTTACGGGGCGACAATAAAAATAAATAAATAAATAACTAATTTTCTCTTTTTATTTAAGATTATTCGAATTATCCCATTTAGAAAAATAATCAAGTTCTATCTTTTAAAATTAAAAAGTGATTTTTATGGTTAATATTAAATTTGGAAAGTTTATGGTACCTGTAAGGGTTTGAAAAAACTTAACTCCCGAATCTAGGTCTTTAGTTTTTAAAGCCATTTTCTAAATCGATTTTTATTGAAAGACTAATGGCTAAGTTATATTATAACTTAACTCCTTTGTCCCGACTCTGATCAGGTGGCGACTCCAATAAATTTTCAAATTAAAAACTGGTTTTCTTTAAACCCCTATCGATAGTTAATATTAAACGGGTAGAGTTTAGTACTGATCGGTTTAAAAAAAAACATGATTTTAAAAATAATCAAAAGGTGAAAAACCAGGCTTGACATGCATCCCTCCATTTGTCCTTTTCTCCTTCTCTCCTCATTAATTACACCTTTAACATTCACAATGCGACTAATACACCTGACATCCCCTAAGAATGTCAACGTCCTAGGTTTTAAATGTGGCTGCTAACGTATCCATGGTTAACCAGCTTATAGAGCCACCTTGTCACCCCTACAGGGCATGTCTACTATGAATAGCAAGTACGAACGAACCCTAGGTTGATACATGTCCCTAGTAGATGAGCTCTTTGCACCATAAGGAGCCAAAGGTACAAGATCCTTCTTCCACGACTACATGTAGCACCTTTACACATTACAAACCAAATACCCCTTTCCCTTTTTGAAAGAAGAGTGCTTAGAACTCAAAATATTAGCACATTTTATCCCCTTTTCTTTGCTCTTTATTGACTTGAGCATTGGAGGGCCCTCACGGACCAATCCACCAAAGGTCCCTCATAGACAAATCCACCAAAGGCTTCTTGTAGGTATTTCAAAGTAAGGAGCTAACCCAACAATATCTTCCCTTACTAAAGTCAAGCTTATTCTCCTTACCTTATCTAGTTAATCCCCACATAGACAGTTTAGTGCCTACCTTTATTGGCAAATCTACTGCATATGGCTAAAAGCAAGAATAATCATCTCTAAGCATCACACCAAGTTGATGGTTATAGATCACTACCACCATTACTACTACAGCGCTCACTAACTCCCCTAACTCCAATAACCAAAGCCTATGAGATGCACTAACTCAAGGTACTTATTTAGCAACTATTTGAATACAATTGTGAGACTTAAGAGTTTAACACAGTGTTGCAAAAAGAGTTGGCCATTCTTAAAAAAGCATCACAACTACAAAGAGGTAACGATGAACTCATCCACATGACCGAGCAAATGTAAAGAAATACATACTGAACACCTAGTGTATCATGCGACTAGGTCCAACATGATCGCTATATTGCTAAAGACTTACGAGATCAGTTAAACTACAATCATAGCATAATGCATATATAGGATGAACACTTCAGCATGCGTAGAGCGCCCTAGGAGTTGTCCTCAAGATGCTCCCAAAAACCACTCAAAGACATACATGTCCAAGAGTTAGACGAATGTATACACCACACATCTACCATACGTGACCAAAAGAAGGTAGAATCCTTAACTCGTGTATTAAGGTTAACTATAGTGAAGAGCCCATCTATGCCATTCATCCTTAAGGAATATATGGCCTAAGGGAACAAAACTCCTCCATCACAACATGTATGATGAAATGAGGGACCCAAATAACCACCTAGTGCACTTTTGTGCAATGATGAGCCTCTACAACTTCATAGACACCATCATGTGCAAAGCCTTCCTCAGTACACTAGCGAAAACCGCTCTACTATGGTTTAACACCTTACTTAACAGCTCTATTAGCTCTTTCGATGAGCTAGCAAGCAAATTCTAGCAACATTTTCTCAATTCTAAGGTTCCAAGCAAAGACTCGTCTATATCGTACGACATCAAACATTGGCCCAATGAATCCCTATGGGCATATTTAGAGCAGTTCAATCACGCAAAGCTCCAAGTCTCTAAACTTGACACCTGAACCACACTCTAAGCTCTAACCACTAGAATTAACCCCATAGGAAAACTGTTCGATGACAATTTCCCTCAATCGACCCAATTCCCTTGATGAGTTCATGTAGGTAGCTAAGAAGTATGTAACCTAAGAGGAAGCAACACATGCAAGATTAGAGACTGACAACAACACGCAAGGTTCAATGAAAGATTGCTTAAGACTAATAGACACCAAACCTTCCTCCTCAAAAGAACAATGGGAGAGGCAAAAGTAGAAATTTGTTCATTACACATCTTATACACCTTTGAACTGGCCCCTTAAAGAAGTTATGTATGAGGTCGAGGGACAACTCCTACTAGCCCTTCACATTAAAGAGACACCAAAAGCAACCGATTTTGACAAATACTATGACTACCACTAAGTATGCGATCATGACATCGATGAATGTCACCATCTAAGAAACATGGTTAAAGGCCTTGTCCATAAATGCCATGTTAGATTTCACTCATAATTTTGATGATAACAAAAAGAGAAGAATGCTATTGAACTAACAAGTGTATAGGTATTCAAATAGTTCTTCAAAAAGTTTAACATTGCAATTTCAGTTGCTTTTAGAAACTTATTCAGAAAGTCTAAATTATTCATAAAAGAGATAAGTATGAAAACCTTTAGAAAATGTTTCAGAAGCTTTCACAAGAAGAGTCAATACAAGTACTTTAGAAATTTATTTAGAGACTTTGAAAAATAGTAAATTAATACTCTTTAGAAGGTTATTCAGATAGTTGATATGGAAGAATAATGTTGAAAATTAACATAGTATCATATTCGAAGCAAATAAGACTTAGCTCTACTAGATTGGGTGTATTAGGAAAATATACTTAATCCTGTTTCACTTAAGTTAGAATTTAAATATATGGGGATTATTTTTTAAGCAAATTTATCTTTGGATAAATCACAGGAAAATATCTAACTTGGATAAGGATATGATTGATTTTCGAATTTTGTGGAATTTCAATTTCAAATCTCAAGCTTATTTAGGATTTACTAATCAAAGTATATCTAATCGATATAGGGTATAAGGTTAGGTTTAAATTTCAAACTCCAAGTTTTTCTCAAAATATTTATGGATTATTTTTAATGTTGAAAAAGGATAAACATGAAGTGAAAATAATATTAAAAAACTTAGCTACTGGAAGACTCCAGTATAAAAGGAGAAAGGATTCAAAATATCAAGTACAATTCTGAGAAGGAAAGTACATATACTTTATATTTTGATCACAGACATTTTCTATTGTTTGAAAGAGCACATAACGTTTTTCAAATACTTCTTCAAAGAGTTAAACCGAAGCTGATCGTTCATCAATCTTCATTTCTGTTTTCATTCAAAATTTTTTGAACTGAAGCTAATCATTTACCAATCTTCATTTCTGTTTTGTGCAAAATTTTTTTAGACTTACATTGTTGTTCTCACTTATAATCTATGAACTTTATTTGTTTTTTAAGTGTTAAGAGAGGTTTGATTATACTCTATAGATCTATAATTAGCCTAGATTGTAGAGAGGCTAGATAGGTAGAGTGGAGAGTTATTGAGGCCAAGTATGGTTGATATCTATAAACTTCCCATGTTTTTGATATAGTAGATCAAGTGAAAAGTAGATCAAGTCTCCAGTAGTAGAGTTAGAAGAGAGTACTAGGTAAAAGGCCAAAGCTGTATAAATCTTGAGCCTGATATTCTCTTATTTATCTCTTTTAATTTGTGTTTTTTAATTGTGTTATTTATGTTGAATTATTGGAATATCACTATTCACCAATTTAAATTATTAAGAGAGGTAATTTTAAAAAATATCAATTCATACCACTCTCTCTCTATCTCTCTCTCTCTCTCTCTCTCTCTCTCTCTCTCTCTCTCTCTCTCTCTCTCTCTCTCTCTCTCTCTTTCTCTCTCTCTCTCTCTATTTTATGCGAGACTAACAATTGGTAGTAGAGCCTCACTCTAGTATCATTTAAAGTTTAAGATCGTGAGTGAACTAAGTGGTAATTTAACAGTTCAGCTTAGCAAAGCACCATTTTTTGATGAAACTAACTTTTTTTATTGGAAATTCAGGATGGAGACTTATGTGAAGGTGTAGACACCTAATTTTTACCCCTCCATAGTCTTAATTTTTATTTTTACAAAAAGGGTCCTAATTCAAAAAAATAATAAAAATTAACAAATAATGAAAATACCAAAAAAATAAGAAAAGGAAAAATCATAAAGATTTTGTAGATTTTTAGGAAGTAATTTATATTAGGAATAATTAGTTTTAATGTTAGTTTTAGTTTTAGTTTTAGTGTAGTTAAATATTTTATTTTAGGGAATTGGATAGTTTAAATATAATTTAATAGTAATGAATGTTAAGATACAGGTCAACAGTCTAACGGATAAGCAGTGGAGTATTTGGGTGGATTTAGTTAGAGGTCACGGGTTCGAGTCTCAGCAAGCACTTATGTTTTCATTTTTCTAACTTTTCAGAAGCAACCAAAGAAAAACAGAAACAGAAACAACAACCAAATAAACAGAGATAGAATAGAAAAAACAGGGCCTTTGGCGCACTCTACACACAACAGAATGAAGCCAACTCCGACAGCAGTAAGTCTAACGACTCTGACAACAAGTTCTCTCCACAACGTTGTAGCGCATCCTTCTATCATTGCTCCGTCCTCGTGCTACTGTTGCCATATTGTCCTTTATCCGACATATATGCCATAGCAGTGCTGTCCTCTTCGTAGCCATAATCTATTTTCCTTCACCAAACGCACCGCATGACTACGCACAGCATCCATGTCCTAAGTTCATTCATGCGTACGACAACAGCGGTACGACTCAGATTGTACCATCACTCCAATCACGCAAGCGAAGTGGATAGCTCCCACTTTCAGGCCAATAATGGCAGTGCAAATCCGATCAGCTAACTCGTCCACACTTCAACACCTCCAATAACAGTAGTAGCTAGATGTTGCTATCCATCAACACTTCAAGAATCCAATTTTTGATCAATGCTAACTCCAACGAAGTCTACAATGCTTGACGCACAAACACAGCACACGAGTCACCCACGACGCTAAGTTTACGTATTGATCGTTACACTACACTTCGCCAAACACTGTCCGTGCCAACTACGATTTACGCCGAACACACTTAGTTGGAGCACCACAGTTTACGTCCAGTATCGAGGCCCTACCGTCTACTGCAGCTATCAACGCCAACACAACGCCGGCAACAGTCTAATGCCTCTGTCCTTCCACCGAACAAGTTCAGGTTCAGTTGTTCAAAGTTTTTATTTATTTATTTAGTTATTATATTATGTTATTATTATTATTAGATATAGCATATGCATGTATATATTAGTTTAGTGTATTGCTTTTAGCATTATTTTTCCTTATTATATAAGTTAAATATGTTATATTGATCTAAGTAAATAGTTGTTTGATTGTAGTAATATAGATAAAAATAAATATATATTTATATGTTAGCCTAGGATTTTTCTTTTTAGTTTTTTTTAGAAAGCTTCACATAGGAATTTTTTTTTTAATAAAAGAACTTTTATTTTATTTTATTTTTTTTTAAAAATAGGTTGTTAGAGCATTTTTTTTTATAAAATAACAGCACTCAAATGTTAGGACCCTTTAGATTTTTTTTAATAAATCGAATAAATTAAAATGTAAACATGGTATCTTGATAGTAAATGTTCAAGATACAAGATATGTGATGCTTCAATGTTCACAAACTTAGAATGGAAAGAAGATGGATTTGTGAAATTTGGTGACAATGGTAAAGGTAAAATAATTGCGGTAGGTACGATTGGTTTAGTACTTAACACAATTGAAAATATATTATTGGTGAAAGGATTGAAACATAACCTATTAAGTATAAATCAGTTGTGTAATAAATGATATAGAATAGCATTTGAACATGACAAATGTACTAAGTTTAAGAAGGATAGACTTAGGTTGTTTGAAAGATTCAGAAAAAAAGAATGTTTATTTAATTAAACCATTGCAAGTGTCATTTAAAAGTTGCTTTATATCAATGAATGACAACACTATACTTTAGCACAAAGGGTTAGGATACGTAAAGTTTCAACTTGATAATTTATCTAAAAAGAACTTAATTCAAGGCTTACTAAAATTGCATGCTCATGAAAATATTCATTGTGCTACTTATCTTAAGAATAAGATGAGTTCATCATCACATAAGAGAAAGAAAGTTATATCCACTCAAAAACCTTTAGAGTTATTGCACTTAGATCTATTTGGTCCAACCCTTACTTTAAGTCTTAGAAGAAATAAGTATGGACTTGTTAGAGTAGATGATTTGTCTAGATTTGCTAAGATCTTATTCTTACGTCATAAAAGTGATGCATTTAAAAGTTTTTTAGTATTTTCCAAAAGAGTTCAAAATGAAAAAAGGCCTCTATAAACTAATCATGGAAAGGAATTTGAAAATTCAGATTTTATCTAGTTTTCTGAAGAAAAAGGCATGACTCACAACCTTTTAGTACCTTATACTCCACAACAAGATGGAGTAGTTAAATGCAAAAACATGACCATCCAAGAAATGACAAGAACTATATTTAATGAAAGTAATATAGTAGATCATTTTTGGGTAAAAGCAGCATCAACTCCTTATTATATCATCAATTGAGTATATGTTAAGGCTCTGGCAAATAAAATTGCTTATGAGATTTACAAAGGTAAAAAACCTATTATTTTATATGTTCACATAATTGGTTGTTAGTGTTTTGTAAAGAAAATAAGAAACGTAATGGGAAAGTTTGAAGAGAGAGCTAATGAAGCCATCTTTTTGGGCTACTCTCTAAACTTAAAGACATACTAAGTATACAATAAAGAAACAAAAGTGGTAGAGGAATCAATAAATGTCAAGTTTGTTGAAAAAATAGGCAATGAAAAATTAGATAATGAATCTCCAATTGCCTCAAATAAAAAGAATCCAATACAACTTGATTCAGAAGGTAAGTCAAAACCTACTTTAAACAAAACATCAAAAACTTCAAGAATGCCTAATGTATCCAAAACATAACTAGGTTCAGAAGGTTCTTTAGAAAACTAATACTAAGTTTGTTGAAAAATGTCCAGAAGGTAAGACAGAAGGTTCTGAACACTTTCATACATTACCATCATCTCTTAAATTTAAAACTAATCATTCTCCTGAACTTGTAATTGATAATGTTAGATCTAGAATAGGAATAAGAACAAGATCAAGCTTACAAAATTTTGAAAATCATTTTGCTCTAATATATGAAATTGAACCTCACTCAGTTGATGAAGCTTTAAATGATAATAATTGAATCTTAGTTATGCAAGGAGAACTTAGTCAATTTTAGAGAAATCAGGTTTGGAATTTAGTTCCAAGACTTAAGGATAAGTCAATTGTAGGCACTAAATCGGTTTTTAAGAATAAATTAGATGAACATGGAAAAACAGTAAGAAATAAAGCTTGATTAGTTACTCAAGGTTATTCTCATGAAGAAAGAATATGATGAGACTTATGCTTCTATAGCTAGGTTAGAAGCTATAAGATTACTACTTGCATTTGCTTGTCTAAAAAATTTTAAATTGTATCAAACAGATATAAAAGTGCTTTTTGGAATTGCTTTATAAAAGAAGGAGTGTGTATTGAACAACCTCCCTAGATTTTAAGATCCCTTCAAATTAGATTATGTGTATAAGTTAAAAAAGGCATTGTATGGACTCAAACAAGTTCCTTATGCTAGGTACAAGAGATTAAGTCAATTCTTAATTAAAAATGACTTTCAAAGGGGAAAAGTAAACGCCATACTATTCATGAAACATCTTGGAAAAGATATGATAGTTATATAGATTTATTTGGATGACATTATTTTTGGTGCAACTAATGAAAAACATTGTTAAGAGTTTTCAAGCTTAAAGCAGGTCGAATTTGAGATGTTACTCATAGGAGATTTAGACTTCTTTTTGGGATTATAAATAAAAAAATCAGAGAATGGAATATTTATTCATTAAGAGAAGTATACAAAACAAATTATGAAGAAATTTGATTTTGAGAACACCAAGGATTCTTCAATTCTTATGAGTACCTCAATAAAGCTTAACATCGTAGGTAATGGAAAAAAGGTAAATTAAAAATTATATCGAAGCTTAATTAGATCTTTGGTATATCTAACAGCTTCACATCCTAATTTTTTGTTTAATACTTATATGTGTGCTACATTTTAAAGTTCACCAATAGAAACACACTTAGCTACAGTTAAAAAGATCTTTAAATATATAAAAAGTACTACAAAATTAGGAATCGTGTATCCTAAGAGTCAAAATTTTGATCTCATAGGATATTCAAATGTTGATTATATAAGTTGCAAAGTGGATAGGAAGAATACTTTAGGTACTTATCAGTTCTTAAGAGATAAGCTAGTTTCTTAGTCTTCCAAGAAACAAAACTCTATTACTTTTTCAATTATAGAAGCTGAATATGTATATATTGGAAATTACTTTGCTCAAATACTTTAGTTAAAGTAGCAGTTAAATGATTATGGATAAATTATAAAAATATACCCATAAAGTATGATAATACTAGCGCTATTAATTTACCAAAAAATTTGGTTCATCACTCAAGGTGAAAACACATAAAAATAAGACATCATTTTATTTGTGATCATGTTGTAAATAATGATGTAAGTGTTGATTTTGTACTAAATGAATATCAAATTACAAATATATTTACAAAACCTTTAGATAAACTAAGGTGTGAATTTATTCACAATAAAATTGGAGAATGTAATCCTTTTTGTTAGCACGAAGAATATTTAATTAATCCCCCTTAAGCAAAATTTAGTGACACGTATAGAAAATTTTTAGTTAAGCTTTTAGTCCAAATGTGAGTATTTTTTTTTTCTGATCATGTATGCTATACAAAGAAAAGTCTTTGGTAGGTTTTAAACAATTTTCTAGTGAGTCTTAAAGTAACTCCAATCATCTCCCCACAATCTTTAGAACCTAAGAATCCACCATCAGAAACTCCAACGATTCTAATTAAAACTCTTGTTCTTAATCCTACAAAACAAACCCCATTAGGAAGGAACATAAAAACCCTTTCCATTGGCTCCAACAAAGATGTTAATGTATCTATCTCCGCTCAATCTACACCTTCTATCAAACAACAAGAATTAACCTCCTCTATGAAGAAACCTTCTCTTAGCAAGACAATTCCAACATATTCTGGAAGAATGAAGCTCTATGCTAGGAAGAAAACAAAGAGACTCAGAAATAATTTTCCTTGTTCTAGTGTTTTGTTCTCTATTTTATTAATTTCTTTTGTTTCAATCAAACTCTAGTTATGGTTTTTTGATGTCAAGTCCATCTATGGAGTTAGTTGTGTACTTTTCATTCATTAATGAAGTCCTTTTTTGGTTTTGCACATATTGTCTAATTATGAATATTAAGGGGGAGTTAATAAATAATTTTTTATAATAACAAAAAAGGGGGCAAAAAACCAAAAACATTTAGGTATTGCACAACATGATAATCATGATAGCAACAAAGTAATTTTCATTGTTTGTATAATGCTTACTCTTTGTTGTTGATTGGACATTGATTCAATCTCCTTTATGTTTTTAGATTTATAAGAGTTTTTGCTATCATTAAAAAGGGGGAGAATATTAGATATCTTTCATGAATTTTGATGATAACAAAAGAGAAAAATACTAAAGAATTGATAAGTGTACAGATATTCAAATAGTTCTTCAAAAAGTTTAATATTGTAATTTGAGTTGCTTTTAGAAACTTATTCTGAAAGTTTGAATCATTCAAAAAAGAGACATGTATGAAAACCTTCAGAGAATGTTTGAAAAGTTTTCATTAGAAGAGCCAATACAAATACTTCAGAAATTTATTCAGAGACTTTGAAGAATGGTAAATAATACTCTTTAAAAGGTCATTTAGGTAATTGATCTAGATGAGTAACATTGAAAATTAACATAATATCATATTCAAAGCAAATAAGACCTATTATTACTAGATTAGGTGTATTAGGAAATACACTTAATCCTGTTTCATTTAAGTTGGAATTAAAATCCATAGGGATTATTTTTCAAGCAACTTTATCTTTGGATAAATCACAAGAAAATATCTAACGTTGGATAAGGATAGATTGATTTCAGATTTTATGGGATTTCAATTTCAAATCTGAATCTTATTTGGGATTTACTGATCAAAGTATATCTAATTAAGATAAGATATAAGGTTAGGTTTAAATTTCAAACTCCAAGTTTTTTTCAAAATATCTAAGGATTATTTTTAATGTTAAAAAGGGATAAACATGAAGTGAAGATAATATTCAACCAACTTAGTCATTGGAAGACTCTAGTATAAAAGGAGAAATGATTCAAAATGTCAAGTACGATTCTAAGAAGGAAAATACATATACTTTATACTCTGATCATAGACAATCCCTACTGTTTGAAAGAGTACAAAATGTTTCTCAAATACTTCTTCAAAGAGTTGAACTGAAGCTGATTGTTCATTGATCATCATTTTTGTTTTCACGCAAAATTTTTTTAGACTTGTATTGTTGTTTTCACTTGTAATATGTAAACTTTATGTGTTGTTTGAGTATTGAGAGGAGTTTGATTGTACTTTATAGATCTGTAATTAGCCTAAATTATAGAGAGTCTAGAGAGGTAGAGTAGAGAGTTGTTGAGGCCAATTGTGGTTGATATTTATAAACTTATCGTGTCTTTGATTTAGTGAATCAAGTGGAACAGTACGGTAAAGTAGATCGGGTCTTCAATAGTAGAGTTGGAAGAGAATAATAGGCAAAAGGCCGAAACTTTATAAATCCTAAATCTGAGATTCTCTCCTTTATCTCTTTTAATTTATGCTATTTAATCGTATTATTTGTGTTAAATTATTAGAGTACAACTATTCACTAATTTAAATTATTAAGAGCGATAGTTTTATTTACATCAAAATTTTCAAAATTTTAATGATATCAATTCACACCACCTACTACGCCCACCACCTCACCCCCCCTAAACACATACCTCTTTAGATATCTTGCATGGGACCAACATGCCACATCAACCACCTCATTACAGACAAAAGAAACTAAGAAACCAATTCCAATGACCAGCTTAGCATTGTTGGATCGAACAACCACAACAACTACAATAGCAACCAAGAGTAGATCCCCCTAATGACCAAAACCATCGAGGGAGAAGGTGCCAAGTTAACACCATCTTTTTTTTTTTTTTTTTGGGGGGGGGGGGGGGGGGGGGGGGGGAGGGGGGGGAGGGGTAGTTTTGTCTCATGTAAGACATATCTTCTACGTCAATTGAGCATGAGATGTACCTCATTTGAAGCAAGAAACCTAAAGTTGACACTAACATCAACTTCACCACCAACGATAAGGAGAGCATCAACTACCTGCATAGGTATGCGTTAGTCATTAATGTAGAAATTAGGTACTTTGAAGTTCTTAAGACTTTCATTGATAGTAGAAGTTCAATAGATATCCTCTTCTACAATGCATACAAACAAACGAAGGACCATCTCAACAAGCCCTTACAACCCTATAAGCACAACCATATAGGCTTTAGAGACAGCTAGCCTGTACCAGCCAAGGAGCTCATCACTTTACTAATCTAACTGGGCTATAGTGCACACATCGCCACACAATCAATCAATGTCTTGGTTGTTAACCACTACTCACCAAACAATGCTATCTTAAGATGACTAAACATCATAAAGTTTGATATGCTCATAAGGCAATGATGCCTTCAAGCAAAGTTCCCAACAACAATAGGGGTCAGTGAAGCACGAGGAAACCAACAGTTATCTAGGTTTCTCCACTTGAAATCCTAGACTTAAGATAATGTCATGCATATCGAGTCTAGTCTAAAAGAGAAGTTTAAATCTCATGAGAAACCCACCAAAGAAATTGAGGAGATCAAGTTTGGAAGCATATTGGGATTAATGAGCCGGATTAAGGCAGCCTTATCTAAAGATGAAATGACAAAGCTTATCAACTTTCTCCATCAAAACATTGACATATTTGCATCTACGCTCAAAGATATGCTCGGCATGATCAATATACCTAAAGCAACCCACCACCTCAATGTTGATCCTAAAGTAAGGCTAATCAAATAGAAGAAGCAACACTTTGCACTTAAACGGCAAGCCACAATTAAGTAAGAGGTTTAGAAGCTACTTTGAGCGGCGTTCATTAGATAGGAAAGGTACCAAACATGGCTACCAAACATAGTCATTGTTAAGAAAGCTAATGAGAAGTAGCATATGTATGTCACCAACTCATTGACTCTACATTAAGCCATGCCATGCTTAGCTTTATGGATGCATACTTGAGTTATAACTAGATTCACATGGCCCCTAAGGACAAAGTCTACACCTCCTTTGTTATGAACTTTGGTACATACTGTTACAGACAAAGTCATGCCCTTCAGCCTTAAGAACATTAGGGCAACATACTAAAGACTAGTAACCACCGTTTTCAAGCCCCAAATCAGTCGAAACATCTAAGTTTATGTTGATGATATGATTGTGAAGATCAAAGAGAGGAAAGATCACATAAAGGACCTTTGCAAAACCTTCAACACCCTTTATGCTACTACTAAATGGAGCTAAACCCCTAGAAATACATCTTTAGGTTAACATTTAGGAAAGTCCTTGGATTTATAGTCATTGAATGTGGCATCGAAGCCAATCTAAACAAAATCAAAGCAGTCTTTTGAATACATAGTGGATATAAAAGTCTAATTAGGCATTTTGTACAATATTTTATTTACTAACAAGTAGTACAACCATTTACAAAAACCTCAACATCATGTTTCATACCCTCTTAATAAAAATCTGATGCTCACTTCTTATACATCTTCAAAACTTCTACATCAGGCCCCTTGAATTAGAAGGATGTGAAATGTATCTTTAAATTCCATGCCCTGAATATCCAATTTAGGTTAGAACATTTCCCTTCACAACTTAGTTTCTGACCATTTTAAATCATAACTTGGAACATAAGAGAAGGAAAAATATTAAGTCTTAAATATTTGGCCAATCTACTTTGAACAAAATTATGGGTAGTACCCGAGTTAACCAAATTGTTACAACATGCCTTCGAATATTACCCTTAAAATGAAGTGTTCAAGGAACAAACTCTCTTGATAAAGCATGGTAACCGATAGCTACTGAATGTTCTTCTTGTAGTACTAACTTATCTTCAATAATATGCCTACTTTACTTTTGTGATACATCTTCTTATGAGAGCAAAAGAAACTTTGCTTTGCACTTATAGCCCTTATGGCATTTCTCCTCACAATTATAACACAAAACCTTTGCTCTCTTAGCATTCATCTCTTCTTGAGTCATTTTTGTTTTTTATTGGCATAGTATTAGGAATGCTCTCACTTTGTATAACATTAGTTAGCTTGATTATCTTACTGATACTTTCTCAAAAGTATCTTGAAAATTGAATGGTGGATGATGATTTATTAGCTAAAAATGATGAATTTTTTTAAAAAAGAATTGCCAATATGAATGTTTGGCTTCATATATTTTAGCATACCAAATGGCTTCTAAAACAGATGACGGATGAACTATTTGTCCATCTTTCTTTATGTAAGACTCGAACCTAGAAACAAAACAGCTAGTGTGAAAACTTTCAGCAAGTCCACGCACCCTATTTAATAATTCCTCAAAATGAGATTAGTATTCAACAATAGTTCCTCTTTGTGTTATTTTTGTTAATAATCCTCAAACATTTTCAAACTCGAATGGACTAAATCTTGTCTGCAGGGCAGTTGTAAAATTACTCTAAGAACTGAATTGCTTATTACGATACATCCATTGGTACCAATTTAGGGCTTTATCCTCCATTGCAAATGATGCAATAGTAATGCGTTGCTCATCAAGTATCCGATGAAAATAAAAAAGAAAAAATTGATTGGTCTTGAGGATCCAACCATCTAAATCTATACCATTAAATTTTGGTATCTTTAACTTGATCCTCTTCAACATAGTATCTACCTGTGAAGTATTAACTTAGGAGTGTGATGAAGTACTATATGATTCATTATTAACAATATTGGTATTCTAATTCTTCTACTTGTCAATCAACATTGTTTGTAATAGTGATAATTGTTGAGTTAAAAGCTTGAATTTATCTTGCACATCCTTTTACAATCTTTGTTAATTGTTCTATAAAGAATCAACCTTTTTGTCTGAAATTGAAGCTCTTATTGAATTTGTCATGATGAGAGCACCAAAATGTTGTGCCTCAACAATGTGAAATTAGCCTACTTAGTACATAATACCACCTTAAATTATCATTGGTTGTACTTTTTGATCAATCTCTCTCTTTCTCTCTCTATTACTCTCTAGACACTTTTGAGATAAGTGCCAAAACTTTATTTCTCTCTTCTTCGCTTTCATTATCAAATTAAACTAATGAACACATACTTGATTCTTGTTTTTGTTTATTAGGTATTTTGGATTGTCTCTTCGAGTGGAACAAGACTCCTCAAGTGTCCTTTTGCATCTGATAGGTTATCGACTACCAGCCCAATCACTTGAGTGTGCCTTAGAGACCTCCAGTCTCTTACCTGATGAATTTTCTCTCATTAACCCATCAATGATGAGGAACAGTAGACTAAAAGAGGATGGTTAAACTCCCTGAGAGCTTCGAGTGGTTGTTCTATGCTCTGTTCATTATCTTGTACCAATACTGACTATCCTTTGGCTGAAAGCTCTATGCCAAGTGATCGGACATTTACCTGCTGATAGTCTACTGTTGAGTAAAGAGATTTACGTCCTTAGCCGAGTATTTCTCTTTCGGCCTCCTACCAACTCTCATGGCGTCTCCTTTACATCTTGACCTCTATCTCTACACGTCTTGACTCCTTCTGCCTACTATGCTAAGAGAATGTTGGCACAAAACCAATGTGGCGTTGCCACCTATTCGTTTCATCTGACATTGTATTATTTTCCCCTTTTTGTATTTTGTCTCTTTTACCCTTTTTCATATGTATTAGGAATCCTTTTTTGTATATGCCTTTTTGTGATTTCTTTATTTGTATTGTTACCCTAAAGACTAACTATAAATAGTCCCTTTTCCTTATAAACCGGAATCAACTTACTTGACAAATAGATATTGAATATTCTATTCTTGTGAAGAAGACCCTCTCTAAGTCTATTTTTATATACTCTTATATAATCTTCTAATCTTGCCGAGTAGCTCAAGATTAGTGGTGGGTAGACCTTAACATTAACTTATACGTCATATCAAGTGAAGTATCAAATTGTGTTGTGCTTATGGGAATGTTATATCCTCTAAGCAACTTTACATCAGCTATACTAGTTTGTCGTCAACCTATTAACTCACTCTTCTTTGATATTTCGAAGGACTTATCAATTTCTCACTTCCCACAGTAAGTCTTAGTGATAATTGAGCTCCTAAGCACATCATATAATCTTAGTATCAAAGCTTAAGGTTGTAACCTAAAGCTGTATGGTTATTGTTACTACTAGTTTGCTGTTCGTGATACTTTGCTTTCGTTTGGAAGAACAGAGCAAGTCACAGTTCATAGTTTATGTGGTATTTGTGTGTATGTGTAAGGATTTCTTGTGTAGAGAGTATTTTCTAAAGCATTATTTTTTAGAATGTCGAATACTGGTGTTTAAGGAGATATTAACGATGCCGAGAATGATACTCATGGTCATGGTCGAGTTACCCAACAAACATCACGTACTACCAATGAGCAGATACACTTGTTACTATTGTGGCCAATTTAGCCTTCTTTGTAAACAGAGTCTTAGAGACTGGGTCGTGTGAGAGAGTAGTTGAATAGGGATGAAAGATGAGAGATAGGCCGAGAAGACAGACAAATGAACAAACATCAGAAGCCTTCCCTTTGAACTAAGCACCACCTCGTCATGTCGATAGAGCCATGAGAAAGAGATTAGAGTTGGACAAGATAGAAGAGTATGAAGAAGAAGAAAAGCAGTATGTTAGAGTTGATGAACGTGAGCTTAGAGCTCCTAGGGGAGCTGAACACCTTAAGATACAGATTCCAAGATTCAATAGATCTAGGAGTGTTGACGACTACTTAAACTGGGAGGAGAAGATAAAAAAGATATCCGACTTTTATGATGATGAAGTCGTTGTTTGTATTTGAGTGGCTACATTAGAATTTTCTGGGTATGCGGCAATGTGGTGGAAGAAGTTGCAGAATGTCCGCATGAGAGCTAGATGAGAAGTCTGGACATAGAATGAAATGAAGAGAGTCATCAGAAGTAGGTTCATTCTCGAACACTACAAGCAAGACACTTTCAAATGACTCTAAGACTTGAGACAAGGTAATAGATCAGTTGATGACTATGTCTAAGAATTTCAGTTGCTCATGATTCGATTTGATGTTAACGAACCCAAGACATGAACTATTACGTGGTTTAATTCTGGGCTATAAACTGAGATTGGTAACATAGTAAAGCTATAGAGCCTTACAACTCTAGATGAAACCATCAAGGTGGTACAGAAAGTTGAGAGGCAAAGGCAAAACCACGTTAGTTGGATGCTAAATAGCCGACGAATAATGCCAAACAGGAGTGGCATGTCGAGCCGACTAAGGAATGACCGAGGATGAAATAGTTTCGAGGTGAAACATTGTGGGCAAATGCTGAGTTAACTAAAAGAAGGTCGAGGTAAGAGCAAAGATAAGGAACCTGAGATTCGAAGAGACTAAGGTCAAAGCTTAGGCAAAAAGACCTAAGAAATCAAATGTTTTAAATGTCTTGGTTATGGACACGTAGCTAGTCAATGTCTAAATCGCTGAGTCACGACTATAAAGGGAAACAAGCCCCAGTTTGAAGTAGAGAATGTGAGTGAAGGAAAGGAAGAGATAGGGGTTGATCAAATGATGGAAGAATTTCAAGAAGACCTTGATGTCGAGACACCTGACACCTCCTAAGGGTGGTGTCGAGTACTACTTTGTTGTTCGTCGATCTCTCAATGCTTTTATGGCTAATAAGAATGGGAAAAGGGAGAACCTCTTCTATATGAATAGCTAAATGAATGGCAAGCTATATGCCCTAATCATTGATTAAGGTAGTTGTATTAATGTCATTGCTCAAGGGGTAGTTAAATCTATGAATTTGTTGACCCTTCCATACCTTAAGCCATATAAGATTCACTGGCTGAACAAGAAAGGATGGTTATACGTTACTAAGCAAGTTAGGGTATTGATTACCATTAGTGATAGGAATAGGGACGAAGTGTTGTGTAATGTCCTTCTAATGTGCGCTTCTCACATATTACTCGATCGACCATAGCTGTTTGACTTGAGGATGTTGCACAATGGGTATAAAAACACCTACATGTTGAAGAAGGATGGGAAGAAAATAATATTGACACCCACGAGTCTAAAGGAAGTGTAGGAAACCCAAGAAAAGGTTGGTAGATCTCTATAGTAGAAGTCTTGGATGATTTCCTGAGCTCAGTTTGCATGAGAAGTCAAGGCCAAGGATTATGTGCTTCTTTTAGTTAGGAGACTCTTGGAAGTAAGAGATGCTGAAAACTGCCCAATTGAAGTAACAGCTTTACTAAAAGAGTATTCCAATCTATTCCTTATTGAGATGCCGGAAGGTTTACCACCCTTAAAAGGCATTGAGCATTACATTAATCTTCAGCCTAGAGTAACCTTATCGAACCGACCTGCTTATAGGCTCAATCTTGAGTAGGCAATCAGGTTAAAAAAGCAAGTTGATGAATTGGTAGGTTACAGCTATGTCCAAGAGAGTATGAGCCCATGTGCCTTCCCCACCGTGCTAGTACCCAAGAAAGATGGGTTATGGAGAATGTACATTGATAGCTATGCCATCAACAAAATTACTGTCAAGTAACGATATTCTATCCCGCGGTTAGATGATATGCTCGATGAGTTGCATGGTGTACATATCTTTTCAAAGATAGATCTAAAGAGTTGATACCACCAAATACGAATAAGACTAGGGGATGAATGGAAGACGGCTTTCAAGACACGAGATGGTCTATTTGAATGGATGGTAATATCATTTGGTCTGACTAATGTACCAACTACTTTTATGTAGCTCATGAATCATATATTGAGGGTATTGATTGGCAAATGTGTTGTGGTTTACTTTGATAACATTCTCGTCTACAGTACCGATCTCATCACCTATGCTGAACATTTAAGATCAATGTTCGACACCTTCCGTATCGAGAGATTATTCGGCAACTTAAGGAAATGTGTATCAAAGTGAGGTTGTATTCTTTGGATATGTTGTTTTAAGGGAGGAATTCAAGTTGATGACGAGAAAGTCAGAGCTATTTTAGAGTGGCTTATGCCAAATAGTGCTGCTAAAGTCAAGAGCTTGCACAGTTTAGCTTCGTTCTATCGGAGATTCATTCGGAACTCCAGTTCCATAATAGCACCTTTAATTGAACTGACTAGGAAGAATTCTGAGTTTAAGTGGTTGGAGGAAGCTCAGAAAAGTTTTGAAGCTATAAAATCTAAACCGACAGTTGCCCCAAGACTCACCTTACCAGATTTTGAAAAAGTTTTTGAGGTTGAATGTGACGTATCAGGAGTTGGCATCGGTGTTGTCTTTATGTAGGAGTGCCGATCGATTGTCTACTTCAGCGAAAAACTCCAAGGTACTTCCTTGAATTACTTCGCCTACAATAAGGAATTCTACGCCCTTGTTTGAAACCTATAAAACTAGTTGCATTATCTGTTGCTGAGAGAATTCATCTTCTACCCGGACCATTAGTCTCTCTAGCATCTCTACAGGAAGCAAAAACTTTCTCGGTGTCATGCCAAATAGGTGCATTTCTAGAAACTTTATGCTACGTCATCTGGTATAAGAAATGAAGCACTAACACAGTGGTCGAGGCTCTTTCTTGTCGTTATACCCTTATTATAACAATGCAAGCGAAGGTACTCAGATTCGGAACCCTGCTTGAATAGTATGAGTACGACTAGTATTTTAGGCCCTTAGTGGCTAATTTAATGTTGGAGGTATTGTAGATGGGTTCTTGCTAAAGGGAAAATGGCTTTGTGTCCCGAGTGGTTTGGCAAGGGAGCCACTCGTTCGAGAAGCCTATGCTAGGGGTTTGGTTGGCTATTTTAGGGAAAAGAGGATGGTTGAGATATTGAAGGAGTAATTCTACTGACTTGGGATGTGATGGTAGTTGATCAGTTCGGCAAGATGGGCTACTTCATCCCCTACCATAGAACTAATGATATTTTATTCATCACTAACCTCTTTTTACATGAAATTAAGCAGTTACATGAAATTATGTAGTTACATGGAGTGCCGAGGAGCATTGTATTCGACTGTGAGTCAAAGTTCACAAGTTTCTTTTAAAAGATCCTATAGAAGAAGCTTAGTACTAAGCTCATGTTCAATACTTCTTGTTACTCCCAGAGAGACAGCCAAATTAAAGTTATGAATAGAACCGTTGGTAGCCTCCTACGAACAGTTGTTAGGAAGAATTCGCATGACTGGGATTTATGCTTGCCCGTCATTGAATTTTCCTACAATTGCTTAGCTTATAGCTCGATTAGAAAATCGCCTTTTGAGGTCATCTATGGACTTAACCCAAACTTACCTTTGGATTTAATTAGTGGTCTAACTACACGAGGGGAAAGTCAATCCGACCTACAACACATTGAGAAATTCCAGAAGTTACATCAAAAAATTGCCGAACAACTAGCTAAGATTGTAGCCCAACAAAAGGAAGTGGGAAACTAAGGAAGGAGACGATTCGTTTATACCCTTGGAGACCTTGTTTGGATCTATCTTAGTAAGAATGCTTTCCTGACAAAAGGACGAACAAATTATCTCCCAAAGCAGATGGCCCTTACAAGATTCTTAGGTGCATTAATGATAACGCCTATGAGGTTGATCTACCTGAGGGATATGTCACGCCCCGAATAAGAAGAGTCATAACAGTCCCGTCGTATAAACTAATCTAAAATAGAAGCTGACCTCATAGCTGTTAGCATAGATACAGTTTACACAAGGCGTGCACAACTCAACCAGCTTGAAGCATCCGTTTTAATACTTGTGAGTAATCAAACCTGTGGTATAGCTTTACAAAATACCTAATGTCATGCTTCGAAGCGGGAGAGTTGTAACAGCTCCGTGGTGTAAACCATTCTAAGATAGAAGTTAGCCTTACAACCGCTATCCTAGACCTGATCTATACAAGGCGTCCATGACTAACTCACTTTGAAATAAACAATTTGTAATTTAAATAAATTATTTACTTAAAAAAGTGAGAAAATATATATATACACTATAATTCAGTTATTACAATTAACGTTTACAATGTTTCACTGTAATATATTTCCTAGTTATTACATTATTCATAAATGAAAAATTCTAAAATAAAAGCTTAGACCTTAAAAATATATATTATTCTTCAAATATTTTTCCTTACTCTCCAAGATCCAACGGTTGCTAGCTTCAAAGTAGTTGTAAGCCGCTTTTTAGCTAGTACTTACACGACGTCTATAGGGATGTGAGCAACCACAGCTCAGTAAGTTAGGATGGAGAACTTAAAACTATACCATAAATATAACAAGGTTATCAACCAACTTATTAGGTGTAATGCATATTCAAGAAAATGCCATCGCATGACGTTGTCTGGCCCACCATGAGATTAAAGAAATTACGCCCGCTCTAATTTGGGTTGAGGAGTTGCCATTAATGCAACAGCTCACGACCAAACCCAAGCTTGTGCAATAGAGATACTACTCCTCCTACGACTACCTTTGAACCATTGATTTCACCCTTGCTATGACCTCCTCTCCTATTACTTAGTTCGACTAAGGATGAAGAAAGGATCATTATGCAATCCTACGCTATCCCTTTCGAAGGGGTTGGTATATGGTCGAAGAATCCTAGGTTTCCCTTAATGGGTTGCCATGCAGGTTAGATTATGATTAAAAGTCGTATATTTGATTAGGTTTAGTTTAGGGTGATCAATCATTTTATACAAATCATATAATATAAGCTAGAACAACAAATATAATCATAGCATTACTCATAATCAAGCACATGGACACAACCAACTATTTAATAAGCACAACCAAGGATAATCTTAAGCCTCCAAAATACAGCAACGTATTAATCCCAACTTACCTGGACTTCTCGCTCACTCACTCGAGGTCCAACTCGTTCAGGCCATCGTCGATCATTTTTATAACACAAACATGGTTTCAGTTTTCCGTATAACTATTATAACTTGGTTTTATCCTATAGTGCTTATTATTATGTTTTGTTTAGGGTTTAATATATCTAGTTATCTAGATTCTCAAATCTTTTATAATTATTCTAGGTTTGGGGTTAGGTTCAGGTTCAGTTTTCGTATTGATTTCTAAATTAGATTCTAATTCGATTTCTAAGTACTGTTTTATACTCGAACCTTACAAATTCATTTCAATTCATAATGTGAAATTAATCATATTACTTCTAGATATCCTAAATACCATTTTTAGTCTCTAACTAGTGTTCTAATCCATACGGTACACCTCGATCTTAGTTTAATCACTGAATTCACCCTTATTATGAAAAAATCTTACATTTTTCATATAATTACCCTAATTTAAGTTTCCTATCAAATTTATTGTATATTTTTATTATTATCATAATATCAATTTTTACTCTAATATCTTCTATTTATTATATTTCTAATAATTGTGTATTATGTACTATTATTTATTATGTGCATAATACACATATAATATTTTTATCACTCTAATTACTATCTCCCAACATCAATTATCATTTAAAAATGTCTAAATTCATCCTAAATTAGATTTTACACCTAATTACCCAAATTTACAAAATTAACTTAAAATTGATTATTTTTCCCCATTACTTATTTACTACATAATTAACCTAATAATTACATCTAATACCTTAAATACTACAAGTATCATAATTCATTAGATTTCAACATCCTAAAACATATAATTATTCACTAAATCAGTAATTAACTACTTGATTACTTAATTAACCCTAAATTACCCATTTTATGCCTCATTTTAAGGCCTAAAAATTATCTAAAAATTTTGAAAATTAATTATTTTAAACGGACTTCATAACACTGTTCTATGTCATCTAAGTAGTCTACACAAAAATTTTGAACTTAAAACTACACTCCTAAAGTCATTTATTTCTAAACTGAAACATGTTTAATTTTACATTATTTCTTAAGGATTATGTATCAAGGGACATATTTTCATCAAAATAATATTTTTTATAAAAACTACATAAAAAATATTCTAGAATAACAAAATTCATAATTTTCTAAGAATATTTACTATTTTAACAAAATTACACAAAATCAAGTTGAAAATTGAACTCACCGATTTGGGTGGCTCTGACCACCGTTGGTGGCCATGGGTGTGTCAGCCTACCTAGGCGCTGCCACTACCATATGGTGATGGTGGCCATCTACTCTTAACTGCTCGTCGAGTCTAGGTTTTTCTCTAAGGCCCTAATTACACAGATTTGAGAATTTTTTTTTAAATAAATTCAAAAACTCACCATTTCGGCCCTCTCTATTTTTCTCACTCTCCAAACTAACCAAATGAGCTTCTAAAATTTTCTTGCTATTTGTAGAGTATTAGGGAAATTATTATGCATTAATTAGACAGACAATTACCTTATCTCTTCTTTTTTTTCACTTTCTATTTGTTACATTTTAATTGGTTGATTTCCTCTTTTAATTTTCAGATTGGTGCACCCCACTTTTGGACTTTTCCTCATTTTTATATTTTTTTTATTTTTCCTTAATTAATTATGAAGTTTATTTAATTATTTAGTATTATTTTAGCATATTTCCCGTATTTTAAGTAATTACGCATATTTCTACTTATATGTAAATTCATATATAGTATAAATAAACATTTCTAAATATTATTTAGGTCATTCTATGATTTTTAGTATACATATAATTTATTTCTAGCGATTCGTTAATTATCAGAATATATTTTACACATTTTCGATAAATAACGAGTTATATACTTAAAATTTGGAATTTTTATACTCTTTTATTTTATTGGTTATTTTATTAAATTCGAACTTACGGGATTATTTTACTAATATTTTTAACTTTACTTATAATTTAGGTTTAATCGGATCTTTCAACTGATCGAAATACTAAGTGACTGGTTGTAAGGCTTATACCTAATCTATATAACCTGTTACCTCATAATAGAATAGTACTGACATAAACGTCATACATCCAGAATTATAATTTACAATCAGAGTTTATCAAAAAGTTGTAGGTTTTTTACTATTTACAATAAGTCAGGAAACTAATGAGCGTCTTAAGGAATTCCCAGTCAGTTTCCTTAAAATTCAAAAGAAAAGACAAAAGAAAGGCCAAATGCTTAGGTTTAGTTGATTTTTTGTCTCTTACTTTCCCAGTCAATAGCACACTAACCTGAAGTTGGTGATATTGGAACATCTTGATCCTCACTCAATACTTACAAAAGAGTCTATAAGGATGTGAGCACAACTATCTCAATAAGTACGATAGAGTTAGAAGAGCACCAAACAATCACAAGCAAAGTTATTAATTATGATGAAATGCAATGCAATCAATCAAATGAAACATCACATAATATTATCTGGTCCATTGTGAGGTTAGAGAAATTACATTTACTCCAACCCGGGTTGAGGAGTTTTATCGCGACTTAAATTAGACTAAACCCGGGTTTATGTAATGGAAAACACCCTCCTCCCATGACCGCCTTCGAACTACAGCCCCTACCCTTGCCTCAACCTCTTCGTCTATCACTTAGTTCGACTAAGAATGGAGAAAGAATTATTTCAACTATCTTCATCGAAGGAAGTCGATATTTAACCTGACACTCTTAATTGTTTCCTTTAATGGGTGTTATGCATGTTCAGTTTCATTTTAGTCGAATAAAAGTTAGTTTTAATCAAGGGTGGCCAAACAAGTTCATATAATACAGAAACAATGTGAACATGCAGAACAACACATTAAAGAGTTCAACTCCTATCACAACTGAGTATCATACACACATACAGCATACACATAATCAACTAATTACAAAATCAGCTAGAAGTGCTCTTGTGTCTTTAGATACTTTAGTATAGTATCTTAATAAGATAATCCTAACTTACTTGTCCAGATGCTTACTACGGTGGATTCGAGCTGTTAATAGTTTAACTACTTAGAAATCCTATATACACACAAAAACCAAAATTCAGTTTTCACAATAATTACGAAAACATTAGAGTTGGATCTATCGTCTATATATTCGTATTTACAAATTTTACCTTTGAATTATTCTAAATTACTCAATTATGATATTTTTTACACCAAATTAATTTCAATTTGACTCGACATTGTTATTATTCACTAGAGATCAGTACATATCTATTTCATCATTTAATTTTATAATTTCCTATTTATTTCACAATTTCAACATATTTTCGACCTATTTTTATGCCAGAAAAATGTAATAAATATTAAAAATATTCAAATCAAAATTCAGGTTATATAACAATTATCTATATGTCATACACATTCTACATAAAAATTTTAAAATAGAAACAACATTATGTAGTATATTTATTTTACAATTCAAATTTCGAATAAATAGTAGTTTTATCAAGCAAGTATAATAAAGATTATGAATTTTTCAAAAATAAAAATATCATACGAAAGCATGTTCAAAATCACCTAACTACAATTTTTTTTCAAATTTTTTTGGGTAGTTTAGGTATTTTTTTACAAACTATTGAAAAATAGGGCAAAGAATCGACCTTTGTGTTCTTGGGTATGTCGGAAGCCTTAGACTGAGGATACTCCTTAGTGGTGAAGTAGCTTAACAACAGAACATCGAGAGCCTTAGGAACTAGCTAACCATGGTAATTGCTCTATTTTTCTAATTTTCTTTCTATTTTTGTGAAATTTTTTCCGAATTTTTCCTTAAGTAACTTGGTTCCTAAAGTGTTTAATCTGATGTCAAGGACCCCATATATACAAGTTGGGAGTTGGTTGTTGCATCATTGATTTTTTTTCTTATTTTTTTCTTTACTTTTCCCTTATTCAATGAAAGTAGGAGATGTCCTTACTTGCCTTATTTACTTTTGATTTAGCATCCTTGAGCTTCCCTAACTTGCCACGGTGATTCTCTAGCAAGTCCAGCTGCATTTGGAGTTTGTAGGATAAGATTTACAATTATTTTAGTATTTTAAGTATATTTAATTAATATTTAGTTATTTAGTAATATACAAGTATATATATATCCCACCTATATATCATACATCATATATAACTATACTCATATAATTAAGTTTCTAACATATCTTTATTTTTAGGATATGTTCTCTTAATTAATTTTATGAATTCAACGCAATATATATATATATATAATTACGTAATTTAACATTATTTTACAAGTATAATTATTATTTATACTGGGTATACTCATAAAAATACGAGTATATTTATATAGTAAATTATACTATATTATCTTATTTTAGAGCTTAATTAACTTATCTCTTAGTTGTCATTGCAATTTGAGCTTGATTTTAGAGGTTTCGAACATTTTAGCACTCTATTAAATAATCTTACTTTTAAGGACAAAATTGGGATTTTGGGTCATTATTTTCAAAATCTAACTTTATTGTATCATTTCATCTAACTTTTCTATCTTAGTCGTAAAGTTTGAGCTCAATTTGATAATTTTCTCTCAAAACCCTAAATTTAGGCTCGATTGTTCTAAACACAATTTTAGGAGCTTATAGAGTACAGCATGTAAACTACATTTAACGTTGCTAACCCGACACCTTATGTGTTAGACGACGACTAGGACCATGATTTGAGGGTAAATCTCTACTAACCTCGAAGAGCTGATAGGTTACCGACCACCAGCCTAATCACTCGAGCACGCCTCAAAGGCATTTAGTCTCTTACCCGACGGATTCTCTCTCGTCGACTTACTAATGACGAGAAACGGTATACCAAAGGAGGATGGCTAAACTCTCTAAGAGCTTTGGGTGGTTGTTTTATACTTTATTTGTTATCTTGTACCAATGTTAAGTATCCCCTAGTCGAAAGCTCTGTGCCAGTGATTGGACATTTACCTATCGAGAGTCAACTACTAAGTAAAGGGATCTACCTCCCTGGCTAAGTATTTCTCTCTCATCCTCCTACTAACTCTCACAGCATCTTGTTCATGTCTCGGCCTTTATCTCTATACGTCTTAACTCTTCTCGCCTTCCATACTTAAACAATTTGGCATTGAACTAATGTTACACTGTCACCTGTTCGTTTTATCTAACATTGTACTATTTTTCCTTTTTGTCTTTTGTTCCTTTTACCTTTTTTCGTATGTACTAAGAATCATCTTTTTGTATATGTCTTTTTGTAAGTTCTTTATTTGTATCATTATCCTAAGGACTTACCATAAATAGCACCTTCTCTTTAAATAGTCTCTTCTTTTTGTAAGCTGGAATCAACTTATTAGACAAATAGATATTGAATATTCTATTGTTGCGAGAAAATCTCTTTAAGTCCATTTTTATACACTTTTATCTAATCTTGCCAAGTAACTCAATATTAGTGGTGGGTAGACCTTGACATTAACTTATGCATCATATCAAGTGAAGTGTCAAATTGTGTTGTGCTTGTGGGTTTATCATATCCTCTGAGCAGCTTTACGTCAGCTACATTAGTTTGTCGTCAACCTACTTACTTACTCTTCTTTGATATTTCAAAGGACCCATTAATTTCTCACTTCCTACGGTAAGTCTTAGTGATAACTGAGCACTTAGGCATATCAGGATCGAAATCAGGGATGATCCTATTCTTTTTTCATTTTTCCTTTTTATACTTTATACAAATCTATTGCTATTAGTAATTTGTTTGTTAGATCTACTTAAATATGTTGTAAATCTATTAGATCTATTAAGATCTGTTACATGATTACATCTACTAACTAGTGATTATAATTGATGTTTATTACATTTACTATTCTTTTGTATACAATCTATTTTATTTATTATTCTAGTATAAAGTCTCTGAACTTGCTAAGCTTCTTAGACACTCTTCTTCCTTCAGTCATAACATTTTACTCAAAAAAGAGAAACAAGAACGAAAGAGAGGGATAAGATAGTAAACACAAGAGAGTATAGTTTTAGGGTTTTACTATAAGCTAAACTTTTGTTGTTATTTTATTTAAGGTTAAAAAATAATGGTATTAATTTTTTATTTATTAATATTATTCGATTATTATTATAAAATAGGTATAAGGTACCTTAAAATCAATATCTTGTATACTTTATGGTATAGGCATAAGATACTCTAACATCATATCCGTACTTGATCTTATAAGAGCAGATTTCAAAAAATTACTATCCAAAATTTATATTATGACCTTTTCTATCCACTTAGAACCTACTCAATAGAGCAGGGTTTGGCAGGTATCCTATATAATAAGGTTACTTGTTAATCCCTAATATTTATGTCTTTAACTTTTTTTTTGATATTATTCATATATATATATATATATATATATATATATATGTATGCATGTATGATCTTGAAAATTTCAAAAAATAATGTCAAATAAGTGTAATAGGTAATTCTTCATAAATTGTTAAAAAAAAAGTATTTCTTTTTAAAAGACTCAATTGCAATATTATAATATACATATTTAGATACTTAAATGAGCCTTACAACTATGTATGACTTAATTTAGAAAAACCAAGAAAGGATATTCAGCGAAAGAGTAAATAAGTAAATAAATAAATAAAAATATCAAGAAAGAGTTAAAATTCAGTTCAACCGATATTAATGGTGGTCTTTTTCCGTGGGCTTTCCACTGCTCCCAGTGGGCTTATGCTTCGAGGCCCATTGATGCAGCTCATTTTGGGCTATTGATGCACTTTTAGGCCAGCTTCTGATAATTATTATTATTTTTTTTTTTGCCATTAATTGGTAAAATTTTCTAGTTCTAACTTGTCATCTATTAATACTGCCTTATATCCGGGCCATTCGTATTTTTTTCTTGGAATTCTTATCACTTAGAATTCAACAGCCAAGCAAACAAATTGCATCTACCCAAAAAGTAAAAATAAATATGTTGGAAATAACTATGCTGTGGTATCATATTACAATGGTAATTAGGATCTAGCCAATATTGTAAACTGAAAGAAAATTTTCCCGAAACAAGCAAACACTAACACTAGCACTAAGTTTGGCAACCTTTTGGAGAATAATAGTTGGTACGAATGAGTAAAGGTAGAGAGAAGCAAGTGAAAATATAAAAAAGAAACATAATTTCCTCTTCTTCTTTTTTTGTGTGGGAATTTAATAAGCAGTAAATGGTTAGAAAGAACTATGCTTCATTATTTTAATTAGTGTTATTAAAAAAAAATAAATAAAAGGAGTGGATATTTAAGAAAATTATCTTTACCTTACTAATTTTTGCATGGGTCATTATTAAGGATGTTTTCATTAATTTTATCTCATATTTTGATGATTTTCACCCATCTTGAAGAGAAAGAAATAAGCTTTAAACTACAAGTATTTCTGCCCTTTTTTTTTTTTCATTTCTTTCTATGTACATCGATATTTCTAATTTCTTTTTGTTCGATTTTTTTCTGTTTCTTCCTTTTACTTCTTCTTATTTCTACATATCTAAACATTGCGTGCCCGCATGTCTAAATTTGCTTTAAATAATTTTAACTATCAATTAATTATATTAAAGGGATAACTTTAAAAAAATAAATTTTAAATGATCCAAATCCTATTTGCACAAAATATTGGATAGCAAGCTTGGTAAATAGGAGAATTATATTTTTGCCATAATTTTAATACTCCAACTGTATTTGTTTTTTTTTTTTTTGGGCCAATAGTATTTATTCCCACCACTCGGTTGTTTCGTCCTGTGATTAATTTGACTAGTGAAAGCCTTTATGGGTTCGATGTATATTCCCGTTGTCCCCAATTTTCTCAAACAAGTTATCATGTAGCTATCTTTTTCCAAGAATCAGCAAGATCTTGTTTTTGATCTCAGGGCAAGAAGAAGATTAGGTTAACGTGAAAGAGAAGTGAGTTTTGACTCGTCAAACTTACTTAGTCGATGCATTAAATAATATAATAGGACAATATTAGGTAGTTCAACTATAAGAATTATGACCACAACGACAAAATTCCCATAATACACACCCAACAAAAAACTTCAATTGAATGCTGCCACTTATTTTGGTAAGTTTTCATTATAATATTTGCAACTAGCGAATGAGAAGATATTTCTGGTGGTCTTAATATATAACTCATCGGGGTTATCACATGATGACATAGTGATAAGTATATTTGTCCACGAGTACGTACAAGTGATGCAGATCCAATATTTAAGGTGGTCTTAATATAAACAAGGTGTATAGGTTAAAAGTTGTTAGTAAATAAGAAAATAAATATTAATGAATTTATTTCAATTCTTTGATATTAAAAAAATTTAAATTAATGTTGATATGATATTTAGTATTTGATCACATATACAACTACTCAATATATTTCGCAATCTATAAACAAATTTATTTATATCCATTTACATGGAATATCACAAAGCTTAAATAGCCTATGAACATTACAATATGTGGTGTATAAAATTATACTTATTTAGCTACAAATATTAAAAGAGGATGTGCTTATAACAAAGCTAAGAAACTTATAAAAGGAAGTTAATAGCACATTTTGGCATGCACCATACATATATATATATATATGTATGCATGTATGTATAAAATAAGTAAATTTTATCCTCAATTGGATTGGTATAAAAATTTACATTCGCTATCCGAGCTTGACATTATAATGGAAAGTTAATAATATTTTTCCGCTTATGCTGTCTATTCATGTGAGTCCCTTTCAAACGTTTGAAAAATGAAAAAAGAAAACGAAATTGATTCACATGGTAAACAAATGGGTTTGAATTTCCTTTTTATTGCTGATGGTACATTTTGTGACTACGTGTATTGCTTTTGATCGATTAGGTGGAAATGCAAATTGCAATGCAATGACTTGCGACACTTACGACCTGATTAGATTAGCAGTCACTAATCACTGTCAATAACAATCTTTTTTTCAATGATTAAACAAAGATTATCAAAGATTGTCACACAGCCTTATAAAATTATTGCGCACTTTAAAAGATGACATGAATCTAGCCTCTTCTTTTAAAATATATGAACCGGTGGTTTTCCCTGTCCAGAGAGTTCGAAACACGTAAATTACTTTCAAAAACTGTAGTTTTTGTTTCAGGTCTTTCAGAAAACGGATGCGGCAGATTCCATCCCAACGTGTAAGACAATACATATAAAACTTTTTATGGGAAAAAATAATCATAATAAAATTGAGCTTCGTTTATGCAATTCTCTCTCTCTCTCTCTTTCTGTTATGTATCATCTTTTTCTGACAAATTGTCTTATTGTTAATTACATCCTTGTAAAATACACAGAAAATTACAAAAAATATTTTCTACATTTGTGTTTTAACACTTCTATAAAATCATAACTTATGTTTCTTTTTGGAAATTATATGACCTATATTTAATCACTTGATGTGAATGATAGTTAGAGGACTTGTGCTATTCTATAATTGGTTCATAATAATTAATTTTATTGAAATAATATTATTAAATTAAATAATGTAATAAAAATTATAAAAAATCTTGTATTTTTTTTGGCTTTTTACTTTTTGTAATTACTAAGTAGCTTTTATTATATTATTTGATTAAATTTATTTAGTAATATAACCTTATTAAAGTTAATAACCATGTACTATTCAAAAGCCAACTTATGTGCATTGATTATCATTAATAACATAATGTGATGAAATATTGTCAAAAGAGGTTAAAAAAAAAAAGAAAGAAAAGAAAAAACATCGGTCATGACTTTATAAAAGTATCAAAACACATGATATACTTTTATAATTTTCCTTTCTTTCCCAAGTTTCTAGATCGAATTTATGTACAAAAAAGTGTTAGGGGTGTACAAACAATGACACAACCAGTAGAATCACTCGACACAACCCTTCTCTCTCCCCATGATAACTTTCTCTCTCTCTCTCTCTCTCTCTCTCTCTCTCTACTCCAACCTGAGCCCCACCACCATGACTGTAACCTCTACTCCATCAACTCCCTGACCCGACCACTTTCGATCGCCGTCGTAGCCTGTAGCGTTGCCATTAACGCGTTACCAACCAAACCTTAACCATCGCCCCTCTCTCTCCTTGAACCACCACCCTTAGCTACCTCCGGCTTAAACTAACCCTACGATCGAACTTAGTACACTCCAAAACCCCTAGCCCAATTGGCCAACCACTCTTAGTAACTCCCTCTAACACCACCTAAGCTCCATTGCCAATTGCTACCTCTAACAATCCTCTAAACCACCTCCAAACTCCATGACACTTGGCCTATCCCCTTTAAGTCCAATCCTAAACTCACAAATCTGGCCTTACCCTCAAGAAAATCTATTCGAATTGCCTTGAACCACCCCTGGTTGCCAAACAATTCCGTAAATAATACCTGAACTATGGTCAAAAGTTTAACTTACTATCTAAACTTTCAATTTTTTAAATTTGGCATTTATTTAAAACTTTTTGTGTCACTATTACTACCTAATGCACATACATAAGACATGTGTTTTGTTTTGAATCATGACTAGACATAACGAGTAATTACGATGACATGAAAAATTTTAGTGAAGTATTAAATTTAAAAAATTGAAAGTTCATATAGTAAATTAAACTTTTTACAGAAATTTAAGTACTATTAACAATATTGTTCCAAAATATAATAGCTAAAATAAGAGTAATAGTTTTAAATGGTCTTTCTATCTTTTTTGCTTTTTATTGCTATCTTAGGTGACCTACCAAATGTAATAGAAAAGAAGGTTTTTCTTTTGGTACTCCTTACGCCATTTTACATAGTTTATTATGCTTCGTTAACTTTATGTGTATTCTTATGTTGTTTATATGTTATATTTTCATACTTAATACTCTTCAAAAGTCAAATAGCATAAATATCACAAAATCCTAACTTGTTACAAAATACTATGATGGAACCTAAGCCTCGTAAAGACTTCATTAACAAGGTTGCCAACAAATCATCACAGTCAACGAAATATATGATGATTCCATTAGACTGCATTTTATGTCCAATAAGTGAAACTGATCTCTATGTGTTTGTCCTTTCATGCATAATACCCTCATTGTCACAATAAACCCTCATTAGTTTCAAAAATGTTACAAGGATACCATGCTCCTAGTATCATGGCGACTGCATAATGAGGATTTGTTATTTTCACCCTAGCTGCAAATGTAGCGTCTACTTAAGTGTAAAACTAAAAATCTCACCTTCCTTTAACTCATTAATCTATTCAAATGGGTTATTAATCCATTAATAGCATTAATAACAAATAATCTAAATAACTTAGCAATACTATAGCATAAAGCACCAATTTGATCAAATACATTACAACTCCAAGTCTACAAATAAAATACTAGGGAAAAAAAGCAAAAGAAAAAAATAAAATCAAACAACAAGAAATCACACAACTAGATAAAATTCTTCTTTACACCCTAAAAACCTATAAAGATTCTAGTGACTAAGACTTGAAATCACTAAATTAACAGGTACAGACCACTTCAATAAAAAAACCTAAACCTAATTTTGAGCTACTTAAACCCTAGAGAGAGTTTAAGAGAACATATATTAGTTATACGATGAAAAATAATTCTTTTGAGTAAAGATAATGAATTAAGGAATGGAAATATCAGTTAGATGAAGTGCAAAGAATTTAAAAATATTTCTTTAACAGATTTCGTCTGACTTGATTATAGTAGAACTAGGCTCTTAGACTAGCCTTTACCTCTTCTAATCAAGTAGTAAAGCAAATAATAAATGGAACACTTTTTCAAAAAGGATGAAATTAGTAGAAGTACTCTAATTTTTATATATTTTTTATTTTAATACCTAAATTTTAAACTTATTCATTTAATATCTCAACTTTTTAAAAGGAATAAATTAGTATTTTTGTTATAGTGGTTGTTTCATAAAATGTTACGATAATAATATATCAACTTTAATTTTATTTTAGGAAGGTAATAAAGTTATGGATTGTCTTGCCAAACAAGGATTATCCAAGGTTGGAGATGTCTTTTTTGACGAAATTGTTCCTTGTTTTTTGATTGATGTTGTTCTTAAGGATTGTACAAGTTGGTTCGTTATGTTGATAGGTTGTGTTAAAAGTGCTAGACCTCTATTGATGTTTGGTGGATGAGGTTTTGTGTTTTTTAGACAAATTTAGTTTAATGAATTTGGTTTATTGAAAAAAAAAACTATCACAAATATTACCTAATCTTCCCAAAAAATGTGTAATTTACTACTTGTATATTAAAAACATTAATTTGGTACCTAATTAAGTTTCATTGTTATTTTTACTACCTAAATTAACTCTATTTTGTTCATTTACTAATGTGGACCTAAGGATGAAACTGGAATTGACTTATGGCCGCTTATGGATCATGACCCACTTCGCTTCAAGTAGCTATTTCATCCACCTAGCCATCCTAGGGCTGGGGGATAGCTGGCGGTCATTAGGGGATGGGTATTGCGTAACTCCCTATAGGTGGCCACCAACTACCTTTAGCCTTATAATAGATAGAATATTTAATTCCTAGTTCATCCTTATATCCACGTTAACAAATAAACTTAATAGAGTTAATTTAGGTTGAAAAAATAATTATGAAAATTTCAATTAGATGGTAAATTAATATTTTTGAAATACAAATAGTAAATTACAGACTATAGTAAAGTTTGAGTACCATTTATGACATTAATCATTTTATTTCCATTTCAATGATCAACCATCAATATATATATATATTGGTACTTCAAATTTTTAAAATGAGAATGAAAAATAATTTCTTCATAATAACTCTTCTAAAAAATAAAAAATAATAATAAACAATAATATATTGAAAAAAAAAACTAAATAACAAAAGAATAAGCCCAGTTCTTGAAATTCTATTTATACATACCAACTTTTTCAAATTTTTATATTTAAATAAATTATGTCATTTATTATTATTATTATCATCATCATCATCATCATCATTCTTTATTGATTAAAATATTGAAAATGATGACAACAACAACAATAACCATGATAATAATAATGATAAATAGAAAAAAAATGAAAATAGATTAAAAACGAGTCCATGACAACGAATCGATCTCGTGTTAATCCCTTGTAGGTTTAAGCTGATTGGTCTAACTCCCCATCTTAATATTTACTCAGCCTACACAACTAAAGCAATCCCGTATTAGTCTTTTTTCAACTTTAAGGTGACTAAATTAATTTTATATTAACTAATAGTTTGCTCTGTACCAACAAGTTTAAATCAAGATTATGCATCCCTTCTATTAGAATGGAGATAAAAAATGATTGATATGGGAATGTTTCAATTTCTATAAAGTCATATAAGAGTTAAGATAGAAATAAACTTATTGGCATGAAATTAAAAAGGACTACCAAGAAATTGATTTTGATTAGCTTTGTTCACTTTTTTATCAATTTTCAATTTTTTTTTTGTTTATTGCTACTGTTGTTGTTGTTATTATCTTTTTCTTTTCCATAGTAGATGTCATATTTTATTTGGCGATATAAAAACTCGCTAAATCGATATTGTTTACAAAAGCCACATTAAAGAAAATTATGATCCTTAGGTCTATTATTTGTTTTTTTTTTTAATTTATTGTAATTATTCATTGTAATTTTTTATTTATTTATAATTGTTTTGGCAAAGCTTATTTATTTGTTCATTTTAAAACTTGAAGTTGAAGTATAAAAATAGAAAAAGTATTAAGATTTTAGCATTAAAATAGAAATAAAATTAAGTTTGATGTACTTGTACTAATAATAATTATTATAATAAAGATGCTAATTTATCTAATTTAATAGAAATCTAAAGCCTCTTTATTATGGTCTCTTCTTAGTTCCTCTAACATATTCTTTGGAAGAGACATTATGTGGTTAGGTCATGGTATTTTTTTCAATATATGAGTTTTTCCACTTTTATCTTGATTTCTTTTTTAATTATGTTTGCCTTCTTTCACTAATAAAGAGATCAAAATTGGCTTTATGATTTAAAGCATACAAAAAAAAAAGTATCTAAACACCTATCATTTCTCCTTTAATATAATACAATAATTTATAACATATCTATAAGTTTAAGCTTTTTTAAAAAATAATTGTTGATACTTTTGATAACATGGTATCATAGCAGGTGATCATAAGTTTAAGCTCATCAATTAATCTACCTTATCTAATGAAGATATGCATTTGTTGAACCTCAGTTAATGTTCGGCCAATAAGTAAAGAAGAGTGTCATATAATAAATACGATAGTTTACTCTATATTTATATGTTTAAACTTTTGAACAAAACAACTATGATACTACTCACCACATCATCTAATCAACATTGGTGTAACTTGTCCACTAAAGATGACTTAAATCATAATATATAAGTCCCTTACATAAGATAACATAATCATTAATGTTGCATTATAGTAACTTCCATATGGATATGTAAAATAAGGTTCAGTCGTACTCATAAGAAATGGTGTCATTGTAATGCAATTTAGTTTCTGAGAAGCCTTTAGTACATTCTTAAACCCTTACCATAAACTAGTTATAACTATTTCTTGAGATCTCATTATTTTTTGAACATCTATTCCAATCTCAAAATTGACTTCAGATGTACATTGTCTTATTGCCTTAGTTTAAAAAGTTAAACTTATATTTGCCCATACACCTTGTCCCATCTCATTCAAAGCCTATTATGCTTCTTTCTCTCCTACCTACTTCCACATCCTCCCCTCCCATTCTTAGTTTCTCTTCCTTTAACTCTTTTAGGTCATTATCCCATTCAATATGGGGCATAAGCTATGATGGAGGAAATGCCAGTATTATAATTTAATGCTACTTAGCATTTACTCCCTCTCTTTTAAGGAGAGCCACTAATGGCTTGTAAATAGGTTTATGCTATAAGGACTTTGCTTAATGGTTTAGTTAATTGTCTTAAGGTTAGATTTTCAAGATTATATAGAAATATATGGTATTGGCTTATTAGGAAGCTAAAAACTAGGTGCCCAAGCAATGTGTACATCTATAAATCATAAGGGGAATTTAATTCCCAAGTAAGAGATGTCATGCCCTAAAAAGATAAAGTCATAACAGTCCCACCATGTGAGTCATTCTAAGATAAAAACTGTCTTTACAATTGCTATTCTGGACCTAGTTCATACTAAGCGTACTCGACTCTATCTCTTTAAAGTGTCCAATTCGATACTTGTTTGATACAAACTAACGGATTAATCCTTTAAAATAATTTGTTAAAAATAAACTTGTAATTTAACCTTATAAAGGAGTGATAGTAAATCCCATAGGTTTTTATCATTCATATACAAATCGAAATATTGAAAACTATTAAGCCCTCTGAGGAGTCTTGTATAGTTTTCCTTAAAAAATAAAAAGTTAATAGTAAGGACAATAACTAATCATTTCTTGTTGTATCTCACTCCTTATCCCTATTTACTAATATTCTAGTGTTATGTAAGCACCTGTAATCCATTTGAGACTTGTAAACTAAACTATAAGGGAATGAGCGATAACTTGCTTAGTAAGTAGGTGGAGATAGAAGTATACACTCAGAAAATCACAAACAAGATTTTCAACCAAGTTAGTTAGATATAATGTGTATACAAGTAAATGCCATCGTACGATATTATCTGGTCTATCGTGAGAGTAGAGAAATTGTGCTCACTCTAATTCAAATTGTGCTCACTCTAATTCAAATTGAGGAGATTAATGTCACATACTTATGAATCGAAACCAAATCGAAGATTGTGCAATGGAGAACACCCTCCTCCTGTGACCACCTTTGAACCACGGCCTCCAACCTTACTATGACCTCCTCTTATGTCACTTAGTTCAGTTAAGGGTAGGGAAAGAACCATTTTAGCTATCCTCATTGAAGGGAGTTCGTGTTTAGCCTAAGAATCCTAGTCGTTATCCTTATTGAGATGCGATGCAAATCAAGTTAGATGTTAAGCCCATTTTAATTTAGTTTACTGTTAAGGTGATCAATTAAGCTCAAACAATTCAAACATAATATTCATAGAATAACCATAATATAGAGTTCAACTCCCATCATAGCAAATTGAAACCGAACCACAAACGTTACATATGCATAAATAGCTAACTATAATTACAAACCAATACATACTAAAGTCTCTAAATATTTTGAAATAATATCCCAAAATGCATATTCATAGAACAACCATAATATAGAGTTCAACTCCCATCATAGCAAATTGAAACCAAACCACAAATGTTACATACGCATAAATAGCTAAATACAATTACAAGCCAATACATACTAAAGTCTCTAAATATTCCAAAATAATATCCCAAAATGCTATAAAGTGTTAATCTTACCTACCTGTTTAAATGCTCACTATGGAAGACTCGGGTTGTCGATGATCTGATTACGGGGAAATCCTATATACATAAAATCTAAATTTAGTTTTCATAATAGTTACGAAAACATTAAGGTTTGATCTAAAACGGTTATATATATATATATATATTGAGTTAAGTTATTAATTATTGATAATATATGTAATTTATGTTATTACATATTCTATATCGTTTCGATCGCAATTAGTTAACTTACATTTCGATTACAGTAGAGTTATAGTAGTACATAAACTAGTAATATTGTAGAGATGTAGGTTATATTACTTAGGTTTATCCGATTTTTGTAAAAATCATGTCGTTGGGCTCGTCTAGACCTTACGATACGTATTACGAATCCTATTTTTAGAGATGATTTTTAACGGATAGTTTGAGTTTTTAATATAGTTATACGTATCTACATAAATATTATCGTATTATACATATTTTATATTATTAAATTGAATCTTACCTAATTTATCAATATAACTTGTAATATAGGTATTATCTAACCTTAATACTCTTATAACGAATCCCAGTAGTAAAATATCATTAATTAAATTAAAAATACACTTTTTATCTAATCCAATCAGTATACCTGTACATAGTTTTTATTCAATATTTATTACGTTTGAACCTATTATTATTAAAAATACGTCCCAATTTATAATTTAAGTTATTTTACTTCGTAAATTCGTAATAAATAGTTCGGGTAAGCAAATATTTCCCCCGAAAATTTCAATAGACTCCTAAAAATATGGGAAACTCAGCTAGTACTTAGTTTCAAAATTTTAATCTATTGCCTATATATTCGTATTTACGATTTTACTCCTAAATTATCATAAATTACCCAATTATAATCTTTTTTGCACCAAATTGATTTCAACCTATCCCAACATTATTTTTATTCACTAGAAATCAATACATGTCCATTTCATCATTTAATTTCATAATTTCCTATTTATTTCACAATTTCAACCTATTTTAGAGTTATTTTTAAGCCGAAAAAAATAAATATTAAAAATATTCAAATAAAAAAATCAGGCTACATAGCAATTACATATATATCATAAAAATGTTACACAAAAATTTTGAGCTAGAAATTATATCATTTAGTGTATTTATTTTGAATTTCAAATTTCAGGTGAACAGTATATTTGTTAAGTAAGTACATTAAATATTTATAATTTTGTTAAAATAAATTTACAAAATGAAAGTACATCCAAAATAACCTAGAAATTAATTTTTTTAATATTTTTCCTAATTAATTTAATAATTTTTCAAAAATAAAGAAAAACAGGGCAAAAACTTGAAACTTAAGTTTATCGGAGCTGCGGCCACCATTGGCTGGATAGGGGTTATCAGGTTGACTGGGAGTTGGTTGCCCTGTTAAGTGATGGCAGGGCTCCATGTTAAGTCATTGAATGGTTTGGGAATTGTCCTAGCTCGGTCCTTGCTCTGTTTTTGTTCTATTTTTTTCTATTTTCTATTTATTTTTTTCTTATTTTTCCTTTCAATAATTTGGGTTCCTAAACTTGTATTTGTTGTAGGAGAGTCTTATTTATAGTAGTTAGGATTGGTTGGATTTTTTTCTTAATTATTAAGTAATTTATTTTAATATTTTTCTTGAAAAACAAAAAGTATGAGGTAGCAAATTGTTTGATTCACTTTTGAGTCATCATTTCTAGCTGTTGTTGAAGTGCTACATGGATTCCAACTGTTCCCACATCATTTGGATAAGTTTTGGTTAAATTTTAGTAAAATTTGAATAATTTAAGTATATTTAATTATTATATTAATATATGTGCATATATACACTATATATGTAACATACGTAATAAGTAATTATATGCATATAACCATGTTTCTAACATATCTTTTATTTTTAAGATATTTTTCCTATTTAATTTTTTCAAATTTAATGCTTATTATACATAATTATATAGTTTTAGGTTAATTTACAAGTATATTTTTATATATATTGGGTATACTAAAAAAATACGAGTATACTCATATAGTATATTACACTATATTATTTTCTTTTATTGCTTAATTAACTTATCTCTAAGTCTCCATCGCATTCCGAGCTCGGTTTTAAGGGTTTCGATTATTTTTACACTATCTTAAGTAATCATACTTTTAGGGGTAAAATAAGGATTTTGGGTAATTATTTTCAAAATCCAACTTCATCAAATTACTTTAACTAACTTTTCTATCTTAGTCGTAAAGTTTAGGTTTAATCGGATAACTTTTCCCTAAAGCCTTAAATTTAGGTATGATTGCCTTAAATTCGATTTTAAGATCTCATATACTCATATAGATTTTCACTATTTTGATTATATTCTTGATATTCTTATTGTATTAAGGATTTTCAAACCTATAAGAATTTCTCGATTAGGGTTATTATATTTCTCGTAAGTTTCTAACCTAATTGATTTACTTTCCCGGATGTCCTAAATCAATCATTGATTCTAATTGTATAAGGATAAGGCTTTGTTCTAATACTTAGATATTCATATTTTGATTGATGATTTATGAGATATCACAAGAGATACCAAAATTTAAACCAACCTATGCACATTATGAGGTGACATAGTCATAGGATTCATGAGTTATGCATGAGATAGTGAAGAGATAAAATCTTTGGAGGTAATGAAGAGATAGATGAAGCCATAACACGGGGAGGCACTTTGGAGCAAACTCAAATATTGTAGATAGATTAATGAAGAAAAGATAATCTTGAAGAAGGTGATTTCTTGTGGTACAAATGCATATCGTAACTCAAAAGAATAACAATGACACATTTTTCGAAATTGTGAACATCTTTAAATGATATACATAATAGAATGAAGTGACAACTCTTCTTTACCAAAGGAAATGAATCAAGCAAGTAAAATATGGGGTAGAATGCCATGTTAAGAATCAGGAGAAAGGAGAATTAAAAATGGAATATGATATTCTAGGATAAAGATATCACCTGGTTGACTAGATACTAAAAAGTACATAGGCAATAATTCAAAGTTAGAGTGAAACTCATATAAAGTAGTAAGGGATAAATGTAGTCTCAAGTAAATGCCTACTATTTCATTCAGCAATAAAAATGTGTTAAAGTATATGTGAACAAGAAAATTGCAATAGAATTCCATAAAAGATATGTAGGAAAAAATGACACATAAAAGTATTCCTTGGCAGTATTACTTCTCAATACTCGAATAGTAACATCAAACCACGTTTTAATCTCCACATAGAAAAAAGAAAGCAACATTCAAAATAATAAAATCTACCTTTCAATAACAACCTTGTTATTTTGGAGTATGCCATCAAGAGACATGGAAAAATATATAAAACCTTATTTGGAGCTAACACAACTAGAACACCAACTATTAGAGTTAACCAAAGAAAAAGGCCTAAATATTTGCTTGTTGACTTAACTTAAGAAAGAAGTTCTCATATATTTTATTAATTGACATGATTTACTCTCTAAATTTATACAATAAAAAAATACCATTTAAAATATTCTTAAAGAATTTACAAACTCAAATGTCCTAGATGGTTGTAGATATATGAGATAAAGATTGAGCAATAGTTGATAAACATAACTCATGATACCTATTTCATGTACCAATCACACTTCTAATATGTAAATTCTTAATATAAACAAAATCATGAGCAAAGGTAAACTTGTTCAAGTTTTCCATATCTAACAAATAACATGCTCTAGAAAAATTTAGTATTGGCTAGTCCCAATAAAATAATTATGAAATAGGTTGAATTGATGGTTATTAAAAATGGAAACTTTTTCTTCAAACACTTTCTACATAGAGAACATTTCGTAACAATATGTTCAAACATGTACAAATAATTAAAAAAATTAATAAATTATTAGAAATAAAAATATAGGGATAATAAAATCAAATGCAAAATTTATTATTGTTCCTCCTTACAAATGTCACTCTCTTGTACTAGGATCTAGTTATTCACACTTATCGTTCTACTATTCGAGAGAAAAACAATACAAGCTTTAAGTTTAGAAATTATAGTACTACTTTATCTCATGCTCTCACCTTAAATAAGAACTACATGGATCTATAGATATTCAAAGCTTCTCTCAACTAATAATCTGATAGAATATCAAATTAAAAGAGAAAAAACACTTAAAGATTAGACTTTGATAGCTTCATATAGGTAAAAGTAAATTCTAATTTTAAAACTCATACTTTTAAATCTTATAGTATTTTACTTGATTTAATTTGAAAGTATTCATTTCATTATCCTTTGATGTTATTGAACTACTTGTATATAAACTTCTTCAACATAATTTCAAATTAAGCTAGTCTTCAAAAAATCTAAGTGGTCATAATTAAGAACAATCTTCTTGATCTCATCTAATATTGTTAAAATATTATTGAATAGATGAATTGAAGTAGTCTTATTGATCTTGAAGTTTGAATTGAGATCCACCAATCTCAAAACTAGAGTTGTAATACTCACTCAAAATTTGGTTGAATTTTATCTATCTTTTCAAAAGAGATTGAGATATCTATGAGTTTTCAACTTACTCTTAATAATATAAATATGAATTCCTAGCTTATTCGTTATAATATAAAGTACTCTTTTTTAGATGTAACTAATTCTCTTAAAATCTTTGTTGAAATTTGAATTTGAAATCTTGAACTCCTATTGTCATTGAGCTTCATCCTTATCATCTAGATTTAGTTAGAACTGATGAAGGTCGTGACTTCATGAAATCTTCTATGGTCATCTAGACATTCTCCAGTATATTCTCTCAAATAATCCTTCTAGTAATATAACTGGATATATATAGCTCATGGAGTTAGGTTTTGAACATGAAAATCATAACTCAAGCTAAACTTCAAACTTCTGAACATATTCTCTCATCTTGTGCAAAACATTCTACTTTATTTATAAAAACTTTTATCTTATCTAAACAATTATCTTTTTTGTGCTATAAAACTTCCTTCTTCTTATATAGAATATTTTGCTATGACTATTCTATCTTTTATCTAGTAGTTTATTTCCAACATCTTTTATTCATTTTTTAAATCTTCTATATAGGTTCTAATATCCTCTAGATTGTGTTTTCTTAAATTTTTAGAATAAGTGGTACTTTATAACTACACACTCAATAGATGGATTAGCAAAATAATAACACTGCAATTTCTTTTATCCAATGTAATCTCGTAGTTTGTTAATTAAAATTACTTAAGGTATTTAAAAATTAGCTATATAAAAGATAAAAGATAAAAGATAATGGTAATAAGAGTAGGTGAAACAATACTATTACCCTTTCTTGTTAATAGAAGTTAATGAAATTGGATGGTTTAATAAATAAAAGGGAAGAAGTGTTACTTGCCATATGTTAGAGGCACTTGAGTCTAAAATAAGAGGTTTATAAGAACTATATGTTAGGCAAGTACTAGGAATGTAAATAAGGTGACCTTGTAAGTTATTCTTGCTCAGATCAATATTTACTTCAAGTTTAATTGACAACAATCAAGGTAAGGTTGAGTTCAAGTTACTCGAGTAGTTTATTAAATTGGGTTTAAGCTTAAGCTTTACAATATTTAGCTCAACTAGCTCGTAATGTTAATCAAACTCGAAACGAGTTTAACTATTAGTCAAGTTTAAGTTAAGAAATTAATATTATTTTAATTTAGAGTAATAGTAATATTTTTATAGATAATCTAACATTAATGAGCTTACCTAATTTAAGCTTAAATTCATTGAATACCTCTTTGAAATGAGCTCAAACTTAGAATTATCAATTTGAGCTTTAAAATTTTACTCTAGCTTGATGTAGATGTAATGATGTAATATTTCCTTGACTTAACTTGTTTGTATTTTGAGTAAGCATAATAAGATCCATTATACACTAATGAAGCCAATTGTAAGGGAGTAACATAGTAAGAAGCTTATAGCAAAAGAGGTCGTAATTAATCTTTAGTAAGGTTGATTGTTAATGAATTGATGATAAAACGACCTAGAGAATGCACCTTATCAAAAGAAAAGTTGCATGAAAAAAATTTCTTTTGAACTTAGATGAAAAACAAATGTAAACATTAACAAATTTCAAGGGTTTAGTACTATGTCTATTAATGTAGTATCAGTACTTTTCTATAGTATATGGATTAAATGGACTTTTAATCTCTATTAAGGTTTCACTTTAATCTACTGTATATATACTCTATCATATACTGTATTGTGTTAAGAATGTACTTCATCAATAATGAAACATTGTACATGGTTGGGGAAAAAAGACATTATATATGGTATTAGGACAAAACCCTAATGATTAATCTAATTTAATCAAAACTCTCATGGATAGTTCAACAATCACCTTTGTTACGACTCTAGCAACTACCTACATTGTAGAGATACTCAAAGCACCACCATTAGTGGCAACACAAGTAAAACCTACTATCATCAACCTTACCCAAACCTTATGTATTGATTAAGACCTCATTTGTTATGCAAACATTCTATCAAGAATTTATATATGGAAAAGTTCTTTGACCATTACTCCAATCCCATTTCATCCCTTGCATTACAAGATTTAAAGGGGTATATTAGTTAGTATTTTTGTATGGTATATGGACAGTAGACTTTTTGCCTCTAATAGTGTTAACATTTTTAATCTTCTTTGTTAATACATTATCAAATAATACATTATCAAATATTGCATTGTATGAAGATCATGTTTTATCAATAATTAAAAATGGATTTAGATCATTTAAAGTTTTTTTTTTTTCTTCATAAAGTTACAAATCAATAGTTGTTGTTATATAATTTAACTTTAGGGGAAAAAAATAATTGATTTATTTCCATTAAAATTGCATAATGTCAAATGTGAGGGAAAATAGAAAATTTCTTTTTGTTAGCCATTGTAGATTTAGATCTTTTAAAGTTCCTTTTTTCTTAAAGTTACAAATCAATAGTTATTATTATATAATGTATTTTTCAGGGAAAATAAATAATTTTATAGGATTTATTTCCATTACAAAATTGCATAATGTCAAATGTGAGGGAAAATAGAAAATTAGATTGTATGAAGATCGAGTTTTATCAATAATTAAAAATGAATTTGGATCCTTTAAAGTTCCTTTTTTTCCTAAAGTTACAAATCAATAATTATTATTATATAATGTAACTTTAGGGGAAAAAAATTAATTTTATAGGTTTTTTTTCCATTAAAAATTGCATAATGTCAAATGTGAGGGAAAATAGAAAATTTCTTTTTGTTAGCCATTGTTACCATTATGTCTTATCTCTTTGATTTTGTCAATTATACATTTATCCCTATACCGTTTGCTTCTTGCATTTTTATCCTTAACACCACTAAAAAATTGAAATAGTTAAAGATGTAACAATAAAAGGGGAGGGGGGTGGGAGAAGAGGAAGGGTCAATGTCACAATTTATACTTTAATTTTATTACTTTTTATAATTATATACTTAAAATTTTAATTTATCTAATTATATATTAAATTAAAGATTTAATTATTATTGTTTACACCTCAATTAACTCTAATTCATATCGTGAGTTTATTTGGTATTATTAGCCAGCAGAATGGCTACTCACAGTCTTATGAGGCTTACCCAACCTCCCACAGGTTACCATCAATCATACCTTATGAAACTGTGAGTTATAACCCACTTTAAAAATATAGATTGTGCAACTTACTAGCAGTCATTTGTACTTATTTATAACCCTACAGGGGTTGCATGAACCTTTTAAGGCTATAGGCGGCCATTCTTTTAACAAATTGTATTGATTGGACTAATGGTATAAATTAGAGTTAATTGAGGTGTAATCTATGATAATTAAATTTTTAATTGAACATATAATTAAATAAGTTGAATTTTTAGATATATAATTGTTAAAAATGATAAAATTAAGATGTAAATCGTAACATTGTTCCAAAAAAGGAAAGTGACATTTCTTTAAGCTATATATATAAATTCATAGACACTAATTTTTTTTTCATTTTTTTTCCCAGCTTTTGTACACCATGCAACATTGAGTGAGGAAAGAATTGAGCTCTGACTTATTTTATTAAAAGACTAATATTTACGGCATAATGACTAATATTTATGGCATAAGATTATGGTGGCCTTAATACATGTACTAGTTCAAATGCACAATTAAAATGAGAAGTCATTTGACTCTTCCTTGTAAAAGACAAGGTTTGAGTTGGCATTTGCCCTTTGTTAAAGCTAGCACAATGGGGGACGTTGTTATGTTCTCTAAGGATGGTAGGAATTGGTCACCGTGCCTTCTCCATCGGAGAAAGTTGTTTTTCCTACGAACGTTCCTCTACGGAGGAACATTAAAAATTGGTTTTCTTTTTGTTTTCTCCTTTTTTTTTTTTTTTTTTTTTCTGTTTTGATTAGTTGAATAACTTTTTTAGGATCTATAAAAACATCTAGAAAATATTAAGGAACTTTTGTGAAAGTTCTCATGAATATAATGATGAATTTCTTGTAAAGAGAACTTAATATATTAACGTGGTACCTAATAATAAGAAATGGGTTCCTTAGAAATTTACATGGTCTTAATAAATTTGTTTCAAATATGTCTCCTTAATATATTGTCTATTGCTCCAAGACCCGTGAGTTCTAAAGCTAAAGTTGAAAGAACTCCAATCTACCTCTCCAAAGAACTCCCTTAATTCCACTAGTGACGAGCCTTCATGTACTAACAAGTTTAGCAGTAGAGAAGGTAATGTCAAAAGTCAATAGGACCTAGAGTATATTTATAATGGGTATTTCGTACAAATTCTTATCGCAAGCACTCCTCATATTCTTATGAAGGGGAGTGTTTAAAGATAACTAGATACCTAATTTGGTACCGTTACCCATGCTAATATCTTTTTTATTTTATTTTCCTTTTTTATTTTTTAAATAAAATTAAATAAAAATATTATAATTATTGTAATAATAAAATAATAATTTTTTAGACTGATTTGAAAAATAATGATATTAGAACCCATAAAAGATTTAAAATATTGATAAATAATCATAACAAAATACTCTTTTCTAAATTGAAGAGTTGTTTAGAAAGAGGATTTGTTTAAAATGTTAATGTGTGACTGCAAGTAATTCCTTAAATACTCAACTAATAAACACACACCTAGAGCACATTCATGCCTTATATAGCAATCTCCAATGCCATAAGGAACCAAGAGGCATTTCTTCATCGTTGTGGCTCGTTCCTCGACAAGAACATGTTATTTATTTATTTATTTATTTTTTCTTTTATTTCCTGATTGTTTACAAATTATATAAATGGGACCCATAAAATGCTAAGAAAATATTAAAACGATTTTTTAAAGAAACTTAGAAATAAAGTAAATGAATTTTTTTAAGAAGAGATTTTCTAAAATATTGATATAGAAACAAGAAGTTTCCTGAGGATGTATATAGTCCAATATATTCATTTCAAATATCTTAAACCCATGATTGCTGCATGATCTCATCAATCAACTAATGAATACTAGAAAACTTTCCTTATTTCCAAACCGTACAATGTTCTTAACAAACAATGCTTTTACATAAAGAGATTTTTTTCAGTCTCGTCATTTTCTTTTATAGAGATAGTACTGCCTTCCATTTCACTTTAATTTAATTAGTTTTAAATCTAAACCTGTGAATTCAATGTTTTAAATTTAAAAATGGAAATCAATGATCAATCCCCTCAAAATAAAAAGACATAACTGTAGAGAGTTTGATACTCTCTATTAGAAGAATGATCCTGGAAAGTTCTGCAGTAGTTAAGATTTGAAATGTTCTTATCATCTGCATAAATCTACAACATGTTGACGTTGATGCTGATGCGGATCTCAAAATATCGAAAACTCGCCTTGCAGTTATCTGGAACGAAAGGAAGCATTATGGTCTCCAAACAACCCTCTGTAGTTCTTCCTTGATTGCAGGGGCGGACGAGATTGTCAATCCCCTGAACTGCAGAAATCAGTTATTGGTTAATCTTAAAGAAAAGTTCATTGTTTAAATTCAAGGACAAATCTTTAATGCAAGCTTACACACCTTCGATTTGATTTTCAAAGAAACAATTCCATTAGAAGTGGATGACTGAACCGAGTAAGAATCTAGATGGAGATTACTCAATGCATTGATGATCTCAAGCAAAATCCCATCCCTCCAAGCGCACTTCATCTTGACAAGAACATTATTCTCGTCCATGGTGACAGTTAAATTTTCAGTCGAGCCATTCCTTTGTGCTACAACGTGATCGAGCCCATCTTCTGCACTGTCGATGTCACAAGCCTTCCTCTTGTTCGTTGGCCTTTTACCAGAAGCCGTTCTACCGTCATTATAGTTGTCGGATGTCCTCTCAATAGCATCTTGACATTTTCTTTTGGATTTCGCATCTTCTTGTGGTGATTCCCGATGCAATTCCAGCTCTGCAACCCTCCTTTCGAGTCCTCTCAGGTACTCAATCGCTTCGTCTAAAATTGACACCTTGTCAACCTGAATTGTACAAAGCCAGGACTCAATCTTACAAACTATTTACCTCTATAATAATTCAGCTAATGTGATTACTTACCTTGTTTATGCAGGGAATAATTGACTTGAGCAGAGAAAACCGCTCGTTTATTTTTTCCCTCCTCCTCCTTTCTAATAACACATGGTTCATGCCAATGTCATCAGCCTCTGGCTTCCAAACTTCATCTTTCTTGCTGTTGTCCACTGGAGACGTGAAGCCGCCTTCATGCAATCGAGGAACATCAAACAAGATCCTCTTCAGCAGCTTCTGATGGGTTCCGCTTGGTGGCATCTGACAACTTGTGAAACCTCCCTTCTTCCAAGTGACAAAACTAGACTCCTGCTTGCCTCTCTGAAAATGCGGCCCTAAAACAAACGGGTGTGAAGATTTTAAGAGAAACGAAAGAACATTGTGATAATGCAGATCTTCGCTTCCATTTTCCATCAGTTTTGCTTGATCACACTCTTGAAAGCTTTGCTGATGACAGACATTATTAACCTTCTCTTTTTCACTGCCAACAAATTTTCCTGGTTCAACAAAGGTTTGAGATATACAATCGCTTGAATTCACAGAGTGATGGACACAATTGCTGAATTCCTCATCCATGAACTGCCAACTTTGTACCTGGGAAGCCATCCCATTCATTCCTCCAGCCATAAATGAATCCTCTGGCAGTTGATTAGGCTTGAAATCATTGGAACTGGTATCTGGAGAAGTCATCTCTCGTTCTCCTACAAGACTAATCATTTTAATCTCATTTATCTCATTATCAAGTGCATTACAAGCTAGATCTTCATCACTTGCTCTTTCCCTCAAAGCAGCATTGCATTTCCCTGAAGCTTTGGGATATGGCACCTCCAAGAAAGATGTCCTAACATGTCGAATGAGACTAGGATCTTCCTTAATCTTCACAGAGGATTAAAAAAACATAAGAGCTTTTATTCAATTCCATCCACAGAACTAAAAAGCAGGTACATTTAATGTAGGAGGAGTCTGGCATCATACCATCTCAGTCACACCAAGCTCGATTACACCACCCCAAAATGGAAAGCAAACCACAGTCTGAATAACATCAAAGTACTTGAAATAAGTAACCATACATATAAAACATATCTAGTCTAAGGAATGCAGCTATCTTTTAGTTGGGCAGATTAAAAAAGACAAACCATTGTATGGCAAAGCAGTTGCTAAACGGTACACTGCCTCAATGATCCTTGTGATCTTTTCTAGGGGAAGTGCTGGGTATTTCTCTTATTTATACTTTAATTTGACTGAAAATCCATGAATCCTTCCAAATTTTATTTACTGAATCTTTGATAATTACATAGTTCTTGAGTCTGACAGAAGCACCAAGGTTTTGTCATATATTGAATTAGGAAGTATGCAGAACGCAAACTTAATTCTTCAGAAATTGAAAGAAAATTTAATTTCAGAATTCTGAGTCCAAATAGGTAAGATCTGTCATTTCCATAATATGTACAAGGCATGACAGTTAACTATACCATCATGCAGCAGACAGTTTGAGATCTATAATATAATCAGCACGTCTTCCAGAAGTTAGAATCTACATTATTTGTATAATGTGAATTATTGATGAATATGTATACCTGAATAGAAGCACTCTGGTATGGATGATCATTGTGTAGGTCCAATGAACAAACGAAAAACAAAACAGAGAAAGAATAAATAAGCTTTCTTAATCTTTCTGAGAATACAGGAAAATGAAGTAGTGATTAAATTTCTGAGGAACATTACACCAACCTTTGCCAACAAAGAGCGGCTAAACACTTTGCTGTCTGCATAATGAGCATTACAAAGCCATATCGGTTGACCAGTTGCTAAAGTTCTTCCTGGCAACCTGTACACAAGTCAGATAATACATTCAACCATCAAAACTGGCAGGCAAAACTAGATTCCATGTATACGTTTGACTCTATTGATACAGTGAAGAGTAATAGGACATCAGTTGAAGCAACTTAAATAGTTGATAAAAGAGAAAATAGAGAGGAATTACCCTTGGCCAATGTCAAATATGAAGGACATGCAAACCAAGTAGTACCACTCCGAATCCGTGAGATCTTCAGGCGATAATGAAGCAGACGGCCTCCTAATCTGTGGGCTGGATTCCCCAGCTGAAAGAGACTCATAAAGTTCTCTTAGTTGCTCACTTCGCTGCAATCCCATCTGGTCTGCATTGAGTTCAACAGATTGAATTGTTTTCCGGGTTTTAATATCGCCGTTGTAGTACCCCTCACCCCATTCCAAGACCCTACAGCAACACCAGATTATCCACCGAGCACAGCATATGCAGTTACAAAGAAACACACAAGAGGCCACACTCAACGTGAGGTATATCAAATTTGCTCTATCAAATGCTTCTTGTTACATATAAATACTAATTAATAGTGGTTGATGGAATTTGAACACGATAATAGATACAAAAGACTAAAAAACAATAATTTTTTTTCTTTTTTCAATTGGAAATTGTGAGGAAAAAAAAAAAAAACAAGGTTCTCACTTGCTTTCTTATCCAATGTCATAAAGAGACGCAATAAGAAACTAATTACAATAATTGCTTTAGAGTACTAATAATTCTACACTACCAAACAAAAATATCTGGAAAAATTGTTTGCCTTAATTATAGCCAAAAAAAGAAATATATAAGAAGATTAATTTAACTTGCTGCGTCAGCCAAAAACATGTGCAAATCCAAATCAAACAAGACTCATATACATGCATTATCCTTTTCAAATAGTAGAAACAATAATGATAGTAATAATAATATAATAAATTAAAGCAGACAATAAAAATAAGAACAAAATATGGAGGTGTTAGTACCCTGGTTGTGAAGCTGAAATAGACCAGAAAATCCCATAACTCCATTGGATGCTTCTCACAGCCAGAGCAAACTTCTTCTTCAGGTTCTCTGGTACTGTTCCTCGGTTTTGGAATATTCCACTAGCCATAACAACACTTCAATGGATTTTACTGAACCAGATTTATAAACAGAAAAAGTCAAATCTCTCTCTCTCTCTCTCTTCTATAATACTAGAGTTTCACTACCCAACATCACAACCATGTTCTTCCTCAAATTGCTCAGTAGTAACAGTTTTGCTAAAATAAATGTAACTCGCTAGACTAGAGCTATGTGTAACTTTAATTTATTCAGCTAAAAAGCCTGAAAAAAGAACCAAAAAAGCCTGTACACTACAGCAAATAGATTTTATATATCACTGACTCTGATGAAATGATTAAAAGGAAAAAATAAATAAATGAAAGGAAATAAAATGAGCTTAAATTAATACACCCTTTTGCTTAATAATTAAATTTTTAACAGAAAGTAATGAAATTATACTGCTTTCCCTTTTATAGAGCTTTTAAACCTAAACAGTAAGGTCAAGAACCTATCAAAGGATCTGTCTTTTCTTCAATGATTCCACATACCAAGTGAAGTGAAACACTTGGTCCTACACTAGTAATAATAAAACACCACCTTTCTTCTCTTGTGGAAGCTTTAAAGTTCACCAAATAGGGGAAACAAAAAACACCAAGATGCCAGAAAATGAAAAGAGTAATAAAGTTAATTAATCAGCTTGAGTTCAAGGAAAAACATCATAAAATAGTGTGCCCGTGCTTGTACATGTCGACATGTGGAAAGTGGAAGTGGTTTTATAACTCGTATTGGTCTTTTGGGCAAAAGGATGAAATCTTTAGACACCCAAATGAAAATTCTTTCTCCTTTTAATGGTTTCCAGAATTCATGGTTGATAATAGTAAGGACGTACGATAGAATCAGACAGGGACAGACATGGATGCGATAGAGAGAGAGAAAGAGTGAGGGAGTGAAAGAGAGTGTTATGAACTGGATCAGCGATCACATGGGGTCATTAATGTGGCTACTTACACCGTCGTCGTATATGCTTAATGGTGGGATTTGGTATGAATTAATAAACAAAACACCAAGGCAATTATTATGTGCATAAAGTCATAAGGTTTTCTTTCAGGAAAATACATGAATCTCCGCTGCAGTTTGAAATATTCTACAATTAAGCTATTTTACTTTAGAAAAATTATTATAATTAAGTGATATCGACGTAAAATAAATTACGTAGTCTATTTTCTCCAACAATTGTAATATAGTAATAGGCAAAAAGAAAAAAAAAACCCTACTTTTATGTTTGTTGAAATTGTGGCTCCTGTAACAAATTCTTACAAAATGATATTAGAAAATTAGATATGTGATATAATGCAAAATTTTCAAAGTTTTAGGTAAGGTATATGTTGTTTTATGTTTTTTCCAAATAGCTACAACTTTGACACTATTTAGTGTAACATATATAATTTTGAAACTTTTCGTTGAAGAAATATATTCTTTTATTCATTTCTCTAATACTTTCAACTTTTGATTTTCATATTTTGGAGTAAATGCAGCTTTTAAGAATTTGATATAAAATATGTAACTTTTGAAACCTTTTGTTTAAGGGACCTTTTTTATTGCATATTTTTAACAGTCGCATCTTTTGCATAATTCAATGCAAAACGAGACAACTCTCCACATTTTGCTCCTATATTTTAAAATATTATAACTCTTTCTAAATGATATATAATTTCAACAAAAATCATCTAATAATCACATAACATATCGCAAACATATATTATTAATATGTTAATTGTGCAATCTTTTGCATAAATTTATTATTTTTGCCATTAAGCACTTTTTCAAATTAAAATCTATGCATAGTGTGGGGCTTTAAGTAGTTTACCAACTAAATTTATGAAAAATTTCACAACCCCATGAATATACATTAAGCAATCCATCAAAAGGAATACGATGTGTGAGATATTTGATATTCGATTGCCCTTGGAGAGATCGCAAGAGTTAGGAGCAAGGATTTTAAAAAGTCAAATTTGAGTCTTGAATTTTATTTATTTATTTATTAATGGATGTGCTAATGATTAACTTTTGTAAGGGATAATTGAGGTTGAAGGCAACCTTTAAGCAAGAACATGCATAAGTTAGAGGAGCACTAGAGGTGGTTCCAATACGGCTAATGCTTAAGCTAGTATTAGCTTTAAGAGAGTGTCTAAGGAAGTGTAGGTTGGGCTAAAGTAAGAGAATGTAGATCCCTTTACCTGTAGAGTTAATTGGTATTCATAAGATTAACTGGCAAGCCTTACACGAGAAGTAGGTAATATGTCTAAAACATATTCTAGATTTTGTGGAGAAGATCTCAAGTTAGGTATATGCCAACTGTGAACTTTCCTTATCAAGCTAACCTGTATTTGCCTTATCTTCTTTTGATTTTTTGGACCAAGCCTACACATTACGTACTTAAAGCCTATCCTCTAAGGGCTTAGAAGGTGACAAGAGCTTAGAAAATGTCTTTTGACCAAGTCGGCTATGCTTATCTATACTCTAAAAGGTCATCCATGATACTAGCAACTTGACCTGGGTCAAGATGATGTTGGCCAAGTTCTAAGGAGCTCGACTATTACTTTAAATTAGTTAGTCATGGGCTTCTGGACTCAACCTATGCTTTAATGAGGTTAGCTTAATTTTAGAGACCCATGTTTGAAATAGGTTGTTGAGACTTCCCCACCCTCATCAGTGACAGATTGGTAAGGAAAGTAATTTCTCAATAGGGTTTTAAGTTTAAGGCAAGCTAGTAGTTAAGCTAAGGTCTATGGTTAAGCTATTCCACTATGATGCTAACCTTTAACTTTAGTGCTAGTGGGTTAATACTTTTTATTATTGGAATGGTTAGATAGGTAGGTGATATGAGGTGGAATGAACCCATGTTGTTAAGAGAAAAGACCTTAGGGGTGGGGTGGGGTTGGTCAAGTTGTTACATTAAGGGCACAAAGTGGGATTCTTGAGTTACTTTATGCTTTTGCACCTCGCTCTCTCAAGAACGACCTAATTAGGTTGGCATGGTTTAACTTTGAAGATAGTCAAATGGAACAATATGATCTTTTGGACAGATATTGCATCCAAGGCATTGTCGATCTTATTGAAATCTTAATGGAATTATTGTAAGCAACACATGCTCACAAGTTATTAGATATGCTTGTGATGGGATAGTTTAACTTAAATAATCTCATTTTACTGGGCACATGGCAAGATTTGGTCGAGATGTGCCTTATCGATTGGCTTTTTGATAATTACCAGTTCAAATATCGTATAGGCTTATAAATAGTAGAAACTTTGGCCTTAGCAACACTTTTACACTTTCGAAACTCAAAATCCCTTTCTTGACTATTTTATTTTCCTTTAAATCATTCATTTTGTTTGTTCAATTTTCTTCAAATTCTAACATTCTTCCTTACTCTACAAAAGTATGACACAAGCTTCATGTTCTTTCCCTTATACTCCTATGAATCAAATGATAAAGAAAGCTTATGCCTAGAAGGTGGTTCCCCCTAGATGGTGGTGATTGAGATCTTCGCTGCAATCTCCTAACTCAGTATGTAATCAAGAGAGGTAAGTAAAGAATTCACTTGGTTGGTGAAAGGGGAAGATGTCTATCTGTATGATGTCAAGGATAAGAGATGATGAACATCGATATGAAAAGATTTGGTGATTGGCCAATCTCTAAATGTATAATAAGTAAGTTGATAGATAAGGAAATTCGGGCGATTTCCTAGTATTGTAAACTTCTTAAATCTTGGTATGTAGAAAGGCCATTGAGGAATAATAGAGTAGCCTTAGCAATGCTTAATTGAATTTTCCTATACTATAGTCATTTCAAATTTAGGGTTTATATTTCATTTTTCGAGTTTCAAAAGACCTTTTTTAGCTATTATTGGACAAATCATAGTCAACTTTTCCTAAATTGCATACAACATCCTTGTTACATTCGAGTAAGTGTGGAAGGAACTTGAGGTGAGGGTGACCCCCCAATTATTTAAGTGCTTTTATAAAATAAAAACTAATGGTTCGACTCATGGGTGATACTACCTCATAAACCAAGCTAAGAAGAGGCTGTTTGATGGGCTATACTTATGGTACATAGCTAAAAGACAGGTTATTTGCAATAAGATTGGACATCAACTTTAACTTTTAAATGATCGGGATAAATCAATCAAGACCTCAGAGCTTAAAGAGCTTTAAAAAAATGACTCCTAGGTCACAAAAAAATTGAAGAATGCAGTGAAAAAGGGCCCATATAATGTTGAAGAGAAGGTCTACAAGTGCCTTGACATAATTAAGGTCCTTGAAGAAGTAGAAGTACGAGAAGGAATATGCCCTGATATTCATTGTGTTGAGTTGCATCGACCGTCAAGGAGCCATTCATTTGTTAGCACTAAGAGAAGGGGTTCCTTGAGGGCTTGTGCTCCTCATAGTGCCCTAATTTGACTATTAATTGTCTTCTGTATCCAAGAATGTGCTTATATTGCAAGTTTGAAAGAGATCAACATTGTACAGCTACGAGTGTTGAGCATAGCAAAAATTATGAGGGAGAAGAACAATGCATTGAAGTACAGGAAGGAATATGCCTTTATTCATTGTGTTGGGTTGGATTGGCTGTCAAGGAGCCATTCATTTGTTAGCATTAAGGGAAGGGGTTCCTTGAGGGCTCGTGCTCCTTATAGTGCCTTACTTTGACTATTAACTGTCTTCTATATCCAAGAATGTGCTTATGTTGCAAGTTTGAAAGAGATTAACATTGTACAGCTAAGAGTGTTGAGCATAGCAAAAATTATGAGGGGGAAGAACAACGCATTGATAGAGAAGAAAGCCTCGCAATTAACCCCCTACCCTAAAACCACTCATTATCATTTTTCTTGAGAAAGTTGAGCCTATGAAGGCCCCAAAATGGCTTAGGTTGAGGCTGTAAATCAAACTCTTAAGGTATTCCTAAGTGAGCTAGTAGTATAAGTAAGCTAAGAGATACAAGGGAATGGTTCAACCTTGTAGCTACCACCTTAAAAGAAGGTCAAGAAAGATTTTAAGAAGGTTGAACTACTTGCTTCATCAAGAGGCTCATCACTTTAAGTGTCTTCTAAGGGTCAAGGACCTTACTTTGTGCCTAACTAGGCTATGCACTTAAATGATAGGGACATAGGATACGGTAACGTGTATTGTGATTTAATGAGGGCTACTATGTTACCTAAGGATCAACAATCGCTGGCTATAAGTCTAAGCATCAATGTTGATGAGGATATAGAGGGGTATAGTGGTATGAGGATGTATGAGGTAAGTTTCTTACTTTGTCGGTTGTTGAATAGCTAATGCTTATTATTGTCTTCTAACTATATTTCTTAGTCCTTTATTTTAGTTGAATGCTATGACTTAAGCTTTGCTTCAGATCTAGAAGGAAGCTAGGAAGAAGGTAGTAAAACTTAAGTCTTATGTGTATCCATGTGATTGTGATGACTAATAACAAAGTAATTTCTTCTAAAACTAGTCAATGGTTGTAGAAAGCCTAAGAGGTTGAGGCAAAGTAAAAGTAATGGAGGGGAAACTACAAAACATAGAAGAAGAGGCATGGGTAAAGTTCGTAAAGGTTGAGGTAGAGAGGAAGGAGGTTTTGGAGTGAACTAAAGCTACATTGGTCAAGGTTCATGTTGGGGGTAAAGAGATGCTTCGATCTTTAAGATAAGTTGAATGTTGCTGAGTGCTGTAAAGTTAGGTTAGGCTCTAGGTTGAAACAAGTTGAGAAGGAGTTAGTTAAACTAAGGGAGCTTGGAGGCTCCTTCAAAACGAAGGAGGAAGAATATAAGGATGCCCAATTGGAGGAGCAGCTAAGGAAAGCGATAACTTGAAGATAAGGTATGGAAGTACCAAATGCATATCTTTGAGCTAGAGCGGGGGTAAAAAGGGTAAGAGGGGGAAGGGGTTGGAGGGGACCTTTGAAAGGAGCTCTTTGATGAAATCATGAACAACCCATAATGGATATAGCTACAATGAAGGGTGCTTGTGAAGTTGACCCTTGCAATAGGAAGAGGTTAGGATGTATCATCTTATTTTGGACCTTCACTTTTGGGACTACTTAGATACCTCCATGGTTGATTATGACTCTAAAGTTGCTATGCAAGAGGGTACTGAAGAAACATCGATTGCTGAGTAAGGAGAAGAACAAGGCCAATGTTCGGTCGAATCAACAACAAAGGTTCCCTTAACCTAGTGTTGGCCCTGCTGCCGGTCTTGATTTTAAGCCCAAGTAGTCCTTCTTTAAGGAGTCTCTAGGCTCTAAAAAATTATTTAGCCTCTTATACTTTTGCTTTAATGTTTTTGTATTCATGTAGGATGGCTTAGACTTCTCTTGTATCCATAGTTTAGATGTTGACCTTGTCTATGTAACAACTTAGGGAATCAATTACTCTTGATGCATCCTTTTTTATAGTTATATGTTTATGTGCTTTTTTACTTGCTTACTTGTTTTTGCAACATAAGATGCTTATAGGATATCATATGACTAGAGCAGATTGTAGTTGGACCCCTTAGAGAGGTTGTGAGAGACTTTAGAGGAAGTTCATTAGGCTAGAGCAAATTGTGGTTGGACTTCTTCTATGAAACATAATAACTAGGTACAAAATGCTCCATTGGGTGATGGACTGCCAACCTTTGGACCTTTTGCTTGAGCTTAAATTTGAGGTTCTTAAAGCTTAGTCAAGCTTGTGCTAGCTTTACAGTTGATCAAGGACGAGTCTCGATATTAGGGTAGCGATGGTTCAATTCATTATATAGTTAGTCCAAACTTACTTTAATTCGAGCTAATGAAGTTCTTATTATTGAGCGACGAGATTCGTCAACTTTTGTTGACCTTTCTAATGTTAAACTCTCAACCTAAGGTTCTTGTACATTAACCAAGTCATCTACTGATAACCTATATGTCGAGGTTCAAACTTCTTAGCTTCGACCTTTTCTTACTATAAAACAACTTGGCCCTAGGGAATTTCCTTACTAGAGTATGGTGCTAATAACGCCTTGACATGTGTTGCTTTTCTGATAATTGTACTAAATTTCCTTTTTATGTATTTGTCTTATTTACCCTTTTGAGTATGTAATAGGATTTAACATTTGTGCACTACCTTCTTATAATTTTCTACATCCCCATGTTGCCTTGAAGACTTACTATAAATAGTCCTTTTCCTTATATAGCAAAAAAGTTAGCTATTACATTATATCTAAATATTCTTCCTCTTATGAGACATTTTCTCTAAGTTGTCTTCTAACTATTATCTAGTTCCATTAGTAGTTAGGAATTAGTGGCAAGTGGACCTTAATCTTCTACTTGTAAGTCATATCAAATGGGAAAGTAAGTCGTATTGAGCTCTCTGGTACATCTTATCCAAAGAGTAGCTTCACATAGTTATTGAGTGTAGTTAGTTTCTTACTTTCTTATTTGATATCTCGAAGAACCTATTGCTATTAGGTAAGTTCTAGTGATAACTCAACTTCTAAGTATACCATCAAGAGTACCATGGATTTCGGACCTTAGATTGGTTCACGATGGTATCGCAATATAATTAGGTAACTAAGGAACTTGAAGTCCTAATTAAGAGCACCTTAGACTGTAGATTGTGGCCTAGTTTGACGATGGTGTCCTAATTAAGTATCTTGAAAAGGCAAGATCGTCCATTTGACTAAGTATAGTATGGGAGCTTAGGTAGTCCATTCACCTCGGGAGAGGTTGGGACTTAGTAGAATGCTAGTATTTAGTTACTTGTTATAAAGGTACAAATTAGGTGGTCATTTGCTTAGGGGGAGGTCAGGCCAAAGGTTTAAAAGCTTAGAGGAAGGTTGAACAAAAAAGTTGGGGCTTAGGATTATACTTCATTAATGTTATAATAATGTTACATGAATTCAAATTACTTAAAGTACAACATTAGATTCTCATCATCCCATGTCTTAAGTATGGGCTAACCGTCAAGCTACTCTAATTTATAAGCTTGGTACTCTACTGCATCGTTGACTCTCTAGATCCTCCCAATTAAAGGCTAGTTTGCCTTAACCTTCTCATAAACCTATGGCTTTAAGCTTCCTATAGATCAGGCTACTAAGTTGGAGGACTTTATGCTTGACTTTTTTTTGTCATAGTAGTGTGTTGCCCTTTATTAGTACCAATAGGCTACTACTGTTGTCTCAACCATGTCTTGAACTTCTACAATTGTGTTGAGATTAATCTTAAGGCCAATTACATAAGCTATAATGCCTAACTCTTGGGTTAAGATGTTTAGGAGCTCCAGTTTGATTAATATGATTCTTGCTAACTTAAAGGTGAGTTTAAATGGTGTTTCTCTTATTAACATCCTATATGTGGTTTGATAACCTCATAAGATAGGAAAACTTGTCTATCTAATGGCCTTTGGCCTAGTCTAGTCGCCTTTAGCTTAGTCTACTTTTTTCTTAAGACTATTAAGAGTAGTCTTGTTAATCACTTGACTTATTCATTAGATCTAGGGTACACCATCGAGGTGTAGTAGATTTTCATAACCTACTTCTTATAAAAAGTTCTAAATTAGTTTTCAAACTGAGTCACATTGTCTGTTATCGAGGCATATGGTGTACCAAACCTATATAGTATAAAGTTATGGACAGAGCTTTAAATGCACTTTACAGTTATTTTGGCTATGGCTTCTACCTCTACCTACTTAGTCCAGTAGTTAAGAACTACAATGATGAATTGTTGCTCACCAGTGACTTTGGAGGACCCAATATGTCAAGTCCCCACTAGGTGAAAGGCTAGGGACTGGTTAAGGGTAGCAGACTGTTGCTTAGAGCTTAGTCTATGTGTACATGCTTTTAGCATTAGGGGCACCTTGAGACTATTTCTTTGATGTCCTGCTTCATGGTCAGTCAATAAATACCAAGTCATAGAGCTTTAATTTAGAGGGCATGACTCTTAATGTAATTACTACATACCCTAGCATGCAGCTTAACTATGATGCATTATACTTCTTCTAGTTTAGGGCGTCAAAGGTAAGCAACGATATGCCCTTGCCTGTATTGTGGGTCATTAATTAGCATATAGTTGGCTTCTTAGCATATCAATCTCCTTCATTCCTTCCTTCTTTCCTTCTGCTCTTGAAGGATGATATCATACTTTAGATGATCTAAAGTAGATCAATCCAGCATGGCTTAGTTAGTATGAACTATATCTCCAAATATTGCTAGTAAGGCTTGTCAATGCTTTTGTCTGGTAGATACTTAATAAAAACCTTTGGTTTCTAACATACAAAGGTTCGTTACAGCCATCTTAGCTAGGTTGTTGGCTTCTAAGGTTTTTGATTGAGGAATTTTAATGATAGCCTAAGAGAAAAACTCTATATTGTGTATCTTATAATCTCGAGATACTTAGCCATTCCATCATCCTTAGTTATGTATTCACCTTCAACTTGCAGAATGACCAACTAGGAGTTAAGAAAGGCTTCAATCTCTTTGCACCAACTTCCTTTGCTAGATTCATGCTGGCAATGAGCGTTTTATGCTTAGTTGTTAATATTGGTTTGGGATTTAAACTTCGAGGTGTAACGTATCTCCATCCTATGTGGTCCTTGTAGCATAAATGCTACTTCATGCCTTTGCATCCTACATAGGTGGAAGAGTTGATAATGCAGAGAATCCATGTCGGACTATCTCTTACTTTAGATGCTTCCTATAGACACTCCATTTTTGCTTGCTTTTATTTTACTTCAAGTTAAGGAACCCTTATTTCTCAAAAAAGGCCAAAAAAAAAAAAGAAAATACCAAAAAGTTTAAAAGTTAAAAATACCAAAAAATAGAGAAAATGAAAACACAAAAGAAATGAAAAATTAAGAAAAGTAAAAATTTTTCGAAAAATAAGCAAAAATTGAGAAAATGAAAAAATAAAAAGAAAAAAAAAGCATAAAAAGCATTGCATAGTGGTCCATTTAGTTAGTTTGGGCTTGAAATAATTTTTTGACGTCGAAAACAACTTTTGGAGTCAAAATAAACATATGTAACATGATCAAATTAGGAATTTTAGATAAAAATGGATATTTATTAAAAATCAATTTTTCTAGGCTAAGTTCGGCAAACCTACTTTGAAATATTTTGAAACTTCATTTTTTTTAGGAGATCATGTCCTCAAATGGCACCTCAATCGAATTTACAATGAGCATTTTATGGGCACTAGATATTTTGAATTAAAACTAAACATGGGTAAAAACTAAGTTTCGAATTTAAAATGAGCATTTTAGTAGACTCTAAATTTTTTTGTAGAGCGTGGTGTGATTTTCTGGAAATAGGAGAATTAGTTGGGTCTTATCTTAGGAGTTAAAAAAATTAAAAACGGAAAAATTGGAACGGCATTAAGATGGTGAAGGGTAAAAGGAAAAGGGAAAATGAGAAAAAAAAGGAAAGGAAAAAAAGAGAGAAAGGAGACCCATGTTACTAAGTGAATGTGCCTCGTGGTACTTAAAAATGTATGCCACATGGTACGCCTAGGAGTCACCATGTGTTGACCACATAGCGACACTTAGTACTCCAATCGACTATGGTTAACTCTCCTCTCCTCCTTCCTTTTCCTGTTTTTATGAATAAAGAGCTAAGGATTTATTTCTTCTAAAAGCATAAATAACGCCTTGGTGTTTTTACTTGATTTCACCCATTTTTTTTATTATGAAAAAATCTAGAAAAATATAGAAATGAAATCTTGGGAAGTCTCCTATTTGCAAAGGTTTAGATTCTTAATTATTATTAAGGGAAATGGGAGAAATAAAAATAACAAGTCCAAAAGTCCATTAAATACCCATTTAACACACCGTGAACAAATTAAGCAAATCTAAGTGTTTTCCATGTAATAATCTGAAATAATCTAAGAAAAAACTGGAAACTACATCCCTTATGAGCTGGATATGCCATGAATTCCTTGATTCCTCCATAAAATGGTGATTAATTTGAGCTAAAATAGGAAGAAATAAAAAAAAAAGAACTTGAGCACCACTAAAAAATAAAAATTGAATCCTTTTCATACATGGAAGTTTTTTAGCCATCACTAACAACACTACACTATAAATAAACACCTCCTCAACACATTCAAGGCATCAAATATATTTGAAATCGAGGAAAAATCCATATGGTATTAATTTCTCACTCTAGGAGGTTCTAAGTGTAATACCTACTCTCTGTCTTAGATTTTTCTCAATATAGAGAAAATTGACTCGAAAAACTTCTTAGAATCATTCTACTTGTGTTTGTAAACAAAGCCCAAGCTTTAATTTTATCCATTTTCATAAAGAATTGATCGATTTTGAGGAGAAAAGTTGAAAAAAAGTGTATCGAAGTTATTGCACACTAGGTTGCTTTTCCAAAAAAATCGAAGTGGAAAAGCTTAGGTTTTCCAAAAATTGAGTTAGGGTTTCAAAGTTCAACATTTCAAGAGTCCAATGCTATCGTCTATACCTCGAGCTGCTTAGAAACTATATGAATTAGCCAAGCTTTGTTCACTGTATAGGTGAGTCTTTCTCCTTGTTCTTGTTGCTCATAGGCTTATTCATAAAATAATAATAATAATAAGAAACGAAAATTCCATAAAAAAAAAAATAAAAAAATGATATTGAGCATATTTTGATGTTATGTGATTAATAAATTATTAGCATGTTAACTTTTTTATTTTAGTTAAGTTGTTTTAATTATGTAATGTTAACTACAATGGTTTAGGTACTTTCATTTATTTAATATGTTAGATAATAGACTTTATTAATATGTTCTTATTAATTTTTCATGTTAGCTAAACAATAATATAGTTTTAAAATTTAATGTTTTGTGACATTGTTAATTATGTGAATGTTAATTTTTTCTTATCGGCTTTAATAATGATTTCAATTAAATATGGGTTTCCTTTTTCCAAAATTTTTTATAAATAAAGTGTTTTTCATAAATAAAAAATAAATTGGCCTTTTTCAAAATTTAGGGATTTCTTTACCATTTTTTCAAAAGTAGACCAAAAAAACTATTTTTCCTAAATTAATAAAATTTAATAAATTTAAAGTGAATTTTTTTTTTTAAAATAAAACAATCCAACAAACTCAAGTTTTGATCAATTGAGAATTAGGTGGCCTTGATTCAACTTTGTAGGTATGTAGGCACTTCAGGTACCCAAAAATAATAAATTTTTTTCCCTTTCCTTTTTTTTTTTGAATAAAAAGCCCAGTTTATTTGGGAACTTATTTAAGATTCGTTAATCAATTTTATATATTTCTTTTACGGAAACCTTCGTATTTTAATAAGTTAGCCCTAGAACTCAAGATTTTTTATTTTCCATTTTTCTAAAAGTTTTTTTTTTTTTTTAGAAAAATGGTACTCTAGCAATTGAAATTTAGCTCCATCCAGCCATGGTTCCTAATTTCACTTTTTTATGTTTCAATTGAATGGTGGCTCCTTTCTTAATTTTTTTTTTTTAAAAAATTTCTTATTCTGGTTAAGAGATTTATACTAAGTAGGCTAGCTTAATGTAAATTGGGTTAAGAAAAGAGAGAAACCAAATTTTTAGCTTGACAGTTTGACGACTTTACTTAGGATGGTTAGTGGGCTAGCCACAAAAGAAAATCAATGAAAAGTTAATTGGGTGTTGTTTTGAAAAAAAAAAAAATAGTTAGGGTTTTTTTAGGTATTTAGTTATATATAAATAAAGTTATACTAACGTAGGTGTCAGTGATGCATGGACAAAAGGAAAAAAATAAAAAGGAAAGAAAGTAGGGTGGCCTAATAGGCCTTTAGGAGGTTTCTTTTATATAATCATAATGTGTGCTTATATGCGTTCAAACTTGAACCGTCTTAGAAACTTAGGAAGGGAGCCATTGCATAAGTTTTGGGTGATGTGATGTAACCACCACTAGAGACTAAGTTAGGTAACTTTGCTCAAGTTTCAAATGAGCCAGTGATCTAACTAAGGCTTTTTGAGAAACCCCATTTGCATTCACAAGTATGAATGGGCGAATAAATGATAGTGTGGCATACCCTAAATTTGTAGCTTTACTGAAGTTCTAATATGTTATAGTGCTGTAAATTAATTTCCTATTCTATAAGTTGTAATAATTTCCCTATAACTTGTAAACAACTCTATGTAAATTTTAAAAGTTCCTTGTGTAGGTCTTTTAGTTGTGTGAAATGTTAAATTTTCTTATAATTTTCAATAACCATGTAACAGAACTATGATAAAGCTATAATTCTAATCCTTTAAAATCGCCATACTATCACTTAGTTGTCATCCCTTACATCCACATGCCTTCATATTGCATTTTAAACTCTTATCTTACTAGAATTCGTAAATATTTATGTCTTTTCTTTAAAATAAAATAAGAATAATAAAATTGAATTTACTTAGGTTTGTAAATAATTATGTAAATATTGTCTTTCTCATAGTTGCATTAATAATAGCGGTCTTTCAATAATTAACAAAAAAAAAAAAGAAAATCAAAAGTCCTTCTTAAGGTAGTATTTGTTAAACTAAGTTAGCCATTTTGTCCTCTAGTTCCTTGTTTGTCATTCTATGACTAACTTTTTCATAATCCTTGCATTTGTAAATAAATAAGACCCATTAATTTCTAAAAAAAAAAAGATTTATGAATATAAAATGTCCTCATATCACCCCAAAAAATTGGAAATAATTGTCTCTTTTTCACTACATTGTAAATATTCTAATCCTTTAACTTACATAAGCCTATAAATAGTTATGTAAAATACTAATTTACAAGTAATCCTTTAGGTTCTCAAACTTGCAATCTATTTGTACCTCTTTATAGTTCGCTTCCTAAATTAATCTCAATCCTCTAGTTGTTTTGTTGTGAGTCTTACCCTTCCTATCTCATTCTTCTATAAAATAATCAATCTGCCAGTTAGGAAGATCTATAGATACCACGTATAAGTTAGGCCCCTAGTAAATATTTACTCGTTAGCTTTTAAAGTAAAGGTTTTTTTTTAAAAAAAAAAAGAAAAGAGAAAGAGAAAAAGAAAAAATAGTAAAAAAGAGAAAAATTGAGAAGAATTGCCAACAAGATTGGATTCTTAGGAGGAATTTTTGGAAGTAATCAAGCCCATGGTTAGCAATAGTTGCTTCCTTAGAACAAACAAATATAGAAATTGTCCAAAGGAATATAATTTTTAATTAACAGTTTAGGTCTCCTCAAGATAAGCCAAGATGATAAAGAAGTCGAGGAAATCAACTCGAGGTTCAAATAGGTAATCAATAATGGGCCCATCTTTAAGGTTAACATAGACCCTCATTTTAAAGATTTAAGGAAAGAGGTAGAAGATAGACATAAGGAAGTTAAGAAAAATCTAGCCTAACAAATTGTAGAAAAGTTGAAGGCAGTTAAGGGGACCAATGAATTTGAAATCATTGATTTGGCTACAATTACCATCGGAGTTTTCCTAGAGAAATTCAAGACACCAAAATTTGAAAAATATGATGGAATTGGATGTCTAAGTTACTATCAGGTTATATGTATGCAATATGAGCACATATGCCCAAAATGACCAACTAATGGTCAACACCTTCCAGGATAGCCTAACAGGCCTTGCACTTCCTTGGTACATCTAGCTTGATCTCAATTAAATGAATACTTACGAAAAGTTAGCCAAGGCTTTCTATGAGAAATGTAAATTTAATTTGGGATTTATGCAAAATGAGCAAAAACAATAATAAGACCCTAAAAAAATATGCCTAAATATGGAGAGGCATAGCAGCTAGGGTGACTCTTTCTCTCCTAGAAAAAGAGTTGACATTTGGCTTCATTGACACATTAGATGAACCATATTATGGGCGTTATTGAGTAACACAATGACTAGTTTTATAGATATTGTGCTTATTGGAAGCCGAATTGAAGAAGTTATAATAATAGGGAAACTAATGAGAAAACGACTAGCTTCTTTAGACTTTAAGGTAGATGGGAAAGTTACAATGTTGGAGCTTATACTGAACAAGAAAGGCTTGAAGATGCCTTGAAGAAAGTTTACTTAGATCTTTGTCCCATTATCTCAAGTCTTCAATAAGCTTAAGAAGGATGACTTATTATATTTGAATGCTCTAATGCAAAGATACAAGTTATGAAAGTATGACCCCAATGTACATTGTCAGTACTACATGAGGAAATAGGGCAATTCTACTAATAATTGCTTAGAGCTTAAAAACATAATTCAAGACTTGATAGATTTAGGAACAATTCAATTAGATTTCATTCAAGACCCTAGGTACACTATTAATATGTTAAGTACAAATGGAATAGACATGGTTCAAAACTTAGAAGAATTACTTATGCCTTTTGAGTGATTATTGTGAGCTAATCATCTTTGAAGGGTGAACTTTCTAGCTTAAGTCAAATCTGAAGCAAAAACACTAATATTGCTTAGAGGCATCTCAAGTGAAAAGGTTGCAAGTAAAAAGCTTGTCACTTAACCAAAAGCTATACCCTATGGAGAAAATCTTACGACCTTAGAGGAAAAAGCAACAAATCTATGAGAAATGATTGCTGAGTTAGAAATGGTTGTAGGCCTTGTATTAAAGAGATTCCAATCTCCAACTACTCCTATTGAGAAGATATGATGCCTGCAAGCACTGAGTGAAGTATTAAGCCCTCATAATGGGCCAAAGGGGAAGGAATCATGAGCTAATCCACAAAATAAGAGAATTTAGGGGAGATGCTTCACTCAATTTAGGGTCCTATTGACCCAAGTCTTCAACAAGTTAAAGGAAGTGAGGATTCTAACCTACTAAGCCCCTAAACTAAACTATGTGCTACAAAGTTTTTATTTAGATGCGTATTATGACTACCATAGGGGTCAAATGGGCCATTTGACTAAAAGTTGTTGAAGATTAAAGAATGAGGTCGAGGACCCCATTAATACTAAGGCTATCCAATCGGGCCTATTAAAAGGACTCATTTGTAGTAGTGACCCTCTTCCAAGTCATGAAGGGAATTCAAGTTGGCCATCTTTAGCATTAGATAATAAAGGCTTACTACTTCCATCTGATAAGTTGGCTTGTTACCTAAAAGAACTAAGCATATCTCCTGGAAGCTAGTTCGATGGAGTAAGTTGAGGAGAGTAAGGGGAAAAGAAAGTTAGTCTTTTGAATAAAGAATGTATTGATAATTTAAACAATATACAAGAGAGTGATTTTTAAGGAGGACATTTTGAATCTTGAGTTATCTTTTTTCTACTTTTCAATTATTGGCTTATATCAATAGGGGCATCTCATTGATTGAAAAGTATTAGGATAAAAAGAGGCAAACTAGACTCTAAACATGAATCATTAAGACACTTGAGAGAGGAATGTCAATAATATGAGGATTAGGACTCATTCCTTAAAGGGGGTTCATCTTAAATTTAATACACTAATCAAAATGATGCTAGACATTCATCTTCATCATCCTCAACATAAATACATATCCTTTACAAACCCCATTATGATTTTTTAAGAAGTTCTTTTAAAATTAAATCCTGTCAAGAATGACTCAACACTAGGACAATTAGGAGGTTGGGGTTATTAATTAGGAAAAAGAAAAGGATAAACTAATTTATGCTTACCCTAGTCGCACTAATTCATGGGTAATCATTGCTATTGATAATACATTCTCTTAGAAAGGAAGAAGAGCCTCAAATCTAGTCTTACAAATTTTGAGTTGTAAGTTACCCAAGAAGAGACAGTTAAAGAAGTAAGTATCTCCATTCCATCAAAAACCTACAAAAAAGCCTAAATGGAGTGAAGAGAGACAAAGAAAGGGAAGGGAAAAAAAGGAATTAAGAGAGGAAAAATTCAAAGAGAGAATATAAAAAAAAAAAAAGAAAAGAGAAAAAAGGGGCATCAAGCTATTTCCTTTGAAAAAATGCAAACATGAGAAACAAAAAAAAAAAAAAAGGTGATTGAAGCTTAAAAGTTCAAGGCATCGTTCAAAACCTAAAGAAGCTCAAGCATATCAAGAATCAAGGATAATGCTTATAACTCAAAGCTCAAGAGCCATCCCATTATATGAGCCTTCTTACAACACCACTCTTAAGAAGCTCTACTAATTAGAAGGAATAGATTATCATTACTCATGAAAATAAGGGTAAGCCCAATTTAGTTTTTCTAAGAGTTCATGACTTGTAAACTCGGGTTAAGAAGACAATTCTTTCAAAATAAGCCTATTCATCAATCCCTTTTGAAATTATTGACCAAAAACCTATGTTGCATTATAAGTCCAAAAAAGACCTAATAGATTGATTAAAGCATATTACTTGCTGCATTAATTTTAATTTTTTACATTGAAGTCAAGAGTAAATCTAATTTGCTAGAGTGTAAAGAAGTCCTCTTAAACTAAACCTACCTTTAATGAAATATCTAATTAAAAGGAGTTATCCTAAGCAGCATTTACCCCTTAAATAAAGCCCAAGTGCCCTTGAGAAGAAGTTTAGAGCTTAAGGAAATCCTCGAAGATAATAATATGGCCCATAGGTAGAAGATGTCCAAGTTGTTACGAATGGATTAGAAAGCCTAACAGTTAATTACAGTTTTCTTGGAATCTATAAAGAATCTATACTTATTAGCAAGTTTTAAAGAGAGAGAGAGAGAGAGAGTTAAAAAAAAAAGGTGGGGGCAATCTTCAATAGTTTTTTCAAAAGAGTAAACCTAAATCCATTCAATTTGCTCCCATGATTGACCCATTTGGTTAGTTTTGTCCTGTTTGTCTTAACAATTTAAATCATACAATTCTTTCCCCTATCAATTTCAAAATTTTGTCAAATTCCTGTAGGTTGCTTGTTGGTGGAACATTGTCTTGTTTTCAAAAGATTCCAATGATGATTTTCTCAAAGGAGCCTTATCCCATTTTCGGAAGTATTTTGATTACCTACTTAATGGAGTGCCATCCTATTTAATAAAGTGTCTATACTACCTATTCAATAGAGTGTTTTCCTGTTTTTTTAAATTCTCTAAACTGCTTACTTAGTGGAGCGTTATCTTGCTTTCAAAAGTATTTGGACTGCCTACTCAATGGAGTACCGTTTAGTTTTTAAAAAGTATCTAGACTACCTACTCGGTGGATTTCCATCCCTTTTAAAAAATATTTAGATCATATGTTTAGTGTAGCGCACTCTTATTTTTAAAAGTATTTGGATCGCTTGCTCAATGGAGTGATTCTCTTTTTTTAACTTTTTTAAGTATCTAAATTGCTTGCTCGGTATAATACTGTCTTATTTTAAAAAGTGTCGGGATCACTTGTTTAGTGAAGTGCTGTCTTATTTTTTGAAAATGTTTAGATTGCTTACTTAATGGAGCATTGTCTTATTTTTAAAAGTATTAGGATCACCTGCTTGATGGAACGTTGTCCTGGTTTTCAAAAGTATCTAGATTGCATACTTGATGAAGTGGCATCCTATTAAATCATGATATATAAATCAACTTTCTAAGATCGACAACCCACTAAAGGGGCCCATGTCATAGGTAGCCCGTTAAGGAAACTCATTCAAGTGTCATGAATTTCTTTGTATTTCAGCCATGAGAGCAATGGTAAAGTTTTTATCAAATTTTACTATAAAGAGAGACAGTTGTAGACACTTTACTTTTACCCACTTCTATTTTAATTATAGTTAAGGAACCCTTATTTTTTCAAAAAATTCTAAAAAAAGAGAAAATACCAAAAAAAATGAGAAAAGTAAAAAACAACCAAAAGTGAAAAATTAAGAAAAGACAAAATTTGAAAAATAATAAAAAACCAAAAAATGAAAAAAATAATGAAAAACCAAAATAATAAGAAAACTTAGAAATAAAAAATTTAAAAAATCATAAAAGCATCATGCCGTGGTCCATTTAGGTTAGTTTGAGGTAGAAATAATTTTTTGAAGTCAAAAAGTGCTTTTAGAGTCAAAATAAACATATGTAATTTGACTAAATTATAAATCTTAGATAAAAATTGATATTTATTAAAAATCGATTTTTCTAATCCAAGTTCGGCCAATCCATTTTGAAATATTATGAAAATTCATTTTTTTAGGAGATCATGGTCTCAAATCACACCTCAATTTGTTTTAAAATAAATATTTTACGTCCATTTGAAAATTTGAATTAAAACTTAAAACGGGTAAAAATTGAGTTCTTAATTTGGTCAAATTGAAAAAATTTTGAATATATCTTTATTAGGCTTCAAATTTTCTTATAAAGAGTGTTGTAATTTTCTAGAAAAATGAGAAAAAAAAAAGAGATGAAGGTGACATGTGTCACTAAGTAGCCATGTTGTGGCACTTAAAAATGTGTGCCACATGGTGATGCATGGCACTCCAGTTGACATTGGTCAACTCTCCTTCTCTCATTCCTTTTCCTATTTCTACGAGTAAAGAGCTAAGGAGACAAATAACACCTCGGTATTTTTTTTTATTTGATTTCACCCTCCTTTTGGGATGAAAAAATTTGGAAAAATATGGAAATGAAAGCTCAAGAAGTCTCCTATGGGAGAAATAAAAATAACTAATCCAAATGTCCATTAAATACCCATTTAATACACTATGAGCAAATTAAGCACATTCAAGTGTTTTCCTTACAATAATTTGAAATAATCTAATACAAAATGGGAACCGGATCCCTTATGAGCTAAAATGCCATGAATTTCCTGATTCTTTCATAAAATTGTGATTAATTTGAGCTAAAATAGAAAGAAATTCAAAAAATGAACCCAATGCCATTAATAAACAAAAATTGAATTTTTGCATACATGAAAGTTTCTTCGCCATCAATCATGACACCACACCATAAATAAATATCTCCTCTAAGCATTCAAGGCATTAAACACATTTAAAATTGTTCACAAATCCATATTATGTTAGTTTTTCACTTTAGGAGGTTCTAAGTATAACACCTACTCTCTATCTTCAATTTCTCTCAATATAGAGAAAATTAATCTGAGAAACTTATTGGAAATATTCTTCTCATGTTTATAAACAAACCTCAAGCTTTCATTTCATACAATTTCGTTTAAAATTGATTGATTTTGAGGAGAAAGATTAAAAAAAAGTGTGTTGAAATTACTGTGCATTAGGATGTCTTTTTTAGAAAAATTGAAAGGGGAAAGCTTAGGTTTTCTAAAAATTGAGTTAAAGGTTTCAAAGTTCAATGTCTCAAGAGTCTAATGCCACTGGCCACATACTGTGGAGTAGTTGGAAACTACTTGAATCGACTAAGCTTTGTCTTTTGTGTAAGTAAGTTCTTCTTATTCTTATTGTTTATGGGTTTGTTCATAAAAAAGTAAAAAGTGAAAATTCCAAAAATAAAAAATAAGAAATTGATGTTAACCATGTTTTAATCTTGTTTTGATATGTTCCTACGAATCTAATCTATTTTTAATAATTATTTTTGATGTTATGTGATTATGTTGATTAATAAATTATTAGCATGTTGTGTTCGTTTTCGTCTGGTGGGTTTTAATTATGTCATGTTAACTATAATTGTTTAAGTACTTTAATTTAATTAATATATTAGTTAATAGACTTTATTAATATGTACTTATTAATTTTGCATGTTATCATAATAATAATATATTTTTAAAGTTTAATGTTTTGTGACATAGTTAATTATGAGAATGTTAATTTTTACTTGTAGGTTTAATAATGTTTTCAAGTAAATATGGGCTTTTCTTTCCCTAAATTTTTTTTATAATAAAGTGTTTTTCATAAATAAAAGGGAAAAGTATAAAAAAGTTCCTAGCCTTTACTTGTATGTATAATTTAGTTCTTAACCTTTCATATAATTCATTTTAATCCTCAATCTTTTATAGTAGTGCCAAATACATCCCTCCATTACTCCTATTATTTTTTTCATTCTTTTAATTTTACATGGAATTTTATGACCCCTTTTTTCAACAAACGTGGAGCTAAGGCAACATCCACATCATCTTTAAAAAAGAAAAATATCCATTCGATCATGCCCTTTTAACTAGACTGAAGACCTTAAACATGACATGTTAGTCACGAAATATTTATGCCCAAATCACAGTCGATGGAGAGAAACATTAGGTTAAAAAAATAAAAACTCTAACTCCATGAACCATTCACAATCGATGAGGAAGGACAGGTAAATTCCAACATCTACCTTCAACGTAATCTCTTACTATACGCAACCTTAACTATTTGTTAGATTCAACACAAAGGCGAATCACTTGAAAACCTAAACCCTAGTCGCAACCCCGGATAGACATTGGTTGGTTAATTCCCGACATAGAAAAGACCTACTTGTTCTGCTACTGCTATGTAGTAGAACTTCTTTGCTTTTCTTTTTGTTTTTTTTTTCAATGTGGGCCTTTAAGTTCGTTTGTCGGGTATGCTTTTGATTGAAAAAGCCAAACCTTAGTTACTATGTCCATTTGCTTTATAAAAGGAAAAAAAAAGCATTATCCTTTATGAACTTAGTAGATCTATCGTGACAGTAACTACTATATTTTTTTTTTTGGTTATTTTGTCTCTTTGCAATGATGTGTAGGAATGGATGATGATGGATGTGTTTGCGAGGTACAGGTTTTTTTATTGAGGTACATTAGTCAAAGTTCTAACTCAACACTACTAAGGAGCTGATTTATATATAATTAATGTAGATGTTGGGTAAATTGATATAATCAACACAAAGAGACAAATAGCCACATACTTAGGACTAGGGACCATTAAATTTTCTTTATATTAGAGAGTAGACGGTGTTTCAATAGGTTTTTAGAGTTAACATTTAATTTAGTTTTCAAAGACTGTATATTCAAAATTCTAATTAGTAGCGATGTGGAGTTGAATATTGAACTGCAACAAGTGGGTGAGGTTGACTTTTTTAAGGAAGTGAATTTTAGTGATTTTGCATTTGGGGATTCTATGGAGTAAGGTTCAAGTTCATTTGATGATGTGGATCCATTGGATGACTATGATTTTCTTACTAATAATGATGATGAAGAGCTTATGGAAGTTAGGAGGAACTGCATTCTGCTAGCAATTAAGGATCTAATTGTTAAAGAAGGTTTGGCGGGTTGTGATGATGATGTAAGCTGTGATGTTTATGGCAATGAGGAAGATAATTGGTATTCTAAACCCGAGTATTCGGATTTAGAAGAGGATTATGGTTATGAGTGGTTAGGTGGGGAAAATAACGATGACTATGAGAGGATGGTTAGAAAAAAGAGAAAATATCCAATCTACAAAGAGGGCACCAGCAAACTAACCTTTTGTGTTAGGATGATTTTCAGGTCACTTGACTAGTTCAAAGCAATTGTAGTATAATATGGCATGAATAAGAAAAGGAATATTGATGTTAAAAAATCTAGTGCATCGGCAACAAAGGTGAGATGCTTTGGAGAGGGTGGCTATCCTTAGTTTATTTCACGTATCAAGAAGAAAGAGACTAGATCCTTTTATATTCACACTTTGATTGACCAACATACTTGTAGAATTACCTTTTAGAACAAGATGGTAAATAGCAAGTAGCTAGCTAAATGTTTTGTTGGAACTATTAGGTCAATGCATATTGCTAAGTTCCATGAGAGTTTTATAAAATTAGTTCCTTCTTGGTATACCAGTAATTTCAAAATTTGAGGTTCTAGCAAAAGTTTCAAATTGAAATCAATTTAAGCTTGTACATTTACTCTCTTATTAGATAAAGAAGCTTAATCTTACATTCAAAGATCATCGGGCACCTCTTACATCCAAAGAAGCCTACTTACTACTATACACAATAGCAACCCTAACCTACACCTTATTGCATTTTCATACAGATGGTGAGTCCATTAAGCTTATCATCTTTTTTGTGATTGTGATTTCAACAAAACATAAAAATAATAGAAGAAAAATGTTCATTTAATTCTAAAACATAACTACATTGAGGTATCCTCCACTTGATAATACACTTAATAAACATACTCTTGCATAACCTATTGAAAATACCAAGCCATAAATTCAACTACACCATAAGCCCTAACCAATTATAATGAACCAAATAAACATCATTATAGCTCCTACAATAAACCATGTAATATGTAATACCTTCTTAAGGTACGTCTTTGACTTCTTCTTGGTTTCTAATTTGCCATTCAAAATTTTTACTTCATGCTTCAACTTTTCCAACTCCAAAATATCATCATCATCGAGTAAACTCAAAATAACTTCCTTTGCACACTTAGAGAATTTGGGATCAATCCACTTGTGGAAGTTGCATCCTCTCTCTTTCCATATTGGGCAAGTAAAGAACCTTCTATTAGGATTGAGAGGTTTCAACCTACGACAATCTCTAAGTCGAAGTTGACCTGTTCTAAGTTGAGGCCGACTTGCCATACCTGAGATTGAGCTGATATTAGAAGGTTGAGGAAGGAAAGAAACACAGCTTAGCAATAGCTCTATTAACTATTGAGAAGACTAGGGACCAAACAGTAGAGGTCTTAAGCCTGAAGACCAGCTTGATATGGCATAAAGAATTTAGTGTCAACTAATACTAAAGCTTAGCAACTATAGGTTAACCTTACAACTAGCTTGGTTGAGCACTATAGGACTTAGCAACTCTAACCTAAATCAGGACATCTAACTGTCGACCTTAACCAATTTGGGTCTAACTCCTTCCACGATATCTCGAAAGACTCGTATGCTGACCTTCTTGTTAAATGCACTGTTTAACACTATTTTCTATATGTGTAAATATTTTGCATTAACTTTAGTTATGGGCTTACTTTAGGGTTTAAGGGCTTGTATATTATTTATAATTTTGCCACTAAGGTTTTAGGACTTTCTATAAATAACAACTATTGTAATTTGTAGCTACAATTAGTTGAACATTTTTGAACTAAGAATATACTTATTATTTTCTTGAGCTATTTAAGCTTGTGTCTTAGATTATTGAGTGCTGTTTAACTCCATAATTTTTCTTGTGTTCTTATCAATCTTTTTCTTGAGATTGTGGTGAAATCCTCATTTGAGCGGGTTAGTGAGTCGTATCTAATCTTCATTTGAAACTCAAGTGTTGATTTAGTGTTTGCAAGTTGTATCGAACTCTTTCAAGTTGTGGATATAGAAATTGAAGTTGTGGTGGTTTTGAGTTGAGTGTAATTATGTGTTTGTTAAGATCTCTTTATGGAAATTATTGTACAGATGACAATGTTTGAAGATAGTGTGAATATTGGTGATGATAGTCCTTATGGTAGCTTGAGGAGATGTATTGATGATTTGGACCATCGAATTAAAAATCTAACTAAGTTAATTCAAGAGCTTATTAGATTAGTGAGAGGTTACTAATGAGTTGGCTAAAGTGAAAGAAGAGATCGAGCACCAACCAATGCAAGTGACTTTAGTAAGCTTGTTAATGTTGAATGACAGCCCAAAAGAGTTACCGAGGCAAGGAGAAGAAGAGGTTAGCTTAAACTGAGGAGAAGCAATGATAAGAGTATTGACTTTGAGGTAAACCAAGGGGCTTGAAGATGAGAGCTAGAGCTAAGAAGAGATTTAATTGAATAGAGCTCCAATAAAAATGGCTGATCTGAAGTGAACTGACTAGCTCGGAACGCAAGGGATGAACCCTAACACATAGTTGAGGACTTGACAACATTAAGCTTAAGTTGCCAACCTTCAATGGTAGTAATAGACCTAAAGAGTTCCTTAATTGGGTTCCTTAAGTAGAGAAGTTGTTTGAATGTTATGAGTGAGATAATCAAACAAAAGTTAAGTTAGCCTTATTATCCCTTATTGAATATGCAAGTCTTTGGTGGGACAAGTTTATTGCTAAGCAAGACATTAAAGGAGAAGAGTTAGTTAGAACTTAGAGGCTTATGAAACGTTTGATGAATCGACAATTTGTATCAACTTACTTCAAGCAAGATATGCTTTATATTTTCTAACACCTGAGGTAAGGTTGAAACACTATTGAAGAGTGTTTGCAAGAGTTTGAGACCTTAATGAGCAGATGTGAGATTATTGAGCCTTAAGACTGGACTATTGCTAAGTTCCTAAGCGAACTCCAAGGTGACATTGCTGACATGGTCAAGTTGCAACCATTTAACTCATTGGATGAGTTGATCAATTTAGCATTAAGGGTGGAGAGATAGAGGAGAAGAAGGCACTAAGGATCGACTAGCTAACCTCAACATGGCAGTCGTGAGCTTGAAAAGTATTAGGAGAGGAAAAAGCTAAAGAAGAAGATGGAGAAACGAAAGTATAGTCGACTTGACTAGGCTGATATAAAGAAAGTAGAGAAGGAGAGAGTACCCAATATCGAGACTCGAGAAGCTAAGTGTTTCAAGTGTTTAGGATACAAACGTATTGCCCTTGAACGTCTAAATAAGAGGATTATGATTTTGAAAGGTAAAGGACCAGATGCTCAAGTAAAGTATTAAAGTGAGAAGAACTTGGGAAGTGACATAGAAGAGGTGAATGTCTATCTAGATATGGATGGACTATTAGCCATGATGAGCTAACTTGAAAGAAGACCCAAGTTAAAGGGAGAACTTATTCTAGATTTTATGTTTAGTAAATGGGAAGACCTATTCCTTGGTTGTTGATGGAGATAGTTATAAGCCCTATAACCAGTTACTCAGGGTTTTGATCAGCTGAAAGATCCAATCAAGCCTAAATTATAAGTAAAGCCAAAAAATTTTCGAATTTTAAGTATATAACTCGTTATTTATCTAAAATGCGTAAAATACATTTCGATAATTAACGAATCGCTAGAGATAAATTATATGTATACTAAAAATCATAGAATGACGTAAATAATATTTAGGAATATTAATTTGCACTATATATGAATTTATATGTAAATAGAAATATGCTTAATTACTTAAAATACATGAAATAAGCTAAAATAGTACTAAATAATTCAAGAAAATTCATAATTAATTAAGGAAAAATAAAGAAAAATCATAAAAAATAAGGAATGATCCAGATTTGGGTCGTAGTAGCTGAGGAAAATAAGAAAAAAAATTAGCCAATTAAATTAGAATAATACAAAAGTTAAATTGGAAGAAGATAAGGCAATTGTCTAATTAAATTAATACACAATAATTTCCATAAAACTCTATAAATACTTCAAATTTTTTAGAAGCTCATTTTAGATGTTAGGAAGTTTATAAAAATAGAGAGTAAATTAGGGATTTAGAAAAAATCACAAAAAATCTGTGTAATTGGGGTTTTTAACGAGAACCCAGACCCGACGAGTAGTTGGGAGTGGACGGCCAACACCACCACATGATGGTAGTAGCGCCTAGGTGAGCTGACACACCCATGGCCACCAACGATGGCTAGAGCCACTCAAATCGGTGAGTTCGATTTCTAGCCTGATTTTGTGTAATTTTGTAAAAATAGTCAATATTCTTAGAAAATTATGAATTTTGTTATTCTGCAATATTTTTGTATGTAGTTTTTATAAAAAAAATATTATTTTGATGAAAATATATCTCGTGATATATAGTTCTTAAGAAATCATGCCAAACCGAGCATGTTTCGGTTTAGAAATAAATGACCTCAAGAGTATAGTTTTAAGCCCAAAATTTTTGTGTAGACTACTTAGATGATATAAAACAGTGTTATGAGCCCGTTTTCAAAAATTAATTTTTGAAATGTTTAGATAATTTTTAGGTCTTAAAATGAGGCATAAAATGGGTAATTTAGGGTTAATTAAATAATTAATTATTGATTTAGTGAATAATTATATGTTTTAAGATGTTGAAATCTAATGAAGTATGAGACTTGTAACATTTAGGATGTTAGATGTAATTATTAGGTTAATTATGTAGTAAATAAGTAATAGGGAAAATAATAAATTTTTAGTTAATTTTGTAAATTAGGGTAATTAAGTATAAAATCTGATTTAGGATGAATTTAGATATTTTAAAATGATAATTGATGTTGGGAGATGGTAATTAAAATAATAAAACTATTAGATGTGTATTATATAATAATAAGTAATAGTACATAATACACAATTATTAGAAAAATAATATATAAAGATATTAGAATAAAAATTGATATTATAAAAATAATAGGGATATACAATAAATCTGATAGAAAACTTAAATTTATGTAATTATATGAAAAATATAAAAATCTCTCACATCATGAGTAAATTCGGTACATTAATAAAGATTTAAGTGTACTGGGTGAAATAAAATACTAACTAGGGATAATAATGATATTTAAAATATCTGGAAGTAATGTGATTAATTTCACATTATGAGTTGAAACGAATTTCTAGGGTTCGAGTATAAAACAATACTTAGAAATCAAACTAGAACCTGATTTAGAAATTGATGTGGAAATTGAACTCGAACCTAACCCCAAACTTAGAATAATTGTAAAAGATTTGAGAACTTAGATAACTGGATATATTAAACCTTAAAAAAAACATAACAATAAGTATTATAGGATAAAACTAACTTACAATAGTTATATGAAAAATTGAAACTACGTTTATGTTATAGGGATGATCGACGATAGCCTGAGCAAGTTGGATCTCAAGTGAGTGAGCGAGGTGTTCAAGTAAGTTGGGATTAATACAATGCTGTATTTTGGAGGCATGAGATTATACTTGGTTGTGCTTGTTAGATAGTTGGTTGTGTACATGTGCTTGATTATGAGTGATGCTATGATTCTGTTTGTTATTTTGGCTTGTATTGTATGATTTGTATGAAATAATTAATCACCCTAAACTGGACCTAATCAAATATATGACTTGTAATCATAATCAAACCTGCATGATAACCTATTAGGGGAAACTTAGGATTCTTCAACCAAATACCAACCCCTTCGAAAGGGATAGCGTAGGATTGCATAATGATCTCTTCTTCATCCTTAATCGAACTAAGTGACAGGAGAGGAAGTCGCAACGATGGTGAAGTTAATGGTTCGAAGGTAGTCGCGAGAGGAGTGGTGTCTCCATTGTACAAGTCTAGGTTTGGTCATGAGCTATTGTATTAATGGCAACTCCTCAAATCGGATTAAAGCGGGCGCAATTTCTCTAATCTCACGATGGGCTAGACAACGTCGTGCGATAGCATTTGCTTGAACATGCATTGCACCTAATAAGTTGGTTGATAACCTTATTATATTTATGGTATAGTTTTAAGTCCTCTATCCTAACTTATTGAGTTGTGGTTGCTTACATCCCTATAGATGTCGTGCATGTGCTGGCTAAGAAGCGGCTTACAATTACTCTAAAGCTAGCAACTGTTGGATCCTAGGGAGTGAGGAAAAAAATTTGAAGAACAAACATATATTTTTAAGGTCTAAGTCTTTATTTTAGAATTTTTCATTTCTGAATAATGTAATAACTAGGAAATAGATTATGGTGAAACATTGTAAATGTTAATTGTAATAATTGAATTATAGTCTATATATATATTTTCTTACTTTCTTAGTTAAATGATTTATTTAAATTACAAACTGTTTACTTTAAAGCGGGTTAGTCGTTGACGCCTTATGTAAATGAGTTCTAGGATAGCAGTTGTAAGGCCAACTTCTATCTTAGAATGGTTTACACGGCGGGGCTATTACGACTTTGCCGCTTCTAGCCGTGACAGTAGTTGCACCAACATTGTTTCTGTCGAGTTGATTACGAGGATGAAAATGCCGACCTAGTCGCATCCCAAACCTTATAGATTGCAGTGGTTTAATGACAAGAGTATGGTCTATGTGCATAAGAGAGCTAGGATAATATTCAAAGTAAGACAATATTACGATGAGATTGACTTCTTCGTGGTGCGTATGAATGCAACAAATTTAATTCTTAGCTGACCTTGGGAGTACAACCAAAGAAGGACCCATGATGGCTTCTTCAATACCTATATAGTTTGGAAGGGTGAGAAGAACCATTGCTTGACACCCATTAGTATCGAGAAGATTTAGAGCAACCTAGTACCTATGGTAAAAAGAAAAGGGAAGAGGAGCCTATTCGGAAGGTCGAGGATGACTTCTTTTTAGCCCTGCTGTGATTATTGGAATCAACCTATGACAATCACCAGGTTGAGGCTGACCTATTCTAAGTTGGGGCCAAGTTGATACTAGAAGGTTGAGAAAGGAAAGAAAGACAGCTTGGCAATACCTTTATTAACTGTTGAGAAGACTAGGGACCAAACAACAGAGGTCCTAATCCCGAAGACTAGTTCAGCATGGTAAGGTATGGAAAATCTAGTGTCGACTAACAGTAAAGCTTAGTAACTATGGGCCGACCGCACAGGCAGCTCAATTGAGCACTGTAGGACCTTAACAACTTCGACCTGAACTAGGACATCTAATTGTCAACCTTAACTAGTTTGGATTTAACTCTTTCCAAGATAGCTTGGATGACCCACATGCCAAGCTCCTTATTAAACTCATTGTTTAACACTTTATACTATACTTGTAAATATTTTCCTTTAACTTTAGTTGTGGACTTACTTTAGGGCTTAAGGCCTTGTATATTATTTACAGTTTTACCATTAGAGTTTTATGACTTACTATAAATAGCAACTGTTGTAATTTGCAGCCATAGTTAGTTGAACATTTTTGAAGTAAGAATATACTTGTTATCTTTGTAAGTTGTTCAAGCTTGTGTCTTGAATTATTGAGTTCTATTTTACTCCTTAATCTTTCTTGTGTTCTTCTCAACTTACTTCTTGAGATTGTAGTGAACCCCTCATTTGAACGAGTTAGTAAGTCGTATCTAACATTCATTTGAAACCTAAATGCTGATTTAGTGTTCGTAAGTCGTATTGAACCCTATTTTAAGCTTAAACCCCATTGCGTTTGTGTTTTAGTACGTGATATCCATCCACATTCACATTCAAAATCCCATTCCACTTGTTGATTTCTCATTTCCATTTGAACTTTGAATACTCATTCATTGTTCATGTTTGCTGCGTACTTCGAAACGTATCAAGGATTCTTCCGTATCCATGAAGTTGAGATATGAGTTAAAATTCGATAATGACATTTCATGCTACACATGTACCCTAACATTTGGGGGTTATGTACAATATTTGAACTCTCTTCTGCATATTTCCTTCTCCATGGATTTCCTTGACTCCTCATAAATTTGGACATTTTTTTCCCAGTGATTTACTGTAAGGATATAGAGGAGTTGTTGATTTCTGAAGCTAGGTTTCTCTTCACAAAGTTAAGGTGGTGATTAGGGTTATGGTGTTTGTAAGGGATGTTATTTTTGCGATTTAGGGTTTTCTGATGGGGATTTTCCATTTTAATCCTCTTAACTGGTTTGGTGAAATGTTGTAGGTGGATAATTGGGTTTATGGGTATGCATTTGGTGATGTCGATGTTGACTTAGCTCTACATTTCTTAAAAAAATTGTTCAAAAAAGCGATATCAAATAAAAAAGATGAAAAAGATAACAGAAGTAATAGGGGTATTAATTTGATGAAACTCAATAAGGTTGGGGACTAAATTATACTGCATGAAAGTTTGAGGATTGACTTGAAAAAGGTCAAAGGTTAAAGACTTTTTTTTTTTTTTACTTTTCCTTAAAAAAAAATAAATCGGCCTTTTCCAAAATTTAAGGATTTCTTTAATATTTTTCAATTATAGACCTAAAAACCCATTTTTCCTAAATTAATAAAATTTAATGAACTTAAAATGAAAAGAGTTTTTCAAAAATAAAAGAAACCAACAAAATAAAGTTTTTACTAATTAAGAGCTACGTAGGCTTGATCTAGCTCCACAAATACATAGGCATTTCATGTAGCTAAAAATAATAAAGATTTTTGCTTTTTCCCTTTTCTTTTTTTTTTCCTAAGTAAAAATCCTAATTTATTTGAAAACCTATTTAAGGTCCATTAAGCAATTTCATAGATTTCTTTTGTGGAATCCTTAGTCTTTTAATAAGTTAACTTTCGAACTCAAGATCTTTTGCTTTTTATTTTTCTAATTTTTTTTCTAGAAAAATAGTAGGCCAGTAGCTAAAATTAGAGCCCATCCACTCGAGGATTCTTACTTCACTTTTTTCCAAATTTGATTAGGTGGCGACTCTTTTTTCAATATTTTTTTAAAAAACCTTTGCTTAGTTTAGATGAGGGATTTTTTACTAAGTAGGTTAGGCTTAATGTAAATTGGGCTAAGAAAAAAGAGAAAAAAAAAAAAATTAGCCTGATACTTCCTCTTCCATAGTGTACTCTACAATACGTTGAGCTTAAGGGCATACTTCACCATCCTCCTAAAGGCATTGAACTTTTTGTAAGATTTATCATAGCAACTACTTGGTCAAGATTATCACTAATGGGCTTTAATGTATGGTTTAAGCTTCTAGTTGTGATAACCATTAGGAGTTCTCCACCTTAGTGCATTGTGCTTCTTGTTATTGGTGTTCTTAAGGAAAGGGTTTTGACCAACAAAATAGAATACTTTAGGTTTTAGGTGTAGTGAGGCTTTCTGTTGCACTTTAAGTGTATATGGTGTTAGAGTAAAGAGATTCACTAGTAGCAATATTTAAAGAGTCTTACAATTGTCCTTTCTTACGTATTTATACAACTTGTTTGATAATTGTATGGGAGAAATGGTTTAACCGATTATGACATGTGGTGCGTTATGAATTAAACCATGTGATGCATGTGGAGATAAAGGGCAGTTGAGTGGTTCTTAACTAGGACAATTGTCATATTGTTCGCCTTTCTATCCTAATGTTTAAATATTTAAACTTTATACGCTAGGCCTTGATGATTTGGCCATAGGATTCTTGGTTGACAAAGTTACTTTAAACTAGTAAGCTCTAAGGATAAGTCAACAATTTGGACATTGACATGTTTCTATCAATTGATTCATAGGTTGTTGCAGATATGGTTACTTGTCATGAAATAATTTTTAATCTTGATTAGGTCGGCAATTTACCAAGGATCTCAATAAGAAACTACCATCAATATTTGCCCTTTGACTCCTATAGTCAATTAATCAAGTATAAGAGTAGTGCTTAGTGTGTTAGGGTAACTAATTGAAGTAAGTAACTGATCAAAACTTGTACACTCATGTTAATCTTTCTAAGCACAATTGCTAAACTTTTCTAGCGTTATGCAATCTTTTTCCACTTATTCATGTTGAATTGACATGTTAGAAAGTGCAAACTTTTACTTTCAAGCATCATGTCTCATAGTTTTCCCAATGTCTTAAAATGTACAAGGCAGTTGTCGCTTCTACAATCATTACACCGACACACCTTATAACTATCTGATAGATATCAACCCTTGGATTGGCATTGATAATAGGTGTTCACTCTCAAAGTCACCTAAAATCAAATTAGATTTTAATTCCTGAAATCCACCATTTTTTTTTACTCTTATATAACATTTTCTCTCTCAACCTTTCCTCACAAAATCTCTAAAATTTCTTTTCAGAATCTTTCATGCATCAAACTTCTTCCATCTATTTTGAATTTTCAAGCTTTCAAGTTTAGAGTTTTCATTGCAAGGTATGGCTCACTTTAAGATCACACATTCTTTTAAGCTCTCTTCTAAGGCTACTCCCCCCTATAAGGTGACTAGCAAACACTTTAGTAGCTACTTTAATTGAGCACCAACACTCACATAGCTTACTACCACTTAAGAGCACTCATAAAAAAAATACAATAGCTTTAACACGTAAGCTCAAATTGCAATAATATATAAAGTACTTAAAACAGACATGTAACTTTCACAACAAATACCTTTAACTATACATACAATGCTTTCAATTTCAACCTCAAACTTTAATACTAAGTTTATCCTTTCCCACATAATGCACTAAAGCATACTATAGCAAGATATTATATTGTTATGGTGTTATACAAGTTCTAGTTTAGTTGGTTGAGGTTAGCATAATGAAGAATAATTTAGATATCAGTATGGAGAAGACTAAGATAGGTTGGTGGTGATCTAGGTAGACCCTTTTAAGCTGTTTGAGTGATCAGCTCTACTCTTCAAATTATGTCAGGTCAAGTAGTTAATAGGCTTAAGATACTAATTTAGTAGCTCAAATGGACATGAAGGTGTCGGAATAGGTCAGTAGTTTTTGTAGGAGGTAGCTCTCAATGTAAGCTGACTCATCCATGACTAGTTGTTAAGAATTTGTTATGCTAGGTTCTATATGCTTCTAAGTTGTGCTTGTGTGAGGGGAACAAAGGTTAGAGTTCCATTAGTACATAAGTTAAGATGTTAGGTATGTTTGACAACGAATAAGTGAAGACATCCTTATTTGATTAAAGGAATTGATGAATTGTTGCCTAAGCTAGGTAGGAAGTGAAGTGCCCACCCATGTGGTTTATTCGAGGTCATTACTGAGCTACATTTCTTTAATTTCCTATGCTAGTTTTTTCCCTTAATATTTAGCTCATCCTTTGGCTTGAACTTTATTGTAAAAATTTCACCCTTAGAGAGGGCCTTAACATATAAAGTTTGAGCTAACTCTTGGTTCCTCAATATACTAACTCTTGTTGGTGTAAGGAAGTTGGCCTTGAGATATACTGTTGATGGTCCATCCTAAAGGTGCTCAGGTTGGGTCATTCGAAGATGACATTATGCAGTAACCAATAGTCAACCTTTAGGAAGTTGATGAGTTGTTTGATGACATCGTCACCATCGTTGAGCTTCATGGGAAGGGATGATAATTTCCTTGGCTTGAAAGGCAAATTGTTGAAGCCATAGTGATCATAGCCATAAGGGTTTAATTTCTTGCTGAGCTTATCCCTTATTTACTTGAATGCTTACTTGAAGATGATGTCCATGGAACTACTAGTGTCGATTAGGACCTTATGAACTTGGAATTTCACTATCTTAGCATTGGTCACAAAAGCATCTTCATGTAGAACTTTTATGCCTACTAAGTCTTTATCAGAGAAAGTAATGGAAGTGTCAATTCTTAGATTCTTAGTTACAACAGTCTTAACCATGGACATTAGAGTCCAAATGTTCATTCGAGCCTAAGCTTGCCATAGCGATGGTCTCCATGCCATATGAAAACCTACTGGAGTGGATTGATTGATGTCATTTGATTATAGATATTTTTACTTCAACTAGCGATTCACTAATGCTAGATTGTAGCATGTTTACTCGAATATGGTGATCTTATCTTCTAAGATCTAGTTAATTTGATAGAGTTGTTATAGTGACGTAACTACGACAATGGTGTTCTTAGCATTAAGGTAATTGTATTGTGACTTTTTGGCCATTGTGGATGTGGTTTTGTAAATAGACAGTGCCAAATGTTGATGGTTAACTTTCATAGGATTGATTAAGGTTAAAGGCAACTTGCAATAAGAACATACATAAGTTAGAGGTGTGATGGAGGTAGTTCCAATGCAGCCAATCTGATACTTAGGTTAGTCTTAGCTTAAGCGAAAATGTTTAAAGAGTGTAATAAAGGCTAGAGTGAGAGAATGTAAATCCCTTTACTTTTGGAGTTATCTAGAACATATAAGAGTGGCTAACAAGCTTTATCTAGAAAGTGCCAGCTATAGATTTTCTTATCTTATTGACCTATTTTTATCTTATCTTCTTTTCATCTTATAGAGTAGGCCTATACATAGTGGGCTTAAGGGCCTAACCTCCAAGGGGCTAGAAGGTAACAGGAGCTTAGAAGATGTCTTATGATTAGGTTAGCTAAGCTGTTGGAAGCTCGGTCTTTATTTTGGGTAGGCCACTTGTGATTCTACTAACTTGACTTAGGTGATGATGAGGTTGGTGAATCTTTGAGAAGCTCAACTAAGGTTCTGAACAGTTTATCATGGGCTTCTCGGCTTAACCTAAGCTCTAATGAGGTTGGCATAGGTTTGTTCATAATAACTTATCAATGGGATGGATTTTGTTTATCCGATATCCATACCTTATATGGTATAAATATTGTTTTATCTCTACAATAGACATTTAATATGAATGGGAAAAAAAAAATTGTTCCATATGGGTAGCTATTAGAGATGGGATAAAAAATAATGGGTCATTGAACTTATAATAATGGATAGGCTTTAAGATGAATAGTAAATATTGTGGGGTAAGTTTTGTTTTAAAAAAATTGCAACCCATAATCACATACTTCTCATTTACCTATGAACCTACATTAAACTTATACAATATATACGTATGTATATATATATATATATATATGTTAATCATGTACTGTCTATGTCATAGGCTTAAGTTTTAAGGTATCTTACAATATAATTGTCAAATATATATAGGGCCATATGGATTTAATCTATATAGTATGGGTGAGCAAATAAACATGTTGCATAGGGTACCCATATGAACCTTATTTGATTGAGTAGGTTTTCGGTGGGTAATTAAGGTCACAAGATAGGTTTTGGATAATAATTTCTTTGAACCTATTTTCATAGTGTAGGATACAAGTAAGAAGTCAGGATACCCTATACCCACCTTGGAAATTTTACTTTGAAGCATATAGGGTACAAATTCTAAGGTCTTTGCCTTATCGAAAACCCTAAATTAAACTCTTATTAGTCCCTTTACTTTCATTTTTCATCTTTAGTCATAAGAATCGGGCTACTAGGCCTTTAACCTGCCGCCGAACCCAAGAGTTAGAAGGCTTCGTAAGGTGACTTTTTCTACTTTAGTCGACTCTTGTCGAGGCTAAGTACTTCTTTATCAAGTTATTCTTTGTCGAGTTACTCTTTATGTCGAGCCGAGTGACTACCCATCTCTTTGTAGTGCACCGAGTTGCATATTACTCACTCGTGCTCGAGTCGACCAATGATTTGATACCTCCCTTGCTTAGAAGCTGAGATAGTAAGACTTCAGACTGACTAAGCTACCTTTGCTCGGATGTGCAAGCTGGCTATACTTTTTATCCACATCTTCCAATGGCATCACCAATATAGTGTCACCATATGTATAAAATCATGTGTAAAATCCGTTGCACCAATGATTGTTTTCCTTATATATTTATTTTTACTCTTTTATATCTTGTATATTACTTCCTTAGGAAATGCCCTTTTGTCTTTTTTCTTTTAGGTAAGTTGCCCTAACTTATGGGGATAAATACCCCTTATACTTGTATCAAAATCAGATTATCATTAATATACTTTTGATTATTTTCCTTCTTTGAGTAAACACTACCAGTTTTCTCTTGGCATAATTCTTATCCTAACCTTTGAATAAGGTTAGGTGGTGAGTAACCTTACCGAATCGACTTGTGCGGTATATTGAATTATGTCGTGAGTCCTTAAAAGTTTTATTGGTGCATCCTATCCTTTGAAAGTATTCATAGGTTTTTGCTTACTCTTCGTTCGCATTAGTCCTTTCTTGTGCATTCCCCATTGCTTCCCTTTTGAGCTTTCTATAACCTTAGACTCACCCAATGACTAGTCTTGTTTGTTCTTGGTCACGGTTCGCATGATCTTGGTATCGGAGTAGAGGTTTTGTTTGAGTTTGAGTTTGTTTTCGAAGTTCTGTTTTACGTGTGTGAAACAAAGCAGGTTATTGTGTTCATCTTAGCTACTGTATTTGTTGGCTGTTTAGTTTATAGTTTAGAGAAATGACGGATCTAAGTGTAAATGTTGGTATTAGGGATGACAACAATAGAGTTGTCTACTGTGGACGACAATCTTAGGGTACTCTAAAGAGCACTGATAAGAGACTAGATGAGGTAGCTAACCTCTTAGTAGATTTGACCCGAGTTGCTTATGCTTTGGCTTACCGACCAATTGAAGCCATGCAAAACACTCCATAAGTTGCTCAACCTGTTAGAGGTCATAACCCAATTGATTCGATCTAGGTAGGGAAGTAGGTGGACTAGTAAGATGAAGGATAGAATTGAGAGAATTGGATGAAGAGGATAAGGAAGTGTAATTTGAAGAAGAGCACGTCCAAGTTCTTAGAGCATCTAACCATGTGAAGCTTTAGATTCCAAGCTTCAATAGATCTAGGAATGTTGATGAATATTTGGAATGAGAAGAGAGTGGAGCGTGTTTTTGAATATTATTAGTATGATGCCACCATGTGGTGGAAGAATTTCTAGGTTGTAAGGAAGTGAAAGGGCTATTGAGAGATTAATACTTAGCTCGAGATGAAGAGAATACACAGAAATAGGTTAATGCTAGAAACTTATTTTCAAGATACTTTCATTCGGCTTCAAGAGTTGAGATAAGGAGGTCGAACAGTTGATGAGTATGTTCTAGAATTTCAAATGCTTATGATTCATTGCAAAGTAGAGGAGCCCTTTGCTTGAACAGTCTCAAGATTCATTATTTGATCGAGAGGTGGCATTTGAGATATTGTAGAACTCCAATGATTTACCATAATGGGTGAGGCCATTAGAATAGCCTAGTGAGTAGAGAGGCAAAAAAGGAGTCGAATATTGGCCAAGATGTTGACTAGTTGACTAGCACATGCAAGTCATTGAGTGTCGTTGCGTACTGAGGCGAGTTGAAAGATAGATGTCGAGTTAATCAAAAAGGCCGACTTTACGGTGAAGTGCTAACCCAAACTTATGAGAAGGGGCAAGGGTCTAATAGGAAGATAAGCTAAATCAAGTGCTTCAAATGCTAAGGGTTTGAACATATGGCCGCTCAATACTTGAACCGAAGAATTATGGTGATTGAGGGAGATATTTCGAAGTTAGAGGTAAATAGTATAGATAAAGAACCTAAGGAGGAGATCAATGCTAAGAAAGAACTGATTGAGGAGGATGTGTTTGCTGAGGACTTGGATTAGTTGATCATGGTTGTCTAATAAACAATCAACATAGAACCCTTACAAGAGGACGAGTAGAGAGAGAATTTGTTTTATACGACTTATAAGGTGAATAACCAAGTGTGTGCACTCATTGTGGATAGTGGAAGTTGCACCAATGTAACATTGGCTAACCTTATTTCAAAATTGAAGTTACAAACTATTGCACATCCAAAGCCATATAAGTTGCATTGGTTGAGTGAGAAAGGTGCACTACATGTCACTTTGCAAATACTACTGCTGATTACTATAGGGAATTACTTTGACTAGATTCTTTGCGACATACTGCCTATGTATGCTTCCCATATGTTACTAGGTAGGTCGTGGCTATTTGATAGGAGAGTTATCTATGATGGCTACAAAAATATGAAAAATACGTACATGTTTAAGAAGGATGATTGGAAGATCATACTGAACTTGATGCTGTCGAGAGAAGTTAATAAATTGATGAAAAAACTTGCTCGTGGATCGAAGAAGGCTCTGGTGATGAGTAGAGCTAAGCTTCAGGATGCCATCAATGCTGACGAGCCAACCCTTATGTTGGTTAGGTACCTATTAGAAATGAAGGAGTAGGGTAAACTACCCCAGGAAATCAAAGAGATGCTTGATAAGTATGCCGACCTGTTCCCAAAACAGTTACTCAAGGGGTTGCCCCCAACTCGAAGCATAGAACATTGCATTGACTCAGTATCTAGCGCCACACTACCGAATAAGCTAGCCTATCAGATGAATCCTAAACTAGCTTCTAAGCTTCAAAGTCAAGTCAATGAATTACTGGAGAGAGGATATGTTAGAGAAAGTCTCACTACTTATGCTGTGTCAATGCTTCTGGTGTTGAAAAAGGATGGAACCTAACAAATGTGTATTGACAGCCAAGCTATGAACAAGATCACGATCAAATACAGGTATCCGATCTTGAGGTTAGAAGACATGTTGGATAAGTTGAGTGGAGCTAAGGTTTTTAGTAAGATTGACCTGAAGTCTAGCTACCATCAAATCCGCAAGAGGCTAGGAGATGAATGGAAGATTGTGTTTAAAACTTGGCATGGACTCTATGAGTAGATAGTCATACCATTCGTCATGTCGAATGCCCCAAGCACTTTCATGCGATTGATGAATCATGTATTTAGACATTTGATTAGAAAGTGTGTTGTGGTATACTTTGACGACATATTGGTTTATAGTACCGACATGCCAAGTTACTGCGATCATCTCCGAGTCATATTAGATATCCTCTATGCTAAGTGACTATTTGATAATCTTAAGAAATGTTGCTTTTTCCAGGAGGAAGTAGTATTCTTAGGCTACGTAGTTAATAGAGGAAGCTTATAAGTAGATGACAAAAAGATCCGAACAATTGTATAGTAGCCGACTCCTATTATTTGTGCTGACATGAGAAGTTTCCATGTACTGGTTTTGATTTATAGATGATTCATTAAGAATTTCAGTACCTTTGCCGCGCTACTTACTAAGCTCACAAAGAACATCGACTTCTGATAGGGAAGAAGGGAGGAGAGGAGCTTTGTCAAGATAAAAGAAAGATTGACTTTTACCTCGGTGTTAGTTCTGCTTGACTTTGAGAAGATATTTGAGTTGGAATGTGACACATTAAGCATTGGAATAGGCACTGTCTTAATGCCAGAAGGCCAACTAATCGCCTTCTACAATGAGAAGCTCAAAGGATCATAGTTAAATTACTCCGCATATGTTAAGGAACTCTTAGTGCTGATCTGAGCACTGCAAATATGGCAGCACTATTTACTGTTTACTGTCAAAGGAATTTGTCATATATACTAATCATGAATTGTTAAGGTACCTTTGAGGCCAGAATAAGTTGTTAAGCGGTAGGCAAGATGAGTTGAATTCCTTGAAGGATTCAATTTTGTAATAAAATACAAGTAGGGAAAGAGCAACTAGGATTCAATTTTGTAATAAAATATAAGTAGGGAAAGAGCAACGTAGTTGCAGATGCTCTTTCAAGGAGATATGCTCTTTTAATCGAACTGTAGACCAGGCTATTTAGGTTTGCAAGTATCAAATAGTAATATTTTGAGGATCCACACTTTGGACCCGTAGTTATGCGATGTGTTGATGGAAGGGTAGTGAACGAGTATCATGTAGGGAATGGTTATTTGTTTTGAGGTAGAAAACTATGTGTGTTGACTTGTTCCCTAAGAGAGCTGCTGATTAGGGAAGCCTATAGTGAAGGATTATCTAGACATTTTAGGAACAAAAGAATATGTGAATTACTAAATGGTCAATTCTTTTAACTGAGAATGAAAAGAGATGTGCACCGCATTGTCGAAAGCTATATCGTATGCAAGAAGGATAAGTATCGAGCCAAACAACGGAAAGTAATGCCTTTGCTTGTCTTGATGAAGCCATGGACTAAATTAAGCATGGACTTTATTCTCAGACTACCATAAACTACCTGAGACAAAGATTCTATAATGGTCGTTATAGATCGGTTTAGAATGGTAAGTAAAACGACACACTTTATGCCAGGCTCCAAAACTAACAATGTTTCAGCTATTGCTTCTCTTTTCTTGTAGGAGATTGTATGGATACATTACGTGTCGAGAAATGTAGTCTTCGACAGGGGCCTGAAGTTCTTGAGCCATTTCTAGAGAACCTTATGACATCAGACGGGAACCCAATTACTATTCAATACTTCATGTCACTCTCAAACTGATGGCTAAACAGAAGTGGTTAATTGTACTTTGGGATCACTACTCCGAGCTATAATAGGAAAGAACTTAGATGATTAGGACGTCTGCTTACTAGTGGTTGAGTTTGCTTACAACTGGACAGTATATGACACCACTAAGTAGACTCCCTTTGAAGTAGTTTATGGTTTTAATCTTGAGTTGCCCCTCGATCATACCCTTGCACCTGTACTCATGCAAGAGGACCCTGATACCTCGTGTAGAGCATAATCTCTTCAACATATCTATAACAAAGTCATTCGACACATTAACCAAGCTGCTAAAAGAATGGCAGAGAAGACCAGGGATAGGATGGCTAAACAATTCTAGTAAGGCGACTTGGTATGGTTGCACTTCAGTAAGGAGCGGTTTCCAAGTAAAAGGAAGAACAAATTATCTACCAGAGGTAAAAGATCATTTAGAATCCTCCAAAAGATAAATGAGGATGCGTATAGATTGGAGCTAGCCGAAGACTATAGGGTTCTTAACACCTTTAATGTTACCGAACTCAGTCCATATCACCCAGACGAAGAGTTGATCGAGAACCATTTGAATATGATCCTAAATCTAAATCAACTTAGAGGGAATGTTAGGAATTAGGCTACTGGGCCTTTGAGCTATAGCCAAGCCCAAGGGCTGGAAGACCTAGTAAGGAGGATTCTTCTACTCTAGCCGACTCCTGCTAAGGTCAAGGATCTCTTTACTGAGTCACTCTTTATGCTGAATCGAATGACTGCCTATCTCTCTATATTGTACTAAATAATAGATTATTCGCTTGCACCTAAGCTAACTAATGATTTAGCACCTCCTTTGCCGAGAAGCCGAGATAATAAGACTCCGGACTAACAAAGCTACCCTTGCTCGAACAAGTAAGTTGGCTATAGTTTTTGTTTACATCTTCCAACAGCATTACCAATACAATATCGCCACATATATAGAATCATGTGTAAAATTCGTTTTATTAATTATTGTTTTCCTTATATATTTAGTTTTACCCTTTTGTATCTTATACGTTACTTTCTTAGGAAATACCCTTTTTTTCTTTTCTCTTTTAGGTAAGTTGCCCTAACTTATGAGTATAAATACCCCTTGTACTTGTATCATAATCAAAATCAGATTATCATTAATACACTTTTGAGTATTTTCCTTCCTTACGTAAACACTACTTGTTTACTCTCAGCATCACTCTTATCTTAACCCTTGAGCAAGGCTAGGCGGCAAGTAACCTCGCTGGCCTTATTTGTGTGTCATATCAAATCGTTCTGTGAGTCCTTAGAAGTTTCATTGATATTTCATATCCTCTAGAGCTGTTCGTAAGTTTTTGCTTACTCTTCATTCGCATTAGTCCTTTCCGGCACATTCCTCATTGCTTCTCTTTTGAGCTTTCTATAAGTTTGGACCCATTCAATGATTGGCTTTGTTTATTCATAGTCATGGTTTGCATCATATAGTCTTTACTCTACTATCATTTTCTTTCTACTCATTCCTCTTTGTTAAATCAATCATCTAGTAAAGTTTTAAAAATGAAAAATGTGCTTTTAATTTCTACTTCTAGAGCTATCTATAAGCTATAAGGTATGTTCATTACTTACTTTCTATAGCGAAATAGTTTCTTAGTTTTATATTTGGAAAAATATTTGGTATTATTATTAGAGCGAAATCTATTTTCTTAAGGTATAGGGAGATTATTTTACTAATAAATGTATCTTGAGAAAAAAAAAATATTTTAGTTTGAATCTAAGTTTTCTTCCATTTTCCATGTCAAGTCTTCATTCTCCGATGGTTAATTATTTGATTCTATATTATGTCACATTTATAATTACTAAATTATATAATTTTGTGCATTTTTTATTCACATTTTAATAAGCTTTATAGATCTCATGTTAAGTACGCTTTTTATCGCTTTTATTTTTTAAAACGGTATGCTTGTTTCCTTAAATATCTATGCAATATGATTACTAAAAAAGAATGTTTTATTTATAAAAGGAATGCTTTGTATAATACTTCTATAAAAATTCATCCATAATAATAATGGTTAAAGAAGCATTTAAAGAAAAATATTTGGTCGGAAATAAACCTCAATGTACTCCAGTCATTAGGTTGATTTGAAAGATTAGCTAAATTAAGTAATTGCTTTTGAAAAAAAAAAGGAGTTGGTTTGTTTTATGTTTTGAAAAAATAGCCATTGAAATTTATAAGAAAATTATAAAAAAAAAATTTATAGGTTTTATAGAATACCCTATACTCTGTATAATTTACATAGTACATAGTGGTTCTAAGGTACCACAGGTTAGGGTATGAGGAATAAAGTTTCAGAACTTGTATACATAAGATAGGGTATGGGTAGGTAGGGCCAACAATTCATGTTATTGTATTATTTCTAGTTTCCATATCCAAATGGGTTCATGTTTGAAAAATCTAAACCCGTGACATGATTCGTTTATTAATCATGTATAAAAATTTAAACTCATGGCCTAGTGTATCTCGTGTCGGGGTTAGACTCGTTTGCATTAGGGTTGACAATTTGTACTTCTATGTTGTATCTCATTTATTTTAGGTTTGATACTGTTTATCGATTAAAATGTTATAGTTAAATATATAAAATATTTATAGATACAAAGAGAAAAGGAAGATAATAATATTTGAATTTTACAAAGATAAATGATATAGTACCTTCATTATTAATAAAAAAAAAAAACTACAACTTAGATAGAAGCTTTTAGTAAGGCAATATCTTATCAAATATAGAAAGTTTGAAAATTTAAGTTATATAATATCACCAAACTAAGTGGAACTATAGATTAAATGGATATTAATATTACTATCAGTATTGATTTCCAAATTTACCACATTATTTGTCAAATTTTTAAGGTAGATAGTTAAAGAAATTACACATGAGTTCCAATTTTTTATTTAAATTATGATGTAGTAAAAAGTGTATATAATATTATTAAATTTAAATTACATAACATCATTGAATTAGGTAAAACTATGACTTAAATGGATGTTAGTATTATTACCAGTGTTAATTTCAAAATTTATCACATTATTTGTCTAATTTTCAAGGGAGATATTGAAAAAATTTATGATTGAGTTCGTAATATTTTATCTATTTAAATTAGGATACACTAAGAATACTATATAGCTAAAAATATCTCAAAACTTTTAATTGAGACCTCTAACTTAACAAGAAATAATATGTGTAACAAAACGTAAATATGGAAGAATATATGGTGTATCTTGTGTCCCGGGGTATAACCTTATACATTACTTATTTTATACCTGCTTACCCTTACTATAAAGTATCATCAACAAATATAATTTAATTTGACAAATATAATTGAAATTTAATCATACCTACCTACCAAAAACCTAATATTTTAGACTAAAATTTAGTTGAATAGTTAAATATATGTGAAGTCTTCAATCTAAGTCAATGTTTATGGTTTATATTTGCTAAAATTGTGTGTTCTTATTGAAAATTGTTATGTTTAATATCAATTACATTTAAAGTTATAAATATCATAATTTTAGACATGATGACTTATCATATTTCAATTAAAAAAAAGGTAATATTGACATATTCTATAAGCACCCTAGAGTTGATAAATTTTACAAGCTACATGCTTTCAAGATGGTTCTAAGAGATTAGAGAATATATTTCGGTAAAATTTTTCAAATTTTGATCTATAAGGTGAGGATATAAGATAGATATCCTTAATCATCTAGTTTACCCACCTTGTACTATAGTACTCATATATTTTTCAACAAAAAGAAAAAAAATAAGTTAGATATATATTTTAAATTTTCACATATAGATCCAAATATTAGAAAGATTAATAGAAATGACATTGAAAATCAAGTAAAGTACTTACCCTAATTCTATTGAATGCATGCAAAGAACATGCATAAGCGAAGGTAGATTATGAAATAGCAATATTTTATGAGGATAAACCAAAAACACTACCTAAACTTTGTGTGATTTTCCAATTTTGAACTTGAAGTTTGAAATTGCTAAATTTTATACTTAATTGAACTTTTGTTCGTCAAGCTTTACACTTATAATTTGAAGTTGCTAAATGAAGTGTTCAATTAAACTCTTATTTGTCAAATTTAGCGCTTCATTATCTTTAGTAAGATGATGCAAAACATGCTCATTTGTTAAAAATTACAAATGTAAATGATTTGGTGTAACACAGTATATTTAACCAGCAAAAATTCAATTGATTATAACATTAAGCAATTTCAAACTTTAGGTGAAAACTAAAAAAACAAATATTCCTAAAGTTTAGATAATGATTGAATTTATCTCAAAGAAATATGAAGGTTGTCATGTTTCGAAAAAATAGATCTAATTATTTATTTATTTATTTATTTTTTCCTAAACTGTGTTAGTTTTGGAATTTTGTTAATAAAATAGTTAGATCATTTCCCAAATTCATTAAAAAAAAATTAATTGAGCCATTGATCATGTTAAGAATGTTAGTAATTGATCCATTCATGCAAATTGCCACACCCCTAACTAAAGGGTATGATTGCTTAATTGCATATTTTCCACTTATGTAAAAAATAATTAAGGCTCAAAACTAACTAAAGTTCTTTAGTTATTAATAATCCTTAATACAATCAAAACATTAGTCTTGATATTAAAAGAAAACTAAAGAATTACATCAACTATAGTCTCTAAATGAAAAATTGAAATATTTAAATATGCTAAGAAAATTTATTATAACTAGATTCTTTTGCTCATAATTGTTATAACCATATTAACTATGTTTTAGCCCTCTACCCATATATAAGTCATATAGCAAAAGGTTCTAGTAATTACTATCCTTAGAATGGTCATTACTCAAACTAAAAATCTTAAAAGGATGGATAACACCCATAATTATTGTAAACAATCTACTCATGGTAAAAAAAACACAACTTAAAGTATTTACATACAACAATTAATATCTAGTCGGAAAAACAACTTGTAGATATATATTTATTTAATATAATTCACCTATAACTTGGTTGTATAGAGTTCTTTGTAATTATATAGAATCATACCTCAAAAATCTTATTTTTTAAAGTTTGTACCTATTTATCCTGTACAGTCAGTTTCGAAGTATGAATCTTTAGTGAGGTAAATATCATATTTGGTATCTAAACTTTTTCTATTATTATAATTAATTATTTAAATTTAAAAGTATCAATTTACTATCTACAAATTTTTTAAGGTCATTCATAACACTTAAATTAGCCAGTTAATTGCAAAAATTGATAAAGTCAAGATAGTTAATTATAAAAATGGGTAAAGTTTAGGTAGTTAATTGCAAAAATGAGCCAAGTTTATGTAATAATCAAGTCTTCACTATTAAATAATAATTATTTTAAATGATAACATTCTTGTTATCTAAAAAACTTGGGGCAAGATTGTAATTTCCTTATACTTATTGAAAAGATGTGTTTCTTCTTCTTTCCTTTTCTCTCTTCCCTAATGCATTAATTCTTTAAAACAATTTTTACTTCTTCCTTACACCTAATGCTAGAAACCAAGGGTAACCAAGACTTAATCTTGGTTTTTCCTTGTGTTTTTTCAAATCTAGTCACACCTAATGCAAGTTTCGAATGTTTAACATTGTCCCGTACTATAGTTGAAGAAGAAAAATAATGGAATAAGGTTATAAGAAGAAGTTCCACTTAGTAAGTGTGAGTTAATGTAATGTTGTAGGTGTAATTGGTGTTTTTTTGATATGTTTCTATATTTCTTGAAGGAAAGGAAGAGTGAGAGTGATTGGAATTTTTATTATCTAAGAAAATTCTTGAACATAGAAGTTTACAAGTAGGTTCTTCAATATGTGCTTTTATGTGTAAAGTCTAATGTTATATGTGTTTTGGTTATTGGGAATGAATCGATGATGTGATATTATTATGTTCTTAGAATTGTGAAGTAGTTTTGAGAAATTGGAAGTTAGGGAATTGCATTAGGTTTTGTTTACTTAGTTTTTAAAATTACAATTTTACTATTTATTTAAACATCTAGAATCAGTAAAATTGTATAGAATCACACAAAGTTGATAAAATCATAAATTTATAGAATTATACATCAAAATTCATAATTTTACCAAAAGCATGTATTGGAATAATTTTATATTCATTTTAATCGAGAAAAATATCATAAAATCATAAACTCATAAAATCGTATAATTGACTCGTGAGTTTAACAACTATGTTTATGGTTGAAGAGGAAATCTATAAAAATTATAGATGAATGACTTATCCAATTAATCTACTTAGAACTAGGTAGATGATAGCTTTTTTTTTTTTTTAAGAGAATCAAATTGGTAGGTTGGTGTTGTGCCAAAAGGGAACAGAATGTTCCTTTGCACGCACATTTCATTGTGTAGACACTAAAAACTCATAACATCCATATGGTGATGCTCTATAAGTGACCAAAAGCTTTTGTTGATCCTTAAAATGGCCATTTTTCTCTTATTTTTCTTAATTTAAATCCCTTTTAAATGAAAATTTAACTGATTTACACAATTAAATGTTATTATGTTTACTGCCTATGCATCTTTATGCTTGAAATTTGATGAACTAAACAATATGTGACTTAACAAGAAGTGTACCACGCATATGTGGTTAGACTCAAGGGATCAAGAGCACTAATGATCCTATGATAGCACCTTGACAATCGGTATGTAGCATTGTTACAAATGGAGTTGTATACCAAAAGACTTAGGTAGATTCCAGGATTTATATATGAACTCTAAGATGTGGAGGAGTACCCAACACAATATATTTATTATATCTATTTATGTATGTAACTTGTAGTCATGAGTTACCCTACATTTTGGGACACCCAATACTTGTTATTTGTTAGACTAAATCAATGATAAATAAATGATTACTTGTGCATCTAATATTATTGTTCTTGCATGTAAGATTAACTTTATGTATGCTTTTACGTGGGCAATTATGATATACCATGCATTAGGTGCTTTCGCTTACCTTACTTTTCAGATGTAGATACTTTCAAGAATGTTGATCGTTATAATGACCTAGGTTATGACTTGGTATATAACCTATGAGATGACGTGGTGTTGTTTATTATGGAGATTAAAGGGTTATGACTCATTAGAGTTTGGGTTGTGATGTGTTAGCGTAACTGTTGATGCTTTTTGAGATTAGACTTTGGTGATGGTTATGTTTGACTTTATAACTCTACGTAGTTATTATTGGTTGTATTGGATTATATAGAAGCCTACATGGATCCATTTTATTGGTTGTATTCATGGTTTTATGTAATGTGAGAGTCACATGAGAAGCACTTAGAGTATATGATCAGAGACTTTACATAATGTGTGATTTATGGTTGCATTTATTATTTGTGGACATTTTTAAAACAATTTCTAATCCTTTGAATGACATTTCCAGAGGTTATAGTGTCCTTAGTATCTAAGTATTATAGTTTAGATACTACATTCACTCTTTTAAACTTGAGGTGATTAATTGTAATAATGGTCAAAGTATGGGTACCAAATATGAAATTTGACTTCCTCATTGCTCCCCTAGAGTCCTTGAGTTTTTTTCAAAAATGTAGACTCATCTTGCTTCTTCGATCTCTTAAGTCAGTTTTAAAAGTATGGGTCTATAATGATTTTTGGAATCGGTTTTCAAATGTAGATTCCCATATGCATAGAGTTAGACTTTAAAAATGTGGAGAGATGTTTATCATTGTATAGTATAATAAGTTGCCACTAAATGAAAAGTTTTTTTTTTTTATTATTATAGAAAATATTTAAGTTGATTAGGTAGTGAATGGTATGATACAATAAAAAGGTAATAGGAAAGTAAAGAAAGGTTTGTTTTAAGGAGAATTACAAGAGAGTAAATTCATCCGAAGAATTTAAAATAAAGAATAAATATTTATTTAAGTGAGTCAAGTAGGCGATGTCGTTATAGAGTTAATTTAACAGTGTTAATTCTTATTTACGTATCATATGACGGTGACATGTAGCGATTGATATGAAATAAATTTCAAAATATAATCTAACATGGCTTCTTTTAAATCTGCTTGACTAGGAAAAAAAAAAAGTAAATCAAACACCAAAAAATCATCAATGCTAAAAAAAAAAATAGAAAAACAATTAAAACATCTTTCAAACTAAATCAAAGCAAGACGTTTTAGAAGAAAACGATCATTAAAATACCCTAATTTCACTAAATCGAAACCCCCCAAATTGGATAACGAATTGGTCAAAGGATCCATTCAAGCTAACTTCTTAGTTATACTCATCTCCCTCCATTTCTACAGAATAGACTGACTTAAATGAATAGATACTTCATTAATGTAATTCTTTTCTTAATAGTCATCAAGTCGTGAAGGTCCAATGTATTTCATCTTAGATCATAATATCCATGTTTTTTACATTCGTTCTCAATAGACAGAAAAGGATGAAAAAGATGCCACGGCAAGCATTGAAGGTGCAAACACGACATAGGAAAACCAAAATTTCTTATGAAATGATAATGCACTTAGACCTACTTTAAGAGGAAACAGGTGAATTGGCACCCAGAAAAAAGAACCATCAACAACGACTTGCATCTTCCACTCAAAAGTGAGCTCACATATATCAAGATTCAGAGTAGTTCTCCACAGAAAGTAGCCCTAATTGTCTTGATAACAAGCCGGATCGATTTCCATAAATTGTGACGGGCTGTAACCAAACAGAAAAGAACTTTTGGTTTTACATCGTAATGCTTCTTGTATCAATATTAGTTTGAAGAAGGGTTTCGATTTAGTGGAATTAGGGTTTTCTAATGACCGTTCTCTTCTAAAAGGTTTTGTCGTGATTTAGTTGGGAAGGTATTTTTATTGTTTTTATATTTATTTTTAGCATGGACGATTTTTCGGTGTTTGATTTACTTTCTTTTTTTAAAAAAAAAAAATTTCCTAATTGGGTGGATTTAAAATGGGCCATATTAGATCTTATTTTCAAATTTATTCTATATTTATTGCTATGTATCACTATCATGTGATATATAAAAAATGATTAATACTATTAAATTAATGTTGTAATAACATCTCTCACTTAACTTATTTAATAAACATTTATCATTTATTTTAACTTTTTAAAAGTTGGATCCAGAATGGATTTAAAGATAAGCCGAGAGGGCCACTTCTCTTCAAAGATTCTTTTTAGGACTTTATTAACATATATCCGTCGATATTTGGCAAGCTCAACAAAAGACATCGGATTTTAATTTGGTAGGAAAAAAAAAATTGATTGCATTTTATAAGTAATATATTGCATTGAAAAATAGCATTAACTTCTTAAAGAGGGGGAAGGAACTCTAACATTTTCAAATTTCATTACACTAGCAAACTCACTTATTTTTCGAATGTTATAATAGGATTGGTCGTCACTTTATAGAAATGTTTTATGAGGATCCATAGCTAAAATAATTGGTTAACCTGCTCTGAACCACCATAGTGTGTTTAAAAATTTTTATGAGATAGTAGAAGTATCTTAGGGGGGGAAATATTCATAATTGGCAATTCCACTCAACTACTAAATCTTTTAATTCGGTTTCTTGCGTATTTAAATATTTGCACAATCCGACATTTACTTAATTTCGCTCAAAAATTCAATTTATACACCTTATTATATCTGAAAATAAGCCAAACATAAGCATCATTATATGAACATATTACTTACGAAATAAACATTACAAAATTTCTCTCATTTTCTCAACACGTGCAAGCACAAAATAATTTTTCACATCGCGCACATTTTGGATCTGTATGGCAATAATCAATACATTCCCAGGGAAAAAAGCACCAGTGCTTCTCGGCAACGCCATTGCATCTACATTTGCCTTCTAGACATAGGGCTTCCTCCAACATACACTTATAAGATTTGCAGTCATCATTGTTTGAACATGGTATAACAACAGCAGACTTACCGATACGTGTGGCATGTTGTAGATTGAAACCTGCGACAATCAAGGTAGTGACTGAGCATCTGATTATATAGATTATACTTATGTGAATAAATATACATAAAAATGTAAAAATATAACTACTGTATATAACTAAACTATTATAGTCGAATGGTATTATCATTTATTTTCTATTAAGATAGATTAAAGCTTGAAATTCTCTTCTCTTAAAATTGTAACTTTGTTGGCAAAAAAATAAAAACTAAAAAAGGTTTCAACCTAAATGTGTGGTTTTTTTTTTTTTTAATGTGTTTGTCGAATAACGGCTGTATTAATAAATATGCCTAGATCACTTGTTAAGAATCATGTGCATTTATTTGTAAGCAATTAAATTACTGTCGATTGAGATTATTTTCTTTTGAAAACTTTAATAAATAGGTCGATAAAACGTTATCTTATATGATTTTTAAGTCTTACAAGATGCTTATTATCAAATTTGATAAGATAAATCTCAAATTACCCGTAATAATTCAATAGCCGTACTTACGATTGCAAGTTGATCATACACATCTTAGCTCATCTATATGACAATATCCAATATAAGTCCATCTAGAAAAATGAAATTTACTTCAAACAGGATTTCGTTTATATATATATATATTTCTAAAATAGGAAAGAAGAGCCCTATATGGTTCTTTCACTAACAATTCAAATCGTGTTATCAACTTTGATAAATCAATTTAAAATCGATCATCATGGTTTGGTAAAATCGATATCCATCTCAGCTTATTCGCATAAGCATTTAGTGTAATCCCAACTTGTGACACAAAGTTTATTTCATATGGCCGTTGCAAGTAAAATGAAGACATTTAATTTGTTTATTTTTGAGATCTGTATTATGAGAACATGGTATCAACACAAAGGACCTTAATTTGTTTATTTCTACGGTATAAATTATAGTGCAACCTACAACATTATTCAAGTGAAAAATTAAGTTTTCGCTAACATTGAATTATAAAACAATATTAAACCTACACACAACATAAATGATTCCATTGTTGCATAGTAATTCTAAATTTATATACTTTTAACCGAGAGGTTTGAATATTTAGTTCCTACATTATCATTTCATTACCTAAGTGACTACGCCTACAAAAAATCGTTCATCATGGAACATGTATATAAAAATTTGCGTACGAACATAATGAAGGAAAAAGCTTTCTTAATCTGACTGAGATTAGATAAAAAATACTGATCGTAAGGATGAAGTTTGAATTACAAAACATACACATCGTTGCATAGCTTATCATATCAAATTTCCTGAACATCTGCCATTTGAACACCCGATTAGAAAAAAGCGTACTTACAGTATACAAGAAATATGATGATCATGGAAAAAACAAATCTACATTTCTCCATTTCCGCTCTACTTGGACTCTTGAAATTCTGAGGAAAAATATTGCATAATATGTGCAGATAACAAATACTCATTAGAGATGCTTTTATAGATGTGTTTATGTGTGTATGTTTGCTTGCAAATACTATTATTTAATGAAATTGCTATATCAATGAATAATAAATATGGAAATAATCTATGGTTTTAGGATCATCAAAAATCAATTATTACGTGTGATATTTACAATATATTTTCTTATAATTTATAACGATTTCAAGTGACTATGTTTTATACTTTATACAAGCATACAAGTCATATACCAAAGTTGGGGGAGAATACGTGGATATTCATATCTTGTAGAATTAAGAAGACATACCATATGCACACATATTGTAGAATTAAGAACACATACGCACATATATTATATATGTCAATCGATAATATATAGACGCATAATATTTTATTGTTGTATAACGAATGCTCATGCTTTTTATGATTTTAAGAGGGATTAGATATAGAAATATTGTCGGTGCTATTGCGATGATCGTACCTAAAGGGTGTGGCACATTCATTTAAGTTCAGGCACGTTCAGGAAAACTTTAATAGTATTAAAATGTTATATGAATTAATAAATAATATATAAATATTAATAAAATTTTAATACGTAGTAATTTTTAAAAAATTAAGTTCTTTTATTATTAAATATTTAAATATTATTGATATTTGTATACTATTTATCCATCTAATAAGCTTGTTAATACCATTGATTTTTTTTTTTTTCTGCAGAACATGCGACTTTTGATATTCCCAATTTTTTCTAGTATCTAAATATTGTAATCCGAAGGAATTGCTTATAACCCCGACCAGCAACAATTACAGACCATGTTCTTTCTATAAGCAACTATAATCCATAATGCACAAACTAATTCACTATGAAGCAACTTGAACTTATGCATTTTTTCCCTTCCCCATCCCACCCACCCCCCCCCCCCCAAAAAAAAAATTACACTCTATTGACCAATGTCTCCATTCATTCTGGACTCCTAGCTCATAACAGCCATCAATAATTTGATCTGTGCTGAATCTATCTCATATGAATACATCCCTACCCATAGTTAAGGGTAAACACCTTAAACCGAAAACCAACAACACATACAAATCCAAACTAAAATTCGCAGATTTTTTACTTCTTTTTTTTCCTAGTTTGGTTGGGTTTAAAAATAAAAATAAATCAAAATATTTGGTTTTGTTTTATCCACAGCTATAAAAGTTAAAGCGAATTGAAGAATTAGGTATGTTTCTTATTTTCCATAATTACGACATAAAAACCAGTATAGAATATATGTATGGTACATACCATTTATAAATATGTATACATATTCCAAAAACAATATGAATTAAATCTTATTATATAGACATGACATATAAGACATTACTATATATGTATATATATAATAAAGGATATCTTCCGAAAAGAGTAAGTGGGTGATATACATGATACTCTTCATATTTTGACTTTTTAAATAGTGCTATTAAGCATTCACTATCTTCTTAAGAAAAAAAAAAAAAAAAAAGAAGAACTTGATATTTATTTCGAAACACCTGCTAGCAAAGTCTCAGCCCCCGAATTTAAAGTCCTCATTCTGTCTTGATCGTCGCGTACTAGATGAAGTATAATACATCAAACCCAAAAAGAGATTTAGGGTATGAGTTGTGATACGCAGTAGGAAATATGAGTTGTGAAATTGTTAGCACATACCGAAGCTGCTTTATTTCATCTTGATATTTACACCGAATTTATTAAAGGACATTTGCTCCAATAAAAAGTAAACAAATAATTTTGTATTCCTTTTTCATTACAACTCTTTGGCCTTATAACATACATGTATTGTATGGGGGATAAATAGATACTAGATAATACCGTAATATAGGAAAATGAGAGTAAATAGCTTTCTAAAAAATCCATAATTCATACTTTATAAAAATAATTTTATGTCAAAACATGATTATTACTTGTATGCTGCTAAATCCATATAAACCACTAACTAATACTGTTGAGGCCTTTCTCCCTTAGATCCACCTGGCGATGTTGCTACGCATACTAGAAGGAAGAAAACATTTTTTTTATCAACCATTTTATAATCATTCGGTTCAGTGTTTACGCCTTAATGCACCGACAAGTACACGAAGTCCCGTGAGAAACTAAAAGCTCACAATCAAGTGCATGTTCCTTAACAAGGCTCTTAAGTTTGGGCTCTGGCTCCGAATTCGAAATTATTAAAAACCGTATATTTATTGGAAAATATTACTGAATCCCTCAAGTTGCGTAAATTATTAAGAAATTAATAAAGAATTCTTCTACTTTTCTCGTAAATTTATTTATCTATCTTTCTCTATATATATTATAGTTTTTAACAAATATCTCGAAGTCACTTATTAACGACAACCTTATTAAATCATCTAAACTCATTCGGGTCGTTAGCCTTGATATTACGTTTCTTCTCGGTCTAAATAAAGATATATAACAAACCAAGCCTAATAGTAAAATACAATTTTTTATGTCCCCTTGAGAGGAACCCTTAAAAAGAATCTAATAGAGGGGAATAATCTGTTGAAATTGAACACCAGCTTATAGGCGCCATATTTGACCATTTACTTAGTTGTTTGTTAAGATTATTTATTTATTTATTTGTTGTAAAGTTTAGAGTTATTTCTCACAATTTAGTTGCTATTTTTCAATTTTCTTATTTTTTCGTAATTAATTAAGATTGGTTCCCTATTTTCCAAAGTCGAGATTATTAGTAAAACAATCCCTAAATTATGGGTTTTTAAGCCTATGTAAAGGTTATTTGGTTTTGTTGATAGGACCTTTTTGATGTAAACTCCTTAGGCCCATCCTGATCTACTAAGGCTCATTCCTCACCTCAAACTGTTCTTTGTCCAAAACTAGAGTTTCTGTCTAGTTAAGGCAAAACTCTAACGGCTAGAACATTATGGACAAGACAAAAAAACTAAGTTAATAACCATTATCTACTTTTCTAGACTACGTCAAACGCCACAAACTCACTCTCTAATACTCGTAGAAGTAACTATTTCTACTAACTGCTCTCCAACTGTCGGTACCACTTTCTATAAATATAAGACCATTGTCCAATGGTACACTACTTGATACTTTGTATACTTGAGCCTTTTAATTACTTTCAAGCACTTAACTCTTCAAAAATCATTGCTGACTTAAGTATCGGAGTAGCCACATCGGACAACACCTTGGTGTCCTCTCAGAGTGCTTCCCTTTTGTTTTTTTTTTCTTTGTAAGCTCTTCTGCTTGTGCAAAGCTCAATCTCATTCCAATCAATATTGGCCAAGATCTAAAGACGACATTTGGTACTATTTGTAGGAACCTAAACTAGATTCTTACCCAAAAATCTAAATACACTAAACACGTTCCCCAAATACCACCTTAGACCACCATCTCCTAAGCTAGCAATCTTGATAACTGCTAGTTGGTGAATAACCAACCTATCGAGAACTTGCCCCTTCTAAAGAAAATGCTATAGGAGTGCTTAGTAGAGAAATATGTTACCTAAAAAAGGTTGCTTTGTGCTCACCTTGAGGAAGCTAAGAGGCATCACCCAAAAACCCAGACCTTCAAAGGCTATGATGCTTATATTAGGTAGAACAACCACCACCAACAGCACTAAAATAGAAGGGACCAACAACTCATTCCCCTAATGCAACAACAACCGACAAAGTCTGCAGTTGCCTATGACCGAACCTTAGTTGGAAATGAGCAAGTGGTTGACTCCCATGGAGTATTGGCACAATTTGCAGCTTGCTAAGCTCATCTAACAAACGATGCTGACCTAAATAAGCTCTGCGTGATGGTAAGAAGGTTCTTCGAACAATAGGGGAGCAAGACAGCTAGAGACGTTAGGCTGGCCATTAGCAACAAACCCCCCTTCACCAGGGGGGTCCAAGACAAAGTGTTGCCCCCTAATAGCAAACTTCCGACCTTAAACCAATACGACAACATAAGTGATCCCAATAATTACCTCCTCTACTTCCGTAACCTCATAAACCTTCATGGTCATGGGGATGCCATCATGTATAAGGCTTTCCCAAACACTCTAAGGAAAGCTACTCGGATATGGTTAAACCATTTGCTTAAGAACTTTATTAGCTCCTTTGATGAGCTGGCACACAAGTTCAACCTCCACTTTAGGGCTACCAAGCCCTCGTCTAAGGACACATCGTCCTTGTACCTGATCAGGAAAAGTGAAGGCGAAACTCTGCGCGAATTCGTAGCCTAGTTTAACAATGCTGTGGTTGAGATCTCTTAACTAGATTAGGGAGTTACTGTACATACCACTCAACTTAGCATCTATCCTTCAAGAGATTTCTTCCGATCGCTTATGAAGAGCAAGTTAAAGACCTTGAATGATTTCAGGAATAAGGCCTAGAAATACATGGACCAAGAGGATAATATTTACCTTAGGCATGATGCTGATTGTGAGAGATTCGGCAGAAAATAGGATAAGGAGAGATTGTCCGTAAAAGACTGCCTTAGTCGTAGGGCACTAAGTAAATCAAAGGAGGAAGGCTCGTGTAGGAAGAAGCATAGAATTGAAAGAGACCTACTCCTCCTTCTTATATACACGTAGCATACCCCTTTAAATAGACCCATTGCTTTGGTCTTTTCCAAGGTAAAGCACAAGAACTTGTTGTAGAGACTCCATAAGATGAAGGGGAACCCTAATCATTGGAACTTAAACAAATACTACTAGTTCTACGGTAAGCACGACTACACTACTTATGAATGCTTCCAATTGAAGAACATAACTGAATATGCCATTCAATAAGGCTTCTTCAGCAAATACGTAGCCTAGCTGAGGAACCATGATTGTTTTGATGATGAATGAGGATAGGGCACCTCAGAGGTGGCAGACTGAGAGCACTCGAATGGAGTAGAGCAATGATTACCACAGCGACCGTGCCCCTAATGACATTATTAATATAATCATTAAGGGGGCATACTTAGGGAGCTGGTTGTACACTAATAGATCGGTTAACACCCTATATGAGGTGTTAGCAATGAGGGAGGAGAGGTAGAAGTTAGATACTTCGATCTCTTTCTTTGATGAAGATTTGGAGGGGGTAGACACCCCACATCAAGATGCCCTGGTCTTAGGGGTGAGGATCGCGAACTCTAAGGTCCTTAAGATAATGTTGTACACCGGTAGCTCCACCGACATCTTCTTCCTCCATACATATGAAAGGATGAGGACTAAGTTGTTGGTCAACATGAATCCGTACCACCATAACCTCATTGGCTTCAATGGAAGCACTATTTGAGCTAAGGGAATCATCACTCTCAATATGTAGCTTAGCAATGACGACCATGTTGCACAATGACCAGTAGAGCTCATTGTGATCGACTGTCCATCCCCCTATAATACTCTTTTGGGAAGACTAAGTTTGAATGTATTTGGGATCATTATATCCTCTCATCAATTGAAGGCTAAATTCCCAACCCTAATTGAGGTGGGAATACGTAGGTGTAATCAGAAGCTCTCTTGAGAGCTTTATGTTAGGGCTGCCAATGGTGATGGAATCTTCGCTTTAGAGATTGGCCTGTAGGAGAAGTCAGCTGAGAGAGGTGAGCTAGGTGAAAAACCTTACAAGTCCAGATTGGTCCCTCTCTTAACTAAACCACGAAGGTTGTGATCAAGACTTCTTATGAGGTAGAAGACAAAATCATTACTCTCTTGCGAGCCAACTCGGATAGATTTGCTTAGTCTGAGTCGAACATATTCGAGATCTTGCTTGACCTAGCAACCCATAAGCTCAAATAGACTCTATATGGCCTGTCAAGCAAAAGAAGACGCACTTCGCCCCTAAAAGGTAAGCCGTGATTGAGGAAGAAGTGTAGAAGTTGCTAAAGGCTGACTTTGTAAGGGAAGAGAAGTACCTGACCTAGTTAGCAAATGTAGTGTTAGTCAAGAAAAAGATCGAGAAGTTGCATATGTATGTCAATTACACTAACCTCAACAAAGCTTGCTTGAAAGACTGCTTCCTTCTTCTTAGAATCGACCAGCTAGTTGACCCTACTTTAGGATGTACCTTGTTGAGCTTCGTGGATGCTGTCTTGGGTTACAACAAGATAAAAATGGACCCGAATGATGAATTCCATATCTCTTTTGTCACTAACTTTAGCATGTACTACTATATAGTCATACCTTTTGGCTTCAAAAATGCCGGGTGACATACTAGTGTATGGTGACAAAGTTGTTTAAGCCCTATATTAGGTACAACATGGAGGTGTGCATTGATGACATGATTGTTAAGAGCAAGAAGCTAGGTGATTATGTTAAGGACCTTCAGGAAGCTTTCGACCATATAAAAAAGTATGACATGAAGCTGAATCTTGAGAAGTGTGTCTTTGGGGTCGACTCTAGCAAATTCCTGGGGTTCCGAGTCACTTAAAGGGGTATTAAGGTCAACTTGGAAAAAATACATGCCATCAGGGATATGAAGCCCCTAACCTCTATTTGAGACATGTAGAAGCTTACTGGCATGGTAGCTGTACTGAATAGGTTTGTCTTGAAGAGCATGGATAGATGTGCTAAGTTCTTAAAAATCCTAAAAAACCTAAAGGGTTTTGAATGGATTTTGAAGTGCATAGTAGCCTTCCAACAGCTGTAACATTTCCTCGCACACCCTCCAGTCCTCTCTAAGCTTGTCCAAGGAGAGGACCTATTTTAGTACGTGGTCATAAGTAACCAGCACTCTCCTCCATATTGGTTTGTATAGAGGGGAGTGAACACATGCCCATATATTGTGTCAACCACATGCTCCACTAGCCTGAGTTTAGGTATACTTGGGTAGAGAAGTTCACCTTGGCCATCATCATCTCAATACGTTAGCTAAGGCCCTATTTATAGGTACACCAGATTATAGTACTTATAGATTAGTTGTTGCACACTATGCTATAGGAGTCAGACATGTCTAGATGGATGATGAAGTATGCGATGGAATTGAGCACGTATGGAATCTAAAATCAGCCATGAATGGCCTATAAAGAATAAGTGCTAGTCAACTTCATAGATGAGTACACTAGAGAGGAGGAAGCACCATTGGGCGACGACATGATGGTGTAGACTCTACATGTAGATGAATCATCTACCTTGGGGTAAGAGGTGGGGAGGTACGGGCCTTTTATTGAACGACCCCCACAAGATCACGGTCTACTATGCCTTCAAGTTTGAATTCAACACCATTACAAATGAATTTAATTATGAGTCCTTGATAGCCAGTCTCAAGTTGGCCAAAGAAATTGATGTCAAGCACTTACATGTCTTCTTGGACTCTATGCTAGTCGTCTACCAAGTCCGAAGTTAATATGAGGCTAAGGATGACACCGTGCCAAGGTACCTAAAGAAGGTAAAGAACCTTCTAGTTGAATTTCCTTCATGGACCATTACAAAGATCCTCCAACTAAAAAATTTAGTGGTAGATTAGCTATCCAAACTTGCCTCTACAAGGATATAGGAGCCTAAGGTGAGAGATAGGAAGATCTTCATTAAGTACCTACCAGAGAAGAGCATAGCTCTAAGCTTGGCAGAAGTACTAGAAGTAGAGTAAGCTCCTGGCAGACAAGAGAGAGGCAAAGAAGCTTAGATACCACACCAATACTGATAACCTTTGGAGTGTATAGATTAGAAAGACTAGATGATGAGCTTATCCCGTACACACAGAATACTGATAACCTTTGGCTTTACTTAAATTAGTATATTACTATATAAATCCTTTCAAATTTTGAATGAAAAGTTCCATTTTATACCTTATCTACATTTATCTCTCCTTTTACTATCTTTTTTACTAATAACTAGCCCTAAAGAGGTGAACGAACCTATTTACTGGGTAGGTCGAAACGCCACTGACCTGACTCCCTTGAGTAACCTTCATAAGGGGAAACACCCCTTAACAAGAGAAACTCTTATTGATCAAGCAGGTCAAAATTCTACTAACTTAACTCCCTTAAGTAACCTCAGTAAGAGGAAATGCCCCTTAACTAGAAGAACTCCCATTGATTGACTGGCTCTCCCCTTCGCCCAGAAGAACTCCTACTATGAGATCATGTTACAATAAACCAAGCAACAAAAAGAAGAAGAATTTAAGTATTCGCTTAAAAAAGGAAAAAATTCAAAGTATGTGAAAAATTCAAATTCAAATATCCATTCTTAATATAGGGTCATACAAATTCAAGGCTGGCATCCTAGCTTGGGGTACAAGAAGAAGGGGAAGAAACAACTAATGCCTCAGATTAGCAAACTCCAGTAGCTTCGAGAAGTCCAACACTTCTATCTTCTCAGAGGGTTGATCTGTTGATGGCCCCTGGGAAGCATCTGGCAGAGGTGGAGGATTGCTGACTAGGATCAATAAGAGGGTTGCACCGACCCTGACCACCTTAAGAAGCACCTTTAGGGGTAACCTCCCATTAAGCTATTGCAATGGAAGTGGATGTAGACATTTGTTGCTTGGACCCAGCAGTAGAAGAGGCACTTTGAACTTGAATAGCTGCTTAAGTAGCTTCCCACTCTTGTGCTTGGGCATCCTTTTTCTCTTGAAAATTCGACTCATCTAACAAACTAAGAAAGCTTATGTCAAGCTCTAGAAAATAAGAGAGCACCTACTTTCTAACATAGTAAGTGCACTTGGTGGAGATATCCTCGAGCTCTTTTAGTTACCACTACGTCTTTTGAAAATCGGCGATAGCTTGGCTATAGCATCACTAATAACCTCATTAGTCTCTAATTTGGAGATGATCTCTTACATCTTTAAAGCTTTTCCTTGGAGTTCCTTGATCTATTGCTCTAACTTGACCTTTTGACTAACCAGCTATAGCAAAGTAGCCTTAGCGGTGTTGCATTCCGACACCTTCATTGCCACCTTAGTCTGTAGCTGAGAGACTGATGCCCTCAGCTTGGCATTCTCCTTCTCAAGACTAGCCTTGGCTTCCCTCTCCTCATCCAATTTACAGGCCCTAGTCCTTTGCTCATCCTTGAGTAGAGCCCTTAGGTCACTAGCCTCCTTAGCTTCTTCTTTAGTAGCGGCCTTTGCCTACTCTACATCCTCTAGCCTCCCCTTTAGCTTGTTCACTTGCACATAAGAGTGGTGCAGGTGCCAGTTAGCTTTGATGAACTTATCTAAGTATTCATTGGAAGAGGACTCTACCTCCTTTAAGCCTTTTTCAGATCTAGACAATGTTGCCCTAAACCCCTTTACCTTTTTTCGAATGACATCATAGTTGCTTAGTTGGAGCAACACTTGGCCATGGTACTGCCAAAGAAAGCAAATTGAAGTTAGTTTGGTGGTAATGGAGAAAGATGTTGATCGCAAATACCAAAGGTTTACCTACCAAATGAGTGAGCTCAAGTGACAAGATGTTAATCACATATAAAAAAGGTTTACCTGCTAGATGAGTGAGTTCAAGTGACTTGCTATCTTCATTGGGTTGCCTCCTCTTATCGTCGACATCCCTTTAACGATGGCTTAGTTGCTCGGGCTATAAGACTTCAATAAAGCCAAGTAGCTAAGAGTCTAGTGCGTTAACGTAATGTCATTGCCTTGGAACTCCTACTTTGGCCTCGGGAGTTTCCCCTTAACCCTTTTGATCTCAGCCTCGGAAGTGTAACAACGGAGCTCTTCATTCCATGAGACGTATGGCATTTCCTCGAATGAGTTTAGCTCAATTCCAGAAACCTAAATTTGTTGAGGACATCGAAAACCTCATCTCTAACTTCGTTGATACACTTCTAGCGATGAACTATTGGCTATTCATACCAAGTCGCTTGACTCAAAAGCATCTTTACTATTGTCTTCTTCTTCTTGGCCCTAGGTGCTGATTCCCCAATAGTCTTCGGCTCCTTTATCTTTTGCTTGTCTACCCTAGACGGGACGTCAGCCTTAACCCCTCCTCTTTACCCTTATTAGGAAGGGCAATCAAAACCAAGTCTGGCTCCTCAATGCTAATAGGTTTTTCTTCTATTGAAATGGGTATGGAGGTAAGGATAATGGCAGGAGTAAGAAGGACCGTACTTACATGTTTGGTAGCCAATGGCTCTATCTGTAGACCAAGAGGAATCCCCTGAGGAAGAATAGCTGGATCGACCTTGTTAATTTCCTCACCCCCTTGACTTTGACCTTACGGCCTTGCCCTTAAGGTCGAAGGTCTTGGTGGTCTACTTCCCCCTGGCTTGGCTGTACCTCATTAGCTCATCCACTGAGGGATGGGCAATATCTACGGCGAGCTTTTTGCTTGCAAAATGAAAATCAACCAATCATTCATGAAGAAGAAGATAAGAAAATGAAAATACAGAACACAACTATTCACCAACTCCACCATTACCGGTATGGATGAGGAAGATTCTTCCCCCATTTTATTAAAAGAGACGTTAGACAAAGCACAACTCTATATACTAGCACAATAGATGAAGGTGTTCGTAAAAAAATGAACCTGTACCTTCAGTCCACTTCTTCACCACGGCTTTCTTCACATTAGGGAAGAGCATAGAGACTGGATACTAGAAGTATCTTTCCACTATCTTCGTAATGTTTATTTCATTATCATCCCTAAAGGTCATGAAGGACTGAATTTCTCGTATAGCTTTGGCATCATTTGGGCCGATCTCCTTTTAAGTTGTAATTTAGAGTAGTTCGGTCCACTTTGTCCAAAAATCTACCTCCTTAGGTAGCTTTACTGCCATTTAGTTATCTTGTCAACTTTTGATAAAATCCTTTAAGCTGTAGAATAACTTCTTTCCCAAACAAGGTTGAAGTTACAGCTATAACCCCCCCTTCCAATGCTTTTCCACATATAGAAGTGGTTGAAAAGTTGAAAGGTAGCCCTTATCACCAAGTACTCACAAAGCACTTAGAAGGCCTTCAATACCATCCACTTATTGGGGGGGACTTGTATTGGATTGCACTAATGAAAGTTGAAGAGATCCTTCTCGAAATTGCTTAAAGGGAGGCGTTGCCCAACTATAGACAATTTTCAAATGCTGCAAAGCGCCTCCTTCATAGCAAGGCCACCTTTTCTTCCTTGCTTAGCAATTGTATCTTCTACTTAGGGATTGGCTCAATAATAAAGTTGGTCAAGATTTAGTTAGGGTTGGAGGCCTTACTCCTACTTACTTAGTTGCTTGGGCCTTTTCTTATCCTAAGCACCTTGAACAAATCCTTAGGATGTAGTAAGGGAGCATATATGTATATGTCCCTAGGGATGGCATTAATGATCCTTGCTTTGTCTAATGCCTCCATTTCCATTTTGGTGGAGTCATTGAGCTATGCCAGTGAGGAGGCTTCATCCTCTTCTACAGGAGGAGGGTCACTCCTTATGGTTTCGGAGTCAATGATGTTAAACTTCGATGCATCCAAATGCACCTCACTTATGTTGGTTGACATAGTTGTTGAAGAAGATGAAAGAGAATGAACTTTGTTGGAAAGTTTGCAAAGAAGATTGATGAAAGAGAGAGTGAAGTTTGCAATATTGGAACAAAGAAATTGCAAAAGAGTAACCTCTCAATACAATCATGGTATTTATAAGCTAACCACCTTGGAAACCATATCGGCGGTTATAGCATTTTTATATGCACAAATCCCTTAGAATACTATAGTGCATACATGTGGAGTTAGTTTTGATTAGACGGTTACATTTGAAAGACAAAAGCATGCAACTACATGTTAGTTTGTTGTGATAGGACGCTTATCATATCGCATTAAATGCATTGAAAATGAGCATGATAAAGTAAGGATTTGAAGAACTAATTCCACAAGAAGTTTCCTCAAGCCCCCATTAACTCCCATAAGAGAACTTGCTCGATACATTATTGAATTTACGCTTCACACTGAATATATTTCCTTTCCGGACAACAATTAGCTCAGTTTAGCCCAGTCTACTAAGTGCTTCTCCCTTGCGACTCTTGTCAAGCTCAACCTGTTGTATTCTCGCCTTAGTTTAGAACGAATACCTTGAGCTATGAGGTCTACACCTCGAGTCACCCCTTCTAGTCTGATAGATGAATGCCCTACTCTAACCAGATGAAAGGTGAATTGCTTAGTCTAAAGAGGTTAGACCTTCATGTCTTACCTTAAAACTGACTCATCCATCTCTTCTTAGAAGACAGTTTAGTTGGATGTGTTACATTTACTCAGCCCTTGCACAAACTGCTTAGATTTCTCTACCTTAGCTTTACATTTGCGCGGACGTCTTCGCCTTGGAGTTTTTCCTAAGTAGATCAACCATATGCTTGAGAAGTCCATTTTTTCTCTCATTGTATTCACTATGGCAATGAGATTTCAGGGGGAGGGGCAAGTGTTTATGGGGCCTTTTGGACATTAGCTCCTCAAGCCCATCTCGATCTGCTAATGCTTATTCCTTACCTCGGACCGCCCTTGACCTAAGCTTATAGCTTATCCTATCTAGCTACAGCAAGACTCTAATGGTTAAAAGACTCTAAATAAGGCTAAAAGACTAAGTCAATAACCACTTTCTACTTTTTCGGATTATGTCGGACGCTACAAACCTACTCTCCAATACTTGTAGAAGTGGCTTTGCCTTGCCTTCTAATTAGTCTCCAACTACTGACACCATTCCTCTATAAATATAAGACTACTACCCAACGGTAAACTACTTGATAATTTATGCACTTGAGCCTTCTAATTACTTTTAAGCACTTAACTCTTCAAAACTCATTGTTGACTTAAGCATTGAAGTAGCTGCGTCGAACAATACCCCGGCATTCACTTACAGTGTTTCTTTTTCTTTTTTTTCTTTTTTTTTTTTTGCAGGCTCTTCTACTCTCGTGAAGCCCAATCTCATTCCAATCAATGTTGACCAAGATCTGTAGAAGATAGGTTTCATCAAATATAATGAATAAGAGATATTACCATCTTGAGTGATAGTAAAAAAATCTTATGCTCAATTTTTCAACAATGTGGTGTTAAAGTAGATTCATAGGGAGGATTTAGCTATCTTTTTATAAGATAGGCAATCTTCAAGTTGTTGGCAAATTCACAGCTTTTTTTTCAAAATAGTAGATAAGCATTGCATTTTGATTACTCAAAGCAATTGGTATAAAATAATATTATAGATACTTAATTTTTGTCCTCTATAGTTCTAATTTTGGTTCCTTTTAAATAGGGTCCTAACTCAGAAACAATAAAAATAAATAAAAAATAAATAATAATAATAATAATAATAAAAATTGACAAATGATGAAAATACAAAAAATGAGAGAAGGAAAAAAATTATAAAGATTTTTTAGGAAGTAAATTATTTTAGAGTCAATAATTTTAGTTTTGGTTTAGTTCAAATTATTATTTTAGAGAATCGTATGGTTTAACTGCAATTTAATTATACTAAAAATCAAGATATAAATCAATTGTCTAACAAATAAGTATTGGAGTATTGATATTGCGTTATCTTGAAATCGTGAGTTCAAATCTCACTAGACATTTATATGTCTTTTTACTCATTTTTATAGAAAGTGGGTTAAGTATATGAGATTGCATCTACTGAAATCTTTTGAATCTAATTTATTCGGATTTGTATCATTATAAAAGATCTTAATCTAGTTTGATTTTTATTAAATTAGATTTGAATTAATGTAAATGATTTGAGTGTAATTTAGATTTTATCAAATTAGATTCAAATCAATATAAGAGATTAGATTCGATATGATTTGTTCTAGAGTTTATATATACGTATCGCAGCAAAAAGCAAGAACACAACAACACCCACGCCAGAATTACATGAAATCGGAAAAATTCCTCTCTCTGATCCTCATGCACGCGATAATTTATAGCCAAATTATAGTTCATAACACACGAGACTTAAGCGTACAGCCAACCCCCCAACGACATAAGTACTGTAGTACACTCCACCGAATTTCAAGCACACCACTGACAAGCCCACTCCTTCGCCAAAAGCAACCTTCACCACTCTGCTGTCTCATACTGACCATGCTTCCATCGACTCTCCCACATACTCAACAGCACAACTGCAGCACGACATTACTGTGTACGTCCATTGCCACACACGCCCATAGCAACATCACGACCCAATCAGTCCACAACAACCGCCTAAACGCAACACAGCGGCTTAGATCTACGGATAGTAGCAATTCCGACAAGCCAAACACGCTCACTCTACTGCTACTGCTTCGATCACTGTTGGACACTCTACAACAGCAGCTTCCTCGACGCTGATCACGTAACTCCAGCACCGAATTCAACACAACCAATGCCACGCCGCTGCAGATCACACGAAGATCAAGTGTAGAACACTACCACACACGCCGGATCGCACGCAGCACTGCGTTCGACACAACTCCAGCGATTCCTCAATACGAACAGCAAGCGTAACATCACTCCAGCGAGTCCCCTAACCGAGCACCAATAGCTCGCTGCATCCTCGCTATCAGCTACAACGCCTGAAGACACGGATTGAGTTGCACGCAAACATGAACACCCCGCTCATCGTAGCAGCGCAGACCATCACGCCGCAACACTGCCATCCTCGCTAGTGCCTCTACACGCGATACATACAAGAGCACAACGCGTTGCTGCTCACGAAGCCGAGAACAAACCACGCCGATCGCCCACCAAGACCATAGCCGCACACGTGATCGGAAAACACGCCATAGCCACTGTCCTCATTGCTTCACCGCACGTTGGAGAATAACAATCAGGTCTGGTTTCTTTTCATTTTTTTTTTAATGTTATTATTATTTAGTTATTTATTATTATTATTTCATTAGAACCCTAGTAATTTAACATAGTGTATATATATATATATATGTATGTGTATATCGGTTTAAGGTCCCCTTTTTAGCACATAAATTAAGTACATTGTCTTGATTTAAGTAAAGAGTCCTTTAATAATAGCGATATGGATATAAATATATATATATATATATTAGTTTAGAGATTGTTAAAATTAGTTTTTTTACTATATATATACATTATTATATTTTATTAGTTAATATAATATATGATATGAGTATATGTTAGTTTAGAAGTTTTAGTATTAGTTCTTATATAAGTGTATTATATAAAATTATTTTATTTTGACAAATAGTTTCATATATTAGTTTAAGAGTTATTAAGATTGGTTATTTTTTAGGATTTGGTCCTGTTTAAGAATTTATCACCTAGAAAGTTGTTTTGTTTTCTTTGAATAAAGATTAATAAAAGACCCTTTTGAGGATAGGATTTTTTTAGAGTATTTTTTTTATAAAATAAAAACACCCTAGAGTTATGGCCTTTTTAGATTTTTTTTTTGAATAAACTAAATCAATTAGAAAAAGCAAATCCACTCAATTTCAAAATTAAAATAAACCAACACATTAATTTTTTTTTAGAAAAAACTACGATCATCTGATCCCGACTAGCGGGTACGTAAGCACTTCCGGAGCAACGATAAAATCTTTAGAAACTTAGGTTCTTTTTTCTATTGTTCTTTTTATTTTTTCTTTAAATATATTATAATTTGAAGAATAAACTTACTTTCAGTAAATAGATTGTGGTACTTATTAGGGTTTAATTGGTTAGCCCTCAAATTTAGAACCCTTTAGTTATTTTTTTATTTAAATTAAAATCAAACACCGATAGTTAAATCGTAGTCAATCTACTAAATTGATTATGGTTTCTTTTCTTTTTCCTGACTTTGGTCGGATGGTAACTGTAAAAATTTTTTCTAAATAAAAAGTCGAAATTCCCAATTTCTTTTGTCGATGATTAATAATAAATGGGTTTGTGTTTAGTATTAATCACAAAGTAGAAAGTCAAATTCAAATAAGAAAACCAAATTTTAGGCTCAATAAATATAAATAATAATGCAAATGTGAAAATAGAGAGAGTAAAGAGTCAGAAAATCAGGTAAGTGAACTATAATGCTTTTTCCTTGTACGTGCTACATTCTTTGAAATTCATTACTAAGGACCCAATATTCTATATCGGTGTCATTCTACTATCTATTTGAATATTTCTATGAAATAGAGAGATTACAAATCAACTCTTTGCTCTATCTCCCTAGGTTATCTATTACCTAACACAAATCTATAGAGTATACAATAACTCTCCCTAATAAGCCTCTTAACTCTCAAAAGATAAAAGTTAAAGAATTTGAGAAACAAATACAAAGATCCTCAATGTATTAGTTCAAAAAATATTATTAAAACAAAAAATGTATGATCAATGGACTCATCGATTTTTCTTCCAATTATTGCAAGAGTATAAGGACTATAAATGGGATTTATAGATAGATGAGTATCGAGATTTTGACTTGCTTTGCTTTTATTTGACTTTAGGATAACATCTATTTGCTGAATTCTTGGAGAGTACCTTGATACCAATTGAAAAATCTTTAATTGGCTATTGAGCTTGATATCCCTAGAATTGTAGAGATAAAATTTTTATCAATTTTGACTCAAATTCAAATAGTGATTTGCTGATGATGTTGTTAGTCTAATGTACATGAATTTTTTTGAATAATTTTAGCTCTTTAGTTTGGAAAATAGCTCTGTTTTTCAAATTTTGAGTTCTAATACTAATATATATCTTTCTAAAATCTTGGAGCTCATCTTAGAATTATTAGCTTTAAAATTCTGAACTTGGTTCTTATGGAAGCATTTGGACTTATCAATTGTGGAGATGAGCAAACCTTTGCAGTTTTGTTTATCAAATTTGCACAAAATCTTCTCTAAATTTGGATTTGAATTGGAACATAAATCTATAGCAACTTAAAAAGATGTATCCTTTTCTTAATATCCATTTACTCGTGCATCCTTTTCTTGAGCCTTCGATAAAATTTGATTTTAAACTTTTGTGAAATCCTTTTTGATATGCATAAATATAATTGATATCTTGAAAAATCTGATTTTAATAATCTCTCACAAACAACTTCAACAAATCTTGTCATAAACTCTTTTAAAAATAAAACTATCTTAAAATAATTAATTTTTTCCTCCTTAATCCCCATGGATATGTATACAACTTAGTAGAACGCATTAGACATATTACCTAAATATATCCAATGAGTGAAGCTACACTTTCAATTCATTAAAAACCCAAATTAACATCTGATATGTACTGTACTATCATAAATTATTCTGCCTAGATCATTTGATTTATCTTTTGATTTTCTCAGTATCACATAAATTAGAGACTTAACTTTTTACAATATCTTGTACATTTAATACACTAGTTAACTATCTTATGCCTATTTTTGTTATCATCAAAACAATTAAAGAGAGAACTCAACCAAAAGCTCAACAATTCAAACTACAACTCTTAGTAGACATGCATGAGTTCATGCTTATAAGGCCAAGGCTTATGAGAAGTCATCAATAGAAGTCATCAACAGTGAAGTTGTTGAATCATTAATAGAAGTGAAGTTGCAGAATCACAAGTAGAAGATGCACATGATGGGCCGTAGAAATGGAAGATTAAAGCAAGTAAAATAATGCTCGCCTTGAAGATAATATTTGAACAAGATATGTTTGAGCACATATGGGATGCCAAAACTCGCAAAATGCTTCGGATATGTTCACCAAGTTGTTTTAAGCAAGAATAAAACAAGGCTTCAGCTTTTGGAGATTGAGTTATTGTTAGTAGAGCAACATGACATGATGATTGCTCAGTATTTCCACAAAATGAAGTCGTTTTGTCAGGAGATCTCCGATTTAAATCCACAAGCTTTGATTAAGAAAATTAGGATGAGAGAATGATCATTCATGGTATTTGAGATGCAAATATAAAGGCTTCCTTACTACGATATAAGGATGGCAAATCAACCGTCACATACTAAGTTTGAGAATTTTCTTTTCTAATCAGGATGCCTTAGTTAAATAAATGGTAGGAATTTCAGTGAAGGGTAAAGAGGAAGCACTCTATGTCAACAAAAGTAGAAGGGATTATAAGCAGTAGATTGCTGATGCATTAAAAAGAAATAAAGATAACGTATAGATGCATCAAGTTGAAAGGAATGACCATGTAACGGAGTATTGAAGCATTATGGCAATAATAGGAAGTTTGAAAGGAGATGCTATAATTGTGGGAAGAAGGATCACATGACAAAAGTTTGTTGGTAAAGGAAAAAAATCTTTCAAGAGTAATGTTGTTACTTCCTTAGGAGAGGAAGAATGGGATGAGAAGGTGCTCTATGCTACAAAAGAAGAGTAGGTAGCTTTCATTGCAACAATGTCACAATGATTGATTACGATAAAGATTGGATCCTTGACACTAACTTCTTAAACCATATGATAGGTCACACCGAAAAGTTTGCAAATTTTTTTCTAAGTATGAAAAAAGCTGTGTGATTGTGACTTCAAACAAGTCAAAACTACCGATAACCTTCAGTAGTATAAAAATTAATGTAACTCTTGCAATTGGACTGTTCTGATTTGGTATATAAAATTTAGAGCGAGCATAAAAATTGTTCGATCAAGCTTGAATTTTACGATAAAGTTAAAAATATTAGTAGAAGTGACCCTGCAAGTTTAGATTTAAGAAAATAAAATAATAAAATATTATATTTATAAAATAGTATATTGTTTGTTATTTACAAAAATGTGTGAAACGGGTTTTGATAATTAACGAATTATTAGAGAGAAATTATGTGTATACTAAAAATAATAAAATAACATGAATAACATTTAGAAGTGTTTATTTTTATTAAATATTATTTTTACGTGTACGAAAAATATACCTAAAATACATAATTTATACTAAAATATGCCAAAATAATTAAAGAAAATTAATAAAAATTTGGAAAAATATATGTAGAACCTTGGGAAAATTTATATTGTCATGTGGTAGTATGGGAAGTTTGATTTAGTAAGATTAAGAAAGAAACTAGGACATATAAGCTTAGGAAAAGTAGTGACTAATGCCACTTGTCAAATTGCATTTTGCTTAACTGACCCAACATTGTCTTATAAATCCAGAATCACCCTCCCTTAATTCATTGGACATTCTACCATCTAAGAAAATTAGAGATGGTCTTAAAAAGAGTTGTTAGGATTTTATAGAAAATTATACAAAAAATATTACATTCTAGGTCTAAATCAAAGTACGGGTACCAATTAGAGACCTAGGAAGAAACCACGACCATCACCCATTAGTGAACCATTCGCTTAAGTGGATTGACAATCCTAGGGTGGTTAGAGGTGGCAGCAAGGCTAGTTTCTAGTAAGTACTTCTATTTCCTCTTATTTTCATAAAATTACTAACAATAGAAAATTTTGTTCGAAAATTATGAAAAATTGTATTCTAAGCTATTTTTAGTTGTAGTCTTTAGGAAAAATATTATTTTATTGAAATTGAATGTTGAAATATATCTCCCTTAGGAAACGACTAAAACTAAGGCGACTTTGCTTTTGTTTTCAAAAACCTTACCAATGTTGTTTTAACTTCAAAATTTTTCTATAAATTACCTATAATATGTATTAAACTGCAATGAAGATTTTTTCATGAAAAATAATTCCTAAATTTTATCTAATTTTTAGGCTCTAAAAATCCTATCAAATAACTATTTTTTAAATACACTTAATGATTTTCCAAGAATTTGACCTAGATTCTGATTTGGTGGGTCTTCTGGTATATTATGATATTAAATGATGTTGAGGGATTAAATTTATCGTCCTAGAAGTGTTAGAATTGAATTTTGTAGACTTGGTGTTAAAATATAAGTAATATGTTAAGTGTTTAAATAATGAAGTAAGGTGAAGTTTGATTTAAATTGAATTAGTGTTAGGTTGTATGGAGTAGTTTGATTCTAGTCATGAATAAAAATTGTAGGAGTTTATGCTAAAATGTGGAGTGTGTTCTTATTATAGACTAATTCAAAAGTTAGATAAGAGACCAAGTGTATTAAGTGAATAAGAAGTTTATTAGTAATTAAATCGAGGATTGTATGTACATGGAATGGAGTTAGGTGAACTTTAGTGAATAGGTTAGAGGCATTCATGAGTCCTATGAATTAAATTATAATCAAGGGCTAAATTGGAGACTGAATCAAAAACTAAATTAGAGGTTGGTTAAAGGTGAGAATGATAACAAGAAACTTAAAACTTGGATAACTAGGTATAATAGAACTTTAAACTTAAGTTAAGTAGTTGAGTCATAAAATAATAACATATATGTAAACCCTTTATATGCTTGCAGAAGGAACTCTTATTATTGAGGTGCCTTTTAATGTAGCAGTTTGAAATATGTTGAAACTTCGAAGTTAAGTATGCTTGAGTTGGAGCAATCCTAGGATAGGTGACCTGTTGAGAAGTTGTTGCAGTAGGGACAAAACCGTATAGTATTCTATACCAAAGTAGACAATACTTCGATAGGAAGAGCTCCGACTGAGTTGTTACAATATATATAGTAAATGTATCACTAAAATGACATTTGTATTATAGAGACTAGTAATAAAGATATATCTTAAGTCCACCTTAGTAAACAAGCACAAAGTTTAGATAAGTTTAGGATTAATATATAACCGTATTTCGGAGTATTATTTTGTAGTACTTAAAGGTTTGAGGTTGTATTTAGTTGTTTTTGTAAGTAATTTGTTTGTATGCATGCTTGCTTTTTTCTTTGAGTTTAATTGTATACTATTAGCTTGTTGTATTGGATTGCAATTAATTAAACTACATGAAATTTATTAATCACCTTAAACTAGATTTAACTATATTAGACTTGGAACTTACAACTAGTCATGCATTACAACCCATTAAGGAATTATCAGGATTCTCTAACCAAATACCGATCCCTTCGAAAGGGATAACTGAAATACTCTTTTCTTTATACTTAATCGAACTAAGTGATAGGAGAGGAGTTCATGACAAAGGTGAAAGTAGTGATTCAAAGGTAGTCATGAGAGGAGATATATCTCTATTGCATAAGCCTAAGTTTAGTCATGAGCTGTTGCATACATGCTAAAACTCCTCAAACTCGAATTAAAACGAGTGTAATTTCTTTAATTTCACGACGGACTAAACAATGTCATATGATGGTATTTGTTTAGTTGCATTGCATTTAATTGACTAATTAATAACTCTGTTTATGTTTACTGTATAGTCTCATATTTCCATCCCTACTTACTGAGTGGTTGGTTGTTTGTATCTTTATAAATCTTTTTGTAGGTGTAAACTAGGATGCCGTGTTATAACTACCCTGAGATTAGTTACTGTTAGATTTTAGGGAGTGAGAATACAAAACTGGAGAACTATTGAACTTTTTTTGAAGCTTCTACTTTTATCTTTTGAAAACAAACTATGTAAATATTTACTTAGCTTAAGTTACTAAATTATGTAAATAATACTTGGACTATTTGAGTTTTAATATATATTCATAGACGTCTGAAGGTAAGATAATAATATTTACATATGAACTCTTTACTTCAAAGCGGGTTAGTCATGGTCGCCTTGTGTAAATTAGATCTATGGTAGTGGTTGTGAGGTTAACTTCTATTTTATGTTCATTTATATGGTGAGACTATTACGATTCTATCATTTTGGTATGTGACAACTTCTCCCTAAAATAATAAAGAAGTATCAATTCAAAATGTCTAGCATGTTCTAGGTATGAGGAAAAATTTGTTTTTAGTAGCATAGTTAACATCTTTATGTCACTTTGTTTTATTTGGCTCATAAGATGTGAAGGTGTACCTTGACCTCAAGATTTCAAAAAAGCTGATTATGGAGGGATGAATATCAAAATCGGTCTATGTGATGAATGCATATGTAGAGAAAACCTAAAAGGATGATACAACAGATTGGTAGCACATGAGATTAAGTCATGTTAGCAACTCCAAGTTAGATATGATGATGGAGAAGTCAATGTCAAAGGACTTCCCTAACTAGAGGTAAAAACTTATTTAATTTGTGTAAGTTGTCAACATGGAAAGGCTCATTAGTTGCCATATGAAAAGTCTAAGTTTCAAACAAGGGAACCATTAAAGTTTGTACACTTTAACAAGTTTAGATTTGTCAAGGAGTCATCGATTCTTAGAATGACATACATGGTGACCTTTATCAATGACTTCTTAAGGTATTTATAGGTTTATTTTATGAAGGCAAGAATCTAATATATTTTCAAAGTTTAAAGAGTTTAGAGAAACAATCGAAGTAGAAGTTGATAAGAAAATTTTTTACTTCTATACCGACAACAAAGGAGAATATAGTTCTAGCGAATTTTCTCAATACATGCAACACCATCGAATATGTTAGTAGTTTACATGTGCTAACATACGATAGCATAATAGTTTAGTTAAAACAAAGGTTATGTTGAATTTACAAAACCTAGTTAGCTTATTAGGTGTGGTAAGATTGTTGAATTTCTTATTTATAGTGGTTTTTCAATGACACTTGTTGATTTTAGCTTGGTTGTTAAAGCTAATAAATAAAGCTAGTTGTTGTATTCACATCACATTATCCTTAACTTGAATATCACATTTTAGACTTAAAATACCACAACATTTGTCAAATATGACAACAGTAAATATGATCAATGATATAACATATCCATACTTCGCACTTCAATACCTATCAATACTAGGTTTTGTAAATTTTTTTTAACAACGTTTGATATTTTTTAAGAACTTAATTCAAAATCAGACCAAATAAGAGCATTCACCAATGAACGACTCTTTGATGACCAACAGTGGTAGTGAAATTGCTAAAACCTCATATCTAGTGTACGCCCTTTGGGCTATAATGCTGGTTGAATCTTAGATTGCAGTCGGTATGGGTTCTACACTTGATCTGATTCTACACTTTGATTCCTTCTACATGCAATTTCTTAGACTCTGTAAATTTTATCCACAAACTCGAAGTCTTCTAATTTGGTGAGATGTCTAAAATGAAGTTAGATTTGGATACTTATGGAAAGGTGGATGGTGCCTGAATGTATGGTGCATATGTGTCACCTTTATTTATTATACACATATTTTTAACTTAAATATGTTAAGTTAAGCGTCATAAAATTAAAGCTCAAACATCAAGCCCCTATCCCAATAGATTGCTATGCTTATAACTAGGAAATATGCTACATTTGGAAAATTATATTAAGTATGCAACATATTTTAGTATATTTTATATATATCCATGTTTATGTTACTTTACAAGTGTATATGTATTCAATAAGTGAAATATATTTAAAGAGTATACAATATATCTAAATATGATTTTATATAAAATTATAATTTCATTACTCAAATAATTTATCTTTAAAAACTTGCAAACTACCAGAGCTTATTCTACGTGCTTACGATAATTATAGATTAGTATAGTAAAATTATATTATTTTGGCTATATTTTTATTATTTATTATATTTTTGAAATTTAAACCTGTAAACACTCGTTGACTAATTTCCTTAGCTTATCTATATATTTCTAACTTAATCGGGTTAATTTCACTAATACCTTAAATCGATTGCTTAAAACTTAGTCACAGAAATACGGGCTTATCTAATAATTGTCGAGTCTGAATTTTGGTTTTCTATTTAAAATTGATTTCCCCATTTTATATTAATACTAAACCTTAACTTGTTTAATATTAATTCTTGACTAAAGAAATTAGGAAATTCCGATTTTTTTTTTATTTAGAAAAATTTTTGGAGTCGCCACCTGACCGAAGTCAGGAAAAAGAGAAATTGTAATCAATTAGGTGGATTGATTACAATTTAGCTACCAATCTTTGATTTCAATTTAAAAAAAAAACAGAGGGTTCCGAATTCGGGGGTTAACTTATTAAACCCTAACGGGTACCACTATCTATTTTACCGAAATTAAGATTATTCTTCTAATTATAATATTTAAAAAATCAAAAAATCAAAATCAAAAGGAAAAAAAAAAACTAAGTTTCTTCAGATTTTATCATTGCTCCGAAGGTGCCTATATACCCGCTAGCTAGGATCAGAAGATCGTAGTTCTTTCCCAAAATCTTTAGTGTGTTAGTTGATTTTAATTTCGAAAACTAATTGAGTTTATGTTGTTTAACTGATTCAATTTATTAAAAAAAAATCTGAAAGGGTCCTAACTCATAAGTGTTGTTACATTAAAAACTCTCTAAAAATCCTATTTTTTTTAAAAGGATCTTTTATTAATCTTTATTTAAAAAAAAGGACTTTCAATGTGATGAATCCTTAAAGACCTAATCCTAAAGAAAAACCAATCCTAACAATCTCTAAACTAAAATATATATAACTTTGTACAAAAAATAATCCATATGATATCCCTATATAATAACTAATACTAAAACATATCACTACTTATTAAATAAACCTTCAATTAAATCAATATAATCTAATTAATACTTAATCTACATAATCAATAAAACTAAGACAATTAAATAAACAACTATTTACATAAAATACTAAGAATAAAAAACTCTTAAAACCAAAAATCTAAATAATAATAATAACAATATGAACAAACAATTAAAAGTAATCAAAAGTGTAAAGAAGGTACCTAAACTTCTTGCTTGAGTCCTTAGTACGACTGGAGCAGCGTAGTTGCGCTTGTTTATGAGGAATTGTTGACGATCGGTACTGTAGTGATGGTAGGCTCGTTGACAGTAGACGATGTTTGCTGGTTTTGGGCAGTACGAATTGCGAACAGTGTGGGCACAAACTACTACTTACGGTTACTGCAATGTCGAAGCTCTAATTGCGTATGGGCTGTGTGTTGCTATGTGTGTTTACGTGACAAAGGACTGTGTGTAAGTTGGTGAAGTCAGGGTGCAACAATGAGCCGTCGTGGGTGTTCGATCAGCAAGTGCAATCGTAGGGGTAGATTTTTGTTGCATGGGTGTGCAGTTCGGTGAAGCCTGGAGTGTAGTATGAAGTGCAGTGAATTGTAATTGATGCGGATTGTGGTACTGAGGGCTTCGATCGTGGCCTGAGTGAAGTGTGAATTATGCTGCATGGTTGGTACTAATCGGCTTGTGTGGTGGTCAGTGTAGTCCAATTGCATGGCCTGAACTACAATTGTGGATTGCTGCAGCAGTGGGCATTGGAGTCGTGGTACAGTCGTGGATATGTCGCTATGCTATTGATGGAGTGTTGATCGGTGCAGTTGAGGGATAGTGATTATGTGGCGACTGCTGTAGGCGAAGTGATGTTGTTGCGTCTACTGGAGCGTATCGACCTGAACTACGGTCGTGTGTGAGTGGACTACTGCAGTATTCTATTGGTGGTGAGGATGGAGCTGTACTGATTGTGTGTTGTGGCTACTGGGCGTGCCTGTATGGATTGTTGTAGTGCGAGTGAAGAAATTTGGATGAAGTGCGGTCAAAGCAGAGTATGTGGTCTTCAGTTGTCAACGGCAGCTTGGTGGGGGCGTATTTAATGACGCGTCTACTGTTGTGAAGTGTGGTCAGGGTGTAAATATGATGTTGGTTTTAGAGTTTAGTGTGTGTGGTCAATTTTGCTGCTATATTAATCGTGTGTACAGCGATGGACTGCTCGTTGCTTGTGTTACGGACCTCTCGAAGTGGGCCATTCTTAGGAGGTTCCTAAAGCCCAAAGACAAAAGCCCAAGCCCACCAAAAGCTTCTAGATGATGAAAAGTTCTAGAAGGTTCTAGAGAAGTCCAGAAGATTGTATAGTAGTTGGTGAAGGTAGGTAAATGTAGTAGTTGGGAATCAATTGTAATCATTAGATTGAATCGATCTGGACCATTAGATTGTAAAGGCTTTCTGTATATATAGGGGTATTCCCCTCAGATGTAACACACAAGTTATTTGAGTGAATACAGTATACTAGCAGAGTTTCTCTCTCTACTTTCTCTCTCTAATCTTGTGAGTGTATTACAGGCTGACTTAGCCTTCCTTAGTGAGGTCAGGAGCGCTAAGTGCCGCACGGGGTCGAGCGACGGAATCCGCCCGTGACAAGTGGTATCAGAGCCTGAAAAAGGAATTGCTTGTGGAGAAGATGTCATCTGGAGGAGACAACAACGCTTCAATGGTCGAGGAGTTGGCTGACCATGACGATCGCCGTGTTACCAGGCAAAGGGCTAGGTCTCGGGACCTTCTGAACTCTCTCCTTAATAGGATGGATAAGGCAGAGTTGAGCATTGCTGAGGCTAAGAAACAATTTGATGAGTCTCAAGGCAGTTTTGTGGAAATGGAGGAAGAACTCCGAGGCGAATTGCAGGGAGCACTGAATCGAGCTGTAGAAGAGCTTAGGCAGCATGGAAATGTTATTGGAGAGAAGGGTGATGCTCTCCAAGCCCGAGTTACGGCCTTAGAAACTAAGGAAGAAGCTTATGAAGCTAAGACTGATGCAGTGGTAGTGGCCATGCATCAAGAGATTGAAGATCTCAAGACGCAATTGGCGGCCTGTCGAATCGCTATTGCAAATGGAATGACTCTCCAGACCGGCCATAGGGTCGATATTCCAAGACCAGAGCACTTTGGCGGGATGCGGTCTGCTCGAGAAGTAGATAACTTCTTATGGGGAGTGGAACAATACTTTAATGTTGTGGGAATCTTAGATGATGCTGGAAAGGTACGTACTGCTGCCATGTATTTGAAAGACTCAGCCATGGTATGGTGGCGCAGGAGGGCGGCTGATATCAACACCTGGGATAGCTTTGTACAAGAGTTGAAGGGTCAATTCTTCCCCCAAAATGCTGCTAAGGAAGCAAAGGTGAAATTGCGTCACCTAACCCATAAGGGTGACATAAAGCAATATGTAAAGGAATTTTCGGAGTTGATGTTGGAGATCCCAGACCTCAACCAAGAAGATGCTTTGGTGATGTTTGTGGATGGCTTAAAGCCCTGGGCTAAATTAGAACTGGAGCGAAGGGGAGTGGAAGACATTTCCAAGGCTATAGCAGTTGCTGAAGGCCTAATGGAATTTCGGAAGACTGATCCTAAGACCACAGGAGGAAGATGGAAAGGGGGAGTTGAAAGGGAAAAGAGTGGGAGTTCTTCTAAGGGAAAAACCAAAGCCGAAGAAAGAGATAACGATCGAGGAAGAACTCGTGAAGGGAGAGATGGGGAAAGATGGAAACCCCGTGAGTTGAAATGTTATTTCTGTAATGGACCCCATTATGCCAGGGAGTGTCCGAAGAAAGAGAGATTGGCGGCATTGGTAGCAGGTGAAAGCTCAGATGATGGGGATGAGGCCCAGTTAGGGTCAGTTCGTCTACTCAGTGCGATGAAGTCTCAAGTCAATGAAAGAAAAGGATTGATGTATACCGAAGTATCGGTAGCAGGTAAGAAACTCAATGCCCTCATAGATACAGGAGCATCTCATCTCTTTATCTCTGATATGGCAGCCAAGGAGTTGGGGCTAAAAGTGGAGGAGACCAAAACATGGCTCAAAACAGTTAACTCAAAAGAAGTTCCCACTATTGGAGTAGCCAGGGGGATAGAGCTCCGTATTGGGGGTTGGCAGGGAAAGGAGACAGTTGAAGTAGTGCCAATGGATGATTTTGAGTTCGTGATTGGGATGGATTTCTTAGATCGCATTGATGCGCTTATCGTACCACGAGCTAACTGCATTTGTGTACTTGATCACAATTCGCAATGCGTGGTTCCTGTAGTAAGAAAGGTAGGCCAAGCCACCAAATTCTTATCAGCGATGCAATTGAAAAAGGGACTCAAGAAGAATGAAGTCACTTACTTGGCTACCTTAGAAGTTAGGGAAGAGACTAGTGGTCAAGGAAGTGTTCCACCTCAAGTGGGGGAAATATTGGGAGAATTTAAGGATATAATGCCACCAATGCTGCTTAAGAAGTTACCACTAAGAAGGGAGGTAGACCATGTGATAGAATTGGAACCCGGATCCAGGCCACCCGCCGCCGTCCCATATAGGATGTCACCTCCAGAATTAGAAGAATTAAGGCAACAATTGAAGGAATTACTAGAAGCAGGTTTCATTAGGCCTTCAAAGGCACCTTTTGGAGCTCCCGTACTTTTTCAGAAGAAACAAGATGGATCACTCCGGATGTGTATTGATTATCGAGCCTTAAATAAGGTCACGATAAAGAATAAGTATCCCATTCCATTGGTATCGGATCTATTCGACAGGTTGGGAGAAGCTAGATACTTCTCCAAATTGGATTTACGCTCGGGATATCACCAAGTGAGGATTGCAGAAGGAGATGAATCCAAGACTACTTGTGTTACAAGGTATGGTACTTTTGAATTCCTAGTCATGCCGTTTGGCCTTACTAATGCCCCGGCTACTTTTTGCACACTTATGAATCGTGTTCTAGCGCCTTTTCTTGATCAATTTGTAGTAGTATACTTGGATGATATCATGATTTATAGTAAGACGTTGGAGGAACATATAGATCACCTTCGTTCAATATTCTTAGCTTTGAGGAGGAATGATCTGTATGTGAAAATAGAGAAATGTGCCTTTGCGCAAGAAGAGGTGACATTCCTTGGTCACATAGTGGGGAGAGGAAAGATTAGAATGGATGAAGGAAAGGTACGAGCCATCTGGGACTGGAAGGAACCCACCAAGCCTACTGAGCTGAGATCCTTCCTTGGCTTAGTAAATTACTACAGAAGATTCATTAAGGGCTATTCGAAGATAGCTAGTCCTTTGACGGACTTACTAAAAAAGGATACCCCTTGGGTTTGGAGTACAGAGAGAAGGCGAGCCCTAGAGACCTTGAAAATGGCAGTCACGAAGGAGCCGGTCCTTCTCCTTCCCAACTTTAGCAAACCCTTTGAAGTATGTACTGATGCTAGTGATTTTGCTATTGGAGGGGTTTTAATGCAGGAAGGACACCCCGTAGCATTTGAGAGCCGAAAGTTGAATGATACAGAGAAACGATATCCAGTGCATGAAAAGGAGATGACGGCGATAGTACACTGTCTTCGGGTATGGAGGCACTACTTATTAGGGAGAAAGTTTGTGGTCAAGACTGATAATATGGCCACCAGCTATTTTTAGACTCAAAAGAAGCTCTCGCCCAAGCAAGCCCGATGGTAGGTTTTTCTGGCAGAATTTGATTTCAACCTTGAACATAAGTCAGGTAAGACTAATGTTGTGGCGGATGCTTTGAGTCGGAGGGTTGAGTTGGCAGCCATCAGCAAACCTGAAAGCAACCTCATCGATAGAATTCAAGAGGGGATGGAGAGTGATAAGCAAGCTAAAGTTCTATGGATTCAATGTCAAGAAGGGAAGACAAGGAGATTTTGGCAAGAGAATGGACTAATATATACAAAAGGGCAACGAATTTATGTGTCCCATTCCTTGAATCTGAGAAGGGAAATACTTAAGGAGTGTCATGATTCTAAATGGGCAGGTCATCCAGGAATGCACCGTACCCAAGCATTAGTGGAAGAAAGGTATTTTTGGCCACACATGAGGGAAGATATTGAAAGCTATGTCCGAACTTGTCTCGTGTGCCAACAAGACAAAGTTGAACACAAGGCAACTCCAGGACTACTAGAGCCTCTTCCCATTCCTGAACGGCCTTGGGAAAGTGTTTCCATGGACTTCATTGTAAGTTTACCCCGATCGGAAGGGTACGGTACAATTATGGTGGTGGTAGACAGGTTCTCAAAATACGCGACTTTTGTTCCAGCAACAAAGGAGTGCCCAGCGGATGAAGCGGCCCATTTGTTCTTGAAACATATAGTAAAGTATTGGGGCCTACCCAGAAACATTGTGAGTGATCGAGATGGGCGATTTACAGGGAGATTTTGGACAGAGCTGTTCAAACTTCTGGGATCTGAGTTGAACTTTTCAACTAGTCTGCATCCCCAGACGGATGGTCAGACGGAGCGAGTGAATGCCTTAGTGGAGTTATACTTAAGGCATTTTGTAGGGGCTAACCAACATAATTGGACCAAGTTGTTAGACGTGACACAATTTTCGTTTAATCTACAGAAGAATGAGTCCATCGGACAGAGTCCTTTCGAGATTGTCCTGGGAAGGCAACCCTTAACTCCTCATACAGTGGCAATAGGATATACAGGGTCCAGCCCTCCCGCATATAAATTCGCAAGGGAATGGCAGGAAAATCATGACTTAGCCCGGACCTACTTAAGCCGAGCTATCAAGAGAATGAAGAAGATTGCAGACAAGAAGCGGAGGCCGATGGAATACCAGGTAGGTGACCAAGTGCTTGTTAAGTTACATTTGATACAACGTACGAAGGGCCAACTACATAAAGGTCTAATGAGGCGATACGAGGGTCCATTCCCAATTGTGAAGCGAGTAGGGAAAGTATCTTATAAATTGGAACTTCTTCCTAAACTGAAATTCCACTCGGTTTTCCATGTGAGCATGCTAAAACCATTCTACAAAGATGAGAAAGACCCTATAAGAACTATATCACAAAGGGCCCCAATAGGAGTACGGGATTCATTTGATAAGGAAGTCGAAGGGATCATAGCTGATAGACATGTGAAGAGACGAGGACAAACTCCCAGACATGAGTATATGGTAATGTGGAAGGGAAGACTAGAGAGTGAGGCCAGTTGGGAACCAGCCGAAGCACTGTGGCAATTTAAAGACAAGATTCGACAATTCCACGAGGAAGGAGCGACGAGGGCGTCGCCGGATTGAACGGGGGAGAATGTTACGGACCTCTCGAAGTGGGCCATTCTTAGGAGGTTCCTAAAGCCCAAAGACAAAAGCCCAAGCCCACCAAAAGCTTCTAGATGATGAAAAGTTCTAGAAGGTTCTAGAGAAGTCCAGAAGATTGTATAGTAGTTGGGGAAGGTAGGTAAATGTAGTAGTTGGGAATCAATTGTAACCATTAGATCGAATCGATCTGGACCATTAGATTGTAAAGGCTTTCTGTATATATAGGGGTATTCCCCTCAGATGTAACACACAAGTTATTTGAGTAAATACAGTATACTAGCAGAGTTTCTCTCTCTACTTTCTCTCTCTAATCTTGTGAGTGTATTACAGGCTGACTTAGCCTTCCTTAGTGAGGTCAGGAGCGCTAAGTGCCGCACGGGGTCGAGCGACGGAATCCGCCCGTGACACTTGCACGTATGCCAGCAGTGGTCTAAGGACAATGTAAGGGAGTGCGGTATGTGATCAGTCAATTGTGTAGTTGAAAGTGTATTGTAGTTTTTTCTTCCTTTTTTATTATGTATGTGTGTATTTAAAAACTCAAACCAAATTGTATCTATTGTATCTGATTTGATAAAGATTAAACTAGATCTAAATTGTTTATATTAATTCAAATCTAATTTAACAAAAATCAAACTAGATTCAAATATTTTATAATGATTACAATTCGAACAAAAAAGATTTGATTAGATGTGATCTCATACGCTCATAGAAAAATAAAAACATTGGCCTGTGTCTTGATTTTTAATAAATTTAAATTGTATATAAACTACGCAACTTTCTAAAAAATTATAAAAAATCTTTATAATCTTTTTCTTTTCTCACTTTTTTTTTTATTTTCTCATTTTTAAATTTTTTATTATTTTTAAGTTAGGACCCTATTAAAAAAAATTTAAACTATAACTATTAGAAAGCAAAAATCAAGTTTCGATAGCTGCCCTTCTTTGTGGTAAAGTTTGGGTAAAACTTTACCACAAAGACAAAAGAGATACCATTTTTCCTCATGATGACTCTATCTTAAAGAATGCTATGACTAACTAATTGAAGATTTGATGAAGATAAGCTTGAAACGAAGAATAGGGAGAGTAGCACCCTTATGGGCTAACAAAAATCCCTAAAAAGAATAATGAGAACTTGGTTCTGTCCTCCATGGGCTAAATAACTAAGGCGGACAAAGTGCTCCTTGAGCTAGCTAAGGCCCTAAACTAGATGAGACGGGTAAGCTCTGCTAGAGCTAGCTAAAACCCTAACAGAACGAAAGAACTTGATCATGTCCTAATGAGTTGACTAATTAAGGTGGTTAAAGTGCTCCTTGAGTTGGTTAAGACTTAAGAATGAGTTGAAAAAGCTTAGTCGTTCCCTAATGAGCTAACTAACCAAGGCGGTCAAAGCGCTTCTTGAGTTGGCTAAGACCTAGGAATGATTTCAAAAAGCTTAGTCATGCCTTAATGAGCTAACTAACCAAAGTTGTCAAAGCGTTCCTTAAGCCGGCTAAGACCTAAAGATAAGAGAACTTAGTCATGTTCGAATGAGTTGACTAACTAAGGCAGTCGCAATGCTCTTTGAGATGGCAAAGACCTAAAGATAAGGAAACTTGGTTGTGCCCTAATGAGTTGACTAACCAAGGTAGTCATAGTGCCTTTTGAGCTGGCTAAGACCTAAAGATGAGGAAACTTGGTCTTGTCCTAATGAGCTGACTAATCAAGGCGGTTAAAGCGACCCTTTGCGCTGGCTAAGACCTAAAAAATTGAGGAAATTTAGTCTTACCCTAATGAGCTGACTAACCAAGACAGTCAAAGTGCCCTTTAAGCTGGCTAAGACTTAAGAAATGAGGAAACTTGGTTTGGGATAGCACTTCTTGAGCTTGCTAAATCCCTTGAAGAAAATGTGAGTTAGGCAACGTTCTATCAGTTAGGCGACTGAGAGCCTAAAAAACTTTAGATTGGGACTACTCTCTACGAGCTGGTTAGCTCCATAAGAGTTTATGAATTAGGAATGTACTCTAAGAACCAACTGTCCCCAAGAGTTTTTAAGAATTAACTATTTTTAGAAATCAAGCTATCATCCCTATGGGAAACCAAATGCAAATGCGATGTTTTATAAAGCTCAGATTCACTTACCTGGTTCTAATGATAGTTCCCAAACAGTCAAATGTTTTCTTGAGCAATCCAATTAAAACCAGTGATTTTGACCCTTTCCTCTACCTCTTCTTGTTCTTGCTCTTCTTCTTCTATCTTCTTCTGTCTCTTTTTCTTCTGTTTTCTTTTTTCTCTTCTTTTTTCTCTTCTTTTTTATTTTCTTTTTCTTCTTTTCTTTTTCTTTCTCTTTTTTCTTTTTTCTTTATTTTTTCTTTTTGGAAAGTAAATTAAGCTTGAAACGAATGTACATATACTGCATTTAAGAAGGCGACTTTAACAAATGAAACATCTTCATCTCTTGAGAAAAGATGTCACTTCTAGAATTTCTAGTCCAACCTCATTGATTTTTCGTGTAGACCTCCATTCTTAAGCTAATTTCTACTTATGTGCCACCCATTACTCTTTCTAAACATGACCTTATCTTGAAAAATAGAAAACAAATCTCTCTTTTCGGGAGGTGAACCGTAATAAAGTACTAAAAGAATTTTTACCAATAGACTTCACTCAAGTTAAGTATTTATTTTTCTTATGTTTCTTATGTATAAGGCTTATTTGGATAGAGGATAGAGTGAAAAGTGGGGACTTTAGTGGAACGAGAAAAGGGCTAAAGACATTATCTAATATTGACGATAACTAGGAATACCAACTTTGCATGTAGAAAATGAAAACGAGACCATAGTAATATTAAGATTGTTTGCATTTCATAATCTGAACAAAAATTCTATTGATTTTTCAAAGATAGTACATATTCAATGCATCAGCATTTACTGGGTTCCTCAAGTTTGGTTTATCCATTTGAGATAAGATAACAGCTCCCTCAGGTAATACTTTCTTCATAATGTAAGGCCCTTTGTAGTTTGGAGCAAACTTCCCCCTTGAATCATGTGTATTAGGCAAAGCCTTCCTCAACACCATGTCTCCTTGCTTAAAACTTCGGGGTCGTACTTTCTTATTGAAAGCCCTGTCCATTCGTTGCTAATAGTAGATGTTATGGCACAAGGCTGCTAACTTCCTCTTATCAATCAGATTCAATTGCTCAATTTACTTCTTTATCCAATTAGTCTCATCTAACTGGGTTTCTGACAAAATCTTGAGCGATGGAATCTCGACTTCTACTGGTAGTACCGCTTCCATCCCATATACCAACGAGTAAGGTATTGCCCCTATTGATATTCTCATAGAAGTTCGATAGGCTATGAGCATAAATGGTAACATCTCATGCCAATCTTGATATGTAACGACCATCTTCTCAATAATCCTTTTGATGTTCTTGTTGGCTGCTTCTATTGCTCCGTTCATCTGAGGTCAATAAGAAGTGGAATTTCTATGAATGATCCTGAACTACCGGGATAATTCCGACATCAATTTATTATTCAGGTTCATACCATTATCGGTAATAATCGTCTCTGGTGTACCGTATCAAGCCAGTATGTCTCTCTTAATGAACTTGACCACTACTCCCTTCATTACACTAGAGTAGGATGAGGCTTCACCCACTTAGTAAAACAATCAATAGCTACCAGTATAAATCGGTGCCCATTAGATGCCTTTGGAGTGATCAAGCCAATGATGTCTATCCCCTACATTGAAAAAGGCCATGGTGTAGATAATGTATGCAATTCTTGAGGTGGAGCATTTATCTTACTTGCATCGATCTAGCATAAATGGTAGTGTCTAACATATCTGATGCAATCTGCTTCCATAGTTAATCAATAATATCCCTTCCTCATGATTTTCTTGGCAAGCATGTAACCATTCATGCGAAGGCCACATACTCCCTCGTGTACTTCTTTCATTAACACCTTTGCCTCTTTCTCATCTACACAATGTAAAAGCGTATCGTCAAATGATCATCGGTACAATGTAGACTCGCTTATTAAGTATTGAGCAACCAATCTTCTAATTATTTTTTTATCCTTCTTCTTGACCTCTTTGGGTTACATTCTATGTTGTAAAAATGTTTTGATATCATGATATCATGATATTAAGGCTTTTCGTCATGTGAACTTTCCATTGCTAAACAGAAAGCGAGCTTTTTCTTTAATTTCAATCTAAAGTGGCTGAATCTGCACTCTTCCCAATATCTGGATCATTGATACCAAATAGGGAGAGCATCAGCAAATTGGTTTTGAACCCTTAGCACATATACGAATGTAATCTTTTTTAACTTGGCTATCAACTCTGCCAAGTGTTGGTGGTAAGGTACTAATTAAGGGTCTTTCGTCTTATACTCGCTTGAAGCTTGGCCTATGATCAATGAGGAATCTCCATACATCTCTACTTCCCATATCTCCTTAAACAATGCAATTTTGAGTCCCAAAATACGTGCCTCATATTCTGTAATATTATTAGTACACAGGAAAACCAATCTCATAGCCCTTGGAAATTATGTACCTTTAGGAGACATCAGAATTGCCCCAACTCCACATCCGGACACATTAGCTGCTCTGTTAAAGAATATTTTCCACCTTGAGGGCTTTTCAACTACTTCGCTATCAAAATCATTTTTTGCTGCCTGGATACTTTCATCAGGAAGCTCAACTCATGCTTCTTGAGGGGTATCTTCAGAGGGACTCTCAACTAACTAATCTGGCAAAGCTTGCCCTTTGACTGAACTTTGGCTCACATACTTGATGTCAAATTCTGTCAATAACATCTGCCACTTTGAAACTCTACCAATGAGAGCTGTTTTTTTTTTTGCTAAGTACTTCAAAGGATTGTGTTGTGTTATTAACTTAATTTGATAGTAAAGTGTATATTGTTTGAGTTGACACATAACCCAGACCAATGCACAACAGGTTCTTTCAGCTTCCGAGTACTTTTTCTCCTCTTCTGTAAACTTCTTGCTTAGATAGTAAATGACTCACTCTTTACCTTCCTCATCCTTTTGACCAAGCACGGATCCCATAGATTCAGTCATTATGGTTAGGTACAAAAATAATGGCTTTCTAGGCTTAAGAGCTACTAACATTGGAGGTTTCATGAGGTACTCTTTAATTTTTGTGAAAGCCTCTTCGCATTCTTCATCCCAGTTGATCCTCGCATTCTTCTATAATATTTTGAAAAGAAGGTGGCATTTGTTTGTTAGTTGCGATATGAATCAGGCTATGTAATTTAAAATCCCCAATAATCTTCATACTTCCTTGAGTGTGCGTGGAGGAGACATGTCAATTATAGCCCTGAATTTATCATGATTGACTTCAATTCCCTTTTGGCTAATGATGAAACCTAACAATTTTCCTGATGTTACTCCAAAAGTACACTTCTTCGGATTTAACTTCAACTGGAACTTCCTCAATCTGTTAAACAGCTTCCTCAGGTTTTCTAAGTGATCTTCCCTTTCCTTAGATTTTGCAATCATATTATCAACATACACTTCTATCTCTTTATGCATCATATCATGATAGATCGCAACTATGGCCCCCTGATACGTTGCCCTTGCATTCTTAAGCCCAAAAGGCATCACATTATAGCAAAATGTTCCCCAAGTTGTTATAAAAGTCGTCTTAGTCTTATCCTCTTTGGACATCTGGATCTAATTGTATCCTGCAAAACCATCCATGAATGAGAATAGATAATTTCCGGTTGTGTTATCCACCAAGACATCAATGTGAGGCAATAGAAAATTGTCTTTAGGCATTGCCTAGTTGAGATCTCGAAAATCTACACACACTTTGACATTCCCATTTTCTTCATTACTGGAACAACATTAGCTACCCATTCCAGGTAATTTGACATCTCAATGAATCAAACTTCCAGTAGTTTTTTAACTTCTTCTTTAATTTTCAGTAAGACGTTGGGTCAAAATCTCCTTAACTTTTGCTTTTTTTGGTTTTGCATCTTCTTATGTGGGTAAACGGTAGACTACAATTGAAGGGTCTAACCCTGGCATATCTTCATACGACCAAGTGAACACGTCTTGATATTCTACTAACAATGTAATCATTTCTATTTTTTATTTCTCTTTTAGATTCCCTCTAATTTTTAGATTCTTAGGATTTTCTTCATTCTTCACATTAATTATTTGAATCAGTTCATCAATAGTAATTCTACTCGGTTCATGTTTTTGCCATTCTTGTTGTATATTTTGTAGTTATCGACATCACTCCTGACAACTAACCTAGTAGGGCCGGAAGAGATATCAACATTCTCATTTTCTACTTGCGTGAGGTATTCTTGGTTTTCACTGGGTTCATTGGATCGAAGCAAAATGCAAGAAAAGTGTATGTAAGCAAAAGAGAACTAAAACACGACAAAGGAAATAAAGGAACTAGGATTTTATTGAATGAATGGAGGTGAATCTCAAATGAGATAATGGCCTAACTAATTTTTGAATGAAAAGTTTGATGATACATTCCAAAAGATGATTATTGAAAACAAAAATTCAAAAAATACTAACTACAGGTCACCCTTTACCCTAGGGAAGACCTTTTGCCATTCGTCGGGATGGAGAATCAGTTATTCAAATGGTGTTGGAACTCATGTACCGAGCTTGTTGCTCCTTCATTAGCAAATTCCAAGGCTTGAGTGTCTTCCCGTATGAATGTCTCCACTAGCGGTGGAAAGGTCATCGGGGCATGGTATAATCTGTAGCCTCTCTTGACTCTCGCTTATTTCTTCTGGAATTCTTCTATCAGGGTAGGATTGTAGCCAAGGCCGTAGGTACTGATCTAGCCTTCCTTGAACTTTATTCTTCTATCTTCTTCTCTCTTGAGACCAGTAATCGTGCTTACTTCTTCAAACATCTGTAAGCCTAGCTCTTCTTGTCCTTTACTTCTTATATAAGGTATGACTGTTTCCTTGTAAATTTTATAATCTTGGTCTCCCAGAATTGTAATCACTTGGCCATTTGAGATAAACTTCAGCTTTTGGTATAAGCTCGAGGGTATGGCCCCTAATGCGTAAATCCAAGGTCTTCCCAAGAGTAAGTTGAAAGATATTGGAATGTCCATGACTTCGAATTGAATAGTAAAGTGTTAAGGGCCAATACTCACCGATAGATCTATCTCCCCTATAATCTCTCTTCTAGAACCATCAAAGGCCCCTATTGTTATGGAAGAGGGCCTAATTACAGACATGTCGATGCCCAGCAAATCTAAGGTGGCGAGTAGATAGATGTTTAGCAATTATTCATTGTCAATGAGTACTCTGGTGATGATTATGTCATTACTCCTTACCATAATAAAGAGTGGCTTCGTATGCTTGTTCCCTTCTTCACTTAATTCTTTAGCTAAAAAAGAAATTTGATCCATTGCGAGGATAGAATTAGTAACTAGTTCCATCTTCTTAGTTGGAATTTCACGAAAGACCTTCACTTCCTTTAAAGTACGATACAAAGCTTCCCTGTGTGGTTCAAATGTAATCAACAAGCTCATCAACTATATTTGTGCAAGAGTCTTATGAGTTGGTCCATGATCTTATACTCACTCGACTTGATTATCTTGGTAAGGGTTGATAGCCCCTCAATGTATTCAGCCGTCGTCTTATCATTTGATTCCCCTAGTGCGACCTTTCTCTCATGTTCTTCTCTTGGGTCATAGATCTTTCCTGATTGAGTAATTCCCCCTACCAGAGGACCTGATTTCTCTTGATTTACCAAATGATAGTTAAATGGGGTAGCTTTGTAATTTTCTGGTGCCAATGGTACGTAAAATGTGTACCTATTCACTTTTGGAGCCTGCTCGCTAGTATAGAACTCAAAAACCTTAGGCTTCTTATCTGAATTAATGACGTTGATGGTATAGTCGTAAAAAATCACACCAATCATCGGCCTGTAGTTAGGTAGGGATTATTATTAATGTTGGGAACTAGGGCTTTTACAAAATCTAATTGCACTGTTCCTTCATCTATCAAGTCTTAAATTTTGTTCCTCAACCTCCAGCACGCATTGGTTGAATGCCCCACTTATCCACAATGGTATTTGCACTTTACAATGGGGTCAAAGATTCTCGGTCAGTATCGATCGCTAGGAAGTTTGTACCATATCAAATTATCCTTTCGCAACTTCTCGAAAACTTAACTTAAGGGTAACGGTATTTTAATAAATTGTCTATATGTCCTGTTAGCTTGAAGCTAGTCTCTAAATTGTTGTTGAGTTAAAGCAGGATTCGTCCTGAAAGTGACTTGAGATTTGGTTTGACATTTGAGTTTACTATGCCAACCGTAGATTCTTTAGGCTTGTTGCCGGCTGGTCTAGGACCAAATGATGACACTGGTGGTCTTCTATCTATTGGCTCTTGAAGCTTGCCGGAAGAAACAACACTTTCAATCCTGCACCTTGCTGCTACCACTTCAGTAAAATTAGATGAGGCTTGCTCGATGAGATGGGAGAAGTAGGGCTTTTCCAAGGTATTAATAAAAGCTGATGTGAGCTCCTTCTTGGTAGTAGGAGCAGAGATTCTTTCAGCTAAGGACCTCCACCTTAGAGCATATTCTTTGAACGATTCGTTATTCTTCCTCCAAAAGGCGACTAGGTCTATCATAGTCGGAGCTACTTCTACATTGAACTTATATTGTTCATAAAATGCCCTAGTAAGTTTCTCCCAAGTATTTATTTGGTTAAGATCGAGCTGGGCTTACGAAGTTATGGTCGGTCCAATTAGACTGTCATGGAATGTCTGTACTAGGAGTGAATTTGAACATATTTACCCATCTTCCTGATGTACAACTTAGTGTAGAGCTTGTAGCAACCTGTCCCGTTATACTTTTCAAACTCTGGTACCTTAAGCTTCTCAAGGTATGATCCGATGTCGTACATGGAAAACTCGGTGATCCTACCTATTTAAATCCATCATACCCTATAAGTTCTTTCATCTTCTCAACTATTTGTTGCATCAGTTTCTTTTCCAATTCTTTCAAGCTGTCTGTATTAGGCCCTTAGTCAACCGATTTCGAAGCTACATACATGTCAGGTTCGAAGGTCGGGTTATCTTTCGAGTAGACTCCTTCTGACTCGAATGGGTCTTTTGGATATTCATGCTCTGCTTCGGGAGCCAGTATATTCTTCCCATAACGAGTCTTGGAGCTTTCTTCATTAGTCGGTGCTATGGCTAGCAATAAAGCAATGCTGTTTGCTAGGAAGCTCATTTGTTCTACCATCTTCTCCATAGCCCTATGGAACAGAACCTCAACTCGGAGGGATCATTGATCTTAGGTTCTTTGTCATTTCCTTAAGTAGTGGCTATCTTGGTCTGGGAACACATTCTAATCGGACTTCTTTGAAAGAATTGATGTTTGAGAGCTATCTTGAGATTTTACCTGGCTTGTTAACTCAATAAAGAGTTACCATATATTACATTTTTATAAGAAAAAGTTATTAAATGTATGAATGCAGGATGGATGTCATACTAATGCAATGAAAAATTAAGAATTGGTGAGAGACCTTTGATGTGGCAAAACCTAACTAATTTTTATTAATCTTTCAAATTTTGAAGCTTTACATCACTTATTCTATTCAAAAAAGGAATCCTAAAGCAGGAAATATTAAAAGAGCCTAAAATCTAAATTCTAATCTTCTTATGGCTATTGAGCTCGTCTTGAGTCTTCTTCCTCTTTCGGATCTTAGAAGCTTCCTCTTCCTTGCGCTTGGTCCTCTTTAGTTATGCTTCTAATGCATTTATCTTTTGGTGATACTCCTTGCAACAATTCTCCAACTCCTGCTCCCTTTTACTCGTTCTCTCAGGTTTAGCTTTGACTTGGACTTCTCCCTTCTCTTCGTTATCTTCTATATCTTTCAGTTTCTTCAACTGGCAATAAAGAAGTCCTTTGGTTGTCCGGCTCCTGCCTATTATCCCCTTAGTAGTAGGGGTGGTCTTTCTTGTACATGAAAGAGCTCGGATGCTTAGGAACTTGGCTACTTTGTTAGCCACTAACATGCTGGGGTCATGAAAGTCCAATGAGACAGCTTCTAATGATGGTTTAGGGATCATATCTTCAATGAGTCCATTGGCCGAGACATATTTGATGTAGAGGTTGAAGTCAATTAAGGGCATCACCTTGAAATCATATTTTCTTATCATTTCCTTGCTTGCAAACCACCTAGGTGTCAACAATAACTCTTTTGCATTCATGCTCTGAAAATATTAAACCCAGTAGCGGCTAACTATGTTTTCTAGTAACCTAATTCTTTCTTCAAAAGACTTGATAAGATTGCATGGCTAGGTAAACTCATCCTCGTTGAAATCAAGTTGGTAACTTCTCACGTGGCTGATTAACCAGACTACTAGTAAGACCATATTAGTCTTCAAATCTCCTTGTTTCTTCTTTTTAAGATGGTTCAATGATTGGATTTGCTTGGCCAAGAGGGCCAGGACATATGATTTCCCTTCAAGAAATTAGGTTACAAGTTCTGTGATTCTGAAGTGGACCCGACATCTATCATTAGGGAACAAGATAGTATTGAAGATCACCAATATAAAAGCGTTGACTTGATACTGGTGTCATGCTTCTTAGTTTGCACAAAAAACCTCCTATTTGTCTCTATGCTTCAATTCAGTAGAAAAATAGTCAATGACATCTTCTAACCGAATAGTCTTTCCTTGATTTAGAACCCAATTTATCTCAGTTTTTCTGATTCCCAACAACTTGCTGAAGATCTTCTGCACTGTAGCTTCTAAGTCTAAGACATAGACATCATCAGTAATTGCAAGGGTCCACAACAATTGGGAGTATTCTTTTAAAGTTAGGCTTAGTTGATGTAGGCTCATACAAAAACTGATGGATTCGAGCTCCAATAGGTAGACTAATGCCCGCACTAAAGTGATATTCATGGGGATCTTCTACAAAGAGAGGATGAGCCCAATCTTGTTCTTGACAAACTCCTACTTTACTAGGTTAAAGAGTTGAAACCACATGTAAAGCAATCTTTGAGGCCAATGTGGTAGGTGGACATGAATTTCTTCAAAAGGCTCTTGACTTGATCTAGCCATGCTTATGTAAAAAAAAAAAAAAAAACAAAATTACAATTACAACCTATTTTTAACTTTATACAGAATTATTACAAATTATTTATAGGGAAATATTACAACTATAACTCCACAAATGCCTTTATCCATTTAGGTCTACCACATCATAGGTTCTTATGAATTTTTTGAAAATTTTTTTCATATAATGCAAAGGGTCGGTTCTAAAGGTCCTCAAGTTCTGCAGCCACCATTTTTTTTCAAAGTAACGGTTCTATGGTCGTATCTAAACTTGAGTAGGGTAGCCTGATTGGCCCTAGAAAGTGATTGCCCTACAACGTCCAAAGCTTACATAATGGTTCCCCTCCTAAGGTCCTAAGACGACCTGGTTCTAACCGTATCTACCATATATTTATGATGTAAAAAAATAGAATAAAAATAAGATAAACCCCCATAGCTACCCAAAAAAAAAAATGTAATAAAAAAATGTTAGTAAACAAGAAATAAAATAAACAAATAGATAAAATAACATACCGAAGATCTTTTTTATTATTATTATTATTATTAGTTCATCTTTTTTATTTTTTTATTTTAAAAACAATCCTATTTTCGATAACTTCTAATGATTAGCCCTCTAGCATTCCCAATGGAGTCGTCTAAATTTTGGTTTTTTATTTAAAATTAATTCCCCATTTTCGATTAATACTAAACCCTAACCCATTTAATATTAATCCTCGACTCAAGAAATTAGGAAATTCCAATTTTTTTTTATTTAGAAAAATTTTGGAGTTGCCACCTGATCGAATTCGGGAAAAAAAAAAAGAAATCGTAATTAATTAGATAAATTGATTACAATTTAGCTACCAGTCTTTGATTTCAACTTAAATGAAAACCAAAGGGTTCTGAATTCGAGGGCTAACTTATTAAACCATAACGGGTATCACTATCTATTTTACTGAAATTAAGATTATTTTTCTAATTATAATATTTAAAAAAAAAAAGAATTTAAGTTTCTACAGATTTTATCATTCCCCGAAAGTGCCTACATACCTGCTAACCAGGATCGGATTATTGTAGTTCTTTCCAAAAATCTTTAGTGTATTGGTTGATTTTAATTTCGAAAACTATCTGAGTTTACGTTATTTAATTGATTCAATTTATTCAAAAAAAAATCTAGAAGGGTCCTAACTCATGAGTGTTGTTACTTTAAAAACTCTCTAAAAATCCTATTTTTTTTAAAAGGATCTTTTATTAATCTTTATTTAAGGAAAAAAGGACTTTCAATGTGATGAATCCTTAAACAAGACCTAATCCTAAAGAAAAACCAATCCTAACAATCTCTAAACTAAAATATATATAACTTTCTACCAAAAATAATCCATATGATACTCTTATATAATAACTAATACTAAAACATATCACTACTTATTAAATAAACCTTCAATTAAATCAATATAATCTAATTAATACTTAATGTACATAATCAATAAAACTAAGACACTTAAATTAACAACTCTTTACATAAAATATTAGGAATAAAAATCTCCTAAAACCAAAAATCTAAATAATAATAACAATATGAACAAACAATTAAAAGCAATCAAAACTGTAAAGAAGGTACTTGAACTTCAAGGTTATGTCCTTAGTACGACTGGAGCAACGTAGTCGCGCTTGCGTATGGGGAATTGTTGACGATCGGTAGTGTAGCGATGGTAAGCTTGTTGACAGTAAACTATGTTGCTAGTTTAAGGCAGCACAAAATGCGAATAGTATGGGCGCGGACTGCTACTTATTGCTATTGCAATGTGTCGAATCTCTGATTCCATGTGGGTTGCATGTTGCTATATGTGTTTACGTGACAAAGGACAGTGTGTAGGTCGGTGAAGTCAGGATACAATGATGAGCCATTGTGGGTGTTTAGTTAGTAAGTGCAACCGTGGGGGGAGATTTGTGTCGTGGGCGATGGACTACTCTTAGCTTGCGCATGTGTCAATAGTGGTCTAAAGACAATGTAGGGGAGTACAATGTACGATAAGTCAATTGCATAGTTGAAAGTATACTGTAATTTTTTCATCCTTTTTTGATTGTGTGTGTATTTATAAGCCCAAATGAAATCGTATCTATTGTATCTGATTTAATAAAGATTAAATTAGATCCTAATTATTTATATTAATTCAAATCCAATTTAATAAAAATCAAACTGGATTCAAATATTTTATAATGGTTCCAATCCAAACAAAAAGATTTGATTAGATGTGATCCCATATGCTCAATTAACTTTTTGTAAAAATATAAAGGATAGAAAAATAAAAATACATAAGTGCCTAGCGAGACTCAAACACCTGACCTCAAACCAACTCCATATCGAATACTTCAATGCTTATCCATTAAACTGTTAGCTTGTGCCTTGATTTTTAATACAGTTAAATTGTACATAAACTATGCAATTCTCTAAAATAATTTTTTGAACTAAGCTAAAACTAAAACTAAAACTATCAACCCTAATATAAGTTACTTCCTAAAGAATCATAAAAAATATTTATAATATTTTTATTTTCTCACTTTTTTTTCTCATTTTTTAAATTTTTATTATTTTTGAGTTAGGACCTTATTAAAAAAAAATTAAAACTATAACTACTGGGAGGTAAAAACCAAGTGTCTACAATAATTATAATGGATGTTGTAGACATCTAATTTTTACCCCCACGTAGTCCTATTTTTTTTTTTAATTGGGCCCTAATTCAAAAAATAAAAATTAAAAAATTTAAATAAATAAATAAAATGAAAAAATTGAAAAATTTTGAAAGTACAAAAAAAATGAGAAAATAAAATAAATTGTAAAAATTTTTAAAATGTAAATTACTTTATGGTCAATTAATTTAGTTTTGGTCCAATTCAACTAATTATTTTAGGGAGTCGTTTAGTTTAAGTACACTTTAATTATATTAAAATCAAGGCATAGACCTATGATTTAATGGATAAATATTAGAGTATTAATATGGAGTTAGCTCAAGATCGTGGATTCGAATTTGGTTAGGCACTTATATGTTTTTTATTTTTTTATCTTTTATTTTTTTTATAAAAAGTGAGTTGAGCATCCGAGATTACAACTAATCAAATTTTTTTTATTCGGATTTAAATTATTATAAAAGATTTAAATCTAGGTTGATATTTATTAAATTATATTTAAATTAATATAAATGATTCGAATATAATTTAAATTTTATTAAATTAAATTGAAATCAATATAAAAAATTCGATTTAATATAGTTCATTTCGAACTTAATAAATATAGAGCGCGCGTGATATAAAAGAAACACAATCAAACGCATTCCTAAAAGAACGGAAAATCCTTCACCGTGATTCATTAAACAGTCAACTTCCATATGATACTCATCAATAACCAAATCCCCAGCCGCACTAGCCCCTGACGCCATCCCGGTTCATGTCCAAACATTAAAAACAGTCGCCATCCATGCTGACAAATCAACTCTAACAGTGAACATACGCGGAAACAACAAAGCCCCTGTGTCCTCATCCGACCACAACCAGGTTTGACCACGCATGCCGTACCAAACTCAGATCCCTCTCTCATCCATCCGTATTGAGTATACTGTAGCAGCCCAACACATAAATTAACTAACAACAACCGAACACTCGCGACAGTAGTACCACATCCCCGTCCAAGCAATTCTCCACTCTTGCTTGAGTAGTACACACCAGAATACACAGACTGCACATCGCACACGCACAGGTTTTCGAATCGTACTACACTACTAGCAGCAAGTCCATGTAAAACTCTAGTCCATGACTCCAATCAGCACAAACCGAATCTGCTACTACTCATAGGATGAATACAACCAGCGATACGTGCATCCTTAGTCACCACGCGTAGCAGCCGCACAACTCACGTGCACTTCACTGATTCCATGAGTGCTTCACCCTTGACAACTTCAGAGAGCAACTCCAAGTCCAGCTCCTTACTAAACACACTCACAGTCACTGCCCTTTATCGCTGATCACGAGCGTTGTCCTTCGTCGTACTCTACGCTGTCCACTAACTGTATCACTATCCGCAACTTACCCTCCGAAGAAGCTATACGCACGGACCAACAGCACTAATGACAGTTCCCACCGACAGCTTATTGCACGAACGGCCAAATTCCCTTCCACGCGTAAATAGCGACTCACATACCAACGATAAGTTCGCGACAATCCCCTCTTGCAGTAGCTGGACGCACGCCGCACCTGACCTCCATCCATATTCCATGACTGAATACCCTACGTAAGCCAACAATGGCAGTCCGAACATCCCCCTCGCATGCCCGAAGACATACACGGTACTCACTCGCTGAGCTTACTTTCCGTCCATACACTGTACTGTTCTGTTTTGGCTGATCACCACACTCACACGCCATAGAATCAACTTAAGGTTCGGTTTCTTTAAATTTTTTTTTTTAGATAAGTTTATTATATTATATTTACCTATAATAGTGTAGATTTAAATATATTTTGCTTAAGAATTTTTAGTGTTACATTTTATAGTTGTTATTATTATAATTATATTATATGTAAATCCGGTCTTTTTTCAAAAAAAAAAAACTTAAAATCAATCAATACACTAAAGTTTTTAGACAGAACTACGGTCGTCTGATTCTAACTAGTGGATACGTAAGCACCTTCAGGGCGATGATAAAATTTGTAAAAACGTAGGTTCTTTTTTCTTGTAGTTTTTCCTTTTTCTTAAAAATATTATAATTTGGAAAAATAATCCTAATTTTAGTAAATAGACAATAGTACTCGTTAGGGTTTAATAAATTAACCTTCGAATTCAGAACCTTTTGGTTTTTCAATCAAATTGAAATAAAAAACCGGTAATTAAATCGTAATCAATCTAACTTATTAATTACAATTTCTTTTCTTTTTCTCGACTCCGATTGGATGGCGACTCCAATTTTTTTTAAATAAAAAAACTGGAATTTCCCAATTTTCTTTAGTTGATGATTAATATTAAATGGGCTTGGGTTAATATTAATCGAAAAGTGGGAAATTAAATTAAAATAAAATAAAATAAAAAAACCGAAAATTCAGGCTTGACAATTTAGCTACTCTACTTGAGACACCATTAAGAGGGCTAGTCACTAGAATTTACCGAAATTAGGATTACTTTTCAAAAACAAAAAAATAGTTAAGCTGATTATTATTTTATCTTATTTTTCTTTTTCTTTTTTGTTATATTATATACTAACATGTGTGTTATAGCTCATCCAAGTGGTAGTTTTGGGGTTTTATTTTTTGTATCATAAGTGCATAGTAGTTACGATCAGAATTAGGCCGTCTTAAGACCTTAAGAAGAGGGTCATTGTGTAAGTTTCGGATGTTGTGAGGCAACCACCTTTCGGGGCCGATTAGGCTATCTCTCTCAGGTTCAAATGTGATTACAGACCCGTTGCTTTAGAAAATGCGGTGGTTGCAAAACTTAGAGACCTTCAGAACCCACTTGTTGCATATACAAAAACTTTTTTAGAATCCATGATGTGACAAACCTAGATGGATAAAGGTAGTTGTCTGTTCTAATATTTTCTTGTAAATAGCCTGTAATAATCCCATATGAAGTTTAGGATAGACTTTCATTGTAATTTGAATTTTTCAGATAGGAATGGATAGATTAGGGTAAGGGGTTTTCAAACAGATCTACGTCCACCTACCTCATGGGCCTTAAAAAATTACTCTAGAACTAGTTTTAACTTTTTAACCTAGAGAGACAAGAGTTTATTAAGAATAAGATTAGGTTTGTCCTGTCCCTACATAGGATCCCTATGAACATTACTTTAGTGTGGGCCTTAGTGCATCTATGGGACCCCGAATCCGTTAGTTTTCATGTAGGCCCACATCAACTAAGCCCAACCCTTATAGAGTAAATAATAAGAAAGAAAAAAAATAACAAAACAACAAAACAAAAAGAATCAAACCTATAAAATAATTTTAGGTAGTTACAATTTTGTCTAGTATTTTATCAGAAAAAAATATTCATTCTTTTAGATAGATTAGTACCTTGTAAATAGCCCTTCTCATTTGGAATAAATAAGATTTAAATGTTTTCTTTATTTAATTTTTTATTCTTCATCATTTAGGATTCCTCATTTGTAAAATAGACCTTTAGTAGTATTGTTTCATAAGCTTGTATATAGAAATCTAGGAAAGCAATCCTCCATTCACAATTCCATTACTTGGTCTTAGTAACATAAAAGCCTTAACTTTTCCTCTCTCTCTTTCAAAAAATAAAAAATAAAAAGAAATTTGCTAATAGTTATAAATCCATATGGGGCTTTGGACAAACACAATCACTTAGCCTATTAAGGTAAGTGACTTAAACACATGTACTTAACCCAAGAAAGCAACCAACTAAACACGAACCCTTAGCCCATAAAGATAGTTAAACCAACTCAAAAGCCGCCGATCCATCTAGACCAAACTTGAATCAAGTCAAAACACAAGACCATAAAATACTATCCTAAGCTTGACCTTCGATACAAATAAAAAGGATAATTCATTAGTCCCTTCCACTTCAAAAGTTATCAATGTCGACCCATTTGAACTCTAAGGAACCAGACCCGAAACTACACATGAAACCCTAAGAGCTTTAAGTCCTATAAGTGTGGGGAAATTTAAACAAGAACATAAAAAGTACGGGGTATTTGGTCTTTTAAATTCCATTTTCAACTCAAATTGAGTGAAAGCTATTGTTTCATAACTTAGGGCACGTTTCAAGGAATTTGGGAGTAAGCTTAGTCATTACCCTAAGGTCGATCAATCTCTACGTAGGAAATCGGTAACTCATTTTTAAAAGGTTTAGAATAAAAAGAAATGAGCTATATCCTATACACTAACCCTAAACACTTTAAGAGTTGAGAGACATCATGTTGAGGATACTGTAGACTCATTCGTTAAAGGAGGTTCATTTCAAATTTGATACGTAGATTGAAATGAAGTTAGGCATTCATTTTCTAATCCTAAATATAATTATCTTTTGTTAACCTCGTAGAACTGATTTGGAGTCCTTTTAAGAACCACCCTATAGCGGGGTAATTCAGAGGTTAGGGTCATTGATTAGGAGAAAAGGATAAAACTAATTTGTGCTTACTTTAATAATAACAATTCAAGGATAATTTTTTGTTTTCGATAAATTGCTCCATTTGAAAAATAAACAATACTTTTACAAATACCTGAAATCATAAATACCTTACCTAAGCCCATACACTTGAAACTTGTAGATTTAGGGCCTTAATTCATCTAGAGATAAAAACTCGATAAAAGAGATAGTTACTTTTAAGAAGAAAAAAGGAAAAAAGAAAAAAACAAGAAGAAAAAAGAGAAAAAAAACAACAAGAAAAAGGAAAAAAGGAAAGGAAAAGAAAAAAAAAAAGAAAAACTAGAAGAAAGAAAAAGGAAGAAAGGCCCAAACATTGGGATTGAGAAAAGCCTTGACTAAAGAAAGCCTAGAAGCCTAAGTTGCTTTAAAAACACAAGGATCATATTCTCAACCAAAAACATAACCCCATACTACAGTTTCATGCTCTTAACCACAAACACAAAACCACATTCTCAACTACAAACCAAAAACCCCATATTTATTTCAGAATCACATTCTCAACCATAAACCAAAAACCTTATATTTATTTTAGAATCACACTCTAAGTCTACCTAAATCTTAAACACACAACCTATGCACCCACAATACTTTCCTACTCAAAGCTCTTCTAATCTTGAAGAATAATTTATTTGAAATAAAAATTATTTTTGAAACTAGGGCAATCACACATCTAGTTCATTCCTATGGGTTCTTGACTTATAAACTTGGGTTGAATGGAATTACTTCTTTAAAAAATGGGCCCTCTCATTAATCCATTTTGGAACCATTGATCCAAAGGCCTAATTCATAATATAAAACCCAAAAAGACCTAACAGATTGATCAAGATGCATTACTTACAAATTGGACTGTAATTTTTTGAATGGTAATCAAAAGTGAAATCTAAACCGAGAGTGCGTAAGAAGTCTTCTTCAACTAGACTAATTATAAGTTATCTTATCCTTAGGAAATGAATGTTCAAAATCCTTAAGCCTATCCAAGAAGCTCACTATCAGGGTCAGAAACTAGGGTAGATATGAAATACTTAACATGGTTATAACGTTTGCATTTTAAAAAGATTTGTATCCATTAGTAGACTTTTAAGAAAATGAAGGATAAGAGGGAAAGAAAGTGAAGTGTTACAAGTTTTTCCATCTATGTTGGCCCTAGTAGCCAAGTCCTCAGTTCATGTCATCAACGGTTTTCACCAAATTCCTCTTTTGAAAATTTCTCAAATCAAGAGGTTTTTTTGAATCCATCATGTCCCTTTGTTTTACTTTTTCAAATGTTAGGGATCTAGCTAGCTTTTACAGTGTAGTCCCAATCCATAGTTTCTTAGACTTTTAGCCTACTCATAGAGCGTTGTCTTGATTCATTCATTCTCTTTTGGGGATTTAGCAAGCTTATGGAGTGTTATCCTGATTCATATTTAGGGACCTAGTTAGCTCTTAGAGCGCAGTCCTAATCCATAGTTTCTTGGGCTTTTAGCGAACTCATTGAGCATTGTCTCGATCTATTCTTTCTCTTTTAAGGATTTACCAAGCTCAAGGAGCGCTATCCTGATTCATATTCTCACTTAAGGATCTAGCCAGCTCGTAAAGTACAATCCTAATCCAAAGTTTCTTAAGCTTTCATTCGGCTCATACAATGTGGCCCGGTTGACATTACTTTTTGTATACTACTTGTGTATGAATCTGATTAGTAAATGTTAATGAACTTAATTAATATTTGGCTTAAATAAGTGTGTTGCATGTACTTGGTTGGGTTTAAGGGATTAGGAGGACTAGACATTAGGATGATACCCCAATAATCTTAGTGCGATGGTTTCTTGATTGGAGTCTCACTTTGAAATCATCTAGGTAGATTAGGTGTTCCTAGGATATTAAGGAGGACTAATACCAATACTTGTATACATATGTGTACAATATATATATATATATATATATATGTAAGTTATTCCAAATTCCAAGATGCTAGAACTGTGGTTGTTACATTTAGTTATATTAAATTTAGTTAATGTGTATCCTTGCACATTGCTATGTAAACATGCGTATGTGTTTGTTACCCCATATTAGGCTCTGCTCATCCTTTTGGGATCCTTATTTTTAGATGCAAGAGTAAGTTAAGGGGATCACGAGGACTGTTATAGTGAGTATAGCTATTATGGTAGTGATGCTAATGATTATGATTGCTATTTTGATTATGGAGATGGCTACATATAATAGGTTTAAGAATGATAATTTTGGTAGACCATGTTGTTAGACAATTGTTAGTTACATTTATTTTGTTACTTGGGTCAGGAGAAGTCACCTACGACTTCTCTTATTGGTCTTGGTCTTTGTTGTTAGATTAGGTTAGAAGAAGTAGAGACTTAAGTTGTATTTATGTATCTTCAATAGATATTATTAAACTAAGTTTGAATTTTACTTCCACAAAATAAAATAAAGTGAGAAGTTGATCTTTTAAATCATTTTTAGGCTAAGGATGTTATAAACATCTATGTTATTTTGTGGAGATACTGTAACTTAGATGATTTATATTTATGAGGAGATGCTAATAAGTTGAATTTAGATACTTGACATGTTAGTAGATTATAAGGAGATATGGTAGGTTATAATTTCTCAAGTTTTGAGGTGTTATAGGTTACATTTTAATTTGCAATTAGATTATTAGGTTTCTTTTTGCTTTCTAAAAACTTATTGAAAGTGTTCTTAATCAAAATTGAAAGCTCATTAATTTTGGTTTTCAACATTTTTATTTCTTCTTTTAAGACATCTTTTCTCCTTTTTAAATGAAAATTTTCTTTTTATAAAATGTCTTTGCCTATAAGAAAAGTTTCATTTCTCTTTTTAAAAAAGTTATTTTTATCAACCAGAAGTCAATAGTCTCCTCTATGCTTCTATTTTACTAAAAAATGAATTATTTTCATTTTCTAAAAATTTATTTTCTCTTTTTTAATTTTGAAATCTTAGCATTAGAGAGAGCAAAAGTCTTTTTTATTTCAACATAAATATGGTCTTTTATACTTTTGGTTATCAAAATCAGGTTCTGAACATACCTTGAAATCCTCCATTATGCATTGATTTGCCTCGCTTTCTTCAACTTTTAACTCACTTTTTGATTCGAAATTTCAATACATACATTGGTAAATCAATCTTTGTACAGATATTGCTTGAAAAAAGAAATGAAAAGTAAAAGATTGATCATGTACATTTCTTAAAAAAAAAAGTTATTTCAAAATAGAGGAAAAATATTGAAATAGTTTTGTTTTTTAATACTTTTTCTACTTTAATATCAATGCGAATCAAGAAGTATATTTTATATAAAGATTCACACTAATTTTTTTTTAGATCCTTTATAAATGCTACTAAACACAAATCTTGATATTTCTTTGATCTTACAATGCCATTTAAGTGAAATTCCAAAATCAAACAAAGAGATATATACATTTAAGAAATATAGCTCTAGGTGTCTGCATTTAAATGAATGAAATTCCAAAACAAAACTAATAGATACTTATATTTAAAAAATTTATATTTATGTTAGATGTGATGGAAATTGAAAAATTCAATCTAAACATCAATATTGTTTGTACTATAGAACAAATTGATAAGCTAAATTGCTAGGTAAAGGTACAATAAATCCTTATGTAAATAGGTATAAGCCAATATAGGAAAAAAATCCTAGGTCAAAAGTTATTAATTAACCGAAAGTAACATGATAATTGGTGGTTTTCAACATTAACCTTACTATAATTAAGTATAAAAAAGAGAAATAATGGTTAACATATATAGCCTTAGTATAAAATATCATTTACGCATATATTGTAAAATTGTAATGGTAAATTATATGATATGTTAATAATATATCAAGATAATCTTGACAAAATGAAAAAAAAAAAAAAACACTAAACCAACTTCTCTTTAGCTTTAATGATAGGTTTCATTTCCCACAAATAATTTAAGATTCAAATTAGAATTATATCTTTATTGTCATTAATATTGATTATGTCTACTTTAAACATGTCTAAATAATTTTATCATTTATAAATGATGATGAGTTATTCAACTTTAAGACTTTAAATTAACAAAAATAATTTCTCATTAATTTTGTTTTTAAGTTTTAGAAAGACCTTTTCATTTTAATTTTTTTCTAAGTATAGTCATTTCTCAATTCAAACAATTATATATCTATAACAATTAATTAAAAAGAATGAGAAATTGGCACAACATATAGAAAAAAAATAATGTTAATCAAATTCAAAATGATATAATAAATTAAAAGAATGAGTAATTGAAAACAACATATATATATATATATATATAAAGAAAAAGTTGCTAAGCCTTCAACATAGATTACAAAAGAATGCACACAAATTAACCAGTAAATATTAAAAATAACCAAATGTTATAAATTAATCCCATATCTTCGAATATTCTATTATATCTAACAACACCAATTTCAAGCCATATTTATTTGACAACAAAATGCAAACTAAAATTCTAATACAAAAGCATAAAATGCATTTAAACTAAAATATGATTTAGATGAAGCAAAAAAGGATTTTTTAATTTCATTTTACTATGATTAAAGTTTGATGATTGCATTCACTTCCTAAAACCTACGTTCTTCATTAAAAAAAATTGGAAACTTTAACTAAATAAATTTGCTCACCAAAAAACCAAATGAATCAACATATAATATAGAAATTTCAAATAGGAAAGAAATCTTAGGTCAAATGTTATTAATTAACCAAAAATGATATGATAAATGAACGTCATTGTCATTAACTTTGTTATAATTATGCATGAAAAAGAGAAACAGTTGATTGACTTATATAAGAAAGAAATCCTAAGTCAAACCTTATTAACTAAGTGAAAGCGAAATGATACATGGAGGTTATCATCATTAACCTTACTATAATTATGTATAAGAAAAGAGAAATAGTGGATTGATATATAGCCTCTTTGTAAAATATTATTTACGCATGTGTAAAATTGTAATAGAAAGTTATATAGTATATTGATAGTATAAATGGGTAATTTTGGCAAAATGAAAAAGACACCAAAATAACTCCTCCTTGACTTTAATAATATAGATTTATTCATGTTAGATTAAAATATAAAATAATTACTAATGTAAGCAGAAATATGATATGTGCTTTAATTGGTTTTCTTAATATTTATAAGATTACACATTAATACGTATTTACTATAATTTGATTATACATTAATATATGTTTGTATAATTTTAATGTATAGTAAACATAATAATTATGAGACAATGGTAAAATGCTATGTATAGATATTACCATTAAGGAGAATTGAGATAATTGACATTTGTAGCCTTAATTAATTAATATAAAAGACACGAATTGTATAATTAAAGTTTGCAAATTATGTGAAATGTTAATATTGTCAAAGGGCAGTTTAGGCAAAGTAAAAAAGACATCTAATCCCCTTACTTTTGCTTTAATAATTTAGATCAAGGTTATTCTAAATAGTGATCAAGGATTTTGTTATCACTTTCTTGTATTTCTAGAGTTTCCTTAAGAGCATAGGATATTCATACCTAATGTGTCCAACCTTTTTATATTCATAGCACATGATCTCTTTCTCTTCCTTGTAGATTTTACCCCCATCAACTTTACTCTTAGAATTATGCTTCTTGTGATTAAAAATTCCATACCTTTCCTCCTTGAAGGTCTATTAGGTCATTTAGCTAAGCTATTGACTTCTTCATTATAAGAACTTTTAGATTCAAATTTAGATGTTTCTTCTTTTTTGGCTTTTAAAGCTAAATCCATCCTTTTGTTTCATTATTGTTATGATATATACCTGCTTTGTAAGACATTAACTTTTCTTTTAATTTACATAATGTAAGTGCTGTGAGAACTGCTTCCTTTATTGCTATTCTATTGGGATATGATGTATATAAAATCATGAGTACCTTTCTCATAAGATTTTTATAAAATAATTAAACCAGAAAATGCTAATTCATTAACAATTAAAGTGAGACAATTGGAAACATCATTAATTTTTTCTCTAAGTTAGAACCTGAAAAGTTCATATTCTAATATATTTATTATATATCTCTTTAATGAGTCAGTTCCTTCATGTAAAGTCATTAGTTTATGCCAAACTTTTTTAGTAGTTCTACATGTAAAACATGATTGAATTCTATAGAAGATAAAGAGCTTAGGAGAATAAAAAGTTTAGAAGAGTATGCTTAGCCTTTGAATTTACAGGTGCTTTTTTAATATGATTATCTGTTGAGATCTCCTATAGTACTTTCTTGTTTCCTTTAGCAATGATTGTTCAAGAGGCATAATCCATTGCTTCTATATAAGTCTTCATCTCACACTTCCATTGAGTTTAGGTATCAAGACTTCAGCTATAAAATTAAGATAAAAGTTGCATTTGGAAGATCACAAGTTTTGATAAAAAGATAATCTTTTGCTCAAAGTTTAACACCATATTGAAAAGAGCACATGCTCTGATACTAAATGTTACTCTTAGTGAGCAATTAAGAAAGCGAAATAAATCGGTTAGTCTTAAACTAAGGAATTTTTTGCAAAATATATTTCTAGAACCACTTATTGATTATTTGTAATGACAACAATCGGAACTTATCGATGAGCTTACTTTAATGCTATAGGAATTCTAAGTTAAAACATAAAAGTAAATAAACATATGCAGGAAATACAAGAAGCATAGTGATAAAGAAGATTAGGAAAATTGATTTATAGCTGTTCCTCTTTCTGAGTTAATCCACTCTTCTAGCCCATGGCTAAGGATCCGATCATTCACACCAGCTCATTTTACTATTTAAGAAATCAATCGAGAGTATAAACACCAATCTGCTTTGCTTCATATTCCTCTAAGGATCATACAGAACTACAAATCATAATGATTCTTCCTTGCCTTATACTCCTTCCTAAGAATACATATGACTACTGAACTACCCTCTCAACTTTTCTCAAATAGTCTCACCAATCTCCTAAAAGAGGAACAAATCTCTTGAAGGAATACAATTAATTTTCCTTAACAATTGAATACAATAATCTTATAATGTAAAATTATATAAAATTTCTAGTACTGAATATTTCTCTCTCTTTTTTTTTTCTCTCTTCTTGTGCTACTGATATTTCAATCTTTTGTATCGCTCTTTATATAGCCTCTTGAGTCTAATGGTTAGATTTTCTTAATAATGGAAATAGCCTTCATAAGGAATTAGCCATTATAGCAAGTTTTCTTCCATAATTGATTTGTCTATTATATCTTCCTTGTTCTTTATAAGCTTCATAAGGCAATACTCTTTAATAGTCGTTTCTTAATTCAAATCCTTTTTTCCATAAAAGTTATAGTATTTTAATTCCTCTATGTGATTTGAATTCATTTTCCATGAATAACTCTTCCTCATAAGGCTTTAAGATTTACTTTCTTGAATATCTCCCTAGCCATATAATAGTCGTCATAATATACTTCTAATCTTATCTCCTTCTTTCTAGAATCCATAATATTCTTTTTATTGATTTCCTAAAACACTTCATCATTTCTTCATATGTTTGTTGTAATTGAAAAAATATCTTCCTTAAAAGATGCTTCTAATTCTTCATAACACTTTCGATATAATGCTAGCTTTAGCTTCTGGTTCCCGCTTCTATCTTATGTTTATATAGCTTATATTTCAGGTTTGCACTTCGAGCTTCCGATCATATTTCCAAAATATCTTTTAACTTCTATTACAAGGTTATTGCTTTTGGTAAATTTTAATAAGCTTTTGCTAAGCCAATTTTTCTTTTTAGAGGTTTTGACTTTTAATAATTGTTACACTATTTCTTTCCACAACTAGGTTTATAATAATATTTTTATACTATTAGTTGCACACTAAATAAATATATTAGTAACATTTAAAATAATATTCTATTATCATTAAAACATGATCGAAATACATAACACTCTTACACCTATAAATAAGTAGTCTGCCTTCCTACCATCATCAAACATAATTTAGAGTTCTTTATTTTACATAAGACTCCTTACATTTTCAATTTTTCATTCAAAATCCTAAGTATTGAAAAAAGCTAGTTCCTTTACCTTCAAATTCAAGCCTCTACAACCAAAATTAGCTAATATCCCCTCTAATAAAGTCTCCATCACCATCTAAGCAAACTTAAACATCTACTTATCCAAAATATCCTAACCAAGCCTCGAATCAAGGCTTATCCATCTGTCATCTCTTGATCCCATTCAAGACAACATTTGCACCCCAATCATTCCACAATCAAGTAACAACAATGAGTCAAACATCCTTTTAAATTGTAATCCAATGACTCCCACAACACTTTCAACATAAAAAAAAAAAAACCATTTTGCCACACCCGTAACCCCTATTCAACCTAAAACCAACCTAACCTAATTCATATCTATTATATTTCAAACTCATTTAGGTTCTTCTTAGTTATTACTCAAAAAATATTATAAACGTAATCCATTAGGCTTTCTTTTATAGCATCTTTTTAATAAAAGAGCTTTTTTAAGAAGCTTTTGAGATAATGAGTTTCTTAAATTAAAAAATAAATAAATAAAAAAGGTAGAGAGTGTAAGTTAGTTGGTTATTATAATGTTGATTTTGCAAGTATCTATGACACCTAATGTGGTATGCTACGAACAAAAGTTTCTTAGTGTAGTATAAAAACAATAAATTATATCTCCATTTATGATTGAAGCAGGATATAACAGTAGAAATGACAACTTAAGAAAGCACTTGTCTTACTTAATTGCTAAAGGGTCAATATTAGCTAATAAATTATGAAATTTCTTTTATATTGTGACAATCAATCAACAATATGTTTAAAAAAGATTGCAATTTATCATACAAGAACTAAACATGTGGAATTTTGTTATAAAGGTTTTGTAAGAAGAAGCTAAGCTAAAGTGGATCAAGAAAAAAAAAAAAAAACAAGAAAACCAAGTTGCTAATTTATTCACAAAAGCCCTAACTGGCAAGTAAGTATAAGAACTCTCATCATTAACTAGTGCAATAGGAAGAACAAAATATGGTGTAAAGGGTAAGTGTTGAAATTCAACACTAACTTATAGAAGCCATATTTGACAATTCCTGTAGTTGTTTGGTAAGATTATTTGTTTATTGCAGTGTTTAGAGTTCTCACATTTTAGTTACTATATTTTACTTTCTAATTTTCTAGTAATTGGTTGAGGTTAGTTTCCTATTTTCTAGTAAATAGTTGAGATTGTTAGTTACAACATTTCCTAAAATTATGGTTTTGTAATCTTATATAAACGCCATTTAATTTCACTAGATAATAATAAGAGATATCACCCTCTTGAGCAATAGTTGAAAATCTTGTGCTTTATTTTTCAATATACTCACCATAGGTGTCTATGATTGGTTTAGTTCAGTTTAGTTCATTAAATGATTCAACTAAAGTCCCTATTAAATTAAACTACTTTTAATAATTCAAGGTTCTAAATTGAATTGCTTCAATTGCATTTTGATTGAGTTCGGTTTAATTCAAACCGATTTTAAAGATAACCAATTATTTTAATCACATTTTACTATATACAATAAATCTTTTAATCTAACATTTATTTGTACAATTTGACACAAGATTCCAAGTCAAAAAGGCTTAAAAATGGATTATCGAGTTTGTACATATCACAAAAGAATTATTGACAATAGCTTCCTTAGCACAAGTTTAACTTGTTACTTTAATTTATTTCATAAATTTCCTACTAGATCATTCTCATTACATAATGAGCATATATAGAGGATAAAAAATAAAATACTGACAACTTGCTTAGTTACTTCTTGTTGGCTAATGTGGTACTAATATAAAATATGTAATTTAGACAATCGATTACAAAACTCAAAATCAAAAGGCTTTAGTTATCACCAAGACTATTGTGGTTTAGTGGCACAGACACCAGTCACTTAATAGGATGAATTAGGTTTGAATCAGGTTTGAATCTTCTTTAATCTAAATTATAATATCTAATGTAGTTAGATTGTTGTATTTAGTGGCATGGAAACCGGTCACCTAACTTGATAAACTAGGTTTGAATCTCCTCCACTCCAAATCGTAATATGTAATGTAGTTGAATAAAAAAAAAATACAAAAGGGCTTCAATTGCCATGCACAATACAAATTAAAATTTAAGAGAAATTGTAAATAATTTCCTTAAACTTTGACTTAGGCCAAGATTGACTCTTTAACTTTCAAAGTATGGTTTTTAACCCCCCAAACTTTAATAAATTAGTAATATAAAAAAACATTTCCTTTTTTAGATAAAAAATGTCACATTATGATGAAAGTTTAGGATGTTTTAAAACACATTTTAATAATTATAAAAAGTATTTGTGTACTAAAATCAAAGCTTAAGGGGTTACTCTCAACCTATGATAGTTGCTTACCAATTTATCAAAATTTAAGGAATAAAAAATTACACCTGGAAAGTTTGAGGGTCAATCTATACTTAATCAAAGTTTAAGGTAGTTATTTACTTTTTCTCCTCAAATTTAAGACCCAAAAAATTGATTAGAAAAGGGTCTCATATTTGTTCACTTTTCAATCTCCTCATTTTACTTAAATACTTAAGTTTCCTTTTTTTTTTCTTTTTTTTTTTTGTTAAACAGCTCAAGTACTTAAGTTTAATTGTACTATTTACATTATTTCAAATATTCAAAAATTCTAGGCCACATGAAATAAAGAGGAAAAACAAACGGTTCAATACCATTTAAGTTTAATTTCTAAGTATCTATTTGAGCTATTCCATGCCTTATAATCTTTAAATAAGGTGCTTTGAAAATTAGTCATTATGCCATCCTTGAAGTAAGAATAAGGCTAATCAAAATTTTCACTATATATCTACTCTTTGAAATCAAGATTTCCTCATTTGAAGAGAAATCTCCTATATAGTTATTCAAAACACTTAAATAAGCTCTAAGCCTATAACATGGGTGCTTATGCCATTTGTCATTTTAAAAGATCATCATTTGTTTTCCCTTAAACTCCAACATGACAAAAAACTGAAAATACCTAAGCTACTTAGCCTGATTTTATTCTCCTGTTCTAGTTTGAACTTTAATTAAGCTATTGAGTACACGTATATTACATTATGTCGTTTACAAGAAAGATATACATGGGAACTCTCCACTTAGTCCAATTACATAACCATAATACTATGATTTACATAACCACATGTCAAGGCAAGCACTATAGCTTTGAAACAATTACCTTACACTTTCAATATGCCACTTAAGTCCCTTCTAAAATTCTCTCTTCAATACTTGTACTTGAGGTTAGTAAACATTAATCTCTCAGTTCTTTATGGAATAAATTAAATACATACAAAACAAAAAAGTTAAAAAAACTACGAAAAATACATCATATTCTCAAAGATTATATCTAAGCAATAAGTAATGCAATGCAAGTGGAGTGTGAATGTCACTATTACATCGTTGAAGAAATTGTTCCTAGCTTTCACATATCTTGGAATGCCCTAATATCATTCCTCTTTAACTTTAGCTCAAAATGCTTGGATAATCTTAGCCTTACTCAGGCTAAATACATGAGTTATGCCAATTAAGAGTCAATATTCCCTTGCCTTTCACCTGCTATAAACAAATAAACATAGGGGACCAATTCCAATAAGTCACTCATTACCAAGTCGATTCAAGGATCATATAACAAACTTATTAGGTCGATTCATGAATCATACCATAGCGATTGGTAGATAAAGCTCAGTTATTTTAAGTAACTTATAGTTAGCTCTCAATACTTAGTATTGTAATTGTAGTGGATAGAATACCTTTTGTTGTACGCAACTATCAAGCTTAGCTTAAGGGAATACTCAATATGCTACTAACAATATTCAATCATTGCATATTGCTATCTTAATATCAATTCAACATTGACAGCTTAAATAAACTGCCAACTTAATGGCAATATATATATATATATATATATATGTTTGCAATCCAATTATCAAGATATTGAAAACCATCAATTTTCATACATACTAGTAATACTAATTTGGTCTACTAATTCAATACTCAAACCATTTATCAACAAAACAAAATAATCTCCACATCTTAGCAAAGTGGGGTCTATGTTATTGATCATGACCAATGTCACCTATTATATACATTGTACCCCCGTGTACATATATTACCATCTTGTATTACTGTTGGAATTAATAAATGTATATTATTTATTTTTTTACTCGTACCTGTATTCCTTATAATCTATTGGCTTTCTTCCTTAGTTGTGTTGCTTACAGGTTTAGGCCTTGTTAGCTAGCATTACATATAAGTTAGGTTTGTTTAATACTGCAGAGATAGGATAGTAAGCACTGTACGATCTATTTGTGTACTAGAGAAAGCCTTGGATCGTGATTGTTGGTATCGAACAACAACAATTTTCACAACCCAACTTGTAACCAATCCCAAGATCATTTCGCTTGCTCAAGATAATCAAACCACACTATAACTAATCAATACATATTCAAGAGAGGCTTGTATAACAAAGTTTGATAGTTGCTTATCCCTCATTTTATGCTATTAACTTCTAGCGGCCATATTTTGTTCTTTTCTTACTCATATTTGATGAATTAATATTGTGACGTCGGTACACTAGAAAGTACATAAGTATACTAAAATTCAGACTTTTCCAATTCTAACAAAGTACCAAATGCCCTTTGAATAGCGTTGCGATACATTTGCCTCGTCTTGTTTAGATGCAACTAATGGTAACATAAGCATAAAGGTATAGGATATTTTTTTTGTCCCTGTGGCTGTAGTCTCAATAGCTATCCAAATGAATATTCCCTTATGGAGCGAAAATACTAGGTTTATTTAACTTATTCCATTGTGTCTTAATTTAACTAGGCTGTGCTTCAAAAATAATCTACCGAAATATATCTACAATAGGAATCTATTGGCATGTCTATTAGATTTATAATAATGTAAATGACACATTATATATGTGTAAAGAACCTATAATACATTGTGTGTGTAGCTGGGAGTTCTTTAATCTATACTGATTATAATAAAAATTATATATAAACGCATATTGCGTGTTCCAAATATATATGGTGTGATGGAATTTCTCCCCCAACTATTATGCAAAGCTACAGTAAGTGAAGCAACTAAAATCACGTTTGGAGTAAAGATTGTGCTACAGTACCCAATACCCATAGAGTCATTGCTAACTCAGGACATTCATCTTCGCAGATTATATGCCTCAAACGATTCCATCCCCATCCAACACATATGTAACTCATGTACTAAATCGTATAAACAACATATTATTATTATTATTATTATTATTATTATTATTATTATTATTATTATTATTATTATTATTATTATTTGTTATTTGCTTGTTTTGTTAACTATCAAAATTATTATAATTCTCCAGCTATCCTTGTTTTTTGGTCCAATTAAAACTAGAGAACTAACTTCCGTTCTGTTACTTTATGAAAGAACCACTTGTAATAGTTATTTGATGCTTATATATATATGTTAATATAACAACATATTATTCCCTATATTTAGATGGTGGTTTCAACCTTGTCCTCCCTGGCCACTAATAAATTTAAGTGGCTTCTGGCGTATTTAATTATTATTGACTACATGCTTCAAGTAGTTCTTATATATATTTCATATTCGCTATATACATAAACTAGTTTATCAATTCTCTATAACATGTGATTATATTTATTGAGTGCCTCTTTATTTCGTAATGCTAATTATACTAGTCATTTAATATATCTATGGTTTTAAAACTCGAATTTTAAGTTTTCAATAAATAATAAATAACACTCAATAATATATATTACTGTTAAAAGAAACATTTATAAACTCCATTTTGAGGAACGAAATCTTTAAGGGCCACTTCATGAAATCTTGTGGTCATATATATCATAAAGTTCAAGCTAACAACGAAGTATATCTCTCGGAATTATAATTTCAATAGCTTGAGAATTAGAGTATTACTTGTTTGATTTGGATTGACATTTCGAATCAAACTACCAACTTTTTCGATCTTCTTCATACCAAACTAAAATTAATTCATTCGTTTTGGTTCAATTAATGAATAACCTAATAGTTGCCTTCAGATACTTTTTGGATATATTGAATCCTAAACTGAGCTTCATGTACCTTTTATAGAAAATCTCAATCGATATCAAATAACCCTTTTTAAAATATTAGATAAAAAATTGCATCCATATATATATATATATTTTAAATTGTATGATTAATATTTAAAAATGTAAAACTCATTCCTTGGATTCTTAATAGCTGTTGGGACACTTATCGTCACCCTTTTTTTTTTCATTTTCTGGATCCCATGCGGTAAGGTCAGTCGAATTAAGTTCTCAGATAGAAATAAATATCCTCCCGGATAAACTACCCCTATAGGCTATAAATATTCCATCTTCACTTTAACATAAAAACAAATATTTGCATGAAGAAAACTAAATATGAGCAGCCAAAAATTAAAAAGCTGCAACCTGTGACTAAATATTCATAATTGACTTAAAAACTTAACTATCAAAATCATTTCCATTTCTTCACTTGTCGTACTTGTGTAGATAGATAGGTATACGAAGGTGGTGCACATTAATTATTATCATTGAAGTTTGCACGAAGAAGACAATATGACGATAATTTTCACATTAATTTTTTTGGGGTAAAGGACCCTCACGAATTAGGTGGTCCACCTACGGGATTTAGTGCCTCCAACTATTCCCCCAATCCTGATAATTTTGGAGCTTTTCTTTTTCAAAAATTTGAAAAGTTAAAAAAGAAATTGATACAGCATTACGTATAGAGGACATGCTTTTCCACGTGATTCATCCACAGATAATTTGAATTCTAAAGTCATTTCTGTAGGATGGAAAAAAGGGGAAAAAAAAAAACTCCAAATCTCACATTTCATATACGAGAATTGGTTGGAATAGAATTACAATTATTAAATCTATTCCATTTTTTTTCCTTATATTTAGAAGTGCATTTAGAAAATGGAATTGCGATTATATGAAATTGATAATTCTATTTTAAAATGGAATTTGATTCCATAGTAAAAGAAAAAAAAAAAATTAAAATTTTATTTCCTCTTCATTAATTAAAATTATTTATTTAACCTTCCAACAAACTACTGCATACAATAGAGTATTATTTGATAAATTATATTATTTGTGCATTTAATATCATTAAATTTAGTTCCATTCTATTTGTGTGTACTTTAAAGAACAGGAATCAATTTATTATTTCGATCTTCACCCATTTCATTTTATTTTCATCAATTCCATTCTATTTTATTTTATGACATTCCTGCATATAAATTGTAATATCAAAGTGAATACTTTAATGATTAATATGTTGGCTTAGTTTATTTAAGTGATTCAGGTTCGATTGTCAGGAAAATTGGAGCCGGAGTTTCTGACTCCCTTGGATATCTACTTGAGTGTCAAAATGGAAAGAGAAAAGGAGCAAAGGTATTTGCGACCATGTTGTTGGACAACATTACACGTGATAAACTTGTTTCATGTATGTTGGAAATAATGAAAATAAAATATCGAGATCAGATGAAAACCATTTATTTTAGTAAAGGAATGCAATTTATGGATAAATTATTCCGTGATAGCTTCCAGACAAATACGAAAAATGGGGTTTAGGGAATTCAGAGGAAGAGGAGTTCATTGATGAGATAAATCAACTAACATATATGACGTTGATATCAATAAAAAATGCCCAATAAATTACAGGTGAATGACGTGATACAACCTGTTTCCTTCTCAATCACATATTTTCCTATTTGAAAGAGATTGATAATAAGATCTCTTAAAAATTGGCTATTTATCCTATTAGAGTTGTGTGGATTTATGGCTTCTGCAATGTTGAACAAGGAAACCATGAAAAGCTTTCTGTATTCTGCAATTCGAAAAATGAAGTTAGTTACGACAGAGTTTTTTATCCTATTGTGTATGCTCACATCCACTAGCTAAGATACACGTGTAATATACATAAAGTAAAGGAAAATGAAAAATAATATAAATATTCTTACATCACCACACCCCTTGCCCAACACACACCCCCTCCCACACCACATACACCTAGCCACTCGAATCCCAACTTGTTACAGAGATGAGCAAGACATGCATCAGATATAGGTTTAGTGAGAAGATTGGCAAGTTATTATTGAAAAGCAATATATAGCGTTGTGAAAATCTTGATGAAACATGATCATGCAAAATATGGACATTGACATTCATGTGCTTAGTACAGGCATGAAAACAAGGATTGTGAGTAATCAATAACGCAGACTTGTTATCACAGCATAAAAGTATAGACTGAGGAACATCAACATGTAATCATGAAGGATATAGGACATCCATAGAACCTCCTTAGTGTGGGCATGAAAACAAGGATTGTGAGCAATCAACAACACATACTTGTTATCACAGCGTAAAGGTATAAGTCGAGAAACATCAACATGTAATCATGAAGGATATAGGACATCCATCGAATCTCCTTAGTAGCCATGGCAAGACTACGATACTCAACTTCCCCAGTTGAAGCAGCAATTGTGGGTTGTTTTTTAGACTTCCATGATATTAAGCAAGAATTGAGGAAAACACAAAACTTAGATCCCCAATCTAAATAAGAAAAACCATGAAGCTTTATTTCAAAGGATGAAGCATAAAACAGACTAAGTGTTGTTGTGCTTTTCAAATACCAAAGCAAGTGAGGCTAATGAGGATGAGTAAGGAATTGACTAAGCTTGTGGACAGTAAACTGAATGTTCGGATATATAAAGGCAATATGCAATAAATGTCCAACAACTCGATGATAGAAGGATGGATAAGACAGTAAGTCCCTTGTGCTATTATCAAGTTTCAACTTAGTATGCATAGGAAAAGCTACTAGCTTTGCCCCTGACAAACCAGTATCACATAAGACATCCAAAATAGCTTTCAATTGGTTCACCATAATTCTCTAAGCAATTCTACAAAGTTCTAAGATCTTTAATAGTAAAGGTTACATCCAAACAAGATTTTACATGTGAAATAAAAGCATGATTGGAACTTATAATAATAGTGTTATCTATGTAGAGTAGAATGTATAAACAACCCTTAATACTATGATGAACAAACAGAGAGTAATCATGAACTGACTAAGTACAACTAAGAGATATGTGAAACTTTGAAATTCTAAGATTCTACAGTCGTTAGGCTTATTTAAGCTTATATAAGGACCACTTGAATCAACAAACTTGATGAGGCAAAGCCTTAGAATAATCCTCAAGTAGCTTCATATATATATCCTCTTCAAGGTATCCATGCAAATGCATTGTTTACATCAATTTGATGCAAACTTCAATCATTAATATTTGCCAAGGTAGTAAGGATATGCACAAAACCAATTTTTGTTAGTAGAGAAAATGTATCATGTAAGTCCGCTCCTTTAATTTAAGTAAAGCCCTTAGCAACAAGCCTAACCTTATACCTTTCAATTATCCCATTCGATTTATACTTAATTTTATAGACCTATTTCAATCTAATAGCCTTCTTACCCTCAAGCAAATCAGTCAATTCCCATGTGTCATTGCATTCTAAGGCAATAAATTCATTTTGCATAGCAATTTTTCATTCTTCAAATTTAGATGCTTCTAGGTAACTATTTGGTTTAGACGTAATTAACATATTAGTAAAAGATGTTACAAAATCATATGGCAAACAAGAAAAGGGAGTGACATCAAATAAAGGGTACGGAGAAGTAAATGTAGGATTAGGGTTGTGAGCATTAGAAGTGTTTGTGGTGAGTGTGTTTAAAACTGTTGGAGTGTTATTAGGTGGACTATGTGATATATGGTGAACAAAATCTTGTAGCCAAAGTAGAGTTTTTTTTTATCACGAATTGACCTATGCATAGTTAGAATAGGATAAGATGGAGAAGAATGTATATAAGAATCAAAATGTGTTGAGGTTGAAGAATAGCTAGCAATTAGAATAACATTTGGCTGAGTAGAAACAACATTTAGAAATGAAATAGAAGATTGTTACACTGGAGAAACATCTGAAGAAAAGAGCACTTGATCACTAGAATGTGTATATAAGGGGTAGTCAAACAAAGCAGGGCGTAATGAATGAACATTCATGTTAATATTCAAGGAAGGTGATTTGAAAGGGAATGCATCCTCAAAGAAGACAACATTACGAGAAACAATGACTTGTTTGTGAGAAAGATAAAAAACTTCATAACCCTTTTGTCCATTACCATATCCTATGAATATACATTTAATTCCTCTTAGCTTAAATTTATCCTTTTGGTTAGGCATCTTAGCTACATAGCATAAGCAACCTATGATCCTAAGATGATCAAATGTGGGAAGGTAACTAAACAACATCTTATGAGGAGTTTTCCATCCTAAACTTGCTGTAGGCATTTTATTAATTAAGTAAGTAGCTATGAGGAGACATTCACCCCAAAATTCTTTTGGTAATGAAACATGTATTTGCAAAGCTCTCAAGGTATCTAATAAATTCTTATGTTTTCTTTCTACTTATCCATTTTGCTGTAGTGTATATATCATTGCTCTTTGATGAAGAATCCTTAGGTCATTAAAAAATTTTTGACATATAATGGACAAAAATTCAGTACCATTATCTGTTTTCACAAACTTTGGTAACAAAGAAATGATTAGAGACATAAGAAATGTATTTTTGTAGTATAGAAAGTATTTGACTCTTATGATGCATTTAAAAAAAATCCATGTAAACTTGGTGAAATCATCTAAGATAGTCAAGAAGTATCTTGCACTAAAGATTGAAATAACATTGTATGGTTCGCAAATATCAATATGAAGAAGTTCAAAAGTTGACTTAGAAACATGAAAACTGCATAAGAAAGGAAGCCTATGAAATATAGTTTCTTGACAAACATCACAAGCAACTTATTTTGAGCCTATTGCTTTACAAAGACCTAAATGTGCTAATCAAGAATGTAACAAATGAATTGAAGTATTTGAAACATTATTATAAGAAGAAAATGACTTATTGTAATCATTTGTGCAAGAACTCTCCATTAGGCCTTCAAATTGAAGCATATAGTGACCAAACATAGCCTTAGCTACTGTTACCTGTTTACTAACTCTTAGGTCTTATAAAACACATTCTAGGGAATTGAATATTGTAGTGAGTTATTGACCACAAAAAAAAAGTGAATGAATTGAGAGTAAGTTGCGTATGAACTGTGGGACAAGGAAAACATTTCGAATTGTCAATTGTGGTGTTGTGTAAATAGATCCAACTCTATTTACATCAATTGTTCTACCATTAGGAAGATGTATCTTAATAGGATGTGATAGATTAATAATTGCATATAATAGTGTTTAAAAAGGGGTGATATGATTAGTAGCTTCGGTGTCAACTATTCATGGATGCAAATTATTACCTAGAACACTGAAGCTAAAGAAAGAATTAAGATTACTTACAAATTGAATTGTAGAAACATTACTTGTAGAGTCCTTTGCCTTCATAATCTTCATCATCTCCTTACACATCGTGTGTAACATAGTCTTATCGCAACTATCTAGTCTTTCTTCATCGGATAGATTACCTATACTAAATCAAGTGCTGTTTTTACCGAAATTTAGCCTCTATTAGTTTGTCTAATAGTAGCAACATTATGAATAGAAGTATACAAATTTGAACCAACCACATTTTTACTATTTCTTTTCATAACTCTTTTCCCTTTAGACCAATCTGGATACCTTATTATATGGAAACAATTATCAATGCCATACCCTTCTACCTTGTAATGTCAACATACCAACTTAGACTTCCCTTTCCTCTTATCAGCTACACCATTCTTGCTTTTGACATTATAAGCTATACCTTCAACTTTAGATGAGAGCACCGAACTAATCTGTCCTACCTTCCAATTTGTTGAACAAGATAAAATGCCCTATTCACTATAGGCATATGATCCATAGAAAGAATTTGATTGTGCACTCCATCATAAGATTCATTAAATCCCATCAAGAATTGCAATAATCTACTTTGCAACTAAAATTCTAATATTCTTTCTTGTAAGTCACAAGCGCATAGATTCATTTGTTCACAAGTACATATCCGTAAACATGTAATTGTCTCAACTCATCCCAACGTTTCTTTAATTTGCTATAACATGCACCAATTGGACTATTATTTTCCTTCAAATTTGTAATTTCATGTTGCAACAGAAAAATGAGAGGTCCATTCAAAACACTACATTGTTCTGTAACTTCATTCCAAAAATTTTTTGCAGATTGAGCTATTTCACTAGTCATAGAATTGTAGATCCAACAATGAACCATATGATCACAACGCAACCATCGAACTAACTCAGGTGAATGATCTATTAGCTTAGGAACAATACCATCAATCAAACCAAGCTTTAAGTTAGCCCTCAATCCTATTTTAACAAATCTATTCCACCTTAAATAGTTGTTTCCATTGAAAATGAGGGTTCCAATAAATATATTGGGATTATCAGATCTTGATATAAAAATTGGATCTGAAATTGAATACAATTCCACTAGAAACACCAGACGTAATACTCATATTCACAATTAAAAGTCAAATGGTTACCTCTGTGCAATGCTCTTATACCATGTGGATTTATGGCTTTTGCAATATTGAACAAAGAAACCAAGAAAAGCTCTTTGTATTCTATTTGGGCAATTCAGAAAATAAAGTTAGTTAACAAAAGTTAGTTGCAACAGAGTTTTTATATCCTACTGTGTATGCTCACATCCACTAGCTAAGATAAATGTGTAATAAATAGAAAGTAAAGGAAAATGAAAAGTAACATAAATATTCCTACAACGTTTTCTAAAAATACGTATCATTGAATAAATAGATCTGTGAATCATTAGATTGAATTAAATTGCAAAATCAAAAGTTTTATTCAAATTATATCTTTAATCAGCATTTTGTAAAAAATTGTTCTCTATGAATATGTCATATTTATGTGATTTGTTTGGTGAAATAGTATCTCTCTCTTTGAAAAAAAAAAAAAAGCGTTTTTTTCCTACCTTTATACAAGAAAAATCTTGTGTTGTAAATGAATAAGATATCGGAATTAGCTCATACGTCATTCATACAGAATAGTTTATATCCTGAGAATTTGATGTGGAATATCTGAGGGCAGTTGATGCCGCGCCAATAACGAGGATGTATGACTTAAAATACACTTGATGAGATAGGGTTCAGAAGCTTGCACACCATGAGATAGGGATAATGATGCTGAGAGGACCAACGTGCACCGCATGCGATGGGTAGCTAGTGTTTGTCCTCCCAGGATATGCCCCCGTTGCGTTAAAATAAAATTGCTAGGTTTACGAATAAACAACGTAGATACATACCCTTATATTGTATACTATAAAATCAACACAACAAGCATAAGTTTATTAGTTAATCGTGTTTTACGTGCAGTTATTCTTTTATCTCTAAACTAATCATTTGCATTTCCAGATTTTTACATAAATGCATTTAGATTTTTCTATGACCATTTTACAATCTTTTTTTTTTTTCCTTAATTTTTTAGTATTATTTTATTGTTTTGTTTGAGGGTAAAGTTGTAAAAGAAAAGGTTTTTAGAAGTTCCTTTTCTAAAGATTTGATGTGTAAACACTTTATTAAAGATAACAACGGAAAAGTAAATCCAAATGAAATGGAATGTATTTGCAGTTTGTCCTAATTTTATTTTCTTTCTATAGTTTTCTCCCTTTTTTCTAAGGGAAAGGAAACACTAACATTTTAAAAATCCAAGGCAAACTCCAAGCACTAGAACGAAATCTAGAAAGAAAGTATGACATAAAAATAGATGGAGAAAGAGGCGTATTTTATAATCCACTTGCTCCTGATCTCTTTATCTGAAAAACCAAACTAATGCGTGGTATCATTTATACGATATTCCAGCCCTAGTTTTTGAAAATCTAGTTTAGGTTTCTTGTATTCTATTTACCCATTTCATTGTCTTATGCATTAAACAAATCAAAAGAGAGGATGTATTTACATCTGACTTCTAGTCCACAAAACAAAATGCTTCGTTTTTTATTTTTATTTTTTCCCCTACTTTCTATTTATAACGAAAAGGAAGGACTCAAACTTATATCATCTGAATGGAACAGCGTTTAAGAAAAATCTTTTACTTATTAGGTGTTTGTTTATGGAATCGATGATGTGAACTTTATTGTATTCCACGTTAGGATGTGTTGTTGTTTCATAATCTGATGAAATCCCTTGTCATTAAAGAAAGACAAAAATGGATAAACAAAAAGCATGTATAGACATTAGACAACAATTTGCAATTATCTATGAGACTTTTGGCCACGTTTCCTCTGGATTTCCCGGCCACGTTCATATAACGTTTTATCTTTTTTTAGCCAAATATAATGAGATGAGATTTTGAATGAATACCGTCATATAATGAATAAGACCCTGGCCTTAGAGGCCGCCGTCGAAGTGCGGTTTGACGAATAGGTAGCAAACCACAAAGGGATACTGAAAATACAGTACACTTCCTTAGATAAATATATTTATAGAGGAAAGTGTACTATATTTTAAGTATCTTTATATATATATATATATATATATATATATATATATATATATATATATATATATTAGTCGGCTGAAGTGACGCTGTCAAGCCGTATCAACGTCTGCTGAACTTCGAAACTTTAAAAATATCTTTTAAAGTTTTCTTTTTCTAATGTTTGTTCCCACATGCAAGTTATACTGTTTTTGTGATGATCAAATATTGAGGTTTAAGTTTTATGAGGTGTAATTTCAACCACTTGTTATCATATCACAAGATAAGTCATGCGTGTCAACTAATCAGTTATGACGTGTTTTCAAAGTGGTTCACGACTTAATTAAATGTTTTATAGATTGTGTAAAAGTAATATCTATGTTTTTGAAAATGATGGAGAATCGTTGGATTTTTTAAGTGGTAATACCTACTTCATGAAGTAGAAGATCCTTCGACCTTGAAGCCATCGACCGATGGCCCAAGGCAATTGATCGGACCCTTCAGCGATGGGAGGTCCAAGCTACCCGGCTGAAAGTCCACTCCGTAACTCCTCAAACTTTCATGTATCATCTGTTTCTTGTGTTACACTCATGTATATTTACCCTTATGCATATGTCTGTGGATATATCACATTCTAAAGTTCCCAAGACAGCGAAACACAATTGAAAATCATTTATATTCAGATGAGTCATAGAGTAGTTCATGAAATCAAATCATAACTAACATAACCACAAAATGCGATCTTTTTGATATTTTATTTTGGTTCATTGTTTGATTTGGATATGATTTAGATGATTCCTAATTCAATTCAATGGGTCAAACTAAATTAATCTCTTTAACCTAACTTGTTTCTTAGTTTTTTTAAAAAAAAAAAAGAAAAGAAAAGAAGAAAGTATATTTTGATTTTGAATTCCAAAAGGCAAGTCTAACTCGGCAATGCTTATGGAGAAAAAGAAAAAGGAATCTTAACCCTAGCCATAAGACATGGTCTCTCGGTTTCGTAGTTTGGAATATCTTAACTCCACCTTTATTACACTCCTACACATGCCAGCCTTCAAGTTAGACTAAACTCTCCCCCTTGGTTCACACTTCCATTGGGTTACTCTCATCTCTTATCTTAGTCTAAATTCCTCATTCTCTTACGTAGACTCACTCTCATCTCTCAGTCCCTCATCAAGCCTTAGATCTATAATTTGTTGCTTTTAATATGTATGTATGGGTCACAATCAAGCATTTTTGTATTTTATTTTAAATCATGCATTGAATTGTACAATGTAAAAATTACAACTATTGATATATATCTATTATTAATAGTAAAATGTGATTAGAACAATTGAATATTTTCAAAAAAAATTTGAACCAAACCAAATTTAATTAAACCGTATTTAAAGCGATTTAGTTCAAAATCTTGATTGCTGCTATTAGGTTCACTAGGGATCTAAAACTGACAAAATAATATTAAGTTAGATCACATAACTTCATTTTTGTGTTCATATTTTTTCTAATTGTGATTTGTTTCCCTTTTGCTAACGAGGTTTCTCCCCTATTAAAATATTTTCTCATATGACGTTGGCATTGTTATGCATTTTATTTTTCTTTTGTTCAATTATTTTTTATATAGATTTTTTTTGCCAAAATATTTTATACATATTGATTGTCATCTATTTGCTCTAATGTTTGGATGTTTATCATGCCTCTATACAATATTTTAAAACTTAGTCACATAAAAACAAAACATATTAGGTGAATCTAAATATCTTTTCCCAATTTGTTTCATTAGATTGTTTGTTTGAGCATAATTTTTGCAAATGTGTATGACACAACATAAACCCTTTAAACAAACAATTTGCAAACGAAAATACTCTTAAAAGATAGCACTTGCATATTTGATTAATAAATGAAAATCAATATGTTTGCCCATCTACCTATACATATACATATACATGTACACACATACATATATATATATATATATTGTTACACCTTTAAACTAAGGGATGAGTAATCTGCCACGTACTCGTACATTGCTACAAGCATTTTAAGACTTAAAATAACTAAAACTCTACTGTATAAAAACAATTATCCATTTCTCTAATGTCTTACCTAAATATCTTCTATTTATTTTTTTTTATACAACTCTAAAACTTCTAAGTATTTTGGAATTTAATCTAAAGTACTTAAATGTAAACTATGAAACCCTTTTTATCATAGTGTTTATGCACTAGTGTTGAACTTAGTCCCATGATTGCAAACATAGCATATATGCTCTTTTAGTACCTAAAAATTGTTACCTACAATGCATGATTTTATCCTTAGTTCCAATTGTTTCCTAGGAGGTTATTTATCTTAGGAATAGCCTCCATTAAGCATACATAACAATAAAGTTTCGGTGAACTCCAAGTCTATTACACCAAAATATATCTCAATGATTAAGGTTTCATCACTCTATGCTTAAAGGGATATCACAATCTCTACCACTGACATTGGTTTCATTAGATAGGCCTAGAAAGATACCAGATATGAAGGACTCTAGTGGTGCTTCCTTATAGATCAAGTGGTGCCTTGAAACTGTAGTACTTTACATTGCATAGCGTTTAGTTCCTCCTTTTTTTACTAGTGGACTGCTCTCTAAATCCCAGTATGTAACCATAAGTGTGCACATATATACCATAAAGTGTATGTACACACATACCTACTCTAATAAAATAAGCATTGGAACACTATCTTTAGTATTAGCTAATCACGTACACCTTCAAATAACTTATGACTTCGCAATATGCTATTTATAATCTAACGTTAGCAACATCTTTTAGTCACATCATCCCTTGGTCAACACCATTGGTCCATTAGGAGACCATTCTACTATAGGTGTTAAGCCTTCATAATGACCTAATCTACAACTTCTCTTTGCAATTTCCTAATTTGCTTTCACAACATTACTACAAAGCAACCCATTGAGAATATTAGCTCCTAAATCTATCCTGATCATCTTGGCATATAGCTCTACTTGAGACAAAGTCAAACACCAATCACTTAGGACACGATAAAAAATTATTCGAATTCTCAACTATAACTAAATATAAGTAATAAGCAATTACATTTTCACTTTAATTATGGTTTGTTTTCCAACTAACTTAGCATGCACAATACGTTAAATAACATAACGTACCTATTCTTGACTATCTAACCACCACTTGTATTACTATACTTGAACCTGAATCATGATATATAATTTCATATTACAAATTTAGTACTTAAAAATAGATAAGATGATTTCCTAGATACCAGGTCCCTATTAGATATCTATTTCCACATAATAGGAAAAATTAGCCCTACCACTACTTAAGTTTATTCCAACTTGGTTTATTTACATCAAAAGTTAACTCTTATCTACCAATGCTATCTATTAACTCTAATTATTGAGTGAAGAAGACAAGATTGGAGATGATAGATGAAAGAGATGAGATGAGATGATTGTGCTGTTTGCTTTTCTAAACTAACTAAGGGGGAAATATGTTTGATTGATAGCTACAATGTTGGGGGTTCTTTAGATAAGGATAGTGATATTTTAAAATTATGTTACTATGTATGCAAATATATCATATATGTTTTTAATTTTATTGAGTTGGGGCTATCTTATTGAGTTCACAATATTTGTCAAAACCAATCTTAAAACCCTATAAGAACTAAAGAAAGAGCCTGCAATCCATCCCAATTTCTAAACAAAAAATTCTCAATAAGGAAAGTTGAATACCCTATAAGGACTTGACTAGTTGCATCCTTAGACTTACCCCACCATGTTAGTGTTTAATTTCGTGAGAATTAACAAAGATTGTCCCACAGATATTGGGTCCAAAATATCAAGAGATTCTGATGGTGGCAATGACTCATGGATCATTGCTTATTGAAGATTATAATAAAGACCAAACCACTAGCAACGATAAAGAAAAAATAAATAAATTAGAGAAAGGTGGATTAAGTAAAATGGGTCATTTAACTCTATTTCTATTAATCATATAGCATTCATAATGTTTTCCCCAAAAAACAAAATCTTAGAAAAATAAGAAACCTTTCTAAAAGATAACAAACTTCCAAAGATGACCTTGCAACAAATAAATAAATCTTAGAATAACCAAAAGAAATTAGAGATTCTTAAAGTAGGATATGCTTAACTTTAAATTATAACAAAAAGAAGTAGTAAATTTTGAGAGACAATTCTAAATTTGTAGATTATTATTTCTTTCCAAGGATTAGAGAGAGTAAAGAAGTGAATATGATTGTCAAAATCATCACTCAAAAGTATGATTTTACGAATTTATGATTTTATAATGTTTTTCTTTATTAAAATTTATGTAAAATTATTTATATGTAGACTTTTAATAAAATTATAAAATTTTGTGTACGATTTTATAAACTTATGGTTTTACCAATTTTGTATGATTTTATACAATTAAAATTACAATTTTGATAATTATGAAAGTGAATACGAGTAAAATAACTACTAAAAAGAAGTGGGAGAGAGAGAGAGAGAGAGAGAGAGAGAGAGAGAGAGAGAGAGAGAGAGAGAGAGAGAGAGAGAGAGAGAGAGAGAGAGAATGCCAATAGTTAGTGAATGGTAAAGTAAGCAATGTTTAATAAGATGTAGGTAGTGGATAGTTTAAAATAGGGTTAGGAAAAAAAAAACCATGAATCACTGATCGAACCGTGAATAGAAGAGAAAAATTAATTTTTTTGCGAACCATTTAGTTTATGGTTTAGTTTGGTTATATATAAATGTTTGTAGTTTGGTTCGATTCAGTTTGGTTTGAAAAAGCGAATTAAATCGTATCATTTTGAACTGAACCAAATCAAACCGAACCGTTTAATTAAATAAAAAAAATTCATACAATTATTTTTTATTTTTTTCCATCAATTTTTATAGATTTTATCAAATTTTTATGATCTTGTTATTCTTTCTCTTAATTTTATGACAATTATTAAGATTAAGTTGAGTAAATTCCATTTAAAATTTTCTATTTATTGGAAATAAAAATGTTTAGTGAAAATTTAATACAAATAATTTAAACTATTGATCGAATTGAATTAAACCGATTTTAATTAGGTTTGAAAAATTTTTGAATTGAACCATATAATTATATTCAATTTTTAAAAAAAAATTGAACTGTTATATTAAGTTTAATTTGATAAAGAGAGTTGATTTGTATCGAATCAAACCGTACCCACCTTTATTTTGAAGAATGGTTTCAATGACAACTTAGGAACATGTGGAATAAAGATTTGGGAATAGAGGATCAAATAAAAAGTTTCCTGTTTATTTAATAATAATAGATGAAGTGGTTATAAAATAATATTTTATATTATAATTTTTAAAAGTGAAGTTGTATGGTATTCTCTTTTACTGCTTTAAATATTATAGATATAGCGAAAATGAATATGCGATCCTTTGATTTGTATGTTGTTGCTACTGCTCATTTTATCAATAGCCAATTGGTTTTCAATGGGCTTTTTGTGCAAGAATGTCACTGTTTCTTTATCATTGTTGAGTTTATTGAGAAAAATGCGTTGGATGTAGTTCCTAAGAATTTGGAAAGAAGATTGAATGTTGCCAGATGTGTTAGAGGTGCTCGAATCTTGTGCAAACAGTGGGAAATGAAGAGAAAACGGCCTTTTGCTTCATTTTTGAAAATCTTTTGATTGTGTTTGTTAACTTTCTACATCAGTTTATTAAGGATATTTAATTAATTGCTATGTTAGCTAGTTAGCTGTAATTTAAATCCATGCTATCATGTCAACTTTTTAAGGTTACAAGTGCTAACGTTTTCAAAAAGAAAAAAAAAAAAGAAAATGTTGGATATATGCATGGTTTCCAATATTTTCAAGGTAGTCCACATAATTAACCTGAAAAATCTTTTACATTTTATTTTTTTAATTATAAAACTTACACAAGCATTGTATATTAATTTCATTTCTCTCTCGATGAATTGATGGTTCAATTTCATTGCATGTATATGCCACAAAGAAAGGATAAAAGGTTTAGTTCTTAATCTCCTATATGATATCCTAAAAAAGTTTAAACTTTCTTTTCTAATAATAAGTATTAGAAAGTTATATATATTGTATTCATTAACAAAATCCTCTTGTATGTATATAATGCAACATTTATTTGATCAAGCTAAAGCTTGTTTATTATCCATCAAAGACCTCATGAAGTATAACCAAAATAGTCATTGTGCACTTAATGCTTGGAGTTTTGCCGAGAATTTCAACATGATAGGATTAGGGATAGGATTTTATACGATTAGTTTTCAATTAGAAAATAATGATATGTCCAGAGTTATTCATGATAATGACACTCATGGTTTATTAATGGGTCCTTTTTAATCATTAGATGATAGGAAGCTGATTTCAAAGCACAACTCATGGTTTATTAATAGGTCCTTTTTAATAATTAGAGGATAGGAAGCTGATTTCAAAACATCTAAAGCTATGTTTAATTCGGTAGCAATATAGGTCCGTATTAATGGATTACCATTAGAGTATTGTAATAGGGAAGCCTTACAAATTATAGGAGGCACTATTGGTCCTGTTTTATGATTAGATACAAATACGATCAATGTTTAATGAGGGTGTTTTGCTCGATCATGTGTTCAGATTAATTAATGATATGTTTTACATGAATAATCATTTTTATGAATTATAATATGAAGGATTACGATTTTTTTTGCTATGAGTGTAGTTGTATAGGGCATTACACAAGCCAATGCAGGAAAGAGGAGGAAATAATGGCAACTGAGCAAAACTTAATTAATCTAAAATTTTCTATTCAACCAGAGATGGAAGAAGCGTTAGAGGTTCCAGAAAATTCTGTAGATGCTAAGAGTAATGAAAAAAGTGAAGGAAATGTTATGGGAACCGGATGAAATTGCTAGACCTGCGGCAACTGGGCATGTTACTTTACCGGATCAACAAAATAGAGAACCCGGACTATGGAGATTGGATCCTCGTACAAGGCAAAACAAAGTCAAATAAATATAAACAAAAGGGATCAACAGCAGTCGATACTTCCAACGGAGATAGCAAAATAAAAAGTCATGATGATCAACAGCCAAAAATAAATTTAGATGAGGGTGCAACGAACTTAGAGAATAAAGGCCAGGTGGGTGAGAAGTTCTCAAGAAAAGGGAAGAAAGTGGACGAGGAAAGAAAAACAGAGCTCAAATTAGACAACTTTTCAACAGAAAATGGTCATTTCAAGTTCTCATATGATGCCAGATCATCATAACTCGGATAAAGAAATAAAAGACACAGTAAATGATAAATCAAGCTTTACTTTCTCCTCCTCCGCTTTGAAAACTGGTATCTTTCTTCTCGGAGAAAATGTATACTAAATATTAAGAAACTTCCTACGAGTCGGTAGAAAAAATGCAGAGGAAAACGACTTTGACAGTCAATGTGAGACACTTGCCACCTCACTCAAAAACGCCTTGGGTCAATCCCAGCTTCAGGGTATCATAACAAAGGAAGGAACACACGATACTATTAAGCTTGATATTTTTTCGATTTTTATTATTATTTTTTATTTCAATTTATATTGAATCCTATATCCATTTAATATAAGATTCTCAATTAAGAATTAAAAAATTTGATTTACTTTTAAAGTCACTACTCAACTCGAATTGAGAAAAGTGTTAAGTCATAACTAATGGATAAATTAATTATAACTTATTTACTAATCTATAGAAAAACTAACTTTACAAATGGTTTTTGAAAAACAAAAGTTTTGGATCCGAAAGCAAACTTATTAAATCCTAACTAGTATCACCTTAACTTTTCAAGATTAGTTTTAATTTTCAATTACCTATTTAACTAATTCTATATTCACAATTAATGGAAATTAATGAATTAAAGAAAATTAATTTAATTTTTTTAAAAGTAAGTTTATTTACAAAAGGAAAAATAAAACAAATTTTCTATTTTAAGTTGCCCATAGGTGTCTACATATTCTCTAATAAGAATCGGACTTTTCGTAGTTTATTTGGAAAATTTAAATGTATTGACTTATTTTCATTTGAAAATTTAGTCAAGTTTACGTTTTTTAATTATTTTATTTTATTTGGGAAAAGTTGTAAGGAAGAGTCCTAAATTAGTATTATTTTTAGAAAATTCTAAAGTGTCCTAATTTTGAAAATGATTTGTTTATTTTTATTTATTTGGAAAATGGATTTTTTTAAGTGATAAAACTTTTTATTTTTATTACCTTTTTTTATATTTATTGTTTTTTTTTCCTTTTTATTTTGACCAAAGTATAAAAAAAAAACTAAACTTTTTCCCTTCTTTTCTCTTTTTTTTTTCTGTTTTTTCCTTCATTTTTCTTTTTCGGATTTTTTTACATGAATTATAATTTGAAAGGAAAATAAAAAAAAAATACAATGAGGCAAAATCAAAGAAAAGAACCAAACAATGAACATAGCAGGTGAATGGATTGAATAGAGAAGGATCAAGAGTAGATTTAAGCGTCCGAGTCTTGGGTCAAACTTAGGTTGTCCAACTTAATCAAGTGCTACGTGCATGCATGGCTTAAAGAAGGAGAGTGGCAACACGATGATCTTCTTATGAGCAGTTCTAGGTGGTTTTTAAAGTAGGAAATATTAGTTTCATGTGTTTTTTTTATTAGGGTTAGGGGGTATAGGGAAAATGCTACAACCAATGATTACCATTTTAAAGGTGTTTAGTATTGTACGATGGTAGTGGTGGATGTACGACCATGTAGATGGTTGCTAGAGTTGCTACATCGACTAGGTTGGGGGTTTCTAAGGGCATAGGAGTTCATGGTATAGCTATTTCAGTCCAAGTAATGGTGGTTATAAGTATCTCAAAGCTTGGGTTGATGGTGGTTAGGGTTTAGATGGGTAGCAATTGGTTTTCGTGATTAGAGGCATGGCCAAGCATGAGAGGGCTTGGGTTTGAAAGCTAAGGGTACCTGTAGGCTTTTGATCGTGCTAACTTCCTTCGACTATGGCCAACGAGCTTCAGATTTGAAAGAGAGAGAGAAAGAGACTGTGATCTAGAGAGAGAAGGTTTGATAAAGAGCGATTGGGAATGAATTAGTTGATGAGTGATGATCTAAAGGGATGTGGGAGGGTCTAATTTATACACTTTCGAGCTTAATTATCTTGGAAAGAACCATCAATGGTGGAATCAATCTTGAATGCGTTTCCTAAATTTCAAGCTTTTTGTCGATTTTGAAAGCTAATTTAAACGATCAAATGAATGAATCTGACCATGTTTTTTGATTCGTTACACAAAGGAATATGTAGAATGTAAGATCGAACAAAAAAGAAAAGAAAAGTGTACTCACGTATGGAATTTATTGAATCAAAGGTTCACTAATTGATTTTTATGATAACAAAATAAAAGTGGATGATTAAACTTATTATTATTTGATTATATTGAGTTAATTGAATAAGATTAATTAATTTATTTAATTATTAAATAGTTCAATTAACTTTACAATATATTTAGTTTTTGAATGATGATCAAACACTCATGAAGTTGGATTGCAATGAGTGGTTGTTCCTTGTGTGTTAAAGTTGATTTCAAGGAAATTTTGACTTATTGGCATGACAGCATGAGGAAGGACCAACTTGATGGTGTAAAGCCTTAGATAGCGAAAAGAAAAGCTTTAGATCCCAAAGAGTCAGTATGCCAATGTTCTTATTAGCAGTAGTCTTGCTTATCTTTATGATGGTAAGAGAATGGTACTGTCATATTGGTAAGTTTGTTTAGAGTAGTCGTTGGAGCATTTAATACATAATAACAAGAAGAATTAATTGAGTTGATATAGATACTCAACAACCCGACCAAAGAAGATTAAGAATTGATACTCTACTGCAATCAAAAGGCCTTTTATTATATTCTTTGGCCTTATTACTTACTATTTATCTCTTGCATTCTTTACTTGCAATCAAACGAGTGAGACTTATTGTATAGTGCTTAAGAGTTCTGGTTTTTGCAATCATAAAAGAGAAAAGCACTACACTTGAGATTATTGTTTATGATAATAAATGTGTAAGCTTGTGTAGCTCTTTAAGCATTGTATTGAGAGTTTAATAAAGTGGTATAAAGTCTTCAATTTAAGGCATTTGTAGGTTAGTAGAGATTAGGGGACAATCTAAACTTCACGTTATATTCGGGTTTAATCTTTTTTATCCCTATCTCTTTTAATTTTCGTATCTATTATTAGTTTATCATTGTCTTGATCATTCTTGTTATTGTATTTAATATGTAATTTTGAAAAGAATTACAATTTGTCCTAAGATCTTAATTCATCCCCTCTCTTGTGTTTAGCCTTGTATTCTTCAAAAGTCACACCAAAAATTGAGTCAAAGAGAGGGGGTCGAGTTAGTATTGCATGAGAAAATTAGGGAAAAGGAAAGAAAGGGAAAGAAAATAGGTGCTTGATCATGCTAGATGTCGCAATGTGTCATAGCATACCCAATAGCTACTTGACACGTGGCTACTTGAAGACTTAAAATTAAAAAGTTACAAAGTGACTTGTGTTGGAATCAAATCTAGGTATCCTTAGTGTTAGTCTAAATACTTATCCATCAAGTCAGTAGCTTGTACCTTGTCCTCATATGTGAATAAAGTAAATATAAGGCTTAAATTGGTTTAGGCCATATTTGAATTTTGAACTTGCCTAGACCTTAACCCATCTTAAATAGACTAAAACAATACAAATACTATGATAGCGCCTAAGCTCTTATTATTTCTAAAATTCTAAAATTTATTTTATCTTTTCGTAAAATTTGGATACTTTTTAGTTTTTTGTATTTCTTTTGAATTTTTTATACCTTTTTTTCTTTTAAAATTTCTTTTTTTTTTTATTTTCCAAATTTTCTAATTTTTTTTTGTATTTTTCTAAAATTTTCCATTTTTTGTATTTTTCTAAATTTTCTATTTTGTGTTTTTTCTTTTGATTTATGATCATTTTTCTATTCTTAAAAAAAAAAAGCGATAAAATTATGGTAAGGCAAAAATGGAGTGTCACAAGTATAGAGAGTGTTAGTCAACTTAGAGGAAATGAGGACAATTATGGGTGAAATTCAACTGATATATTAGGCACCACAAGTCAGAATAGCCATTTTAGAGCCAAATGGAATAGTAACCTTACAAGATTGGGTCAGACTATTCGAACAAGGAAAGAGTTCTTTTCCTTTATCTCCAAAGCAATTCTATTGCAGGAGTGAAATTTGTTTGTATAGATAGCAAAATGGGGGTGGGAAGACTTGAAATTTATTATCAACTAGATATACAATATAATAGAGTACCAAATTCCTCCAGTAACACTACTAGCTACATTTTTGGCTTTGAAAGGATTTGACAAAATCAATATTGTTCATAAACAAGAAAGATGCTATAGTGTTGATGGATACAAGGATAACACCAAGCGATTTTGTGTTAGAAATTTAAACCACTTTTCTAACTAACCAAGAAGTTATTTGCTACAATATAATGGTGACACAACAAAGAGGCATGCTACATCTAACAATGACTAGGCCAATTTAGATAATTGCATGGAATGTTAGTAAACTAAACTTACTAATGAAACAAGATGCAATTCTTCAAGCCTTTGAGAAATACATGCCTAACATGGTAGCTTTACTTGAAACTAAAATGGACTCAACTTTAGCATACAATTTCTACTACATTACCCTGCTAGATGGCTACCTATGTGTTGAATCATTGGGATTAAGTGGTGATACTATACTACTTTAGAGTACTAAACTATTGGAGGTTAAACCCGTAGCATAGACCATGTAGGAAGTACATCTTATGGTTAAGGTCAGACAACACAATCTATCTTGGTTTATCTCTTTTATTTATGTGTCAGCTAAGTTAGAATTCAGATAGAATCTTTAGGATGATTTATTACTTATGGCTATTAGAATTAACAATAACCTTTGTGTGCATTGGGAGATTTTAATGAGATAATTAGTAAACATGATAGTCGAGCAGAAGAATTTTTTTTTGCTATTAGAGCGTTCTTGTACGCTTCATGTATGCAAAGGCTCTTAGATATGGGATATGTTGGATTGAAATTTACTTGGTTTAATAAACAATCTATAACTACTTTAATTCAAAGAAGGCTAGATAAGGCTTGGTGAAATTTAACTTGGAGATTAACTTAACGTGAGGAAAAAGTTTTTCATTTTCCAAAATGGTCTTCAAACCATTGTCCTATCTTGATCAAAACTCATCAATTTGTTTGTAATCTAAGGAAAGATCGACTCTTTTAATTCCAATCAATGTAGTTTACTAGAAAATCATACCTACCTCTAATTTAAGAGGATCGGAAAGGATCAAATGAAGACATTTTAACCACTTTGGAAAGGCTACCTAAGAAGCTTAGAGATTAGAACCCAAATGTTTTTGGTATTATATAGCTTTAAAAAAAGGCAACTTATAAGAAGACTAAATGGTGTAGTCAAAGCTCTTATTGTCTCTCCATCAAAATTCCTAATTGAGCTAGAGAAGGAATAAAAAGATAAATTAAATACAATTTTGGATCGAGAAGAGTGGCTATGGAAAATAAAAGCTATATTAAAATGGATAAGGGATCAGGATCGCAATACCTCATGTTATCATTCATTGGTACAAGTTCGAAGATTAAAAAAATAGAATTGCTGCCATACGAGATGATATGGGAAATTGTTGTTAAAAGCTAGAAGCAATATAATAATTAATCATTAGCTACTTCAAGAATCTGTCTAAAACATCAAAGGAGATGGGATTAATAGAGAACTCCATTCCCATAAAATTTAGGTATGGTTTGGCAAATCAAGATAAGAAAATTCTAGCAAAAGCTACTTGAAAAAACAAAAATTTATCAACTCTTTCATTAATTGGATCTTGGAAAGAACTTGGAAAAAAATTGCTTCTGAGCTTTCCTTTTCATGAAATGTTGGTCTTTCTTGGCGACTTCAATTAAAAACTTAATCTAAAATGTTTATCACTACAAGAAGCTACTTGGAGTTTTGAATTAAACACAATTAGTCCCTATTCAAAAACAAAGTGGGGCTAATCACATCAAAATTTTTTACCCTATTAGTCGTTGTACAACCTTATATAAGGTAGTTACAAAAATTCTTATGAATTGTCTTCGACCTTTATTAAGTAAGTTAATTCATCCAAAACAAGCACGTTTTATTCTTAAGAGGGAAGTGTCAGATAATATAATCTTAGTTAATGAAATATGTTACAACTTTACAAGAAGAATGGGAAAAAAGGAATAGATGATAATAAAGTTGGACTTAGAGAAAGCATATGATACAATTGAATGGGACTATATTCATTGGGCATTGATTAGTTTAAATTTTCTTGAGTGGTGGATAGAATTAATTAAAAATGGCATAAATACAACATTAAAGGAGATTATGGTAAATGGAGCCCCATTACCTTCCTTTCAGCCTAGTAAGGCGATAAGGTAAGGTCAACCCTTATTGCCTTACCTATTCATACTTACAGTAGAATTCTTTAGTTGAATAGGGGAAAATAAGGTATAAGTAGGTTGTTGGGAAGCCTTTCAAATTAGAGGATCTAAGTTTAACACATCACATGTTCTTTATACTTGCACTAGAGCTAACATCATATATGCAATAACAAGAAAAGCCACCTTAGATAATTTCTCTATGGTATCTGGCCTAAAAGTAAATCATCGAGATTATTCAATTTTATTCTCTCAAAATATAGCTAACAAGATCAAAGAAGAGATTACATACTATTTAGGTTTCCATAAAGTAGAATCTTTTGGTAAATATCTTGGTTATCCTCTTCATGATGGAACCAAACCAGGTATATCTCAACTAAATTTCTTACATGAGAAGGCATATGAGAAACTTAATGGATGGAAAGCTCATCATATTAGTATGGCGAGTCAATTAATCCTTGCCAGATTTGTTCTAGAGGCATTACCTACATATTATATGCAAGCAAAAACATTGCCAACGAAAATTCTAACAAAATTGACTCAAATTACAATAAATTTTCTACGTAATGAAGTTTTTGAATAATAAAGGATAAACTGAGTGAAATGGGATGTTATTTCTTCCCTAAAGGAAGTTGCCGGTTTAGGAATTATCAATCTAGCTGCAAGTAATCAAGCTTGTACTATTATAAGATATTGGAAATTTAGACATAGAAAAATGTTTTGGTTAGAACTTGTGAAAGGAAAGCATAAGAAACACAAGAAAGATACTATTTGCTGCATACATGTCTAAATAGTTAGTTTTTCCTGATTATGCTTAAACAGGCATAACTTTTGATCTAGGAAGACTTTTTCTTAATCTTATATGTTTTCAAGGATTGATTTTAGAGTCTTACAGCAGGGTGATTTAGGTAAGCTCAACTAATGCTATTTTAGGCTTAAAAATGCCCTTTAAGGCCCATAACTAGCCCTTTTAATTTTTTTAACGATATTTTAGGGAAACTATTTAGATATAAACAGCTTATTTTCATCTTGTCTTATTTCTTTACAAATAATTATTCAAGAATAATAGAGATTTGAGTTTCTTTCTTTGCATTCACTACATCAAGTGGTATTAAAGTGGATAAAATTAAACCAATTTGATATTAAATGACGAAGAGTGAGTTCTCACTATCTAAGTCGTTGCTTTTATTGATTGGATCATTGAAATACATAAGTTCTTTTATTATATGGGGGTTCTAAAAGAGCAGCAAGTGAGAGTGTGTAGATTGAAGAGTGATACGTTTGCATGATGGGAGACATTGCAAAGTTAAAAGATTCGTAAGGGAAAAGAACTTATGAGAATGTGGTTTATGTTGAAGTAGTTATTGAAAGTAGAGTTTCTCCCTCTTGATTATGATCAAATCTTATTCTAGCGATACCAATGATGTCATCAAGGGAAATGTCTTGTTCATGAATATCCAGCGAAATTTATGTGACTAGTGTAGAGAAATGATTTGAGAGCTAGTGAAGGTTAGCAGGAGATTTAATGGGTTGAAACTGCAAATTCAAGACAAAAGTTATGAGAAATTTGAGTGAAGCTAAAAATATGGCATTGAAGGCAGAATTAATGTTGCAGGAAATTGTGAGATTTGATCCTAATCACAAGAGTTATAGTGGGTGTTATAGTGGTGACTATTAGAAGGTAGATGATAAAGGGAAGGTAGTTTAGGATATACCATCTCACAATAATAAACCAAAAGGGGAGAGATGGGTCAAAAAGCTAAAGGTAATGGATGAGTGCAGAAGACTACCAATACTTAGATTAAACTTAAGCCATACAATGGGAAGTGTCTTAGGTCTTTGAAAGTTGAGCATAAGTCTAATGAATGTCCTAAGAGACAAGTGGTGAATTTAGTTGAGAGTGAAAACAAGAAGTTTGATAATGTTGTGTATGAACCTGATGATGATGGTAGAGAATATTATGAAGATGAAGAGGAAGAAAAGTTATATGTTGTGAGAAAGCTAACATTCACCCCTAAGAAGGAAGACGACAATCGGTACCACAAATTGTTTCGAATTAGGTACACTATAGGAAGTCATTGTTTCGATTTAATCATCAATAGCGAAAGTTGTAAGAATATCATGAGCAAAGGGGTCATAGATGCATTGAAGCTCCTAGTAGAGCCACTTCCCAATTGATATACACTTAAGTGGATTAAAGCAGCAGAGAAGATTTAAGTTAAGGAGTGGTGTAGGGTACCTTTCTCTATAAGCAAGTATTGAGATGAGACGTAGTTGACATGGATGCTTATCATATCCTTCTTGATAGACCTTAGAATTTTGATCAAAATGTGCAGCACTTCTAGAGAGACAATGTGTATAGGTTGGAAAGAGAGGGTATAAGGTTGACTCTAATGCTAATAAGGAGTAGAAGTCACTCTAAGTTTCTAAAATAGAGAAATGTAACTTTTTTACCATCAACACTTCAGTACGAGAGATGGAAGTAGATGTAAGGGAGTCCAAGGTAGTTCTTGCTTTAATTGCAAAACGGGTAGTAGCTTTAGATGAAGAGAAAATGGTGGATGAACAGCCAAAGGTAGTTAGACATTTGTTAGAGGAGTTTTTAGATATTATGCTAAATGAGCTTTTAAATGACTTATCTCAATTAAGAGACATTCAACATCAGATAGATTTGATTCCAGGTGCCAATTTACCAAATCTTCCTCATTATAAGATGAGTTTAAGGGAGAGTGAGATATTGAAGGAGAAAGTAGAAGAGTTGCTCAGGAAAGGGCATATTCAAGAGAGCTTAAGTCCTTATACAGTTCTAATCTTATTGACACATAAGAAAGATGGGAGCTTGAGAATGTACGTGGATAGCAAGGTAATTAATAAGATTACAATAAATTATAAGTTTCCCATCTCGTGGTTGGACAATATGTTGGATAAGTTATGTGGAGCTATGATCTTTTCAAAGATAGATTTCAGAAGTGGGTATCATCACATTTGGATTAAGCTTGGGGATGAATGGAAGGTGGCATTTAAAACGAGTTGGTGGTGGTGGGGGGAAGGGGGGGCGGAGGGGTATATTAAGGGTGGTAAGTGGTGGGTTGGGTTGTATTAGTAGCTTGTGATGTCATTCAGTTTGTCAAATGCACTAAGCACCTGCATACAAGTAATGAACCAGCAATTGAAATCCTTTATTGGAAAATTTGTGATTGTTTATTTTTATCATATTCTAGTTTATAGTAAATCAGAAGAGGAGCATTTGTTGCATTTATGTGAAGTGTTGAATGTTTTGAAAGAGAATAAGTTATATGTGAATTTGAAGATGTGTATCTTTATGCCAAGGAAGTTGTTGTTAATGCTTTTGATATCTAATGAATATGGAGAAAATAATGGCTATTAGAGAGTGGCCTATTCCTAAAAGCATTTCTAAAGTTAGGAGTTTTCATGAGTTGGCGTTTAAAGGTGGTTTGTAAAGAATTTTAGTAGTGTTGTAGCCATAATGACTTAGTGTTTGAAGAAGAGAAAATTTAATTGGGGACATAAGGCTGAGGATAGTTTTACATTGTTTAAAAAGAAGTTGTGCTCTACACCTGTTTTAGCATTACCAGATTTTGATAAATTGTTTGAGGTTGACTATGATGTAAGTGGTATGGGGATAAGGGTAGTTCTTTCTTAAGAGAAGATGTCGATTTCTTATTTTAGTGAAAGGTTAAGTGACGCAAGACAGAACTAGTCAACTTATGATAAATAGCTCTATTCTATTGTGGGAGCTTTGAAGGCGTAGGAGCACTACTTAATTGGCAAGGAGTTTGTTTTATATTTAGATTTCTAAGCATTGAAGCATTTGAATAGTCAAACTTGGATTGTTAAAGACATGAATGCTAAACGGTTTCAATTTTTACAAAGATTTTCTTTCAAGATTAAGCATAAAGCTGGGGTGGAAAATAAGGTAGAGGAAGCCTTAAGTCACCATACAAATTTGCTATTGACTTTAAGTAATGAAATTGTGGGGTTTGACTGCTTGAAGGAGCTATAAATGGATGATGAGGATTTCAAGGATATTTAGGTTAAGTGTAGTATGGCCAAGTTTGTGATGATTTCCACATTCATGATGGATATTTGATGCATGGTAATCAACTTTGTATCCATAGAACACCTTAAAGGAGAAATTGATTAAGGATTTGCATGGAGGTAGACTTGTTGGACATTTAGGAAGAGATAAGACACTTTGTTATAGTTGTCAAGAGGTATTGCTAGCCTGATGTGAGGAGAGATGTCTTTAGATTTGTGTAGCCATGTTATGTTTATCAAACGACCAAGGGTCAATCACAGAACAATGGATTATAGATGCCCTTTTTAGTACTTGAGAATATATGGGAGTATCTTTCTATGGATTTTGTACTTGGCTTACCACCAATCCAAAGAGGGTTCAACTCTTTCTTTCTTTCTTTTTTATTGTTGTTGATGGGTTTTCAAAGATGTTGCCTTTTTTCCCTTGTAAGACGACCTTAGATGTGACTGAAATAACTAAATTATTTTTTAAGAAAATTGTTTGCTTACATGAAGTTCCAAAGTCTATTACTTTGGATAGGGATAGCAAATTTCTAAGCCATTTTTGGAGAACATTGTATAAGATGTTTGATTCTTCATTGAACTTTAGCAATACATCACATCCTCAAACAGTTAACCAAATTGAAGTGGTTAATAGAAGACTGAGTAACTTAATTCATAGTATATGTGGGGGGAAATCAAAGCAATGGGATGCAGGTAGGCGGAGTTCACTTATAATAGTGTTGTCCATTGTTCCACTATAAGGGCAACATTTGCTATTGTTTATACAAAGCTGCCTCAACATGCTTTAGATTTACTGAAGCTGCCAATAGAGATAAGTTTGAATGTTGCAACTAAGAATTTAGGCAAGTAGTAGCAAACTGCTACAACAGAGGTCGAGTAGAAATTAAAGGAATGTAATGCCAAGTATAAATACACAGCTAATAAGCATAAGAGAAAAAGGATGTGAGCTGTTTTAGATGAGGTCATGATATTTCTACAAAAGGAGAGGCTTTTGACAAGTGTGTATAGCAAGATGCAACCTAAGAAACATAGTCATTTTCAAATAGTTCAAAAGATAAACGACAATGCGTATGTCGTTGCATTACTGGATAGTATGGGTATATCGAAGACCTTTAATGTGGTAGATATTTATCTTTTTTACATGTGTGAAGAGCTGTTGTATCTAGATGATGTTTCCAACTCGAGGACCGGTTCTTCTCAAGAGGAGGAGCATGATGTAGACATGACTAAATAGGTAGTTTTTTCCTAATTACACTTAAACGAGCGTAATTTTCAATTTAGAAAGAATTTTTCTTGTTATTATATGTTTCTAAAAACTAATTTTCAGGTTCTATAGTGAAGCATATAAGGCAAGTCCAACTGATGCTATTTTAGACTTGAAAAATGCCCTTTAAAATCTATAGCTTCCCATTTAATATTTTTAGCAATACTTTAGGGATTTTTTTTCTAGATATAAATAACTTCTTTTCAACCTTCATTATTTCTTTACAATAATTATTCAAAAATTGCATTCATTCCATTTCTATCATGCATGGTTACGAGAGCGTGGTTAGAAAATCCTTGAAAATGGCTCAAACACTTTATTTTGATGGGACAAATGGGCAGGGAATTTTAAACTCAGGGATGTCTTTTAGGGGGCAATGCACAAAGATGCTGTTAATTTAACCAGGCGGCTGAATGAAAGTGAGTGGAATGAAGAAAAAATTAGTTTTCTTGTCTCTTATAGTTTATTGACACTGGTAGGACCGATTTACTTGAATAAATTTGTTCCAATTGCTACGGTGATTGTCGATAATGCTCGCATTTCCCCTTCACTAGCTGATATTCATCGGAAAAATAACATTTCAAGAAAAGTGATTTTAAGCTTCTATAATGGCTATTATAGGTGTTCAATTTTAGTGAAGGTAAATTTCTTTTGTTTTTCTTTTAAGAAAATAAATACAAGAGAAACTATTTCAATCACTACTCTATATTGACCATCCTAAATCTAAAAAATAAAGAAAGAGTAATAATGATGATATCACTCGAAGAGCAGGAATCAGGATGATGTTATTTTTTAAGTTGTTTGAATCTAAATCGTACCGTCTGTTTTTTTTTCCTTACCTCTGACATAATCCATCAAAGCCACATTTATCTCGATAGATATATGATGATTATATCAATTATTTTGTTGAAACCAATGTAAACTAAAGTAGATATGAAAATAAGCATGTGAATCCAATATACTGTACAAAAGTAAATCACTTTGGAAACGATGTTCAACTAATCGAACCCACCTAATGTTCATACTTGGTTACTTTTCATCCTACTCTTGCGCCGGTGATCATGGACTGTATGGTGCAAAACTCCAAAATACGAGTACCAAAAAAAATAAAAATAAAAAAAGCACGTAAAGTGCAAACCTTGACATCGGACAGTTAGCTAAATTATTCTCCCCCTAATGTATAGCCAGTTACTGATCATGTGTCTGCCCTGAAAACATAAAAGTAATTATATATAAGATTATTTTTAAAAATAATAAAAATAATAAGAGTATTTTTCTTTTTCCTTTTAGCCAACTATATTACATATTATAATATATAGTAAGAGAGATTTGAATTTAATTCATCTTATTAGAATACCGATATTTATGCTATTAGATATAACGGTATTATTGGTATTAGTAAAAATAATAAGAGTATAATACACATGTAATGTATGTCTTAAATTAGTAATAATAATAGCCATTCCGATACTTAAATCAATAAAATGTTTGAGAAACAATAATTGCATATAAATACTCCATTTTTGCCTATTATATTTTTAATTTTTCTTTAGAATAAAGAGAGGGTTCTAACTTAGAAAACATACAAAAAAAATTACAAAATACAAAAAAAAAAAACACAAAAAAAAATGAAAAATGGAAAATACAAAAAAATTAGGAAAAATAGATTTTTTTAGGTCTTTTTTTAGTTTTTAAGGTTGAATATTGTCCAATTGTTCACAATCATTAAAATTTGGTTTCATTTAAAAATTTTTATCTTTACTTTATTTCTAAAAAAAAATGTATGTATGTGACTTGATCATTGAAAGTTTAATTTTGACTTATGAATTGGGTTTAGTAATTTTTCTTTCCTTCAAAAAAATGAGGCAAATAGAAAAAAAAAAGGAATAGATCAAACCTAGTACAATAGCAAAATAGGGTTGAAGGCCCTAGTGTAGGACTAAGCCCATGCATGTAGGTACAAGAAGCACCTGCTTCTCCTTTTAAGCCATGCTCATGTAGTGCATGCTTGGGTTAGGGTGCGTAGCATATGCCTTATACGTGACCACGAGCAAGCTTTCTCTTCCTCCATGTTTTTTTAGCAAAGAGCAGAAACTCCTCGTGTAACCCCCCTTTCTTTTGATCCAATTATGCCAATTTTTTGGGAAATTTTTATCAAAATGAAACCGAGGGTTAATAGTACACTTGGAGTAGATTAGGAATGATTATTCATTGATAACTAAAATCAATAATAAAATAGGTATTAAAATCAAACTCAAACAATGGAAAAAACTATTGAACACCCATTCATGATTAGTCAAAGATTAATGAATTAAATATATTTTGATGAAATTAGATGTAGTCAAATGGTGTCATTTGGCATTTTTTTAATTATAATGAATTCAAATTCCCTACTAATTATGAACAAAATTGCCAAGTTGTAGTCATTTGGAATTGAAATTGGTTAAAAAAAATCATTAATACAAAGCTTTGATTTTGGGCAATTTAATGAATTCTTAAAAGAAATCAAGCATGCACAAGTATAGAAGGAAGTCATTTGGATCATGAACTAAGCTTCAAAATACTCCCTATAAGTGAAAATGAGGCTTTCTCTCTCTAATCTACTAGCCACCATTTTCTGTCTCTAAAATCCATCATTTTTCTAGGTTTTGAAGCAAACCAAGCTCATAACTAGAATCTTTGTATCTCAAAACCCTACACTCAATCCCTTTTCGAAGTACAACCATCACCACATAAATCACTAAACTACCATCATGGTAACCATTTCTAAAACACCACTAAACCACCACTACCAGTTAAGGCTCTTTCTGTATCCTCCTTATCTCCAATAGAACTTGTATGAATCTAAGATTTACTTAAAATTCCCCTCTGAGCTACCTAAAGTAACCTAGGACAACTATTGCCTCTTCTTCAAGTTTGTGACCCGCTTTGAACCCAATGACCTTTCCATACTGAACCCGACCTGACTTTCAACTCGAAGTCGAACCCACTAACCCATATCCAATTCGATAGGTTTACTCATATTTGGTTCTATTTTGTTTTATTTATTTATTTTTTTTATTCATTATTAAAAAAATTTATTACTCTTCATTTCCTCTTTCTTATTCCATTTAAAGTAGTTGTTTGAAAAAAAAATCTTTTTAAGTAAAGTTTGTTTTATTAAAATGTTATAATTTTTTTCTCTTAGAAAAAAAAGTCCTTTTTATTTAAAAAAATCTTTTTTATATAAATAAATCAAATAAACCATTTTCAAAATTGTGACCCTTCCTTTTAGAGTTTCCTTTAATCAAGTGGCTAAAGAACTTAAACACGATTTTTTTCAAAACTAAAGGAAACTAATGAACTACAAAAAGTTTGATTCCTATTAGAAGGTATATAAGCACCTACGAAGTGACTTAAAATGAGAAACTTTTTTTATTTTCCCTTTTATAAATAAACTTACCTTCTTAGTTTCTTCTTCCTTTTTAGTAAGCAAACTAATTTTCTTTTATTGTAAATTTAGAATTAGTTAAAAAGGTAATTTGAAAAATAAAGTTAAATTCAGAAAGTTAAAGTGATGCTCATTTCGGCATAATAAGTTAGCCCTCGAACTCAAATTCTTCAGTTTAAAAAAATCATTTTTAGAAAGTAATTTTATCGCGGCCTAATAACTAAGTTATAACTGATCCACCCAATCATTTATAGCTTAATCTTTCTTTCCTTTTTCCCGATCCTAGTCAGGTGGTGACTTTATTTTGCTTTTTCAAAATCAAATGAAAACCAAGTTTTTCTTAATCCTTAGTTGAGGGTCAATATTGAATGGCTATAGGGTTCAATATAGATTAGATTAAGAAAAATATTAAAAATTGAAAAAAAATCAAGTTGGACAATGCATATAATATAAGTGAAAGAGAGTAAGAGTTGGAATTCTTTACTCGTAATCTTGATCCTTTATCTATAGGCATTATATCTATTTTTCACTCTACTCGAGGCCTAGTCCTAGTAAGGCCCCATTAGCCCTAGAGGAGATCGTTCCCCCTTTCCTTTTTGCCTACATTCTATATGTTCAGACTTGCTTAGATCCTCCCTCACTTCAAACCTCGAAGGCCATGTAAGGAGTTATCTTCCTAAGGCCTCGATGAGCCCATAGCGAGCTTTAGGATGAAGTCTTGATATGTGAGGGCCATAACAATACATCAATTGAGCTCTGAGCGCGAAGGGCTCTCCTTTCCATCTACCCAATCTCGACATTCTAGGATACCTCAAATTGTATGAGCCCTTCCCTCCGACGACACTTGGCTTATTGCCAACTAGGTGCTCGACTTACCAAACTCGGATCTACGACCCCTTTGATTGGCACTCTACTCTCAGCTCATTAATTGTCACCTAAGATCTGTAGTATGGCTGATCTGCCTAACATCTCCTGAGGATGCTAAACTTACCGTTCACAAACGTAGCTACCAGCATGGTCATAGCCAATTAACCTTAAAGCTACCCTATCAATTCCATAGAATATGTCCTCTCTAGCCAGTTGCCAATACAAATAAACCATGAGCTGATACGCGTTTAAGTAGTCTTACTCCTACTCATTATAATTAGAAAAAAGGTAGCCTATAGGTAAGGGATTAAATCCTTTCTCTCATACATATATACACTCGGTGAGCACTACCCGTATGGGACCTTAGTGCCCACCTGTTTTCTCCATTTCCTAAATCCTCCTTACTGACTTGAGTGTAAGAAGGTCTTTATGGATCTACTTGCAGGTCGCTAAGAGTAGGGAACCTATTAATCCCAACCTCAACTGAGACTCATTTAGCAACATCTCTCAAAGTTAGTCTCAACACCAACATTTTAGTGCACATCGTTGCTAGCTACCATACATAGGATGGTTAGAAGTAAAGACAACAACCTTCATACACCAAATTTAGGCAACACCAATACTTCGCAGCCATACAGTGTACAATAATTCCCTTACCACAAAATAATGAAACTTCCAAAGTCGAAGAGCTTAGACTCCTTATCCAACAAATGGTTAAAGAAATTAGAAAGACCCAAGAGTCTAATGCAGCCCTATACAGAGATGTTGTGATGGTAAAAGTTATATGTTGAAAATGCCTTAATGAGGAGACAACTGTCAACTCCTCCTTAGAACCAAATCTAAGTCATGATTTACAACCTACATGCTTAGTGTGTTCAGATGACCGAACTCAGCGTAAATAGTAGACCCATGAAGATTTATGCAAGTAGCTAAATTGCAATCGTAGCAAAACGTATACGTGAGGTAAGTGTACAATGACATGTAAACCAATTGACGAACTATCCCTAAAACAGTCATCGAAATCCTTTAAGGAGATGAACATCGAAGAATTGGATTCATGAATCCGTCGTATATCCAGCATGTGTGACTAGAAGAAGGTGGAGTCATCTACTCACACATCAAGATCCATAGCAACTAAGAGCCCTTTCATTCTCTTAATCCTAAAGGAAACACTGCTCGTAAGTATAAGACTACCACACCTTAACACGTATGATGGAACCACTTACCTAGATGACCACCTCATCCATTTTCGAATAATGATGAGCTTATACAACTTCTCCAATGCAATTATGTACAAGGCCTTCCTTAACACATTAACAAAAGCAACCCTACTTTGGTTCAATACCTTATCTAACGGCTCCATTGCATCATTTGATAACTTAGCAGGCAAATTTCAGCAGCACTTCCTAAGTTCAAAGTTGCTAAGAAGAGACTCTTCAATACTCTATAATCTAAGATAATAGTTAAATGAAACCCTATAGGCATACCTCAAGCGCTTTAATCTTGCAAAACTATAGGTGTTCAAGCTCAATAATGGAATGGCCTTACAGGCCCTCATAATAGGAATAGGGCCCTACTGGAAGACTATTCGAAATAAGCCTAAATTGAAGGATGAGTTTATGCAGGTGACTACGAATTGTATAGCCTAAGAAGATGCCATCAAAGTACGATTTAAGGTGGATAACAACATTAGTGGGTTGATGAAGGACTACTCGAGTCCTGGGGAACCTAAACTACAGTCTGTAGCATGGGACAAACAAGATAGGCAAAGATAGAAGTTTCATGACTACTCTTTGTATATACCCCTCAATAGGCCTCTTGGTGAAATAATGTATGAGGTCAGGCAATAGCTTCTACGAGCACTTAATGTTTATGAAACCTAAAAAGTAGCGAACTTAGGCAAGTTCTAGCATTAACACTGAATGTAAGGCTACAATATGAAAGAATGCTATCATCTTAAAAATGTGATCGAAGGTCTTATCCACGAAGGTTGTATCGACTACTTTATAGCATTCAAAAGGAATCAAATACAACAGCCAACCCAACATTGCTAAGTAGAACAACAATAACAGGCTAGGCAGCAACAATAACATAACGAGAAAAATAACACTTCCATAGATGACCAAAACTGTTGAGGCTAATGGCGACAAGTTTACCCCATATTCAAGGGACCTAACCTCCTATCAGACACCATAGCCACAACAACCCAACAGGAGGTATACCTCGTAAGAACAAAAAAGCCAAGGATAAACATATCAATCAGTTTTACTAATGAAGATGAGTAGGGTGTCAACTTCCCTTAAAGTGAGGCTCTTATAACAAACACCAAAATTAGTTACTTCAATGTTCCCAAAACGTTCGCTGATAGTGGAAGCTCGGCAGACGTACTCTTCTACAACACCTATGAGCAGATGAAAGACTAGTTAGATAAACCCTTCCAAACATACAAGCACTACCTTACAGGTTTTAGGGGAGGGAAACTTATGCTTACCAATGGAATCATTACCCTCCTAGTATGACTAGGCGACAATGAATACATCACCACATAGTTCATCAACTTCCTCATCATCGACCACTAGTCTCCATACAATGTAATTGTAAGCTGATCAAGTATTACAAAGTTTAACATGTTCATCAGCTAAAGATGCTTGAAAGCAAAATTCATGACACTAATTAGAGTTGGCGAAGCCTAAGGGAACTAGAAGTTATCCAAATCCTTCTACCTTAAAGCCCAAACTAAAGACAACGTCATGAATATAGAGTCCACTACCATCATAGCCTCAGTACTGCAGGGAGAGCAAGTTGAGAAAACTATAGAAATTGAACTCACAAGTACCTTAAGAATGACCATAAGAATTGGGATAGAGTTGCTCAGCGATGAGAAAGCCAAGATTGTAAAGTTCCTCAAACAAAACATGAATGTAATCACGTCTGCCCTAAAAGATATGCTAGAAATTATCAACAAACCCGAGGCCACTCATCATCTCATTATCTACTATACAGTCTACCTAATTAAGTAGAAGAAGTGACATTTTATCCTTGAGCGCTAGGCCGTGATTGAGTAAGAAGGACAAAAACCGATGCAAGCTGGTTTCATAAGGTAAGATAAGTACTTAACTTGGCTTACAAACATTGTCCTCATAAAGAAGGCTAATGGCAAATGGCAAATATATGTTAACTACATTGACCTTAATAAAGCTTACCGAAAAGATTACTTACCCTCCCCTATATCGATTGACTTATCAATTCAGCATTTGGACATGCATTAATCAGCTTTATGGATGCCTATTTAAGATATAACCAGATCTAAATGGCCTTTAAAGACGAGGTCCACACTTTGATTGTTACAAACTTAAGAACTTATTATTATAAGGATATGTCCTTTGGCTTAAAGAACGTCTACGTAGATGACATTATTGTTAAAAGTAAAGATAGGAAAGACTACATTGAAAACCTTTGAGAAACATTCTAGGTACTATGATACTATTAGATGAAGCTGAACCCCTAGAAATAACTCTTTGGGGTGGCATTTGGGAAAGTCTTCAAATTCATGGTCATAGAACAAGGAATTTAAGCTAACCCAAAAATGATTAAAGCAGTTTGGGACATGTAAGCCCCCAAAACTATAAAGGAGGTACAACATCTAAATGGATGAATAGCTACCCTAAATAAATTTGTATCAATAAGCACCGACAAGTGCTCAGTATTCTTTATATTATTAAAGAACCCTTTTACATTTCAAAGTGCTTTTGATTACCTATAAGACTTCTTGGAGAGCCCACCAATGCTTTCTAAGCCCATCCTTAGCAAAGAGCTATACCTTTATCTCACTATTAGTGATAAAGCATTGACATTCATTCTCATTTAAGTTGAAGGATGAGAACATAATTTTGTATATTATGTTAGCAACATTTTATAAGGGCTAGAGATCAGATACATGAAGGTCGAGAAGTTTGCCCTAGCAATAGTCATTGCCGCATGGAATCTCAGATTGTACTTCCAAGCTTACTTAATCATCGTATTAACCAACCAGCTACTCAAAGCTATCATTTAGAACCCTAATGCTTTAGGCTGAATGATGAAATACTCGCTTGAGCTCAATGCCCATGGAATCCATTTCTGCCCTAAGCAAGCAATCACGGCTAATATCCTTGCTGGTTTCATAGAAAAATACATTGGAATTGACAAACCATAACTAAAGCTTAACATACCTGTATAGACGCTCCATGTCGATGGAATCTCCACTAAAGGGTGAAGTAGGGCCGGTATAACACTACAAAGCCTATATGGCATGAAGGTGCTTTATGCCTTGAAGTTCGATTTCCCAGTAAGTAACAATGAGGCTAAGTATGAGGCACTCATCGCTAGCCTAAGGATTGCTTAGGACATAGGAGTTAAGAAGTTAAATATCCATTTGGACTCCATGCTAGTGGTCCAATAGGTAAAAAGGGAGTATAGGACCAAGGTGGAAATGATGGTCAAATATTTACAGATAGTCTAAGGCTTACTTATTGAGTTCACCTTGTAGAAGGTCAACAAAATAACTTGTAAAGAATTCAAAAGCGAATAGGCTATCTAAGCTAGCCTCATCTGTCATCTCTACATTAAGTGACAACAAAAAACTAATTTTCATACAGTACCTCCCCGAACAGAGCATAGAAACACAAGGGAAAGAAGTCATCGAGATACGGCTCAATACATTGAGCCTTGCTGGATATACCCCATTATGGATTACTTGAAGACAGGATCATCACTTGAATATTGGGCAAAAGCAAAAAAGCTAGCCTATAACTTAGCTAACTACACCTTGATTGACGATATACTGTATTAATAGGGACAGAGCATCCCATTATTGAGATGCCTCAGAAAGGAAGAAGATACCTACGTCCTCGAAGGGCTTCATGTAGGGGTGTGCAGTAACCACATCCAATCTCAAGCTTTATATATTTAAGAATTGAGACTATGCTATTATAGGTCGATGATGAAGGAAGATGCTAAAGCCCTAGTCCGAAAATGCCACTAGCACCAAAGGCATGCCCTGATTACCATGTTTCAAGCTTAGAGCTTTAGCCCCTAATAAACCCATGGTTATTGGGATGGGACGTCCTTGAACCATTCCCAAACGTATTGTCAAGTTGACAATTTATCTTGGTGGCAATCAATTACTTCACCAAGTGAGTCGAAGCTTTGGTTTTAATAACCGTAATAACCCAGGTCACTAAAGGGTTTGTTCTCACTCACATACTCTCTTGCTTTATAGTTCCATATAGCTTGATCACCGATACTGGAAGATAGTTCGACAACAACAAAGTTTAGGGAATTCTGCGATAAATATGGCATTGGACTTCACTACACCTCGGTTGCCCATCTTTAGACCAATGATTAAGTTGAGGCTATCAATAAGATTATCCTCAACAACCTCAGGAAGAGGGTGGAGTGAACAGGAGGTGGGTAGGTCAATGAACTCTCAAACATACTTTAGGGATATTGTATAATGTATAAGATCTCTACTAGGGAACTCCTTTCTATCTTGGGTTCAAGGCAAAGGCTATTCTCCTAATTAAGCTAAAGCTACCCACCAATAGAGTCCAATACTTCAACATCAACACCAATCACATGGCCTTGCAAACGAAGCTCAACGCTATCAATGAGGTGCATAATGTATCGCAAGCCCAAATAGCAACTTTCTAACAGCGACCTACCCGATATAACAACCAAAAAGTGAAGTACAAGGTTTTCTACCTTGAAGAACTAATATGTAGAAAGTTAGAGACCATTGGCTCAATCGAAGGATGGGGCAAGCTTGCCCCTAATTGGGAAGATCCAATATAGGTAGTAAAGAATGTAGGGAAAGGAGCTTATAAGTTGGAAACCTTAGATTGATAACCATGAATGTTGACAATTTGAGGTCCTACTTTTACTAAGTATAGTAGTATGGTTAGAAACTTCTATAACTGTGATTGTAACTAATAAAATGATGAGATCCTTACACTTATCTTTCTTTTTTAATCTCCTACACTTACACTACTTAAGTCGATTTCTATCCTCAAACATGTGCCCTATGTTGGTACAAACATTAACACCATAGGGTTATGAACTTGTATTCAAGTAATGATCCCCACCAAGCTCTCAACCTTGGGTCAATTTTCATCCCTAAGTGCATACTCAAGTTACTAACCACACTAACCATACGGGTTACCTCTTATTTTGAAGTGCTGACCCCCATTGCACTCCCAGCTTCGAGTCAATTCTCATCCTTAAGCTCTTACCGATGTTAGTATTCACATTAAAAATATAGGTTATGTCCACTCCTGAGCTGTGGCTTACATTACATTCATGACTGTGGGTCGATTCTCATCTTTGAGTTTCTACCCTAAGTTAGTATTCATTAACACCACGGGTTGCATCAATTCTTGAGCTGTTGCTTACACCGTGCGTGTGGCATTGGGTCAATTGTCATCCTCGACATTGTGCCCCAAGTTGGTGATGATACTAACATTTCAAAATACTTCTTATTCTTATGTACTAAAGCATGCCAATAAGTAAAATGGAGAAGAAAAACAAGCTATGCAAAAGTACAAAGGGAAGCTTATTTGAAAATAGAAATTCCATTAATCAAAAGAGGAGACAAGGATTTCTAAGTCAACTTGTTAACCTCGAGTACATACAACAACAAAAGTAATTTACAAAGGCCATTTCTACCTAACTACTTAAGGAAAGGCCTTCTCGACTACTCTCAACTTAGACTCAAGTGCTCATGCCGAGCTCTTCCTTAAGAGGAATTACTCTCAACTTCGACTAAGGTTACGACCTTCATTAAGACAAGTATGACCACATCCCTTGGTTTTAGTCGAGTTGAACTTCGATCCCCAAGGGCCTTGGCAACTCTCAAATTCCAAAGGAAGGTCCCTATTTTGCTTAGGCCAGCCAACCATCCATGAAAGTAACCTAAAGAGAATGGGGATAGCTGATCTAGCTACTCCATCAGGGTTTCCCATGGAGAAAGCTCGAGGATGTCACTTTAAGCTCCTTCGGTCCGCCTTAGTTGTGAAACTAAGGCAAGAAAAGAGGCCTCCTTTATTATCATAATAACTGTGATGACCCCTTACCTACATGAGAACTTGTGAGGTAGTGCTTGAAGGCTCACCTATAACCTCGTGTAAACAATGTCCTCACAATGAGGCTACCCTAATGAGTTGAGAAGGTGAATCCCTAGTCTTGCCCTCACATGACTAACTATGGCTTAGATGGAGACCTAACGGAGAGGCATACATACACCTCATAATTACTACTCAAGATACACCCCTCAATATTAGGCAACTCTTTACACTTCATGATCACAACTCAAAAGGAAACATTAAGAGGACTCTCCACCCAAGCTCATATACCCTTTCCTTCACTTTGATCAGCCTTAACTTACTCATAACTAAGCAAAGTCTAACCTACACCTTTTAAGGTAGCTCTCAATTGACATCACTGTGAAGGACCTATGTTCCCTTTATATAGAGGGCTCGAGTCAATCTTAGCCATCCATATAGCATTCATTTAACAATTGAGAAGTAGAGGAAGCCCAATCAACCCCCTACCACTGTATTAATGTGTTGTACTAGCATTAAATGGCTTCTAGAAGGCATATTGCCCAAGATGATATATTTATTAGGCACATTCTACCCAAGACGTTACGACTATCGAGAACATACGCTGTGCAAGGGATCACCTGACTTTAGGAAGGATACATGTGAGCAAACATACCACCCATAAAAGATTGCATGATTCTAGAGGAAGTTTACCTAAGCTAACCTACTAGTCCCACACATGGTGCCCAACTACATTGAGCAGTGAGCAAAACAGGGCACTTTATCAAAGAAAAGCCAAATGAAACTTCCATTATTAATGCTCAACTCATAACAAGAACAAGCAAGGCTACTAACCTTGTTGCAAAACATGACCAAAAAGAGACAAAACCGGTCGTTGAATGGGTCCAAACTTACAGAAAGCTCAAAAAAGGATTAACAGGGAAAGTGCAAATCGACAAAATGAAGAATGAAATGGTAAGAAAAAACACACAAATAGCTCTAGAGGATATGACGCATCAATGAAACTTTCAAGAACTTACAACACAATTCGATATAACGCACAAATTAGTCTAGTAAGGCTACTCGCCACCTAACATTGCTTAAGAGAAAAGATAAGAGTGATGCCGAGAGTAAATAAACAGTGTTTACGCAAGGAAAAAAAGTACTCAAAAGTATATTAAGAATGATCTGATATCCTTTAGAACTATAAGTACAAGGGTATTTATACCCATAAGTTAGGGCAACTTACTTAAAAAGGAAAAGATAAAAGGGCATTTCTTAAGGAAGTAATGTACAAGATACAAAAGGATAAAAATGAATATACAAGTAAAACAATCATTGGTGTAACAGATTCTGTACATGATACTATACACGTGGTGAAGCAACAATGGTGAGGTTGTTAGAAGATGTAAACAAAAAGTACGGATAGATGACTTATCTGAGTAGGGACAACTTAGTCAGTCTGGAGTCCTTCTTTCGTCTTCTTGGCAAGGAAGATGCTGAGTAATTAGTTAGCTCAGCGCTAATGAGTAATCATCTATTCGACATGCTACCGAAAAATTAGCGGTCAAATGGTTCGACATGAAGGGTAACTCGAAAAGAAAGTACTTGGCCGCGGTAGGGGTTGGTTGGAATAGAAGAATTCATCATGCCAGCCCCTTTAATCCTTAAGCTTGGCTGCAGGTTAGAGGTCCAATGCTTAATTCCCATCATTCCCTCTAGGTTGTTTTGGAATTGGGATCAAATCTAAATGGTGTTTGCTCAGTTCTCCGTTAAGGTGATATGGACTAAGGTCGATAATATTGAAGGAATTAGAAACCCTATAGTCTATAGGCAATTCCAACGTGTAGGTATTGCTATTAATCTTTTGGAGGATTCTGAAAGGTCCTTTCACTCTTATAGATAATATGTTCCTCCTCTTGTTTGAGAACTACTCCTTGCTAAGGTGTAACCACACTAAGTCTCTCGGCTAAAATTGTTTAGCTATTCTACTCTTGGTCTTTTCTCCCATTCTTCTAATAACTTAGTCAATGTATCAAGTGACCCCGTCATAAATGTACTGAAGAGATTGTGCATTGGCTGTTGGATTAGGGTCCTCTTATGTGGGTATTGGTACAGGGGCGTAGTTAAGGGGTAACTCGAGATTGAACCCATAGACTACCTCGAAGAGAGTTTACTTAGTGGTGTCATTATTGTTTGGTTATAAGTAAACTCAACCGCTGGCAAGTAAACATCCCAATTAGCCAAGTTCTTGCTTACTACAGCTCTGAGCAATGACTCCAAAGTATGATTAACCACTTTTTTTTTGTCATTAGTTTGGGGTTGATATGAGGTATTGAAGAGTAATTTGGTTCCTAGTCGATACCATAAGGTTTTCTAGAAATGGCTCAAGAACTTCAGGTCTCTATCGGAGACTACACTTCTCGGTACGCTGTGTATCGGCATAATCTCCTGTAAGAAAAGAGAAGCAATAGCTAAAGCGTCATTAGTTTTCGAGCAAGTCACAAAGTAAGCCATCTTACTGAACCATTCCACAACGACCATTATAGAATGTTTGCCTCGGGCAGTTTGTGGCAATCCAATAACAAAGTCTGCTCAATTCATTCCATGGTCTTGTTGGAATAGGTAAGGCCATTGCTTTCCAATGCTCAGCTTGACACATAGCCTTCTTATACATGGTACAGTTTTTGACAACTCAATGTACATCTTTCCTCATTTTCGGCCAAAAGAATCGACCATTTATCAATTCACAAGTCATCTTCCTAAAATGTCTGGAGAGACCTCTACTGTGGGCTTCCCTAACTAGTAGCTCCTTCGGTGAACAAGTTAGCATGTATAATTTTCCGCCTTGAAACAAGTATCCATTCTACATATGATACCCATCCATTATCCTCCCATCAATACATCGCAAGATTATGGGTGCAAAGTGCGGATCTTCAAAGTACTGTTCTTTGATACTTGCAAACCCAAACAGCCTAGTATGTAGTTCTAATAAAAGCGCATGTCTCCTCAAAAGAGCATTAGCAACTAGGTTGCTCTTTCCCTACTTGTACATAATTACAAATTGAATCCCTTAAGGAATTCAACCTATCTGGCCTATCGCTTCGATAACTTGGTCTAACTTCAGAGGTACCTAGCGATTCATGGTCAGTATATATGATAAACTTTCTCGGCAGTAAATAATGTTACTATACTTGCATTGCTCAAATCAGTGCCAAAAGTTCCTTATCATACACGAAGTAGTTTAGCTATGGTTCTCAGAGCTTCTTACTATAGAAGACAATTGGTCGACCTTCCTACATCAGGACAATGCCTATTACAATGCCCAATGCATTGTATTCCAACTCAAAAATTTTGTCAAAGTCAAGTAATACTAGCACTATGGTAGAGGTCATCCTTTCTTTTATCTTAGGAAAACTTCTCTCTTCCCTTTCTCCGCATCAGAAGTCGGTGTTCTTCTTTGTTAGCTCGGTAAGTAGTACAGTGATGGTGCTAAAATTATTGATAAACCTTTTGTAAAATGAAGCCAGTCCATGGAAACTTCTTACGTCAACATAGGTAATAGGAGTTAGCCACTCGACAATAGCGTGGATCTTTTTATCATCGACTCGTAAGCCTCCTCTATTGACTATATAGCCCAAGAATACTACTTTCTTCTAGCAAAAGCAACATTTCTTCAAATTGCTGAATAATCTTTTGTCATGGAGGATATCTAAGAATGCTTTGAGACGTTCACAATGACTTGGCATATCGGTATTGTAGATAAGGATGTCATCAAAGTACACCATGACACACTTCCCCATAAGATGTCTCAGCATATGGTTCATAAGTCTCATAAAAGTGCTTGGGGCATTTGACAAGCTGAAGGGCATGACCATCTATTCGTAAAGTCCATGTCGAGTCTTGAACGTAGTCTTCCACTCATCTCCTGGCTTCATGTAGATTTGATGGTAGCCAGATTTAAGATCAATTTTGCTGAAAATCTTGGCTCCACTAAGTTCATCCAACATGTCTTCTAGCCTTAAGATTAGATACATATATTTGATCATAATCTTATTCATATCTCAGCTATCTACATACATTCGCTAGGTTCCATCCTTCTTCGGTACTAGAAGTACAAGTACAGTACGAGGGTTGAGACTCTCTCTTACATAGCCTCTCTCCAACAACTCATTGACTTGACGTTGGAGTTCAGAAGCCTGCTCGAGATTCTTCCGATAAGTTAGCTTATTCAGTAGTGTAATGCCGGGTACTAAGTCAATGTAGTACTCTATACCTCGAGTTGAGGGCAACCCCTCAAGTAACTATTCTAGGAATAGGTTAGCATGTTCATCTAGCAACTCCTTGACCTATTCGGGTAACTCACCCCACTCCTTTATTTCCAGTAGTCGCCTAACCAACAAGAGGGTTGGCCCATTAGCTTTGATGGCCTCTCGGAGCTCAACTTTACTCATTACCAAAACCTTCTTCGATCCACAAGTAAGTTCCATCTACAACTTATGAACTTCTCTCGACGGCATTAGGTTTAGTGTAATCTTCCAGTTCTCAAACATACACATATTCCTGTAACAATCATGTATAACTCTCCTATCAAACAACCACAGTCTACCTAGCAACACGTGGGAAGCGTACATAGGCAGTATGTCGTGGAGAATCTGGTCGAAGTAATTCTCTATATTAATCGGCAATAGTATTTCTCAAGTGACATGTAAGGCTCCTTTCTTACTCAACCAATGCAACTTATACGACCTCGAATGTGCAATGGTCGGCAACTTCAGTTTTGCAACAAGATCTATTGATGCTATATTGGTGCAGCTTCCACTGTCTATAATGAGGCGCACATCTGATCACTCACCTTATAGGTAATATGGAACAAATTCTCTCTCCGATCCTCCTCTCGCAAGGGTTCTACATTCATAGTATGTTGGATAAACATGAGTAACTGATCTAAGTCCTCAGGAAATACGTCCTCTTCAATTAGCTCATTCTCAGCATTTTCTTTCTCGATAAGAACCTCCTCTTTCTTAGATTCCTCATCCGTACTCTTTACTTCGAGCTTCGAGATGTCTCCCTTGATGACCATCATCTGTCGATTTGAGCACTAAGCAGCCATATGCCCGAACCCTTGGCACTTGAAGAACTTGATCTGGCTGGTCTTCTTACCAGACCCTTACCCCTTCTCATAAGTTCAGGTTAGCACTTTACCATCAGGTCGATTTTTAGCTTGGCTCTTAGATCAACCTTTCTGCTTAGCTCTATACTTGATCGAGCTTGGTGACTAGCCTATTCGGGTCGGCTAGTCAACATCCTCGTTAGTACTCGATTTCTTCTCTGCCTCTCTACTCGCTAGGCAATCCTAACAACCTCATCCATGGTATCAAATTATTGGAGTTGCACAACATGCCAAATGTTTCCTTTCAACCTAGTAACGAATCTTGAAATTATTCAAGCTGGTGGCTGCTCTACTTCATAACGTATCATAAGCACTTAAAAGTCTTGAATATACTCATCAATTGTTCACCCTCCTTATCTCCACTCCTAAAGCTAAGTGAAAGTATCTTGGAGATAAGTTTCCAACATAAACCTATTTTTTATCACTCTTTTTATCTTGGGCCAAGTGTTTATCTCTCAATAACCCTTTTGTCTTCTCATAGCTTGAAAATTCTTCCACCACATGGCGACATACCTAGCAAATTTAACAATAGCGGTTCTCACTTTTTCATAATCTTCATATTGATAGTAATCAAACACACGCTCCATCTTTTTTTCCTAATCCAGGTACTCATCAGCATTCCCAGATCCATTGAAGCTCGAAATCCGAAGCTTCACATGGTCAGATTCTTTAGGGATTCGTATACGCTTCTCTTCAAAATACTCTTCTTCCTCTTCATCAAGCTCTCTCAGGTCTATCCTTCACCTTATTCATCTACCAACTCCTCCACCTCAAATGGGTCGAGCTTGATTTCAACCTCTAACAAGTTGAGTAGCTTGTGGAGTATTTTGTATGGCCTTAGTAGGTCGACAAGACAATGCATGAATAGCTCGAGTCAGATCTACTAAGAGGTTAGTTACCCCATCAAGTCTCTTGTCAGTACTTTTAGGAGTTCCTTGAAATTATCGTCCATGGTGGACAACTCCACTGTCATCACCAGTACCAAAATTCATACTTAAGTTTGTCATTTTTCCTCACAGATTCAAACTCAAACAAACACTTTGGGAAGTTAACAGTTAACAACACAACAGTCAAAAGAATATAGTAACTTCCTCTATTTCACACATGCAAAACAGAGTATAATAGAACTTCAAAAAGAACTATTACAATTTACATAAACCTCTACTCCAATACTAAGATATTGCAAACCGTAACCAAGAACAGACAAAGCCAATTGCTGAATGTGTCCAAGCTTGCAGAAAGCTTGAAAAAAGATTAATGGGGAAAGTGTGGACGAGCAAAATGAAGAATGAAATGGTAAGCAAAACCTATGAATAGCTCCAAAGGATATAACGCACTAATGGAACCTCCGAAGACTTACAGCACAATTTAATATGACGCATGAATTGGTTCGGTAAGGTTACTTACCACTTAACCTTGTTTAAGGGAAAGGATAAAAGTGAAGCCAAAAGTAAACAAATAGTGTTAGCGCAAGGAAGAAAAGTACTCTAAAGTGTATTAAGAATGATTCGATATCCTTTATAGCTATAAGTATAAGGGTATTTATAACCATAAGTTAGGGCAACTTGCCTAAAAAGGGCATTTGCTAAGGAAGTAATGTACAAGATATAAAAAGGTAAAAATGAATATACAAGAAAAACAATTATTGATGCAATGGATTTTGCACATGATACTGTATACGTGGCGAAGCTATACTGACAAGGTTTTTAAAAGATACTAAAAAAAAGTATAGACAGATGGCTTATTCGAGTAAGGACAGCTTAGTCAGTCTGGAGTCCCTCTCTCAGCTTCTCAGCAAGGAAGATGCAGAGTAATTGGTTGGCTCAACACTAATGAGTAATCATCCATTCGGCATACTAACATAAAATGGGCAATCATACAGCTTGGCATGAAGGGTGATTCGTCAAGGAAGTACTCGTCTCGATAAGGGCTGGTTGGAACAGAAGAATTCGTCATGGAAGCCCCTCTAATCTTGGGGCTCGGTTGTGGATCAGAAGTCTAGTAGCCTGATTCTCATTAAACCTTCAAGTTTCCCTACCATATACACTTAGCTAACTACAAGGACGAGCAACACAAATGACCTAAACCATCGGTTAACTTGGGAACAACGAGGTTAACAATAATGCAAAAAAAATAATAAAGCAGCAAAGAGAGGAGATGACAATGGATACAAAGAAAGTATGGAGATAGTTTCATTAAAAGGATCAATCACTTACATAAAAAAAGAAAGGAGTCAGCATCCTTACCCCATAACAAAGTAGAAAGAATGGGTAAACTATCCGACATGATTGCAGCAAAAATAGAAAACAACAAGGGCTTCTTTGGCCTAATCGATGCTCTTGTCTACCCCTTCCTCTCTACCGTTAGCTTCTCTATCAGCTTCCTTATCCTCCCTACATTCCATAAAGCTTCCACTAGATGAGTCTTCACTATGAATGGAGCTTACCTTCTTGCTAAAGCCAACTGCCTAATGCTTGTCTACCTAATTAAGAGAAGACAAGTCTACTTTAAGGAAATGCTTGCTCACTTGCTTGTAAGCCTTAGTAGTGAAGGTGAAGCTAGCATTTGTCATTGCCTTCTTTATAAATGGGTCGTCCAACATCTAGAAGAAGATACCCTACCTCACTTTGACCGGCAAAACCCAACTAGTCAATAGCTCTACCTCCTTACTAACTAAACCCACCTAAGCATCTTCAAGCTCCTTCTTCCTTCCCTCTAGCTTTTCTCATAGCTTCCCTACCTCTTCGTTAGAGGCTTTGGTAGAAGTGCTGCCTTCCTTGAGCTTATCCCCTAACCTTAACACTTGCTCCCTAAGCTCTTGGCATTATCGCGTCAAGTATGCGTACCTAGTAGAAGCATCCCCATGCAATTTCTTCTCCTCCTCAAGAGCCCCTTAAAGCCACCCTACCTCAGACCCTACATCACACCTTTTTACTAATCGGTACTCGCAATTGTGTAATAGCACATATTTAAGCATCTTGAAAACTTACCGCGAATGCAAATCACCTTTAATAGACGGTCACTATGGAATACTTATACAAAAAACAAGAAAGAAACATACCTCGTTGTGTATCTCAAACAGCTTTACAGATGCCTCTACATTGCTCTACCTAGCAAATAAGTGCTCAAACCTAACCTACAACTCCTCAGCCCTCCTCACTAGCATTACCCCTATGCCAACTAAAAGTTTTAGCTCCTAACACACCATAGGTTACTTAACCTAAAGTGCTAACTATCGAGGCTCCTCATTGTTAGGGACCTTTATTGCCTAAACCTTAGTGTTCTAAGGAGTCACCTTTAGATCCATACAATCTTCAACCTGATGAGGCTCCTCAACCTACTTGGCATGACCACCATTAGCACCTATCCTAAACCCCTGCTTAAACTTTGTTAAATAGGGATACCCTTAGGAATAGCCCTACCTGAACGTCTAATCGCCTCGGGAAGAGTTGGGTAACTACCTTTGTTACAACCCGAAGGTAGCTTAACCGTGACAAGCATCATATATCGTATAAAATACCGTAGATTGGTTTCCTTTCTAATCGTCGATCATTCATACAGCATATAAGGCTACTATAAGCACTAGCGCCGCTAGAGTAAATAAACAAGAATGATATCACAACACATTTATATTGAAATAAAGTTTATATTAATATATGTACACTAAATAAAAGATGCTATAATCTAAACTATTAGATATCTGTCATATATTTTGATTATAACAAAAATGGATAAATGCTAATGAATAATTAAGAATGCATGTATTTAGAAGGGTTCTCAGAAGGTTTAAAATTTCAAAATTAAGCTTTCCTCAAAAACTTATTCAAAAGGTCTGATTTGATTGAAAAATAGAATAGTCTAAAATTCTTTAGAAAGTGTTTCGTAAGTTTTATAAGTAGAAGTGGTATAGCACTTCAGAAGTTTATTCAGAAACTTTAAAGAAAAGACGATTGATACTCTTTAGAAGGTTATTTAGAAAGTTATTTAGAAAGTTAGGCTAAAAAATATGACGATGAAATTTAACTTATATCATATTTGAATTAATCAATGCTTAACTCTACTAGATTGGGTATATTAGGAAAATACACTTAATCCTGCTTCACTTAAGATGGAATCAAAATCCATGGGGACTATTTTTGAGAAAATTTATTTTTCATAAATCAAGATATACAAAAAAATGGATAAGGATAAGGTTGATTCAGATTTTGTGGAATTTCAAAATTTTAAATATGAGGTTTTTTTTGGAAATCACTGATAAAACATATCTCTTCATTAGATTCAAATCTAAAGCTAATTTGGTGGTTATGGATTGAAGTATATTTGATCGAAACAAGATAAGATGAGCTTTTTTGAATTTCAAAATACCAAGATCTTCTCAAAATATCTAAGGATTATCTTTAACATATAATTGTTGGATAAACATGAAAGAAAAGATAATCTTCAACAAATTAGTGGTTAGAAGATTTCAATATAAAAAGAGAAAGGATTCAAAACGTCATATACATCTCTGAGAAAAAATTTCGTTACATAAAAATCATGATTAGATTCCACCTTCTGAAAAGGCACAAAAAGTTTCTCAAATGCTTCTTCAAAAAGTTGAATTGACGCAAATTATACAACAATCATTATATTTGTTTTAGTGGAAAATTAATTGAGACTTATATTATTATTCTCACTTGTAACTTATAAATTTTATGTTTTATTTGAGTATTGAGAGAAATATGATTGTATTCTATAGATATGTAATTACCCTAGATTTTAGATAGGCTAAATAGGTAAAGCTAAGTGTTGTAAAGTCCATATGTGATGAATGCTTATAATCTTTTTGTGATTTTGACTTAGTGGATCAAATGGAACGGCACTAGTGAAGTAGACTGGGTCCTTAACAGTAAAGCTGGAAGAGAGCAGTAGGTAGAAGGTTGAAGCTCTATAAATCTTGAGCCTGATATTCTCATTCCTTGCTCCTTTAATTTTCGTTAGTTAACTGTGTTGGTTAATTATGTGTTGAATTATTTAAATACCACTGTTCACCAATTTAAGTTATTCATAGGGTGTTTTTCTTTTATTGAAAAAGTTTTCAAAAAGTTTAAAGATATCAATTTACTACCTCCCCCCCCCTTTCTTGATATCTTATATGGGACCAACAATTGGTATCAGAGCCTTACTCTAATATCTTCTATAGTTTAAGATCATAGGTGAACCAAGTGGTAGTTTAACAGTCGAGCCTAACAAGGTACCTTTTTTTTTATGGAACTAACTTTCCCTATTGAAAATTCAAGATGGTAACCTATGTGAAGGCATTAAACTATCAGGCTTGGCAAATTATTTCTACAGAAAATCTCAAAGTTCCAACTATTATCACAGCAAATGATGATACCACCAAAGCTGAACATAATTGAAAGACTAAGAATTTACTTTTGAGTACTATTGCATGATAAAAATTTTTTCTAATTGCTTCTTATGCTACAGTTAAAGATATTTAGGATATTTTGGTGCAAACTTATGAAGGAATAGAAACAATCAAGGATACAAGAATCAACTCATTGATTCAACAATATAAAACATTTCGAATTCTTCTTAGTAAAGAAATTAAAGACTACTTTAGTAGATTTACTGCTATAACTAATGAACTGCCTTCTCTTGCCAAAATATTTAGTGATGCAGATATGGTATGCAACTTGCTATGGATTCTTCCTAAAATTTGGAATGTAAAGAAAACTGCCATAAAAGAAGCTTGTGATCTAAAAACATTAACTCTAAGTCAACTACACAGCAAGCTCATAGCATATGAAACTGATTTTCTCAAGTCAGAAAGTACTTCAGAAAATACAAAGAAAAGAGCCATAGCTTTCAAAGCCAAAGAAACAAAAGAGGAGTCTGAAGGAGAAGATTCATTTGAAAAAAAAGATGAGGATATGGCACTTCTAACTAGAAAGCTCAACAAATGGCTCAAGAAAAAAGGTAAGAAAATGTTTACTAAAAGATTTACTACTTATAAGAATCAATCCATTGATGTAGGAAAGACAATCAAAGAAAAAGAGGCGAAAAAGTTCAAAAAGGAAATTTTTCGCTATGAATTTAAAAAGTGTAGACATATCAAGTACGAATGTCTCGTGTTAATCAAGAAAATGGAGAAATTCAAGAACAAATGCAAATCTCTAATGTCTACATGGAGTGACTTGGAAGATTTCGAAACTAAATCAAAAGGTTCAGAAGAATATGATGAAGCAAATCTATGTCTTATGTCACTCTCTGAGGTGGATTCTAAAATTGATTTTGATTCTGATTTAAAAGTACCTAACGATATATGTGTTGAAATTAACAAACTCCTCGAAGCTCTTTCTGATTGAGTAATAAGACATCTAAGCTTGAATCTAAAGTAAAAACATCAAAAAGTGAAAAACATGCACTTAGTCAAGCTAATCAATTGCTAGTAGATGAAAATGATTTTCTAAAAAATAATTTCAAAAGATTGCATATTTCTTGTGAAGCTTTAGTCAATAAAAATCTTATTCTAAAAGAAGAAATTAAAAATTTGAAAAATCTTGTAAAGGATTTATCTAAGTCAATTAAGAATACGTTCCATAAGTTTGATGAAAGTGATAAGAAGTTACAAATGTTGATTTCTAGCCAAAGGATGGATAGTTCAAAATTTGGACTAGGTTTTGAATTTAGAGAAACATCTAAAATAAAGAAAGAAATAGTATTTATTAAATCAAAAGATAAAAGTCAAGAAACGATCAAAGGAAGTGAAAACAACAAAGCATTTGAACCTATCAAAAAGTACAATAGAAAGTTCTTTCAAAACAACAACACGTATCCTTTTAGAGGGTACAATAGAAGGTTAAATAAAGGGTATTTAAAAAATAATCCAAATCAAAGGAAAGTGGTAAGTAACAGGTATACTGAGTAGAAACCTTATGCTTGTTTTCTATGTAATAAAATGGGTTATATAGAGAAACATTGTTTTTACAAAAAAACGCAAGCTCAGTAATAATCAAGGTTCAATATGAAAGACGAGCTTGAATTTTCATGGACCCAATCTTTGTTAGGTTCGTAAACAAACTTGATTATGCTTTGATATGTGTAGAACTATGAAGATAAGATAAGAGGAACATGGTATCTTAACAATAGATGTTCAAGACACATGATAGGTAATGATTCGTTGTTCACAAATCTAGAATGAAAGGAAGATGATTATGTAAAATTTGGTAACAATAGGTAAAATTGGTTTGACAAGTCATTCAATTGAGAACATGTTGGTTAAAGGATTGAAACATAACTTATTAAGCATAAGTCAGTTGTGTGATAAAGGATATAAAATAACTTGTGAACATGATAAATGTGTTGGTTTTAATAAGGATGGATTTAAGTTGTTTGAAGGATTCAAAAAGAAGGATGTTTATCTAATTAAATCATTTGAAGTATCATTTGAAAGCTTTTTTATTTCAATAAATGACAATGCTATGCTTTAGCATAAAAGACTAGGACATGCAAACTTTCAACAATTGGAGAACTTATCTAAAAAGAACTTAATTCAAAGGTTACCAAACTACATATTCATGAGAATATTTGTTGTGCTGCTTGTCTTAAGAATAAGAAGAGTTCATCTTCTCATAATAGTAAAAAAGTTATTTTCACTCAAAGACCCTTAGAGTTATTACATTTAGATCTATTTGATCCAACTCGCACTATAAGTTTAGGAAAAAATAAGTGTGAACTTGTTATAGTAGATGACTTTTTTAGATTTACTTGGATCTTATTTTTGAATCATAAAAGTGGAGCTTTTAAAAGTTTTGAAATCTTTTTAAAAAGAGTTGAAAATGAAAAAGGCCTCTCTATCATCTATCTATAAACTGATCATGGTAAGGAATTTGAAAACTCAAATTTTATCTCATTTTATGAGGGAAAAGACATCACTCATAACTTTTCCGCACCTTATACTCCACAACCAACTAGAGTAGTTGAACACAAAAACATAACTATCCAAGAAATGACGAGAACTCTATTTAACAAAAGTAATATAGCATATTATTTCTGGGAAGAAGTTGCTTCAACAGCTTATTACATCATAAATCGAGTATATGTAAGGCCCACCAACAAATAAAACTACTTATGAAATTGACAAAAGAAGAAAACTTATTGTTTTATATTTTCACACATTTGGTTACAAGTGTTTTGTTTAGAAAATAGGAAAAGTATTGGGAAAATTTGAAGAGAGAGCTAATGAAGCCATCTTTTTATGTTACTCTCTAAACTCAAAGGCATATCGAGTATACAATAAAAAAATAGAAGTTGTGGAAGAATCAATAAATGTCAAATTTATTTAAGAAACAAGCCAGAAGAATCAGACGATGAAACTCCATTTGACTTAAACAAAAAGAATACAGTATGTCCTGATTTAAAAGAAGGAAAAATAGAACCTCCTTTAAAAGGAGTAATAGAAGCTTCAAGGATGTTTGATTTATTTAAAACAAAACCTAAAATAGAAGGTTCTTTAGAAACTAATACCAGGTTCATTGAAACACATCCAAAAGGTAAGTTAGAAGGTTCTGAACATTTTCATACTCCATCATCATCTCTTAAAAATTGATTATCCTCCTGAACTTATAATTGGTAATGTTAGATCTGAAATAAGAACAAGATCAAACTTACAAAACTTTGAAAATCATTATGCTCTAATATCTAAAGTTGAACCTCATTCAGTTGATGACGCTTTAAATGATAGTAACTAGAACTTAGCCATGCAAAAAGAACTTAGTCAATTTTAGAGAAATTAGGTTTGGAGTTTAGTTCTAAGACCTAAAAATAAGTTAATTAGTGGAACTGAATGTGTATTTAAGAATAAGCTAGATGAACATGGAAAAATAATTAGAAATAAAGCACATTTAATAGCTAAAGGTTACTCTTAGGAAGAAAGAATAGACTATGATGAAACCTATGCTTCTGTTGCTAGATTGAAAGCTATAAGATTATTAGTTGCATTTGCATATTTGAAAAATTTTAAGCTGTATTAGATGGATGTAAAAATTGCTTTTCTCAATGGCTTCATAAAAGAAAAAGTGTATGTTGATCAACCCCTTAGATTTGAAGATCCCTTCAAATTAGATCATATGAATAAGTTAAAAAAGAAAAAAGAAAGGCTTTATAAGAACCTAAACAGGCTCCTTGTGCTTAGTATGATAGACTTAGTCAATTCTTGATTAAAAATAACTTTCATAGGGAAAAGTAGATGTTAAACTTTTCATGAAACATCATGGAGAAGATATGTTAGTTGTACAAATCTATGTTAATGACATTGTTTTTTGTGCAACTAATGAAAAATATTGCCTAGAATTTTCAAGATTGATGCAGGCAGAATTTGAGATGTCACTCATAAGTGAATTAAACTTCTTCTTAAGATTACAAATCAAATAATCAAAGAGTGATATATTTATTCAGCAAAAAAAGTACACTAGATAGATATTGAAAAAAATTGATTTTGAGAATACCAAGAATTCTTCAATACCTATGAATACCTCAATAAAACTTAACATCACAGGTAATAACAAAAAGGTAAATAAGAACTCTATTAAAGTTTAATTGAATCTTTATTATATTTAACTACTTCACGCCTTGATATTTCGTTTAGTATTTGTGTGTATGCTAGATTCCAAAGTTCAACAATTGAAACATACTTGACTGTAGTTAAACAGATCTTTAAATATATAAAAAAACACTGCAAAATTGGAAATTTGGTATCGTAAGAGTCAAAATTTTGATCTTATAGGATATTTAAATGCTAACTATGTAGGTTGCAAAGTAAATAGAAAGAGTACTTTAGCAACTTGTCAATTCTTAAGAGATAAGTAAGTAAGATTCTTAGTCTCCTAAGAAATAAAATTCTGTTGCTCTTTCAACTACAGAAGCTGATTATGTATCTATTGGAAATTTTTGTGCATAGATACTTTAGTTAAAACAACAATTAGATGACTATGGAATAAGTAATAAGAATATACCCATAAAATGTGATAATATCAGTGCTATTAATCTAACAAAAAATCTAATTCATCACTCAAGGTCAAAACATATAGAAATAAGGCATTATTTCTTACGTGATCATGTAGCAAATAATGATATGTGTGTTGATTTTGTTCCAATTGAATATCAATTTGCTAATATTTTTACAAAGCCTCTAGATAAATCAAGGTTTGAATTTATTCGTAATGAAATAGGTGTATGTAATCCTTTCTTGTTAGATTAGAAAGGTTTTTTTTTTTTTCCATATTTGTATAATTTTGAACACGCGTAAAGCTTTTCTTCCTTATCCTATTTGTTAGACACGAAAAGAAGTGGGCCTTAGCATGTCATTAGTAGGTCCTCAAAGTCCTCTTTAGTGGGTCCATTAAACTAGCCCACTTTCTTATAGTTGAAGACCATTATTTCTGGCAGTTTAATTCTTCTCATCTTATAAAAGCCTCTGATTATTTCTCTTCTTCTCATTTCATCAACCTCTTCACATTTTTCTCTCGTGTATTTTTTTCTTTACTCAAATTTCATGGCACCTAGAAAATCTACCCGAATTGCTGCAAGGGGGATTAAATCCAAAATTCAAAATGATCTAAAAAATCCCGTTGTTCTTGATGACAAGAGACAGACACCACCACCCCTACAAACCCTCAACCTAATCTACCTTTTGAAACATACCAAGATTCGTTTGAAAAAATCTTGATCCTAGAACTTTGTGATGAACCATTGAAAGAAGCTACTTAAGAAGTGAATCAAAAGAACAACTCTAAGGTACATTCTAAACAAATTCAAGATGATTAAAAGGCTAATCAATATGTTCAAGAATCTAGCTCATTCAAAAAATTTGCTGAACCTAAAGGCCCTAATCCCTCAAATAAATCGTTTGAAGAAAATTCTAAAAGAAATCCTTCTAAATGACCCCATGTTCCAAAACCAAAGAGGTCTCTTCAAAAGTCTAAGGTTGCTACTCCAATAAAGAAGACTTTGAAATCTTCTAAGTATGTGCAAAAATCACTAGAAGTAAAGACGTCAATTCCTTCCTCTAAATCAGAAGATAAACCCAAGAAAAGATACCTGATAGAAGGTAAAACTCTCTCTATTAAGGATTCTTTTTATTTCGATTTAGAATTCTCTGACAAGAATGGTTTTTACTAAAAAAAATATTTGGATGGGTTGGGTTTAAATGGTTTGGTTAATATGAGAGGAATTATATATGGAGAATTGATAGATGAGTTCTATAGGAAGCTTGATAACAAAAATCAAGAAGTGTATAAGTTAGTTGTACTAGGCCAAAAAATTGAAATAATGAACAAGGACATTTTGAAATGCTTCAGCATTAAAGAAGTACATGAGGATGAGAGCTTAGTATAGATGACTAAGGAGAATTTATTCATCGAATTGAATGGTGGAGTAGAGTTAGGAATAGGAAGGGATATTTTTAGTACTTAATTTAACTTGTTAATTAAGATTTTACACAAATGTGTCAACTCATTTATGTTACCTAGAAGGGATAGTATAACCTCTATAACAAGAGAAGATGCACCGGTTATTCTAGTAATGCTAGGGAAGAGAAAAGTAGATGTTGTGAAACTTATGATGCAGCACATATGGCAGCATTTGGATGTTCAACCTTGTGGGAATTTGTTGATGAGTCTCTTTGATTTCAAGAAATTTGAAATACCAAGTGAAGCAAGTTGTCCTTTTTATCCTATTAAACCTAGAGAAAGTATATTTAAATAGATGGGGATTCATGTGATTGACAAGCTTTGGCATTCACATAATGGAGGCAGTTTTATTTATCCTTCAAATCTTGGAAGACAGATAATTATAATTGAAGAAATGACCAATGAGAAGAAAAGGAAGTGAGGAAAGGAACCTATTGAGAAGGAACCAAAAAGAAAAGGAAAATTTGTTAGAAGGTTGGGTGGGATAGAATTCAAGAAAGCAATTGGGTCACCTTCAGATAGTGATAGTACAAAGATACAACTTGTTCACTCTAAACAAGGTGAAAGCTTAACTTTTGTTGAACAACGCATCTTGTTATTTTTCCTTCTAAAACCCCTAAATAGAACCAACCATTTAAACCCTTTGTTCTTGTTTCAGATCTTCACCTCACACCAATTGAACCTCATTTCTCTACTGTTTCTACTCAGCCAATCGATCAAACCAATTCCATCCCTATTCTAGCTTCTAAGAAAACTCCTATCATCTCTTCACAATCTCCTAACAAAACACCTTAAGTTACTACTCTTATTCTGAATCTTGAAGAACAAACACCTCTAGAAGGAAACACAGAAACTCTTTCTGTTGCTTCCACCAAAGAAGCCTCTACACCAACTCCAACTCAAATTACCCTTATATCTAACAAAGAACCAACTTCCTCTATGACGACATCTTCTGAAGCAAATTTGTCTCTTAGCAAGGCATTTCCAACTTATTTTGGCAGATTCAAACCATGTGCTAGGAAGAAAACTAAGAGATCTAAGAAATGATTGTCTTTGTGATTCTCTCAATCTAGTATTTTAGTTTTTACCTTTTTAGGATCTTTTGTTTTCTGATGAAAAGTCCTCCTGTAGACTTATTCTTTGTTATTTCTAGTCTTGGTTATGATATTTCTTTTAATCAATGCCGTCTTTTCATTGTGTACACTATATTTGTTTATAAAGATGAAGGGGGAGTTCATTGATAATCTCACAGTATTTTAATTAAAAATGATAACAAAAAGGGGGGAGAGAAAAACCAAAAATACTTGTGGTCTATACTTTGCACGACATGATAATTGTGTGATTGTGAATTTTTTTCTTCTTTTCAAATTTCAAATTGAACTTAATTATTCTGTTTGGTTTTATAATAATGTTTTTGTTATACTCAAAAAGGAGGAGAATGTTAGATATCTCTCACATATTTTGATAATAACAAAAAAGGATAAATGCTAATGAATCATTAAAAATGTGGGGATTTAGAAGGGTTCTCAAAAAGTTTAAAATTACAAAATTAAGTTGTCTTCAAAAACTTATTCAAGAGGTTTGATTTGATTGAAAAAGAGAATAGTTTAAGATTCTTCAAAAAGTGTTTCAAAAGTTTTATAAATAGAAGTGACATAGTACTTTAGAAGCTTGTTCAAAAACTTCAAAGAAAAGAAGATTAATACTCTTCTGACGGTTATTCGGAAAGTTGGTCTGGAGAAATATGATGATGAAATTTAACTCATTAGATTTAAATTAATCAAGGCCTAACTCTACTAGTTTGGGTATATTAGGGAAATACACTTAATCCCATTTCACTTAAGATAAAATCAAGATCCATTGGGATTATCTTTAAGCGAATTTATTTTTGATAAATCAAGATATACATAAGAAAGGATAAGGTTGATTCGGATTTTCTGGAATTTCAAATTTTTTAATATGATGTATATCTAGAAATTACTGATAAAGCATATCTCTTCATCAGATTCAAATCTAAAGCTTATTTAGTGGTTATAAATTGAAGTTTATCTAATCGAAAAAAAACATAAGATGAGCTATTTTGAATTTTAAAATACCGTGATCTTCTCAAAATATCTAAAGATTATCTTTAACAAATAATTGTTAGATAAACATGAAAGGAAAGATAATCTTCAACAAATTAGCCATTAGAAGATTTCAATATAAAAAGAGAAAGGATTCAAAACGTCATATACTTCTTTGAGAAAAAAATTCGTTACACAATAATTGTGATCAGATTTTATCTTCTAAAAGGGCACAGAAAGTTTCTTAGATACTTCTTTAAAATGTTGCATCGAAGTAAATTATACAACAATCATTATCTCTATTTTAGTGTGAAATTAATTGAGACTTATATTATTGTTCTCACTTGTAACTTATAAATTTTATTTATTGTTTGAGTGTTGAGAGAAGTACGATTGTACTTTGTAGATCTGTAATTAGCCTAGATTGTAGATAAACTAGATAGTCAGAGGAGAGTGTTGTAAAGTCCATGTGTAACGAATGCTTGTAATCTTTTTGTGATTTTGATTTAGTATATCAAGTGAAACAATACCAGTGAAGTAGATCAGGTCTCCAATAGTAGAGCTAAAAGAGAGTATTAGGCAGAAGGCTAAAGCTCTATAAATCATGAGCTCAATATTCTCTTTCCTTACTCTTTTAATTTGCATTGTTTAACTATGTTGATTAATTGGGTGTTGATTATTAAAATACCACCATTCACCAATATAAGTTATTAAGAGGGTGTTTTTTTTTCAAATTTTTTTTTAAAAAGTTTAAAGATATCAATTCACAAATCCTCCTCCCCTCCACTCTTGATATCTTATACAGGACCAATACAAACTATTAGTAAAGTATAAATTCATAGTAAAAAGATACATGAGATTTCTGTCTAAGAGTCTACATATGTTCTCTCAACTCTCATATCCACTAACACTTGTCCAAAAACCTAATATTGACCTCTAGCATCTTATGGCCAGCATTTACAAAAAGTAATCCCGCATCAAAAGTTTAGAAGGGTATAAGCTAAACAACTTGTGAGTTAATTCCTTAACTACATGGATAAGCAAGTTATATACACATTAATTTTAAACATATGAATGCAAGGATAAGTAGAATGCCAAAAAAATATATACAGTTAACTAAGTATAATATACAACTTAGATTTAGCGCCCTTCAAAGTCAAGGTAAGACTATACATGGCACCAGTTAGATTCAGGTATTATACTTAAACTTATTTCATTATGAAACTTCACATTTCGTATTCAAATAAAAACAATCTATTTGCTTTAATCAAAAACTAAGTTTCAAGTATAATTGTGAGTAGGCCCCTATATTCCATACTTACCCCTAAACAGAGGCCTTTGGATTCGACTCTTAGCTAGGCAGTTGGTACATCCAATACCTAGTAATCTCACAGGCTAGGGTAAGGTCATATCGTATGTGTCCACTGTACTAAAATACTATATTCATAAGTTATCAACCCCGTATGGCCTCTTGCTACCTCCGTATGATGTAACGATTGAAATTATTTTATGTAATGCATGTTTATGCATGATCCAATTTAGTTTAATCAAGCTTGATATAATTAGGCCCAATTGTCGTATGACTAACCAAAATCACAAATAGATCAATTTCTACGAAATCTACCATGCAACAAATAGTAAATATCATATTTTAAAGTAGTTTCATAACTTGTTAAGTAATAACATTCACATACACAACCCAACCCCCGCACATCTTCCAATTATTAATAACAGTTAATATTCACTAATTACAACCATAAACATGTATGGAATCTTAGGGAGTACTCACTCAGCTATGATGTATCTCAAGGGTCGTAGTAGTCTATAAGAGGATTCGAATCCTTGTCAGGATTACCTAATTATTATAAAATAGAAAAGAAAATAAGTAAATATATGAACTAGTTGTTTTATATTATCACTTACCTAAATTTACTTAAGTTTTCTACCAATTTTTACTAATTCAAGTTTTTTCGTTAATCACATATAACTTTTTCATTCCAATTTTGATATTTACGAGCTTACAGTTAATTTTTATTATTTTTGAATGTACATTCCAGTAATGGAATCCGTTTTAAATGTTAAAACCTGCATTTTTTAACATGGGCTTAAATTGTTATAAACTTAGTTATTTTGACTTGAATATTTTTATTTATTAATTTTGATTTTTTTTATTATTTTATGATTTAATAAATTTCTTATTTTTTTAATTCAAATTTATGTGGATTTCTATATTTTTATAATTTTAGGATTAATTTGCTATTAATTGTAATTTTTTTATTATTATAAATTTTCCTATTTAATTATTTATTATTATTTTGTAATTTATGGTTTAGATAAATTATTTGAATAAATTGCTGATGTTGTATGATTCAATTGGTTCATGTGGCAATTTGTTGAATTTTCTTGTTTTTTACATTTCCTTAAATTTTATTTTATTAATATATGTACTTATATGATATTATGATTAATTAATTATTAATTATATGGGCTTTATATATCCTTACGGGTTTCAGCCCTATTTCCTTTATATTATTTTACATAAAATATTATAAGTATGCATGTATTTATTATTGTACATATGTACCTATATATCTTATGTGAATATATACTCTTACTATACTAGTATATGTACTTGTACATGTACTTATATATATAGTGTTACACATATGTATTCATACTTATATTATACTATCAATATATGTATTTATACATATACGTATATACGTACATGTATTTATACTTGATCTTATACATATTTTATATGCATATATTTATACGTATTTTTATATTTTCTTGAGGATTTTTCAATATATTACATGTATAAATATATATGTACTTTCGGTTTCGTACATATATATAAATATTTATTATGTATTGTATGTATGTTTGTGTATACATAACTATACATGTCCTTTATCTTAATTTTCTAATTTACTCCACTATGTATGTATATATTATGTATTGATATATATATATACTTAGATATATGTATATATACCTACCACCCTTATTATATAGTCTTACATATATGTAAGTATCCATATGTGTAAAATATATATACACATATAACATGATTTTTAGAAGAAATAAGATCAATTAAATAACTTTTATTACATATACATGAAACTTTTAATACAATACATGCTAAATACATATTAATACACTAAGTATAATAACACATAAAATTACACAAAGAAAATACATGAAACATATTTGACAAAATAACTAGTATTAACATAATATAAACAATGAGAATTACTTGTTATTGAGGAAGTTGGTAGGGAAATACTTCTCTTTCTTTCTCTAAATATAGATATGGAGTTGTAGTATTTAGTGTAATAATATATGGGATGGTAGTTGGAGAAAATTAAGGTGAAAGAAAATCAAGAAAGATGAAAAGGAAGAGGGACAAGTTTCGGTTGGGATGGAGGGATAAAATGTTGATTTTTGTTTGTGTCCTTAAGTGAATTAAAGAAGAATTTGAAGGGGTTCTAGAAGGACACATGTTTGATGGCAAAGGGCGAGGAAAATGAAAAAAGAAAAAGAAAAAAGAAAGGAGAAGAAGGGATCAAAATTGCATTAATTACATTGAAAATGACACATTTAACTTTCAGTCAAAAACTAGTATTAATATATTAATTATATTATGTACATGCAATAATTTGTAATTTAGAAAGGAAATTAAAGGGTAATAAGAAAAAATTAAATAAGTAAGGTAAAATAAGAAAATAAGGAAATAATTGAATAAAATGAAAATTTTGAATTTCTTCAAAATATTTTTAATACTAAAAATAATATTAATAGCAATATATATTCTAATTATAAGAAAGCTATAAGATATATAGGTTATATTAATTATATAACTCATAAAAAACAATATAATACTAAAATTGAATTTTAAAAATTAAATTTGTATAATAAAAATTTATTTAGATGATTATTAATAATTATAAAATAATATTATCAATTTTATAAATTAATATAGTATTTCTTCATTTATTATCATTTAGAATCTATCTTTAATCATTCGTTAGCGATTTTATACGATCTAACATATTGCTCAATATTTATACTCAATTAAGGTTTTATTGTAATTACAATAAATTAATCATTTGTAAGCTTAAAATTGTGGTTTAAAGGTTTTTATCATAGTTAGGTACTATCTTTAGTATTTACTTATATTTAAGGTTTAGAATCTTTATATGCGATCACGGTTTCGATTATAATATTAAGGTTTTTCTCATTAGGATAGTTTAGGGTTTATAATTTAATTAAAGTTTTTAGTTTACCTAGCCTTGTTAACTCGTAAAGCTATCTAAAACATCCAAGTTCGATTTAATGTTCATACTAAGAATTTACCGAGTTCACGACCTTTCCTCTTCTTACTTTTCTTCGTTAAGCAAGCTTGTGACGTCTTACCATCCCCCTCTGTAGTGGCATGCTTCTTCTTCCTATTGGCCTTTGCCTCTTACTCCTCATGCTTAGCCCATACGATGAGGAATGCTCCACCTTGTTTGTAGCCATTTCCATAGCTACAAACATAAGCAAAAAGTTAGCGTAAATTAAATGAAGATAGATGCACTAACCATGTTGAGGACGAGCTAGCCCAACATTCCCAATAACAACAATGATGCAATATAGAAAGCACGTAACCACCTTTCCCTAACAAAAGTTAAAAGATATGTGTCTTAAACCCAAATAAGGGCCTATCCTTGGAGTACTACCAACAAATTACTAGCGAACATAAGTTTTTTCCACTCAACAAGATCTAACACATGAGTTCTCGCAGGATCATCTTATGTCGCTAGATAATTTATAGGTTTCTCTCATATGGGCACATTCCAAGCTATAGGAAAGTCTAAGCCCTCAATTGCCTGAATACAGAAGAAATGCTCTTTCCAAGAGTCCACCTTATTCGATAACTTATTAAAGACCTTTATCGGGCCACATTAACTAGAGACGTAAGCCCAACCATCTAGCAACCTCTTCACTTGGAACAAATGCCTGAATAGTCTAAGTTATTGACCTCCACAATTCCCATAAGCATACCACCTTAAAATTGAGCAACTTTTCCCATACATTCTCACTTAGAGAACCAGGCGCCATCCAAAAGTAGTTGAACACTTTAACCAAAATATCTGAAAATGGCAACCATAACCCCAATTTGAAGGGCTTCGCATACATGGAGAACAACCTCTCATCCCCTATCTCAAAGGCCTTATCCTTGCCACTAGGCAACTTTACCTACCAACCAAGCACCTCCCTTACCACTTGATTCGCTGGCCTCTATTATGCCTCATTTGGCTCAAAATACATCTGAGCACCTGCCTTCTTGTTTGTGTTCATCATATGCAAAGGCTCTTCCTCCTTCTTACCTTATCATAGGGGGCATATACATCCCGAGGCTACCCATTTTCCTAAGCCCTACTCTCTAGCCAAGTCAAGAGTACACCATTATCTCCGTCTACTGTCGTTGTCATCTCCATTGCTTTACGAGGAATAGGAATAACTGTCTCATCATAGTCTTCGTCAAACATCCTTGAAATGGATCCTTGTAAGGACTTACCTTAAGAATTGGTCACACTTTAATTAGCTATGTTCAAAGACAAAGGGAAATTGAATGAAATAATGCACAAGAGCCCAACTTGTAAGTCCAAATTTTGGTAAAGTTTTCACCTAGTAGACTACAGAAAGTAAGAATTTAAGTACCCAAGGCCCCTTTATATAGACAACTGTAAGGGAAGTTGAACAGTTTCTTCCATTCCTAGAGCACGTACCTACTATAGAGATGTACACCACATTTGGATTGCATACTTGTCTTATGTTTTGAGTAAATGATTTAGATTGATACATACTAGTAAATCGATGACGTGGCCACTTATACTAGGCATGTATGCATGCAGCCGCCTATATAAGGCAATAAATATGTATTACCCTTTCCAAGAAAAGTAATCATAGCACTTAGGGTATCATAACAGTTGCAACCTGTTGATCAAGTCAGATAACATCATCTGACATGATAGGCATTATGTCACTGCTAGAAGTGAACAAGCCCATGCTTGATGCCACCTCTCCCAAGCCTTAGACTGAACTCCTAAGGTCCTGTACTCTCTTCACCTCACGTACATTGAGGAGAGTAAGGAAGCGAATGTTGATACATATTTCACTCAGCCTAAAGCCCAGCCCCAGCAAAAGCCCATTAGCCCCAAAAGAGATTTCCCCCCTCTCCTTTCCTCCTACAATCTAAATGTTTAAACCTATTAGACTCCTCCCTTACTTCAGACCCTAAAGGGCATGTAAGAAGCTATCCTCCCGAAGCCCCAACGAGCCTATTGTGAGCACTAGGATAAAGCCCTTTCCCGATATGCAGAGACAATAGTAGCACATTGATTGAGCTCAAAGTGCTAAGAGCTCTCCCTTCCATCTACTTGATCTTAGCAAGCTAGGACACCTCAAACCACTTAAGCCCCCCTAGACAACTGGCTTACCATCAACTAAGTGGTTGACTTGTCAAACCTGGATTTGTAGCCTCTTTACTCAACGCTCAACCCCTAGCTCAATAATTGTCACTTAACATTCTTAGTACGATTGATCTACCTAACATCCCCTGTGGATGTCAAACTTGCCATTCACAAACGTGGCTAAAAATATGGTTATGGCCAACCAACCTTAGAGCCACCCTATCGATTCCATAAAGCACGTCCCCTTTTGCCAACTACTAATACTAATGAACCTCGAGCTAACACACGTCCAAGTAGTGTTACTTTTATTCACTATAAATAAAAACAAGAAGCCAATAGGTAAGGGATCAAATCCTTTCTCTTACTCATATACACACCTAGCAAGTATTATTGTATAGGATTTTAGTGCTTGCCTACCTTCCTTCTCCATTTTCCAAATCCACCTTGCCAACTTAAGCATTGAAGGGCTCTTATGGATTTACCTACAGGGGGCTTTCTTATTGGTTTCTAAGAGTAGAGAGCCCAACAAGCCTAACCTCTACCAAAACTCATTTACTAACATCCCTCAAAGTTAAACTGAACACCAACAATAGGCATGGCAAACTATTTGTGAAGTGAAATAATGATCTTGAGGTCCTCTATTTGACTCTAGATTTTATGAATAGGATCTCAAGGTAAGCTTGCACCAATTTAGATTTTCCTTATCTCTCTGAACTATTCTTGCCTAATCTTCATCCAAACTTATGGGCTTACCTTGATCAATTTGGGACCTATAAGCTTAGGTATTGAGGAGAAGGGAGCATAGAATATGTCTTCTAATGAGGTTGGCCAAGCTTGAGGGTACTTAATCTATTTTTAGCAAGGTCATCCTTAAAGCTAAGAACTTGCTTGAACTATAGCAAGGTCAATTAAGCTCTAAGGGGCTCGATTAGACTTCAATCAAATAAGTATGGGCTTTAAAAACTTGATCCATATTCTAAAGAGGTCAGCATAGATTTGAAAGCTTATATCTAAAATAATTAATAATAGAAAAATTTATACTAGTTAATGAAAAAAATATATAAAAAATCATCATTGTTTTTCAAAATTTAAATTATAAAAAAAAATGACACCATTCCGTAGTTATTCAATGCAAGAACCTTTTAGTTCCAATTTGGAAAATCGCTACTCTCGTAAATTCAAGTATACAACCAGTGCCACATCTTTACAAATTAAATAATATCGATATGGATAGGCATACATCCACACGTGCTAGAGTTAGTTAGCTTTCTTTACTCGATTTCTACTTTTATAAACTTTTGCAAAATTTATGGTAGGGTCTAGAAAAACCGGCTGTTTGTTTCCAAGAAAAACCAATGTATATGATAAGCTGAATGTCCATATAGAGGACTTCGAATGTTTAAATAATAAAATGTAAATAGAATAGAATATAAAGAATGTGGTTGGAAATCAATTTACAATATTCTAATAATCAGCCATATTTATATCATTGTTAACGGCTAAGTATTTTTGGATAGCTATTTTTTTCAGGACAATGGTAAAATCTAGAAAATTAGGCTCGATGTAGGAAGATTAAAGAGTTTTGATTCGACAAAATCTGGAATAAACTAAAATTTATTTCTACTGAGATTTAGATGATCAATCAATTTTTCGAGTTTTAAAATCAATGGTTGGATCACATATAACATCAACTTCTTCCTCACAATATTAATTATTAATTACATATGAAGGCATTTAAATTTTGAGAAATTAGGAGAATTGATAGAAGGAAAAACGAAGAGGATCTGCTTCATTTATGGCATGTTGCGCGGCTTTAAAATTTCTCTAGTGGTTTTGGCTGCAGATGGTAATGATCTTATTAAATCAAGCAGTACCATTACCAACAATGCTTTTTTTACACCAACAACATACATGCTACAAATCATAAGTCAAAATGGAAGCCAATAAAGATTGGATATCAAAAATTAATTCCAATTTAAAGTACGCATTCATCATGCGGCAATTACACACTTAATACAGAAAACCATTTTCAAAGATAATGGCAAAAGTTCGTAAAAACATTTAGAGGGTAAATATAAATAAACAAAGCATGAAATGAAAGCTCAAAACTTTTGGAGGATATATTTTACCTTTATATCTATACACTGTATGTGAAAATAAATGTCGTTTAATTTTTTTTTTTTTTTATTCAACCTATCTATGATGAAAAAACGCAGCATTCATACAAATTATAGTTGAGAAATTACGTCATGTCATCTTCCGTAGACATACAATGCATGTCAAAATAATCTCATTTCATTTTTTTTTTTTTTATTCAACCCAGCTATGATGAAAAGAGCTGCATTCGTACAAATAATGAAATTATAATTGAGAGGACGTGTCATTTTTTGTTTTGTACATGTACATTGCATGTGAAGATAAATCTGTTTTCATTTTTTACCCAACCCAGCTATAAAAAGAGTGCTCTCAGCTATCCATTCTCCAAATTAAGATTGGGAAGAAAAAAAATGTCATTTAGCTTTTTGAGTTGCATTACATCTAACTTATTAGCGTATACTATCATTCTAACAATGAAATTAAAATTATTGTGGCAAAAAAATAAAAATAAAAATTATCAAATCCAATCAATTGAGATAATATAATTTTAAAGAATTGTAAGACAAGTTAAATAAATAAATAAGGTAAATTGCAAGGACCACCTTTGAAACTATTGTAATCGTACAACACCTCTCCTTTTTAAAATTAAATACTTGGAAATAATTGTAGGGTCCTCTTTTTTTATTATGTGGTAGCTTATGTGCCATATTCATTGACCTAAAAAATAATGGAACAACTAATTATCATGTCATTTAATATATTGACATGGCATATGCATAATTAATTTATTTCATTACTTGCATGTGATTAACGCTATAAATGAGTCCAGACTCAACCTAAGTTAAACTTAAAATAAAGCTCAATTAAATGAGCTGAGCTCAAGCTCCTATTTAGGCTCTTGAGCTAGCTCAAGAGCAGGTTAGGTATAGCCTTGCAAGCCTACATTATAATAAAAAGTATATTATATTAAAAATATAATATAAGAATATAATAATGAAATTAGTTTGATTAAGTATATAGTAATTGGAATAAAATAATGGAAAAACAAAAAACATGACCAACTAAATTAAAAACTACTAATTTAGAGTATTAATTAGAGTTTAGGTTTAGTTAAGCTCATTTATTTAAAAAAGTTCAAACTCAAGCTTAGGCTTTAAGTTTCAAATTCCTTCAAGCTTGAGCCCAAAATTGTTAAGCTCAATAAAAGTTTGACTTGGATCAAGCTTGATAATTTTTAAACAAGTTAAGCCTATACCTTTAGAAACTTGTCAGGCTTGGCTCATTTACAGTCCTACATGTGATGTTTGACTTGAAATTAAAAAGTAACTTTTTTTTTTTTCCAAAAACGAAAGTTGATACAGTGATTTTTATATAAGTATTTTTTATACAGAGGGAGTCCATTGTATATAAGTGTAATGATAATATAGTAATTTTTTCCCTTAGGTTAAAGAAGATTTTCCACATAAGTTCCTTTTTTTTATTCACTTTTTCTCTACTCTCAATAATTATGTTTGTCGATCGTGTCATATATGCTATATTCGATTCCACATTCAATACAATAAGATGTATGTGAAATGTGATGTAATTGTGAAGAATAGTTTAATTTATTTGGTGCTAACATAGCTATTCTAGTTTTGTCCTAGCTATATCCTAGTTGTGTCCCAACTGTCTCCTAGCAAGCTAGTTAGTTATTTGAAGCTTCTGTAGGGTTTAGTATATATATTATATATATGTGTGTGTGTGTGTGTGTGTGTGTGTGTATGTGTGTGTATGTGTTTTGCACATTCTTTTTCAACTTTTTGTAACTGAACTTACTGTAACTTGCAACTAAGAGTGTATCTTGAGAGCTTATACTACATTCATAGTTGATGATTCTTCTTAATGAAAGGTTGGAATAATTAAACTTCAAGTTTTCCACATGGTCTTAGAGCTACATTTTCGTATGTTCATTCACATTCTGAACTTTAGCTCTTGATTTTCATTTTTTGTGATTAGAAATAATGGCACAAATTGATCAATCACTTTCTAATCCTTTATCCATATCTCCTTCCAATAGCCTTAGATGGTTATAGGAAATATTATGTTCAATAGATTGAATTTTATGACATGGAATCATTCAATTAGAATGGATTCATCTTAGGTACTATTGTTAAGCCTAATCAAGACTCACCTGATTTTATCAAATGGATGAAATGTGATTATATAGTAAGCTGTTGGATACTCACCTTGATGTTTAGTGAATATTCTTAAAACTACTTATATACTTAATTGACTAGAGAGCTATGGAACGACTTGTGTAAGCAATATGCTTGAGGAAACGGACCACTAATCTATTAGTTGTGTGATGAAATAAGCAATCATAAGCAATTAAATCAAATGGTTATAACATATTATAATAAACTTAAGAGGAATTGGGATGAATTGGTAGTGTTGAGAAGTTTTCCTTTGTGCGATTATCGACGTATAGATTATTATACTTGTAGACTAAATGAGAGGATTATCAATTTCAAGTTGTAAGACAAACTTATTCAATTCTTGATGGGATAAATGAAGGATTTGATGTTGTAAGAAGCCACATTTTGTCCATAGATCTACTCCCTTTGGTGAAGAAAGCATATTATATAATACATCAAGTTGAAACAAAATGAAATTGCTGCAATTTCTCATTCTAATGTTGATAGTGTCGTGCATATGCTTTAAGTCAACCAAACTTAGTCAAAAGTGGCATTGAAAAAACTAAAGAGAGAGGATAGATAGTATGAAAACATTATGAAGGTGTTGGACATTTAGTTGAAAATTGTTTTCAATTAATTGGTTTTTCGGAATGGTATAAGGGTAAAAAGAATAATAAAGCAAGGGGAAAGTTAAATTCAAACTATGTAACTACTGTTGCAACTTGTCTAGTTCTAAGCAAGCAAACTCCTTTGGATTCTAATAATGATTTTACTAATACGTCTTATTCTTCTAGTTTTATAAATCCACAACTCTTACATAATATATTTCATGAAGTTTACAAACTAATGAGAGTTGATCAAACTTAAATGCAGCAGTTGTTGATCAACATAGTGGAATTTGCAAGTATTTTAGCTAACTCATCCTATTTTGGTGTTTTGAATAATAAATATGGTGTTTGGATAGTTGATTTGAGTGCTATGGGCTACAATTGTCCTTTCCAGTTTCTTTTCCATAATCTCAAAACACATTCTAATCCAGTTTCAATTGGGTTACCTAATAATACTACAAAATTGTTCAGTCTTTAGGTTTTGTTCTTGTTAATCCATCCTTAACCTTACATAATGTGTGGTTTGTACTAGAGTTCTCTCACAATCTTATGTTCATTCATCAAGTCTTCGTTGACCATATCTTAATAGCTAAAATCAATTCCTCTTCCTATACCATTCAAGATCCAAAAAATAACCAAATTGTTACATTGGCCATAGTTGTCCATGGCTTGTATCTCTTAAATTTTGATTTTTACAAGTGTGGAAGTACTATTGCTAGGATTGATGTAGTTGCTTCTTGTAATAAGTGTGATCTTACTTGCAATAATAATGATGAGGTCTTTCATCATATTCACAATCAACTTGGACACTATTCTTTGTCGAAGCTTAGACATTTAGAAATGTGTAAACACCTTTATATTGAGAAATTTGTTTGTAATACATGTCATCAAGCTAAAGCTTATCGGTTACCTTTTGAAAGGAGTATTCATCATTCTATGTTTGCTTTTCAACTCATTCGTATCAATTTTTGGGAACCGTTTGCTATTCCTTCTTTGTTTGGTGCAAGATGTTTCCTTACTTTGCTTGATGAATACACTTGCTCTACTTAGACTTCTTCACTCAATAACAAAACTCAAGTTGAAGGTGTTCTTGACAAGTTCCTTAAACTCATTAAGAATCAATTTAATGTTGTCTTTAAGATGATTAGGATTAATAATAGCCGGAGTTTTTGTCGTTTGGATGTCAAAGTTTGTTTCATAACTTAAGAATCATCTTCAAATATCCACAGCATATTCTCCTCAACAAAATGGTAAAGTAGAGCATAAGCATAGACATTTGGTTGAAACCACTAGAGCTTTAAGGTTATATACACATTTGCTTAAGAATTTTTTGTGAGAATGTATTCATATGGCTACTTACTTGATTAACAAGATGACAATTAGTAGTATTGGTTACAAAACAGCAGATGAGATGTTGTTTGGTGAAAACCCAATTACATTGAGTTAAAAGTGATGGGGTGTTTATATTTTGTTACAAATCACACTCTATATAAGGATAAATTTCGTCCCAAAGGAATCAAATGTGTTTTTCTAAGTTATGCAACCACTTAGAAAGTTATAAGTTGTGTGATTTGGAAACCAAGGCCATTTTTAGTTGAGATGTCAAATTTCATGAAAATATTTTTTCCATTTTCACAAGCTATTGATTAATACAATTTTCCTTCTTCTCATTTGCCATTATCCCTTTTACTAATTTTAATTAGTTCTTAGCACAAAGGCAAGGATCTAGTAGTGCTCCTTTTACTATTGATTCAAACATTACTATCAGTAAGGGAGGATCTAATGGAAATGTTACTATTAAAGATAGTAGTCAGCTTGTTCAGGATATTATGGTGTGAAGATCAAATAAGGAGAAAAGACTACAATTTGGTTACAAGATAATATACGTTCTTTGCACAACACTTTGGTCAATGGCAACAATATACAGAAGCATTCTTCATCTACTGTTTTACCTCATCTTTATCCATTATTTAGTCTACACAATTTTCATTTATATCTACTTGATTATGTGGCATCTTTAGCATAAGTTTTAACATCTAAAGAACCATTTTCTTATTCACAAGCATCTAAAGATAAGGAATGGGTTTTAGCTATGCAAAAGGAACTTGATGCATTATAAGTTAATGATACTTGGGAGTTAATCAAGTTACCTCCTGGCAAAAAGGTTATAGGCTCTAAATGGGTATACAAAATAAAATATAGCCTGATGGAAGTATAAAGAGGTATAAGGCTAGATTGGTAGTTAAAGGTTTTATTCAAATTGATGGAGTAGACTATCATGACACATTTTCCCTAATAGCTAAGCTTGGGATCGTACGCAAATTACTTGCAATAGCTACTGCCTATTGTTGGGCTATTCAATAGATTGACATTAACAATGCTTTTTTCCATGGATTTTTAGATAAGGAGATTTATATGACTCTTCCTAAAGGCTATACTAAATTTGGCCCTAATCAAGTTTGTAGGCTAAAGAAGTCTCTTTGTAGCTTAAAACAAGCCTCTAGGCAATGAAACATTGAAATATCGAAGTTTCTCATTCACCAAGACTTTCATCAATCCAAGCATAACTATTTTTTATTTACCCATTTTAATTCTTTTGGTTGTGTCGCTGTTCTTTTATATGTTAATTATAAGCTTATAACAAGTCATATTATGACTTCCATTGATGCTCTTAAGAAAGAATTGGACCAAGCTTTCACTATAAAAGATCTAGGAAATGCTTGTTTCTTCCTTTGCATAGAAATTCATAGGTCTTTATGAGGAACTTTGTTACACCAACAAAAGTTTATATTGGACATACTTTCTGATGTCGAGTTGCAAGCCAACTCAACTGCCATTTGCTAGTGGTTTATCGTTAGCAAAGGATGCTTGTGCTGTTCTTACTAATCCTACTTTGTTCAAGTGGATAACTGGTTAATTGTTGTATCTCTCTATTACTCAACCAAATATTTCATATGCCATGCATAAATTGAGTCAACTCTTATCTTTACCTCGGGTACTATACTTGCAAGTTGCATTTCGTCTTCTTAAATATCTCAAAGGGACACTTTATTTGGGATTGTTTTATCTCGTTCATAATGACTTTTCTTTTGTGATTTACTCTAACACGGATTGAGGGTCTTCCACTCATGATCGTAAGTCTCTTACTAGCTATTGTTTGTTTCTTGTTGGTGCATTAATATCTTGGAAATGTAAGAAACAAAACACAGTAAGCACATCCACAATGGAAGCTAAATATCCCAACTTGCTACCACTATTAAGGAGATACTTTAGGTTTCTTTCATCATTCAAGAGCTACGCATTCCATGTCCACAACCTATTTCCTTGCTCTATGATAATAAATCCAGCCAGCTCAATGCTTCCAACCCATGTCTGCATCAACACACAAACCACATAGATATAGATATTCATTTTATGTGGGATGACGTTTCGCGTAGGATTATTCAAGTTCAATATGTTCCTTTTGCAGATCAGGTGGTTAATCTCTTTACAAAATTGCCTCCAGCAGCTCGGCTTTCTTCTTTAGTTTTCAAGTTGGGCCATATTGATGAATAATCTATAAAGTTTTTCTACGGTTATTCAAACATACATCTTAACCGTGGTGATGATAACCAGATCCAATCCAACCAAACTATTCTTATGCCGAAAAATAAAAAGTTGTTAATATCTCGGTAGTTAAAGTAAATACCTAACCTGCTGCGGTGTACGTACAAATCTAATCCATCCAAACTTTTCTTACGTCGACGTCGGTCAATAATATCTCGGTCTCTTACCCTCAATCAACGTCTCAACCTAACAATCACGCGGTGTCAACCGGCTAGGCCTTTCTTTTACCACCGAAGATAACTAAAGCACTCTATTCACTGAAATTGTCGCTTTCAAATTAATATATTTGCAGACAGAACTTTGTCAGGTCTGATATGTAGTATAAAAGAAAAGGACAAGCTGAAAATTTTAGCTTCTAGATAATGCCATCAATAATATATATTTATTCATCATCGCGTGGTACATGAGAGTTGAATTTCTAAAACACTTTGTACCACATAGTCCATATATAACGAACGCCTCAGTTCATCGTCCGATATGTACCTAACCTTAACAGGCATCGTGAGAAAGCATAATTTTGTGGACAGTTTTATGATAAAATAAAAAAAAGAAAGATAAAACCACTTTAGAAATTATAATTATTAAAATCTTTACTATACTAAATAAAACTTCATGAGAAAAAAGAATCAAGACTGAATTATCAAATACTTTTCTTAATAAACGCGCGCCACATAACCTGATGATCAATATATTTTTATCTAATGTTTGTCTAGTAAACAAAGTTTTCCTTTCCATCGTCATCTTTGCATCTTCATATTCTATAATGAATACATGATTATACCACTCCTTATAAAATTAGGAGAGACATATTTCCAGAATAAATAAATAAAAAATAACATTCCAATTGGTTATATAAATGTAAAACATAGGAAGATTGTCGTGTGATCAGGATGTATGGTTAATTGCTTATCTATGTTACTTAAGTGGATGAAAAAAATTCCGTATAGCACTTGAATATATAAAATTAACTCATTTTCTGCTAAAGAGAGTAAGTTCTTATGTTAGGTAGTCGGTATTTATGTAATAGGTTCTTCACAATTTGGATTTAGATAAGATAACAACGAGTTTTCACGTAATTTCTTAACTCCTTTAAAAAAAAAAAAAAAAGAAGAGAAAAAGCATTTAACCGTTGATTAGCTGTGTACTCTTCATCTAATAATAACAGAGAATAAGTTCTAACATCTGAATTCGTTATTAGATACATCATATGATTTTGTCATTATTAATGTGAAATTTCCTATTTCCTCAACCTTTATATTAATTGATATACTGACGAAACTATATGGACATAAATACACAAACGGCAGGGGTAAATTATTAGGGGTCAAACGATTACCCTTCGATCTTAAATTTTGGTTTGACGGAGGCCTAATTTTAATTTTGCCTAACAAAGACAGGTCAAAATAAAATTAGTTATGTCATTTTTGGGTTTTAGCTTGTAGACATTAACTGAGATTGAGTTTCGCACTATTATATAAACCTACAAAACAATGAATAGTAAGGAGCACTAGAGTGTTGTCTGACATTACCACTCTGATACTTAAATCAGTTGGGTCTGTAAAAGAGAGTAAGAGTACTCAAATGTAAAGAGAAAGCTCAAGTGTGAAAAGTATAAAGTAGTTTACCATTGAGTAATGGTCTTATATTTATAGAGAAGTGAAGTTAAAAGTTAAAGCAGAGTTAGTGATCAAAAGTTATGTCCACAAGTATTAGGTAGTGGAGCTACAATATCCAACATAATCCGCTAATGTAGGGGATAGTTGTTGACTCGATTGTTCAGCCTTATCTATAGTCTTCTAGCACTTAGAGACCATTGTAGTTGAGAAGGCCGTATTATGGGGATGAGCTAGGGTTGGGCATAAGGATATGGAGGCTGAGTCTAAAGAGGTACTACTTAGGCTATAAGTTTGATCAAGTTGACATAGGCTTAAGGGGCTCATGTCAAAATGGCCGTATCACCATTTGCCTTTCCCTCTATCTAACCCAACACCCCCCCCCCCTCCCCTAACAGTCTCATTGCTATTATAGAGGCAAAGAGGAGGAAAAAAATGGGATTCTTAGGCGTATGACCAATCTAGTCTAAAGGTGCTCATATTGTCTAAGCAACATGGCAATAATGCTTTCATATCGATGTCGAGGTGGAAGTGCTAACATGACGTGGTTGGAGTTCGTACTGGCAAAGGTTGAGGTGAAGATATTCGAGCTAAGCGGCTTAGGGGTCGATCAAGAGTGATCAACTCAAGCATGTTGTCACTTGGGTCGAGATGGGTGCTCCAGCTCTAAGGTGGTATGCAAGATGTCCATCATCCCTGGTCGTTAAGGGGTATTGAGCAATCGGCCCTCCATCTGGTTAGGGTATAGGAGACACTTTTCAAGAAGATCTTACCTAAATGCAAAGGTCAAAGTGGAGCGCTTACATGTAAAGCTAGATGGGAAGCTCAAAGTGAATATTCTATAGGTCAAGTTAGGCACTCAAAGTCGAGGCAAAGATTCATTTAGATGGGCACTTCGAATAGTAAGGATGCAGAGCGGAGGAGCTACATATGCAGAAGAGATGAATTGTTTGGGTTGGCAAGACCAAACCGAGCTAACCATTGTCTATATCGAGGCATGGTGTTGTTGAAGTGATGCGGAAGCTGAAATGGCTTTAGTGAAGCTTCTTGAAGAAGCTAGGCTTTCTGAATTCTCACTTTCATGGTATAGTTAATGTGACATGACAAATGTCATATCTCTATAAATTCTCGTACAATCACAAACATTTTGCTTTCTAAATGCAACCGTCTAATGAAAACTGTATCTACGTATTTGTATCACAAAGTTTTTAGGGATTTATGCTTGTACAAATCCCTATAACCATCGATTCATTTCCAAGGCAGTCGACTTATAAATACCATTATTGCTTGAACAAATTACTCTTTTGCAACTATTTATATCTTACTTTCTCATTGTAACCTGAATGCTTTCATTCTTTTCTTTTGCAATAAAGTCTTTTTCAAAACTTACATCACCTTTCTTCCTTTCAACAAGATGTCATAATCAGGAATATAATAAGGTGAGTGCAATATAACATTTACAGATTCGAGGCCACAAGGAGTACCACTCCTCCCTTAAGGGGAAATAAAGAAGCTTCGTCTTCAATGGCACATATGGATAGAGAGATAAGGGCCCATCCCTCGAGATGTATATCTGTATGACCGCTTACCAGATGCCATCAACGTCTACAACTGGCCATAAGTTAGCAAGAAGCCAAATGGCTAGGTGAGTAAGAGCTAGGTAACCATTATGAACTGGGTTCTAAGGAACTTCATTGTAGGTAAATTCCTAGGTTTGGTCATGCCGTTTCCATGGTTGGATGAGAGGGTGGCTTTGCTTTTATGGAGACACTTTACAGTTCATAAGGAGCCTTTGTAGCATGGGATATGCCTACCCTTTACCAACTTCGAGAAAGAGATGTTCTATTCCCATCGATGTTACCCTTATGAGATCCCTCCAAACAAGTAGACGTTATTGAAGGCCTTCCAAGCCTTCTGTGAATACTTTGTAGTAAGAGCTACGCCCAAGCTCTTCAACCACTTTTATCTATGGAAGAATTTGAGTAGGTAAAGTTACCACCATAATTGCATTGGGAAGAAGTTGTTTGGAGGCTTAGATTCGTTAGTGAAAAACTCGCAAGACAAGTTCATGATGGTAAAGTTGCCTTAAATGGCTAACTTATGGGCATGCTGGACTCCAGTGGTCCAGACCGAAGTACAAAAGATGCTCGGCCTGAATGATGCAAAGGCTTGTTGGGAGATTGAAACCTTAATGGTGGCCTTTGGTGGATAATAGGGAAATCAAAGCTAAAGAGACCGTACGGAGGTACTTTAACTTATCAATCTCTGAGCTGTTTCAAAGCATTGAAAGAGAAATCATGAACAAATGGTTAGAAGCTATAGGTTTGTCCTTAGCGTGAGTTATCCTTTCCATCGTGCTTGTGTGGGCTTACTTAAAGCTAAACTTCAACTATGGTGTTTTTAAGGAATAAGGGATCCTTCTTGCATTACTTGGTCATAGTAGAGTTTTATGAGTAAGTGTGATACGTTTGCCTTATGCTGATATAGCTTATTCAATTCTTTACAAGTAAGAAGTTGGCTTAGGCTATTGAGGTGCCAAGCCCTTCTAGGCTAAAGTTGTTAAAGGGACATTGAAGCAAAGCCAAGACAGCTAAGAAAGTGACCAACCCTAAGAGCAAGGCTAAGTGTGAGACTAGTAGGGCGGAACCACCATTTGTTCGTTAAGGGATTCCTATTAGTGTAGCTTCCCTATAACTCATGGCTGTCGGCCCTCTAAGCACTGTCTCTCCAGCAACTAAAACTGCCCCATTGTTTAAGCCCATCATAGTAAAGGATGAGGCTATTACTAACATGTCAGAGTTGCTAATTCTTCCTTTTCCCTCCAAAGACAAAGGAAAGAGACTTGAGACCAGTACGAAGAAGTCTAAGTTGCAAGTGCCGCTTGGCAAAAACTTATTGGAGTGGCTCCCATCTAGCCATCCATACCTTGTAATGGACTAAGTGGGAATGGACCAATCATTTGTATCTTACACTAGAAGGATAGGACCATTCTAGAGTCCTATAAGGGGGTTCTATACGAATTAAAGGACACTTATCGCTATGAAGGGAGCTCTAAGTCAAACACCAAATGGTATAGTGGGAGGATCTTCGGACCCCAGTGGAGCATTCTGGATGGAGATATAATGCCACATCACTAAGCCCTCAACTTTGGGGCATTGATGGGATCCTTCACCCCCATTGACTAAAGCGTCTTAGAGATGACCTCAGTATGCTAATTTGGATGACCCCAATAAAATGGGCAATCACCTCAGCTCCTTGAATTGATAAGTACATGCTCATCACTATGGGTTGCCCATTTTTTTTAGTAGTGTTTTTCTAAGTCTTCTTTTCACTGTTACCACTACTCTTCGTAACATGTAGTATCATGGTTAGGTGTTGCTATGGGTCAATAGTTACAAGGAGACGCTAGTTAAGCTGAAAGACCTCCGATCAATTGTGCTTATTACATGGGAGGATTTAAAGGTGGTAGAGTCTTCTTGTCGTCGAATTCATAAGAAATTTTGCAAGGTTAACTGGCATTTATGCCATTGCTATGTGTAGAATGCTGCTTTGGAGGCCACATTACAAAAACAGAAGGAAGGTCAAGAGAGGCCAAAGAGACTAGCAAGGAGGTAAACGTGCTAAAGGTTCAGTTAGAAGATGATCACAAGTTTAAGGCTAAGCTCTCTAAAAGGTTGAAAGAGGAGAAAAAGGTCAAGGTAAAGCTTAACTAGTGTAACCTAGAGCTAAACGCGTTGGTTTCCAAGCTACAGACCGAGTTAGTGATTAAGGTAGTTAAATGTGATTCCACCAAAAACACTTCACTAGAGCTGGTCAGTCAAAAGGTCTAGTTAGAGTAAAGAATAAAGGGACTCCACAAAGAGGCTGAGGAGATGAAGGAGCTCATCATCAATCTAGAGAACAGTAAGGTGCTCAGTAAGGCTACTAAAGAGAAGGCTATCAAGAACTTCTTTAAATCATGATAGTAGGTTAAGGAGTGCCAGGATATTGTCGTCATGTGTAGTTAGGAGATTCGTCAAATATCCTAGAACATCATCTCAACCTTGACTTAGGCTTTCTGGATTAGTCAAATGAGTTCACACATAAGGAGGAGAAGGCGGCCAAAGCAAAGGAGAGAGATGTTGCCCAAGCAACTGATGTAGTTCTAAGTACCCCTCTTACTGTCGAGGATGGTGAAGAAATTCCTTCATCTACTTTTGCCCCAGCAGCTTAACAAGAAGTTACCCTTAAAAGTGCTTCCTAAGGCCATCAAAGGTAGGGTGACCCTCCCCTTAACCCAAGCTAGCAAATCTCAACACTTCCTTTTATAGCCCCAAGTAAGACATCTCAAGATGAGAGACTACCAGCTAATTAACCCTCTAAATAGATCAAAGTGCTAGACTTTTTAGAGCTTTGAAAGTTTCTTAATCTAAAATAATGAATAGTTAGCCCCCTTCCCCCTTTTTTTGTACTTGTTTATTTTTCCCTTACTTAAGTAGGAGAAACTATATAATAGGTCGAGATGCCGACCTTAATTTTATAAATGCCATCTTTGGTAATGGAATTTAGACTTTTGCATTCAGTACGCTCAATTTGCTTTCTATTCTCTAAGTTTTGTCGATACCTCTTGTTTCCTTATTTGATGTGTCATGCTTGTTAGGTTACATAGCTTGACACTTCATCATTACATGTTTGTACTTAGCTATTCAGTTGTTAAGCTACGGTTATACGACAAGGGGTCAAGTCGATGGCGGTTAAGTCGATGGCATTCTAACTTGCCTAATAATAGGAGTTCCTCAATTGTCTAAGGCATGTTTCCCCTTATTGAAGGTACCCATAGGGGGTTAGTGATACAGATCACAACCAAGAACAAATAAGGCCAGCCATCAAATAGGGTCCGATCTTTCTAAAGGAATGAAAATGGAATGGGTTTAGTGAGGGTTTTAGGGAATCCGTGAGCTACTTAACCGGATATGACATATTGGTTAGATTCTATATGGCCTAAGACTTGTCGGATGTGACGTATCGGTTCGAGTGATAGGGTTGCCCACCAAAAACTTACTAAAGGGATTGATAAGAGCTGATAAGAGAAAAGACTCAAAAGGGGAAAAAGGAGGGGGGGGGGGGGGTTCATTATTGTTCTGTCTCTATATTATTACAAATGTTGCCATTTATAGTATGTCCTAAACCCTAGTAGCAAAACTGTAAATAATGTACAAGGTCTTAACTCCTAACGAATTGGGGCCATAAATAAAATAAAGACAAACATGTATAAAGATATAAAACTATACATTTTACTAGGAGAAGTTGGCATGTGATCATTCAGCATGCCTTGGAAGTAGTCTCGCATTACTTGGCTAAGACACCAAGGATGTCAGCCCATAATTGCCAAGTTTTGAAGTTAGTCGATGCTAGTCTCTCCGAGCCTTACTGAGTGGATCCAACTCTCGACAACGTGATCTTTCAGCATATCAGCAAGCATGAAACCAAGTAAATAATTGGTTAGGCATGGGTAAGGATCGGTCCTTCTATTTCTCAACACTCTTTCTGCAAGAAATAGTATCATTCAACTCGATAAACAAAATGAGTCAGCAAGTAAATGAGCTCGGCTTTGGTAGTCAAGTTGAGTTAATAACCCAAATCCTATCATTCCCTTTCCCTTAGAGAAGTTTCGACCTGAAACTTAGTAATTGGTAGCTCTAAATCCCACTATGATCAAATACCAACCTGCAAAAACCAAAGAGAGTGATATTGAGATAGCTTAGGTTTATGATTAGTGTTAGCACCATCTTCGACTCCTTCCACTCATTATGAGCTCTATCGACCAAACTCCTCTTTAAGTATCCTCCCTTCCATTCATCGTGTATCTAATCAACTTTATCCAAGTAGCCCCGACAACTATCGATTAAGGAGATTAATACAATTTTTGGCTTAAACATCATGTGATGAACTTAGGGAGTTTGAAAATGTAAAATCTCAAACTTCTCTTCTAACTCAAGAATCATTAATGCTTCACAAGCTTTCAATGTTGGTCTCACAATTTCATGCTTGGAAGCCTTCTCCCTTTTCCACTTCCTCATAACTCAATTCTTTATCCTCCCATTTGGGATCATGCTCATCAATTTGGATGGTCAATAATGGGAGCACATCGGGAATATGGGGATTTAACTTCATTCGACTTCGTCCTCTTCCCCTTTACTACTAGCTTCTCTAGCAACTTTTACCTCCTTAACTCCTCCTTCAATACTCTTTGATTCGACATTTCTTTATTGTCTTATTTCATCCTTAAACACTTTAAACCATTTCTCAATCTTCTTTAGCTAATCCTACACTTTCGAGAGGTCAGCTTCATAAGTAGGTTTTCTCTCACATAATCCATCGTAATGATCTAGGGGTATGAATTTCTTTACATCAAACGTCTTATCTCGTCCTACGTAATGATCTCAATGTTTCTCCTATCAATTCTTTGATTTATCATTCTCTTCCCCTAAGTAACTGCAAACCCAATCATTGAATTCTTTACAGCATAGGCACTCTTATGCTAGAGACAAAAATAATTTTCAAAAATTCGATTAACTCGAAATTCCAAATTCAAATATTCTTCCGAAGTTCTATATCCATCAAATTTTGGAATTTGTGATATCACGTCTTTATAATAATATTGATAATCGTATCTAGCCTCATATGCCATGTTGAGGATATTCAATTCAATAGCGTAGTACTTGAGCTTATATGAGAGAGAGTTTCTTGACAACTAATGGAAAATAGTACATCCAAAAGGTACTAGTGCTCGGATCGCAAGTATCAACAACTCGGCAATAATCAGCTCGATTTGTACTTCAATTTGGTAGCTCAAACTCCTTCATTCAATTAAGCTCGGTACATAACAAGAGCTAAACAACTTGAGTACAGCTCGACAAGTGTTTGAATAAAATAATGCAGTTCAGAAATCAGTCCTGCTATTAGAATTACTTAGTTCAGTATAATAAGTAGTATGATACAACTTCAATTCAGCAATTCAGCTCAAAAGCTCGGTAAAGTTCAAATTTAGTATAGCAACTATTCTTGGAAAATTAGCTCATACATATACAATCTCACTAGACACTTGGTCTTTCAATTCAGTAAACACAATAGTACTTTCTTGGCTACTATTGCAATACTAAAACAAGGTAACACATTGAACAACTTAAAGAAGTTATATCTCGGCAAACAACCCAGATTGGAATTCTTAACCTTTTCTTTAATATATTTATTCAATATGGGATTTATGATGTAAAGAAATTGCAATCTAAATTTTCACTAACCCTACCCAAAGAAAACCAATTAGAAAAGTTCCCAACATATAGAATTGAAACCAAACTAATACCTAGTAAACAAAAACTTGATGTCATAAACAAACCCAATAAACAAACACTTCCTCAAATACAAAATAGAACAGATATAATGCTTGAAACTCTCAGCCCTATCTGGAACCTTGAGCTCTGATATCAAGATGATACAAACCGCGACTAAGAGCTAACAAGGCCGACTGTCGAGGTAGGTCCAATCATGTAGAAGGAACGAAAATGGAATGGGTTTAGTGAGGGTTTTAGCAAATCCATGAGCTACCTAACCAGATATGATGCACCAATTAGATTCTATATGACCTAAGACTCGCCAGATGTGACGTACCAATCCGAGTGTTAAGGTTGCCCACCACAATCCTTGTTAAAGGGATTGATAAGAGTCAGTAAGAGAGAGCTTTCTAAGAGATAGGACTCAAAAAAGGGGGGGTTTGTTATTATTCTATCTTTATATTATTACAAATGTTGCTATTTATAATATGTCCTAAACCCTAGTGGCAAAATTGTAAATAATGTACAAGACATCAAACCCTAAATAATTGGGCCCATAAATAAAATTAAGACAAATATGTTCAAAATTATAAAAATGTTCATTTTACAAAGGGAAGTCAGCATGCGGTCATTCGTCATGCCTTAGAAGTAGTCTCATATTGCATGGTCGAGACATTAGGGAGGTTAGCCCATAATTGCTGAGTTTTGAAGTTAGTCGATACTAGTTTCTCTAGACTTTGCTAAGTGGATCCAACTCTCGGCAACATGATCTCTCAGCATATTAGCAAGCGTAAAGCCAAGTAAGTAATTGGTCAGGCATGAGTAAGGATCGGTCCTTCTGTTGCTCGACACTTTTTCTGCAAGAAATAGATCATTCAACTCAATAGATAGAATGAGTCAGCAAGTAGATGAGTTCGACTTTGGCATTAGGTTGGGTTAGTACCCCAAATCCTATCAGTTAAGTTGGTAGCATTTCGACTTGCCTAGGTAGTAGGAGTCCCTCAGTTGTATAAGGGGTGTTTCCGCTTTCTAAGGTTACCCATGGGGGTTAGGTCGATGGCATTCCAACCTACCCAAATAGAGGATCCATTCACCCTTTGAGGGATAGGACTTAGTATAAGAGTAAGAGAAGTAAATAATTAATCATACATAGGATACATGAGGAATAGAACTTTTATTAATATTCTTGAAAAGGTTTATAGAGAATTTATACATTAGTCAATATATGGTCAAAGGTTATTGGCATTCTAAGTACGTAAGATGAGCTCGCTATCCAACCTTTCTAATCTATATGCTCCATTCCCTAAGCTCTCTCTTACTCTAATAAGGTCTTCTTAGTTAAGGGCTAACTTGCCTTATCTTTCCTATGAACCTATGACTTTCAGCTTCTAACAAACCAGGTCATCAACCTAAAACTCTTTATGTTTGACCTTCTAATCATAGTATCTGGTTACTTAGTGGTGGTAAGCAATTACTTGAGTTGTGATGAGGTCTCTAATTTCTTCTATAGTGTTGATGCTTGCTTATAGTAGGGACTCGATGAAGATAATATTAAAACATTGAGTTTAGATGTTAAGAAGCTATTACTCGATGGGGAGGACTGAGTCTGACCCAAACGCCAAGTGAAAAAAGGGTTTTGCTTGTGAAGGTGTAGTAGGTGGTTCTATATCCCTACAAGATATTGGGCAGCTCGTTTACCTAGGCACCTTGAGCCCGGTCCACCTTCTTCTTCAAACTCTTAAGGATGACCCGATTAGCTACTTCAAATTGACCATTTGACTAGAGGTAGGCAACCGATGTGCAATGCAACGTGATATGATGCTTGGCGCATAATTCTCTAAACTTGAGGTTATCAAACTAACACCCATTGTCCATGATGAGGGCGTGAGGGACTCCAAATCTGGAGAGGATATTGTTCTGAACAAACCACTTAATGCTCATTTGGATGATCTTAGCTACAACCTCGGCCTTGACCCACTTGGTAAAGTAGTCGATGGCCTTAGGGAAGGCAACAAGAATGTCGATGCCCCACTAAGTAAGTGGCTAAGTACAGGCTAGAGATTGGTGCTAATGGCATGACCGATTGGTACATGGTTCTAGCACTGGGGGCAATTTTAAGCTACGACCTTAGCATCCTACCTCATAGTAGGCTAGTAGTATCTAAGTCGTAGAGTCTGAATGTAAAGGGCTTGGGACTAAACGTGGTTACTGCATACTTTAATATGCATCTCTTCCATGACGTACAGGCCTTCGTGTGCTCAGAGGCATTTGAGTAAAGGAAGGTTGACTTCCTTGTAATACAAGATACCATTAACTAACGTGTAGTTGGTGACATGTATCTTAGCTTCTTTGCCTCTCTCCTATCTTTTAGGAGCATACCCTATTACGTAACTCTGTAGAGGGTCCATCCAGCTTGACTCTAATGGTCTTCTCTAGTAAGTACTCTATGAAAATCTTCCTATCCTTTACCCCAGGATTCTGTATCCTTGTAAACGTAAGCTTGGATAGCTAATCTACTACTAAGTTCTCCATTTAAGGGATCTTTGTGATGGTCCATGAAGGATACTCAACTATGAGCCTTCTCACTTTCTCAAACTATCTTACCATGCTATTCTCCCTTGCCTCATATTCTCCTCAAACTTCTTGGACAACGAGCATTGAGTCCAAGAAAACTTGTAAGTGCTTAGCGCCAATCTCCTTAGCTAGCTTAAGACCAACTGTTAGGGCCTCATATTCGAATTCATTATTGCTAATGTCAAACCTAAACTTGATGGCGTAATAAATAATGATCTTGTGTAGTCCAATCAATACGAGATCCACACCTTTACCCCCCGAAGTAGATGATCTATCAACATCAAGAGTCCATACTGGTTTGTGATCCCCGAGTAGTGCTTCCTCCTATTATGTATATTCAACCACAATGTCAACCAGCACTTATGCCTTATAAGCCATCCATGGTTGATACTAGATTTTATATGCACTCAACTCCATCATGTACTTCACCATTCATCCAGATGCATCTAACTTCTACAATAGTGTACGCAGTAGCTAGCCTGTAAGGATAATGATATGCAGTGCTTGAGAGTATACCTTAACTAGATGTACTAAGATGATGACGGCCAAGGAAAATTTTTCTACTCTAGTGTACTTGACTTTAGCCCCCTAGAGTATGTAGCTAGCATAGTATATAAGCCTATGCTCTCTCCCTTCTACTCTAACTAGTGCTGAGGGGTGTCGGTCGCTAATGGCCAGGTACAAATATAAGTCCTCCCTTCGAATAGGCTTAAAGAGGACAAGAAGATATATAAGGAAGTCCTATAGTTGATTGAAAGCTATTATACACTAAAGAGTCCAATCAAAACCCTTTGGAATCTTGAGGATTTTGAAGAGCTAAGTGCATCTATCTACACTCTTAGAGACAAATCTACTCAATGCGGCCACTATGCTGATGAGCTTTTATACGTCTCTGATCGAGGAAGGGGGATTCATATCCTTAATAGCTTGTATCTTTCCAAAGCTGGCATCATTTCCTCTTTAGGTGATTAGGAAGCTTGAGAATTTGTTAGAGCCAACTCCAAATATACACTTTTGGGGGTTTAGCTTCATGTCGTATTTTCTCATCTAATTGAAGGCTTCCTACAAGTCCTTGACATGATCATCGGGCTATTTGCTCTTAATTATCATGTCATCGATGTTCACCTTCATATTTCACCTAAGCTAGGGCTTGAACAACTTGGTCACTATATGTTAATATGTTGCCTTGACATTTTTTAGACTAAAGGGCATGACAGTGTAGCAATACATATCGAAGTCGATGATAGAAGACATATGGGCTTCATTCTTTGGGTCTATCTTGATCTGATTACGGCCCAAGAAGGCATCCATGAAGCTAAACAAGATGTATCTTAATGTAAAATCAACCAGACGGTTGATCTTAGGGAGAGGGAAGTATTCTTTTAGGCAAGCTTCATTGAGGTTAGTGTAGTTGACACACATATGCTACTTCCCAAACTTCTTTTTAACCGACACTACATTAGCTAGTTAGGTCAAATACTTATCCTCTCTGATGAAGTCGGCCTTAAGCAGCTTCTACATTTCTTCCTCTATAGCAGCTTACCTTTTATGGTGAAGTGCCTCTTCTTTTATTTGATAGGCTACGCATTGGAGTCAATGTTAAGACCATAGGTTGCTAGGTCGAGAGAGATCCTGAACATGTCTAATACAAACCAGGCAAACTTATCTAAGTTGGCCTATAGGAGGGCAACTATCTCTTCCTTCACCTTGAAAGGGGTTTCAATCCTAACCTTAGTGGTCTAATAGAGAGAGGCATGAATTTGTGCCTCTTCTATTTTTTTTTCCCGACTCACCCTTTTTAGCCAGCTTGTCTTGTAGGCCAATCACCAAAGAGAAGACATCATCAGCTCTAGTAGCCCTAACATAATGCTTACGAAAAAGCTTCTAATTGTGCCTACAAATTCCTACCTTGGTGTGGGTCAAAAACTTGGCCTTTAAGTGGAGGGATGAGGTGATGTCCCCAAAGGCATTCAAGCTCAATTGTTCTAAGAGAGAGTTGGAGGGAGGATGTACAATCAACTACAACGAACTCCAATAGTCGTCACGTAACATTATCATCACTGCCAAGCTCCATGTCAAGAGTGATGATTCACTTAACTCGATCAATTCCCCTATTAAAGCCAATGAGATTATGGTGGTAAGGCTTTATTTTGATAGACAACTTACTCCTTATCCTCTTGTACACATGCATGAAGAAGATGTTGGTGGAGTCGTCGGTGTCCACCATAAGCTTAAGGACCTCAAAATTTGTAATTAAGGGCATCTTGATGAGGGATGTCTACCCCATCGAGGTCCTCATCAAAGAAAGAGATCAAAGTATCAATCTTTTGCCTTTTTTCTCTAACAGCCAACACTTCAAACGGGGCATTAGCTGAGTTACTAGTACTCAATTGGCTCCCTAACTGTAGCCCCGTAATGATTATGCTAATCACGCCTTTTGGGGCTTAATCATTGCGATAATCTTCATTCTACTCTACTTAGGTGCCCCTAGTTCATTACCTCCAAGGTACCTTGTCTTTATCATCATCAAAATAGTCTTCATTCCTTCACTAAGGCACATACTCACCTAAGAAGACTTGTTGAATAATGTATTCAATTATGTTCTTTAGTTGGAAGCACTCCTTTGTAATATGGCTGTAATCATCGTGGAACTGGCAATACTTGTACGAGTTCTAATGACTAGGGTTCCCCTTCATCTTAAGGGGCTTCTAAAGAAAACTTTTATTTCACAACTCGGCGAAGACTTAAGTGATCGATCGATTCAAAGGGTTATGTTATGTGTGGATAGGAGGGATAAGTGGGCTCTACTCAACTTGATGCTTCTAACTATCGAAGCTTTCCCCCTTAGCTCTACTTGGTGCCCTGCAACCAAGGGGATTCTTCACAAACAATCTTTCTTTGTCCTTCTTTTCACCAGACCTCTCTCGATTAGTGTCACACTTGGCGTAGATGTTATCCTCCTTGTCCATGTATTTCTAGGCCTTATTCCAAAATTCAACCAAGGTCTTCAACTTGCTCCTCACAAGCGAGCTAAAGAAGTCTCGTAAAGGTCTTATGCCAAGCTATACAATAGGCACTACTACTGCCTCATCCAACTAAGGGATCTCAACTACGGCATTATTGAACCAGGCCATATATTCCCGTAAAGTCTCCCCTTCACTCTAGCCTATTAAGTATAAGGACGAAGTGTCCTTAGATGGAGGCTTATTAGCGCAAAAGTGGAGACTAAACCTTTGTGCCAACTCATTAAAGGATCCAATGGAGTTCTTTGGTAAGTGGTAAAACAATGTCTAAGTTGCTTTCCTCAAGGTACCTAGGAAAGCCTTACACATAGTAGCATCCCCATCACTATGAAGGTTCATAAGGGTATAGAAATGGAAGAGGAGATCATTAGGATCACCAGTGTTATCGTACTGGTCTAGGGTATGAAGTTTGCTATTCTAAGGCAAAACTTCATCCTAGACACCCCTGGTAAAGGGGATATTATTGCTAGCGACTAGCCTAGGATCTTCAATTGCCTTACTCCCTTACTATTAAAAAGGGCCTTCTTACCATAGCATGGAGCTTATTACATTGGCATTGTTTACCAGATGAGCTCAGCATGATGCAAAGTGTATCGATACTCTATGGGAGTTAGCTACTTGCTCATTGTCAGCAAAGGCATGGTCGCAAGTAGCCGTAGACCATACCTGATGTTCTTGTGTTAGGGAATTAAGTAGTTAATCCTTACCATTTTCCTGCTGTTGTTGTTAGTTGTTATGCCCAATACGGGTATCAATAGCTTTAAGCGGATGGATCTACGTACTATGCCTCTCGATGTCCTTAAGGCAAGTACGAAGCAACCTATTTTTTGGGCAACAAACTCTTCAAGTAGGCACTCCGAGCACTCCAAGAACTGCTCAAGCATCTCCCTAACTAAGGGTTGGTTGTTGGTAGATTAGTTGTTCACCAACTGGTTATTCTCAGGCTTGTCAATGCGAGACATGTTGGTAATCGAGTATGGTTTTTAGGAGAGTGATTAGTGTGAATTTGAGTAGGAAATCGGATTTTTTTTCCTACAAACAGTGCTGAATGTCATCTCTTGGTTTTAGTTGATAAAGATTAGCTGACATTAGGCTTTGCACTGTTGTATGAGCTTACAAGACAATGAACAATAAAGGGTACTAGGGTGCTGTCTGGTATAGTCATTCTGATGCTTAAGTCAGTTGAGTGTGTGAAAGAGAGTAAGAGTACTCAAATGTAAAGAGTAGATTATATTGTGCGAAGTATTAAGTAATTTACCGTTGGGTGATTGTTTTGTATTTATAGAGGAGTGAAGTCAGCAATTAGAGAAGAGTTAGTAGCTAGAAGTTATGTCCATAAGTATTAGATAGTAGAGCTACAATGTCTAACATGGTTGACAAATGTAAGAGGTAGTTGTTGACTTGGTTACTCAGCTTTATCTACAATCTTTTGGCAATTAGTGACCATCATAGTTAGGCATGCCATATTATGGGACTAAGCTGGGGTCGATGATAACTATTTTTTTAAATACATTTCATATGGTGATTTTATAGTATTTCCATTACATCTTTGGTTTTCTTTAAAGAAATTGATACTTAATTGAGTAAAATTTTGATTTCAAGGTTTGAACACGTTTTTGGATCGAAAACGAAGAAAAGGAATCTAGTTTCACTCAATTCGGAGTTCAAATGAATAAGTTTTGAAGTTACACAGTCTGGAACACAACTGTATCCCTAAGCTGTGTCCATCTAGGAAAATATGTCAAGGTCAGAAAGTTACACGACCTGGGAACACGACTGTATCTCAAGCCATGTCTGGTAACGAAAACGGAAACCTTACAATACATTATAAAAGGACATACGGGGGTTTCACATAGAAGATTGAACATTCAAAAGAGAAGAGACTTAAGGAGAAGGAGAAAAAAAAGGCGAAAGCAACACTCAATTTCAAGATTGAAGAGATTTATCATCAACAAAAGGAGTTTTTCATGTTTTATCTCTTGATTTTGTTGTAATTTGTTTTTAGTTTCATTATGATAGCTTAAGACTCTTGTATTAAGGATTATGGAACCTAGGGTTTCATGTGACTATTGGATTGATTGATAATTTTCAATAAAGTTTCTATCGTTTCTTGATCCAATTATGTTATTTAATTGTTAATTGATATTTCTAGAGTATCAATCTATGATATTATGCATAATGATTGAGAAATCACATGAATAATGAGATCTTGACATAATTGGAGAGAATTACATATGTACTTAGAGATAAGATACATGTTTCTTCCGGAAAGTTATTCTTTTGTGTGGGAATTCATTATATATTGATGCGATTCTAAATTATATTACTAAGTGAATAGATTCCGGTAAATAATTTACGTTTAGGGTTAATATGCTTGAAAAAGGTGTTAACTTTAATTGTGAATCCCTTCGGTTAAGAATAATAGAGATTGGATTGGATATATTTTTAAGTGGTCACATGTTAAATACTAGGGGAAATAATTCCTAAATACGTTATTACCTTCTTGAAGTCGTTCTTAGTTTTATCGCTTTCTAAATTGCTTAATCAAGTCTCATAATTAGGTAAGTTTGTTAATTTTAGTATTTTTAATTCATTCAACTCATCACAATTTTCCGATTAGATAATAAAACTAAGGTTAATATTAGTACTCGAAGTCTTTGAGGGATCGAATCGGACTCATATCCGCTATATTAAAACTGATAGGTGCATTTGCTTGATATCAGTCGACTACAAAGATACAAAAGCCATGTCTTAAGAGGTATGACATAAGCCATAAGCCCGATTAGGTCGATACAAGCTTAAGGGACCCATGTCAAAAAGCTCTATCAACAAGTTCTATGTAGCATTAATTTGTTATTAAAGACATTTATTTTCCATGATTTCAAATTAAAAAAAAAAGTGTAGAGTTTGTGTTTTAAACTTACACAAGATTAGGTTTTGATAAAATGATTAAGTAAAGAAATAGGTGAAAGGACTACCAAATTAAATGACCACATGTTGCGATGGACTGAGGCTTCATGAAGCCAACCACTAGTTTAGTTATATGGTTGATAATTTTATCTTTTCTGTTTTCTTAATACCTTGGTTTTTTGATATTTTGTATTTAGAATTGGGTTTTCTTTTTGTAACCTTATGTTAGCATTTAGTTTGTAATTTTTTAATGTATTGAACAAGATAAAGTCCATTATATAATATTTGGTTGACAAACTATGTCCGACACTAAATAAAACTCCTCTTAGGGTACTAGATAAATCTCAAGATTTACATTCCTTATATTTAGTTGTATAAAAATCTTGCAAGTATGAGATAAAAAATAAAAACTTTTAACTAACCTAAAACTAATTTTTTTTTTTTAATTATCATTTTACCACAACCTCACCACCACCACCATATGGTATTGCCATCATTATGACCACCACCATTGCAACCACCGACATAAATACAACATTAGCACTAAGTTATCATCACCAAATTGATATATTAATACTACAACCACGCACACCATCACTTTTGCTAACTTAAAAACCTCATACATCACTAAACTAACACTATATTATATTACCACCATCATCATCACAACTTCATCAACACCACAACAATAAATCACTATAATCTACCGCAAATACTATCATCATATGTTCCCTTCGCATGGCCTACCTACCTAGCATCACTCCACCATCACCATGGTGCTAAATACGTGGCAATAAGCTAATAAATTGGTGTTACTATGATGGTAGTATTGCTATAGTGGCCTAATTCCCATTTCGACCTTTTCAACTACTATCTAGCATGCATTTTTAAATGAAGCAACTGATCCTTAAGAGTAAGAAACCTATTTATTATAGGTATTCACTCATCCTCTCAATGACAAGAGGTAGGTTTAGAAGAATGTCTTTTATTCCTCATTCTAGTGGGATCAATTGAGTAGTAATTACTTTCCTGATTGAGAGCAATCTTTCCAACTTCTAAAATTGGTCACAGGATGGTTGAACCAAGCATCTGCGAGATTTGACAGTTGAGCATTAAAACTCCCTTCCTTCCTTTTAGAACCTAATACAACCAAGAAAATTTGATGTTAATCAAAGCTATAGAAGGTATACCAACAAGCAAAGTAAGATGATAGCTACATGTAAAACCCTTGACACGGAATAATGATAGTGGATCTTGATAAAAAAAACTATCATGATCCTAAGGGGGAGCCTAATAAGATTGTCTAAAATTTTCATATTACGTGTACACTTATAATACAAAAACTATCTTGCATGCCAAAGATTGCACAACTCTAAATAATTAGTCACTAAAGTTTTCGATTCTTAGTTTAATTAACTTTCTATAGCATATAAGTGACTATGGATATCCAATAAGCTATAGTCCATCAGAGTCATAGAGAATCGGTATCCCCTACCAAACGATAAGATTAGGTAATGAAGTTCTAAAACTTAAACTTATAAAACTCATAAAATCTGAATATAGTATTAACAATTATATATAATAATTCAAACCATTTATATAGTCTATCCTCAAATTCTAACTTTTAAGCACCTTGACACTAATACTGAACACTTAGCTCTTAGCTCATGCCCGATTATCTATCAACCTATAAGAGAAAACTATTGGGGAGTAAGCTACAAGAGCTTAGCGAGTTATCCCTTAAACTATACTAACAAGTAAGTTATTAAACAGTTTATTAACAAATATATGAATACATGAATAAACAGTATGCCAAACAATATATATGCAGTTGATCGGTATAACATGCAACATCGGATTTAACACCCTTCGAAGTAAAGGTTAAAGATACATCGACACCAATCACAACTGGGTTCTAGTACTTGGAGTTTTTAACCATAAATTTAAATTACGTAATTTACGAAATACGTTTTCATTTCAAAGGAATCTAGTAATATATAAAATCCCAAGTCTAGCAGTAAGGTGGCCTCTACAGTCTATGCTTACACTCTACAACGGTAGTCTCTAGACACAACCCTCAGTCACTCACGGTTAGTATCTTTGGTGCCAAGTAAACCTACAAACCAAGGGTAAGGTCTTATTGTAGTAATACTCCTACACTGTACTAATCAAATCAAGTAAAAATCTATCCTTCCAAGGCCCTTCATTACCAACCACATGAAGTGACGATCGAAATATTATATGCAATGTTTGTGCTTATGCATGATCCATTTAATTTTAGTTAAGTTAAATATAATTATGTCAATTTATGAGGTGATCAACCAATATCAACAAATTATTCAATTATGCAGTAATAAATTAAGCAGCTAATTATTCAGTTATTATATTTCACAACATTTTATACAATACACAACCAATATTCAGATATATACATAACCCGAACCTCAACGCATCAAGTTATTAATATTTACATTAGGTGCACTAATTACGAGCACAAAACAAGTATAGAGTCATCAAGAATACTCACTTGGTCATTGAGTCTATCGATGGTTGAAATATTCCATTGGATAAGTCGGTATCCGTATAGAGATCACCTAACATTTAGAAAATACGAAAAGTAGTAAGTTTAGGAATTAAATAACTAAACTAGTATTGTAATTTGTTCCATTTACTTAATTTAGTTGTTGGTTTGCGTAAAATTACCAATTTAAGCTTTTTACCGAATTATATATAACTTTTTTTATTTAACTTGAATCTTTATGAACTTGTAGTTCATTTCGATCATTTTTTAGCGTATTTTCTCATAATAAGATCCGTTTTGGACGTTGTAACATACAGTTTTGATTGTGATATAAAAATATCACAAACTTTATTATTTTGACTTAAATAGTTGTAAAATATCAATTTAAGTTGCTCTTAGTATAATTATGATTTAATAATTATCTGTATCATATATTTTTGTCATTTACTTATTTTAAGCCTATTTTACTATAATTACTTATTTTTGAGATTTAAGATTTATTAATTTAATTTTTTCTACTTTATTATTTTTCTAATTAATTAATTATTTTTTTATTATTATTAATTATGAAAATTACTTAATTTATGTATAAGTGATGATGTGACAACACTAGGAGTGCTACGTGTCACCCTTATGAATTTTTTATAATTTTCTATTATTTTCTTATTTCTATTATTTTACGATATAATTATATATTATTATTTATTACTATATTTAATTAAATTTTCTAATTTAGTTATTTATTCTACTTTTTCTTAATATTGTGGTATACTTATATATATATATATATTAACTTACTTTATTTATTAAATTAATAATATAGTATATCATATATGTCTTATTTAAGTATACTTATATTTTTACATATACAATACTATTCATATACATATATTTATACGTATACTATAATTTATGTAATAAATTATTTTAACCTTAATTATACATTATGTACAAGTATAAGATATACGTATTTATACTTCATATACATATGTACATAAACGGTTATATTATATATGTATATATATATACAAAAATACAAAATACAATTAATAATATACATACACATATATACCTAACATCACGTCTAGCCCTTATACATATATATTTATATATATATAGAAAATTTTTATAAAATGAAAATACTAAGTATAAATATACATACAAATACCTACTATTATACACGTACACATATATATCATATAATATAAAATACTACGTATATATATGCATATACATAATCATGCCCACTTATATATATATATATAAAGAAATAACATACATATGTATATAAATACAAAAATGCATACTACTTCTACATATATCTCATATATGTACATTTACATGGATATATCATATACTAAAATAAATACTATGTACATACACATATATATACCTATTTATACATACATATATATTTAAGAAAATACTATGTAGATATACACATATATATAATCACTTGTACTGACATATACATAAGGAAATGTGTGATATATACATATTATACACTCATACATGTACATACATTATACTATATATAATATACATATATATTTACACATACATACTCGTAATAAATATATATATATATATATATATACTAAATATACATGTATATATTATAGAGTATATATACATGTACAAAAATAAATAATAACCTTCTTCTTCTAAATGCTTGCTAAATTGTGTGTGTTAATTGTCTTGCTTTGGTTTTCACTCTCTTTCTTTTTTGGTTTTGTATGTATTTTGCTTTATTTCTTTTCTCTTTTCAGTTTTGTTTGCTTCTAGGTTTCAGATGCAAGAACATGGCAGGAGGAGATAAATAACAAATGTATAAGAAAAGAAACAAATCAAATGATATTAAAACATTAATGGAGGCAAGACAAAGCAATCATTTCCTTTGATTTGGTTTTAAAAACACAACACCTAAAGGAGCAAAATTGATAACATGGGCTACTATTTGTTTCTAGAATTTAATGTGGCAACAAGGGGAAAAATGAGAAGAAGAAAAATGAAAAGTAAAGGAAAGAAAAAGGAAAATAAAAATAATTATATTAAATTATGCTAAACATAAAAATTATAATATTAATATTTTAAATTAATTTTGAGATTTTATGAAAATTTATTAATGTAATTGGTACTTATTACGTTGATAATATTTACGAGTTATTTTAACGTTTTTGTTAGGATTTATACGTGATTATACAATTTAGTTGATAATTGTAATCAATTATAATTATATTACTATTAAGTGATATTTATTCATTTTAAAAGTTTAAAGTTATAGCTTTGGGGTTCTAGTCAAGTTTGAGTTCAATTTCGAGTATTTATGCGTACTTAGGGTTTAAGGTTTTCATACGCGATTTAGGCTTCGATCGAACTCTAGGGTTTTTATTACTAATATTATATTCAATTTCATAGTTTAATAAAATTTTGACTTGCAAGATTATCTATAATACCAAAATTTGATTCTTCTCTTAAATAGCTAAATTCGCAGGATTTGCAAACACACCATTACCTTGGTAGCAAGAAAGGGTACTTACTACTAGAGAAAGGAACATTGATTCACTGCTAGGAAGGTTGTAGCATCAGTGGTGATAATGATGGAAATAAGGCAATCGAATTAGAAAAATAGAGCTAAAATAAACACATGGTAACATAAGTAGTATGTATAATACCCCACAACCCTAATCTACTAGCTTTCGTGTAGTTTATATCCTTTATAAAGAAATATGTACTTATAAGTTAGGTCAAAAGTATAAAATGATCTATACTACCTTTACTAGTGATTAGAGAATATGGACCTTGACAATAGAATAATAAATATAATAATATTACTAGTGACACGAGATAATTTATAAAAGTAATTTAGACTTATTTACTAAAATAAAATACATGCCTATAAATTAATAAAACCACAAATATATATATACGATAAATATATATGCGATAAACCTATATTAGCTGGATAATTAACAAATCATTATTAAATGATGCTTCAAAGGCAACGTATAGTACATAAACATAACATGGCAACCCTTAGTAGTAATAACGATGATTAAAAAAAATAACGGTAGTTTATATTCATTTAGGATTTAATAGGATTATATTGTAATATGGGATCATTTGGGAATGATACCTGGTTAACCAAATATCTCCTCTTTATTTGATCAATTAGAAGCATTCATAGGTGTAGGAATCTCTAAATTACACCTAAACTTATATATGCAATTATATAAATTAATAAGAAATAAATTGAAATGTTTAGTGCATGAGATATGCTCTAGAAATTATAATCTATATCAATGTTCTGGGAATTAAGTCGAACCTTCATGATTAGGTAATAAAAATAAAAAAGAAGTAACGATATAGCTTTAATATCACAAATTAAGCTCATTTGTATACAATTTTCTTTAAACTATTAAGTTTACCAGAGCCAATAGCTATAATGTAGAGTTTCATAATTTTAAATATAACTTATGATAAATCTTTTAGAATCAATTACGTAACCTTAATAATTGATATTAGTAAGTAAAAGTACATATAAGATACATATGAATAAGTCACAAAAAATTAATTAAACTTATCTATATATTATATTACTCATATTTTTACTAATAATCACGTTAAAATATACCCGAAATAACAATACATAAGAAAAGAAAATTGCAACCATGAATTAGGATAAGAATTTGATAAAATATAATAAATTTATAAAAATATCTTTAAAAAAAAGGATTTCAAAAAGCCTTGCTTAAGGCAGTGATTATCTCCTTATATATATATATATATATATATATATATATATATATATATATATATATGGTTGTAAAGCCATTTATGAGAGGAGAAAAACAAAGAAAGGGAGAGGAGGAAAAAAGGAAAGAGGGAAAGAGAGAGAAACAGAGAGAAGAAGAGAGAGAATAAATGAAAAAAAAAAGAAAAAGAGAAGAAGGAAACAAAAATTAAAAAATATATAAGAAGATAGCATATGGAAGAGAAGAGTTAGAAGATTTAATTTTCTAATGTTTGATATTTTCAAGTAATCTCGTTTTCATAATTTTAAGTATTGTCTTTTAATTGATATATAATAATTTTAGAGAAGATATACTCGTAACCTAATTATTTTTTTAAATGAAGTAATTCATCTGTATAATTTTATAAATGTTTTTGTTTCGAGTTTTGAACTTACAATTTTGATAGCTATATTTCTATTGCTCTATTTAATAACTTGTAAAGGAACTAATTGAATATATATGTGTGTGTATGAGTGTGTGTATGTGTGTGTGTATGTGTGAATGATGTTTTTCATGTATATAGTTGAAGGTATAACAATATGAATTAAAACATAAATAGCAAGCGTAAAGGTTTATTAATGACTCTATTATAGTAAGTACATGCATTACATGATAGCTAGATGAAACTTGTCAAAAAAAAAAAGGAAAAGAAAATTAAACTATGTATTCAAAATAGTGTTTAATTAATTCCATCCTTCATACGTCTGATAAATATGATGATTTTATGTCCAAGACAAATTACATATTATACCATATTTTAAATGCAGTTATTATTATTTGAAAACTATACACATCAATTATAAACATATATTACTTATTGAAATAATATTTTCATTAATTTGACATAACAAGCACTCCCTATTATACGGTAAGTACATATGATCATTATGTTGCATCATATTACAAGTATATTTATAACAAAGGTTACACGATAAATAATATACTAGGATTGTATGTATTCTACCTACATATATATGTAATAGAATTATATATATATATTTAATAATGTTTTATATTAATTATAGGGCTAGTTAATTAATTTAATAACCATAAAGTAAAAATAAGATAATCATCTAAAGAAATATTTTAACCTATCTAACTCGAATCTTACGTATACATAGTAAGCGTAACCACTGATTTAAGATATAGAACTGGAAGAATAAGTATATTAGGTTTGCTTCATTCTAATATCGTATGTATCTTAATTTGTACTTTATCTTATCTAAGATTAACAAGTCAAACTTGTAAACCTATCAAAACTTTTAAAGATATTTGGCTAGGAAGTTGGGTAAGTAGGTATAATGTTTTACAGCATTTTAAAGTATTATTTCAAAATACTTAGAGGCTTTAGTATGTTTTTGGCTTGTGATTGTAATTTAGTTCTATGTACGTATGCGGAGTATGTGCTTAAACAATGGTTTGCTATAGTAAGAATTTAGCTCCATATGATGTTATTTTGTGATTATTGCTTCAATTAATTTGTTTGATCACCCTGGAAACAATTTAACTTAAACTCAACCTAACTTCTTAGTAAACATATATTGCAACCCATTAGGGGTAACGATTAAGATTCTTTAACTAAATATGGACCCTCTTCAATGAGGATAACTAAAATGGTTCTTTCCCCACCTTACTCAAACTAAATGATAGGAGAGGAGGCCACAATAGGTTTAGGGGTTGTGGTTCAAAGGTGGTCATAATAAGAGAGTGTTCTTTATTACAAAAGCCTCAGTTTGGTTCTGATTCGTGAGTCCATAACGTCAAACTCCCCAACCTAAATTAGAGCGGATGCAATTTCTCTAATTTCACAAAGGACTAGATAATGTTATGTGATGACATTTGCTTGTACATCCATTGTATCTAACTAATTTGATTGAAAACCCTGTTTGTAATGTGTTAAATACATACTTCTATCTCCATCTCACTTACTAAGCATGTTGTCACTCATTTGCTTATAATCTGTTTTGCAGGTTAAGAATGGAATTATAAGTATCACACTTAAAACCAGAACTTTAGCAAATGAGGTTAAGAAGTGAGGATCAAGAATAATTCAATTGAATTCCGTTCTTATTATTGACTTTTTCTAACTGCTAAGGAAACTACCCGAGTCTTCTCAAGGGATTAACTAGTTTTCCATCTTTTGGTCTATATACCGAATAACGTATACCTATGGGTTTTACCATTACTCTTCTGAACAGTCAAACCTATGAGATTACTTTATCAATTATTTCCAAAGAATTCTTCCACAAGTTTACATTAAACAGATATTGAACTTAATGCTTCAAAGTGGTAGAGTGGAGTACACTTAGTGTAAACTAGCTATATGATAACAACTACAAGGTTAGTTTCTATCTTAAGATGGTTCACACGGCAGTACTATTATAACTCTATCTTTTCAGGACGTAATAGTATGATTATCAAAATCACCGTTATAATGTAATATATATATATATATATATATATATATATATATATAAACAACATATAAGATAAAAAGAAAAGGGGTAAGTTATATTGACTACCCATGTAACTTTATAAATTAATTTAACATCTTACTTTTTCAAAATACAGCAAATACACCCTTACTTTTACTTAGATGAACATCAACGTAGCATAAATGCTAATATATCGAAGCTAAGTGAAGATTAATAATAATTTTATTCAAATATTATAAATATATATTGATTAACTAAAATAGTAAATAATAAATTATACTTAGAAAATTTAAAAATTAAAATATGTTGAAATTTGTAGTAAAAAAATAGCACCTCAACTTTTACATATTATATATTAACAAAAAATAATAAAAATTGTAAAGTTAAGGGAAGAAATACAAAAAGTTGCAAAAAAAAAAAAACAAAAAAAAAACAAAAAAGTTCCCAACCATTATAACTGGTTTATGTAACCCCCTATAAATGTTTATCAATTATTCCTTAGTCTTGACATGGCCGAAACAATCACAAAAATCTAGTAAGACATTCAACCCACCCATAGTGGTGAATGGCTAAAAAATTTTTCCCTACAAAAATGTTTTTTCTTTCAATTTTAGGTGGATCAAACAATCTACTTTCAATAATTGGTTATGACTTATCAAATTTTTACAATTGTCTTAAACTCTCAATGGATAGGGCATCGCCAGTAGCTACCTATTAGGGGTTGTACAATGCCTTATGAGGTGGTTAAAAACAATCTTTTAAAAAAAAAATTTGTAGCCCTTTTTTTTTGCATTTTTATTTTTATTAATTTAGTTAATAAATGTGTGTGTAAAGGATGCTACTTTATAAAAAAAAATAGCACTTTTTCTTTTTTATTTTTCTAAATTCATTTTATTCTTTTGTCATTTTAGTTAAATAACATATAAAATTATTATTAATGATGATGTGGCGATGAAATGTGAATATTTATGCCATATCGAAGTCCACATAGGTAAAAATAGAGATGTATCAATTGTATTTTCAAAATGTGAAGTATCGATATAGTTTAGAGCTCAGGCTAACATAATCTACTAAAAAAAAAAGAAAAATTCTTATTTTATACTTACCAAACATGGTATAGGAAACTTATGTTGTAGTCTTTTTCTTTCTTATACATCGTTGCTATTTGTAAACACCCCATTTTTGCTCTCCTATAATTTTAGAAATTTTTAGAATGAGGAAAAAAAGTCTTAATTAAGAAAAAATACAAAAAAAATAGAAAATTTAGAAAAGTATAAAAAAATAGAAAATTTAGAAATAGTACCAAAAATAGAAAAAGAAAAGTAGATAATTTAAAATAAAATAGGAAAATTTTAAATAGTTTTAGTATACTATTTAGGTGTTAAATAAAAAAGAAATATTAAGCTTAGACTTAAATTTAAATCTAACTCAAGCTAATCTAGTCTATATATATAATTTGATTGTATATATAGATAAAGCATAGGCCAATGGCCTGATAAAAAGACAATACACATACATACAATAAGTTTAGGGTTCGATTCTCAATTTAGGCACTTACGTGCCTTTTGTTCTTTTTTAGGTCAACATGAACATGTGTTGGCCTCTGATTAGCCAACCGTGTTAAGTTTCTTTCTTTTTCTAAAATTTTCTCCTGTTTTCTTGTGTTCTTCCCACTTGACCAACTAAGTTCAAGGACCTTTTTTAGTCTATTTTTTTACACAATTTCACCAAACTAATGGTGAAATTGTGTAGATTACATGGCCTAGTTTTTATTCCATCTAAACACTTATCTATATATAGATGATTAAACGATCAAATTAGAATTTGAAAATTAGGAAAACTTCATGCATACGAAATTTCCTCTATTATAGATTGATCTAATTTGAATCATTTAATGCAAATCCAAGATATTTTGAGCAAATTGGGACATTTTGTTTTGTCAATAATTTCCTTAAAATCATGATTTTTCCATTGAATTTGAAGATTAAACCCATCAATGCCCATTCATTTTGATTTTTGAATTTAATGCATTTGGATATTTCTTATGTTTTCTTCAAGCTTAAAAGTATGAAAGGATGTTTGGGGAGGCCATTGAATCACCAACAATCATCATTTTCCACTAAAAATACACTCACACCATTCTCTCTCTTTAGTGTAACTTCTCTCTCTCTCTCTCTCTCTCTCTCTCTCTCTCTCTCTCTCTCTCTCTCTCTCTCTCTCTCTCTCTCTCTCTCAGATTAAGAGCTCTTAAGTCCTCTCCAAGACAAACCATTACCATCACAAGAACCCTTAAGCTCCAAGCTTTCAATTCCACCCTCTTTCATTAGCTACTATACGCCCTAGCCTCACTTCTAATCACCCAACCACCTAAACCCTAATTGCTGCCATCAAGCAACTTGAATCACCCTCTTCCATCAAGTTTTGGTCCACTTCACCACCATGGCTATACTTATAGCATCCTTTAACACATGACGTAAACATCCAACTTCCCCCAACAACTACCTCACAACTAAGCTACCACCACCATTGTCAACCCAAACTTGAAAACCACCAAAACTAACACCAAACATCACAGCACTTTTCATAAACCCCTATTCCTTAATACAAAATACATAAAATCACCTCAAAACACCCTGGAGTGCCCTTCTTAAATGCCTCCTTCCCTCTATCGTTGCTATATGTGTACTGTACATGGGGATTGACCCGTAACCTGGTCCGACTCGATTTGCATGTAGTATCCAAGTCTGACTCTCTATTTTTTTTTTTTAGCTTACATTTTTTCTTTCTTTCTTTTTCTCTTATTATTTTATTATTGTATTCTATTGTAATAAAAAAGGCAAAAAAAGAAAGAAAGAAAAAGTTAAAAAAAAAATGTAAGAGAAACATACGGAAGCTTAGTCTTTTTTATTAATTTATTTTCTTTCTTTGATCCAAACATAAACAAAAAAAATGAATAAGAATAATAAAAAATAATAAAATAAATAAATAAATAATAAAATGTTTTATCACTTAGAAAATCATTTTTTGACAAAAATAAAATAAAATCAATACTTTTCAAAATTAGGTTACTTTAGAATTTAAAAAAAAAAAATTTACGACCCTTTACAATTTTTCTTAAAAATACTTAAACTGAATTAAAACGTAAAGTCAGCTAATTTTCACAAATTAAAAAGAACCAAGACACCAAAATTTTATGAAATAAACTAGAAAAGTCTTATCTCGAACAACGAGTACATTAGAACCTGTACATACAGGGTCACTTAAAATCTGTAAAAGAAATTCCTTTTCCCCTTTTTTAATTTTCTTCATGTAGATATAGTTTATTTATTTAGTTGCTTATAAATTTAAATTTGATATTATTAATAGTGTGTTTTCAAAAATAAATTTAAATTCAGAAAGTGGTACCCATTAATTTAAATTTAAATAGGTTAGCCCCCAAACTCAAATCTTTGGTTTTTAAAAACCATTTTTAAAATCAGTTTTCACCCAACCTAGTGTTTAGGTCCAAATCAATCTAAGGTTAAAATTAATCTACCCAATTAATTTTAATTTAACTTTTTTCCCAATCCCAATCTCAATCAAGTGGTGACTCCTAACCTTTCAAAATAGAAAACCAAAATTTTCTTAACTCTTAATTGATGATTAGAATTAAATGGTTTAAGATTTAATACTAATCGAGTTAAGAAAAGTAATATAAATTGGGAAAAACTTAGGCTTAACAACTTAATGATTCCATTAGGGATATCAATAGGGTTAACCACTTAAAAACCTTCCAAAGTTAAATTTACCTTTCAAAATACTTATGTTATTTTTTTTTTATTAGTTTGTTGTAAATATTCTTTGTTTAAATAGTTCACTTTTGCATGCATTATACTTAGGATATTGGGTAGATGATTGTACTAAGGATGTAAGGTAGATACAATTAGACTCAAGCCATCCTAGGTTCCTAGGATAGGGGGTCATTGTATAAGCTGCAGATGTTGTAGGATAACCACCTTCCGAGGCCAATCGGGCTACGTCACTTAAGCTTCAATATGATCAATGAACCGCTTCCCTGAAAGCATATAAGATCATAAAGCTTAAGGACCTTTAAAACCTACCATGATTACATTCATGAACCATTCCCTAAAGTTGGAAAATAAACGTCATATGGCAAGATGAAAAAATATATATAACTGTGAAGTTTCTTAATATATTCCCTGTAAATATTTTCTTTGTAAATTATTATTTTCTTTGTAAAGTATCGATGTAATTCCTATGTAAATAAGATAGTTTTGATGTAATCTTATTTTCATCTTTTTTGTAGGAAACTGTTAGTTCCTCTCTCACACTAGGCCTTTTCAAGGAAATCCATGTCTACGGACCTTTAGAGCCCAAGGAAATACTCAAAAGTTGGTTTTGATTTTTCAATCTAGACTAATAGAGAGTCAATCCTTTCACTGCTCATAATTCAGACTAATATCATCACAGTATGGGCTTTGGTCTACTTTTGGAACCCTCAGAGTCAATCTTTTTGTTTTAGCCCATATTAATTGAGCCCAACTATTAAAGAATACTCCTATTTATTAGGAGTCCCCTTTGTCGAAAGTAAAGGGTATGTTCTAGATATCACAACTAGACCTGTAAAGATTTTCAATAGACTCCTAGGCCTTCATGACCATAAAATATGTAAAATATGGGCAAATCCCCATAAGAGAATTATTAAGGTGGAAAATCTCTTTACTTGGTTTATGACCTCATCCAACTACAATTAGAAACTCTTTTATATTATCTTTGAAGATTTGTAGCAACATAGAATCAAAACTTATATCTTGGCAGCATTTGGGACTATTTTATTGTCACGCCTCGAAGCGGCAGAGTCGTAACAGCCCCGCCGTGTAAACCACCCTAAGATAGAAGTTGGTCTTACAACCGCTATCTTAGACCTAATCTACACAAGGCGTCAACGACTAACTCGCTTTGAAGTAAACAATTTGTAATTTAAATAAATAATTCCTCTAAGAAAGTGAGGAAATACATATATTCACTATAATTTAGTGATTACAATTATTGTTTGCAATGTTTCTCCGAAATATATTTCCTAGTTATTACATTATTAAAAAAAAGAGAAGTTCTAAAGTAAAAGCTTAAACCTTAAAAATATATGTTCGTTCTTCAATATTTTTCCTCACTCCCCAGGATCCAGCAATTGCTAGCTTCAGAGTAGTTGTGGCCGCTTCTTAGCCAGCACCTGCACAATATCTATAAGGATGTGAGCAACCACAGCTCAGTAAGTTAGGACGGAGGACTTAAAACTATATCATACACACAACAAGGTTTTCAATCACTTATTAAGTGCAATGCATGTGCAAGCAAATGCCATCGCACAACGTTGTCCGGCTCGTCGTGAGATTAAAAAAATTGCGCCCGCTCTAATCCGGGTTGAGGAGTTGTCGTTAATGCAACAGTTCATGACCAAACCCAGGCTTATGTAATGGAGACCTTGCTCCTCCCGCGACTACCTTCGAACCACTGTCTTCACCTTCGCTGTGACCTCCTCTCCTCTCACTTAGTTCGATTGAGGATAAAGAAGGGACCATTTTACAATCCTGCGCTATCCCTTTCGAAGGGGTCGGTATTTGGCCGGAGAGTCCTAAGTTCCCCTAACGAGTTGCCACGCATGTCCGATTATGATTACTGGTCATATATTTGATTAAGTTTAGTTTAGGGTGATCAATCATTTCATGCAAATCATACAATACATGCTAGAGTAACAAACAGAATCATAGCATCACCCATAATCAAGCACATGCGCACATCCAACTATCTAACAAGCACAACCAAGCATAATCTCAAGCCTCCCAAAATACAGCATTGTATTAATCCCAACTTATCTCGACTCCTCGCTCATTCACTCGAGGTCCGATTTGATCAGGCTACCGCCGATCATCCCTATAACACAAACGTGGTTTCAGCTTTTCATATAACTATTATAGGTTCATTTTATCCTATAACACTTATTGTTACGTTTTGTTTAGGGTTTAATATGCCTAATTATCTAGGTCTTACGTCTTTTACAATTATTTAGGTTTGGGGTTAGGTTCGGGTTCGGTTTTCGCATCGATTTCTAAATTAGGTTCTAGTTCGATTTCTAAGTAGTGTTTTATACTTTAACCCTAGAAATTCATTTCAACCCATAATGTGAAATTAATCACATTATTTCCTGATCTCCTAAATACCATCATTACCCCTAGTCAGTATTTTATTTCACCCGGTACACTTATATCCTTATTAGTGTACCGAATTCACTCCTAATATGAGAAATTTTTACATTTTTCATATAATTACATAAATTCAAATTTCCTATCAGATTTATTGTACATTTTTATTATTATCACAATATCAATTTTTATTATAATATTTCCTATTTATTATATTTCCAATAATTACCTATTATGTATTATTACCTTTTATGTATATATTACAGTTCTAATATTTATAACACTGTAATTATCATCTCTAAACATCAATTATCATTTCAAAATGTCTAAATTCATCCTAAATCAGATTTTACTCGTAATTACCCTAATTTACAAAATTAACTTAAAATGTACAATTTTTCCATATTACTTATTTACTACATAATTAACCTAATAATTACATCTAACACCCTAAATGCTACAAGTATCATTCTCCATCAGATTTCAACATCCCTAAACATCTACTTATTCACTAAGTCAGTAATTAATAATTTAATTACTTAATTAACTCCAAATTACCCAATTTTTCCATCATTTTAGGGCTAAAAATTAACTTAAAAATTTCAAAAATTAATTTTAAAAAAATGGCTTCATAGCACTATTCTATATCACATGAGCATCCTACAGAAAAAAATTGAGCTCCAAACTACACTCCTAAGGTCATTTATTTGTAAACCGAAATGTGCTCGGTTTTGCATGATTTCATAAGGACCATATATTACGAGGCATGTTTTCATCAAACTAATATTTTTCCTACAAACTACATACAAAAATATCCCAGAAAAAAAAATTCATAATTTTCTAATAATATTTACTATTTTTACAAAATTACACAAAATCGGGCTAGAAATCGGACCCACCGATCTGGGTGGCTCCAGCCACCGCCAGCCGCCGTGGCCTTATCATCTGGCCTGGGCGCTGCCACCATCGTGTGGTGGTGGTGGCCGTCCACTCCCAGCTCCTCGTCTGGTGTGGGTTCCCTTTGAAAGCCCTAATTGCACAGTTTTTCTAATTTTTTTTCTAAACCGAATTTTTCTCTCAATTTTCGTCTCTCCCTAATTTTTTCTAATTTCTAACTATCCAAATGAGTTCCTTAATTTTTCCTGCTATTTATAGGGCTTTAGGGGGTTTATTGTGCATTAAATGGGACAAGACAATTGCCTTATTCCTTGATTTTTGGCTTTTATGTTGGCTTATTCTGATTGGCCGAATTTTTTCTTATTTTTCCCAGCTGCTATGACCCAATTCTGGATGATTCATGATTTTTCCTGATTTTTCTTGATTTTTTATTAATTAATTATGAATTTTCTTTAAGCATTTAGTACTATTTTAGCACATTTCGCGTATTTTAAGTAATTACGCGTATTTATACTTACATGTAAATTCATATATAGTACAAATAAATATTCTTAAATATTATTTAAGTCATTCTATTATTTTTAGTATACATATAATCTATCTCTAGTAATTTATTAGTTATTAGATTACACTTTTTGCCTTTTCAGTAATTAGTAATTATTATGCTTAAAATTTGAAAATTTTATAGTCTCTTATTTTATTACTTATTTTCTTAAATTTAAGTTTACGGGGTCATTTTTACTAATATTTCTCTCAATAGTTTATAATTTGGGGTTTAATCGGGTTCCTTAACCGATCGTCCAAAACTTATGCTCTAAGTTCAATCCTACGGTCAATTGGCTTAGCTTTAGGGCTTACATTTATTTCCTAATGGGATATTCCACATACGTCACAAGATTGTAGAACTAGTAACCAAATTTTTAGAAGGAAAGTCATATTTCCCAACGCTACTAGCTGAGTAAGCCAAGTCACTCAGTTGTCTTAGAGAAGAGAAGAATGGAGAATTAAAGACCAATATGGCCTTACTCATGGTTTGGTTTATCAGTCATGCTCAGAGCCATAAACTTGAATTCCTTCATAGGAAAGGCATTAAGAAGATGAATCCCATCGATGCATTTGCTGCTATTACTGAACTCCCTAAAGATATTGCTACCTATTACTAGGTCAAAGCTTTCTAAAAGTTTCGTATTGAAAATATCTCCTGAGTTACTAGATGGATCGAGGTAGCTAAGCTAAAGAATAGAAAGAAGATAGAAGAGGAGTTAAGACACCACAAGAAAAAAAGGATCTCAACTTTAGGGATTATTTTTAATAAATTTTTTAATAATATAATGGAAACTTTAAAGATACAATAAAAATCATTTTCTTGCCATATCATAGTCATTCTACCAACTCCCCTCTCTACATCAACATGTCTTCATATTGCATTTATAATTTCTCTTTACCTATAATATTGATTATTGGTACTGTTAGCTTATATAACTTTGTGAAGTAAAAATAAAAGGAAGATTTTTCTAAGTAGGTTCATAAAAGTCATATCCTTAAGCTTCTAATTGTAAATATTTGATTTCTTTTACAAGTCCTTTTCTTAGTAACTTCCATTCTTACTCTTTCTAATCTTTTTTTCAATTCTCACCTATATATCCTTAGGATTATATTTCTTGTAGGTTACCTTTTAAATACCTATAGGTCATTTATGATTGATTATAAATATTTAGGCTCCTGTGATGGATTGCAAAACTCCGAACCCCTTAGTCGCGTCTGTCTCCAAAGCCTACAATCTCTCACTAGAAGGATTATTTCTCATCAGCCTCCCAAAGATGAACACTAGTATGCAGAAGAATAATGAGGAAACTCTTTAAAGTTCCAGCTCAAATACACTCTACTCTATACGAACCCTTGTCCAGTCACTGACTTCCTTAGCGCTAAGGCCGACCTGCTAAATATTAAGGCTGAGGTGGCTACTCATCAAGCCATACTCTTCCAATCTACAAACATGCAACTACCAAGGTTGAGTTGTCGAGTATAGAGGTTGAGTCTCTAACATGTCAAGCTCTACTTATTTAGCCTACAAAGCAGCATCATCCATTATTCGTCTTAGCAACTCTAAGTACCATTTGTTAGTAGCAACTGCAACATCCATACAGCTCAACCACTACAACCTAAGAATCCCTTATGCGAACCTACTGACATGCTGCTACTTATCCAATACTTTTCTGATATTTGTATTATATTCTTTTTTGTCATTTTTCTTATTTACACTTTTCATACATATTAGAAATCTTGTTCTTCATTGTTTTTTACATAATTTTCCTTATTTGTATTGTCACTGATATCAGGCAAATGCACCTATCAATTTTAATATAGCGGATGTGAGTCCAAGTCGATCCTTCAGAGACTTCGAGTACTAATATTAACCTTAGCTCTATTATCTAACCGGAAAATTTTAATGAATGAAATGAATTAAAAATACTAAAATTAACAAATTAAACTAATTATGAGACTTGATTAAGCAATTTAGAAAGTGATAAAACTAAGAACGACTTCAAGAAGGTATTAGCGTACTTAGGAATTATTTCCCCTAGTACTTAACATCTGACCATTTAAAATATATTCAATTCAATTTCTATTATTCTTGACCGGAGGGATTCACAATTAAAGTCAATACATTTCTCAAGCCTATTAACCTTAATCCTAAATTATTTACCGAAATCTTTTCACTTAGTAATATAATTTAGAATCACATTAATGTATAATGAATTCTCACACAAAGAACAACTTTCTAGAAGAAAGATATATCTTATCTCTAAGTATATATGTAATTCTCTCCAATTATGTCAAGATCTCATTACACATGTGATTTCTCAATCATCAAGCATAATATCATAGATCGATATTCTAGAAATATCAATTAACAATTAAATAACATAATTGAATCAAGAAAAGATAGAAACTTTATTGAAAATTGTCAATCAATCTAATAGTCACATGAAATCCTAGGTTCTATAATCCTAAATACAAGAGTCCTAAGCTATCATAATGAAACTAAAAACGAATTGCAACAAAATCAATAAATAAAAGATGAAAACCCCTTTTGTTGATGATAAATCTCTTCAATCTTGAAGTTGGATGTTGCTTTCGTCTTTTTCTCTTCCTTTTCTTTAAGTCTCTTCCCTTTTGAATGTCCAATGATGTATGCGAAATCCTAGTATGTCTTTTTATAATGTATTGAAAGGTTTCCATTTTTGTCACCAGACATGACCTGGGACACAATTGTATCCCCAGGTCGTGTAACTTTCTGACCTTAGCATATTTTCTTGGATGGATACAGCCTGGGGATACAGTTGTGTCCCAGACTGTGTAACTTCAAAACTTCATAATTCATTCATTTGAACTCCAAATTGAATGAAATTTGATTCCTTTTTTTCGTTTTTGATCCAAAAACGCGTTCAAACCTTGAAATCAAAATTTTACTCAATTAAGTATTAATTTCTTTAAAGAAAACCAATGATGTAAAGGAAATACTATAAAATCATCATGTGAAATGTATTTAAAATAAAAGTTATCAGTCACCTTAAAGGACTTACTATAAATAGTCCTTTTACTATAAATAGTCCTTTTACTATAAATAGTCCTTTTACTATAGCCACAAGGCATCTTACATCTTTTCTAATATTGAATATACTTGTTTTTGTGAGATACCCTTCTCTAAGTGCAGTCCATTTACACTCTTATGTAATCTTATTGAGTAACTTAAGGTTAGTAGTGAATGGACCTTAACATTAGCTTGTGAGTCACATCAAGTGAAGTATTAAGTCATGTTATGTTCGTTGGTGTGTCATATCCTCTAAGCAGCTTACAGAAGCTACTATGTTGATAACTCTTCCATTTTATTTTCTTCAATATCTCAAAGGACCCATCCAATTACTATTTCATATGGTAAGACCTAGTGATTATCGAGCTCTTAGGCACATTATCCTATCTCGTTAGAAATGTTTTTCTACTCTTTGTAAACTATGTAGATAAGCCTTATCCTTTAAATAACTCCTTTTTTCTCTCAAAAGAAAAGTAGTTTTTCAAGAAAAAATAATAATAATAAATTAGGGAGTTGCTAATAGGTGAGGATTCTTATTAGGAGTAATGGCCAATAATAGAAATAACGACAACCTTGATGGCACCAACCCTACAGAAGTGAGGTTTCATTCATTAGAACAAACTGTAGCAAAAGTGACTAAACAAATGAACTTCATGGTTGACAGCATAGCCTTGCTCAAAGCAATAGCACAATGAAGAGCATCTAGTGTTGAATCCCAATCCTTTTAAGGAGGATGAAAGGTTAGTCAATTCAAGACCAATCAACTTAGAGCCTAGTTAAGACAGTCTTAAAGAGTGGGAAAGAAAGTTGACCTAACAAATTTATGAGAGGATGAAGGCATTTAAGAGTCATGACGAATTTGAATGGGTTAGCATCATCGACTTTTCTACATATGATATTGATACCTATCCTGAAAAATTCAGAGTACCAAAGTTTGAAAAATATGATGGCACCAGATGTCCTAAGATCCACATCAAGATATATCTACGCAAGATGGCTTGTTACATTAAAAATGAGCAACTATTGGCTTAGACATTTCAAGAAAGCCTTACTAGGCCAGCTTTGTCTTAGTACGCCCAATTAGACTTAAAGCGATTTGATATATGGGAGAAGTTAACTCAAGCACTTTTTGAACATTACAAATTCAATGTGGAGATAGCACCATCTATTTGAGACTTGAGCAACATGAGTAAAGATGACAACGAGTCCTTTAAGTAATACACCCAAAGATGGAGGGGCATGGCAGTTAAAATTACTTCCCCCTTATCAGAGAAGGAATTGACTAAATTATTTATCCAAAAACTGAATGGGCCATAATTTAATTGTTTCTTAGGGCAAATAGCTACTAGCTTTACAAATTTAGTTTTAGTAAGTAGTCACATAAAGGAGGCAATAAGGACAAGTAAATTCGTTGAAGATCAAATTATCTTAATAAGTCCCGAAATGGCTATAAATTTAGCAAACTTTGAAATAAAGATGCTCAGAAGGCATCTTACTCCAATCCCGATCCTAATAACTCAGCTCCTTCATCAGTTGACAGAGGTAGGAATGCTAAGCCATACACCTCCTCTACCTGGACATAAGCTCCAAAGGCCATATCCTAGCCTACCATATGAATACCACATGTGCCTAATGGGTCATTCTATAGAAGACCACTAGAAACTGAAGCATAAGATCTAAAACCTAATTAATATTAGGTTTTTTCAAATAGACTTCACCAATCTACATGGACCAGAGGCTAAGGAAAATGTTCCTTCATAATATACTGGGTTATGCATTAACATGATAGGAACATCTAAACAAAAGAAGGGTAGGAGTTTAAGTCAAGGGAAGCTAGGCCAATTCAATAGAAACCAAAGAATATGGGGCAATTATTAAGGAAGTTCAGGTACTTTGTGGTTTGTAATGTAAAAAATTTCCTACATAAAAGTTCTTTGTTTCTCCAATGAACTCACATTTTTGGTATCTTATTTTGAAAGTTTAGAGTGAAAAGAGGTAAGTCAAATCCTACACACTAATACTAAAACACATCTTGAGATTTAAGAGTGACATCAATGTAAGGCTATTGGATTCATTCCTTAAAAAGAGGTCCATGTTGAAATTGATACGCTGACCAAAATAATGCTAGGCATTCATTTCTCTAGCCTAAAACACAAAATATCCCTTCTCAACCCCATTGAGCTTTTTCTTTTATTTTTTTTTCTAAAAAAGTATTTTAAAAATTAAACCCTATCAAGAACCACTCCACAATAGGATTATTTAGAGTTTAGGGTCATTAAAAAGGGGAAAAGGTTAAAACTAAGTTATGCTTAGTCTAGTCATCTCAATTCAATGGTAATTATTACTTCTAGATGCTTATTTCCTTTAAGATGAAGAAGGGCTTATGTTTTGAACACTATACACAAACCGCATATACTGTAAGTCATACATCAAAGAAGGGGATGATCAACTTTGTCTTGGATCAAATTGAAAAAAAAAAGGAAAGAAAAGAAAAGAAGAAGAATGAAAGGAAAGATGAAAAGGAAAAGAGGCATGAGGAAAATGAGAAAATGAAAGTATGCCCAAGAAAGAAATCTACAAAAACAAGGTGATCAAATCCAAAGCCCTGAAAACTAAAACTAATTAGGGGCATGTACCTAAAAGGCCTATTCTGAAGTAAGGCCCATCCTTCGAAATAAAACCCTTAAATCTAAAAGAGTACTGCTTAAAAAAAAAAAAAAAAACCAAGATTCTCAAAATCCACTACTCTTGCAAACTAAAGCTCGCCCATCATTCCACCCTTTTTTAGAAGCCCTTTCAATTGAAGAAAATAACTTATACTTAGTAAAAGTTACTTTTAAACTGAGGCAAGCACAATTCTAGTTTTACTTATAAAGTTCTTAACTTGTAAACTCGAGATAAGTAAATGACCTCTTTAAAAAAAAAAAGGCCTATACATTATTATCCTTTTTGAAACCAAGGACTAAAAGCCAATATTATATTACAACTCAAAAAAGACCTAATAAATTGATTAAAGTGTATTACTTATAAAATAGAACATAATTTTTGGAAATGTAGTTGAATGTGATAATTTAAGTTGAGAGAAGGTAAGGAAGCCCTCTTAGACTAAACCAATCAATTATGAGATATTATTCCCGTGACTGAAAAATATTTGAAAAGGCTTTAAGAAGAGTCACTACCCTTATGATCAACTTAGGTGAAACCAAAAGACCATTTCCCCTACCTTGAAAGTAAAGTAGCTCAAGAAAAGAGGATCCCCATAAAGACGAGATTATAATTTGAACAAAGTCAAGAAAAGAGTGAGTTATCAAAAAGCCTGCACTCATATAGTGGCATTAGGACTTATAAAGAACCTAAACTTATTAGCAAGTCTTAAAAAAAATAAAGAAAAAGAAAAAGGAAAGAAAAGAAAAAATAAGAGAAGAGAAAAGGACAAGTTTTCTTTAATCGATTCCAAATTGGTCTTTTTATCCAGTTTTTGCTATGTTTGGCCTTAATGCCATGCTTTGTCACTTTTAAGCATGAGTCCCACCTCAATTTTCTTGCCATTCAACCTTAGTGCCTAGTTTTGACACTTTCAAGCTTAAGTCCTACCTCAATTTTCTTCTCACTTGTCTTAGTGACCATTTTTAGTCTCATGATATTCACCTAAGTTCAAATAAAGGGCTTAATCCCTAATGTCTAATCTAAGATTTCTTTTTGCCAATTTAAGGGAAGCTTAGCCCCTAGCAACCAAATCAAGTGACCATAATGACTCAGTCTCTCTCTTAAGTCGACCTTTGAGGTCGATTTTGTCAATTCCAAGAAAATTGCACAATTGAAAAGAAAAACTTTTTTAAGAAACCTGATCAAGTTTTATATACCCATCAATTTGAGATGATATTCAAGTTAAAGCCCATCAATCCAAGATGGTGACAAGGCTTTTACCCATCAATCCAAGGTGACGATAAAAATTTCAAGCCCATCAATCCAAGATGGTGACAAGATTCTTACCCATCAATCTAAGGTCGCAATAAAATTTTCGAGTCCATCAATTTATGATAGTGAGAAAGTTGTTACCTATCAATCCAAAATGGCATTCTAGTTTTTGCTAAACCCATCAATTTAACATGACACTCACATTATTATTAAATTTAATAAAGTGAAAAAACCATCCAACCAAGATTGCTATTTAAGGTTTACTTTGTGTTACTGTTCATTCAAGATGGCATCTTTAAGGTTCTAAACAGCTCGTATAGCGCTATCTTGTCTCACATCTCCTTTAGGGTTATAGTCAGCTCGTAAGATACTATACTGCTCAAAAATCTACTCTTATGTCTCAGCCAGTTCTTAGAGTGCCTTCTTTCTCTTTTGACATATCTTTCACTATTCACCCAAATCCCCAATCAAACAAGCCTAGGACAGCTAGCTAGATATAATGCTTCTTAAGGAAAATTCATCCCTAGGGCAAAAATGATGACTTCTTTAGTCTTTATAACAAAGTTTTACTCAAACTTTACCATAAAGAAAAGCAACCGTAGATACCCCATTTTTGCCTCCTTATAATTTTAGAAATTTTTGGAATAGGGAAAAAGAGTCCAAATGTAGAAAAAATATAAAAAATAGAATATTTGAAAAGTACAAAAAATATATAAAATTTAGAAAAGTACAAAAAAATAGGAAATTAAAAAGAAAAAGAAAAAGTAGATAATTTAAAATAGAATTGGAAAGTTTAAAATAGCTTTAGTATACTATTTAGGTCTTAAATAAAAAGGGGATATTAGGTCTGGTCTTAGATCTAAATCTAATTCAGGCCAACTTAATCCATATATGTAATTTGATTGTATATATAGATAAGGTATAGGTTAATGGCTTGATGGAAAGACAACATACACATATATTGTAAGTCTAGGGTTCGATTCTTGACTTAAGCACTTGTGTATCTTTTGTTCTTCTCTAGGCCAACATGGACACATGTCGGCCTTTGATTGGCTGACTGTGTCCAGTTTCTTTCTTTTTTCTAAAATTTTCTCTTGTTTTCTTGCATTCTTCTTACCTGAGCAACCAAGTTCAAGGCCCATTTTGGTCTATTTTTCTAAACAATTTCACCAAACTAATGGTGAAATTGTATAGATTACATGGCCTAGTTTTTATTCCACCCAAAAACTTGTCTAAACATAGATGATTAGAAGATCAAATCAAACCTAGAAAATTAGGAAAAATTCAAGCATGCAGAATTTCCTTTATTATAGATTGATTTTATTTGAATCATCCAATGCAAATCCAAGATATCTTGAGCAAAAAGGAATGATCTGGGACTTTTTTTTCCCCATAATTTCTTTAAAATCATGATTTTTCCATTGAATTCAAAGATTAAACCTACTAGTGCCAATTCATTTTGATCTTCAAATTCAATGCATTTGGATATTTCCCATGTTTTCTTCAAGCACAAAAGTATAAAAGGAGGTTTAGGGAGGCCATTAAATCACTAACCATCATCATTTTCCACTCAAAAACACACTAATGCCACTCTTTCTCTCTCTTTCTCTCTCTAGTACAACTTCTCTCTCTCTCTCTCTCTCTCTCTCTCTCTCTAAGATTGAGAGCTCCTCAGTCCTCTTTGAGACAAACCACTACCACCACAGGAACCCTCTTTCATTAGCTATCATGCTCTTTACCTCACTTCTAACTATCACCATCGAGCTCCTCAAATCACCCTCCTCCATTAAGTTTCAATCTACTTCACCACCACGACTATACTCACAGCATCCTTAAACCCAAGACCTAAACATCTGACTACCCACAACAACTACCTCACGGCTGACCTACCACCATCATCGTCAACTTAAACTCAAAAACCACCAAAAGAAACAATGAACATTACTACACTTGTCTTAAACCCCCATTCCCCAATACAAAACAAATAAAACCACCTCTACTGCCTTGAAAATCACCCCACAACATCTTAAAGTGCCCTTCTCAAATGCCTCCTTCCCTCTCTCGTAGCTACATGTACACAGCATGCAGGAACTAACCTACGACCTAGTCCAACCAAACCTGTATGTAGTATCTAAGTTCAGTCCTCTTCTTTCTTTCTTTTTTCTTTTAGCTTACATTTTATTTTTTTTTTCTTTTTTTTTCTTTTAGTTTTATTATTGTATTCTATTGTAATCAAAAAGCCAAAAAAAAAAAAGAAAGAGAAAGAAAAAAAGAGAGAAACAAATGGAAGCTTAGACTTTTTTATTTATTTTATTTTCTTTCTTAGATCCAAACATAAAAAAAATAATAATAAAACTTTTCATCACTTGGAAAATCATTTTTCAACAAAAATAAAATAAAATGAATACTTTTCAAAATTAGGGTACTTTAAAATATTTAAAAATGAAAAAAAAAAACTAATTTAGGACCGTTTAGATTTTTTCTTAAATAAACTTAAACTAAATTAAAATATAAACTTGACTAGTTTTCAAAAATTAAAAAGAACTAACATACCTAAAATTTATAGAATGAAATACGAAAGTTTGATCTCAAATAGTAAGTAGACACGCACATAGGCACATAGGTAAGTAGGCATGTAGGCACCCATACGCATGAGAAAACTTAAAATATGTAAGAAATTATTTTTTCCCTTTTGTAATTTTCTTCATGTAGATATAGTTTTATTTGTTCAATTACTTATAAATTTAAATTAGGTATTATCAATAAGGTGTTTTGAAAAATAAATTTAAGTTCGAAAAGTTGAAAGTGGTACTGATTAAAAGTTTAATAAGTTGGCCCTCGAACTTAAATATCTATTTTTCAAAAACCATTTTTAAAATTGGTTTTCATACAACCCAGTATCTAAGTGGAAAGTAATCCACCCAATTAATTTTAATCGACCTCGGTCGAGTAGCGTCTCCTAACTTTTCAAAATAGAAAACCAAATTTTTCTTAACTCTTGGTTGATAGTTAATATTAAATATGTTAGAGTTTAACAGTAATTGGGTTAATAAAAATAATATAAACTAAGAAAAATTCAAGCTTAACACTATTTTTATAATAAAAAAAAAAACTTATCATACCATTTTAGTTTATATAGTAATGATCAGTTGAATCTTCTTATTTTTTTTTCCATAATGATTAGTTCAATCTATAAAACCTGAATTGAGAAGTAAGTAAATAAAAAGGATTTAAAGAATATAAAATTGTTTATAAATAATAGGTTTCGATATAGCATGTAATTAACTTTAAGCAGTAGGACAAAGTAATCTAGAGGAAGTATCAAACACCCTGCCTTTCCCATTACGTTTTATTTTGTTCCAACTATTCCTCACCCTTCCTATATGTTTCCTTTTCACACCAATAGAAAACCCATAAGAGACATCTTAAGGATAACTTATAATCCGGATTAGGGGAAATTTGTGTGTTTCAAGCAAAGCAAACATCAATTTGCAAACAAAGACAACATATATGGGTAAGTTCCTATACTTCTATTGAAGAAATTTATTCTTCTTCCTTAGGATACTAAAGGAAATCTAAAGAAATTTGTTTTTTAGAAGCCTAACGATTAGAGATGTTTGGACGATGCTGTGGAGTGTTTAAAGATGAGTTTATAGGGAAAAGGTTAAGAAAAGGGAAGAATTACATTTGGGTTTGGGATTAAGCTTAAGCAGGGGAGGATTTGTACATTACAGTCTGTAGAATTCTACATACTATAATTAGCGTCTAGATGCCATGGGATTAACATCCAAAAGCCATAAGGATGAGCATTCGAATGCCTAACCCCACCTTCCTTCCTCCACACCCTCCCCCCCCCCCCCCCTCAACAAACCTAAAAAAAACGCATAAATTATGTGATGCATCTCCAAGGTCATACATACAAAGTAAAACCACGACATATTGAAACAAAGAAAAGAAAATGGGTTTAGTAAAGTCTAGGAAACTATCGACTAGATATGATACACCAATCGATCTTACTTGGCCTACAATCTACTAGATATGACTCATTAGTCCAAACTATAGAGTTACTTACCACTACTCTTTACTAAAGGGAATAGATAAGAGTTAGGGGATAAATGTGAACACTAGGGTTACTCAAAAGGGAAACTTATATATTATGATAATGAGGTTGATTGATTCATTCCTGTATGCAAAATGAATGTGGTTTATATACTAGTACCATAAAGGTTACAAGCATAAATGAAAAGATAAAAAGTGTAATGTACAATTGGAGTACATGAAATATACTAAAAAGGTCAAAATAGACAAAGAATATTTAGTATTAAAAAAGGAAAAAATCCTTTTAAAATGTTGTGCTAGAAGACACATATCACATGATGGTTAACATTTTGAAATATAGTATAAGTCAGACAAAAGGAAGAAAAGAGAGTCTACAATCAAAGCTGACCTAGTCTAAATCAGATCAAAACTCAGTCAATTAGTTACTAAAGAGTATTCGGTTTGGACTAGGATTGGGTACTGTTGGTCAGCTCAGGAGATCAGCTTGGACAGTCATTTGAGGTTAGTAAACTTGAGTGTTGTTTTTTGTCGTAGAATGGTTTCTCGACAAGTCAGCTTGTATGCTTAGCAGGATGGCACATCTAATGGGTAGCTTTAAGAATTATGTTGGCATACGTGAGAGCTTGGTATTCAGGTTAATAATAGAGTGAAACATGGAGGTTGGGATAGGAATTCTTATTTTGGATGAGACTTCGAACTAATATTCTCCTTGGAGTCCTCTACCTTGGCTGCATGTGATTGGTCCGGAAAGTTGATTCTTATCATCTGCCTAGGGATCGAAGAGATTTGACCTCAAATCTAAAGTGGTCTCCAGTTCTTATTCTTACTAAGCTCCTATGAGGCCTTCTTCTTCTTATTGGTAGGGAATTAGGTTGGATACATATAAGCTCTTACATAGTTCTCGAGTAGTTCAATCTGACAGGCATTGTAGTTGATATTCTTCAAGACTTTGAATAGACCATCAATTCGTAGAGATAGCTTGCTCTGTCTTAGGTGCAGAATTCACTTTCGGTTAAGGTGAATCCATACTAAGTCTCCTATTATAAAAGAAATAGTTTGGCAACCATGATTACCAATCTCTTGTTATCTCTAATTGAAATTAGTGACCTTCCTTACCATAGACTGATGCAGCTTTTGCAATTCTTGAGTTTGGTCAACGTTAGATTAAGTCTCTTCAGTAACTGTAGGGGTACCAATCGGTTTAGTGGAATAGTGGAGTTGAGGCCATAGATAACCTCCAAGGGAGTCTCCCTAGTGGTACTATGGACAATTTAGTTGCATGCAAACTCCACAACTGGTAAACATAGATTCCAATCTTGCAAATTCTTTCTCACAATAGCTCTGAATAAGTTACCTGGCGTCCTATTCACCACTTCAGTCTAGCCATTAGTTTAAGGGTAGTTATTGGAGTTAAGCATAAGTTTAGTTCTAAGTCTTCTTTATAGAATCTTCTAAAAATAGCTCAAGAATTTTGTTTCTCAATCTAAAACAATTGTCTTTAGCACTCCATGTAGTCGAACAACTTCCTACAAAAAACAAATCAATAATATATAAAGCATCGTTAGTTTGATGGCACAGGATAAAGTATGCCATTTTGCTAAAGTGGTCCATTACAACAAAGATTGAATCCTTCCCTTAAGGTATTCATGGCAACCTTAAAACAAAGTCCATGCTGAGATCAACCTAAAGTAGGGTTAATGTTGGTAAGGGCATATACTCTCCATAAGGTTCTCTTTTCCCATTAGCTTCCTTACGTACTTCACAATTACCAACTATCTTATGAACATCCTTGGCCAAACTAAGCCAGTAAAAATTTTCCTTCAATAGATTGGTTGTTTTAGTCTCTTTAAAATGACCAGATAATCCACCACTATGAGCTTCCCTAATCAACAACTCATTTATGGAATAATTTGGTATGCATAGCCTTTAATCCTTGAACAAATAGCATCTTTGACCTAATAGCCTCCAATAACAACTCCATCTCTACATTGTTCTACAATAAGGCCAAAATGAGGGTTATCAACATACTACTTAGTGATGAGTGAAAATCCCAACAATTTCATCTGCAAGGTTGTCGACATGACAGGACATCAGCGACTATATTGGCGCTTCCCTTCTTGTATTGGATTGCATATGAAAAATCTTCCATGAACTCTAATCACTTAGCTTATCTCTTTGAAAACTTATTTTGACTCCCAAGATACTTCAATGACTCATGGTTAGTGTAAATAACAAACTCTCATGGTAATAAATAGTATTTCTAAACAATACAAGCTCAAAAAAGAGAGTACAACTCTTTCTTATACACAAAATAGTTCAATACAGTGCCATTGAGCTTCTCATCGTAGTAGGCAACCGATTGTCATTCTTACATCAAGACGATACTAATTCCAATGCCCAACACATTGCATTCTAGTTCAAATGGCTTGTTAAAATCAAGCAAACCCTAGACAAGGGTAAAGGTGAGCTTTTCTTTGATCTCCCTAAAGCTCTACTCAGCTCAGTCATTCCATCAGAATCCATCACTCTTCTTCGTTAGTTTGGTCAAGGAGGCTATAATGGTAATGAAGTTTTTAATGAATCACCTATAAAAAGAAGTAAGGTTATAGAAACTTCAAATTTTAGTGACATTCTTTAATGTTGGCCACTCCAATACATCTTGGATCTTCTCCTCATCAGTTCGGATTCCTTCCCCTAATATTACATACCCAAGAAAATTACTTCACCTTAACAGAATGTACACTTCTTCATGTTCCCATATAACTTCTCAGCTCATAAAATATCAAAAATAGCTCGAGGATATTGAACATGGTTGGTCAAATCAATACTGTATACCAATATATTATCAAAATACATGACCACACATCGTCTGATCAAAGGGTACATTATATAGTTCATAAGCCTCATAAATGTTCTCAACAAATTGGTAAATTTGAACATCATAACTAGTCATTCGTAGAGATCATGTCTTGTCTTGAAGGTAGTCTTCCATTCATCTCCTAATATCATCCAATTTTGGAAGTAGTCACTTCATAAATCAATCTTCTAAAATATTTTGGCTCCATTAAGTTCATTTATTTATACATGACAATAAGATAATTGATAGCTTAGCTATCGATATACATTTGCCATGAACCATCCTTCTTCGGGATGAGAAGAGCTAGTATGTCACAAGGACTCATGCTCTCCTTCACATAACCTCTCTCTATAAGTTTATCCACTTGCTTTTTAGTTTAACAGCCTGCTTAGGGTGTAGGCAGGTCGGTTCAGTAAGGTTGTACTTAATTGCAGATCAATACAATATTCTATGCTACGGACTAGGGATAGTCCTTTTGGCAACTCTTCCGAAAATAGGTTAGAAACCTCATCAGTTAATCTTCAAATCTCATCAAGCACTTCTTCAAGATCCTTCAATTCTAATAACCTTTGGATCAACAAAAACATAGGCTCATCAGTCTTCTCAGCAGCTTAAAGCTTTCTTCAGCTCATCACTAGGGTATTCTTCTTATTAGCTCAAATAAGCTGATTATGGGTCTCATTCATTTGGGTTAGTGTCATGGGTTGTAGCATAATTTTCTTTCTATCCTTAACAAAGACATAGGTGTTTTCTTATCCATCATGAGTAACACATTGGTCGAATAACCAAATTCTTCCTAATAGCAAATGTGAAGCTCCGATGGGGATGACATTACACACTACTTCATCCCTATACGCATTCCTAACACTAAATAACACAATTACTTATTCCATAACATATGTAGCACCCTTATCATGAAGTCAATGTAGTTTATAAGGTCAGGGGTGCTTAAAGGTTAGCAGTCCTAACCTCTGCACAAAGGACAATGCAAGGACATTGGTACAACTTCCTTTGTCCACTATGATGGTACACAACTGTCCCTTAATGGTATACTTTATATAGAATAGATTCTCTCTCTAATCTTCCTTAGAGTTCGATAGGGAACTCGGTACTTGTCTCAGCACTAAGGTCATTACTTCTCCCTGATCAGCATAGATACAGGTTTCCTCTTCCTCTTTGGCTTCAACCTTCCCACCACTCTTCTCTTCTTAGGGCTTGCTCTCATCAATGCTATCTATTGCATCTCCTCAAAGCACCATAGTATGCCAATTCAAACACTCAATAGCTATGTATCCGAAGACCAAGCATTTGAAGCATTTAATCTCACTAACCTTCCATCTAGAGGTTTGTCCTTTCTCATATGTCCTCACGGTTGGCCTATCTTCGGGTTAGCTCAGCTCAGCTATTCAACCCTACTATTTTGCTCGGCTATCATTAGGTCATTCATTTCTATCCTCAGCTCGAGAGGATCTCCACAACTTGGCTTGAGTAAGTCTGTGCAGAATAGGGATCTCGAAAATGTTGGCCTAAGTCATCTTAGGGAATTCCTTCTTTGTTTTTCAATACTCTATGCTACCTTAATGGCATCTTCTAGAGTATAAAACCTTTGTACTTTTACAATATTGCAAATCTCATATTTGGGTCCAGAAATGAACCTTGATACTATATGAGCTTCAGGTTCATCCATGTCAGCTCGAATCATCAACATTTGGAATTCTCTCACATAGTCATTAATAGATCAACCTCCTTGGCGAAGTTCTTATAGTTAGGCAAATGTATCTTGCAAGTAAGTCTTAGGCACAAAACCACCCCTCAATAATCTCTACATCTCATCCAAGTTCTTACTCCTTATCATCCATCTCTCGCTCTAGCCACATTCAGATTTTTCCATCACATAGTAATATACCTAAAAAATTCAAGTACAACAAGTTGCACTTTAATAGCATCAGTATAGCTATAACAATTGAACACTTTCTCTACCTTCTTTTTCCGCTCCAAATATTCATCTACATCTCCACTTCAACTAAAGGGCATGATTTGGACCTTAACATTATCAAGTCCTCAAAGAGCTTAACGTCCTCGCTCTTACGCTTTATAATAATCCGCCTTTTCTTCTTCCTCGTCATACTCTTAGACATCTATTTCCTCATCATCTTCCTTAATCTACTCTAACTCCAACCTTCTTCTAGCAACTCGATTTGCTATTCCTCCAGCTCGCTAGGGTTAAACTAAGTGATTGGCTTAGTTACCTTGGCCATAGCATCTCTTTGGAATATTTTCAAATAGGTTATGAAATATCTTAGGGTTGTTGTCTATTAACTTACTTTGCAGTGACTAAACTCTCAACAAGATTAGTGATTTTGTCAAGTTTATCATCTACTAACCAAGACTATTACTACCATTATGACCACCACTAGGTTAAGCACTACTACTTTAGTCACCAATAACACCTTGAACACTCAAATCTGACATAGTGTAATATTTATAACAGCACAACACACAACAAAAGTTCTACCTTACTACCCAAAACCTTACTCATGCTAACTTCAATACCTAACAATCACTTAAGTAGAATAGAAAGGAACTTACTTTGTTTTCATAGTGAAAAACAAAGTAACAATGGAACTACACTTACCACCATGCAAATCTTTACTTCACAGCTCAAAACTTCATAACTTACTTCACAAGAACATACTGAAGTAGCTATGGAAGTAACACAGTAGCCCTTAATAGCAAATACAAACCAAAACTTCACTATAACTTTACATACTCCCTCTTAAAACTATACTCTAATAACAACGAAGCTAATACTTCTCCGAGGTCATACGCACTGAGTAGTACTACAATGAGTAGAAACAAATATTTAACCTACAATCTATCAGATATGACTCATCGGTCCATATTATAGGGCCACTCTCTGCTACTCCTTACTAAAGAGAATAAATAAGAGTTATAAGACAAATGAGAACACTAAGGTTGCTCAAAAGGGAAACTTATATATTTCAATTATGAAGTTGATTCATTCATTCATATGTACAATGAATGAGGTTTATATACTAACCCCATGAGGGTTATAAGCATGTATAAAAAGACAAAAAAGGTAATGTACAATTGAAATACATGAAATATATTTAAAAGGGTAAAAGAGACAAAGAATATTCAATACGGAAAAAAGTAAAAAATCCTTCTGGAATGTTGTGCTAGATGATACATATCGCATGGTAGTTGGCATTTTGAAATATAGTATAAGTCAGATAAAAGGAAGTAAAGAGAGTCCATAGTCAAAGCTGACCTGGTCTAGATCTAGTCGAAACTTAGTTAATCAGTCACTAAAGAGTATTTGGCTTGGATTAGGATCGGGTGTTGATAATCGATTTAGGAGATCAACTTAGATAGTCATTTGAGGCAGGTATACTCCGATGTTGTTTGTATCATAGCATAGTTGCTTAGTAAGTCAACCTGTATGCTTGGTAAGTTAACACATGTACTCGATAGCTTCAAGAACTATGTTGTCGTACGTGAGAGCTCGGTATTCAGGCGACAATAAAGGGAAACATAGAGGTCAAGATAAGAATTCTTGTCTTGAATGGAGATTCAAGCTAATATTCTCTGCATAAGTCCTTACAATCCTTTAGCTTAGTTGCATGTGATCGATCTAAGAAGTTGATTCCTATCATTGTGAGTTTAAGTTGGCATCCAGACACCAATCAACTTAGCAATCGAATGCCTTGTTTGCATTAGTGTACAAAAACTTTGTTCATCTTTTCTAACTCATCTTTTCAACTTTCCTTTTCATTCTAAAACTTTCCCAACATGTTTTTAAATAAGTTTTCTAAATCAAAACAACAATAAAAACTTCGTTTTTCCAATGAATGAATTAAGACTTCTTGTAGAGACTTATGGCCTAGTTGAAGGTTTGGGATGTAATGATTGAGTATTGCCTTTTAAGAATGAGTTTAAGGGCTAAGTTACTTACTTATGTGATGTACTGGGTTATAGAATACCAAGATACTTGTTGAACACTACTGTAGAGTCAGCAATGGGATACTTATTTATGTATCTGTGCTTATTAGATTAGCAATTAATGGACTTAACCTATATATCTAGCCTAGTTATTAATTGTGCTGCTTGTGCTTGGCTTTGACTCCCTATTAGTCGAGTCCAATATTGTTAGTGAGGCACTTAGTAATCTTTGCGTGACGTTATCCCAATTGGAGCCCTACGCTAAGAGGACATAGATAGATCTAGGTTGGTTATTGGTTTAGTTACTTAGATACCTAGTTACTTGTGTAAGAGTTATGAGTTATCCTAAATCTTGGGATGCCGAGACTGTTGATGGACAGCTTAATTATTGAAGATTTAAATTGATTGCTTGTTGTATTCATTATTACTACTCATATGCATATGAAAGGCGAGTGCTTAATCATGCACATGTGCTTTTGGTATTCCATATTGAATTTTGGCTCATTTCATCTTTAATTTTTGAGGTGTAGGTGCAAGTGCATAGTGAAAATTTTCACAATTTGCTGGCTGTGGTTAAGAATATCAAGGCTATCAAGTTGGCAAGTGGCAAATACGATCTTTATTGTGAGCTTAAAATTTGAATTAGAACAATTTGAGTTCATTATATGATATATATGTATATATATATATATATATGTGTGTGTTTAGAAAATTGTAAAATTTATTTAATAGTTATGTTGGTATTATTTAAAATCTTAGATTTTATTAAAAAAATTATTGGAGATCACCACAATTATTGAGGGACATGTGGCAAGCTATAACACCTGGCATTACAAAATCTTGTTTACTGTTTTTCATACTAAATTATTATTGGATTTTCCATGTGAATTCTGTGTATCGTACTCTATTCTTTACTTGTTTAATTCTCATGTTACTGTATGCTCTTGGTAATCTAACATATGGAGATCCAATCTTAATAGAACTTTTAGCTCAAATGAGAGAATCAATGTATTCTCATTAATTAGTTGTCACATGTGAACAGATTTAGATTACACGCGTGCAATGGCCTGCATCGATTGAAACGTGTGTAAAGATTAGCATCGTGTTCTAATGGTTCTCAGCGTCGACTATTCCAGGCAATTCATTCAGTTTTACTACACATGTTTCACACTCCATTTAACGTTGCTTTCATCAAATGACATAACTGATGAGATATAGTTGATGTCAGTTGCGACCTCATTAAAAACATTTCTTAATATGCAAACAAAAAAAAAAAAGTCATGTTTGGATAAAAGTAGCTTTAACAAATGTCAAAGCTAAAATCAATTCAAACAAAGTCATGTTTTAATGCTAACCATGCTAATTACTATGTAGAGATCCTAGAGCTCAGCGATTCCACATGTTCCATAATGACAAGGGTTTGCGGAACACATGTCACCATTTCCGTTTGGGATCCCAATGGTGGGTCTAAATTAATTAATAGGGTTCCATGCTCTCTTAAATAAAGAAAAACCGTGTAAGAAAGATCATCATGGCATGCCTTGTATACACAATTTCTAGGTTTCGCCATTCTAATATATCGCAAATTCAAAGTGGCTTAATTCTTAGTATAAGGTGATGAATCAGGTTTAATATATATATATTTTTAATTTGTAATAGAATAGTTGGCCAAAAGAGAAAAAAAAATTCTTTTAATATCAATAACATATTTCAGAAATTCAATTAAGGATTAAAATGAGAAATTACTTGAACAAATATAATAGATGAAAAAATAAAAGGTACTTAATTTGAATTTCCAAATGGAAAATTCTAAGCTACGTATAGGAGCAACTCGTAATAAACAGCAAATTCTTTATATAAAGGATATCTGCTTCAATCTTTTTTCTCGTTTCCGAAATCAAATTAATATTTGTAGCTTAATTAGAGGCAATCCTCTCAAATCCGAATTTGAAAGTTAATCTAGGAATGAGAAGGAGGTCAAGCAGAGTTGAGTTGTAATAAATAAAAATATTTTAATGTAATATGTATTCATTTATAAAGTAATAAAATTACCTATATTCTTAAAAATTGAAAGTTAAGAAGTTTCATAGTTTACTTTTTGTTTTTTATTTGATTTACATTTGTCATTTTTCTTAAGAAAATTAGCATATTTTCTACAAAATATAAGAGAAATAATATATTATAATCCAAAAAAATCTAGTAGGTTTTTATAAAAATTGGATTATGCTGATGATTCAACCGGGTGCAATCGAAACCACTATTAATAAGAGTAGAAAAGATAACTGAAATTACTTTTATAAACGGATTAGCTTAAACCAGATTTAATAACGTGGATCAACAACACGGACTAAATTTAGGTTTAGGGCTCTCGGAACACAATGATTATAAAAAAGACAAAAATGATGGGATAGAAAGAACCAAAGTTAACGAGCACGTTTTTTTCAATTAAATAATCAAACTTCAGTAAATTAACTCGAACATAAGATGCAATGAGAGAGTAAAGTACGATTGTTTAGTAATATATAAATAATGATTTAAATTATAAGAATAAAACTATTTAAGACACGATGATAAACCCTGTAGAGCTAAGTTAGGCGAAACATTAGAGCAAGAGCCAAGCGGTCACCGCAAAATTTTTCACTTGCAACTAAGGAAACTAGCTACCAAAAAAAAAAAAAAAAAAAATTTCACTACCAGATGTTTTCATTGGGAGTACGTTTTCTACCGTTATTGGTTGCTAAAGGGTTGCATTTTTTTTTTTTTAATAGGTAAAATATGGAATTATATTATAACATACTAACAAAGTCACATACAGAGAATACAAAAGTCCAAGAGCCTTATACAGGGCTCTTACATTACATAACCAAAGACAAAACACTTGGCTTACTAGCTAGCCTGTGAAACCCTAACGCATCCATTTTCCCGCACATCCTATTCAACCGTAAAAAAATATAATAGATGATGACAGATGGTCAAAAAGAACGAAATGTTGATCGCTTGTCTTCGCCTGATCAGCCATATAGTCAGCAATCTGATTAGTCTCTCGTGGAACTACTCGAACCTTCCACTCTTACAGCAGGTAACACTTTGCCCTGCATAAATTCAATACACTGTTTGGTGTGAATAAAGGGTTGCATGTTTAGAAACATATCATCAGCGAAACATTGACTAACGGGGGCATGGTCCCTCCGAACACTCTTAACTTTTTTTTAAGGGATATAAGCCTCGATAAAATCGATGTATTATGAGACGCTTATCCCTATATTTAAGCGTCTAACATATGTCGAAGAGGACTAAATTCCTATGAAAAGTTATTAATTTTTATTTAAAATTTTAAAATTATGTTTTTTAATAATATTTGCAATTACATAGCAATAATAATAATTATTTTGTGTCGATTGTATTTTCATAAGAATTGACAAGATATCACGTTTTCTTTTGAAAAAATAATTTTTGAGATTAAATTAAAAGAAAAGATATATTAAGCAAATATTCAAAACCGACTTCTTTATTTTTAAAACAAACATTAGGCATTGCTACATTAACTGCAACATGACAAATGCTGTATTTTAAAACAAGAATGTAGAACAACAAGAAGAATATCTGTTAAATTAAGAGGAAAAAACACACAGCCAGTACCACAGTCTAACATTTGTACAAAGAAACTAAAATGAAAAAATAACAAAATGAAGTTACCTTTCATGATGACAATAGCCTCTTCAGGAAGGAGCATGAGAATAAAAGTAAGTTCATTTTGATTCTGAATAATCACAAGTTAATTATTTTAGAATTTTAAAGAATTAAAAATATAGATAAAATTGTTCATAGGGAGCTATTCCCTATTTTAAATAAATTTTTTTTAAAAAATGATGTTTGCTAATAAAAGTTTATTCCCCAACGCATCTTTGTTCTCATTTTATACCTAGACAGTAGATTGCCCATATAGCGTGAGTCGGTTGAGACAAGCCAAGTTAACTACCGTAAAGTTAGCTTTTGATGCAAAAAAAATTTCTACAATAAAATCGATTGGAATGGATGAGAATGAAATAGTAAATTCTCTTACGTATTTAGAAATATTCATAGAATCAAATGAAGTAAAATTTAATGTATATATAGTTATCAAAAATATTCTTGATTATTAAATGTTATCATTACATTAAAGATTAAAAAAAATAATTTGATTAATAATAATTAATATAAGAGGAATAGAATCAGGATTCTACTTTGTTAAATGAGGAATCGAATTCTCCCTTTTAAGTCGGAATCATCAATTTAATTGAATCATGACTCCAGCTTTTTAATACACTTCTAAACATAAAGAAATTGAATACAACCTTAAATTACAATTCTACTCTGATCCATTCCTACGTATCGTAGATTTCATCTTGGAAACCCATTGAGTGAACCACCAGCAAAGAAATTTAACTCAAGACCTTAGATATTCTACTATTAACCTTGTAAATCAGTTCTACGAACCTTATCTAAATTGATCTAAATATGTTTCTAACTTCATTTTAGTGGTAAACAAAGTATATAATCGTATAATACTAATTTAAGATCCCCTAAGCCACCTATTTTCGCTTGTTGTTGTATTCTAGTTTTATGTTTTGTTAATTTTATAATTTATGCCTTCTGATGAACGTTTGTGATTGTTGTTTATACTTGCTATCGAAATCCATATGATACATAATAGGTGGGTCTGGATTTGTCACTCAAACCAACTATGAATCAAGTAATCATAGTGGCTTAAGTTTAAGCGTGATACCACTTATATGGATAATGAGTTAGTCATTGCCTGATCTATCCGACGGTAGCCTCCAGTTAGAAAATTCAAAGAGCAGTTGTTAACAGGACTTAGGCATCTAGATATGGAAGCTCTAAATTGAACTACCGATAGCCGGACATAGTAGAAGAAATTGTTATGAGAAGATTGCGTTATTGGGTTTATGTGACAATAAACAGTATGAGCTTATGTATCTTAATAATAATAATTATGCAAAAAAACTATCATATAAAATAAAGCTCAAATAATGTAATCTAGTATTGTTATGAACTTTAATGCATCAAATAAGGTGTGGAATTATATATATATATATATATATATAGATTAAAATATTATTTCTAATTTTGTGATAGATCAAATTGAAAATAAAATATTAACAGATAATTAAAGTTATAGATATATATATAAGTTCGTGGTTCATAAGCCATACATAATAGTTTAGGTCTCTTTGACAACACATTATTAATAAGTTGTTGGCTTAGAAGATTAATAATTAAATAATTATAAAATTCTAATACGGATTTACATATGCTTCCGCTTCCGTTTCCGTTTCCATTTCTCTTATTAAATTTATGCTCTAATTTTATACGTAGATTGTTCTTGATGAATTCAGTTTATAGGGATTAGAACTCATTAATTCCAACATGCATAGGTCTAAAATCCATCGGAATTGGCTCGGGGCATCTCAGCTTATATGCCTCTTTTTTCCCTGTTTTTGCTTTATCAAGATTATTATGACACCCACACAGAAACCCGGTTGGAATACACCGAAAAGCAATCGTTTGTAATATTGACACGTTGCTCGTCCACATGGACATACGTTAAATATGACAATGACAATTCATATATAAATCCTTCCAACCAATAACGAAAACTTCATGAATTTGGACAAGAACAATAATGAGAGCATGTACGTACTCTTGCAAGCTGTACCAATTTTTTTTTTTTTTTTTTTTTTTTGCGTATGTTATATTGTTATAAGGTTCTGGTTTTCCATCCTCTTTTGATTTTTTTTTAACTTTATTCATTTTAATAAGAAATCAATAATATTATAATTAAATTAGAACGATCTTGACGTTATTTTATGATTTAAAAAATAAAGTTTCCTTCTCCAAACTTGGAGTTTCCACTGTATCTTTTCTGCAACATATGTTATATATATTTATGAGAGAGAAAGTAAAATGAAGAGAGAAGATTTTTGTTTCATTGAGCCTCATATTTGCACTGCTTGAATATGACTGGGGGAGGTTCATTGATTATAAGAAGTTTTGCCTTCAGTCCAATTCATATTTGGCATTAACCGAGTACCTGTCACGTATAAAGAGCAAGATCAACAGCGAGATCTTACCGTAAGAACTAGATTAAAAGACAGAAATAAACGAAAGCAAAAGTAATGTAAAAAAAAAAAAAAAAAGAGAAAAAGGTCTGTTCCGAGAATAAAAATTCATTAATACTAATATAAAATATATTTTAATAAATAATAGATAAATACTAATGATATTTAAATATTTACTAATAATCACAAATCCATAAATTTTACGTTACTTAAGTATCAATAATAATAGATCCTCTCTGGAAGATTAAGGTATTCGTCGGGATGATTTTAACAACTATTATTCCATCTTCACGAGGATTGGAATGAAAGAAGTTTTTCCCAAATGCCTTCTCTAAACAACCATCGCCTTCCATCGGTCCGAACACCACCCATTATTTTAAGAAGAAAAAGAGAGAAAAAAAAAAAACCATTACGCAGATAGACATTATTTTAGCGTGAGAATTACGTGTGAGCTGGCTAAAAGAGATTTCTTTTTTTTTTTCCTTCTTTTTTCGTCCGCACCCCACAACAACCCATCAACGCACTGCCTTTTCAACGATATAGTTTATCACCTACTCGTCAAGCGGCGGCGGCGGCGGCGGCGGCTTTCAAGCCCTAGATCGTCTTTTTTTACAATATTCATATTATGATCTCATCTCATTGTATGGGTCTGATTGGATGTTTTTTTCTTCCTCTCATTACGTGGAGTTGATTTCCAAGCCACGGATCCTTTCCTGCATTGTTTGGGGGTATGGAGATTAGGCCAGGAGATTCATGGGCCTAATAAATGGAGTATAAATAAGTGGACAAATGTTTCAATTTAAAATGTTTAGTTGCACGAGATACAGAAAATATAACACTTCCAATTTCGCCAAAAATTTCTTAGAAAACTATGATATGCTCAGATTATACTTGTTCCAATTATTATGTCATGTATAGGAGCTCACACTGTCAAGATAGACACAGGATCATGAAACTGAGAAAGGTCAAACATACTTTAACTAAGTGATATGAAAATATTTATTTATTGTTATAATTATATTACATCTTATATATATATATATATATATAAAATCTTGTTAATGATTTGACTTGTAATAAGATTAAGAATGATCAATATACACTTCATCAAAAGTTAAAAAGTAAATTTTTTACTTTTTTTATTATGCATATATATTGAAGGAAATTTAACTATTAATTCATGAAATAATTACATTAATATATAAAGCCTTTGTAAGTTTTGTTTCCAACAAAAATATATCAAAAAAATATTTGAATAAGCAATTATAAACAAAGCAAAAAGAACCAATTGACATACTTTCATAATAACTTTATATGATTATTTCATTAGCAATAGTAAGAAAAAAAAAAGAATGTCATTTTGAATAAGTTATTGGGAAATTAATTACTTAATAATCCATATTCATTTTGTAGCATTAATTGTAAAAAAATACTTCAAAAAATAATTAAGGCATATAATTGGTACCATTTATCAATAATTTATGTGATATAACCCAAATATTTGTAATATGCATAATTTAATTATTATTTAGTTTATTACTAATATAAAATGTGCAATTTATGAGAATTTATTTAGTTAAATACGCTTTGCAATTAATGAAATTAATGTTATTGGTTATTATTGTTAAAAAATTTTAATAAATATAAGAAGATAAATGTCATTTAAGTAATAAATGCTTCTAAAAAAAGTAAAATGATAAATATGAAGTTTAAATCCCTTATTACTTGTTTGTAAAATCAAACACTAAACCATTAGGCTATACCTAATTTTATATTATTTTTACTCTTTAAAATATATATTTAATATATTTCTTTCTTTTCTGAAAATTTTAAAAATTAACTCTTTTTCTACCGTGGCCATATGGCACCCCCGCTAAACCCATTCCTTCATTCTGCCGTTTTTTCCGTGAATAACTATTACTCAGTTGTTTATAAGTTCTTTCTGTAACTACCCTTGTTATGTTTGGCTCACCAAAATGGAATAAGATTGGAAAAAAATAGCAATTTTTCTGATATTATTTTATTCATCGTCAGGGCATTTGTGAATAAAAAATTAGATTCTTTTATGAATAGCGGTTTATCTAATGAAGGGAAGAAATAGAAATTCATTCTCTATTCCATATTACATAGAAGAGGCATTACTTAGTGAATATATAACATTGTAAGAGGTATTACTTAGTGAATATATAACATTACAAATCACCGCCATGCTGCTATCATTGCAAAACTTACCACCTTTATTAAACCCACGGTTATCATTAGCAACATCTCCACGGCAGTATAAGTAATAATATTATAAATAGTAACGTTGCAAATATCGATGAATATATAGGATGAGAAATTTTAGTTAAATAAATATAGAATTACATAAATAGTATAACAATACTACTGTTGTCCTTGTGCTGTATTGTGCTATTGTCCTTATCCTAAACTGTACTGTATAAATACTACATTATAAATGAAAGCTTATTATTGAGAGTTGGCTGAGTAAAATTATCTGGTTATGTATAATATCGTGGATTCCATAATCAGACCCGAAGCCTTATTTGTGTCTGCTAAGAGGACGAAATCAAGGTCTGGACTTTCTAAGCGAGATAGGATCTATCAGTTTATTTAAAATTTTTACTGCTTATTTTTCTAAGTTAATTAAAATTATTCTTTTCGTAACAACATATGCTTAGTTAACGTCAAATAAATTGTGTTGTAATTTTACGGGTTATTATATCAATTAATTGTATATTATTAACTATCTAATTAAAATGAGGAATTAAGCCATTAAATAAAAATGATCATTTGGTTAATAAATAAATAAATATGGCTTATAAACTCATTTTTATAAACTTTTGACATAGGCCCAATATGTAAAAATCCAAATATTTTATTTTACCTATTATGATATACCATAGTGAAATCACATAATAAAGCTTAAATATATAAGGTCAAGATCTCCAGTCTAATATCATGTTTTAGGGTTTTCTCTTTTGCTTTTTCTCACGTTCCATCGGTGAGAAAATCAAAAACAGGTATTACAATAGACTAAATGACCATAACTTTTAATGAAATTCGACAGATGTTATAATTATATTATTTGTTTTAATATTACACAAAAAATCCTACCGCATTCTATATAAAATTCTAAAAGTTTTAATTCTCTTCAAATTGATATTATTGAGCCAAATAAAACCACAAACAATATCTTTAAAATGCTTTCTTTGGTTCTTATCACCTATTCTCCAATAAGTTTTCTCGTTGGAATAAATTTTTTTTTAGGAATATGAATCTAACCCATTCTGCATCCACCACGTAAGCAGCAATTTCCATCAGTTAGGTACTTTACCAAAACTGGCACGTCAACGATACCCACGATGACAAGTGACGATTTCAATCCTATGTGGTGTTGTGGTCCATATCTGGTAACATTATAAGGAATGGACCATCCAGTACGCTTGTTTTAAACTTTTTTAGTCTAAACACAGTCTTCATCAGCATCTATAACGCATCGTCGCTTTCTCTAAATAGCCCATTTCGCGTTGTGGCACCATACGGATCGGACATCCATTAACGAATCATGTTTCAATTCGATAATGATGAAACATGTTGAATTGCTCCACGGTTTTTAGTTACTGATTTCTGCCACGTTTCATCAATGTTGTTTAACAAAAGTACCACTTCTATACTATGTTTTGGCAACTTTTGATAAAACATAAATAGTGTTGTAATGATCGCAAATAAAAAGAAAGGAATCAATATACAAAGAAACCATAATTTTCATGCCTTTTATTTAGGGATATGGAAACAAAAATGAAGAGAAATATTTCCATATGCTCTTTTTGGTTGGTATTACAAAAAGGAAATAATGAAGAGAAATGAAATATGCATTTTATAAAGTTATCCCCATTTTGTTTTAATGAACATAGTTACAAAGGGTAATTTTGTGATTGCCATCCCATTTATATATCCATTTTCATTTATTTCTCTCTAAATTTAGAGTGTAAAAAAAAAAAAAAGAGTTTTAAGTTTCCACTCATTTCTATAGATTTCCACAAATCACTAAGTTATCAAATACAATGTCGTTTGGATTCCATCTATTTCCTTTTTAATTCCACCCACCTAGACCTATCCAAAATAGTATTAGTCTCCCTAGGTTAGGTAAACGTTGCCTATTAATTCTCAAGAAAAGTATCCGAGCAAAAACAAAACTATTGCATGATTACAAACGTAAGTTGACATTATATATAAATTTCATTTAGCCTCCATGTTGGGCAATTGACTTTAATTTCCTTCCCGATCATTCATTCAAACTATAAATAAGAATCGTATCTATTATTATATGAGTATGTCTTAAGGTGAAAAAGAGGGTTCAACGATAATATCAACTTCTATTATTATAAGCATGCTGTAAAAGTTATATAGAAAATTTGTTGGCGATTGACTTTAACTTCTACTTGGTTATAAACATGTAACGTTAATTGCTCGTTATTGGCTAACCTATAAAGTAAATTACGTTTGAAATTACTGATAAGGTCTTTCATTATTTTCACATGTACTACAAGAAATTTATCTTATTATAAGAAGGGTTAGTTGTTATAGGTGTATGGATCCAAGTGTGATGGTCACGTGCCTATAGTGTGTTTTTCGCACTACTTCCCCATTCACATTGGGAATAATTATTCAATTCCTCCTTATTCCTTAAAAGTCCCATATTATATAGTTCACTTCCAATTCACATCCCCAATCTCGGCGTAGCAATTCTTAAGAGGGAAAAAAAAAAAAAAAAAAAAGGACCCTCAATCCCTTTCTCTTCTTCATCCTTCCCAACACACTGCCCACACCAAATAGTAGAGACACCCATACCTTTCGATTCTTTCTCTTTAATATGATCTCAAGCCTTTCTCATATTGTATCTCTTCCTTGTGACTCTTAGACCTTTTGATTCTCTCTCTCACTCTAATCTCTTTGTGTAATAAAAGGATAGGATGAGTTAGGGGGTTGTAGGTGACTTAAGGTTTCTTGGTAAGAGAAGGAGAATTGAAGGTTTGTTGGGTGGGACGAGTTAGAGTTCGTTGGTGAGTTATCGTAGGACAAGTTAGGGTTAATTTAGTGAGTCAAGGTTTGTTGGTCACAAATATAGTGGAAAATAGAGAATAAGAGATTGTTCAAGAAATTAAATTGTAGAGATATTAATTGGTTTTTGAGAATTCTCGCAATTTGTAGGCCTTCGTAGTCACTCTTAGCAATTAGCTTTCCCATTGTAATGAGGGAGAAAAAGGGGAAGGGGATAGTTGATTTTAGATGAAAAAGGAAAGAGAGAGAAAAATGGGTTTTACTATTGTTCTCTATTCTTTCCATATAAATAATATTAAAAAAGAAGAAGAAGAAGAGCTTGACCAGTGAGAGTAAAGAGAGACAATGACAATTGAGTCGTTTTATTTTTATTATAAGTCTATTCCTTACTTGCATTTTTACCTAACTATACAACGTAATAGCCATTATCCCCTATTAAATTCCTAATGAATTAGATTTTATTTGCCCATTATTCCATTCAACAAAGTGAATAGGCCATACATGTGGCCTCAAAAGAGTGGCATGAAATGGCACATGAGTAATATTTAAGAGAGAAGGAGGCAAGGAGGAGGGGCAAGCATTTTCAAGAAACTCAAACGCATATGTGACAAGTGGAACAGCTATCTAAGCATCAAACTACACTATTTTTTATAAGAGGTATTGTGGTCTTTACTAATTGGGGCACTTATTTGATCTCTTAAAAACGCAATTTGGCACTACAAAGGCATTCTTCCCTAATTCTAGATGACCAAAACGATGATGGCTTGAGGTATATGTGGAGTTTGGCCATTAACATCGTCCATCGAATTATGTTGATGATCAACGACCAAGAGTAGTCCCTTCACTAATTGTTCTCTACACAAGCTCCTTTTGGATTCAAGTCCTATAAAAGCCTGTTTATGCACATAAACCTCCCTCAAAAAGGTAAAAAACAAATAGGTCAGTCCAATAAACCTTACTCTAAGCCTATCATACTAAATCTCCCTTAATCACATGATATATGTATTTAACTCCCTAGGTCTTATCACCTCAACTCACAAAGTCAAACCTAAATCGTTATTGAGCATAAAGCCTATCAAATGATTCGCCCTCTATAGCTGCAAAGTCTCAAAATTTGCAATAATAGTATAGTCCCCACTATAAGCCACTTACAATCACAAGGCTTTACTATTATAAGGAGGGTCTCTTATGCTAAAGAGCTCATTGCTACATATGGCTTGCAATGAGCTTTTTGTTGTAAAAATTATGTAATGCATCATCATTGATGAAAAATAAGTCCATTTTAAGGGTCTTCTTATAGAAATAACTTATTACTGCACATAGCATTATAGTAAGTCCTTTGTTGCGAAAAGTTCCTCAATAAGGAAGATTATACAATAAATCACACTAACATTTGCATATGATTTCTCTAGTGCAAGCATTGTAAAGAGAAAAAAAGAAAAGAATGACTCTGGTAGAAAGGAATTTTCTATAATAAAAAACTAAGATTAGGAAAAACAAAAACTAACCTATACAGGTTAATTCATTAACATATCTTTTCATTCTTTGTTTCATGGTTGTATGCATTGTTTAATGTTTAGGTAATAGAAGATTTGTATATTCTATTAAACATGCAATTTGGTTACTAGCCCTTTTCCCCCTACATTTCTATTGTTAGTTCCCTCTACCCCCTACCCGTAACCCCAACCCCCTTCCCACAACACTACCCCCACATGAAATCCCACATGAATTGTAACAGGGACTGATTCTAATATATAAGGTCATAATAGTGAAAACCTTATTAATATAAGGTTATAACTTTTAGATCAAATGGTTGAAATAAATCTATTGGTATTTGTTAACTTAGTTATTCACTACTTTTAACCTAGGACATTGTATTTGCATTTGCATTTGCATTATAACTTTGAGCTAGCTAGAGGAAAAAAAAAAACAAAGAACGAAATACATTACAACTTCAGGGGAAAGGGGAATCATATTTTGATCCATCTTTTGAGAGATCGATATTCGCACCACTAAATTACAACGGTCTTAACTATCTTGTTAGTTATATAAACATCAACATTTCTTATCAACATTAACACTTGAGAAGCTTTCATTCTTCTTTGTACACATCATATGTTCATGTTTAACGTTACATTTCCCATCTGCATTCTTTCAGAAAAATGTAAATTTTCTAAAACATAAAGAGGAATCAAAATTGATCAAATTTGTGATCTTTAATAAATTCAAGAAAAGTAACTCTAAAAGCTATGATCATTTGGTAATGGAGATCAAACTAAGCATGGGCTTTTCTTTTTTTTTTCCTTAAACTCCTTTTTCCTTATTCATATCAATATATAAGAACACATATGAACAAGACAAGAGCACAAATTTATAACTTCGAATATGACATGAAGATAGAGATAGGTTTCTCTTTTCGTTACATATTTACATGAATCTAAGAATAGATTTTTAGATATGTAAGAAAAAACTAGAAAATAAATACAATTTGAAAGGTATGAACTTTAAGGCAAATAGGATGAAAATAAAAATATGTGCATGTTTTTGAACAGCTATAGAGATTGTCTAAGAAGGTGTTCGGTCATAATATAATTTCCTTTACTATATAATAACATCCAATGAGTTCAAGTGGCAAAAGAAGTTACAAAAAATTTGTTATTATTTTTATTTGATTTATTGAGGAAGTTAAATTTTTTTTTATTATTTTTTTCAATACATACAACTTAAATAATTGATTTGCTAGTTTACTATTAAGTCATAGTTATAATTGGCTACTTATAGCTATACCATAACCTCACATAATTTTTAGGCAATAAGGGTTATTGATACCTGCATGACTCTTGATAGGTATGATGATATTTGACAATAATAAATTCCCTTTAAGATTTAAAAAAAAAAAAAGTTTAAAGTTACCCAATGTACAAAGGCAAAATAATTTTATTCAAAATTAATTTTTCCTTGCCTTAAAAGGATACAAAGAGTTGTTTCTCATAGTGGTAATGCTAATGAATTGGTTCATAATATAATTCTCATTCCTTCATAGCTATATTTGCATAAGCATTTCCAAAAGAAAGAATATCCTTAACAAATCAAGAAAATAATAGCAATAGAATCCTTCTTCGATGGTATAACTTTTGTTTTCTATCAATTAGACTCAAAGGAATGTAAAATCTTAAGATATATAGGTAAGTTAGTTCCCCTATCGTATAGTGTATCTACTTGCACCTTATATGATCGAGTAGGTTTTAGGTGGGTATTTAGAACCACAACGTATGGTAAGAATCTAGTACCTAAGCCCCTTACCAAAGCAAGAGCAAGAGGGCTAAACAACTTAACCTCTTGGATCCTTAGTTATCAAGCTAGTTTTGTCTACATTGACCTAAAGGATCCAACCGACCTACCAAATCTTCCAAGATTTTAAGCTATTTGGTGCATAACTCTAATTGATATTGATCCCTCCGAGTAGACTCAAGACCCAACGCTCTTGATCTGTTCTAAGGATTGCCTCTTGTCACCATCTCCTCCTATCGAGCTACAAATATCCAACCAATGTCAACCAAATCTTTGAATGTTAGAATCCGTTAGTAGAATGCACCCCAAACTCTCCTATGATGACATGTATCCCACTCACCACGAGTATGTTCTGCAATAGGGCTTTAACTTTCTAGATGGATTACATAATTGTCCTTCTATATTTGCACTTGCATGTTTATAATTTTCTTGCCCTTTTTGGTAATTTGACCATAGTATTATAACCTTAGCACACTAGGTATAAATACCCTATTTAGACAACTGTTGTAATCATACTTTACCTAATTTTGTTAATGAATTTCCTCTAAGTTTACCTCTCCTTTCTCTTAAAGTTGAGAACCTTGATTTCCTAGCTCTTATCAATTCCTCTAGTAGAGATTGTAGTGAACAAACCTATAACTCAGAACGATGAGTCACATCTAGTAAGTTATCGACTGTATTGCACTTGATTGGTGCGTCAATTTACAAGCGACTCATGGATTTGCTAAAACCCTCACAAAAACCCATACTTATCTTTTCCTTGGTAATTTTCCTCCAGGGGACTCACTAATGTTACGCTAAGCCTTGTTCTAAGGTATATCATTTTGGTATCAGAGCTTGAGGTTCTAAACAAGGCTAAGAATTTAAGTATTGTTCAAGTATGGCTACAATAGTAGATGGGTGGTTATGTCGATTATTGGTTGTGTTAGGTATTCAATGTTTTGTCATTTTTGGGTTGCTGTCAAGTTAAATCAATTGTAGATCTTGAAGAACTGCAGAACTCTATGTTTGAAGTCATTAGTCATTATGGTTGTAGTTTTTGGTAGTTTGCTTAGCTATGGATTGAGTAGTTAGTAAAGGTTCCGTTGTGCTCTGTTTTTTATTTGTGAAACAGAGTAGTAGGTAGAGTATAGTTGTGATTCAAGTTAGTTATGTTTTTAAGAAGTCATTATTGGTTTTTGAGTTATGGTGGTATAATGGTTATTGAGGCTAAAGAGATGATTGACCCCAGTATAAATGCAATTGTTGGTGATATCAATAGTGATGCTTTAGGAAGAGGTCGTTATATAGAGCAGATACCCCAATCTATAGACAAATAGTTAGATCATGTTACAAAAATGATTGAAAATATGATTTTTGTTGATGCAAGGGGTAGTGGCCACTAAAGTAGATGAGGTTCATCTAACCAATGAATAAGCTAAAGAAATCACTTTAACTGAAAATCAAGCTAATTAAGGAGCTTATCAAGCTCATAGCACTCTATACTGAAGAGTAATTCACCAAGCTCATCATCCATGAGTTGAAAGAGATGAACAACCTGTTAACTAAAGGTTACAGCTAATAAAAGAAGAAGAAAGTGATATGGAAGAGCTTTAGGAGGATGAGGAAAGAATGATCCGAGCTCTTAGAGCTGCAAGACATGAGATCCAACCTAATCTAATACCTACCCTCCTCGATCTTTTCAAAGAAGAAGTTGAACAACCAATTCGCTAGAGGATGAACTATGAAGAAAACATGGAAGAAAGAGATCTCAAGGAAGAATATTTCGAGGAGGAGTGGAATGTTCACGCTCCCAAAGGTTTAGAAAAAGTAAAAATCCAAATTCTAAGCCTTTCAAGATGTCGAAATGTTAACAAATATTTAGACTGAGAAGAGCAAGTTGAGAAGCTGTTTGAGTGTTATCATTACACTCAAGGTGACAATGTTAGACTTGTTGCCTTAGAGTTTGTTGGTTATGCCTACGTATGGTAGAAAAAGTTGCACATAATGAGAGCGAGAGAAGGATGATGAGGAGTACAAACTTATTAAGAGATGAAGAGAATCATGCGCAATAGATTTATTCTTGAATGGTACTTTCAGGATACCTTCGTAAATCTATAGGAGCTCAGACAAGGGAACTAAAGTGTTGACAAATATATGCAAGAATTCTAAATGTTCATGATTAGATGCAAAGTAAAAGAACATGAATCTAGAATTGTTTCTAGGTTTGTCATAAGACTAAGAGACGAGCTAGAGAAGTTATTGAAGTGTTGTCTATTCATACCCTTGAGGAAACTATTAAAGTCGCCCAACAAGTTAAATGGCAAAAGAGGAACGACCTTACTGTACTTATAGTTTCCAAGTAATTCAAGTAAACCAACCTATACATGGAAGTAGCGGGAAGCCTATTACCTTAGTACCGAGCAAGAAGAAAGGACAATTATCACATGGTAAAGGAGTGAAATTGGAACAAGGAGGGAAAGGGGAGAAATTTGAAAAGCATAGGCTTTTGGAAGGAAAACGAAGGAGATAAACTACTTCAAATGCAAGGGTTTTGGACATATAGTGTCCCAATATCCTAATTGTTGAACCATGGTAATTGAAGGGGAAGTGCTAACCTTTGAAGTATAAAGTACAGATGAAAAAGTTAGTGAAGTGGTGAAAAACAAGGATGACTAAGTGAAAGTGGAAGTTACAAGAGATGAAATCTATCCCAAGGAAGGGGACATGCTAACATTGGTCATTCGCTGAGCTCTTAGCATGGAACATGATCGACAAGAAGAGCAATATGATAATTTGTTCCATACTACTTATAAGTTAAATCATCAACGTTGAGATTTAATTACTGATAGTAGGAGTTGTATAAATGTTACTTTAGCTAAGATGGTAAAGCAATTAAAATTACCAACCTCTACACATCTCAAATTATATAAACTGCATTGGTTAAATAAAAGGGGTTCAATGCATGTCAAGAAGCAAGTGCTATTGCCAATTACTATCAAAAGTTATAAGTACAAAATCATATGTGATGCATTGCCAATGTATGCGTCCCATATCTTATTAGGCCTGCCTTGGTTATTTGATTAGATAGTCATCTATGATTATTCTCAAAACACTTATAGTTTTGAGAGTGACGGCTACTCTATTGTACTTTTCCTAATGATACCAACTTAGGTTAATAACATGCAATCTAAGATAAACTAGAAGAATAAGAAGGCCTTAGTGATGAGTTGATTTGAGTTGAGAAGAACTATAAAAGACGATGGATCAACCTTTTTTAAAGTACGATGATTGTTAGAATGCAAAAACAAAATGACCTACCTAAAGAAGTTTAGATTTTGCTCGAAGAATTTGTCAATCTATTTCCTAATGAGCTACCAAAAGGATTACCTTTGAAGCAAGGAATAAAGCCTAACATTAAGTTATTTCCTAGAGTCGTATCACGAAACCAATTAGCCTATTGCGTGAATCTTGAGCAAGCTGCCAAGCTATAAAGGCAAGTGAATGAACTCATTAACAAAGGATATGTTCGAGAAAGCATGAGCCAAAGTGTTGTACCTGCATTACGAGTTTCCAAAAAGGATGGAAGGTGGGGAACATGTGCAAACAAACAAGCTATTAATAGGATTACCATTAAGTATCAGTATCCCTTTCCTCAACTAGATGATATGTTTGATGAATTACATAGAGCAAGTATGTTTTCTAAGATAGATCTAAAATTAGGATATCACCTAATTTGAATGTGAGAAGGTGATGAATAAAAGACTATCTTCAAAATAAGACATGGATAGTATGAGTGGCTTGTTATACCATTTGGACCATCTAATGCCTCGAGCACATTCATAAGACTAATAAACTATGTGCTGCGAAATCAAACAGAGAAGTTTGTTGTAGTGTATTTTGATGACATTCCTGAATACAGTCCTAATCATTCCAGCCATGTAAGTAATCTCTAAACTATCTTCTAAGTGTTCTGAGCTAAGCAACCATCTAACAATCTAAAGAAATATTGTTTCTACCAAGAGGAAGTTATGTTCCTTAGATATGTGGTGAGTAAAGGAGGCCTTAGGGTAGACAAAGAGAATGTTTAAGCTATTGTTGAATGGCCTATGCCAACCTCCTGTACAGACATAAGAAGTTTCCATGGATTAGCTTCTTTCTATCATAAGTTTATTTAGAACTTTAGTATCATTGATACACCGCTTACCGAGGTTACTAAGGAAAATGTTAAATCTCAATGGAAGAGAAAAGGAAGAGAAGAGCTTTACCAAACTGAAGAGTAAAGCTAAGCATGTGGGATAAACGGGCCAACTCACCCTGCCCCATATTAACCTGTGAGTCAAATAAGCTAGCCTGCTTTGGCCCTCCTCTTGTACCAATTGGAATTTTCAACTCAACTCACCCCACAACGGGTTGGTAAGTATGCAGTCCAACGCACTAAAAAACTAAAAAAAAATGAAAAAAACTCTATGGATTAAATGACGTATAGATTTTATAAAAATTTAAAAATTGCATCGACTTAAAAAGTGAATTGATTACAAAAAAGGTACCAAAACATACATATAATCAATACCATGGTAGTGAAAAAGGTTACTATGCTAAAATTAGTCCTTATCTCGTGATTTTTTAATTATATCCTCTTCAATGATTTCAAGCTAAAAAATGAACTAAATTTATCTACATGCACATCCAAGTCAAAATTGGGAGAAGGGGAAAAAATTTACCATAAGTTAAAATCTAACTTATCATGCAGATCAAATGATGATGTATGGAAGAGAGATGGCAAGAGCTGAGTGTTGTGCCACACATACACACTACATAACAAGAGAGAAGGGGGCAAAGATAGCAAGAGTAAGGACCAAAGACATACGCTATACAGTGACATGATGAACAAAAAGAGAAGATGTGAAATGAGATTTACAGTTTAAATTTCAAGTTTTGCTTTTTCACTTTTTTAATTTTATTGTTTAGTGTTTGCTATTTGCAGGCACAAAGCAAAAGCAAATGAAATGAGTCACATGACAATCTGACTTTTGAGGCATCCATTGACTGCAAGGACAATTTTTTTTTCTTTTTTTTTTATTTTTCTTGTTAACAGGTCAACTCACTACCACTTTAACTTGTAGGTTAAGCAGGGTATGCTAAAAAAGCTTACATTTAAGCAAGTTAAAATTTTTAAGCCTGACCTGCATTTTTTGTGGGTTAAACAAACTGGCACGCATATACCGCCCCATTTGCATAGCCATAGCTCTACTGAAGAGGAGATTAACTTCGTTACCTATATAATCATTGCCATATTTTGGTAAAGTTTTTGAATTAGAGTATGATGCCTAAGACATAGAAATTATGGCAGTTCTCATACAAGATTGTCGACCTATTGTCTACTTTCGTGAAAAACTGAAAGAACCTACCTTGAATTATTTAGCATATGATGAAAACTGTATGCCTTAGTTTAAACTATGTAGACTTGGCAACATTACTTGATACCAAAGGAATTTGTTGTGTACTCTAATCACAAAACCCTAGGGTACTTAAGAAGTCAACTAAAGCTCTCGAAGTGACAACTAAGATGTGTTGAATTTCTAGAAAGATTCTCATTTGTGATCAAGTACAAGTGAGGAAAAAACAAATGTAGTTGCAAATGCCTTATCTAGACAACACATACTGCTTTCCAAGTTCTAGACAAGACTATTAAGCTTTGTGAGCCTGAAGGAACAATATTCCAAAAATACCTACTTTAGACCAATCTTTGACCAATGTAGGGACTGTAGAACATTAGATGAATACCTTGTAAAAGCAGGTTACCTCTTCCGAGCTAAAAGATTATGTATGCTAACCTGTTCAATGTGGAACTTGCTTATCCAAAAAGTACATAGTGGAGGGTTATCTAGCCATCTCGAGGAGAAGAGAACATATGAATTATTGAAATTGAGGTTTTATTGGGCAAAGATGATGAGAGATGTACAATCAGTTGTTGAAAGATGCATAAATTACAAGGAAGCCAAGAACCAAGTTGAGCAAGGAAAGGCAATGCCCCTATAGCAGTCAAACCCTATAATACAGGTCACCATAGATGAACATACAAAACCTAGTATAACACAAAAACCAATAGGTGGGTCCGGGGTGCGAGATAGACCAAAAGATAAATAAAACTTGAAGGTTTAGCAAATCCCGTACATTAACTCTACGGATATAACACCCCGTAGAACTACTTACAGACTTAAGACTCACTGGATGTGATGCACTGGTCCAAGTGATAAGGTCGCCCGCTACAATCCTTACTAAAGGGATTGACAAGAGCTAATAAGAGAGAGAACTTTTCAAGAGAAAATACTCAAAAGGTTTTTCATTAAGGTTAAAGTCTCTTTTAAATCCTATATAAGTATTCTATTTATACAAGGTGGTGAAGTTGTAAATAAATGACTAAAAGATGCCCTTTAGCGTTTCTGTAAATATAAAATAGACACGAAGCTAATTATAAGTAAAATACAAGAAATAAAAAATCCAAATAACATGAGTAAAATAGGTAACTGCTCAAGATTCGGGTGAAAGGTTGACATTTGATTCTAAGGAGTTGTTGGAGACTTGGAGCTATGATCTAGGCAAACCTGACTCTAGACTATCAACCTGACATGATAGTAGCCAACCTTGCATGAATGACCTGATCTAGCATTGACATAGCCAACTTGTTTAATTATGACTAAGTGCGACCGAGCTGATAAGGAATAGCTGGACAGCCTCATCATGACTGAGCAGAACTTGACTGATTAGACTAAGTCGAGCAATTCATTCTCGATAAGGTAGAGTGGACGGGTAGGACAGGACAATCCTGTATATCTAATCAAAGTAAACCCGAAAAAATAGAATAGAGCCGACCACAGTAAGGCAGAATGGACTAAGTATAGCAAGGAAAACCTAGGAAAGTAGGGTACAAATAATAGGTTAAGACAAAACTTGTAGAGTACATCGAGTCTTCAAATATTGCCATAGCTCATAGATAAGTTTGTGGGAGGGCTCAGTCAGGGTAGTTGGGCATACTCATCATAATAGGGCAAACCCAACAGTGTAGGGCAAGTCATCCAACACTTACATAGCTTATAAATAAGTCACCCACTCTTGCAGAGTTCACTGGCAAGCCTCCCATGTGATCCAAAATCTAGCATGGCATTGGGTTGGTACCTAGAATCCTATCATCCCTACCCTCTTGGACGAGTTTCAACCCGAAACTTGGTAGTTGGTAGCACTAAATCCCTCTGAGGTCAAACACTAATCGACAGCATTGAAATTTAGATGTAAGAAAATACCCCAGCTCCTACAATAAGTTTATTACCAGCCGATGCTCCCTCCACTCATCATGGGCTCTATCAATCAAACCTGTTATCATGGATCTTTCCTTCCACTCATCATAGATCCAATCAATTACACCTTGGTAGTCCTAACAACTATCAATTATGGAAAGTAATACGATCTTAGGGTCATACACAAGATAATGGGTTCGTTGATCTTATACCAGCAGGACATAAGATGGCTCATCAATTGCAATTGCTTCCATAATCTTCAAGCTTGGCTCACTCGAACATCATGATCTTCTCATCAGTTGTAATCAGCATTCTCTTTGCTTCCTCGTAAATTGATTCTTTCTCCTCCTTCCATCTATATACCTCAAATCCCTCTAGCACGAGAGTACCGAAAGTCAAAATAATATATCCCCAATACACATATCCACTACCTCGGCCCTGATAAACTCCAATAGATAATCGATAATAGCTCATAGGCGCGATGCTGTAACTACTTATATCGGTTCCATGTAAGATTCTAATATGAGGAGGGCGAACATAATAGTTCCTAGAGTTACCATCAGTGGCATTTACAACAGGTAATGGAACTACTTTCAAAACATTAAGGTTTAACCACAATTTAGCTCAGTCTTCCTTGGCTCTACTGATTGTCTCTTCAGCAACCTTCACTTCTCCTTCCCCTACTTCCTCTCCCCAGTCTTCTTTCTCGTCGGCTTTCTCTGTTCGAGTATCCCTTTGCTACTTCATTTCTTCTCTGAACTGCTCAAGCTGATCAAGTATAACCTCTAGTTGTTCCTGTACAACATAATAATCGGTACCAATGGCAGATTCTTCTCTTAAGGCTAATTAGATAGCTTCATTTATGCTCCTTACTCCTAAGGGGTTAACACGTCTAGCAATTTCCAGCTTCAATCCTCTCATGAATCTTGAGATAGTACATGAAAGAGATTCATAAATTCACATCGTTGTAAGAGTGCCTTATACTCTTAGGTCAATTCTTGGACACTCATTTGCCCTTGCCTTAAGGTAGATGGCTCCTCATATGACTCGTTTTGATATGATGGGGGCAGAAATTTTTCTCTCATTGTAAGTCTCGTTGAGCTCCATGTAGAACTCGCCCCTCTTAGGATCCTTTGCCTTAATACATTCTTTCACCAAGTCCTAGCAAGGCCTTGAAGTTAATCCTCTATGATATATTCCTTGTCACATTCAGGGCACGGATACTTTTCAAAAACTTTGTTGACCCGAGATTCCCAATCCAAGTATTCGTTTGGGGGTCCATAGCCATCAAACATAAGTATTCTCGACCTTATATCTTCATAGCCATAGCCATAGCTATAGCCATAGCCATATCGTCCCCAATTGTTATAAGCTATGTTAAATGAAGGTATTACTTCAACAGACTAACTCGACTCACAAGAAATCTTGTCGGCAATGACTAAAACTATCCAACACTTGGTGATTCAAGAATACAGCAGCTCAGGTACTTGCACAACTTGGATCTTCTACTTCACTTTGGTACTTTAATTTAGCTCGGATAATAGAATCAACTAAGCTGTTTAGTTGAAATAGTTTGATGCCCAAGCATAGACACGAAAGTCGAGTTCGGCAAGTTAAATAGGCAAACAACTCAGCTAAGTAACCTTAGGAGTATGGTAGTTCGGCACCAATCAACACACTACATGCACAAACATTTTAGATCCTTATGACATAACTATAACTCGGTATGGTAGTGTATAATAGCTTAGAGATTGCGACAGCTCGGAACTTAGGTTGCTACTTTAGTTCAAATCGACAAGGTGCACTCAGCTTAGATACAGGGTTTAGTTCTACAGTTTGTGAAGTAAAATAGCTCGGCACCTAATGGTCTCACACCATTAGCTCGGTTTAAACGCTTACACTTCGAGCACCAAGCTCTATGCCAATCCCCAAGATAGTATCACAACCTACTAGCACAATCGTAATCACCACTAACACCAAATCATCTAGTACAACACCTAAGAAAATCTACCACTTGTTATTATTGTAATAACAATAGTTTCTGCAACTAACAACCACCAAACACTGCAAATTAATGTCGAATACTCTTACTTTAACAAGAGTAAATACAATACGTTCTACTGATTGTTATTGTAATAGCACAAAAGAATCACATTAGATGACCTTACATCCAAGTCTAATGACCTAAACTACAGAATTGAGGTACGTTTGTTAGAAAATCGAACACCCACTTCTCAATTTAAGGCACCCAATTCAAATCTCCTGTCTTTCCCATAGCTATGGTTACATGACTCAAAACCCCACATAGTCTCTATACCAAAACACATAACCCAATTGCACTCTTCATCAATACAGAAACAGACTCACACGACTCTAATTTTCCAGCCACCACTACTACAATAGTACAATGTCACTCCATCCTACGGCTAATATGACTCGAATTTGTAGGCACACTTCCAACTTAACCAATAACCAATATACTCAAACGCACGAGCATATACTGAAATGAACTCCTCTGTTTTTGCAATGGAGAACAAAGTACAACAGAGCATAATAGGAACCACTCTTATCGACCTATAAATCTCTACTTCATAACTCAAGATCTATAAACCTATGTCAACCAAACCAACTCTAATATCTACAAAAGGAACACAACCACTAATCAGCAAACACAAACAAATCTTTACAGCAACTTTACACTCTCCCTTTCAGAACCTTGCTGTGATACCAAGATGATACAAGTCACCATGGATGAACACACGGAACTCAATATCACACAAAAACCAATGGATAGGTCTAGGTCGCGAGATGGCCCGAAAGATAAATGAAAGCCAAAGGTTTAGCAAATCCCATGCACTAACTCTACGGGTATAACTCACCATAGAACCACACACGAACCTAAGACTCGCAGCATGTGACGCACTGATCCAAGTGATAAGGTCATTTGCCTCAATTCTTACTTAAAGGGATTGATAAGAGTTAATAAGAGAGAGAAATTTTCAAGAGAAAATGCTCAAAGGGTTTTTCATTAAGGTCAAAGTCTCATTTAAACCCTATATAAGTGTTCTATTTATACAAGGTAGTAAAGTTGTAAATAAATGACTAAAAGATGCCTTAGTGACATTTCTGTAAATATAAAATAGACACAAGGCTAATTATAGGTAAAAATACAAAAAATAGAAAATCCAAATAAATAAGTAAAATAGGTAACTTGATAAGATTTTTCAGTTAAGGGGTTGACATTCGATTCTAAGGAGCTGTTCAAGACTTAGAGTTGTAATCTAGGCAGACTTGACTCTGGACTACTTGTCTTGTTCAGGGCCAATCTGATATATCTAGGATCGATTTGATATGTCCATGGCTGACCTGATGTTGCTAAAGCCGACCCTCGAATGGCTAAACTAACCTGGTATGGCAGTGACCTACCTAAGGCTGACCTGACATGATAATATCCGACCTTGCATAACCAACCTGATCTAGCATGGATATGGCCGACCTGTTTAATTATGACCAAGTGCAACCAAGCTGATAAGGAATAGCCAGGTAGCCTCATGATGACCCAGCAAATCTTGACCGATCAAACTTAGTCAAGCAATTCATTCTCAGTAAGGTAGAACAGACGGGCAGGACAGGACAGTCCTGTATAGCTAATCAAAGTAAACCCAGCAGAATAGAATAGAGCCAACCACAATAGGGCAGAATAGACCAAGTATAACAAGGAAAACCTGGCAAAGTAGGGCACAAATAGTAGACCAAGATAAAACTTGTAGAGCACATCGGGTCTTCTAATATTGCCATAGCTGGTAGATAAGTCTGTAAGAGTGCTCGGTCAGGGTAGAGCAGGGCGTACTCATCATAAAAGGGCAAACCCAATAGTGCAAGACAGGTCATCCAACACTTACATAGCTTATTAATAGGTTACCCATTCATACGAAGTTCACTAACAAGCCTCCCATGTGATCTAAAACCTAGCATGGTGTCGAGTCGGTGCCTAGAATCCTATCACCCTGGGTAGACGTAAGTGTAGACTTTGTACTTGGGTTATCAAGGACAATATAAGGAAAAGATTCTATTATTGTTATGGTTGATAGGCTTAGTAAGATAGCAAACTTTGTATCCTGCAACAAAACTAATGATGCTATTTGCAGGAGGTCGTGAAACTGCATGAAGTTTAAAGGAGTATTGTGTCAGATCAAGATTTACTAATGCAAATTTAGCATACATTTTCTATGGTTATATTGTACTATTTTAGATGATAATTAAGTTAATTTTACATTATATTGAGCTTAATCCATTTAAATTTCATTTTTAGAGACTTTTAAAGCATTTAATGAAGTTTTAGAGATTTTTAGCGATTTTTGGAGTAATTTAAAGTAAAAACATTGATTACGGAACAAAGTGAAGGAAGTTCAAACAAGAATTAACTAAATAATGAGGCTTGGTAAGGACCACGACTACGGTCCTCACCCATATTCTATTCATCGAGCAACTTCATCATTTTTTAAGCTTACATATAAACAACAACAACACGCCTTATCACTACGGCCATATACTTAGGATGTAGTCACCTTATGATAAGTGAATCTTCCATTTTTGCAGCAAATCTTCTATTTTTAGACATGCACTATTAGTAAATCTTCTATTTTGTTAAATTTCTTTGTAAACCTAACCCTACATCTTTATAGATAGATCATTAAGCTAAGGTTTTCAAAGATAACCCCTTTTAGGTAAAATTGTAGTCTAGAATAGTGTTGGGGTTCTCTCAATTACACCTCTCTTTGTTTGAATTATGTTGTTTTACTTTTAAATCATTCTTATTAATTATTATTGAAATTTAGTTCTTGTTGTAACAATTTTCTTTCTTTCTATTATTTTATTCTTTGATGATATGATTACATCGAGCTTATTTTGTCAATTATTATTTACCGCAATTGCTAATTTGATGTATGAGTTTGGTGTAGAGTCATGAGGTCTGAAATAAATAGATAAATGTAATTAGAAGAGGTTCAGTATACTAAGAGATTAGGTATTAAATCTTTCTGGATTAAGAAACCTGATTGCAAGATCTAGGTTCTTAATGCGATTCTGCGATGCTCTATTTAGCAGTGATGCGAGTAGAGAAGGTCTCAAGGTTATGAATTAGCTACAAAAGTGAGTCCAACTAATTCAGAATTTGATTTTTATTAGAATAGGATTAGGAATCTCTATGGTCTAGAGAATAATTAAGATTGAAAGCTTGCATGGAAATAGAGAGTAAATAATAAAAATTTACTAAGGATCGTGTCTTCTTTATTTTCATTGAATCATGGTTCTTAATGTAAATTAGTTTTAGTCTTAATTAGTTTTGCTATTTTCCTTATTCTTATTTAATTTATTATTCTTCTTTTATCAATCCTTGTTCATCTTTCATATTTAATCACAATTATCCTTATATTGTAAACTTAGATAATTGGAAGTTTTAGGTAAACGCTAGTAATCAAGTTCTTACACACGATTCCATGTAGGATTGACACTCGAATTCACTTTCATTTTACTCTATACTATAACTTGATCAGGTGCACTTGTTTCTTATTATAGTATATGCTCGATCAAGGTCATAAAATTTTGAGCCAATTTCGAAAGTCTCTATGGTGCCGAATAAAGACCAAGCTACTTTTCATCACATCTTGCTACCCTCAAACCAATGGACAGACAAAGGTCACCAACTAAACTTTAAGATCGCTTCTTTAAGCTACTATTGGACATAATCAAGTTAGTTGGAATTCTTGCCTACCTATACTAGAGTTTGCTTACAATTGATTCCTCTATAGTACAATAAGAAAAACTCCATTTGAAGTAGCGTATGAACTCAATCCTGAGCTACTTCTTGACTAGACACCTACTCCAAGGACTAAACAATATTATCTAGGAGCTAAGACTAAGCTAAAGCCTTACAGTAGATTTAACAACGGGTTATTAAGAAATTGAGTCAAAATATAGATAAACTAATACGTAGAAGCCAAGGGCGAAGAGGAAAGAAACAATTTCAACCAGCTGAGCTTATATGGATACATCTCAGTAAGGAAAGGTTTCCCAACAAGAGGAATAGCAAACTCTCTTCATGAGCTGAAGGACCTTTCTAAGTACTTTAGAAAATCAATGGCAATACCTATAAAATCAATCTCTTAGATGGATGTAGAATCTCTAATGTCTTCAATATCTCTTACTTGAGCCCAAACATTCCAAACGAGGACAAACCAATAGAGCATTCCAAGGATTTGATCCCAAATCTCAAACAATTCAAGCGAAATGATGGGAATCTGGTACCTAAGCCCTTCACCTGAGTAAGAGCAAGAGGCCTAAACAATTTAGCCTTTCGAATTCTTAACGATCAAGCTAGTTTTGTCCATGCTAACTTAAAGGGTCTGACTGACCTAAAAGATCTTCCAAGCTTCTGAGCTATTTGGTGCATAACTCTAATTGATATTAATCCCTCCAAGATGACTTAAAAGCCAACCCTTCCGACCTATCATGAGGATCACCTCTCGTCACCAGCTCCCCCTACTAAGCTACATGAATGCCTAATCAGACCAAATCTTCAAGTGTAAAATCCATTGGTGAAATGTGTTGTAGCCTCTCTTACAATGACATGTGTCCCATTTCCTACAAGTGTGTTCTGACAACAGCACATTATCTTTCTAGAAAGATTACGTAATGGTATTTCTACATTTGCACTTGTACTTTTATAATTTTCTTGCCCTTTTTAGTAATTTTTACATGGTTTTGTAACCTTAGCACATTAGGAATAAATACCATATTTAGACAATTATTGTAATTGAACTTTAACCTAATTTTGCTCATGAATTTCGTTTGAGTTTACTTCTCCTTTCTTGTAAAGTTGAAAATCTTGATTCTCTAGCTCTTATCAATCCTTTTAGTAAAGATTGTGGTAAGCAACCTTATAGTTTGAACCAGTAAGTTACATCTAGTGTGTTGTAGGCCGTATTGCACTCTAATGGTATGTCATATTCTCAAGTGACTCACATATTTGCTAAAACCCTTGCAATAGCCCCATTTATTGTTACTTTTAAAAGACTTATATCTTCTTTTCTTTTGTGCATGAACTCTCATTCATTTGCTACTTAATGATTTCACTAAAAAAAATATATCCTTTAAAACTTGGTTCTATTTAGTGTTTGAAAAGCAATTTTTTAGCATGTTAGAAAAAAAATATTACCAAAATTTGCTATAAAAAGATGTATGGAGTTGAAATTTATGGAAATATAGAAAAATTTTAGAAATTATATCATTGTTTTCTATTTAATTGTTTTGCTAATAAATAGTGTCATGTAACAGTAATGTCATATCCAATGTTTAAAACACAATCTTTTAGCTTGTATTAGAAAAACCAGAATTTGCTATAAAAAGACGTGTAGGATAAAAATTCATGAAATGATAGAAAAAATGTGTAGGTTCCACATGATACCTTATACCATATCTTTTAAGTTTTACAGAGTACATGTTCTCAAGCAATTCTAGAGTGCTACAAAGTAGCTTCCGATTCTATAAATTTGGAAATTTATACCTATAGAGTAGCGTATAGGTAGAACTCTACACCATATTCATCATATACCCACTCACCCCTTCTATTTTTCACCTACAATTCCTAATTTCCATGTCTGTAATGAATTTATAAATGCTATATTGAAGGGGAAGTTCAATTTCCATCTACCCTTCCTAATTTATAGGTGAGTTTAGCTTATAATATTTTGCTACGATCAAATTGGAAGTTTCATCAACTCATTTTTCATCCAATTTACTTGAATCGCTCAGTTGCAATATGTTTTAAGTTCTTATCATACTGATTATTATGATTTACTCATTAATTGATTAATTCGATCTAAGGCTAAAATGTTATAAATAAGTTCATATCTATAATATTATAGGGATAGAGAATAATTTACACTATAGTTAAATAGTTTAAGTCTATGATGGAATTTTTACCTTAGTTATAGTTTACGGGAAAAACTTCAATAGTACTAACACAACAAATGGATCGACAAGAGGTATGCAAATACAGATAATATTTTGATAGATAAAAACCTAATTATTACGTTTTCAAGAATGTATTCCTTCATTATTACATGTCATAATTTTATTAATTGTTATATGCTATTCATTAATTTATGGGACTTGTTATTACCATTAAATCATTTTTTGAAACCTACATTTAGCCTATTGTGTCAATTATCCAACTGGATTTATACAATAATATTTCTTGTTGGATTGTATATGAGTGCCCATTCACATGTATAATATTTTGTTTTATTTTATTATCATGATTTTTATTGTTGTTGATTTCTACATAGTGTTCAATGTTAAAATTTCTTACTGATTATTTCCCATTATATTTTTCTGATAATATTTTGGAATCATTAAAGTGTCATTTACATCATCAATAAAGAGTTAAGTAATTTTTTTTATTAATAGCTGAAATATAAAAAAATAAATAAAGAAACAATGAATTATCGTGCTGCTCAATAGGGTGCTAAGTGACGAAATAATTTTGTCCGTACCAAATAACCGGGGATTAAAAAAATTTGCCGGTGCATGCCTCGCGACTCGTCCCCCCGTTTTATATTATTAACAGCTTAATTATATTTTTCCTTTGTTCTAAATGCATGCGAAAGAAATGTTTTCATCGAAGAAAGTTCTCTATAATTATCATTTGATTCGTTTAATTCACTATACACAATTAGATAAAAGATGTCATCTATAAATGTGAAACAGATTGTGCCGTACATACATAAGAAGAAAATGATTATTATGATGACCCAAGGCCCGATTGTCGACTTGACTACGGTACAAGAATGAGGTGTGTTGATACTCAATTTTCATCCAAACCAAAGCCCAACAAGTAAAGCCTATCACAAAAAACACCAAGTGGGCACTCGAGTAAATAGCAAGCTTACGTGTCGTGCCATGACCCTCTCATGAGTTCATGAGCCCCTACTAATGAAGAATGCCAATCAGCTGACACTCGCCAATCATTTAGAGCAAGTTCGAGGCTTAACTCTTTTCATCAAGCATTAGCTAATCCTTCAATTGGCAGCTCGACCTGACTTTTGTCTTTAACTACTGCAACCCATTGTAGCTCATTAATAAGTGTCTGACATCTGTAATATAGTCGATACACCCGATACCTTTACCCTTTCCAGAACACTAAGTTGCAGATTTGGTGGCTTAGTCAACTACAACACGCCACCCGTAATGAAGCTCTATCATCTACTGTGGAGCATACTTTCTATCGGTAGCCAATACAAGCAAACCCCCGATTGCCACGTGTCTAGATAAATCACATAAAATAAGCTAAGCACCAATAAGTAAGGCATCTAGATTTAGCTCTTTAGGATCCTTTTCTCTCCCTCACTCACTCTCTTAGACTTCTTCTTCTTCTCCCTCTACTTAGAGAATAAAAGTAGAAAACACATATATACTAGGCGAGCACACCTACCAAGTATTTGGTGCTCGCCTCTCCTTTTCTTAGTCCTCCTTAACGACTTAAGCATTGGAGGGCCCCGTGGCCTTGCCCACATAAGGCTCTTTTATAGATATCAAGGAGCAAGAGGCCAAGCCTAACCTAATCTGACCCTATATATCCTAGTTAGTCTCCATACAATCAACATTTTGACACCTACTATTTTAGACCACTACGAAAACGATGGTTAAAAGTAAAAACAATAACCCACAAGCTTCTAATGTGGAAGACACCTCAAAATAAAAATGATAGAGGAGGCAATTGTTGACTCCTCTTCGTAGCTAACCAAAAATGACGACCAGCACAATGTGTACGTATACACTCATGTGACTACATTCAGCACGATCACCAGCCGTACAATGATATACGCAAGTGCTTGAACCACAACAGTAGCAAAACCCACGCAGAAAGCAAACGTACAGCCATAAGTAAACCAATCGATATCCTATCACCTAAGCCATGGCTAAAGGACTATGAAGACATGAATATGGATGAGCTCAATTAGCACATTGGTCGCGCCTTTAGCGTACGTGATTAGAAGAAGGTTGGTTCATCCGCATGAGCATGATGCTCCATGTCAACAAAGAGCTCATTCATCCCCTCAATCCTCAAGGAAACGTTCTCCATAAGTGCAAAGCTACCACATCTCAACACTTACGACAGTACTACTGATCAAAACGACTACTTTGTCCACTTTCCAACAATGACGAGTCTCCATAAGTTCTCCAATGCCATTATGTGCAAGGCCTTCCCTAGTATACTAACGAAAGCCACCTTGCTCTAGTTTAACACCCTCTTCAATGCATCAATCACTTTATTTGATGACCTAGGAAACAAGTTCCAACAACACTTCCTTAATTCCTGAGTCCATGGCAAGATTTCTCCATCCTCTATAATGTCAAGCAATGAATTAATGAAAGCTTGCGAACATATCTTAAGCGCTTCAACTGAGCAAAGTTGCAAGTTTCCAAGCTAGACATAGGAACGGCCCTATAGGTACTCCTAACAGGCGTAGATCTAAACAAAAGACTCTTCAATACAATATCTTTAGATAAGGCCGAATCCTTAGACAAATTCATGCAAGTCGCTAAAAAATACATAGCTCAAAAGGATGCTATCAATGCTCGCTTCGAGGTGGAAAACAACACCTATATCTTAGCAAAGGATCGTTTAGGACCTTACAATCCCAGACCACAACCTTCTTTACGAGAAAGGTGTGAAAAGCAAAGGCACAAGTTTCAGGACTATACCTCTTACATACCTTTAACCTGACAATTCGATGAAACCATGTATGAGGTTCGAAGGCAACTCCTGAGACCACCCAACATTCGTGAGACGCTAGAGGTAGCAAACTCAAGGAAATACTATAACTACTACAAAGCACATGGACACAACATCAATGAATGCTACCACTTAAAGAACACAGTTGAAGGCCTTATCCATAAAGGCCCCATCAACCATTTCGTTGCAAATGAGAAAAACCAAATCTAGTGACCTACCTAACACCACCGAATGGATAACCAACAACAACCATATCATCAATAAGCTAATCCCCCCACAGATGAATAGAACTAAAAGGGACGATGCGGTCAGGTCAACATCATATTTAGTTAACTTGACCTCCTTTTTGGCAACACTACCCTTATTCTGAAGCATAAGGTGCATATTGTCAAAAACAAGAAGATGAAGACTAACACAACAATAACCTTCATTGATGAAGGTAAGCACAAAATCAACCTACCCCACAACAATGTACTCAACATAAATGCTAAAATCAGATACTTCAATGTACCAAAGACATTCGTTGATAGTGAAAGTTCAACATACATATTCTTCTACCATACCTTCAAGCAAATGAAAGAATAACTAGATGTATAAACATAGTCTCATAAGGTTCGGAGGCAGTAAATCAATGCCTATAAAGGAGATCATTACCCTACCTATTCAATTAGATGACAATGAACATGTCGCCACCCAATCAATAGACTTTGCTGTTATCAACATATGGTCACCGTACTACGTTACCCTCGGTAGACCATGCATAACAAAATTAAATATGCTTACCAGCCAAAAGTGCCTCAAAGAAAAGTTTATGACCCCCATTGGTGTTGGCGAAGCTAGAAGCAACCGGGTTTTGAGCAAGACACTCTACGTTAAAGCACAATCCACAAATAATGTCATGAGCATCGAGTTCACAAACCCCCCCTACTTCGGCACTACGTAGTGAGCCTGCAAAAAAGACCTTCAAAGTTTAGATTTTTTATGCCCCTGGAACTATAACCAAAATAGGGGTTGAATTGTTAAACAGCGATAAGGTCGAACTAACAAAGTTCATTAAGTAGAACTTAGAGGTCTTTGCATCTACCTCGAAAGACATGCTAAGGATCATCTATATACTTAAGGTAAGTCACCACCTCAATGTCAATCCTACAATCCAACCTATCAAGCAAAGGAAGCAACATGTGGCACCTAAACAACAGGCTGCAATCGTAGAGAAAGTACAAAAACTGCTCCACATAGCCTTCATCCAGTACGAGAAGTATCCTACATAGCTTGCCAACATGGTGCTCATCAAGAAAGCAATGGAAAAAGGCACATGTACGTCAATTACACTTATCTCAACAAGGCATATCCAAAGGATTACTTCCCCCTATCATGCATCGATTAGTTCGTCGACTCAACAAAAGGTCATGCACATCTCAATTTCATAGACACCTAGATAAAACCAAATCTAGATAGCTCTCAAAGATGAAGTCCACACATCCTTTATCATAGACTTTAGGACTTATTGTTATAAAATGATGCCTTTTAGCCTAAAGAACATTGAAGCCAGATATTAAAGGATGGTGACCTACATCTTTAAGCCACAAATAGTAAGGAACATCGAAGTTTATGTTGATGATATGATTACCAAGAGCAAAACCAGAAGAAGCTACATTAATGACCTCTACGAAATCTTTCAAACCCTTCAACGGTTCCAAATGAAACTTAACCCCAAAAGTGTGTCTTTGGGGTTGCTTTAGACAAGTTTCTTGGTTTCATGGTCATAGAACGAGTGATAGAGGCCAATCTTGATAAGATCAACAATCCAAGACGTACAAGCAAAGACTAAGGTCAAAGAAGTCCAGCGACTAATGGGAAGGATAGCCACCCTCAACCTCTTTGTCTCTCAAAGCATAAACAAGTGCATGGAATTTTTCAATCTGCTCAAACACCTCACCAAGTTTAAATGGACACTAGCATACCAACAAGCCTTCCAAGTGCTAAAGAAGTTCCTAGCGACCTCGCCTATACTCTCTAAACCCATTCCCAAAGAGGATTGGTTCTTACACCTCTTAGTTAACAATAAAGCATTATCCTCAGTACTCGTCTAAGCTAATAGCCATGACCACTGACCAGTTTACTATGTTAGCCATATCCTCCAAGGGGTCGAGCTTTGATAGACTAAGATAGAAAAGCTTGCCCTCACAATAGTTATCACTGCTCATAAGCTCAGGACCTACTTTCAATCGCATCCAGTCATCAAACTGATAGATGTACTACTCATAATTGCTCTACAAAGGGCTAATACTTTAGGTTAAATGATGAAGTACTCCCTCAAGCTCAATTCTCACGAAGTTCAATTTCACCCAAGACAAGCAATCAAAGCACAAGTCCTAACATACTTTTGCAACAAGCATAACATCAAGTTATACTATACCTTAGTTTCTACCCCTAAACCAATGGCTAGGTCAAAGTCATCAACAAGATAATTCTCAATAATCTTAAGAAGAGGGCTGAACAAGCAGGAGGAAGGCAAGTCGATGAGCTTCCTAACATACTTTAGAGTTACTACATGATGCATAAGACCTCGATAAGAGAGACCTTGTTCTGCCTCACATTCAAAGCCAAAGTTGTCCTCCCCATTAAGTTGAAACTACCTACCAGTAGGGTACAATACTTCCACGTGAACATTAATCACATGGCCCTATAGGTGAGTCTCGATAGTACCGATGAAGTTCGTGATACTGCATGAGCACACACTGTAAACCTTACTTTTAGTAGGCCTAAGATTTGATTAAGAGTACTTTCCGAACATTCCTAAGGATCAACTAAACTAAAAACTTAATTTTACATTTAGAAACAAATTAAATTTTTCCAATTCAAAAACCAATTATTGATAAAACCCGAGCTTGAAAAACTGCAAACTCTAAAGTCATTTAAAACCCTAAACCTTAAAACCATTAAGGAATTTTAAACCTAAGTAACTAATCGATAATTTAATTTGAATAATTTCATTTAACTTTAGAAAAATTTCACAATTTTATAAAAATCAAATCATAAATTACAAAACAATGCAAGATAAAAACCCTAAAACAATTTCCTATAAGACTATGCCCTTATCTTCATGTCTAAACCTTACACATCAATAAATAGACCAACCAATCACTTTAGATAACTTATCAATTGAGACTTGGAATCATTTATCAATTGATAACTTATCAAAATCTAATGACAAAACATTTTCCTTATCACCCCTTCACTTATACTACATATAGACAATTTTTCACAAGATTCCACATGATTAAATTCATTAAATGAGACAAGACCATTCCATGACCCAAAAGGACATTAAATGGCAGATTTAAACAAGAAAGAAAGGGGGGGGCATGCTCTTGTCTTTCAACAATCAACCACTTTCTCTTATACGTCACTAGTCACCCCTTAATGCTTACATCATCAATAGTTGCAATTGTTAACTTTTGTGTAAGCTACAAGACAACACTTTCAAGACATTTTAACCACCGATTCTCTCTCAATTCCAATCGGCCACTTTCCCCTTTACTTCTCTCGCTTTCAATTTCACTTTCACATCTTCTTTCTCTCATTTGAAACAAACATAAAAAGGAGAAACAACCTTATCCCACAAAATCAACTTTGCCCCCATTTTTCAAGCTTCACTCACGGCTTTTCCTTCTCTTTTTCTTATTTCATTTTCTTCTAAAATCTAAGCTCTTTTAGAACCATTAGAACCTTTCACAAACCCCATTCTAAAAGATCAAACAACTCGGGTTTCCGAAAAGTGGAAAAAAGGAGGAAGCAAAGTTAAGAGCTTAAGTGGAACCTTAGTGCACAACCACCATATTTTGCTTTAAGGACGAGTAAGTGTTTCTTGTGATTGGTGGGTTAGTGTTTATGTTAGGAGACTTTGATTTCTTGAAGATATAAGTAAGGTTTAAGTTATTATAACACTAAAAACCGTTTTAAGAAACAAACTCATGAAACCCTTACATGAAGTTGAAACATGAGCATGTAAAGTTAGTGTTTTATAAAGATACTTGTGTAACACTTTGAATGAAAGATTTTAAGTTGAGAAAATCTTGAAACAAAAACTTGAATGGAAGATGAACATGTTGGATGTGAGGATTCAAAAGTCCTTTGAATGTTAATTTTATTTCCGTTAAGTTAAACATGTTCAAATCTAGACTTAAGTTAAGGAAAAATTCATCACATGAAGTTTTATAAAGAAACAAACTTTGTATGACATAAGCTATGATATGGAAGTTGTATTAAGTATAAGATCTTCTATTTCTTTATGTGGAGCATGAGTTAAAGAATTATCTTATAGAAGAAAAGTTAATTTAAGATTTGGATACAAATAGTTTAAGTGCATAATCTAACACCTAAACTTAAGGAAATAATAAATCAAGTTAAAAAACTAAGTAGGAACCCCTTGGAATCATCACGACCAGATCTAGAACATGGGTAAGAGACACTTAAAAATATGATAAAAGTAAATGAACAAAGTGAAAGGATCAACCAAAGCAAGTATGGTAAGTATACAAAGCCTAAAACTCAAAACCGAGCCTAAAACTCTCAAAACCGAGATAAAACTCTCAAAACGAGCCTAAAACTCGAAGTTGGGCCTTCAATAAAATTCTGACCAGCAATTTAAAACATTAAGAGAGGTTGTTTTGAAGCCCATAAGAAATCCACCTAAGACTCCATGGGCCCAACAAAGTCACTAACTTTAGTTTAAACCATAAGCAAGCCCATTTGACAACTTAAGCCCACTAAAGGGCCCATGAAGTGGTTGTTAGCCTTAAGAATATAAATCAAAATTGTAAATCTGATCTCAAGGAGTATTTTAAGCTTAGGATAAAATCTTAAGACTAAGCCCAAAGGATTTCTAAAGTTAGTAAAAAGCCAATTTCCTATACAAGGCCCGAAAGCACTCCAACACATGAGGAACGCTATTGTTCTGACCCATGGACAATGTTTTATGCCTCATTTCGAAAATATAACCTCACTACATTAAAGTATACTTGAAAAAGATGAAGATTGACTATAAGATCATAAAAATCGGATTTAAAACAAAAAAGTTATACGTAATTGAACTTTAAGTAAAAACCGAGAAAAAATTATGAAAACTAGTCAAAAGTATAACTTAAGAAAAAATAATTTAGTTTCCTAAGTCTATTTCAATCCCTGATAAATATTATTTCGATGACCAAGGGACACCATGTACGGAGACGACTTTCCTCTAGATTACTTTGATTGATCCACAAAATAGAGTGAGTAAATTTCCGATGACTCTTTACTTGATTTTGCTTGTAGATTAGATGCACCTAAACTTATATATATAAATTTGGATGCTTGTGGGACATGAGAGATGCATGTGTATGGATTTATGGATGAATGTGATGACTTGTTAATTATATATAATAATGGAAATTGCTTATACTAATATATATATATGTAAATTATATGGAATGAAATTATCTGATCACCTTGAAAATCGAGTTAATCACTTATACGATTAAAAAATCAAATTAAATCATGCATTCCTCATATTGCATATGGATAACACCGACTGCCGCTTCACATAGAAAATAGAAAGGGACTCGCAGGATGACGTGTCTCCTACAGGATTGGGCACTAGCTATGTCATCATATATATTGAGTCTTTGTCCTAAGTTAATGAGCTTACTAAGCGCTGGGAGACACCAACCGTCGGCAAGGGGGCAAGTCTTGTGGCTTCTGCTTAGGGCGTGTGTTTGTGGATTACAGAGGCCACCATACCACTAGACATAGGATTTTAAAAATATGATTTGATTTCGGTAAAGGAAGTATATATACACATATATATATATATATGTATATATATAGAAAGAGAGAGAGAGAGAGAGAGAGAGAGAGAGAGAGAGAGAGTTTTGTTTTGGCATAAGTACGATAGTACAAATAAAATAAAACCTGATAACTCTAATTTTAAACATATTTCATAGGGTGATTTTATAGTATTTCCCTTACATTTTTTGTTTTCTTTAAAGAAATTGATATTTAATTGAGTAAAATGTTGATTTCAAGGTTTAAACGCGTTCTAGGCTCAAAAACGAAGAAAAAGAACCAAGTTTCACTCAATTCCGAGTTCAAACGAAGAAGTTATGAATTTTTTAAGTTGTGTAGAAAATTTGCCTAAGTGCAGAAAGTTACACGACCTGGGGACACGGTCGTGTCCCAGGCCATGTTGGGTGACGAAAACAAAATCTTTTTGATACACTATAAAAAGACATATTAGGGTTTCAAAAGAAAATGAAAGACATTACAGAAACAAGAGACACAAGAGACGAGAGGAGATTGGAGAAGAACATTAATCAAGAAGCAAGAACGACATCGATTTCAAGATTAGAGAAATTGGTCATCAAATCAAGAGGGGTTTTTATGCTTTATTTTACGTTTTTGATAAAACTCGTTTTTAGATTCATTATGATAGCTTAGACTTAGAGTATTTAGGATTATGGAATCTAGGGTTTCATGTAACCCTTGGATTGAATTATAATTTCAATAAAGTTTCTACCTTTTCTTGATTCAATTATGTCGTTAATTATGGATTGATAATTCTAGAGTGTCAATATATGATATTATGCATGTTAATTGAGAAATTGCATGTGTAATTAGATCTAGGCATAATTGAAGAGAATTACATGTATACTTAGAGATAAGATACATGTTTCTTCCGGAAAGTTGATTGTTTGTGTGGGAATTCATTACACGTTAATGCAATTCTAAATTATATTACTAAGTGAAGAAATTCCGGTAAATAATTTAGGATTAGGGTTAATATGCTTGAGAAAGATATTAGCTTTAATTGTGAATCCCTCCGGTCAAGAATAATAGAAATTGAATTGAATATATTTTAAAAAGGTTACATGTTAAACATTAAGGGAAATAATTCCTAAATACATTATTGCATACTTGAAGTCGTTCGTAATTTATTGCTTTCTAATTTGCGTAATTAAGTCTCATAAGTAGTTTAGTTGTTAATTTCAGTATTTCTAATTAATTCAAACTTTCACAATTTTTCGGTTAGATAATAAAGCTAAAGTTAATATTAGTACTCAAAATCTCTAAAAGATCGACTCGAACTCACATCCACTATATTAAAACTGATAGGTACACTTGCCTCATATCAAAACCCAAGGTCTAGAACCCGAATTTTGGTTTAGGTCGGTTAATTATCTCCAAACCTCGACTTCAGAGGGCGTAATTCTGAGTCGTATACAATTCCTAGGTCATTGCATGTGTTGTTTGGCATACTAATTATTCATGCATTCATATGATTGTGCATCTAATAAATCTCTGTTATGTGGTACTGACAAGGGTATTTATCTCACTAAGCTTAAGCTTACACCCCTATAGATTTTTGTTGTTACAAGAAAACCTCTTCACTAATCCGGGCCGAAGCATGCCCGTGGTAAGTCTCATGTAAGGATGGGTTGGAGCAATCAAAGAGCAAAGAGGACATTTTGTAATAGATTTATAGACATTTAGATACTTTTATTTTTTTTCTCATAACACAGATTTAATGCAGTTCCGTTATGAACTGCATTTGTTTGTAATATTCTTTTGGTGTGGGTCCCACGAACCCATATAATTAGCTAATTTATAACATAGAAGTAATTTTAGTTAAATTGCTCTATATTACTTGTCTATGGGCCTAGTAGTAATGTAGAGTGGAAGGAGCCTTATGTATCGTATGAAAAGCCTATAATCAATAACGGGGTTGATAATAAACCTTTATATGGTATACGGCTACCTACCACGACAACGATACTGTTAAGTCGTGATACAGACAGTGGCCTATCAACAACAAGCCTCCCGATATTATAACTATAATGTCCAATACAAGGTCTTCCACCTTGGTAACCTAATATACAAAAAGATAGAGGCTCCCAGTTTCGAGGAAAGGCGAGGCAACCTTGTCCCTAATTAAGAGGACCCTATGTGAAGGCTTGATGATATGGGAAAAGATGCTTACAAGCTCAAGACATTGAAAGGACAACCAATCCCCAAGGCATAGAATGCCTAAAATTCAAGACTTTACTTTCCTTAAGTGCAGCAACAAGAATTAAACGCATTTGTAATCATGTCTAAATGCAATGAATTAATGAAGTTTCTAACATTTGCTCTGCTCCATATCTTGAGCCCCTAATCTTGGGTCGATTTTCATTCCTAAGCTTCGCTCAACCTTACATCAAACCCTTAAACTTAGGTCGATTTTAATCCCTAAGCTTTGCCCTAGTCCTTACGTTGACAACATAGGCGCCTACCTTAGGCATCAATCTACATCAAACCCTTAACCTTGGGTCAATTTTCATCCCTAAACTTTTCCCAAGCCAGTCCTTACACTGACAATGAGGGCTCCTACATTAGGCATCGATCTACATCGAGCCCCTTACCTTGGGCTGATTTCCATCCCCAAGCTTTGCCCAAGTCAGTCCTTACATTAACGACATAAGTGCTTATCTTAAGCTTCAATCAACAACGAGCCCCTAACCTTAGGTTGATTTTCATCCCCAAGCCTAACCCATGTCAGTCCTTACATTGACAACACAAGCACCCACTTAGGTATCAATTTACATTAAAGCCCAACATTGGGTTGATTTGCATCCTCGAGTTTTATCCAAGTTAGCTCCTACACTTATGACATAGGCACTTTGCCTAGGCATTAATCTAACTAATGTCCCCGAATACAAGTTGATCTTTCATCCTTAAGCCTTCATCTAAGTCAAAACACTATCGTAGTAGTTATTAAACACAACCTGAAGTCAAACTGGATGGCGAAAGATGAAGGAAAGAAAATTAGTCAGCAAGAATTAATAATCAAAACAAGAAGGTTTTACTTCATTGATCAAATGAGGTACAAGGTTTAGCGAGTTAGCATACCAAGCCCAATTAGATCAAAGAAGAAAACTAAATGATACAAAAGTATACAACTAGCACCTACACTACGGCTATTTACTAGAACAACTATCCTCAACTCTAGCTTAACTTCTTACTCCGAAGACTTTTCCCCAAGAAGAACTCATCTCAACTTCGACTCAGCCAACTCTCACATTGTGACTACGTTCCTAAAGTCCCATGTAGTCAATCCCTGAATTGAAAAGCTCCCAATGATACATAAACTCTAAGTGAAGGTCCGTACTCTACCTTCTAGAACCTCTCTTCCACAAAAGCAATAACAAGGACTGCCAATCTAGCTACTCCATCTAGAGTGCCAAGCTATCAAAGCCCTATTGGTAACAAAGGAAGGTTGATATGTCACCCAAAATAAAGTAGAGGGCTCCCGAAGCAAGGGATTCCCACGAGCCCCTCAGTGCTCATGTAAGGGTAAAGAAAAGACCCCCTCTACCGCTGTAGCCATTGTAACCATCGTTGTCTACTTGAGGTCATCTAGGACAATGTGCCTAAAAGGCTACTAAACATCCTGTGCAAATAGATGACCCCATTTTAAAGCCACCATAAACAAGCAATGGGCTATGTTTGAAACTCTCGTCTTTGGCCTAACATCACTACAACAGAAAAAAGGCAAGACCCCTAGACCACGTACTCCTCCTAATCATAACTCATGACCCAACCACCGCTATCGAGTAACTATCCACACCTCACGATCATAACTACCCCAGCTCAAGCACCCTATCCCTCAACATAATTGCTTCGAACATACTCATGTCAACTCTCAAGTATACGTTACTAAAGTTGTTTGGGTAATTGGTGTAAAGAGATAAGGACCTATGCACTCTTTATATAGGACTTATGAGACGTCCCCAACCATATACATATTAATCATTGTATGGTCCCAAAGCATCAAGAACTAAAGAGACACCTGTAGAATTAATGTTGGGTCATACAAGCATAAAATATCTTTTGGAAGATACTCAGCCTAAGGCGTTCCACCTACCATAAGCGCACAATAGCTGAAATGAACTGTAGCAAATGGATAGCATGTGTCAATAAGAGATTCATTATGCTGAAGCTCCTCTACTAAGGAGATCTAATGACATCATCAAAATATAAATTCTTACAAGGTAACCACTAAGCCCTTACGAGAGCCCCAATAAACATAATATGCTCGGGAGTGAATGGGGGTTGACCTGCAAGTAAGTATCATCGTAATATCAAAATAATACTTAAATAAAAATCAAGGATAAGTATGAAGCAATAGCATACGGCAAAACAAGCAAGCATACAAGGAGTAATTAACTAGCAAGTACGAACCACCTACTCAAGGACATATGGTTCAACTAATCTCGCGAGGTAACATAACATGGAATCCTGATCAACAAACACCCTCTCCAACAAAAAAGACTTAGTAAAAAAAATAGATGGAGTTCAAGCACACAAAAATAGTATAAAAGTAAGAAACAGTGAATGTGAAAAACATAAGCATAAGATCGGAGAACATCAACGAAACTTCATTCATTCAAAGTTCAATAAATTACATAAAGAGATGTTTACATCCCAACCACTTACTAAAAGAAAAATATAGAAGTTCAAAAATGAGCTCACAACACCTAAGCTAACAAGAAGAAATAAACAAAAAATCCTAACTTGCTCCTAAGCATCCTCAACTTGCTATTGTTGTTACTACTGCTCTTGCTACCTCTCTAGCTCCTACTCAACATCACCACTGCTACCCCTCCTCCCCAAGGTCCGCATTCGAGCTACTACCAGAAGCTCCTAACTAGTCACCAGAGGACTCGCCACCTAGCCACTCCCAGTAGCAACCTCAGGTTCATCCAGCCAATACAAGAAGCATAAGTTCACCCCAGGCATGTTTTATCGAACTTGTTTCCTCATCTCTTCTACCATTGCATAACCAGCCTTAGTGATGGCCTTCTCGATCAAGGGGTCCTTTAAGGTTTCAATGAAGATATCACATTTAACCTCAGCAGACAACCCTACGCCTCTTAAGAGCTTAGCCTCCCTTATGCTAAAGTCAGTTCACACTCTCTCACATTCCTCGTACTTTCCCCTCAACTTAGCAGCCAGTTTACCCTCCATGACTTTGTTAAACTCCTCAGTCTTCCTTAACTCATCCTTTAGTCAATCCACCTAACCAAGTAGCTCCTTATGCTAGCATTCCTGGTCGCTAAGCGCAACAGCTAAGTTCGAGCGCGATTTTTCCTTCTCCTCCAATGCCTTATGGAGCTTCTCCACCTCGGCCTTCACCTCATTTCCTTCAGACAAAAGAACTGAGTGTTTGTAGGCTAACATGAAGTCATAGCAAGTCATACAGCTGTAAGGATAATTTGCAGTTAGTGATGGTGTTGAAAGTAAGCAATTCAATAAAAGTACATACATAGCTTACCTCATTGCACCTCCTCAACATTACTACTAAGGCCTCCAATTCATTCAGACCATAACAAGCTACCCAAACCACATTTGCAACTGCTCGAACCTTTAAGGGGGCTAACTTGCAAGTTGTGTAGGAGTTGTTCGCCTACTTAGACAAAGCAAAGGTTCGACATTCTCATCGTTAGGAATCTTGATAGCTACCGAAGCGACAGTTTTAGGTGTTCACTTCGAGCTACCCTGACCTATGTCTACTCAAGCCCCAGCCATTGCAAGGCTTCACTCAACCATAACAGCCCCAACTAAAACCTCTAGAACCATGACCTTACCATATTCTCCCATAGCCACCACCGTAGCACCTAAAGGCACTCCTATCGGCACATTACTTCCCCTCTACTAAACCATTTCTAGAAGGCTTTGCCGCCTTCACCCCTTCTTCTTAGACTTTTTTGAGGGGTGACAGGAAGTCTCCCCTTCCCCTAATCACTTAGGCTTCCTCTTCTTCCTAAGCCTCACAGCACTATCGAGCTACCTATTATGCACAACAGGCAACTTTACCCTCAGCTTCTCAAATGTTAACTTAGTAGTAGCAAAACAACAAGTGAACTATATAGAAAAACAAACCAAAAAGAAGATAAGGATCTTACAACGCCGAGGATGAGTAGCCTGATGTCCCTTACTCTAAAGGCAAGGTGACTCGATGAGGCAGAAAACCAACTACCCCTCCTCGACCGAACAAAACAAGTACTTATCTCCATCGTAAACGATGGTGCTTTGCTCTTATATTTCTCACACATTGACAAGGGTTTGAGTTTCTTCTAGCTCACTAAATTTAAAAGCTTGATGCTAGCTATTAAGTCCTCATCCCCCAAGTTCTTCAACTTCTTACCCTGGATAGGCCATCTCTACTCTATTGGAAAATCAAGAGGCTCGGAAGCACGAATGCAGTAAAAGAATTCCTTCCACCCCTCTACCTTATTTAGGGGATTATCAATGATACTCAACTTCGTGCCTCAAGTAGTGATGTAAACCCAACCATCACCAAGCCTCCTCATAAAGAAGAAACTCTTGAAAAGTTACACAGTCGACCACCATAACTACCAAATGCATAGTGCCTCAAAAGCAAGCAACTAAATCTAGGCATTTGCGATCAAACTACCTAATGTAACCTTAAAATACCGGAAGAACTTAACTACAAACTCTGAAAAGGAAGCTGCAGACTGAGTTCAAAGGGCTTCACATACATTATAAAAGACCAGGCATCCCCTATGTCGCATGTTGATTGTCTTTAAATAGAGCTTACAAGTTTTACAAATTAAATTCCTATATTATATCCTAAGCTCGATTTAATAGGTAAATGTACCTATCGTTTTACAGCACAGATGAGTATAGGGTCGTCTCCACTAAGAACGACTATGAACACTAATACCAATTAATCTTCCTATTACCTAGCAAATCAATTTATCAAGTAATTAATTATTAAAACTCTAAATTGCTGACTATACTACACTAATCTACAAATTAATTCCACTAACACAATGGTTACAAAACAATTACTAACAACACATTTAACATGCAAACTTACTTCAGCACTTAGTATGATCCTATTTAAAATACTTTTTATCCTAATACTTATCATCTGCGGGAAATTACAGTATGTAAGCTTTCTTCTCAAAATTGCTTACTTATAATCCTAATTGTGTCTATTGGAATCTCTTCTTAATTAATAACCAACTCGGATCGCATTAATATCATGTTAATATATCAATTCCCCTAAAGATGTAGCAACTTTCCTAATAATATCTCTATTATCAAGAGTAAGTTGTTCTAACGAACTAGATCTATTCAATAGAATTATCTCTCGATATATTTTATTGAAATCTATCTTAAGTCAATGTTATACATTACACCAGACTTAGTTCATTAAGTGCAATTCATAGAAATTAACATTTATCAAGAAACCACTATTTCATGTACTTGATCATACTAAATGATGTAACAAGTCCTAACGTACTACTTAAACATACTGAAAAAAAAAATATATATCAATAAAATATAGAAATAACAAAGAAATCAACATAGAACAAGTAGTAGAATATAACCTTGTTTTGAATTTTACTGTAGAAATCTAATAAATACACAAATAATGAATTCCTATCATCTCTCTCAAGTAATTTCGAGAAAGGTACAAGGTACAACAATTAGAAATTATACTAAAAGAAAATAATCGAAAATACAATGGGTACGAAGATATATGAATGGATATATGATCCAATCTCCTCTTTTGTCTGAAAATTGTGGTATATTTATATTATTCTCATCAAAAGGCTCGAAATACACCACTTTAAGATACCTCCTGGCATTTAGACTCGTTACACACCCCAATTCATATGAAACGATTTAAAAAGAATCATCGTGTCCACTCCCATCATGCCCATGACTCAAGGAGTAATCTTCTCATCGCAAACATTCTACCTAATCACGCCCGTGATTAAGGGCATGATCATCCTTCAAAGGTAATGTTACAGCCATGATGATTAGGTGAAAAAATAGCTTTAGCCTTGGTCACTCCCCCCATTACGGCCGTAATGGAGGGAGTGACAAGTACTGAACACTTAAATTCTTTTTTATCACGCCTATGATGAGTCTTGATTGATCTTCCTTTAGCATTATTTCTTTATCATAGTTGTAATAGCTTTAAATCTCCTTATTCTTGTCGAATTTTGTCCCTTTTGCTTTTGAATTATCTAAAATTAATATATTGCACAATGAATTATCAAGAACTTGAGAAATAAACACAATTATGGTCAATTTATACCTAAATATGCCTAAAAAGTGTAGAGTGATTTATACTTATCACATGTCTATTACCCTTCCTATGGCTTCTTTACCCGCCACCTAAGCATCGCTTCTATCTCTTGATGAACCAACAATAGCTTCTCACTCACTACATACGAAACACGAGCACATGCATGCTTGTTTGCACACGTCGTCCACAACAACTAACTATCCTTGGCCTCCTCGCCATCCAATAGATATGTATCATGTGGATGTCCCTACATGCGCTCCCTCCTCTCCTCCAAAGAGAGTATTATCGTATCATCTTCTCTATTCGCCATCGTTGTTGCCTCCGTTGCTTTAGGAGAAGTAGGGCTACTACCCCCTATATGGGACGTACTCTCGTAGTCCTTTTCCACTTCTCTAGATATAGAAGAATGGGATGACTTACTCTGACTATCGATTGTGCTTTAACTAACCATTGTAAGAAATTGGAAACAAACAAAAAAAAGCGTTTAGCTCTAAGTTAGGATCTTGGCAAAGTTTCTCCTAAGTGAGCAAGATAAAGTGAAAAATGAATACCCAAGCCCCCCTTTATATAGACAAGCAAAGGGAGAAGGTGAACGGTTTCCCCACTCTCAGAGTATGAGCCTTCGATAGCATATGCGCTAAATCTCTACCATCTGCGTAGCCTACTCCTTAAGCTAAAGGCCCTAATTGATCCTTACACATTGATTTGTAACATGGCCTGACAGTGGACCATCCCACGTGTGCAACCGTTTTTCATAAACCATCAATATACATTACAGTTCCCAATAATAGCCATCATGACACATTAAGTATACAATGGTCAAGTTAGTAAGTAATAACCCAATGTGGGGGGAAATAATCCGAAACAACCCAAGCACCAGAACTAGGGCCCTATTCATGGGAATAGCCTTAGTCCGTTTACATCACCTAGATTACTCTTCTCGCATCTCGAGTACTAATGAGAGTAAGGGGGATAAGTGTCGATACTCAATTATCACCCAAACCATGGCTTAACGGGTAAAGCTCATCACAAGGAGCATCAAGTGGGCACCTAAGCAAGCAGCGTGCTCAATTATCGTGCCATGACCCTCTCATAAGTCTGCAAGCTCGCACCAATGAAGAATGCTAACTAAAGGCGAGCTAGTCTTCTACATCACAGCTTATTTAACTAGCCAAATAATGAATATCCAAGCATATCAATCCCTAACCATATAGCCAATGCCCACCGTTTATTTGGGGCAAGTTCGAGGCTCTACTCGTTCCATTGAACATTGACTTATCCCTCGATTGGCATCTCAGCCCGACTTTTGTCTTTAGCAGCTATAACCCATTACTACTTATTAATGAGTGTCTGGCATCTGTAGTACGATCAACATGCCCAATAACTCTACCCCTACTACATCATTGAGTTGCAAATTTAGTGTCTTGGTTGGCCATGACATGCTACCCGCAATGAAGGTATATCATCTACCATGGAGTGCACTATCTACTGACAGCCAATACAAGCAAACCCTCAATCGCTATGTATTTAAGTAAATCACATAAAAGGCACCAACAAGTAAGGCATCTAGATATAGCTCTTTCAGATACTTCTTTATCCCTTACTTTCACTCTCCCAAACTTCTTCCTCTCCCTCTCCTTAGAAAATAGAGTAAATGACACACACACACTAGGCATGTACAGCCTACCAAGTCTTTAGTGCTTGCTTCCTCTTTTCTTGGTCCTCCTTACTAATTTAAGTGTCAAAGGGTCCTTCTGACCTCGTCCAAATAGGACTTTTTTGTAGGCATTGAGGAGTAGGAGGCGAAACCCAACCTAATCCGACCCCATATATCTTAGTTGGTCTCCACATAATCAATTGGGTGAAAAAATAATATAGTATATTAATATTTTAAACCAATGTACCCAACATTATCTTCACTCGAAGTAGTCATAAAGTGTGTGATTTATAATATGACATGTCATTTCGATTTGCTATTTTCATAATTGCATACAGCATGCATAATTTTCTTTCTTTTTTTAAAAAATTTTTTGGGTAAGGGTGGTCTTAAGGGGTTGGGCGCAATGGAAGAGAATGAAGTAAAGCTAAAATAGAGAATTTTGTTTTGTTTTTTTTTTTCTTTTAATACTATGATAATAAGGAGAGAGTCAAATCAAATCCAGTCCATTAAGAGAATTCAAATTGGATAAAATGACGAGAAACTGAAGAGGCCACGATCATATCTTGGTACGAAGACTATTATTTTGCACCATCTTAGCCTCTAAATCTAAAAATTCTATGATTATATACACATGGGTTTGCAATAAGCCTATCAATATCTAGTTATTTTACACCTATTTTATAATTTGTGACCAATTAAATAAATATATATATATATCAGTTGTCAAAATTACAATTCTATCCATGTAATTTTACTAGTTTATAATTTTAAGAAACTCTTTTAAGTTAACTTGTGTATAAAACTATTTTCTTGTAAAAACTTATATTTTTAACTGATTTTACCGATTCTAAATATTGAGCTAAATGGCCTAAAATTAAAGAAAAAAATTAACTAGATTTTTAATATCCCATTGACTATTAAAACATTAAATTATCTTCACTATCTTATTCCAACTCTTTTTCTTTCTTTGAATTCTTCATTTGATATTCATAACCTTTATTCAGGTTTCTATGAGAAAAATCATACATTTAATTTAATACCACTAACAACTTAAAATGAGTTAAAATATTTGGTTCTTTTCAATTTATCTCTTTTTTCAAATAAAATAATAAAAAAGAAATTAGTTTCAACTCTACCTACACTATTTCTGTGAATATTAGATTATAGATTTAGAATTTTTTTATGGAAAAAGGAAAATTAATTTTTTCATCTATTTATTTTGATCATGTATTTTAAGTTTCTTATAACTATTATAAATATATCAATAATTTTTTTTTTAAATTACTTACATATATTGTATAAGATTACATTTTTACGTTTTGATTCTCTAAACCTTCTAGCGTTTTTAGATAAAATTATGAGTTTAATAATCTTATAGATATATATATATATAAAAGTATTTTCGGTCTCTCAAACAATTTCATATGAAACAGACCGCCACCCCAAATATAATTGCAGTTGATGTATTATTCTGCTTCCGACGATGGACAGAGAGAATAATTATCCATGACCTCCTATGCCTAGCAACCTAACATACTTAAATGTGTCTTGTTTTTATTTTGCACACACGCTGTCATTTCACGTATGGTCCATGAGTTCACATAGGTAGAACCATTCGATCTACATCAGCAAGTTACTGAACAGTGTTCTCACTGCTTTATTTTTTAGTCTTCATCATTTTATTTTTTAATGTATCACATACCTTCCCCTTAATATCTATTTCTTGATTCTAGATAAATATCCCGTCCGTTCAAATATATTATTGATGTAGATAGCACTGGAAGTTTTTTGTTCAATGGGAAAATATATTTGAGTTATGTGTGTGTATATATGTATATGTAAATAATAGAATGAAAATAAAAAGTAAAAAATAATAACATGTACACACTATTTAAAGACTGTGTTTGGTTACCCAATTAATTACGAGGTAAATCAATGGACGAATGAGAATTTCATATGTATTAAAGTGGCTGTATATTCATAGTCAGACTCCCTAAAATAAGATCAAGATGCACAAGTCCTTGTCTCTTGTCCACAATGATATCATCCCGAACCACTCTATGTGAATCCTAGTATATTTTTATATGAGGTAATGTAATGTATTCTGATCTAATACGGGACAATAGTTATACTCCTTAAAATAAATATTAGACCAATCTTATAAACTTTTAAAGTGTAATTTCACTTAATATAATTTTTAAAATACACAAATAACCCTTAAAATATTGCTAAAAGACAATAAATAACAATGAAGTAAGTCTTTAGGATATATATCAATGGGTGTAAGAGTTCGAATACAATGGTCAAGACCATTACATGCATACAACGTGCATCCCATAGTATATAACCTTGGAAGAATACATGAATGACCCATAAGAGATGATTACAAGACAATAAGCACAGCGATGGAGCAAAACAATTTTAAGAGGCTCTAGTGGACTTGTAATAATAAGTACTGGAGCTCAAAAGTATCAAACTCTACTATTAATAATGATAAGCTTATGTTTCTAAAATAATCAATTGTCTGATCTTTTACAGATAGAATTTCATAATACGATGATGTATGCTCAAAATTTTTCATGTGTACAATGAAGAGGGAATTTGGATATTTTTGGAAGTTGGTAATAATATTATTTGTTTTACTATATGAAAATAATTGGTGAGTTTTTCTCTTCTTCTTTTTTCCAACTACATGACAATATTAGGTGATTTTTTTTTTAAGCCAATTGTTATCATTACAACTTTCTAGGAGGAGATATTGGAACCTTATTCATTATTTTAGGAGATCAATATTCATACCATTAGCCTACTTATATATGCATACTCACTTCCTAGTTTAATTTATTTTCAATAATTATGCATATTTCTATTAGTAAGTATACTAAGTACATATATAGTGTAAAATAGATAAGATCAAGTCGATCTCTATTGAGACTATTAAAATCTAAATACTAGTACTTCTTCTTTTCACTATTATTTAACAATCTATTGAACACAATTATTAAAGAATCTAATGTAACAACAAATTAAACTAAACTAACTAAAATAAAACAATTAACTAACTAAAGGAACAAATAAATAAATTAAAAATGCATTATCTTAGCATTCAATATTGATCCACCTAATGCAACTATATAATCTATCAATCTCATTCTAATTAATTAGACCATATGAATTCCTAAAATATATTAACATCTTTCTTAAGAATATGAATACCTAGCCCTCAAAGAATTAACTGAAATCTGTTTCTAATTAACAAACTTTAGGTTACGTTAAGATGTGAATCCCGCTATGAGGCTATCGTAATCTAAAAGAATTTATGATGTCTAACTTTAGAGTTACATAAATTCTTTCCAACTATGCTAGATTTATTATATATAGGATCTCAATTTTCTATATATAAAATTACACATTGAATCAATAAGCTGGGAATTATTAATTCAAAGAACAAATAAGCAAACATAATTGGATCACAACTAGAAATCATTGACTAAAGATGAAATAAACTTATTATATAGAATACTAAGGTTCACATGTATTGAATATTAATCCTACCTAATTAAAACATAAGAGGAGAAAAAGAAGAAGGGATTAAAGATACTACCGCTTTGAATCTCTAAAGCCTAGCCCTCAATCTAATAGAATTCTCCTAATTATGTTACAAGGCCTATCTATGTATGTATATATGTATGTATGTATGTATATGTATATGTATATATTCTGAGTACAATGGAACCTTATAAAGCCTTTAATTCCAACATGGTCTCATCAATAGCTCATGTAGCTTTCGGAATAAAAAATGTAACGCCCTAAAACTTAAAACACTACAACTCAACACATGTTTTTATTATCTATTGATACGTCAGGCATTGACATTTGCTAAAATTTCCAAATGCTTATTAAAATCTCCAAATATTTTTAATAAAATTTAATCTTCAAATAAAACAATAAAACCATCAAGTAATCTCACAAAATTCCAAAAAAGCATTTACTAGTTATGAAATAAACTCTTGTAATCCTTATCTTAAAAATTATTCTTACAATAGAATTATTAATCGCTACTGCCTAACCAGGTAATCTTGAAGTCCTTAACCAAAGTCAACAAATTCTAAAATTTTTCACTAAGTTCCTGTACTTAAAAAATTTGTGATGGGATGAGCCAAAGTCTAGAACGAAATAAGACAAACACATGTGCATGAACAATGTATCACAATTCACATGCATTACAAGTATCTACCATATACCATGTATTAAGCAACAGGTTATTATCTTTAATTTAGTAGCTAAACAACATAAGAATATTCACGACCTCAGCACACCATATATATAATACTATATAGTATAGGTGTTAGGTCCTTCTTAACACCCTAAGAACGAAGTAACCAAGTCATATGCAAATCTATCCCAATTATTTTCAAGCAAAATTCCACTTGGGACAGTATCACACAAGAATCATTGAGGTGCCACCTAAGATCACCGATTCTCCCTATCCCTTAAGCCCAACTAAATAGATACAACACAAAACAATTTAATATGAAATAATTTATTAAGTTAATTTCTCTAGTTTAATATACACAAACAGCAATCAAGTATCCCATACCTGACTTAAGGATTGCTCAAAACCAGAAACAATTACCTCATAACCTGTAAACATGAAAAACATCTCTACTTAGTCTTAATTACTTGATCTGTTATTGCCTTTTACACCTAACCACTCAACTTCTTGCACTTACAACTTAGGTCACTAGAGGAACCTTAGATCAAGATAATAATAGACTATTTTGAGAGTCAATTCGATTGAAGAATCAAGTTTAGAAAAATGTCAAAGAGGTTTGGGAATGGAAAATAAGGTCTAAAAACAATCAAAAAACAAAGAGGAAACATTTTATATGCATCAAAACACTTGGCATCTGAATGCTACATTTTATAGCATCCAAACACTAAGATTTGGGGAAGATTTCCTCCCTAGCGTCCGAACACCACAACACCTATCCCCTTACTCAACCCCAACTTCCAAACTCCTTTGAAAACCACCACTTCCAATGTTTTTCTTAGATAAAAAAACTCAATCTTCAACCCTTTTAAACACCCATCAATCATCAAAACAAAACTTCTACACACCACTAGTCCATCCAATAATACTACATGTCTCCAAATCTAAGGTAATACTACAACCAACAATGATTTAGGACTAAGCATACCTTTCAGATGAAAAGTCATGCACCACACTCAGATTCCTGATGCGTTAAACCACCAAAACACAATTTATAACTTGTTTTCCATCGGACCCTAAGCAAAAAAATGAATTTCTTAGATTTATTTTAGGAAAACTCATCAAAATTCAAATTTTGCACGACTTACCTTGATTTCTTGACCTCAAATCTTATGGAAAAGACCAATACTCTTGATCATTGGAGTAATCACATGGGGACCCTATTCAAATGTACTATCATGAGAGGAGCAAGAGGAAAAGGAAAAAAGAGAGAGAGAGATTGCTAATTGTAGGTTTTGCTTATATAGTAGGGTTATGGGAAGGTGAAAAAGCTTTAAGAGAAGTAGGGTTTTAAATATCTTACAAGAATATTATGACCCTGCTATTCATGTTTATCAGAAGCAATATTGGCCTTCAATGTCTGTGGATATTTCTTAATTCTCCCCTTTTTATTTATTTATTCTTTTATGTCTTGGTTCACGGTTTTTCTCTTTTATTTATATATTTTTCGGGGGATTTACAGGAAATTTTGTGAAAAACAATTAAGCTCAGCTACAAGCACGGGATACAGCAGGAGCACTTTTCAATTTTCATTGATCCATTCTATACCTTCTAAAACACCATCAGCACAGGAAATGGGATGGGAACAAGCACGCAGTACCATCCTATAAATCCCCTGCACTAATAACCTTGCACGACCTACAGCACAACCTTTGAATTCATGAACTAGCATGGTCTTGACACGATATAAGCATGGCCGTGCTTTTTTCAAAGACTTCACCACCATACTTTATTTCTTGCAATTCCTCTTCTCAAAGCCTGATAATCGAATCAAGCACCAAAATCAACCCAAATCACATTAATTAAAAAAAAAAATTTATAAAATTGGCCTATGAAAGCGGTAGAATCTAGCCCTATCAGCTGCAATAGCCGTCGCAATATTATTAGGTGAGTTTCAGTCACAAAAGAAGTTTTAAAATATCTGTTATTATTTGTATTTGATTTGTTAAGGAATTGAACATATTTTTTATTGTTATTGCCGAAATGATGTAGTTCGGCCTTCAATTATAAAGTGTCTTGCGACTTTTTCTCTTGACCAATCAAACTAATTAATAACGAATTCGGTTATATATTTGGACTATTAATTTTGTACCGTCTATTGCCAAATATAGTAAATATTTCTCAAATCAGAATGGCAACAATTTTCACCTACCATTCCTAATTTCCACCTTACTAACGGATATATAAATGCTACGTTGAATCGCAATTTCAATTTCCACCTATCTTTCCTAATTTCCAGGTGAGTTTAGCTCAAAATATTTTGCTCTGGTGGAATTGAAAATTTCATCAACTCGTTCTTCAACCAAAAATAAATTGAATCATTGCTCTTATTTTTATCAGTTGCAATATATCTATCTTATCATACTAATCATTACAATTGATTAATTCCATCTAAGGCTAAAATGTTATAAATAAGTTCAAATCTACAATATCATCGTGTGATAGAGAATAATTTACGCTATAAGTGAGTTCAATAGCTCTGGTCCGTGACTGAATTTTTTCCTTTGTTCTGTAGCCTACCTTGTTATCTCCTTCTCGTCAATTATCGAACCGCATTCATATCATGATATTTCTTGTCGGACTGCACGTGAGTGCCGGTTCATACTTGCATAATATTTCGATCTGTTTTATTATTGTTGTTGTCGTTGATTCCTGTATTGCATTCAACGCTAAAATTTCCAACTTATTATTTCCCATTTGTTTTTTCATAATGCTTTTAAATTATTGAAGTGTCATTTACATCATTTTCATTAATAAAGAATTAATCAATTGTTTTTATTATGTATAAAAATAAATAAATAAATAAATAAATAGATGCAAACAGTGAATTATGTTGATGCTCAATAGGGTGCTAAATGACGAAATAAATTTGCCTCTAGCAAATAACCGGTGATTAAAACTCACCGGTGCATAACAATTTTTCCCCCCTTTCTGCCAAGTATAATTATCCCATTTTCTATATTATTAACAGCTTAATAATATTTTCCCTGCATTCTACATGCATGCGAAATAACTATTATTAGCAAAGAAAGTCTTCTATATTTATCATCTGGATCGTTTAAGTCATTATATATCACAAGATAAAAGATCTTATATATGAATATGAAACAAATTGTACCGTATATACATAAGAAGAAAATGCTTTTTATGATAATCCCAATATCCAATCCCTGACTTGACTCCAGTAGAAGAATGGGGTAAAAAAACAGAAGAATATAACATGGTAATATATTTAAACCATCGTACGTACCCAACGTTATCTTTATTCAAAGCGGTCATAAAGTGTACGATTTATAATATGACATTTCATTCGGTTTGCTATTTTCATGATTGCAGCATGCATCAAGATTAGTAAAGGATGTTGGATGAATTAGAGAAACCCAAAATAGAGAATTTATATTTTAAAAAATTATTCTGATAACATAGGAGAAATTCAATATAATTCTTCTCATTAAAAAAATTTAAATCAAATAAAATGACAAGAAATTGAAAAGACTAATGATCGTATGTTGCATACAAAGACTATTAATTTGTACCAATATCTAGACTTGGAGTCGGGTCAAATCTAGCTCGAAACTAGCTCGAACCCATTGAGTCACAAGCTTAAGGGCCAGTGAACCATAACTGACTTAGTCAAGGCCGATTCCAAGCCAGTTCAATAGGCCCGTCAGTTTATGGGTCGGTTTCATAGCTCGTGACCTGTCCTCTTTCTTTTTCTTTTTTTTTTACATTTTTCCTTTTCCTAAGTAGTTTCATTTTTCTCATTTTCCAACTTATGCATACTTATATATATGAATTTTAAATTTAAAAGAAATTTAAATTTAGATAGTAAACATTTATATAATATTTCATCATGTAAATGTATTGTACTATAAATTTCAAAATTATATTAAACATGAGATGTAATAAAAATGCAACTATCATATTTTAACGACTTTAAAATTAGAATTTTTTTTATTGTACTACGTTAACAGTTACCTACGTATTCGATACATAGAATCATATAATCGTAATTTTAGAATAATTTTTATATATTTTTTAAAACCTTTAGTGTGTTACTCTATTTTTATATTAAAAAAAACGTTATGTTTATATAATTAATTATTTCAATTTTTTTTAAAAAAGTCATACTATATAAACTAATTTTTGTTTTAACACTTTCAATTTCTTAAATAATAGCAATATCGCTATTATTATACGTGGGATTGCAGTAAGCCTATCAATATTTATAGTTAGTATTTTTTTTAATTACTTAACGTATATTATATAATTTGTGACTGATAAATATAATATTTCGAACTATATAAGTATTTTTCCGTATCTCAAATAATTTCCCGAGAAAGGAAGCGCCACCCCGTGTATATATTTGCGGTTGACGTACTATTCTGCTTCCGACAATGTACAGAGGATCTAATTATCTATGAGCTCCCATACCTACGAGCCCCTTGTTTTTTCCTGTTTTGCAGACACGCTATCTTTTCACGTATGGTCGATATAGGAGTTCACACAGGCAGAACCATTCAATCTATGTCAGCAATTTATTTATCTATTCATTTTTTTTTTTCCAACCATACATTACAATTTTAAAAAAAAAAATTAAAAAAACCTAATATATTTTATTAAAAAATTAATATTAATACTATTAAATTATAACGACCTGACCCATTTCAGCAATTTATTGAATAGTGTTCTCACTTGTTTATTTTTTAGTCTTCATCATTTTATGTTTAATGTATTAATATACCTTTCCCATAATTTCTATTTCTTGATGCTAGATAAATATCCCGTCCGTTCAAATATATTATTGATGTAGATAGCACTAAGAATATTGTTCGATGAGAAAATAAATTTTAACCGAGTATATATATGTGTATGTGTGTGTGTGTTAAAATAATGGCATGTACACACTATTTGACTACTGTGTGTTAGGGTTACCCAATTAACTACCAGGCAAATGAATGGACGAATGAAGATGTCATACGTATTAAGGTGGCTCTTTATAGTCAAACTCCCTAAAATAAGATTAAGCTGCATAAGTCCTTGTCCTCAATGAGATCATCCCGAACCACTCCATGTCAGTCCTAGTATCTTCACATATAAGGTAATGTAACGTATTATGATCTAATACCAGATAATAGCTATAATCCTTAAAATATTAAATTGACTAACCGAAGTGTGACTTCACTTGGTGTTAGTTTCAAAAATATATACAAGTGACTCCAAAATGTTGCCAAAACTTTAAAACCATCATTAAAGGACAATATCTAATAATAATTTAAAGTGTACGTGTACATCTTTCTAAAAGTTATTGGAAGATGAAGTCATATCTTACGTCTTTCGATCTGTATCTATCTGTGGGAATAGAAGTACAAATACAATGATAATAATATAAGTGTAACATACATCTCACTCTACACGTAATCTTAGGATACATAAGAGATTATTAGGAGAAAATAAAACAAAGAAGAGGAAGAGATAATATCAAGAAATTCAAATGCCCTTATGATAGATACAGGAGATCAATACTATCAAACTTCACCAATAGTGATGATAAGTATTGTGTCCTTTAAATAATCAATCATTGGATCTTTTAAGAAAAGAATCCAACTGCGTGATAATGTTTATCTAAAATTCTTAATGTTCTTAATGAAAAAGGTGTATGTGATTTATAAAAGTTGACCATCTATGTAATCTCTTAGATTATTCTAACTATCAATAAATAACAAAAATTCTTCTCTTAGTGGACCTCCTTTTACAAATTCCTTTCGGATTTATGCCCATTGAAGGGCTTTTCTTTCTTTCTTTCTTTCTTTCTTTTTAATATACTAGTTATCTTGAGAAAGTTACGACTGTATATCCTTAATTCAAGCCTACCATACTAAATTTCTCTTAATCATCTAAAATGTATTGACTCAATTCTCTATGAATCCTCATACTTTAAGTTAGTAAGGCAAATCCAAATAAGTATAGGACATAAGTCCAATATCAGATTTAACCGTATCCATCTTATTTAATTAATCAATTATTAGGAGTGTAATTGCAATTTGTCTTATAATATAATCCATACATAGAGACACCAAGCATGTATTGATACAACTACAAATTCAAAAATATGCAAGGGTTTTATCTACTGATATTTTATTATTTAGCAATTGAACTATGGGGCAACATTACACCACATATTATGCTACTGACGAAATAAAAAAGGATGGGAAAAATGCCCACCAAAAGTTTGTTGTTCGGTGATTTAATTCGTCGGTCGAAGTGAAAAGTCATCCTAGTTCATTGCATTATAAAACCCTAACTTCTCTTCTTCCCTCACATTAGTGAAACAAACATTAAGGGCTTTCTTCTCTTTTTTTCTTCTTCTTCTTCCTACGCCTTTTTACCATGTCCTTTGTTTTTAATTTTAGTATAATATTATGTGTGTTTTCTTATGAGAATATAGACCTAAGTAAAAAATCAAAACTATTGAAGGTCTGTTTGAACTTTTTGAGGTATAAATATGCTTCTTTTGTTTTCTTTTTTTTTAATGAATTCGTTAAAATTTAATGTTGGTAATTCATTGTGTGTTTTTGGTTAAAGTATGTATGCATCTGGTAGTATGTGATCTTGCCTGTGCTAAATACTTTTTTCTTTTTCTTTTTTTTTTTTTATTTTGATGTGTTTTTGCTTGGTTCAAATATGTTGCTATTGCATAGATAATCTGGCCAAATTTTTGCATGAAATATGTATATTTTTTCTTGATTTTTCTTCAATATAAGTGTATGATATGTATGTTTTTATGTTATGTAATATTTAACAATATTGTATATTTTATTTTATTTTGAATTTATTAAATAATGAATTTCTATAATTTTCTTATAATCCAAATATATGAATTTTTTTTTATTTCAAAAATTACAGATAATGGGAAATGGGATAATTTCAAATAATTTTAGTGAAATAGTTGAAATTTTTTATGATAACTTTTAAGTTTTGGATTTTATTTTTTTTTTTGGTTCCAAGTTAAGTTTTGTATTATTTAATTTTTTTAAATAGACAATATTCCTAGATTTAAATTTTTAATAATAGGAATTTATAAATTTTAATGGAAAACTAGAATTTTTTATATAAAGTTCATGACTTTTGGCTTTTTTAATATATTTGTAGATATTTTAAGTTTATAGATGGAAACTTCGTGATATATGAAAAATTTAAGCTTTGATAAAGTAATTGAAATTTTTACTTCAAAAATGATAATTTTTGCCTTTTTAAATATATTTGTACATGACTAACATGTTTGGACTTCTTAAATTTCTGATGGAATAATTTAAACTTTCACGTTGGTATTTTGATATTTCCCTATTCTTAATATAATTATAGATAAATATGATTTTTTTAATGGAAATTTTGTAATATGTGAAATGTGTAGTAATTATCAAAAGAATTAAAAATTTTGATAGAATTGTCATTTCCTCAATTGAGTATTAATAACTTTGAAGTAATCAATACTAGAAAAATTAAATACATATTAAGTATCTAGTATGCATTTTTAAGAAAAATAATGACTAAGAAAATGTTTTTGTCAGAATAACTACATTTAATATAAGATACTACCGCAAATGTGGCATATATAGCCTCAATGGTTTCTATTGATGGTAGCTCGTAAACATAAGTTGATCTTCTTTAGCCTAAAGTTGAGCATCTCAATCCGATAAACTGCAACCTACTATAGGCTGAGGCCTACCACCTTGAGCTACAATCAAGGGGCCCAACCTGCAAGATGCCAATCTTAATAAGGATTAAGATGACTACATTGGGCCTAATATGGAGCAATAGTCGAGCAACAACATCCTTCTAGCTTATAGGTATAAGGAATCAAATGGCCCAACTAAGTAAAGTCTCGTGAGAAAAAAAAAAATCAATCTCAAAGGCTTACATGTCGACCTCCAAGGATTCCTTGGTAATCTTCTCCTAGTGGTACTAAACCCTTATCTGGTCCTTAGCAAGAACACCTCAAAGCTTAGTCACATGAAACTTATCTCACATTTAATGTCATGTAACCTTTGACAACTCACCTCTTAGAAAACCTATGTGACCATGATTGTACGATACCATCAAGCATTTATGAAAAAAAAAAAAAAAGATATATGCAAGGCTCAGAAACCATTTTTCTTAAGCACTATCAAAGGATCTCAGTAACCCTAAACCCCCAAGATCTAGGGCCATGCGCTATGAGTTGATAAGGACTTGGCGATTGAATGTATAAATACTTAATCTCTTACTCTTTACAAGTAAGTAATCTATTTGAGCATCTATTTCTGCACTTTAATCATTTCTCTTTGCTCCCTCTTTCGTTAAATTACGTACTTTTTTACAAGTGTTATTGACTTAAGCAGTGGAGTAGCACTATTGGACAACCCCTTGGAGCCCTCCCCGATTTGGCCAGTTTAAAGTTGGGAGCTCATCACCTTATGCTACTTAGAACCTTGAGACAATAGTTTCAATTAATATTTTGAACTTATTTATATAAGATAAATGATTTTATTGATGCTATTATCTAGGATCAACAAGAGCACCTCGTTCATTCATCACACAAGTTATGCTTGAATACCTAAGACATACAAAAATAATAAGTAAGCAAATATAAATAAAGTGAAGTAAAGTATAGAGAGAGAGAGAGTAAGTTTAGATATATAGAAATTGCATCAAGTCCTCTACACTAGCACTATTAGTTCAACCATTGGGATTTACCATAATCAATTTAATAATATGTATAGAAAGTTTTTATAGTAAGCATGTCTATTCTCACTATCACAAGTAAAAACTTATTCTATAAATGCATCCTTCATGGTTCTCCTGGGTTTACCTAAAATCTCCTTGGTCTAACCTTTAAACATTTCTCGCAAACATCCACTAACCTCTCAAACTTATAATAGAAATAAAAAAGCAATGCTTATAACAAACTCTTACTATAGACTAACTCTCTTAAAAAAGGATAGTCAATTCTCAAATAATATGCAAAACACTTTAGTAAAACTCTCAACCACAACAAGCTTTTGCTACCTTAATCATGAAAACTTGGTTCGCTCAAACTCATAACATATTCTTCTACATTATATATATATTTAACCTTAGACTAAACTCTAATTCATATACATGTTTGAGTTCATTTAGATGAATACATTTTCTTTCTCATTTAACATTACCAAACCTAAAGGTTCTCTTTTCTTTCCTTAATTTTAGCTCATAATAAGTTCATTCAAGGGTTGTAAAAAAGCCAAGTTGCTTACGAGCTGCTTAAACTCGACTTATTTTAAGCTCTGCCCAACATGGCTCAATTTGATTAGTAAATGAGCTAAGCTTAAACTCAAAATAAAGCTTATTTAATTAAATGAGTTGAGCTCGAGCCTCAAACTTAGGCTCATGAGCCAACTTGTGAGTAAGCTCATTTATATTATTGATGAATCCGCTCACGAGCTGGCTAGTAAGCAGGCTTATTCATATTATTAACTAGCCAACTCACAAACAGATTCGTTAATATTAATAACAAGCCAGCTCATAAGTAGGCTGGGTCATTAATATGCTCGTGAGCTTACATTATAAAGTAAGGATTTTTACTTTTGGTTATATTAATTATATTTTAAGGTTTTTATTAATTTTGTAGTGTATATTTTTCCAATTCAAATATTTTAAATTTTATATATTTTATTAATATTCTAGTTATACTAATTTTTTACTTAGGTATCCTCATGTAATAGTTCTATCCTATAATTTATGCTTATAATTTCTTTAACAATACATAAATCGAAGTTTCATATAACACACAAATATTGAAAATAGATAAACAAGAGTCATCGACAACAATTAATTATGAAATGCAAAATGTACATTTTGATTGGTATATTTGTTTCATGATTTAATGTGAGAAAAACAACCATAACTTACTTATTTATAATCATCATGTTATGTTATTGAGTCATGATTTCATGTGAGAGAAATAATCACATGTTTCAACACAATATGTTATCTCATAAGAGTATCACGCATAGTCTCCAATATGGAGAATGTGAGGATATAAGTATAAAATTAGTATAAATTTAAACTTCTACTCTTTTAGGCTCATTTATCAAAACAAGTTTGGGTTCTAACTTAAGCTCAAAGCCGTTTAGGCTCACTAATCTAATACAAGAAAGCTCAAGTCTGAGCTTGTTTACAAGCTTATTTAGATATACGAGCTCGAGCTCATTTACGTAAACAAACAAAGCTCAAGTTTTAGAATCCTTAACATTTTTTAGCCTTTAGTTTTCTAGCTCGATAAATGCTCGACTTAACTCAAGCTCAATAATTTTTAAACGAATCAAGCTTGAACCTTATAAAGGCTTGAAAATTGCTATATTAGTTATTGGGATAAGCCCATTATTTATTTAGGCTTGATTCCTTGAATTAGGTGACAGGGCTTAAGGAGTCCAGTCCATATTGCAATAATTCAAGGAAATATAACTTGGTAAGCTTGGAATAAGGATCGTTGGATCAGTTCGTCTGTCTCCAACCTTTCTCAAGCAAGCAGGCTCATGCACTTATAAACAAGGTTGCTGGCTTTGGGCCTAATAGCTAGCTCATTTTGGATAACCATGAATCAAGCGAGCTCTATCTCTTCCATTGATCACCTTGATAATCCGAAGGATACCATCATGCCTAAAAGCTTATAAATACTTAGTATTTCCTCATCATTTAGAACTCTTAGAGAGATCGAAAAAACAGTGTTTCACTGTGAAAACTCTACTCTCTAAGATCAAATACTGATCAAATACTGTTCAAACAAAGAATTGATCTCATTCGCTCAAGCTAAAATGTAAATGCTTGAGATCTCCTAAGGCTATCTTATTTGTTACTATTGCATTTGAGATACTAAGATTGTCTGTTTCTCCTCCCTACCTTATTCTAACCTAATCATCCCTTTAAGTGACAGTCTCGCTTCACTTCTTTGAAGCCATGTATAGCCTACTACTCATGCAACACACATATGACCACTCTGATCGAACCCTTACTTCTACATTTTGGCAACTCCACTAGGAAAGAGTGATTGTAAAGACATGGTACCTCCTAAGAAGAGAATAACTAGTATGTCTGATATTACGTCCCAAGAGCTTAACACTAATGTTGAGCTTACTAAATAGAATCCAATCCCACCACCTGAGAATACTAGCTAGGACCATTTAACGCCTAAGGCTCCTCTAGATCCCATACAAATGATGCAGACAATGCAAGAAGCTACCAAGGCTTTAAATCAGTTCATGGCTATATTCTAACTTATCCTTACCGGGATGACTGTTACTGCTGCTACGCAATAAGGTATGGCTTTTGCCAAATCTTATGTTTATTGAATAGCCAAGTGATAGTACTACAGCCCAACCAATTAATCCTCCAGCCATTGAGGAGGATCTCCATCAAGGAAGAGGTAAGGAAACCCCACCCCAGCCCCCCCACCCACAACTTATACCTACATAACAACCAACTCCTGCACTAATGAATGTAAGAGTCCATTTAAGTGGCTCTTAATCTTCACGGGTGCTTACTCCTTCATCCAATCCTACTATCTTAATCTTAGGAGGACCCACTTCTCATCATACTCTTTCCCCTACTCCGCTGCTTACGTCTACAAAATCTGTTCTAAAGACTTCCTTTATAACAAAGGAAGGCTTAGATGTTTATATGAAAGAAATACAAGCTAGGTCGTCTATGGGATTACTAGAGTAAAAACTCCCATCGTATCACAGCAAAGCCATATCTTAAGGACTATGTAAGTCTTAAATTCATACTATTCAATGGCAAAAAAGGAAGTGTAAAGGAACACCTCTTAAAATTTATTGAAACCTTAGATCCTTATAGGTTTGATGATAACCTAAAGCTTAGAGAATTCTCTAATCATTGATAAAGAAGGCATAAACCCAGTATGTCAACCTCTCCTTAGGGTCAGTTGATTCATAGGGAACTATGTGTAAGCTCTTTCTAAAGAAATTCTTCTCCACTTAGGAACGGGTTACAATTATAGATATGGGAAGAACGCGATAAAACCCGAAGGAAGATTTGATAAATTACATAGAGCGCTTCAAAGAGTGCACCCTAGACATTCAAGATGTATGTGATGAAAAGGAATTAGTAAAGATTTGTATTCAAGGGATGTTTACTGAATATGTCGTCTACTTAGAAAAATTTAATTTATGTTCTTTCTCCACACTAAATGAGACTACAAGAAGAACTAATAATTTTGTTATGCGACAACGAATAAAAGGTGGAAGATTCAAGAAACAAGCAACATCTATTAACTCAGCACAAGGAGAAAGTCTTAAAGACAACAAGAAGCTAAGGAATGATAGTTCACAAGGCTCTACACTGACTATATCATTCCCATGCTCAATGTGTAGGGTACACGCTGTACTTGACTAGTGGTTACGGGATGAGAACATAAAGCTCCCAAAGGTGAAGCATTTGCAACTGTCAATGAGAAGAATGGCCCTAAATTCTATAGATATCACAAGACTGTGGGTCATCCGACTAAAGAGTGCTACACATTGAAGAAGATATTCAATGGCAGAGTCCGTAATGGGGAACTTGTCATAGAGAATAATGACGTATGCAATAATTTGCTCCCAACACACAATACCCAACGTAGCGTTACAAATGCTGTTAGTCATAATCCGAGACAAGAGGAAGGAGATGTGCCACCAACTTAGTTACATGAAGAAAAGGAAGCAATAATAGAAACTAACCAAGGCACATACTCATCAGTGGCTGTCACCTTGATGAAGACCTCTAACTTCAGAAGGTTCTTCAATTTATTGGGATTTAATGAATATGCACAGCTTACAACAGTAACTGCACTTAGGTAGATTTTTGAGAGACGATATGAAGGGTACGATGTAGTAGAGCCAATACGAAGGATGACCAATGAATGAGAATGTGATACTCTTTACTGACTTAGACATGTATACGAAGAACCTTAATCATAACCGTCCTTTTTATGTGGAAAGTACGCTCAACGGGCATCCCATTAAGAGAACATTCATAGACAATGACTTTTCCATAAACATTATGCTAATGTCTACATTCAAGGCCTCAAGGACAAAGAACCGATGCTTAGTGAATCAATCTATTGTAGTAAAAGCTTTATCAAAACGGCTACAGACACAATAGAGTATGTTAACATAGACTTTAAAGTTTGACTGGTATAGGGATCCATACAGTTCCACTTGATCGACACGCCTGTATCTTACTACCTTCTAGTTGGGAGAAAGTGGCTGTACGGTCACAACCTTATACCCTCAACATGGTACTAGTGCATTAAGGGCTATTGAAAGGGTAAAAATGTCCTCATTTCGGCTACATAGAACCAATTTGAACATAACAAGTCTTATCTGCCATTTCCAAACCCTTCAGCACACCATTGCCCACATGGGAGGAGTTCCAAGGTAAACAAAAGAAGAAGAGAAGAATATAAGGCTCCCATAGAGGTAAGAAGAAGCAAAGAAAAGATGAAGCCGTAAAAAGTTTTGTCAATGAAGATAGGCAAAGGATGTATTGTTTATGACGGTCTTCAGGATACAAGGAGGCCTTTTTATCTTCTTCAGATCCCATACTAATGCAAGAAACCTAGCCTACCCCTCTTTAAATGCAAGACCAAATGAAACCCCAAGCCAAAGAGATTGAGAAGTTAGACCTCGCAAGACTAGTGGAGTTTTCGCAACCTATATTCATTGGCAAGAATCTATTACAGCAAATTAAGGTCCACTTAATAGAGTTGTTGAAAGAATACAAGGACACATTTGCTTGGACATATGATGAAATGCTACGATTAGACCTCAATCTAGTGGTGCATAGATTGAACATTATGCCTGGGGTTACACCAGTGAAGCAGAGATAATGAATTTTTCATCCTAAAGTTAAAGAACAAATAAAAGAAAAGATTGAAAAGTTACTCCGAGCTAGCTTTATTAAGCCAATTGAACACCTTACTTGGTTAGCCAATGTCGTGCTAGTTAAAAAGAAAAATGAACATATAGACATTCAATTTTTGCCTCTTTTATTTTATTTTATTTTATTTTCTCAAGAGATTCTAAATTAGAAAAAAAAAAACACAAAAAAATAGGAAATTAAGAGATAGGGCCTAAGTAGTCCAATTCATCTTGGGATGATTCGGGAAGATTTAGTTTAGTAAGCTTGGAATAGGGATCGTTAGACTAGTTCCTCCACCTCCAACCTTTCTTAAGTAGGTTCGTGCACTTATAAGGAAGACTGCTGGCCTTAGGCTCATTAGCTAGCTCATTTTGAATAATCATGAATCAAGTAAGCTCTATCTCATCCGTTGATCACTTAAATGATCCGATGGATACCATCATGCCTAAAAACCTATAAATATTCAGTATTTTCTCATCATTTAGAATTCTTAAAGGGATCAGAGAAACGATGTTCTACTATAAAAACTTTGCTCTGTAAGATTAAATAGCGTTCAAGTAAAGAATTGATTTCATTCGCTTAAGTTATGAGGTAAACACCTAAGGTCCCCTAAAACTATCTTATCTGTCACTTATGAATTTAAGTCGCTGAGATTGTCTATTTCTTATTTCCATCTTATTCTCACATAATCTTTCCTTTAGGTGACAGTCTCACTTTACTTTTTTGAAGCCACGTCCAACATGCTATTCACGTAATATATACGTGACCACTTCAATCAAACCCCTACTTCTACAAACCTTTAAAACCTCTACTTAGCTCAATTTATTTACAACACTAGCTCAGTCTACTTAATATTAATATAAGTTGTACACTAAAGGGCTAGTAATGGACTTTACAATGGTTTATGGACTACTTTATGGAGTGAATGGTTAAATGCTCAATTCCATGCTGTCTTCTTTAGCTTCTAGGCCACCTCTCCATCATAGGGCAACGGGTGGCATTAAAGAGCTCACGAAGTAGCCACTTGCCGACTGTGAAAGAAAACATCGGAACTCGGAACTGGGAAGATTGGATGCCGGTGGGTGATGCAGCCGTGGCTTTCTTGACTAAAGGAAGAAGAGAAAAGTTAAAAAAATTAAAGCTTTTTCTTTATTTTATTTTTTAATTTTTGTTGTACCATTTAATTAAATATATTTAACAATATTACTTTATTAGAACAATTATTGTAGACCAACTAGAATTTGACACATGTCAATTAATTGATGATGATGATGAACAGACGATACATATTAGGTGTTACAACTGAAAATACGGGTATTAAATCTTAAAGAGTGAAAACTTAGGTACATAAACAGAAATTTTCCCTTAATCTTTTTAAGTCCAATCATCCAACTTTTCTTTTCCTTTTCACTTGCATATCTTTTCATGCTTTGTCGATTTACGTAAACGTGATATCATTCTTTTTTCAGTTATATAATTTCAACTTCTTCTTCGCCCTTGAAATAAAGTATCCCAAGGATACATAAAGTGGAAATACACAAATATTGATGTGACTGAAAAAATAAAAAATGAAATAAGTAATTAAGCACGAAAACTTAAGTACAGTTTTGTAATTGATATGTAGAAAAGATTGCAAACTTTTTATTTTTCGCCCCCGGAAAGAAGTTATAATATGACGCCTAAAAGCCAAAATCAGAAGACTAAACAAATATTTAGAAAGGTAAAGTTACATAGAAACAAATTTTCTATCGTGTATTTTCGTTCTTTACTTCAAAAAAATAAGATAGCTAAACATACAAGATTGATCGTGCCTTCTGCCATGGTTTCGATTTTCCATCTCTTAATTTCTGGTCACTGGAAAAAAAATATTGGTAATTTGCACATGACATTCTGAGACATCCTTGCTATACGCACAAAAAATACTGCAAGTTGCAAAGCCTTCCTTTTGTACAATTTCATTATCATTCCCTTTTCTCTTTTTTTTTTTTTTTTTTTTCTTTTTGGGTGTTCGAAATTGTATAAGCATTTCAATAGGAAAAATCTATGTGCACAAGTTAAAGCTGCAGGTTCGGCCCCTAATTCGTTTTATGGGCCTTCTATTCTCAACTGTGAGTTATGAAATCTTCTCGAAAATTTGGGCCGTTAATGGGCATTCCTTATTTTCCTGTACATTCGTGTAGCATATGCAAAATCAAACCTCAAATCGAAACCTCAAAAGTTGAAAGATGTAAACGAACAAGAAATAAAGTTGGAAGTTTTTTTCTTTTCCCTCTTTTTGTCATTTTTCTCTTCATTTTAATCCTGCCAATTTTTTGCTAATATAATATAAAAGAACATTGATGCGCATAATCAATTTAACGTTTTATAGACTATTTTTATAATAGTAAAAAAGTCTTATAAAATATAAATAAGAGAATTTTCTAAAATATTTAAATTTATTTCTGTACTTTCAGTTACAGATATTTATTTTATTTTATTATTGAACAATACTTTCTCCGAATTCACACAAAGAAGGAAAGTCAAAGGCGTTTGAAACACAACTATATGACTTATGAGCACCGATCTTTTTCTTTATGTTTTGTTTTTTAACCAACTATAGAATAAAAAGGAATTTGAACGCTAATATATTCAAATGAGAGACCATTGTTGAGATCATTAAGCTACAATAACCCTCACTATGAGCACCATCTTTAACAAGATAAATCATGTTTGATTTCTCTCTCTCGATAGCTGTAATTTGGTAAAAGAAAAAAGGTGAAAAAAAAAAGTAACTTATTCTTTATTACATTTTTCCCACTAACAAGTAATTTCTTGGCAAGAAAATGGTATTATTTTATTACTTTTTCCACGAGTAAAATGCATATTGAACCTCTATATGATAAATTATGAACTTAATTCAAATTTCTAAATATTGGATTCTGAAATACGAATCTGGTAACTGTCTGCCAAAGTCTAAAAGTTTTCTTATTGGCGTTGGAGAGGTAAAATAAATAAATAAAGCATGTAAATTGCATGTATTAATAAATTTCATTTTCACATAGAAAATTATTATATTCAAATTCTTGTTTGAGTAATTTGATTGCTTGCTTGGTACGATATATTTATCTTTGTACACGTGCGTAGAATATGCCATTTTCTAGTTTTTTAAATAAAATAAATTCTTATTCATTCTTCTTAGAATAATTCTCCTGTTGAAAAAAATCAATAAATAAAAATTAGAAATGATTTAGAAAGAAAATGTCACTTATCTATATCTTTTGAATTTGATATTTGAAAAATTAGCTTATATGTCTCTTAAATTACATTTATAAAGTTAACGATAATCTAGTTATTATTGATTGAGTATTTTGGACTTGAACCTCTCATGCTTATACCAACTTGCCTAAAACTCTTAGCCTAACTCAACTCACTAGCATTTGGCATCGCTATCCTCTCAGCCGACCTCAACTCAGGCCCATCACACGGCTTGTCCAGTTAAAATAGCCTACAATGGCTAGAAGATATATGATAAAAGAATGTGCGGACGTGCCAAGTCAAATAGCACACTCTTATTACCTAGGATGTGCAGACGTGCCAAAATGTTACTACTAATTCCTTAACTTCCTGCAACCCTTCTCTATAAATAACAACTAACATTCCAACAATAAACTACTTTAACTCTTTGAGCCCCTAACCTACTCTACAATATACTCACATCCTTACTTTCTCTACACTCATCAAATATTGATTTAAGTATCGAAATTGCTACACCAAACAATACCTCAATACCCCCCACTATATTTTGTCTTGTAGGCTCTTACTAAAGCGTAAAGCCAAATCTCATATATTCTATCAACGAAATCCTATAGATGACATTAGTGTCATCTATGGGAAACTAACATATCCAATAACAAAACACTTAAACACGTATCTTGTTTCCCTTATCCAATACGTCTTGTGTCGTGGATCCAAACAACTAACCATTGAATCACCAACCCCTAACTAGGCACATCCCTAAGCGGTGCTTTGAGCACCTGGAAAAGGTACTTAAGGAGTTCGTTGCACATAATAGAGAACTCTAAGATCAATTCGATGAAGTTAAGAGGCAAAGCACGCACACTTAAGTTCCTAAAGTTTCAAACGCTTACAATAGGCAAAACAACCAACAACAATAGCAGCAATAGCGGCAGAATGGTATAGCTTAATAGCCCAACCCCCAATGCAAGAGCAACAAGTATAGTCCTTAGTTAACCACAACCACACCCTTCCTAGTAATGAGCAGGTAGCCAATTCCTATGGGAGGGCTGCCCACTTAATAACGTATAGAGTTCACCCAACTAACAATGCTGTCCTAAACGAGCTTCGCGAGATTGTCAAGAGGCTCTCCAAGAGATAGGAGAGCAAGGCAGTCAAAGGTACTGGCTTGATTACCAACATGGTTGTCAAAATTGTAATTTTACTATTCATGTCAATCCATAGAATCGTATAGAATCGTACAAAACCAATAAAACCATAAACTTGTAGAATTGTATATAAAGTTTCATAATTTTACTAAAGGTCTACATAGAAATGATTTTATATATATTTTAATTTTAAAAAATTATTATAAAATCATAAACTTGTAAAATCATATTTTTTACTCTTGATTTTATAACCATGGTTACTAGCAATAAAACGCCCTTCACCAAGGGTGTCCAAGATGAAATTCTGCCTCTAAACTCCAAGCTCTCTACCTTGGGCTAATATGATGGCACTGGCGATTCTAATGATCGCCTTCTTTCTTTTTCCACCCTCATAAACCTCTATGGTCCTAGGGATGCAATTAAGTGAAAGGCCTTCCTAAGCACCTTATGGAAGGTAGCTCAAACATGGTTTAACCACCTACCCGAGAATTCTATCTCCTCCTCGGATAAGCTCGCTCATCATTTTAGTTTTTATTTCAATGCTAGCAAGCCCCCATCTAAAGACACCTTATCTTTGTACCTCATTATGAAGAAGGAAGAGGAAACCCTTCGTAAGTATATGGTTTAGTTTAACAATGTTGTAGTCGAGATCCCTTAACTCAATGAGGGAGTTTATGTTCATGTCACCCAGCTAAGCATTAGATCTTCTAGAAATTTCTTCCAATCGATCTTTAAAAGCAACCCTATGATCCTAGCCAAATTCTAGAATAAGCCTTAGAAATATATGGACCGGGAGAACAATATCCCACTAAGTATGAAGCTAACTTGGAGAGATCAGGAGATAAGGAAGATAAAGAGAGAGGTGTTCGTAAAAGACTGCCTTGGTGTAAAGGCACAAAACTGAGATGATGAGGAAGGCTCCAACACAAGAAGCGCCCATTGCTTCCACCAATATACACCCATTATACCCCTTTGAATCAGCCCCTAGCTCAAATTTACACAAAGGCCTAGGGAAAAGACTTGCTACAGAAGCCCCCAAGATGAGGGGGGAACCCTAGTCATCAAAACTTTGATAAATATTGTCAATTCTATGAAGACTACGGCCACACGACAGATGAATGTTTTCAGCTAAAGAATGCCATAGAATATGCCATTTAAAGGGGCAACTTCAAAGAATACATAGTTAAGCCTAACAACGATGATGGGGACAAGGCACCTTAGAGGTGGCAAACTGAAGATGCCCGGGATGAAGGCAATAATGACTGCCACAACAACTAAGCCCCCAATGGTGTCATCAACATTATTGTTAAGGGGGCTTACTAAAGGAGTTGGTCGAGCTACAGTAGCTCGACTAATACCCCATTCGAGGAAATGGTAGTTAGGGAGAAGAGGTAAAGGCATAATACCTCTATCTCCTTCTCTGAAAAGGATTTAGATAGGGTTGATACCCCCCATCAAGATGCCTTAGCGATTAGTGCTAAGATCTCAGATCTTAAAGATTATAGTAGATACCAGCAACTCCACCAACATCCTCTTCAAACACACCTCCGACTAAATGAGGAAAAAGTTGTCTGTGAACATGAAGACATATTACCACAACTTAATCGAATTCAATGGGGGAATTTTTTATCTAAGGGCATTATCACCCTAGATATGGAGTTTAATGGCAATGAGAACATCACTTGACATCCAGTAGAATTTGTGGTGGTAAACTATCCATCCCCTTATAATGCCTTCCTAAGACAACCAAGCCTTACTAACTTAAGAGTTATTGCATTACCCCTGCATTTAAAGGCCCAAGGTTAGGAATTTGTAGGAGTTATTAGAATCTCTCCAAAGAGCTTTATGTAAAGGTGGTCTAAGGTAATGGCATCTTCGTCTTTGAAGCAAGTCCGCAAGAGAAGCCAGCTAAGAGAGGCGAGTTGTATGAGAACATTGAAGAGGTGTAGATTGTTACCAACCCTAACTAGACTACTAAGGTTAGGGCCAAGACACCCCTTAAGGAAAAGAAGCCATTGTCAAGCTCTTATGAGCCAGTTCAAATCTATTCACTTGGTCACCATCAAATATGCCTTATATATCAACAAATTTAACAACCTAAAGCCTTAAAATAGATAAGAATGCCCGGCCTTTCAAGTAGAAGAAAAGACATTTTACTCCAAAATGGTAAGCCACCAATGAAGAAGAAGTGCAAAAATTGCTGAAGGTACTCTTCATGCAATAGGAAAAGCATGCAGCCTATCTAGTCAATGTCATGCTAGTTAAAAAGAAAAATAGAAAGTGGTGAATATGCATCAATTATAACAACCTGAATAAAGCCTGTCCAAAAGATTGCTTCCCTTTCCCAAGGATAAACCAATTGGTCAACTTCAAGTTAGGACATGCTATGTTGAGCTTCATAGATGCTTTTTCAAGTTATAATTAAATCAAGATGGACCCAAAAGATGAAGTATAGACCTTTTTCATCATAGATTTTGGCACTTACTACTATATTGTCATGCCTTCTACCTAAAAAACGCCGAAGCAACATATCAAAGAATAGTGACCACCTTATTTAAGCCCCAACATGGGTGATATGATCATTAAGAGCAAGCAGCCTATTGACCATATCAATGACTTGCAAGAAGCCTTCGATAGGATAAGGAAGTACAATATGAAGCTAAACCCCCCAAAGTACATATTTAAGTCAACTCTGGCAAGTTCTTAGGCTCCATGGTCACACAACGTAAGATGGAAGCCAATATTGAAAAAGATCAAGGTCATTAGGGACATGAAGCCCCCCACATCAGTCAAGGAAGTACAAAAGCTCATCGGCATAGTAGTCATGCTGAGTAGGTTCGTATCTAGGAGCATAGATAGATGCATAAGATCCTTAAAAGTCTTAAGGGTTTTGAATGGACTCCATAATGTAAAGCAACTTTCAAAGAGCTGTAGGACTTCCTGGAGCATCCACCAATCCTCTCTAAGCTTGTCTTAGGGGAAGATCTTTACTTATACCTAGTTGCTAATAATAGAGCACTTTCATCCGATCCAGTCAGGACAGAATGCAAAGAGCACAAGCTCATGAACTATGTCAGTCACATCCTCCAAAGGCCTAACATTAAGTACTCTAAGGTAAAGAAGTTCACCCTAGTTATCACAATTTCTGTACGTTAGCTCTAACCTTATTTCCAGGTACCCAAATCATCATACTGACACACCAACCTCTCAATACACTTTTATAAAAGCCCAATGCATCTAGTTTAATAGTTAAGTCCATACCAAAGTTGAGTGCATATGGAATTCAATATCGGCCAAAAATGGCCTTCAAAGCCTTAGTATTGGCCAACTTCATTATAGAATATACTAGAGAGGAGAAAGCACTACTGAAGATGATAAACCGATATGGACTCTCCATGTTGATAGCTCATCTACCTCTAGTAAAGGGGTGCAAGTTCGATGCTCATTAGACCATATAAGACCACTATCTACTATACCCTCAAGTTTGGATTTAATACAAGCAATATCAAATCTAAATACAAGACCCCCATCACAAGTCTCAAGTTAACCAAGGAGATTGATACCGAGTACCTTAAGATATTCTCAAACTTAATGCTTATCATCCAACAAGTCCAGGGTGAGTACAAAGCTAAGGATGATACTATGGCAAGATACTTAGAGAAAGTAAAGACTCTCCTAGTTAAGTTCCCTTTATGGAATATTACAAAAATTCCTTGAACTGAGAACTCGGCAACCAATTGGATGTCTAAGCTCGCCTTTATGGGGATTTAAAGGTTAAAGGTGAAGGATGGAAAAAATTTTATCAAGTACTTGCCTAAGATGAGCATTGCTTTAGGTAGACCTAAGGTCCTCAAGCTCCATATGGCACCTTTAGAGCTGAGCTAGATGGACCCCATCAAGAGCTACTTGGAGCAAGACATGTTACCTGTTGATAGGAAGGAAGCCAAGAAGTTGAGGTACAACGTGGCTAACTACACAATGATTGACAGTATCCTATATAAAAGAGGAGTTAGCCTCTCATTGCTAAGACACCTTCAACTTAACAAAGGATTGCAACTCTACTTTTGCTAGAAAAAATCCTTTAAAAAAGTAAGAAGGCTAGAACTCGTAAGTCTAATTTAAATCACATCATGGAAGAGTTACACACTGGAGTACGCAACAATCACATTCAATCACAGGCCCTTTACATCTGAGCCCTTTGGCTTAGATACTATTGGTCTAACATAAGGTGGGATGCTAATGTGATCACTCAGAAGTGCCCTCAATGCCAGAAGAATGTCACAATCACTTATGCCCCTAGTTCCAGCCTCCAGCCCCTTATAAGCCTATGGTTGTTTACCTAATGGGACATTAAAATCCATGGCACCTTCCTTATAACCTTCGAAGGAAGACGGTTCATCATTATAGCCATCGATTACTTTATAAAGTAGGTTGAGGCCAAAACTGTTGCTAAGATAACAGAGAGGACTATGGAGTCCTTTGTACATAAAAACATCCTTTCTAATTTTGGGATCCATGCCTTATCATAGATAATGGGTGGTAGTTTGACAACCCTAAGCTCAAAAAGTTTTACACCAAGCATCACATCACACCCCACTTTACCTTAGTCGCATACCCCTAATCTAATAGCCAGGTTAAGGTGACCAATAGGATCATCCGGGATAGCATCAAGAAGAAGGTTAACCGAGCTCAAGGGAGATAAGCAAAGAAGCTACCGAACATCCTATGGGGTTATAGGTCCACTCACTACATCTTTACAGGTAAGATCCCATTTCACCTTGCCTTCGACTCAAAAGTGGTCCTCCCAATCGAATTAGAACTTTGCAACATCCAAACTCAATCTTTCAACCCCATTATGAACAAGTCTCTTCTATAGGCTAATGTAAACACTACAAAGGAGATTCAAGACCTTGCCACAACTTTGGTGGCCGCTTACCAAAACAAAGCGACTAGATATTATGACAAGAAGGTTTAGCACAAGGAATTCAAAGTTGGAGACCTGGTATGCTAAAAGCTTTAGGCTACTTGCTCACGTGAAGGGTAAGAAAAGTTAGCCTTCAATTTGAAAGACCTAATTAGACTTAGAGAAAACTTGGGGAATAGGGCATACAAACTAGAGATTTTAGATGGCGAACTTACCCACACATATGGAATACCGACAATCTATGGCTTTATTTTGATTGAAATGATGTAAATATGTTTGTAATCATTCACTGAAATTATTAATGAAATTTTCATTTCTCAAAGTTGTTGTGTATCCCCTTTTATTTTCTTTCTTCAGCTTATCCCAGCCTTGATTGGGTGAACAATCTTATAAGTTACTAAAATCCTCATGAGGACTCCTAACTTACGTACCTCTTTAGGCATAGGCAGATCAAAAGACCACCAACCTAATTCCTGTTGGGCAATCTCAGCAATGGGAAACACCCCTTGCATAACCGAAGAACTCCTATAGTGCCTGTTGAAGCACCATCGGCTCGACCCCTAATGCAATCTAAGCTACTAACAACTAAGCAGTCTCCTAAGAAGAGCAACCCTAGGTCTTCCTTAAAAACAAAATGACATTAGCCTCTAACGGCTAAGCGGTCTTAAAAGTATAACTAACTCCCTAACCAAGTTAACCAAGTCCTAACAAGTCAGTGCTAAGTATGAAGCCAAGTTATTCGAGTGTTAACAAGTCAACCGTATAAAAACAAAAAAGGGAGTACAAATAGAAGTAGAAGTGAAAATTTTCATTCAATTAGAACATTTACAATGATAAGGGCTAACATATCAACCCAATATAAGGACTTTCTTTATCCATCAAACAAGTACAAAAGAAGAGAAGAAGGAAAAGAAAACACTAGCTCATCACTTCAGATCAACTAATCCTAGTAGTTTAGAGAAGTCTGATAAATCGATCCATTCAAAGGGTTGATCTACTTGAACATGATCCGCTTGAATAGATGGGTCCTAAGCTAAGGAAGAAAGAAGAGTAGTCTATTGGCTCTATCCAGCAAGAGGGTCACTCTAACCTTGATCCTTCTCTGAAGAGCCTTCAGGGTAATCTCCTGTAGAGTTGCCAGGGTCGAAGAGGATGTAGGAACATCTTGGATGATTTCGGTAGCAAAAGCAGCGATCCTTTCACTCTCATGGGCTATTTCCTCCTCCTGATGAGTTAAACCATCCAGGTAGTCCAAAAAGCCCAAGTCCAAGCTTAGGTAATATTTGAGCACCTCTTCTCGAAGAGCTCAGCTTACCTCAATAAAGATATCTTGACATTCATCGATCTACTACCTCACTGTGAGGAATTTATTCACAGCTTTTTGCTTAGTAGTAACACTTACAACATCCCCATTCTTCAGGCTAGAGATTGTTTCCTTCATCTCGTTAACTTCTCTATAGAGATCCTAGTTCTTTTGCTCTAGCTTGACCTTCTAACTGGCCAACTCCAGCAAGTACTTCTTGGCATTCTCACAATTGTCTATGCTCATCACTAACTCAATCTGCATCTTGGGGATCGACACACTTAGATCATGTTGCACTAGTCGAGATCTTCCTTGGCCTTCTTCTTTTCTTCCCATCTCTTAAAGAGTTTGCCCTTAGATTTCTACTCGGCCTCCAATTTCCTTTTAAGTGTAGTGATCTCCTTGGCAACCTCCTTAGCTTCCCTCTAAACCTCCATCTCCTTCTTTAGCTCAACCTACAACTCTACTTTCTACACATAAGATCAATGAAAGCATTGGTTAGCTTTGTGAAATTTCTTATAATAGCACTTAGAAGAGTACTTCACATTCTCACAACCCTTCTATGTGCTAAGCACATAATTGTTTAGAGATCCTTTACCTCTCCTAGCAAATCATTGTAATGACCAAGCTAAAGCAACACGTGATTATGGTACTACACCACATGCAATGCATCATAAGTAATTAGAAGAAAAAATAGAAATATACTACAAAGTAAAGAAAGTTAGTGAAATGAAGACCCACTTGACAAATTAGCAAGTTAAGGTAACCCCCTAAATCAATAGGGGCGTCAACTTGAAGCTTCGACATCATCTCTAAAATACCCCAACTAGCAAGGGTGAAGGACCCCATTAAAGCCTCTAAGCTAAGCACCCAATTGCCAAGCACCATGTCGCTAGCCTAGATATCCCACTTGGGCCTATAAAGTTTCCCCCCTGTACTACTTGGCTAACTCAAAACCACCCTCATATAAACGAGGGTCCTTAGACTTGTATAAGACAATCTTGTATGAGTCTAGGATGGTCTTCACCCTCCAATGCTTCTCTAAGGCCTCCACTTGGGCCTCTCTCATCTAGTCTAAAGTAAGGTAAGTGTGACCAGAAGGGAATCGATGAGAGTTAGGATTCCTTAATGGCTCCGACAGCTTTACCTTCTTAGGGTCCGATACACTTGTCTGGCTCATCTCAAGGGCCTTCCTCTTCTTACCTACCAACTTCTCCATAGTACTGACCTCAAGCATTTTCTCCTTAACCTTAGAAGGAGAACAACATGTCACCAACTCCGACTCATCAGCAGCAGAAGCATCCTCCCCTAAAGTGATGATAGGCTCAAATGTGGGAGCAAAGTCAGATATGGGGGGACCATGCTTAGAGGCTCGGTAACCACCAAATCCAAGGAAGGGGCACTGATAGGGACCCTCCTAAAGTAAAGCATGCAACTCCATCTTAGTGGTCTCACCTACCCCTAACTTCGACTTCACAAACTTACCCTTGAAGTCGACAACTCTCTTGTCTAGATTTATCCTAGACTTCCACCACCTTAAGAGTTCTAGTCCACTAAGTCGATGTAGTTCCCCCAACCTACTAGCCTCTTACCTATAAAGAACAAGTGAACAACATTAGCAAAATAATAATTACAAGTACTTACAAGCTCTACTGTGACCTACATGGGCAAAGAGGACTCCCCATTTCTTTGAAGATGATAGATGAAAGATGGTTTCATGTAAGCCCACTCTAGCTCAACAAAAGAGTCAATTTACAACAACGAAGGACATGCACCTTCCAATCATTTCTTCATCATAGCTTTCTCTAAGCCAAAGAAGAGTTGAGAGATTGGTAGAGTGAAGTAACTTTGCACTATCTCCTCAACATTAATCTCCTAATTATGCTTCTAAGTTATAAAGGCCTCAATCTTGTAAGCAACCTTATAGTCACTCGAGTCAAGCTTCTTTAAAGCTCCAATTCGAACCAGTAAAGCCCACCAAGTCCTTAAGTTTGCCTATAACGATAGCTCTACTACCAGAAACTTATCTTGCCAATTCTTCAAATTAGAGTCCAAACCCCATACAATTTTTTCCCTAAACAGTTTTGAATGTATATCCATTCCTTCAAGGCCTTCCATAAGTAAAAATAATTAAAAAGTTTAGGTGTCACCCACACCACCAAATACTTACAAAGAGCTTAAAACACCTTTAACAACCTCTATCTATTGGGAGGAATTTGATCAAGGCAACATGGATGGTAATTAAATTGCTCCCTCTCAAATTCGGTAAAAGGAAGGCGCATCCTATGCTCTAGGCATTTCTCATATACTATAAAGTGCCTCCCCAACAATAAGGCCACCTTCTCATCTTACTATAGTTGTCGTACTACCAAGCCATGAATATCTTCTATAATAAAATTACTTCTAACATAATTTACTACGCTGGGTCTGCTTTTACTTATCCGACCACTCAACCCCCTATTATTCTTTAGCCTATCAAACAAATCAATGGCCTCTAGTAGACAATCAATAAGGTAGACATCTTGAGGAAGGGCCCCTATTACACCTGCCCTATATATCTCCTCCAACCTCCTCATTGACTCCTCATCTAACTGCACTAACTTAGACGAAACCTCTTCATCTCTTTATGGGGAGTATCACTCTTAGTTGCTTTAGAGTCCAAAGTCATTAAGTTACATTTTAATGTGTTAGAAGGTATTCTACTTGAGTTTTCTCTTGAGTTGGTCGATATCTTGATACAAAGAAAAAAAAGAAAAAAGTATGAGGCTTGGTTAATGAAGAAGAAAGGAAGTGTAGAATGTTTTTCTAGTAAGAAAGATAAATATGAGAGTTGTGAAAGTATTCTCCTTACTAAGTCGAAGGGTATTTATAGGCTTGAGGCCTAAGAAAGTGTACTAATAGTTATAGGGATGTGTACGAGCGCAATCCACCTATTGTATTAAGACTCAGACATGTGGTGATTGTTTTGATTGAACAGCCAAAATTAGACAATAATACGGTTACAACTATACGTATGACTACATGGACATGACAACTGTCATGTTACATTAATTGCATTTTGGAAATACGTACCAAGGCCAAAATTTGAAATGGTTAGCTTCCTCGAGAAGCTTCACTAAAGCCCCTTCGACTTCTTCACTTACCACAACACTTCTTTAGTATGTTAGCCTAAGAAGCCCTTACACCCAGCACAGACAAGTTTGTTCGGCTCGGCTCTACTCATGCAACTTTAACTCTAACCAACATAATTGCACACCACCTCTATGGACTGCCTCCTCTATCCAATACCCCCTCTCCCTTAAGAAGGTCAATCCTTATAGTCTCTTGCTTGACATATGAGTATCTAGCTCAACCTAAGGTATGATCAATTTGGTTCACCATACAAGGTATCTCCTTAGGACAGTCCCTTGTTACGTTACATGGGCTTCTTCTCTAAGGATGTCAGCATGACCACCTCTTCTCTAGATCGCTAAGCTGCCATGAGTGATTTAAGTCCAATTCAACCATATGCTTAAGGTGCCTCTCTGTCCTCTCTCCTTGCCACCTCGATAGAAATATGGGGGAGGGGGGGTTACAACTGTCAACAGGTTATTTTCGACTTAAGCCTCTCAAGCCCATACTAACCTACCTAAGCTCTTGGCTTAGTTCAACTGACTGGCATTTGGACTATCTATCCTCCTGGCCGACCTCAACTTAGGCCCATCAGGTAGCCTATCTAGTCATAATAGCCCACAACGGCTAAAAGATAGAGGATAAAGCTTAAAGACTAGGTCAACAACCATAACTACAACCCAACAAATCCAAACCATGTCAGATAACACACTCTCACTACCCATGATGTGTAGACATGCCAAAGTGCTATTACTGATCCCTTAACTTGCAGTAGCCTTCCTCTATAAATACTAACCAACATTCCAATAGTAAACCACTTAAACTCTTTGCGCACTTAGCCTACTTTACAGTATACTCGCATCCTTACTTTCTTTTATACTCATCAAATACTGACTTAAGTATTAAAGTGGTCACATCAGACAATACCCCAATGCCCCTCATTATGTTTTGTCTTGTAGGCTCTTACTCAAGGTCAATGCCTAATCTCACATACTCTGTCGGCAGAATTCTATAGACAATGGTTATGATAAAGTTATTAAGATTCTTTATGAAATAATTTATGCTTGTGTATGTTTCATTAATAAAGATTAGTCCATCATACTTTTTCAATTCAATTTTATTTCATCTATCTGTATCTATAATATTAAAGTATAAAAGATTACTTTAGATATCACATTTGTCAAAAGTAACCTTTTACTAATAATTTTTTTTAATTACCCTTCAAACTAAAAGTGATTTCAATAAACTAGTAAATTTTCTTCTTCTTAACAATTTTGACTTTTCTGTATAATACATTCTCCACTTTAAATAAGAAATTTGAAAATCGAAAAGATTTCCAACTCTTATGATGGTTTTTCTATTAACATGCATTATGTTTGCTTTATGTTTATTTTATGCACTTATCATGGATGACCATGACTCCCAATGCCTGACATCAGGCAACAACTTTTTCTTGAAGAATCTCAATCTCTTTTGGCGGACTAAGGGGACTGTCATACTTCAGGTGAGCCACAATGATCAACTTCATCCAATTGAAATATGTTTGGTCTAAATTTATTAAATCGGTCACTTTTTCTCAATATGAGTTGGGATGGATTGTCAGAAAACCAGATGTCTTTGGAAAAAACCTATAACTAGGACAAGAAAACTATAGGCAAGTGTAAAAGCAAATGAGCTAATGTAATAGGAGAAAGACAAGGCTGTCTCTCATGATGACGTACTATAACCAAGTCCTACTAGGTTTCGTTTGGCACTCTTGCTCTCATCAACCAATGCATGAAACATCATCTTACAGAAGTCAAAGAAGAAATACCTAAAGGAACCTCTCGATGAGATTTTGATGGACAAAAGTCCAACTTCAATTGACCCTACTCCATTTTGCTTGCAAGATATAAATACTTATTTTTCAAAGTTTTGGTTAGACTTTTCATAATCTACACTTTCTTAACATACACGCGAGGGATTTTAGTCATATCTACACCATCGGAGACGTAAAGGAATCCGGTGTGATTGCTCTGGCGGAATTGATGAAGACTTTATTTAGATTTATAAATTGGGACTAAGTCTTCTACTCCCGGATTTATCTATTATTCTATTAAATTCTTTCTGCGATTTAGATGTTCTTAATTTTACCATGACCTAGCCCGTTGCATGTGAAATATTGACTTATAAATGGTTTATCTGTTACATTTCAACCATTGGGGAAATTTTATTTTCTCATTACCATAATTCATGGTGATAATTTTTATACCAAATTACGTGGAGCACTCTTAAAAACTTTTATAATTGCATAGATAACTATTAACTAATTACATTAATATTAAATAAATGTACAAAGATTTCAATACATATTAATAATAACATTAGTCTTTTTAACAATTATCATTTATATTTCTATATATTAACCCTCATTTGCAAAGGTGTTCTATGGAATTCACCCTCATTTTTATAAATCAAATTCCCTAGAAACTTTGCAAGGGAACTTTTAATTTTTTTTTTTTTAAAAATAAGTTTGGTTCATCTTGAGACGGATATATTCTTGTTAGATTGAATTTAGGTTTCTTCCACATAATGCAATTAATCACAGTTATCATCATATATACATATGTGGTATAATTAAAGTAAGATAATTGAATTTATGGAAGATAGATTCAATTATTAACTAGAAATCTTAAAGTGGATGATTCAAGAGGAACTCAATGTTATAATGAGGATTAGAAAACTCAAAAAAGGAAGGAAATCCCTTGCTAGGTAATTGATTCTAATACATACATAAATATATACATATACTACATAAAAGGTCAATTTATTAAGACGATGGCTAATTAATACCTACGTTTTCTTTCATTAGATCTTGTATCTTGTTTCCTACGACTTAGATTTAGTTTTACAATAATTTATTTTTATTTTGTTGTTTGCGAACCACGTTTAAAATCGCCTAAATAAGAGTAGGATAAAAGTAGGGATCATACAAGCGATAGACAATACCATAGTCTCTCTAGACACAACTCATACTCATAATTGAATCTCTCTTTTTTAATTTCATTAATTAATCAAAAAAAGTTTTTAATTGCCCTAGGAAGAAAAAAGTCTATGAAAGTCATTAAAGTTAAAAAAAAAGTAATATTTAAGAATTAAATAGGTTTAATAGGTAAAAGGTATTTTGCTAATTAGTAAAATATCCCTAACTTATTTTAAAAGAGTAGGTATTTTAGTAATTATACTAAGGTAGTTTTTGATAGAGATTTAGTAGTTTACTTAGTTAACCTTAGCTAGATTAAGATTAGTGTGGGGGTGTTTTTAGTTAATTAAGCTTCAATCAATTTTAGAGAGTAAGTAGATTAAGTATATAAAGAGATGTTATTTCAAACATACGAAAAATCTAAAATCAAAGGTTCTGCCTCATTTTTCTCTTTTGATACTATGACCTCCAGGTTGAGGGAGGCTTTCAACTCACTTTAATTTGGTGCAACTAAGTAATTGGGAGCTAAATCAAATGTTAAAAGTGTTTAAAATCAAGTTTTGGTGAGAATCTCTCACTTTTAGCTAAATTAAGATTAATAGATATTTTAATGTTTAAGTACATTGACTTATGGTTTGAGATTTATTGAATTTAAGAAGAACTGAGGAGTGATTGTTTAGAAGTGTATGTGAAATCCTAATCTTTGACCAACTATTGAGGAGTTGGAGTAGTAGGTCATTATTATCACACATGAAACTAAGAAAGTAGAGTTGGGGAAATAACAAAATATATATATAAAGAGAAACTTAAGAAATGAGTTTACTCATGCGACCAAACCTTAGCTACTCGGTATCGATACAAATTAGGCCATTAGGTACGATCTAAGGCATTGGATATGATTTAGGGCTTACGAAAGATGTTATTTGAATTGAGTAAAATTTTAATATAAGGTCATAAAAATTAGTAAAAGAGTCTTAGTAAGGTTAATTTTCCCAAAGAAAGAGTAGTGCCCCGCCTTCTAAGTGTCTAATTAAAAAATTTTCTCAAACTCTTAGTAGTTGAAGACGATTCATTACTACCATCCTTAAGTTAAGAATAAGGAAGAATTTTTATCCAACTTGCTCTCTTGTTTCATAAACAACTACTTCCAAATAATTTTTTATTCAATGTGACAAACAACGGCAAAGCTTTTACAATAGTGAGCTGTACTCAAAGTATCATAGTTATACATTTCTATACAACATAATAATCTTTTCTACAAATACTTGCTTTTAGACTACCATGATTATACTAAACCTTTAGTGAAGTAACACATAACACCTACTGCCTTCTTAAAAAACTATCTTCGTATACTCAAGCCATATCGTGTAGTCAATAACTTATCTCAATAACCCATCTTTAGCTCAGAGTTTTGAAGTAGATAAACAACCTTGCTTTATTTATTCATCCATAACTTAAGGATAAGTTTCACTTATCCCCTCAATTATTATAAGCAGAGTGAGAGTAAATAAACATAGAGCAACAAGCACAACAAAATAGGCACATCATTTAAGAAGTTAGTCTAATTACATTATCTTATAATTTCCCAGCCAAACGATGCAAATGCAACAAGTGTATGCTATGCTCATACACGTAAAATGCATCTGTACAGACATCCTAGCTCAGCCTAGCAACTCATCCAATTCAGTTTACTCAAATCGAGCATTCGAGTAATATATCTAGGAACCTATCAAACATTTTAGCCTAACAATAACTACATAGTGGTTAGAAAATCCAACATATAGTTTACTCAGTAGATATAATACAGTCTTTATATGCTCGAAAACCCAACTTTTACAAATCAAGTATTTCACTTGATATACCTAACTTTTCATATGGAAATCGACCTAGCAATATCTCGATTTTTTTAAAACATGACCCATAGGTCTTTTTACGCCATGCCATGAATACATTAGAGCATCCACTGAGCAAAGCCCAATAAATCCAAGCAAACTTATTCATCACTTGTTACCCAGCCTTTACTTTGTAGTTTTGTCAATTATAAAATCTCGATATCGGATTCGCTTAGGTGAACACTTTAGGAGATAGAGGTAGCCCTTAGATTCTTTTCCAAGATAACACATGATAGGAATCAGCTTCCAACCATCTCTAAGCTGAGACTAAGTTGGCCCAAGCCAAGGCTGATAAACTCTTGTCGAGGTCGAGCAGTTGCCAAAAGGACGAGAGGGAGAAAAAGAGCCACTTGGTAATAAGTTTATCGTCTATTCAGTAGTTGAGAGGTTAAGTTGTTGAAAGTTGGAGGCCCAAGATCCACTCGGCTTGGCACGACACGAAGAGGTTAGTGCCAACTAATTCTAGAACTCAGCCGACTGATTCTAGAACTCAGCAATTATGGGCCGACCTTTCGAGTGTCTCAGCCAAGTACTATGAGACTTCAGAGACTCCTTCCCAAACCTGAACGTCCAATTACTGACCTTACTTAGTTCAGATCTTGCTCCTTCCAACACAAGCCGAATGACTGCATGCCGACTTCTTCTATTAAACACATAGTTTTGGAATTTTTGTATATATTTTCTTTATTTTATTTATGGTCCCATTCCTTAAGGTTTAAGGCCTTGTACATTATTTATAAATTTTCCACTGGAGTTTTAAGACTTACTATAAATGGTAACCCTTTATAAGCAGCCTTACACACACATATATACATACACGGATATAGAGATATAAAGATCATCATCATCAAAGCAAAGACACTATTAAGCTCTTAGAGCCTGCATTTGCCAAATTACTGAGTGCTAAATAACCCTTTTATCCTTCTTGTGTTCTTATCAATGTTGACCGTAAGGTTGTGATGAACCTCTTATTTGAGCCGGTGAGTGAGTTGCATCTAACTCTCAATTAAATCCCGAGTGACATTTAGTGTTCATGAGTTGTATCAAACCTTATTTCAAGCTCAAATACCTAATTATGTTTGTGTCTTGGTGCGTGATATCCACACACATTCATCGTCGAACTCACCTATTTTACTTCATGTTCGGCATACCTACATGAAACCCAATTACCTCATTCTTAGTTTGAGACCCACTGCCATATCATTTTGGTATTAAAGCTTTGGGGAGACACACGTGTTAATGTTCTTCAAAGTCTGCTTTGTCGTTTGAACATCCATTAGTTGTCATCCTATAGTGTAGTGTGTTGTTCATGCTCTTAGTAGTTGTAGTATTGTACTATAGTTGAGTCCAGCAACATTAATTTCAATAGTTGATTCTAGTTGTTGTAGAAGTGTTTGTCAATAATGGTAGCTACGAAAGCCGAGTAGTGGTTGTTTTTAGGTTACTGCAATTGTGTTTTGTTGTAAACCATGTTTGTTCAATTTTCTCTAGAAATTACTATACGGACAAGAATATCTAAAGATAGTGTCAATAATAGTGGTGATAGTCGTTGTGGTAGTTTGAGGCGATATGTTGACAACTTGGAATATCAGATTCAGGAGCTTATCGGTATAGTCAGAGGCCGCAAACATATTAGCTAAAGCGAAAGAAGGGGACGAACACCCACCAATAGAAGTGGTTGTAATGAGCTTAATAATGATAAGGGATAGCTAAGAAGAGCTACTAAGCCAAGAAGAAGAGAAAACCAACTTGTGTTGAGAAGCAATGACAAGAGTACTAACTTTAAGGTGAATTAAGGAGCCCGAAGAAGAGAGCTGAGGCTGAGAAGAAGTATGGCTGAGTAGAGCTCCAATAAAAGTGGCCAATTCGAGGTGAACCAACCAGCTTAAAATGTAAGGGATGAACCCAAGCACCTAGTCGAGGACTTGATAATATCAAGCTTAAAATGCTGACTTTTAGTAGAAGTTGCCAACTTGAAGAATTCCTTTAGTCGAGAAGTTGTGTGAGTGCTATGAGTGTGATGACCGAAAAAAGGTTAAGCTGGCTTCATTATCCCTTATTGAATATGCAAGTCTTTGGTAAGATAAATTGGTTGCCAAGCTAGATGCTGAAGGAGAAGAGCCAATCGGAACTTGGAGACTTATGAAGTACTTAATGAAGCAATACTTTGTGCCAACTTACTTTAAGCAAGAGATGCTCCATGCCTTCCAACACCTAAGGTAAGGTTGAAACATTGTTCAAGAGTATTTGTAAGAGTTTAAGACTTTGATGACGAGATGTGAGATTGCTAAGCCATAGGACTGCACCATTGTTAGGTTCCTGAGTAGACTCTAAGATGACATTGCCAACATAGTTGAACTGTAGCCATTCAACTCTTTACAAGAATTGATCAATCTGGCATTACGAGTAGAGAGACAAAGGAGAAGGAAGCATTAGAGGCCGACTAATCGCCCTCAACTAGTCAACCTTAAACCTAAGAAGTATGCCAAGAGAAGGCTCGAGAAGAAGATAGAGAGAGGTAAGTCTAGCTTACCTGATCATGCCGAGACAAAGAAGGCAGAGAAGGAAAGAGTATCCGGTACCAAGGCCTGAGAAGTCAAATGCTTCAAGTGCTTAGGCTATGGGCATATTGCTTCTCAATGTCCAAAATGGTCATGGTCTTAAAGGGCAAAGGAGTTGAGGCTTAAGTAGAAAGTAATAGTGACTAGAGTTCAAAAGACAAGTTGATTAAAGAAGATGTCTATGCTGAAAATCTAGATGAACTCGTAGCCATGACGAACAAGCAAGCCAACCTAAAAGCGGATCCCAGACAAAGGGAAAATTTATTTCATATGCGGTGTCTTCCATTGTTATTGATGGAGGAAGCTGCACCAACATTGTTTCTACTGAGTTAGTTGAGAAGATAAAATTGCCAACCTACCCACAGCCCTAACCCTATGGATTGAAGTGGTTAAATGACAAAGGTATAGTCCGTGTGTATAAAAGAGCTTAAATAACATTCACAACAGGGCAGTGTGAGGATGAGATTGAATTTGACGTGCTTCCTATGAATGCCACAAATTTACTTCTTAACTGACCATGGGAGTATGACTGGAAAGTGATCCATGATGGCTTCCTTAACACTTATACAATTTGAAAGGATAGAAAGAGCTATTGCTTGACCCCCATGAGTGTTAAAGAAATCTAAAGACACTCAGCACCCATGGTGAAGAGAAAGGGGAAGAGAAGTTTATCCGACATCCTGGCTTGTGCTTAATGTTTAACTTCGAGGATGACTTCCTTTCAGACCCACGATAATAATAAGAATCAGCCTCTAACCATCTCCAAGCTAAGGTCAACTTAGCCTAAGACAAAGCTGATCAACTCTTACAGAAGTCGAGTAGTTGCTAAAAGCACAAAAGGGAGAAAAAGAGCTACTCAACAACAAGTTTGTTGTCTACTGAATAGCCAAGAGATCATGTTGTCAAAAGTTGGAGGCCCAAGATCTACTTGGTACAGTACGGCATGAAGAAGCTAGTGCTGACTAATTCTAGAACTCAACAATTATGGGCTGACCTTTCGAGTGTCTCGACCAAGCACTACGAGACTTCAGGGACTCTTTCCCAAACCCAGACATCCAATTGCTGACCCCACTCTGTTCAGATCCTGCTCCTTTTGGCACAAGCCAAATGACTGCATGTCAATTTCTTCTATTAAACACACAGTTTTGTATTCTTATACATGTTTTTTTTAATTTTATTTATAGGCCCATTCGGTGCAGCATAGAGAGGCTAGTGCTAACTAATTCTAAAACTTAGCAATTATGAGCTAACCTTTCAGGTGTCTCAGCTAAGCATTGTAAGACTTCAGGGAATCCTTCCAGAACCTAGACATCCAATAGCTAACCCCGCTTAGTTCAAATCCTACTCCTTCTAACACTAACCGAATGACTGCATGCCAACTTCTATTAAAAACATAGTTTTGTATTCTTATACATGTTTTCTTTATTTTATTTATGGGCTCATTCCTTAGGATTTAAGGCCTTGTACATTATTTATAATTTTGCTACTAGAGTTTTAGGACTTGCTATAAATAGCAACCTTTTATAAGCAGCCATACACATACATATATACATACACAAATATAGAGATATAGAGATCATCATCATCAAAGTAAAGATACTCTTAAGCTCTTAGAGCCTGCATTTACCAAATTACTGAGTGCTAAATAACTCTTTAACCCTTCTTATGTTCATATCAATCTCCACCCTAAGGTTGTGGTGAACCTCTCATTCGAGTCGATTAATGAGTTGCATCTAACCCTCGTTTGAATCTTGAGTGATATTTAGTGTTCGTAAGTTATATCGAACCCTATTTTAAGCTCAAACCCCCGATTGTGTTTGTCTTGGTGCGTGATAGCCACACACATTCACCGTCGAACACACCCATTTTACTTCCTATTCGACATACCTACTTGAAACTCGATTGCCTCATTCTTAGTTTAAGACCCGCTGTCGTATCAACACAGATCCCAGCAAATGTTACATATGCATTCATTAGCTCTAAGATAACGACCAAGTTTAATATCATGTCACTGTTTAATCAACAACAATTATAACAAGTAGCTTTGTATGGTTCATCGAAGAACACATTTGTAATCATGTTCGGCCAAGCTAAAACATCACAGAGCATACAAAGTTAAAAGTAGACATAAGTCTACTCAAGTACACATAAATATCCTCTTTCCTAATTAACGGTATATTCCCAATCTTATTCATTAACAGAAACTTCCTCCTCTGCGAATTCATCTAGCAAGAGGAAGTACTTCTAAGGTGTTGATAGTTGAGTTGCATTACTTGTCCACTTGTATGCCAACAGGCCAAGTTATCTACATTCTTGACTAATGCCAAATGACACAAATCCGTATCTAATTTGAATTCAAAGGGGATAGCATGAATAATTATCACTTTGTATAGTTATATTACATAACTGTCCACTCTCCCTACATTTCAAGAATGTGCCTAATCAAGAGGCCCCAATGTGTCCCGATAATCGTTCCAATAATTACTACTTTAGATATGACATTCGACTATAAATACAGTAGAGAAATGCTATCAGAGAGGATCGAATAACTCTCCATTATTTTACTCAATTTTTCCTACATTCATTTACTGACTTAAGCATTAGAGTAGTCGTATCAACTCGATACCAAAAGTTTTTCCTTTCTTTGCAAGATAAATTTCAAATCTAAAACCTACTAACAACATAAGGTCAATTACAGGTCATGAGTATATATATATATATATAAATGTACCATCGATGATTTTAGGAATAACCTAAATGCAAGAAATAGAATCACAAATGGATTTCCTTAGAGCAATAGGAAATGCTCTACAATTAAATGATACCTATTGGCTATCAAAATGCTTAGAATTTCAAAAAGTAGATGAAATTACTCTACTAAAGAAAATGTCTAATCAAAATATACAAATAACCGAGGTAGCATCTTCCACTGGAAAGAATATAGTCCCTCAAACTCAAAAATCAATTTTTTTCATTAAAGGAATTTTCAAATTTGTCTTTTCTGGTGAAAAGAATATGTTTGAAAAAGATCCTTATGAATGTGTGAGAAAAAATTTTACAAAAGATTTTTCTTATGTCCCTTATAATTATTACAAAACAATCCAATTTTATGAAAGGATTTTAAGTGAAACATGATCTATTTCATTTAAACATTTTGAAAAGGATGGGATTATAAGTTATTCTACAGCTAGAATCCATAAAGCTTACAATCTTAATGAATGGACTGACCACCAGCTTTGCCCAAAAAATTTCAATTAAACCTAATGGAAGCCCAACCAAGCTATCAAGCCTTTTTGTAATTGTTATGATTATAAATAGGCTTAGTGGAATGCTTTTTACCAAATGAATCTGAAAAGATTGCATACTTAGTTGATCTTTTTCGATAAATGTTCTTCTAAAAACTTACCTTACTAGTTTGCCCAGTGGTGGGATAAGTTTAGAGCCACAAATGAAATTATTCATGAAATTTAGATGCAAATTCTATTGACCTTTGTATTGGAATTATGGTGTCATTATGTATGTGAAATCCTAAGAATCTAACCTTATTTAGAATAGGCTAATCTTAGATGGTGACACTAAATGACAATGAAACAAATACTACTATCTTAATTTGTAAATACAAAATTAAGTGGTGGGATAGTTTTAAAATGTGGAACAGAATTGAAGAAGAATTAATCCAAACTTAGATCAAAACCAATTCCTCAATTGTTCCAACTAATGATTCAATACCCTTACTTCATGATAAAGTATTTTTAAGGTCTTCAATGGCTTATGTCAACACTCCAAAGCAAATGAAGCAACTTCTAGAAAAGGCATTAATTGAATTCTTAGAATATATTTTAATGATAATGCTATAGAATACTTAGAAAGTTTTTATTTATATATTATGTAGATACTTGATCACAATAATCCTATTTGGTAATTCAAAATTTAATGTTTGAACGTCTTAAAAGGTAAAAGATAATGATGGTAATGATTTAATAGAATTTTATGAATATCTAAGTGATGCAATAGAATTTTTATTTTATATAGTTAGGGCATATTCTCTCTTAGGAGAAAGGTTTTATTTGTATGATATTTATTTTAGAAGAAATTAATTTTAAATACATTAATACTGCATCTTCCTATTTCTATATTTATCGATCTCATTCATCTACATCTCATAGCTATCATTTAAGGTAACTTCTCCTAGGTACCTCATTTTATTGTCTGCCACAATGATTAATTTGCACTATTCACCTACAGTGAATTGCCGACTTCTTTGGTTATAAATAAGGACCTCTTCCTTCATTGAAACTATCGACCAAAAATCCTAAGTTTTTCATCCCTCTCTTTCTCTAATCCTCTCATTCCCTTGTAATCCTAATTTTCTCTTCTCTCCTTCTTTCTCTTGTACCTTCTTTCTCCTCCTTTCTAATAATTAAGAAGCATACATAGGCTTCTATCCTAAGGTATAAGATCATACCTTAATATTTCTTCTTATACTTTTAATGTCTTTCCTTCTATGCTGTTCATCTACATCTCATAGCTATCATTTAAGGTAACTTTTCTTAGATGCCTTATTCTATCGAAGCCAAGGGAAGAATATATAGTCTAATGAGTGAATAGTGAATGTAGTTTTATACCTATTAAACTCTTTAATATAAATTTGCCAAAATCTAAATTTCATATCAAACTTTGAGGATATTTTAGTATTATGTAATCTATTAAGTAAATCCCTTTTATTAGGTATTGGATACCTAATCCATTTGAGAGCATTATTGAGAAGTTTATAGTTAATTACTAACTTAGGTACATTTCTCTCAATTTCAACATTTTTATTAACATAAAAAGCTAAACAGCTCTTAAGAGACTTATTCTTATGAATTAATTTTTTTATTGAGTAAATCATTAATCTCATTTTTACAATGACTTAAGACCGCATTATTCATTTAAGAAGGTCACGTCTTGGTTGGAATATTTTTTTCATTAAAATCATTTTCATAAGGTAAATCTATAATATGAGATTTACAATCTCAAAAAGCGTTGGGTAATGTTGAAATTATTGAATTTTTAATTTCTAATTCTAAATTAGAAATTTTCTTTTTTTATATTTTATTGGAAAGTTGACTTTCAATTCTTTTGAATTCAAGATCATTTTTTAAATACATTAAACGTTTTTGTTTACATTTAATTAAGCAATTTAATTTAGAAATTGAATTGTCTTTTAATTCATTTAAATGTTTGGTTTATGGTTTTAAGACAAAATTGAAAACAATTTTCTTTTTGAAATAATGTGTCTCAATACCTAATTCATTAACAAAAAATGATTGAATTAAATTAATAAAAAGTTTTCCTAGAATAACATTTTGCTTTAGATTCTTAACAATAATGAAAATAGTTTTATAGAAAACATTTTCTTTTATTATTCCAACATTGGATAATTTAAATTTGATCTGCAATTTGTTACCTAATGCAAAGCTTAGAGATTGGGCTATTTTTTTTCAAAATACTTTATTAGGCTTAACCCTTCTCTAATACAATTTAAATCAACACCAGTATCAAATAATGCAGTTGTTTCTAAAATAAATTTGTTATTAATTCTAATTGTAACATTAATAATCCATTTTTTGTTGTTATTTCAACAAGTTACATTAAATAATTAAAGTTATCAAAATATTGTTGAAAATTATCATTGTTTGAATTTTCTACATTATTGTTAGGTTCAGAATTATTGTTAGATTATTCTTGAATAATCATTTTTTGTTTTAATTCAAGAAAATCCTTTTGAAGTTTTAATTGCATTAGTTTTAATTCTTGTATTTCTTGTTTTTAAACATTAATTTCATTATAAAGATCGTTTAAAAAGATGGATTTTTTTTTTATTTTTTACCTCTTTCAAGAATTTCCTTAAGATTGTAAGGTAAATTACTTGTAAGTGAAAGAGTGGTTTTGTTAAAAATTTTTAAATAATTAAGTTTTTCATTATCATTACTCATAAGGTCAATTTTACGAAGAAATTCTTTTTTTTCATTGGTTGAAACATTTAATTCTTTTTCATCTTTGAAAGATGTTGATATTGATTCAATATCATTTACCTGAATCTCATCATCACAATCTTCTTCAGATGTGGAACGTTCATTTTCTACAAAAATTTGCAAAATACTCTCCATTGTGTGTTCATCAAGATTTAAATCATTAAGTTTATTATTAATCTTACAGAAGTTTATTGTATAACCAATATTGTTACATTTATAACATCTTAATTGTTTATAAGATTTTCTTTTATATTTTTTATCCATTGATTTTTTTCTCATTTTCAATCTTTTTAAGAAATTTTCTCCTAAAATTTCTTCTTGGTTTTTAATACAAACATTAAGAACATTGTAAGTGTGAATAAGAGTGTTTTACATTCTTTTTCTTCTTTCTATCAATAAAAAAAGGATCATATTGAGCGCAAAAATCACCAAGACTGTAGCATTTTATGCATTATTTATTTTTTAATTGTTTTTGCAATCTAATTATCGTACATAAATTAGTTCCAATTTTGTAGACATATGATGCTAATTCCTCATATGACAAATTATCATAAGGAATTTCGTCATTATATTCTTCTCAAATTTTATTCCTAACTTGTTTTCCTATTGACTTAAGTAAACTAGCTAAGAACTTTTCTTTCCAGAAAGGTTGGTTACAATCATTCCTAACAAAAACTCTCTAAAAGAAGATATCTTTATACTCACAAAATTCTCCTAAAGATTAACATTTCAAATTGGATCACAAATTTAAGGTTTTGTCTGTAATATGTAACGGATCTCTTATGAAATGTTAGCTTATTGAGAATATTATAGTATTAACCATATCTTGAATTGGTTCATTATTTTCATCAAGGATTTTAATTCTATTTTCATTAGTTATATATGATATTAAAATATTAAATCGTTATTTCTTAGTGAGATAGTTATCTCACCGTCCTTTTAATTGTCCAATAAAATCGAAAATTAAACTTAATGCTACTTAATAATCAGTAACATTTGGAACAGTCTAATTAGTGTTAGAAAACATTATCATTTGATTAAAAACATTGAGAATTTTTTGTTTTGAGTATCCATCTATAGATGTTCCATTCATAAGTAGATCTTGCAGAATACTTATTTTGATAGTTATAATTCTTTTCTTCAAAAATTATATCAAGAAGAGTTACCCTCTAATAGTATAATTTCTGAGATTCTTTCCAATTAATTTTGTTAATTTTATTTTGAGATTCACTAATATTTTAAAGAGATATTAGACATTAAATCGTTCTTTGAATCATTATCAGTTTCATTAAGGACATTAATTTTTTCTGAAGGTGTATCATCTATAGTAATATCCTTTAATTTTGAAGTATTAATTAGCATATCCATTTTTAAAGTATCAATTGGTTTTAATGAAGATGAAGTTTTTTCCTCGACCATTTCATTTTTTAACATTCTTTTCCAATCATCTATGGCTTTTAAAAATTCATTACTTCGATCTTTAGGCATTTCAAAAGATTTAAATAAAAGTACATTTTTATTAGTTTTATTGGTTATAGTTTTCTCTTGAGTTTTATTTATTTCATTATTAATCACATTTTTCATTCTATCTAATTGCTTTCTTATTGTGTGTAAATGTTGATTTGTGAAATTATTTTAATGTATCACCTTTTTAATTCCTAAGCCTTCTTCTTCTATAACATTTTTAAAATGCATAAGAGTTATTTCAATGTTTTTATGTATAGATTTTATATTGCTAAGAGGTGGATGATTTGGCTCTATTATTTGTCTATCACTCAATTTCCATTTAAAACATTCATTTACAAAAGTAATTTCTTTAAGTTTCAACTAATATTTTTCAAACCCTTCAAAGAAAAATATTTAAAAACCATTTTAATACATAAAATTATAATATTCATCCTTTATTTGTTTAGTAATACTTTTAAAAGTTTCAAAATACCATTTTTTAAATTTTTTTGGTGAATTGAACTCTTTGTTTAAAAAAATCCTATCTGGTTTAAAAGGTTTTTTTAAAACATTAAGTTCTGAATCTTCTATTATCGATGTTGAAGGTTCTTCATAATTTGGTTCGTTTCTAGGTTGGTAAACTAGTCTAGTCATACCTAACCTATTCTTGATTATTCCAGAAATTGAAGGGTTATCCTAAACATTAGACTAAACATTTGGTTGAACATTAGATTGGACACTAAATGGTGAATGAATTATAGGTAGAGGTGGAGGTAAATCCACTAATCTCCTAAAAGAAGATGACATAAACCTTATTTCTAAGGGTCTCCTAGGTTGATCAAAAGATCTCCTACCATATTTGCTACCTTGCCTTCAAGGTGTTACATTACATTGGAAGGTTCAATATTGTAAACAAGTTGTTTTGGAAGTGGATTTTCTATTTCGCATAATTCAGGTAAGTTAACCTGAGATCATTGAATCATTCTGGGTACGGATACATTGGTTTTGGTTAGGTTTATTTGGATAAGGAGGGTTTGTCCTTTCTTATCAATTGTATAGGTTTTAGACCCAAAAGTAGTTTTTAATGACTTGAAATAAATTCTATAAATTACATCCATTCGTAAAGCACCTTCTCTCATTCTATAATTATGTGTTTTAATTTAAAGAATTAAAGAGTTCATTATAGTCCTATCTCTAAGACCAAGGGTAACATTTGGATGACATTTGAAATGTAATAGACCAGTACTAAGACTAATCTCGATAGAGTCATACATTAATCTGTCATTGTCTAGTTCCCTAGCATCTCTAAGGGCCATAAACACAGAAGTGTCCAAACCTAGTTCAATAAGAGATTTAGCTCTTCCTTAAACTAGACCTATGTGCATGTAGCTTCATCCTTTAGCATATTTTTGTAATTAATTCAGCATTTAAAAGTTTTATTGTAGTTAAGCCATAAAAAACAAGGATATCTTTTTCTTCTATGGCTATGACATAGTCATTTTTACTAAATATTTTTCATTTAGCCATTTGATATATCTAATCATAAGAAGTTTTAGAAATCTTCTAGACATCTATTGCTTTATCAAAATCTTTCATATGTATTCAATATCTATTATTTAGCATAGATTCTTCTAATTACACAGAATGAGCAAAACTAAAAGAGGATATAGTTCTTCTGAATAAATTCATAATTTTCAAAAAAGACTAAATTTTATCTAATCCTATAGATCTAAATCATAGGACTAATTTAATGCTTATGTTGTAATCTTCAATTTATGACCCTTTTTCCTACAATCTTAATCCAAGTTGTTCCCTTACTTGTTTATAATTTCTTACTAATTTTTCTATGTTATTTTGGCCCAAAATATAAATATATTTTAACTAAGTACAAGTATACGTATATACTTAAAATTCCACATGACACATATGCATATATTTCTTATGTTATTTTATGTCCCATAATAATTTTATTATATATATAATTTATCTCTAAGGTATCATAATCATTCAGAACTCTAATTTCAAGTTTTCGATAATTACCAATCATACTTCAAAAAAATACGTTTTATTGAGGTTAAATATTATAAATACTTTATTTGAGAAATTGATATTATTAAGGCTATTTGTTTAACTTTTATGAACTTATATTAAAATTTGGCTTGATTCAAACAAAATTATTTGAAAACCCCATATCTTTTCTAATGCCCTAATTCGCATCGATATCAAATAGTTTGGGTATAGTCATTTGACTTAACCTATTTCTTAGGCATCTCTTAATAACTTTACTTTATTGCTTCCCTCTGCTATATTTTCTACGTCAAGTGGTTCATTACTCTAAGTCTGAAGTAGTAGGTCAAAGACTAGGTCTTACAGAAGGTATATCTAATATTTTATTTCGATAAAACTTATTTTTATTAAGGTCATTCGATAATTATCAAGAATTGAAAATTTGAGCTCCAAAACATAATAAGTCTTAGAGGTAAATTATTTAATTTATGAAAATAATATATGAGGTCAAATAGCATATAATGGAATTATATAATCATACTATATACAATAAATGTAGCTAATATGTATATATATTAACATAATATATTGAATAATAAAAAAATTGTATTAAATTATTAAAAAATTATTTTAAAAAAAACTTGGAAACATCTAGTAAATGGCAAGGTTCTTAGTTGGAATTGGGAAAAGTACAATAGGTGAGTTGTTCATAAAGTAATATATTTTATTAACCAATATTATACCTAATGAAGCTAGAAAATGACACTTAAATTTGCTTTTTCCAACACCACTGCTTGGATCTCCATTTAAGGACTTGAAGGATGAGTTTTTTGGTCATTTTAACAAATGAAAAACAGCAAAATACTCTCAAGAAACTTAAGTTTCTTAATTAAACAAAAGATAGGAAAATATTAGGAAAAATAAGGGAAAATAAGGTTCGTATATCAAACAAGACCCTGGCATTAAATCCATTTAGGAGTCAAAGGAAGGAGGCAAGGGAAGGCTAGCTGACATAAGGCTCACTATCCATTGGAGCTCCAGTGGTCAGAGAAATGAAAATCACAAATTTTCACCCGTAAATTGTTTATTTATTAAAAATATGAAGATGTATCCAAAAATTATGAAACTTAGTTTCTTTATGTAATTTTGTGTTCAGAATCATTAAATAAACCTAGATTTTTTAGATCAAAAGGCTTATGTGGGTCCCTTAAGAAACCACCATGTTCCAACAAATTTTTTTATTCATTTGTAAAAATAGTAAACAATGTTTTCCTAGCTAAATCCGATGGGTACATCTCTCATATGATATATTTAATTAATATAAAAATATTTTTTAATAAACTACACATATAGAATTTATTAATTTATTTTATACAATCTACCCTATTTTTCATGTCAAAGAAATAGTAGATTTTTTATTAAATTTCTTAATAAATTTGATTTATATCTATTTTTGGAGCTTTATTGTAATTAAATAGGTATTTATTTTAGATCTTGTAATTTTATTTTGTTATTTACTTAATTTAGGCTAATTTCTAATGAAATTGTGATTAAAATCGATATTTTAGAAAATATATGTAATATCCATATTTAAAAGCAACAATAATTAGATCTTAAACTATACACTTTAATGAGTTTACAACATTTTTTGAGGAATTAAACAAATACGAATACCAATACTATTTATGATGATATTTTTTATTATCAACCTATATAATGGCTTATATGGTTAATTGGTGATATATATGCTAATGATATAATTTGGTAGTTGAAAAATGAGGTAAGTACTTTGTCACATTCCTTACTGATACTAACCTAAAGTAAATATGGAAGTAGGGGGTTTATAAGCAAAAATAGTAATTTGGCTTAATTAGAAGATAAGCTAGAAGATGTAGTTAAAGCTTTTGTGCAATAGGGTTTAGTGACTAAGTCAGAATATATAAATGAGACTCTTAAGTTGTATAGACTAAGGATATGTGTCATATACAATTCATTTAGGAGCTTTAGAATTAATCTAGTTAGTGGGTAATTTAGAGGATAGTTTAGAGGGTAAATCAGCTGGGATGAATATTTTCCTAAAGAATAAACTTAACTCATAAACCCTTAGCAGGTCGGTAGGCTAATATATGGACAACTCTAGTTAAATCAATTAGAAGGTTAGCCATCTCATCAAGTCTTTCATCCATACTCTTAAGAATGCACTGGGATTGTCGGCAGTGATGGACAACACCACTATTATTATCCCTAATATCAACATTAACACTCGAGTTTGTCATTTTCTATGACAAATTTGGTTTCAAACTTTAACTCTAAGATAAAACTAACACCATTCCTCTAAACTAAACAATATGCACATTCTTCATACAAACATCCAACTAAGTGTTAACATAATAACAACACTGACGAATAAATTGCTAACACAAAACTTGGTTTTTTTTTTAATATCTGAAATAGGGCAAGACAAAGTAAACACGAAGACAAACCATTCTAGTCTCTTACTTACTGGAACACTTCTACTGAATCTGTACACAACTTCAATACACTGCTACAAGAAGCACAACTTCATAAATCACAAACACAACTTACCCAAACAAAACCTCCGCTTTCATACCAAGATGATGCAAACCGAAGCCAAGAACAAACAAGCCTGTCACTGCGGTAGGTCTAAGCTTGTCAAAAGCTTGAAGAACGAGATAGGAGTAGCGTAAAAGAACAAAATAGTAAGATAAATAAACCCACGAATAGCTCTAAAGGATATTACTCACCAGTAGAACTTTTGAAAACTCACAGCACAACTCAATATGATGCACAAGATGATTCGATGAGGTTACTCACCACCTAACATTGCTTAAGGGTTAAGGTAAGAGTGAAAAGAGTTAACAAGCTAAGGAAACAATGTTCACGAAAGGGTATGTTCAATATTGATGGTGATAATTCTAATTATTATGCAACTACATGTAACTCAAGTGTTTATGCCCAAGAAACTAGGGCAACTTGCCTAAAAATGGAAAAGATAGAAAGGATAATGTCTAAAGAAGTGATATACAAGGAATACAAAAGGGTAAAAATAAATATTCAAGGAAAAATATTGATTAGGGCAGTAGATTCTCCAAGTGGGCTTGGATATGTGGTAGTAATATACTGGTGATGCCTTTAAAAGATACAAACAAAATAGTACGATTGGGATGGGAGGCTAAACAAAGGTATAGAGCAAGCCTAGGCCCATTTGAAGAGGACTGGTTATGGATATACGTTGGAGCTCTCAACTTCTCAGCATTAATGCTACTGATATGGAGGTTAGCTTGACCATGGTCAAGCAAGTGTATGACAAGAGCCGGGATGAGCATTCAACTAGTCCACACATAACTTCCAAATGACATGAAGTCACTTGGCTCAACATTAGGAATTGGTCGGCAACGCGTGTAGACATCCCATTTTTGCCTCCCTTTAATTTTAATTTTTTTTTTAAAATAAGGTAAGGAGTCCTAACTTAAGAAATAAGCACAAAAACTAAAAAGTTTAGAAAAAATCACAAAAAATAAGAAAATTTAGAATAAAAACAAAAAATAGAAAATTTAGAAAATAAAAATAAAAAATCAAAAAAGTAAAAAAAAAAAAAGGGAATTTAAAAAAAAATCAAATGTTTTGAATCAATTTTAGTATTTTTAGAGCAGACCATCTTATTTAACAATTTTGGGCTATATTTGAAATTTTAATTTTCAAACCATGGTTGATTCTAAATACTCTTAGTTTGTAAAAATAAAATGAATTTAAGTTAATCATGACTTCAAACAATACTTTGATTGGACTTAAATTGGTTAACTTATGAAAGAGTCAATTTTTAATTTTAATCGCATGATCAATGAACCAAGCTCGAAAAAATTTCTAAATTAAATCCATTTTTGAATTTATCTTTCACATATGAGTACTAGAGTAATTAGATTGCATGTTCTTAGGAAGCTGGTCATTTACACTTGAACTTTGGCTGAATAGGTTCTTGGTTTGGTGAAATTGATTCCAAATGTAACACTAGTCAAATATTTTTTGCTGGGTAATATTACCAAGAAGCATAATAGTATAGTTAAGTTAGCTTGGGATTTGGTTTGGCATGTATACTTGTAGGTCCTAGGTTTAACTCTAGTTGGAGGCATAAGGTGATCGTTTTAAAAATATTTTAGCTTTAACATGCTACGTGGCGCTTCTTGGTTGGCTAAATGTTGAATGCCTCCATTGTCATCCTCCTTACAAGCTCGAAAACTACAAGAAAAAAAAAAAAGAAGAAGAAGGAAAAACCCATGCAACCAGCCTTTTTCCTACCCGATTTAGCCCCTTTTTTGGGCTAATTTTGAATTTAAAAAAATTAGTGGATCAATTTCTGACATAGAATACTTCAAATCTATTCCAAGAAATTGTTTGAATTCATTTAATTAGCAATTGAAATTAAGCTCAAAATTTAAGGAAAACTAAAAACGCAATCTTGACTAACTTGCAAATCTATGCATTTTAAGCAAGAATCAAAGCTTCCTAGCCTATAATTAGCAAGCCCGAGTATTTGGAAGCTTCACATCATATTCATTTTCCCTTTAAAAGCAGTCAAACAAAGATTATGCTCCAAAAAACCCATTTTGGAAAAGCTTTGAATCAATGACGATTAATGCATTCCATTTCAAAATTAAAGCTTAAAACTTATAAGTAGGGATCCAAGGACTCATTTCCACTAAGAAGCTCTCACTCCCATTCACTTTCTCATTAGCTCTCAAGCTTTCTCTATCTAGCCATGACCTTCCTTATCTCTCTAGAATATCATTCACTTTAGGCTTACTCAGCACAAACCAAGCATTCCTTTAGACTTACAGTGCTTCTAGCTTTCAAAAACCACCATTTTCGCTGCTCAACGTAGCCACAATCTTAAGAACTATCGGACCCTACTTTGCCGCACGACCCACCACGTAAACCACCACTCTGCAGTGGTTCTAACAACAAGCTAACCACACTAACATGACCACTACCCTTCAAAACCCTTAGCTATACCTCCCTTTCAATGTCCAACCACCACCTCACGACGTAACCACCACCACCACCATTGGTCGCTCTTCAAAACACAACCAAACCACCTCTATTCGTCAAGGCATTAATCCCCGTAGGTGTTTTTTTTAAATAAAATTAAATAACTAAAGAACTTAAAGCTAACCATTTTCAAAATTGAAAATAAATCAACTCACTAATATTTTCAGAAAAGAACTACATGCGTCTGATCTCAAACAACAGGTACGTAGGCACCTTTGAGATGACGTAAAAAATGAAAAAACTTAAAATTTTCTAATTTGTTTAACTTATCCAATGTAATAAAATAGAATCCAATTCGTTAGCTGGTGATTGAATTTCTTTTTTTAAAGGGTAATTTTAAAAGGAAAATTTAAATTCAAAAAGGTAGTAGTGATACTCACAAGGATTTAAAAGAGTAGCCCCCGAACTCGATCTTTTGGTTTTCAAAAACAATTTTTTAGAAATTGGTTTTTCAAATAAATCAATGGCTGTGGACCAATTTAACCTAACCCTCTCTTTTTCGACTTCGATTGGGTGGCGACTCCAAAACATTTCAAAAATAAAAGAATTGGTTTTCTTAAAACCTTAGTCAAGAATCAATATTAAATGGGTAGGGTTTAATATTGATCAATTTAAAGAAGACTTATTTATAAAAACAGGGAAAAAGTCAAGCTTGACAACAAGGATCAGCTCAGCTGGATCAAGAAAAAGTTAGAGTAAGAGAATTCACCTTGTTAGTCCTTCAAGACCTTAGGCTCAATTGCAAGTTAAAGGTCTAGCAGTCGGATGCCTGTTACCAATAATCTAGTCTACAACTTAATCAAGAGGACATGTCTCAATGTTATCCTTTCCTTATTTGTATTTGATGACAAAGTCGAATCCCTTCAGGAATTCAATCCACCTCACTTGTCCCTTCAACATTTTGCTCTAACTTCTAAGGTACCTTAAAAACTCATAGTATGGATGACAAACTCTCTCAACAATAGATAGTGTTGCCACACTTGGAGTGTTCAAATTAAGACTAAGAGTTCTTTATCATATAGAGTAGTTCAATTGAGGCCTTCTAAGCTTCTCACTATGGTAAGCAATTGGTTGGTCTTCTTGCATTAAGACAACACCGATACCAATACTTGACGCATCACACTCCAACTCAGCAATCTTCTCAAAGTCAAATTGATGCGTCTCCAAAGTGAAACATACAGAAAGGCACCACAACGAAGCAAAACAAACAAATAGGAAAAGGGTTAGCAAAGTCCGAGTAGCTACCGAATAGATACAACTCACCAGTTGATCCTACTTGGCCTATAATTCACCAGATATGACACACTGGTCCGAATTGAAGGTCACTCACCACTACTCCTTGCTAAAGGGAATAGATAAAAGTTGAATAACGAGAACACTAAGGTTGCTTAAATGAGTAATTTTTGTATTGAAAAGGATACCACTCTACATACAAGGAAAGTGGGGGTTTATATACTTGCACACTAGGGTTATTTTACATGTATGAAAAGATAAAAAGGTATTTTACAATCACGTCACATGAATCGTATTAAAAAGGGGTAAAAAAGGACAAAGAATATTCAGTACGGAAGACAAAGAATTATTCTGGAACGTTGTGTCAGAAGATAGTGTTGCTTGATGGCTGGACGTCAAGAGTATGATACAACATAAGTAGAAACAGGAAGTATTGGAAGTCAAGGGCCAACCTGATTTGGATTAGGTTAGGAGCCAATTAGTCTGGTTAAGAAGTTAGTTAAATTGGAGTCAGGTGCCAATGGTCGATTAAAAAGCTTAACTCGACCAGCCTTTCCTGGGTTACCTTTTAGATCGGGACTTCATAGCTGGGTAAGAGCATGTTAGACATACGTGAGGATCTGAGAGATAGGTTAGATCGAAAAAGGAGTCTTCATCTCAGCTATGGCTTAGAGCTAGTATTTTCCATGTGAGCCCTTAAAGTCCTCTAGCCCGGCTTCTTATGATCGATCCAGGGGGTTGATTCCTATCATTTGCCTAAGCCTTAAAAAGATTTATCCTCCAATCTAAAGTGGTTTCAACTCGTTCTTCTAGGGCGCTCGTAGGGTCTTCTTCGATGGTTGGTAGAGAATCAGATTGCACATATGGAAGGTAGAGGAGATGCTATAGTTGTCAAGCAACTTAATTTAGTAAGCATCGCGGTTGATCTTCTTTAGGACCTTGAATAGACCATCAACTCGTGGAGATAATTTGTTTTGTCTCAAATGTAAGAATCGTTCTTCGCTGACATGTATCCATACTAAGTCTCTTAACTGGAAAGAAATAGTTTGGTAGCCTTGGCTACCAATCTCTTGTTGTCTCTAATTGAACTTAGTGATCTTCCTTGTGATAGACTGGTGTAGCTCATGTAATTCTTAGGCTTGATCCACTCTGAATTGACTCTCTTCAGTAGCTACTGGGTACTGATCATATCCAAGGGAATGGTAGGGTTAAGGCTATAGATGATGTCGAATGGGATCTTTCCAGTAGTGCTATGGATAGTCCAGTTGCATGCGAACTCCACAACTGGTAAGTACAGATCCCAATCCCTCAAGTTCTTTCCCATAATAGCTCTGAGCAGATTGCTAAGTGTCCTGTTTACCACTTCAGTCTGGCCATCAGTCTAAGGGTGGCTACCAGAGCTAAATAAGAGTCTAGTTCCAAGTCTTCTCCAAATGGTCTTCCAAAAACAACTCAAGAATTTTATATCCCGATCTAAGACTATACTTTTCTGTACTCTGTGTAGTCAGATAATCTCCTACAAAAACCGATCAACAATATATAAAGCATCATTAATTCGTTAGCATGAAATGAAGTGTATTATCTTGCTGAAACTATCCACTACAACAAAAATGAAATCTTTCCCTTGGGATGTCTAGAGCAACCCTAAAACAAAGTCCATGCTGAGGTCGGCCCATAGAAAGGTAAGCGTTGGTAGAAGCATGGACTCTTGATAGGGCTCTCTCTTCCCCTTAACACGCTTATACACTTCACAACTACTAACTACCTTATGGACATCCTTAGCTAAACCTAGTTAATAAAAGTTCTCTTTCAATAGATTGGCTGTCTTAACCTCCCCAAAGTGGCTTGAAAGTCCACTATTGTGAGTTTCCCGAACCAACAGTTCATGTATGGAGCAGTTTGGAATACATAACCTACTGTCCTTAAATAGATAACCATCCTTGAGGTAATATCCCTTAATAGCAATTCCATCCTTGCATTGTTCTATGGTAGGGCTAAAATGAGAATCATGAGCATATTGCTCGGTAATTAGTGAAAATCCCAATAATTTTGCTTACAAAGTAATCAACAAGGTTTGCCGTCATGATAGAGCATCAGTGATCACATTTGCACTTCCCTTCTTATGACAGATAACGTATGCGAAACTCTCCACGAACTCCAACCACTTGGCTTATCTCTTCAAAAGCTTGTTCTAACTCCCAAGATACTTTAATGATTCATGGTCAGTGTAAATAATAAACTTTCACGATTGCAAATAATGTTGCTAAACCGTAAGAGCTCGGAAAAAGGGAGTACATCTCCTTCTCGTATATAAAATAGTTCAGGGCTAGGCCACTTAATTTCTCACTGTGGTAAGAGATGGGCCATTGTTCTTGCATTAGGACAGTACCAATTCTAACTCCCGATACATCGCACTCTAATTCGAAGGGCTTGTCAAAATCTAGTAGTGAAAGGACAAGTACCAAGTGAGCTTCTCCTTAATCTCCCTGAAACTTCGCTCAGCTCAATCATTCTGCCTGAACCCTTCATTCTTCTTTGTCAACTTGGACAATGGGGCGGCGATTATGCTGAAGTCCTTAATAAATTGCCTATGGAAAGAAGGTAGGAAATGGAAACTTTGAACTTCAGTAACATTCTTCGGCGTTGGCCAATCCAAAACAGCTCTGATCTTCTCCCCATCTACTTGGATTCCTTCCCCAAATACTACAAACCCTAGGAACATCACCTTTTTCTAACAAAACATGCATTTCTTTACATTCTCATATAACTTCTCAGCTTGTAGAATACTAAATACTTCGCGAAGATGTTAAACATGATTATTCAGGTCAACACTATACACCAATATGTTATTAAAGTATACGACCACACATCTTCCAAGAAGAAAGCGCATCACATGGTTCATTAATCTCATAAATGTACTCGGTACATCAGTAAACTCGAATGGCATAACCAACCATTCATAAAGTTCACGCCTAGCCTTAAAGGCAATCTTCCATTCATCGTCTGGCCTCATGCAAATTTAGCCGTAGCTACTCCACAAATCAATTTTTGAAAATATCTTTGCACCATGAAGCTTATCCAATATATCATCGAGTCTTGGTATTGAGTATCTGTACTTGACAGTAATTCGGTTGATTACTCAGCTGTCAATGTACATGTGCCATGAGCTATCCTTCTTTGAAACAAGTAGAGCTAATACAACAAATGGGTTCATGCTCTCCTTTACATACCTTCACTTAATGAGTTCTTCTACCTATCTTTTCAGCTCGGTAGCCTACTCAAGGGTCATCTTATACGTAAGTTGGCTCGACAAGGCGGCACCTAGTTACAAATCAATACAGCGCTCTATGCCTCGTGCTCTATGCCTCGGACTGGTGGCAATCCTTTAGGCAGTCCTTCAAAAAATAGGTCAAAAAACTCATTTAGTAAGCTTCAGATCTCTTCCAGAACATTTTATAACTCCTTCATCTCCATCAGTCTCCTAATCAATAGGAACATCGATTCATCAACTTTCTCAATAAACCAGAGCTCTTTACGGCTCATAACTAGGGCCTTTTTCTTACTAACTCGGTTAAGCTGATTATGGAATTGATTTACTTGTGTCGGGTTTAAGGGTTGCAACACTATCCCCTTTCCATCCTTGATAAAGGCTTATGTTCTTATTCCCATCGTACGTAACACATCGGTCGAACAACCAAGGTCATCTAAGTAGTAGGTGTGAAGCTCCCATAGGGACGACGTCACATACTACTTCATCTTTATACACGTTCCTAACACTAAACGATACAGTCACTTGTTCAATTACTTGCTCAATTACATGCAAAGCACGCTTATCATGAAGCCAATGTAGCTTATAAGGTCGGGGATGCTTTGAGGTCAACAAACCTAATCTCTACACAAAGGACTATACAATGACATTAGTATAACTTCCTCTATCCCCGATGATTGTGCACAGTTGGCCTTTAACGTTGTACTTGGTATGGAATAGATTCTCTCTCTGGTCCTCCTTAGAGTTCGGCAAGAAACCTAAGACTTATCTCAGGACTAGGGTCATTACTTATCCCTGGTCGGCATAAACATAGGTCTCCTCTTCCTCTTCAACCTTGGGCTTCCCAACATCTTCCTCAAGCTCACTTTCGTTGGTACTATCCACCACATCTCCTCGGAGTACCATGACACACCAATTCGAACATTCGACAGCCATGTGTCCAAAGCCTAATCATTTAAAACACTTCACCTTGCTATTTTTCCGTCCAAATAGCTGGCCTTTCTCATAAGTTCTCGGGATCAATCTAGCATCAAGTCGGTTCGACTACCCTACTTGGCTATGTTGGTCTATTCGGCATTCATTAGGTCAGTCATTCCTTTCCTTGGCTAGGTATGGCCTCCTTAGTTCAGCTTGAATAGGTTGGCACAATATGGGAGCTCAAGAGATTGTTTGTCCAGTTTGGCTCGAAATATCTCTCTTCTGCTTTTTAACCTTCTACGCGATCTTTATCACCTCTTATAAAGTATAAAAACCCTGTATTTCCACAACATTGAGAATCTCATACTTGAGTCTAAAAATGAACCTAGATATCATACGGGCCTCTAGTTCTTCTATGTCGACTTGGATCATTAACATCTAGAATTCTCTAACATCATCATCAACGGATCAGCCTCCCTGGCAAAGCTCTTCCAACTTCGCAAATGAATCTTACAAGTACGTCCTGGGTACAAATTTGCCTCTTAATAACCTTTTCATCTCATCCTAAGTTCTAACACCTCATCTTCCATCCCTAGCTTGTGCTGCATTCAAATCGTTCCACTACATTGTTACATACCTAGTAAACTCTAGTACAACAAGTTGGACCATGACAGCATCCACATATCCGTAACAGTCAAACACCTTCTCAACCTTCTCTTCCCACTCTAAGTATTCATTAGCATCTCTACTTCCATTTAAAGGCGGGATTTGAATTTTGATATTATCTAACCTTCAAAAAGCTCGGCATCCTCGTCCTTGTAATGGGTAATAGTCAACTTCCTCTTCTCCTTCACCAATTCTTCAACATCCAACTCCTCATCTTCTTCCTCAATCTCCTCTAACTCCAATCTTTGTCTAGCAACATGACCTGCTACTCCTTTAACTTGCTGTGGTCGAACTAGGTGATTAGTTCTGTTACCTTAGCCATGGGGTCTCTCATGGGTATTCTCTTGTAGGTTAAGTGGTTATGTACCTTAGGGTCGTTGCCTATTTACTTGCATTACTATGACCTAATTCTCAATAAGGTTTGTGAACTTGTCAAGTCTAATGTCTACATACCCTGGGGTGTTACTACCATTACGACCATGACCAAGTTAAGCGCTGTCACCAACATTACCTTGAACGCTCTAATCTGACATAGTATAATACTTTTCAGAACAAATTAACAATTGACTAGCAACCTTAATACCCAATAGTCACTAAACAGAATAAAAACAAAATTGGTCTATTTTCGTGATGAAAAACAAAGTAATAATGAAACCACACTTGCTATTACACTACTACACTGCAATAGCTACGGAAGGAATACAGTAGCCACAAATACTAAGGCGACCGAAAACTTTACTGCAACTTCAAACACTCCCTCACAAAACTGTGCTTTGATACCAGCGAAGCTAATGCATCTCTAAGGTAGAACACACAAAGAGGCACTACAACAAAGCAAAACAAACAAATAGGAAAAAGGTTAGCAAAGTCCAAGTAGCTACCAAATGGATACAACTCATCACTTAATCCTACTCGGCTTACAATCCACCAGATATGACACACCAATTCAAATTAAAGGGTCACTCACCACCACTCCTTACTAAAGGAAATAGATAAGAGTTGAATAATAAGGACACTAAGGTTTCTCAAATGAGTAATTTTTGTATTGAAAAGGATATCATTCTGCGTATAAGGAAAGTAAGAGTTTATATAATTGCCTACTAGGATTATTTTACCTGTATAAAAAGATAAAAGGGTATTTTAGAATCACATTATATGAAACATACTAAAAAGGGTTGAAAAGGACAAAAAATATTCAGTACAGAAGAGAAAGAATCATTTTGGAATGTTGTATCAGAAGACACGTATTGCTCGATGACTAGACGTTAGGAGTATGAGACAACATAAGCAAAAACAAGAAGTGCTAGTAGTCAAGGGCTGACCTAACTTGGATCAAGTCAAGAGCCAATCAATTTGGTTAGGAAGTCAGCTGAGTTAGAGTCAACCACCAATGGTTAGTGGAAAGCTCGATTTGGCTAGCCTTTTTGGGTTACCTTTTAGATCAAGACTTTGCAGTTGGGCAGGAGCATATTGGACATACATGAGGATCTGAGAAACAAGTCAATAGGAGGTTAGATCAGAAAAGGAGTCCCTATCTCGGCTATGGCTTAGAGTTAGTATTTTCCATGCAAGCCCTTGAAGTCTTCTAGCTCGGCTTCTTGTGATCAGTCCAGGGGGTTGATTCCTATCACATGTAAGGCTAATATAAGTGTAGAAGTCAACCTTACTTTTACTTCAACAAAACTCCTATCTTCTCTTTCTCCCTACTTGAATTTGATGTTCTTCGTGAGCTTAATAAGGGGTATAACAATGGCACTAAAGTTTCTAATGAACCTTCAATAAAAAGATACCAATTCATGGAAACTTCTCACTTCGACACAAGTGGTTGGAGTTGGCCACTTGACAATAGCTTGGATCTTCTCATCGTCCACTTGTAAGCCACCTCTAACTACATAACCTAGAAATACCACTTCCTCTTGGCAAAAACAACACTTCTTAAGATTGCTAGATAACCTCTTGGCTTAGTGTACATCTAGCATGGCATGAAAATGTTTACAATGGCATCATCAAAGTACTTCTTAACATACTTCCCGATTAGATTCCTTAGTATATGGTTCATCAACCACATGAAAGTGCTTAAGCCATTTGACAAGCCCATTAACATCCATTCGTAGAGTCTATGTTGAGTTTTAAATACAATTTTTCACTCATCTCTTAACCTCATACAAATTTGATGATAGCCAAATTTCAGATCAATCTTACTAAAGACCTTAACCCCACTCAGTTCATCCAATATGTCATCCAACTAAGGATAAGGTACTGGTACTTAATGGTAATCTTGTTCGCAACTTGGCTATCAATGTACATTCGATAAGTTCCATCCTTTTTTGGCATAAAGAGCTCCAGCACAACACTAAGGTTAAGGCTCTCCCTCATATATCCTTTATCTAGAAGTTCATTAACTTGTCTTTGGAGCTTAAAACCTCTTCGAGGTTCATCTGATACGTTAACTTGTTCGGTAGGACAACACCTAGTATTAAGTCAATGCAATGTTCAATGCCTCAAAGAGGAGGCAACCCCTCTAGCAACTATTGAGGAAACAGGTTGGCATATTTATTTAACAGTTCCTTGACTTCCAAGGGTAATTAACCTTTTCCTTCAACTCTAGTAATCACTTGATTAACAAGAAGGCCAATGTGTCGACCTCAACAACTTTTCGGAGCTCAGCTTTGCTTAAGATTAAATTTTTCTTAGATCCTCAAGCCAATTTAGCCTACAGTATGCTAACTTGACTTAGCACCATAGGGTTCAAAGTAACCTTCCTCCTATCCTTCTCGAACACTTAGGTGGTCCTAAATCCGTTATGTATAACTCTTCAATCGAAGAGCTAAGGTTGGCCAAGGAGCACATGGGATGCACACATGGGTAGTAAAACATCACAGAGAATCTTGTCGAAATAATTCCCTTTAGAGATCGCAACAATACTTGCTAAGTGAAATGTAATGCTCCTTTCTCATTCAACTAATACAACTTATACAGCTTCAGATATATGATAGTCAGCACTTTTAGCTTCTTAATCAAGTTGACAGACACTACATTGTTATAGCTCCCACTATCCACTATGAATGTGCACACCTGATAATTCAATTTGTAGGTGATGTGAAATAAGTTATCTTTCTACTCCTCCTCAGTAGAGGGTTCCAAGCTCATGGCAAGTTGAACAACTAGAGCCAACTTATCCAAATTTTCTACAAACACATTATCCCCAATCAAGTTAGCATTAACATCAACCTCATCTTCCACTTCCTTCTCCTCTTCTAGTTCCTCATTCATATTATCTACCTTAATCTTCAAGACATCTGCCCTAATGATCATGGTCCTTTAGTTTGGACACTAGGCGGCCATGTGCCTAAACCCTTGGCACTTAAAGCACTTGATTTGGTTCATCTTCCTTTCAGATCCTTACCCCTTCTCATATGTTTGAGTCAACGCATCACTATTAATTCAGCCCTTTTGTTTAATCTTGACATCAGTTTGTCTGGTCGGTTCGGTATTGGGTTAAGCTCAATAGCTTCCTTAAACAAGTCGGCTTGATTGACCAGGTCAACTCATATAAGGCTTAGTCAACATTCGGCTCTTTCTCTACCTCTGCACTCGTTGGGCTATCCTTGTAGCCTCATCCAATATAGTAAGCTGTTGAAGTTTCACAATGTCTCGGATATCACTCCTTAATCCAATAAGGAACTCGAACACTGTTTAGGCTAACAACTCTTCTACTTCACAGTGAATCATGAGTATCTAAAACTCTTAAATATTCTCATCAACAATTCGTCCTCCTTGTCTCAACTCTTGAAGCCGAGCAAAAGTATCTTACAGATATGTATCTGGCACAAATCTATTTCTAAGTATCTTTTTCATCTCAGGCTAAGTACTTACTTCTTGATATCTTTCTCATCTCCTCATGATTTAAAAGTTCTTCCACCATATGGCGACATATCCTGAAAACTCAACAACAGTAGTTCTCACCTTCTCTCAGTCCTTATACTAGTAATAATCAAATACTCATTTAACCTTTTCCTCTCAATCTAAATAATCATTTGTACCTCCAGAACTAATGAAGCTTGGAATCTAAAGCTTCACATGGTCTGCAACTCAGGATGCTCAAACTCATTCTTCTTCTCCGTACTCTTCTTCTTCAACATCATCCATATCTCCTAAGTCAATCTTTCGTCGTATTAGTCCACATACTCCTCCACCTCAAACTTGTTAAGCTAAGTTTTGACCTCTAGCAGGTTGAGCAGCTTGTAAGGTGTTTTGCACAACTTCAACAAGTCGATAGGCCATCATATGAATAGCTCTAGTTAATTTAATTAGGAGGTTGGCCAACTCATCTAGTCTCTCATCCTTACTTCTAGGGGTGTCTTGGGATTGTCAACCATGGTGAACAATACCACTATTATCATCCCCAATACTACCATTAACATTCAGGTGTATCATTTTCTTCAACAAATTTGGTTTCAAACTTTAAATCTTAGATACAACAAATACTATCCCTCTAAATTAAACAACACATATACCCTCCACACAGATGTCCAATTAACCCGTAAATACAACAACTACACAAATGAACAAACTACTACACAAAAACTTGCTCTATTTTTGGATGTTCGAAACAGGGAAAATTCAACACAATGCTACAATAAGCACCACTTCACCTTACTATACTATGTGATTCCTTTTATAGCTTTGACACACTGCTACAACAAGCACCACTTCACAAAACAAAAACACAAGTTACCCAAACAAAACCTTTACTCTGATACCAAGATGATGCGTACCGAAGCTAAAAACAAATAAGGCTGGTTACAAGATGGATCTAAGCTTATCAAAAGCTTGAAAGAAAGTGATGGGATTGTGCAAAAATAGTAAAGATATAGTAAACAAACCCACGAACAGCTCCGATGATGTGATGCACTAAGGAACTTTTAAAGACTTACAACATAACTCGATATGACGCACAAGATAGTTCAGTGAAGTTACTGGCTATATAGCCTTACTTAAAAGTTAGGATAAGAGTGAGAAAAGTAAACAAGCAATGTTCACAATAGGAAGAATACTTAGTATATTGATGATATCAAATCTAATGTGGTTACATGTATTTATATTCGCAAAACTAAGGCAACTTGCCTAAAATGGAAAATACTAAAAAGGGTAATATCTAAAAGGAGTAAGATACAAGGAATGCGGAAGGGTATATTAGAAAATACGACGAAGTGAGTATTTTGTACAGAGGATTCTAACAAACGATTGCTCAAATACGTAGCTTACTGTGGACAGACGAATTTCTGGCTGAAAAGACAATTCTGTACGATTAAGTTGATTTATGCTAAGCCTAGGTGGACTCATTTGAGAAGAAATAGCAGCGGATATGTGTTGGAGCTCTTGTCTTCTTGGTACGAATGTTGCTGAGCTAAGGGTCAGCTCGGTCACGGTTGAGCATATGTATGTGAGGGGTTAGGCTACCAATAAAGCTTTCGTCCAGTAAGCACACGACTTCCAAGAAATGAGAAGTTACTCAACTCAGCGCAAGGAGTTGGTCGGTAGTAAGGATCAACTCGACTTCTATAGGAGCTGGTTGGAACAAGAGAATTCATCTTATTAGTCCTTCAAGGCATTAGGCTCAATTGCATGTCAGAAGCCCAATAGTCCAATTCTTATCAAGCTTTGTATTGTAAAACTTTGTACAATTATGATACTCAAAATTTCACTTACTCTTGCAAAAGATCTCCACAGTGGTTTATTACATTTTTTAAGAAGAGAATTGGAACCAAGTGTTTATGAAGTGGAATTGCAAGTGAAGTATAGATTTTTCCTTATCCTTTAACTTAAGGATGCCAATAACAAACCATCTTCAAGTATCCCAAAAATTAAGAAAAAATTTTAAACAAATGCCTAGAAAGTTAAGCATAATAGTGGACCCTTAAAATTAGCCCCATGGGAATTATCAAGAGTAAGTTTAATGTTCAATTCGTTGATTTTTGAAGCTAAATTTGAGATATGTCAAGTAATTTGTAGATATGTAGTTTTAGGTAGCTAAATAAGCGTTGATTTGTTAATCTTGCTAGTTTTGATCAAGTAGAAGTTAGATCAATTGAAGTTTAAATCTTAGCTTTGATAGCTTGGTATAGCCTTCCACATGTCAATACTGAAGTACTGTAGAAGACCCACTAACTTGCTTAAGCAAATACGAGGAAATAGACTCCAAACCTTAGGCTCTTATGAATTCAATTACCAATGCCATAACCCTAAACAACCTTTAAGATATGAGAATTAATTAGAAATACTAATCCATCAATAGAATTAGGGTCTATAGAGTTGATAACAGTAGAAAAAACTAAAACCATTAACAAAAATTTGATTAACAAAAAAAGGAAACTTAAGGGAACTAAAAATAATTAACCTAGCAATTACCTAGTAAAAAAAGTTAAAATTAATATTATAACTCTATATATACAACATAAAGCTATAACAAATCGCAAAAGGATTAGTTATTATAATATAAAAGTCACACATTTATTATAAAGCATCTATCAAAGATTAAAGAAGATAAAAAGTGAGAAAAAGACCAATTTGCCCCTAAAAGCATAATAATGACCCATGCCTCCTACATATAAGACATCATCATGGCATGTCCCCTAATCAAAGTAAAGGATATATTCATAAAAGTAAATTAAGTGATAAAATAATCTAGTAGAATACTAAAACATGATAAAAATACCCAATAAAATATCATAAGACACCTAAAAACTATCAAATTAACTCTACTAATGTCAAACAATTGATGAAATGTCATAAAATATCCAACTTGTAAGAAAAGTAAACAAAAATTTCTAAAATTTGGAAATATCATAAATTATTAAAATATGTTGACAACCTCTTTAAGAGTTCATCAAAAATTATACAAGTGGGGAAAAATGTTGAAAAATTAGTTAGATACGTCTTAAGGTCATGAACATATAGCAATTTTTTCATGAATTTGCACTTATTAGAAAATTATTAAAATATATGGATAAATTTACAAAAATTCAGCAAAATTTTTACACTTGTCCAAAAATTGTGAAACTTCAATAAAAAACGTGTAACAATATGAGGGACATGTTTCTAATTTTTCAAAAATTTTAAACACGTAGAAAATTTAATATAAATTTCTTAATACAATAAATACCACTATCCTAATTTCAAAAATTCACACCACTCAAATCAAGTCTTTGTAATTTAGGAAAAATATTTATGGAGCTCCTCCAAATTTCTCTTAAGAGGTTAGATAAAGTTGAGTTGATGTTAGCTACTAATAGGTGGTGGTTTTTACTGATTGATGGTTCTAACTTCAGTAATTTCGGAGCCTCCAATTCATGTTATTTGAAGGAGTCCCTTTACTTGCAAGTACTCTATAATTATATATTATTGTAATAATTTTTTGAGAATTAATTTTGCATGTTTGTTATTTTTTATATGTTTTATAAGTTTCTACCCATTTTGTTAAAAAATGCCTATTTAAAAAAAAAAATCATATAACCCTATATATTGACTTCCCAAAATTCCCAAACTTTTTCTCATAAGTTTATTGTATCTAATGTGATTTTTAAGTACCATTTTTACTAAGTGTTGAAATATTTTCTAATTTTTTTACCAAATTTTTACTTAATTATCTAATTTATAGTAAATATTATAATATACTAAAATTCCATAATAGTAGTTATTATTGAACTCCTTTCATTTTTATAGTGTTACTTTATCATCTATATTAATCTTGGCATAGTTACTTTATACCTTAGCTTTTTCCTATATTAATTATATTATACTATGTTCCAAACTTTTATATATACCCACCCTTTACATTTGCTTTAATAAATTTATTATTTTTCTTAAATACATACATGTAAATAAAATAAGCAATCATCTTATTCTACTTTTCTTGAAAATAAATAATAAACTACACAACCTATGGAGATAAAATCAAAGTGTTATTATCTAACATTATGACAAAACTTATCCCCAATTCATCCTACCTTAAAAGACTTACTAAGTAAAGGCTAACTTTTAGCATTTTCTACACAAATTCTAGGAATTTTGAGCACATGCAATCCAGGTAAGTGGCTTATCTCTTAATAATCGTAATTATGTTAACAAGGGGTTATAAATCGTTCTACTACTTATGCTTGCAATTAGGTACCAGTAGGTATACCGAGTATGTAAATGCAATGATCGTAGTAGCTGAGCCTACTTACTTGATGTGCTTAGCTTGTGTATTTAATACTATACTTGGAGATGATTATAATGTTTGACCCTAATAATTAGTACATGCACTACATCCCACATTATTGCATTATTCCCACCATCACCACCCATATAGGAGAAAATATCGTGCTTTCCTTCTTTTTAACCTTGCAAAACTAAGTGATAAAAGAGAAGTTTCCTATTCAGAGTTAAAAAGTATCGCAGAAAATCTGAAATGGGTATAGAGGGGATAAAGGAGAATGTCCATTGCACAACCTCGAATTAGTAGGAGATTAGTCCCATGAGTAGTTGGCTATAGTGTAAAACTCCTTAAAACCCAAACTAAAATCAGGTTCATTTCTCTAATCTTACAACGTACCAGTTAACATTGTATGGATGGCACTTTAACTATTGCATTGCATTATAAAAAGACTTGACATGCCTTGCTTATTTATGTATGAAACTTATCCCTTATCACTTATTGAGCACGTGGTTTCACTCACACCTTTATAGTTATTCTTTTACACGTTAACTTTACAAAAGCTTAGGATATGTGAAATGAGTGAGGTTCAATTAACGAAAGCTAATAAACCACTCTACTAAGCAATTGAAATAAGAACTTTAATGTAAAGGAAGCATTGTTCTTCAAGGTTATTGGTAAACATGCTTAGTTACTACTAAATGCTACCAGCTCGAATGTGAAGCTTTGTATATATTAATGGTGAAATGATAGTTATGGGCCCTATGTTATCATCGACTATTAGTATACACGGTGAGACTGTTACGATATAGGCACATGAGGCATAACATATTAACATACAAAGGCTTAAAATCTATTAAATTCTACTAGTATAATTAATGAGCAAACTACACAATTACACTAATAAGTAGTTACATCAAGTCATCATCATAGTCGACTCCATAAGGCTCGCCTTACATCACAAATCATCACTTAATATCAAATGGAGGAGTCAATCATGCTCCTATAAAACCAAACTAAGATGGCAAATCAACAATAAAGTCTCACATGCTTTGAATACATCATCGAATAGCAAATATACCCATAACTAATAGGCACCAATGGACCATATCCCCAGTATAACAACCCACAACAATAAACACATATCTAAACGAAACCTTCATACTACTCGTCGTAATAGGTGTGGTCATCATTGTCATTTAAGTTGTACACTAACTTAAATCCTAGGTCATCATAGAGATCCTAATCTCCTATAGTACATGTAACTAAAAACAAAGGTCTCCAAAAGGTCAGCGAATATGCCTAGTATGAGAGTTATGCAAACACACGCACGTGCACAAATAATATTCATATCACATACAAATGCAAATCATGTGATCAAAACAATCAATAATATCTTTGTTTTAATTATAACATGCATCATATCTTTAACATCCTAAAAGCTTGGGGGATCTCATGACCCTTAATCACAAATATAAGTATATACAATATAAATATGTGGTGTTAGATACTCTTTACACCCTACAGCCATTGATCAACCTAGTTTTACTCAAATCGACTCAATATACAACTTCACTAAGGATGTAAACACCTTATTTTCGCCTCCTTATTTTCTTATTTTAGGTCGGGTTTATAAAAAATAAAAATAATAACAAATTGAAAAAAATTAAATCAAAAAATTGAAAAATTAAAAAATACAAAGTATCTAAAGTGTCTAAATCAAGTTAATCAATCATTTAGGGCTAAATTAAGCAGTAGTCAAAAGTATACATTCGATTTAATAAATTTAGAATTTTCAAAATTTATAGGCTTAATGGAAAAATATCACAATAAATTATTTAAATAGATTTTTATCCAATTTAAAATATTTTAATGAGATTAATTAAAATAAAACTCTATATTTATTTAGTTTGAAGTTGGTGATAAAATATATTTAGCATGTGTTTTGAGCTGAGCTACATTAAAAGGCAACGACAAGTTGGGCTATGTTAGGTCCATGACAAAAAAATCCAAATTAAAGATGAGTCTGAAAAAAACGATATAAATTTAATTTACGTGCATTATATATTGAGGAGAAAGCTTAGCTAAGCTAACGAGAAAACCTGGACTTATTTGTGAGGATTGGATGGTCATGAGTTCGAGTCCAAGCACTCCACAAGCTCAGATTTCTTTTTAACCTCAAGGGCACGTGCCACGCATGTAAGGATCTTCTTCCTCCTTTTCTATCGGGTTGTACCAATTTCAACAAGAAAAGATCTTGACAAGCTTAAATCCTATGTAGTTGTAACAAATGTCTTTCATTTTTTATCCGATTTGGGTGAATCATGGGAAAATCATTAACAAAAAGGCGAATCTTGTGAAGATTTGAAAAAATATTCATGAGATAAGAATTCGGTAAACTGAAAACCAAGTTGAAATTTATCCATGGAACATCAGATTTGATTCAGAATTGAATTGAGAAGATTACAAAAAGGGACTGGGGGTTCATAATCGCAAGGAGCTAATACACGACCGCTTAATCCCCCATTCAATCAATCGTCATCATCCGACCACATGCTCCACCATCGCTGCACTTGCAGTAGCAGTGCACAGAACAACCGCCACACACCCAAGCAAAAAACCGCATGCACAATCAGCCGATACACTAACCAAACCCCACATCTACCAACCAACATCTACCTATAACCCCAAACTTCACAGTAGCGATGCGATAGTAGCAACACCGACCACCAATCCTCACGCCGTGACCTACTACAACAGACACAACGTACAGCCACCCTCAACACTACAACCACGACCCTCTCTTTCTCAAACTCCTTCACGACCGATGCAAGCCAAAACAACCACGACCGCCTCAGTCACCACCACTATCCATCGACCCCAACGCATACTGGCCACTCTCTTTCTCACTCTCGCGCTACCCAGTCCCAAGAACCCATTCCAGACGTCATCACCAAACCCAAACATCAACCTACAAAACACAGCCGCCCTCCTGCGACCTAAACACCACCCTCCACCAGCAGGCCACCATCGAAAACAACCAAATGACCACCAATCACCCCTGCATTGGCATGAAACCCTCATTCCCCAATCTAATTTATATGAAACCGTGTTTACCTACAAAAAATCGATTTCGAAGCTCCGTGGCCATGTCTCACTGATCGTCTACTTTGGTGTCCCGATTCTGTGACCGACTCGGCCCGGGTCCAGATTAATAGGTCCAATCCCTTCTTTTCTGTTGCTTTATTTTTTTTTATGTATTTATTTTTTTATTGTTTTATTTTTGTTGTTATTTATCAAAACAAAAGAGAAAAAGAAAATAAGGGGCATTAGTGTATATATATAATATATATATATTATATGAAGTTTTTTATATTTTTATAAATAAAGAAAATATTTTGGCACTTAGAAAATTTATTTTCAAAATAAAAATGTATAATAAAACCTTTTTCGAAAATTAAATTTTTATTTATTGGACATAAAAAATTAGTACCCTTTCTAGTATTTTTCTTAAATAAAATAAATGGATTAAAAACGTAAACCTAGTAGATTTTCATAAACTAAAATAAACTAAATACTAAAGTTTTTAGAATGAACTAAAAAAATTTTATCTTAAATTGCGAGTATGCAGATACTTCTAGGATGATTTAAAACATGTAAAATTTTTATTTTTCTATTTTTTGTAAATTGTATTTAAATCACTTTTTTTTAGTGTATGAAATTTTATTTATGTATTCATGAATAAACTTTGTTTCTTAGAAGGGTAATTTTGAATATTAAACCTAATTTTGAAAAGCTAAAAGTAATACTCACTAAGGTTTAATAAGGTAGTTCTCGAATCTAAAAGTCTCCAAGTTTTTATTTTTAAAATTAGTTTTATCAAAAATTGGTAACTAAATTGTAACTAATTTACCCAATTGGTCATAACTAATTTTTTTTTTTCCTAATCACGATTAAGTGGGGAATTTAAACGATTTTCAATTTAAAGAGCAAACCAGAATTTTCCTTAGTTCCCAGTAGATGGTAATGCTTAATATTAAATGGATTAAGATTTAATATTAACCAAAATAAAGAAAATACAAAAACTAAAAAAATAAGACTCGACAATTTGGTGACTTTAATGGAGATTTCAAAAGAGCTAGCCACTTAAACCTTCTAAAGTGAGGCTTATTTTTCAAAATGCCCAAGTTAATTTGTAAATTTTTCATGTAAATATTTTTAATTGTACTAACCCATTTTTTGTAGCTTACCTATGAGGTTTACTTGGGGGGGTTTCTTTTTTCAAATCATATACATATGGCAAATATGGTTAGAATCAAGCTGTCCTAAGACCTTAAGACAGGAGTCATTGTGTAAGCTTCAGATATTATAGAGTAGCCACTTTTTAAGGCCAATCAAGCTACAACACTTAAACTTCGATATGACCAACAAACTACCTCTCTAAAAGCATGCGAGAGTTTAAGAATCTTTAGAACCTATCCTAATCACATTCATGAACTCTTCCCAAAATCAGCAAATAAACATGATTTGGCAAAGTCGAAAAATTGTAACTATGAAGTTCCCTAATCTTTTCCTTTTAATTAATTTCTTTGTAAATTTTTCCTTTCTTTGTAATATATCATGTAATGCCCTTTGAAATAGGATAATTTTGATGGTTAATTCCTCTTTCACACCAACCCTGTTCAAAGAAGTCCACATCCACGAGCCCTTAGAGCTTAGAGGAATACTTAAACCGTAGTCTCGGTTTTTCAATCCAACCCAACAAAAGACAATTCAAGATAAGATTGGGCTTATAATTTCATTACTCAAAATTTAGGCCAATATCACCATGGTACAAGTTTTAGCCTACTTTTAAGACCCTCATATACTATCTTTTGTTTTGGCCCATGTCAACTAGCCCAACTGTTGAAAAATATTCTTATCTATTAGGAGTCCTCTCTAATAGAAAAGGATGTTATGTTCCAAATATCACAACAGGAAAGCAAAGATTTTTAATAGAATATTAGGCCTCTGTGAGTCCATAATCTGCAAGATGTGAGCAACATCCTAACAAGAGAATTATTGAGGATTATAGAAATGGTGCTCCAATTCTTAGAAGGAAAAACCTACATCTCGACGCTACTAGTAGAGCAAACTAAATCTCTCAACTCCCTTAAGGAGGAAAAAGTTAGAGACTTGAAAAATGACATAAAGCTTCTCATGGTTTGGTTCATCAACCATTTGCAAAGTCATAAACTTAACTTTCTTCATAAGGAATGTGTCCGAAAAATGAACCCCATTGACGTTTTTGCTACTGCTATCAAGCTTCATGACAATATTACTACTTATTCCTAGGTTAAAGCATTCCATAAGTTTCATGCTAAAGATAACTCTCAGGTTGTAAGATGGAGGGAAGTATCTAGCTTGAAGAAGAGAAAAAGGGTGGAAAACAAGTCGAAACACCACAAGAAGAGGAGGAATTAGTCTCTAAGATTTTCTTTTTTGTAATAAAATGATTATGCATTAGAAACTTCAAAGTTGTAATATTAATAAAAAACAGTTCCATTGCATGCCACATTGTGATTTGTTTAACAATTCCCCTTTGCATCCGTATGCTTCCATTTGCATTCTCATATTTTTATCATTAATTAACTTTTATTTTATGAACTGTCCAAACTTATTATAATGGCAAGTAACCAGCAAGTGAACAATAAAAGGGGCAATAGGCTACCGGATGTCCATAAAATTCATGAACAGCTACTACAAGCTAAAGTTACCTATTGGAAGCAAAGAGCCAGATGGGTTCAAGCTACTAACCAAACCTTGTTATGGATTGGGCTTTAGAGATGTTAGACAAAGTTGTAGTCTGAATACAAGAGTTAGATTAAGACTTTTTAGATTGTGGAATAAATGTCAAGTTTCATTAAATAAATTGATAATAAATGCTAGGCTCCTTTTCTTTGTTCTTCCATGTACTCCAATTTGTTGAGATAATAAGAATTCCCTTTTGTTTTCTTCTTTATTTAGTATTTCCTCTTTATTTAGTATTTCCCTTGTGTAAATAACCCTTCAATAATCATGGCTCTCTTTTGCTTGTAAATATAACCCCAAGATCCCCATCCTCATTTATGTTTAGATTACTAGGCCTTTTCTCTCTCTCTTTCAAAAAAAAAAAGAAAGGAAAAAACAAAGAAGAAAAGAAAAGTTGTTAACAATTACAAATTCTTATGAGATTCGAGACAAACACAAACCACATGGCTTATTAAGGCAGCTAACCTAAACACAAACCTAATTGGGCCATTAAGGCAGCTAACCAAGTTACCAACCTGGTTAGCCCATTAATGCATCTAACCCAAACATAGATCCTCAGCCCATTAAGGAAGCTTAGTCTAAACATGAACATGTGATCCATTGAAAAAAAAAAAGCTAGACATAATCTCAAATGGCGAACAAGATTGAAAGAAAGGTAACCTTGAATTTAAGTTAAATGAAAGGCATCTTTTCACATTGGGGCATGTTTTAAGGAAGCTGTTTAAGAGACTAAGAGGCAAATTCAATCCCTACCGTAGGGAAAATCACAAACTTCTATTTAGGGAAATGGTAACTCACTATTAAAAGGTTTGGAATTAAAAGAGGTAAACTATATCTCACATATTAACCCTTAAACACATTAAGAGTCAAGTGACATCGTAGCGAGAATTTTTAAACTCATTCCTTAAGGAGGTCAATTTTGAACGTAATACGTAAATTAAAATGAAGTTGGGCATTTGTTTTCGAACCTTAAATGCAATTATCCTTTGCTAACCCCTTTGAACCAATCAGGGAGTGTTTTTAAAATTAAACTCAGTCAAGAACCACCCAACAATAGGGCAATTTGGAGATTAGAGTCATCATACTTGGAGAAAAGGATAAAAATCGATTGGTGCTTGCCTTAGTAACGACAATTCAAGGATAACTCTTATTTTTTATAGTTTTTTTCCTTTGAGATGAAGAAAAGTCAACACCTTTCCAAAACACCTCAAGCCTACACATACTTTACCTAAGCTCATACACTCAGGATCCATGTATTTAGGGCCAAAGGAGCAAAATGGGGGAAGAAACTAGGTTTCCAAAAAAAAAAGAATGAAAGAAAGGGTTTGAAAGTTAAGACCAAAATACAAGAAAAGGCCCCAAAATTACAAACCTAAACCCAATTCTTCAAAAAGGCTCAAAATCGAAGCTCAAACTTCCTCAAGAAACACAAAGCCCTTATGCCTAACCTAAACCATATTCGAACAAAAAACACAAAGCTTCCATATCCTTTCCAAAACACACTCAAACTCATAAATACAAAACCTTCTTACCCATCTCGAATGATTCCCCACCCACAATTCATTCCATGCTCGATAAAAGCTATTAAAATCTTAAAAGATAATTTATCTTTAATTGTTTTTTAAACTAAGGCAAGCACACTTTTAGTTTTTTTCCTAAGAGTTCTTAACTTGCACACCCCGAGTTGGATAAAAGTATTTCTTTCAAAATAGTCTCTTTTATTGATCCCCTTTTTTAAACCATTTGACAAAAAGCCTAAATTCACAATGCTGAACCAAAAAAGACCTAACAAATTGATCAAGATGTATCACTTACAAATTGGATGGGAACATTACAATGGAGGGGATGAATGTTTGAGGTTTAGTTAAAATAGGAGATCAACGTTTATAAAAGTTCAAATAAGGGATAGCGGCAATAGATAAGAGCTATATTTCTCCTTTAGCCGAGCAGCAAAGTGAAACATCTACAACGAGTATAGAACTGGGGAACTTGTAATGAACCTGAGAGAAAGAGCCCTACGGTAAGTGAAGTGCTTCTCGTTCGAGGAGCATGAACGTCTTCTCTTCTCGGCCCTACATTTCCGACCGCAATAGATGTTTCATAAAGTGGTTAAAATAAGGGATAAACATTTCGAAATGTTCAAATAAGTGATCAACATTTCACAAAATGGTTCAAATGAGGAATCCATAATAGCACTACTTTGTGAAACATTAATCCCGTAGTTGAACTTTTTGAAATGTTTATCTCTTATTTTAATCACTTTATGAAATGGTCATCCCTTATTTGAATTTCTTAAAACATTAATCCCTTATTTGAACTAAACCCCAAACATTCATCCCCTCCATTGTAATTCTTCCAAATTGGATCATAATTTTTGGAATGGCAATCAAGAGCAAAATTTAAAACAAGAGTATGTAAGGAAATCCTCTTTGACCAAATTGATCGTGTGTTACTATTTCTTTAAGGTTGTGTCACAATCTCACTTCCACTAATGTCACATATAAATAAGAATTTTCCCCTTTCTAAAACAATAGAATGCTATACTATTAATAGATTCACTTATGAATAGAAATAATTAAAATTTTGTGGAAACTGCGAACAAACGGTAAACATACTCGTCTATTGATAATATAAGGAGAGTAACCAAAATCATATTTTGCGATGAAGGAAAGAATAGAATTCAGAAAGATAACTAAGTACTAGATTCTACTATTTCTACTCTAATTTAAGCAAAAACTACAATGAAATTAGGCATGGATTTTAGTAATTTCTCGATATGGGGATGTGAATTTCTTTAAAATATGTATATGAGTGACAAGTAAACAATTGTTTGGAATTGTTGTAGCCATGCTATTAGTGTATTTATGATAATTTAAACATGGATTTTACTCACACTCGCAAAATTTATCCTACTTTCATTTCATAAATTCTATCATGTGGCAGGAGCATTGTATTACCAATTTCTTATCTACACTAATAGCTAACTATTCAAGTCTTGTCATTCTTTGAATAACTATGTCAGAATTGATTTCTCATTCCAACCAATCTAAGCTCTAGATGAGTACAAGGATTCAAGCCCTAATTCTCAAGAATTACCTATGTAAATTAGGAATCCTAGGTTCTATTCAGGGTTTTCAAATCCTATTACAGTATCTAGACCCTATTAGGATAATAAGGGGAAAGGCCCAACATGTGAGAACCACTACTTAGCTCAACATTAACTCAGCACTCGAGTTATACCTAATTATACCATAGAACTAAGTGAAATTCCAAGTTTACACTATTACAATTTTAGAACATCAATAGCCACAACTACTTTATCATGTTTACACACTTCCTATAGGCACTATTCATCACATTCATAAATAATAAGCATTCAACACATATTACACATGAAAATAAAAATAAACATTGCATTAAACATGGAAAAAAAATGAGAAACATTATAAAACCGAGTTCCTTAACCTCAATAATGGAGTTCCTCGAGATTTTCCCAACAATCTCTATGAATGCAATGAAAATCTATAAACTTAAACCTTGAAAAGAGCTAAAGTCCACTAAAAATCTACCCTACATGCATAAAAATACAAGAAAACTGTATGGAAATCGTAAAACTTCCCTAAAAGTAACCTAAGATAGCCTAAAGAACAAGAAGGTGGTGAACCAAAGGCCCTAAATCCTAGAAAATGCGAAACACAATCTATAGAAAATGAAGAAGAAGTTTTTATATCAGGTAATTACTAGCATGATGGTAAGCAAAGGTACCATCATAACAGTAAACAAGTGTCGGGCACTTCTTCTCTTCCTTTTTAATGAAATGGCACATTTTTCTTTAGGGGTCTAGTGTATTGTCATGACAGTAACTAGGGATACCATCAAGCTGATAACTAAGGATACCGTCAAGTCATTATACCCTTCTAGTTTTGCAACTTAATTCAATTCTATTCAAGATAACGACTTGATGGTGGCTAGGCTTACCATCAAGCCAATAATTTCAACTTCAAGTTTCCTTCTTTTTTTTCATTTCCAACTTCTTAAATTAGGGCTACTAGGACTTACAAGATCAAACATGAAAAGCTTCAATTCTTTAAATATATACTACTTTTGAGCATTAAAACACAAACATATGAATTACATTTATGTTGAGAAATTATATGTGATTTTAATGAAAATTCATATACTTTTGCTCAAAAATCTATTGAAATCACGTATAATTATTAGAAAAATCCTTTAGATAAGTGTGTAAAATGAATGTTGAAAGTTATAAAAGCCTCACAAGGAAGGTCAACATGTCACTAGATTGGCCCTAACAATTTTAGGATTGGGAGATATTTTCAAAGATTGAGACAAATATAAAATTTCCTTCATGGTTACCAAGGAAAAGAATGGTTTATGACTCTTGTTTCTTAATAAGAAGTTGTCCTTGTTAGCAAACCTCTAAAAGAGAGAGAGAGAGAGAGAGAGAGAGAGAGAGAGAGATGCTTATGATAAGTTTTGCCAATTCATGTGGTCACACCTTTTAAGTTAACCTCCCTAATGTAGTTTTCCTTATGGCTGATATCCACCAATTTTTTCAAAATCAAGGGGCCTTATACCTGATGACTTTTTTATCCTAAACAATTTTCAATCAACAAATTCCTTGTTTGTAAAATTTTCAAATTATTAATATTCTTCCCTTTGCCTCTTTAATCGCCATTCAGGGTCTTAAGTTAATCTATATGGCACTTTCTCTTCATCACTTCTTTTAAGGTTCTAACTAGCTCATAAAGCACTGTCTTAACTCAAATTATCCTTTAGGGTTCTAACTAGCTCATAAGGCGTTGTCCCATCTCACGTCTCTTTTAAGGTCTTAGGTAGCTAGTAAGGCACGTTCCCTTCCTCACATTTCCTTTAAGGTCCTAGCTAACTCGTAGAGTACTATCCTAACTCAATATTTCTTAATGTTTTAACTAGCCCGTGGGGTACTTATCCTTCATCAATCTCTCTTAGGGTTTAGCAAGCCCATAAGGCGTCTCCCTTCATCAATTTCTCTTAAGGTTTAATAAGCCCATAGAGTGCTTCCCTTCATTAGTTTCTCCTAAAGTTTAGCAAGTCCATAAGGTGCTTTCCTTCATCAGTTTCTCTTAGGGTTTAGCAAGTCCATAGGGCACTTCCCTTTATCAATTGCTCTTAGGGCTTAGCGAGCCCATAAGGCACTTTCCTTCATCAATTTCTCCTAAGGTTTTAGTAAGCCTATAGGATGTTTTCATCTACCAGCTTCTATTAAGGTTTTAATAAGCTTGTAGGGTGCTTCCCTCTCTCTAATCTCTCTTAAGGCCATAGCCAATCTATAGGGTGCTTCCCCTTTATCAATCTCTCTAGCCTGTAGGGTACTTTCCCATTCACTAAACTCTCTTAAGGTCTTAACCAGCCCATAAAGTGCTTCCCCCTTTCTAATCTCCTTTAAGATTTTAGCTAACTCATAGAATGCTTTCCTCTACAAGAATGCTAAAAAGAGTCTTTCAAGTAAAGACAAAAAGAAGCAAATTAATTGTTCACATTAGGGTTATCAAAAGCCATAAGAGGATCCATGGTTAGAGGTCGGGGGTAGCATCTTGATTTTCCTCAAGGTTACTAGCCTGAACGATGTCCCCCTTAGCAGTTGGGTCATTTTGCTTAGCAGCATCTTGATCCATAAGCTTCTTAAGGCACATGGTCTTCTTCACGACCTTCGATTGTGAAGTTTAGGTAGCATGGGTCATAGTTCGGATGATGGATAAAGATATCTTATCTTGCCATATTGATACCATCCAACATTTTTTCTCAGAGCATGTTCATGTATTCCTTGTTGTCCTAAACCTCTTAAAGGACTTATTTGTAAATGGTCCCTTGAGTTGCCTTCTAATTGAGGTTGAACATTTTGGCCTCCTACTCATCACAAAAATTATGCAACTGCTAGATCTCTTTAGTGTATTTGCCATTAGGGTTTTTGACCTCTTTTTAAGATCCTTAGAAGTCAAAGACAAGTTAAGCGCTTTTCCTCTACTCTTATTCAAGGGTTGTCTCATCTTTTCGTAGCCTGATCTCCTCATAAAGATCCTTTTTCAAGCTATGAATCTCTCCTTTAAGCTTCTCTTTTTCCTCCTCCCATGATTTAGCACAAGCAACAAACTGGGTCTCCACTTACACCAAATCCTCCTTAGCCTTTTCAATAATACGAAAAACTGGATACAGGGAACTAAGAGTAGCTTGGATTGAATCCAATCAAGGAATATAAGGAAGGTTGAAATCACATTACCTTTTCTTTCTTAGCCATTAGAGTGTCAATAATCATAAGAAAATGTTAGGATGCTAGCGTAGAAGAAAGAGAATCTATAGAAAAATGCCAACCAAAGAGTAATAACAAAGGTTGTAGGTCAAACTTACGTCATATAGCTTAACAATAGCCAACTATCTCAGATTTCTTATATCCCCATCAGATCTCGTGCAGTAATATTTAACGTTTATCCCTAATGTGCTCAAATTAGTAGAGAGCCTGATCCTTTCTAAGGGTTACTGGGTGATCTTGCCATTAGCCAATGCGAAATCACTCATGTTGGGCTCCCACCATAAGATAAACTAATAAACAAGTGCATTCTCCTTTCACAAGGGGGTTATGGGTCTTGGGATGGTCACAGGACTTTTTTTGATAGGGTTAGGATTGGTTAATCCTCCACCATTAGTTTTGGTAGTGTCTTTCTTGGGGGCCTCTACTGTAGCCTTTCCCATATGAGGATCCTGAACAAAAGTTTCAACATTAAGCCGCTTCCTTGGTGGCTTGGCCTAAGCAACCTTGTTTCTATTTTGAGCATTCCCAGCCTTAATAACTCAAGTTTTCCCTTATGTCTTCTTGACAGTTTGGGAAGTAACTTTCTTCCCTCCATCATCCTTCTTTAGGACTTACTTAGTCTTTAAATTGGCAAACAAATTCTTAAAAGCTAGGCTCTTTAGCAGTATCTCTACAAAATCCAGAAGCAAATTAACTTAGAAATAAACAAAAGGGGAAAAAAATAATTTACAAATACCATACTAAACACAGACAAGGAAGACTACCCATTCTTTGGAGTAATTGGTTTAAATCCCCTCACAGCAAGCCTAACTCAGTATGATGAATTGTTGTAGTTGTTACCTTCTTAATCCACAACTATACCTTCATTTACACCCTCCATAGTTTTTTCAATGCTACAAACGGCACTTGTAATGTCCCACCTTCTAGGTGTGTACTTAAATTTTTTTCTCAAATTCTTAATACTTGAAGACGGTTTGTCACTGCCATCCTTAAGTTAAGGATAAGGCAAAATCTATATTCAACCTACTCTTTTGTTCTGTAAACAACTACTTTAAAAATAACTTCTCATTCAATTTGATAAATATCAGTAAAAACTTCTACAATAGTGAGCCATACTCAAAGTATCATAGTTAAAAACTTCTATACAACATAGTATCTCTTTTTACAAATACATGTTTTTAGACGACCATGACTATACTAAAACTTTTTTAAAGTAACACCCACTACTTTTCTGAAAAGCTATCTCCATGTATTGAAGCCATATCGCGTAGTCAACAAGTTCAATCAAGAGCTCATCTTCAGCTAGAGTTTTCCAAGTCTCCTTGTCACTCTGATTCTCCTATCTATTCAACTGTAATCTAAGGATAATAGAAACTTATCCCCCTAGCTACTGCAAACTGAGTGAGAATGGATAAACACGTAACAAAAAGCATTACAATAAGGACATCATTCAAGTAGTTAGTCCAATTACATTATCTTATAGTTTCCTAGCCAAAACAATGCAAATACAATAAGAGTGTGCCATGCTTATGTACGTGGCATGTATTAATACCGATATCCTAACCCAACCTAGTAACTGAAGCAATTCAATCAACTCAAATCGGGCATCCGGATAACATATCTAGGAACCTAGCAAACATTTCAACCTAACAATAACCACATAGAGTGGTTGGAAAATCTAACATATAGCTAGCCCAGTAAATACAATGCAATTTATATATGCTCAAAAACCTAAATTTTACAAATGAAGTAGTTCATTTGATAAATTTAGCTTTTCATATGAAAATTGACCTAACAACATCTTGGTTTTCAGAAAACTTGACCCATGGGTCTTTTTTGTACCATACCATGAAAGCATTAGATTACACACCAAGCAAAACCTAACAAATCTAAGCAAACTTATTTATCACTTATTACCCAGCCTCTACTTTGTAGTTTTGTCAACTCTAGAATCTTAATATCGGGTTTACTTAGGTGAACACCTTCAAAGATAGAGTTAGTTCCTATATTCTTTTCCAAGATAACACAGATCCTAGCAAATTTCATATATGTATTCATCAGCATCAACATAGTAACCAAGCATAATGTCATGTCAATATTCAATTAACAACAAATATAACAGGTAACATAACTTACTAAGTGATACATTTATTCCTTGCCAATTTCAGCCAAGCCATCAAATAGTACAACAACTTACAATTAATGTTCAGTCGATCCAAAACATCATAGAACACACAAAGTTAGGAGTAGACATAAATCTACTCAAGCATACAGAAATATCTACTTACCAAACTAGCAATACATTCCCAATCTTTCGCGTTAACATAAGCTTCTTCTTCTACAAATATAAGTTATGAGCATATATAGATATACCTATATTAGTTAAATTTTTACTTTTTGGTAATTAGTTCGTCATAAGCTGGTTCCCATTTAGTCTCTAAGTTAGCTTCAGAAATAGCTTCTTATTACTCTATCCTCTTTCACAAATCATAATTTCTTAACTAATCAATGATTTTTATAAGTTACCTAAAATAGCTAAATCCTCTGAGTTAAGTTCTAAGCAATTCTATAGCAATTTTCTTTAGTAAAAAATCCTCCAAGTTACCATTTGAGCTACATAGGGATCATTCAAAATATCAGTTTTATCCTCTAACACAGCTTCTGAGTTTCTCTAGTTTAAGGGCCTTACTAAATTATCCTTTGAGCTATCTTATGATTCTGTTATTTTTAAGGTTTTTAATAAAAAAAAAACCTCTGACCAAGCTTTTAAATTCCTTATTTTTCATTTTACTCATCACTTTTGCTTTTGACTTACCCTCCAAGTATCAATCTAGTGGAAATTTCATGACCAAAATCCTCTAAATCATCCTCTGCCTTTAATCAATTTCCTATAAGTAGAAAAAACCTCTGACCAAGCTTTTAAATCCCCTATTTTTTCATTTTACTCATCACTTTTGCTTTTGACTTACCCTCCAAGTATCAATTTAGTGGAAATTTCATGACCAAAATCCTCTAAATCATCCTCTGCCTTTAATCAATTTCCTATAAGTAGTTAATTTACCAACTTCTTTCCAAGTTACAATTGTGGAATCAAATTTAAATATCAAAGAACACTCCAAACCAATGTTCCTCAATTTCATTACTTCTTCACTCTTCATTCATTACATCACAATTTATCGATTGTTTCAAGTTCACAAAACTAATCAAATACCAACTTCACTAGTTAAGGCCAATTCACCATTTTCCATAACTTCTCACTTAATCAATTAACCCAATCACTCTAGAACAATGCAAACACTTTATTAACTAATCCAACTCAGAATCTAAGTAAGATTAGTAAGAAAATATGTTATTTTTTTCCACTAAAAATGCAATTTAATACTCAATTTAGGGTTCAAAAATCACATAAAAATTTATGAAATAGTTTTATAAAAAATCTCTACATAGAAATTCAATATTAATATTAGGTAGTTTACATAAAAATTTTAAAGGCGAAACTACATCGATAGTCCTATTTATTTCAATATCGAAAATTGTCTAATTTCTCTAATTTTTAAAGATGTATATTTCCACCACTAAATTTGGACAAAATGACATTTTTCATAGATTCTATATATGAAAATATGTAGGAATAATTTTTTTTTTCATAATTTTATGGATACTATTTATATTTTTAATAATTTAAGAAAAATCGAGTAAAATTTAGGCCTTATCGACATTAACAGTTCCGGCCACCTCTGGTAATGAAGGGTTTATCAATAGCTCCAACCGTTGCTTCCTCTATTGAATGGTGGTGGTGGATACTTCCCAACAACTCCTTAGGTCGTCAAACACCCTAAAGCCCAGATTATACCCAATTTTGTATATTTTTTTCCTAAATTCAACCTTTTAATCTCTAAAACCCAGCTCTATTTTTCTTAAATTCTTATTTGCATCTATGAATTTTGGAGAGCGTTTTTGGAATTTTTTTGAAGCTTTTGGGTTGATTTAAATTTTTTTTTTTCACGCTTGTCCTAATTACTGTAGTACACCCATCTAACATAATCTAGCTGCCTTGATGTCCTTTGAAAATTTTTATTAATTTTTTATGGATTTAATTAACTTATTTAGGCCTAAAAGTACTACTTTTAGGTATTTTAATTAATTTCAGTTACATTTATATGCATAATAATTATACACAAGGTATATACATATGTTCTATATATTATTTTGTGTCAAGTAATATTTTTATTACACATATAATTTATCTCTAAGGTTTTGTAATCACTCGAAACTCTAATTTCAAGTTTTCAATAATTACTATTTATACCCAGTAAAAATACGTTTTATTAAGATTAAATATTATAAATACTTTATTTTAAGAAATTAATATTATTAAGGCTATTTGTCTAACTTTTATGAACTTATATTAAAATTTGGTTCAATTCGAACAAAATTGTCTAAAAACCCTAAATCATTCCAAACGCCCTAATTTGCATTAATACGAAATAGTTGAGATATAGTCATTCAACTTAACCTATTTCTTGAGCTTCTGTTAATGACTTTACTTTATTACTTCCATTACCTATACACCTTAGGTTCCATATGTAGTAAAGGTGATCCCCTACTCTAAGTCTCAGGAAGCAGGTCGAAAATCGAGTCTCATAGCATTAGAACCTTCTAGAGCTCTTACGCTGTCATTAGAGAAGATCAGAGCTTTACTATAATACCGATCTATGATGTAATTGGAATCCCATACAAACTAGTAGGAGTTGTACTTTTCCATAATTTTATCATAGATAGCTTTATCATTTGGCAGCAATGCCTTGATATCACTCTACCTAATAGGTTAGCATCAAAGTATCGAGAAGTCAAGATCTTTCTCTGACCTGACAACTATCAACTTCTTCTTCTAATCATGGATAGAAGACTTTAGCCTGATTAAAATTTTCCTTGTAGGTCAGGTATAAATATAGAACTAACCTTCACCCCATTTGCTTATGAAAAAAATACCTAAGTAAGATCAGCATAACCTTGACCTCTAAATCCTTGCAAATGCACTTGAAGGCTATCATTAGCTTATAAGAGCTTAGAGTCAACATACTCAAGTAGATATAGTGATAAGCAAAAAAAGCTCTTTCAAAAGAAGAAAAAGGAAGATGAAGACAAACCTTAAAATATTTTTCAAAAAGGTGAAATTCCCAATCGCTTAACGATGTGATACATTCATGAACTTTAAGTCTCTTAATCTTTTAGTATTGAGGGACAAAGCAAAAGTAGAAATGTATATCATCAAATTTCTTCTCTATTAAAACGCTTGAAACACCATTCAACATAGGTCATACTCAATAACAGAGTATAGTAACAGTAAAACATTCTCATCTTTACCATCATCAAGATAGTTACCGACTAGGATTTTTTAAAACCTTCAAGCCCTAAAGGCATACACTCTCCTGAATTCAGTATACCCAGAAAGATCCTATGGATATTCATCCTCAACATTCACCATATTAGGCACTTGTTGTGTAAGAGATGCACCAACCACTTTGGTAGGGGGAGGAATGGCCTAAATTGGGTTTTGATTTTCTATTGCATCACTAGAATTAATGTTGTTGGATGCTATATTAGACATGCTCACCCTTATAAATGAGAAGAATGAAGGTAAGAAGAAGGAAGAGACAGAATCCTCAAGAGCAGAGACAAGTGTAGAAGAAAAGGAAGGATTTTGGAGGGGATAACTAATTTGGAATAACTAGTGGAATAAAGGAAGGAGAGAAAATAAAGGGTTTTATGGTCGCATATATTGGGATTTATATTTTAAACATGATTATGGTATAGTCATGTGATGATGTGTCATTCAAAAAATGAACAACTAAGATCAAAACTTACTATGCACTATACACATCATGGTTGTCATGTCAGCACAAATATCAATGTATAGAATACAAATCGATCATTAGCAAATGTGACTCTTTCGTTATACATAGAGATTAAGGTCCGATATTATCACCGATCAACCCAATCTCATAGTAGTTTTAACAATGCTTGGGTAAATTAAATAAAATAAGCTCAAGTAGAGGAAACAAAAGTTATATAAGTTAATGGTTTACATAGCAAAGTTCGGGAACACAATACCATAAGCATCATAGCTAAGCAAGGTCCAAAATGAATAAGGGTACAATTTAGCTCTAATGAAATAAAACTAAATTATCCAAGCCCTTCACTAACAAGTTACTCTCCTTGTTATGCCATCAAGGACAATCAAAGGGCAAATGTTATAAGGATTTTAATCCTAAGCCCATTAGCCTTAGGGCAACCTAAATGATCTACATTCCGACCCCACTATTCTAAGTCCTAACCTAGTTTACTTGACCAACCCTACGTAAGTCCCAGTGAAAAATAGAAAAAGAGAGCATTACAGGTCATGCAAAGATAGCTTGGGAGAGCTTTCGGTAGGTCAAGAAAGTAGTTAAGGATAGCTTTAACCCCCTAATCCAATCAAGGGTCACTTAATCACTTAACGTTCAAATTCTAGCATAAGCTCGTGTAGTTAGGGGGTTAGTATGCAAATAACTATCTACTACCTCCTATGATGGGCATCCGACTACTGGACCTTTAACCCGTATCTAAGCTTGAGGTCTTAAAGGACTAACAAGATGAATTCTTTTGCTTTAGCCAACTCCTATTGAGGCCAAGTTGATCCTTGTTGTTGACTAATTCCTAATGTTAAGCCAAGTGACTTTATGTCTTTCGTAAGTCATGTGTCAACTAGTCGAATGCTCTATTGTCAACCCGACTCATCTCACATACCTACTCATTATGGTCGAGTTGACCTCTAAATCAACATCATTGGTGCCGATAAGCCGAGAGGTCTAGCACATATATGTAGTTACTCTTGCTCAAATGAGCACAGGTCTACCCAACGACTTTACTCGAAACCCTTGCTCAGCTTCCCATCTTGATCGTACTATTTTGTCTATATCGTCTAAAGGCATCACCAAGACATTGCTGCTACATATCTAGGCCCACTTGGAGAATCTGCTACCCTAATCAATATTTTTTCTTGAATATTCATTTTTATCCTTTTGTATTCCTTGTACATTACTTCTTTGGACAATAACCTTTTTGTCTTTTCCATTTTTAGGCATATTGCCCTAATTTCTCAAGTATAAATACCTATGGTACATATAGCTGCATAATAATTAGAATCATCATCATTACTATACTGAATATACTCTTTTGTGAACATTGCTTCCTTAGCTTGTTTACACTTTTCACTTTTATCCTAACCCTTAAGTAAGGCTAGGAAGCAAGTAACCTTACTGGATAAATCTCGTGCATCATATCGAGTTGTGCCATAAGTTCTCGAAAGTTCTACTAATGCGTTATATCCTTTAGAGCTATTCATGGATTTGCTTATCTTACTATTTTATTCTTTCACACAACTCCCATCTTGTTCTTCAAGCTTTCAGCAAGCTTAAACCCACCCCAGCAACCGGCCTTATCCATTCTTGGCTTTGGTCAACACTACCCTACATTCTTAGGAATAAGGGAGTGGTCTATGGTAAAATCCCTTATGTGTAAAAACATGTTAGTTGTAGTTACTGGGACAATTATTATCCACTACCTATAAACAAAGCTCGATGATCGACAGTAAGCTTCTTGTAAATCTTCCAAGTATTCTCTATCTTTTCTTTACCTACAATTTTTTTTATACAGCTACTTACTTAAGCATTGGAGTGGTTACACTAAAGTCATCCCAACTCCCATTGACTAACTTTACTTTCCTTTTTTTAGGCCTATTTGCAATTCATTAAGCACATTCCAAATCCTTAAAGATAAAGAAATTATGTTAGCTCTAACTCGAGTTAAGGAGTTTTAATGTGATAGAGACGTGCCTCTGAGTAAATCACAACCAAACTTAAGATTATGTAATGGAGCTTTCTCATCTCAAGACTTCCTTTGAATCAACTATCTCTAATCTTACTGTGACCTCCTTTTTTGTCATTTAGTTTGGCCTTGAAGGTGGAGAACAACTAATTTAAGATGCTTCGTTGAAGAGTCAGTGTTTAATCAAATTGTCATAACCATTCCCCTACTTGGTTGCAATACAAGTCAAGTTAGGGTTTTAGTATGATATAAGTTGATCCAGTTATAAATGATGAAACATTTTAGACAATCAAATTAGAAGACAGAGCACAGCAAGGTAACCAACACATCTAACGAAGCTACCACAATAGATAGCTTCTAAGCCCACAAGCTACATGCGTACGAATAGCTACTTTATAAGCCTAAAAAAAAATACACTTCAACCTCCAGCTACTATTATACGATATTCCAAAATGCCATTAAGCATTGATCCCACTTATTTGGATTCACAGCTACTCTTCCAACTTCAAAGTGTTGGTCTTTCCTTTGTTAGTGGTCCCTATATTACACTTTATAATTTAGTATCTATAGAATTCATTGAGTAATAGAGTTTTTATTATTGTAATTTCATTTAGACTTAACATTCTCTTAGTATTTAATATGTGTTTGTTAGAAGTATTAAGTATTGAAACTTCTACATAAGTTATTTAGACCTTCTACTTAACCCTCTATTAAGATCTCTTAAGCTTATGGTACGTTCTACTCAATCTTTCATAAGGGTCTCTTAAGTTTATGGTACCTTATACATAACCTTTAACATGGATTTAAGTTGCACTATACAATAAGGAATCTTCTATGGAAGTTTCTACTACCATGATTTAAGGTTGGCTTAGTTAGGAAACTTCTATAGAACCTTCTACTCTTCACCAGCCTAATTTAGAACTTCTACAAAACCTTTTATAACCATCAAAGTCACTCCTTTTTGCCAAAAACTCCACATTTGGCACCTTTCCTTACTTTATTCAGATTTATCCTAATCAAACACCTCCTAAATCAGCATACATGGCTCGAATGTATCAAAATTAATTATGCCTTGCTCGGGAATTTCACCAAAAGGGTGTCTAACATAACTATTCAACTAAGGCATCTAAAATTCTTAATTTTGGTCGGAAAACATTGTTTTAAGGCAAAAATTAAAGATGTATAGCAGCATATTTCTTCTATTCACAATTGATCATTTGGGGTTTTTCAAATGAAATAGTTAATTTATCAACTTAACAAAAAAGCAGTAATCGTAATCAAGTTAAAATTATCGAAGTTAAATTTGGAAAAACCTATCTTTCCTGAATATTACTATTTTCACTTAAAAATCAAGATCAACCTACCGCATGTAACAAAATTTACTCAAAAAGTGGCAGAAAACTAGATGAGTAAAATAACTTGAAAAATAGCGAATTTTCCTTAAATCTCAACTTATTGATTTTTCAAAAACTAAAAATTTACTTTAATAAAATGAAAAGTTTTTAAAAAACTTCTTACATAGCAATTATCTACATGTAATAAAGTATTTACAAAAAAAAAATTAGTAAGCAAACTAGATCATTTTAGATTTTGAAAATTAAATTGAAAATTAGTTCTAAAATCCATATTTCAACAAATTTCTTAAAAATAACATTTTGACATTAAAGTACTTTTAAAATAAGATAGGAATGAATTTTTCTAGAATTTTGGCACATAATTTAATATTTTTAGTAATTTTAAGAAATTGGATGAAAATTTGGACTTACTAACTCGACAAGCTCTAGCGATTGACCAAAGGAGGGTATGTTGATGGCTTAAGGTGTGCATTGGACTAGTGAGTAGTTGCGACCTCTCATTGTCAGGTCCTCTCTTAGTTTAGGAACTCGGTGTCATATCCCATGAATCAGCAATTAAGACATAAATATCTGAGTATTAGGATAAAGCCCTGTTGTTGTACGATTAGGGTTAATAGTTGATCTAAGGTATTTGAGAAAGTAAACCGAGTAGGCTAAAAACTTACAAAAAACATGATAACCCTAATCGACAAATTTTCGTATACTTGGAAATAAAAGATATAATAAGATATTAAGAATATAATCAAAATAATGAGGATTTATTTCATATGAGACCCTAAAATTGCATTTACAGCAACTATACTCAAATTTAGAGCTTCAGAGAAAACATATCTGATTGATGCCAAAATTTATAAGTTAGAATAGTTAGTTAAAGTGACTCAATAAAGTTAGATTTTAGGGATAATGCCCTAAAAACTCAATTTTGGCCTTAAAAGTACAATTATTCAAAATAGCACAAAACTCGTCGAAACCTCTAAAATCGAAACTAAAATGCAATGAGGACTTGAAAATAAGTTATTTAAGCTATAAAAAGGAATGATATCTCATAATATATTATATGAATATATGTATATTTTTATACCTGATATATATAATAAATATACTTGTAAATTAAATCAAAATTATATAATTATATGTAATAAGTGATAAATTCATAAAATTAAATAGGAAATATGTTTTAAAAACAAAAGGCGTGCTAGAAACATGATTACATGTATATAATTACTCATTACGTGTATGATATGTATGTGATATATAACCATATATTAACAAAATAACTAAATGCTAACACAAAATACCTTAAAATATAATAAAAAAATTATTAAAAAACAAAAAAAAAACTTAGAATATGGTTGGATTAAATTTGGAGCAGCTCAAAAAGAATAACCAACTACATCAAAAGCAATTAAATAAAAAGGAGACACCTTGCAAATTTCTTAAAAGAATAACTAAATAAATAAAAATAATAATTACTTAATGGTTAAGAAAATTTGTAACTGACCTAAATTACTCTAAATAGGATGCTAGGACTTAAATTTCACATTTTGGAAACCAAACATTTAAAAAAATTCAGGAAAAAAAAAGTAGAAAAAAATTAGACAAAAAATAGGAAAAACAAAGCAAGGTATTAACCTAGCGTGGATCCTCGAGCATCTGATGACCTGACATGGAGCCCCGTTGCCATATAGCAGAGGTTAACCGACAACCCCTCACCAACCTACGGTGGCCAAAGCTTTGATGAATAAGTATATCAAATTTATGCCCTATTTTTCTATATTTTCTAAAAAATATTAAATCAGTTAAGAAAAATCTGAAAAATATTATTCTTAAGTTATTTTTAGGATATTTTCATGTTGTATTTTTATTTTCTTTAAACTATGATTATTTTATGTATCTCCTTAAGAAATGCACTATTCACTCAAATTTTCAAATTAAAAATAAATATATTTAATGATGTTGTTTTAAGCCTAAAATTTTCTGTAAGATACATATTACATATAGTTTATTTCTATGTAGTCCAATTTTGATTTTGCATATAGTTAGTATTTATTGAATTTTTAGGCTTTAAGAATGGCTTAAAATAAGGTAATTTGTTAAACAAATTGATTTTAGGTGAAATAACTAATAAACTTAGGATCTAGTTAATTCTAGATGTTCAAAATGATGTCAAGACATATTGAAATTAATTTGGTGTAAAAATCTTATTATTTGCTTAGTTAACTATGATTTAGGGATAAATTTGTAATTTTACATATATAGGCAACAAACCCAATTATATGAAACGAGTTGCTAGTTAAGTTTTATATATTTTTCCAAGTCTGTAGGAATTTTCGTAGAAATATTTGATGATCTCTACTATTTGCTATGAATTTTCTTAGTTAAATAGCTAAAATTAATAAGTACGATATGTATTTAATAATAGTATTTTAAAATATATCAATTATTTGATTAAATTACAATGAAAGCATACCCTAACTGTTTAGGACTATTCATTGTTATATTTCGTACTATTATAGGCATCAGGATATGGTATATATATGTTGGGATTCAGTAATGTTAGATTTATCATATTTTTTTTCGAAAAATCAGGTAACAATATATCTTATTTACATAAAAAGATATTAATGTGGTGTTACTTACTATATAGCTTTACCTATATACTGCAATTAGAAATACCCCTTAGGAAACATTTTTTGAATAAAACCATTGTCGAGCTCAGGTGAATTTGATGATACTAACCTTATTACAATTAAGTAACTTTAGATAATTTAATATAACTTATGTATAATAAGATAAAATACTCAAAGTATATATGTATATATATATATATACAATGCATAAGTATATCAATACATATATACATACACAACTCTACGAAATAACTGGATAAATAATATCTCAACTAAGTACTAGATAAAACCTTAACATTTTTGTAAATCTTACAAAAATTGAATATAAACTTTAATATATATAAGACTCCCAAGTAAGAAAAGCCTCAACGTGCTAGATCTGTCAGAGTGAGCTTCAATATAAGTAAGTGGGATCAATGCTTTACAGTATTTTGGGATATTATTTTAGAATATTTAGAGACCTTGATATGTATTTGCTTATGATTGTAGTTAGCTGTTTGTACGTATATAATACCTATGTTTGAGATTTGATTTGTAGTGATGGGAGCTAAGCTCTATGTTATGCTTATTTTGTAAATATTATTATACTTGAATTGTTTAAGCTTGATTGGTCATCCTAAAAAATTATCTAACTAAAACTTGACCTAACATCTAACCTGATATGCATCATAACCTACTAAGGGTAACCGCTAGGATTCTCGACCAAACACGAACTCCCTTCGATGAGGATAACTGAAATCGTCATTTTCCCACATTTAGCCGAACTAAGTGACAGGAGAGGAAATCGCAACAAGGTTAGGGACCGTGGCTCAAAGGTGGTTACAAGAGTAGGGTGATCTTTATTACATAAGCCTTAATTTGGTTTCAATTCACGAGTGCACAACATCAAGCTCTTTAACTCAGATTAGAACAGGCAAAATTTCTCTTATCTTACGATGAACCAGATAATGTTGTGTGATGGTATTTACTTATACACATTTTGCATTTAACTAACTTGGTTAAAAACCCTACTTATGATGTGCTGAATGCATATTTCTATCTCTACTCTACTTATTGAGTAAGTTATCGCTCATTTTCCTATACTTTGTTTTGTAGATTCCGAATGAATTACAAGTATCTACCCAAAATCAAAGCACTAGCAAACTAAGATGGGGAGTAACATAGAACAAGAAATAGTTGGTTATTGTCCTTAGTATTAGCTTTTTTAACTTTTAAGAAAAACTATATAAGATTGCTCAGGGGGCTTGGTAGTTTTTAGAATTCTGGTTTATATATAAAATGACAGGTACCTGTAAGATTTACTACCACTCTTTGTAAAGTCAAACTATAAGTTTATTTTTAACATATCATTTCAAAAGATTACTCTACAGGTTTGTAACAAACAAGTATCGAATTAGATGCTTCAAATGGGTTGAGTCAAGTATGCCTAGTGTGAGCTAGGTCTAAGATAATAATTATAAGGACAATTTCTATCTTAGGATGACTCATACAGCGGAACTATTATAACCCCACCTTTTCGGGGCGTAATAGTTTTAAATTAGTATCAGAGCATTATTCTTAAGAATTTACTCTAAAGTGAAATTCTTAAGAATGTGCTTTGAAGCGTTATAAATAAATTGAAATAAATGTATTAGGAAACACTGAGAGTGGGTAGTAAAAAGGGATTTGAGTTACAGATAAATATATAACCATAATAATTATATACTTATAATGAAGTTATGGTTATAATAAGTAATACTAACTTTGGAATTAATTAACTTTTATTTAACTAGTTTTGAAAACTATAAAAAAGCACTCATAGTCTCTTGATTGACCCTTAAGTAGAACAATAAAGAATTGCTTATAAGATATAAAATATTATCCCTCGAGGTTGTTACTAGAAGTGAATAATTAGGTGATATTAGAATAATATAGGAAAGTTGTGGTAGACCTAATTTTGTAACAATTTTTTTTTTCTCCTACGCATCTTTTATATTTCCTAAAAGAACTCTTTAGACCAATTGACTAATTACCACACCACTTATTTCTAATAAATATTAAGATATTCCATTAGGATTTAATAAGTTAAAACTTGATAGTAAACCCCTTATTGTACTAAGAGTATTACTTAATGAATTGGAAGAAATTATAAGTAAGAAGCTTTGAAGAGTTCAATAGTTACTAAAGAAAGGGATCCTAAGAAGAACTTTAGTACTAATTAGGAGTGCAATAAAGTACTGAATAGGATGACAACTGATGGGAATCAGCCTTCGACCATATCTAAGCTGAGGCCTATCGATGCTTGCCAAGGCCGAGCTACAACCAAAAGGACGAAGGGAAGGAAAATAAACACTTGGCATCAAATCTGTTGTCAACCAAGGGGCCGGGAAATCATAAGGTCGAGTACTCGAAACCAAAGAATCACTCGGCACAACCCCGAGAGATTAGCACTGACTAATTCTAAAACTCGACAATTATGGGCTGACCTCTCTAATGTTTCGGCTAAGTCACGCGAGATGTTGGAAATCCCTTCCGGAACTCATACATCCAACTGCCAACCCCGTTCGATTCGGATACTATTCTTCCTAGGACATGCCGAGTTCTGTAAAACACATAGTTTTGTATTCTTGTACATGTTTTCCCTTTATTTTATTTATGGGCCTAATTCTTTAGGGTTTAAGGCTTTGTACTTTACTTACAATTTTGCCACTAAAGTTTAGGACTTGTTATAAATAGCAACATTTGTACTAACAAAAATGCAAAGGCATATAGATAGATACAGATACATATATATACAGAGTGAAACTTTCCTCTTTTAAGCAAGGTTATACTTAAGTTAGCATTTACCAGATTATCGAATATGATTAGACTCTTTAATCGTCTCCACATTCTTATCAATCTGTTCTCAGATTGTGGTGAATCCCTTTATTTGAACTGGTTAGTGAGTTGCATCTAACCTTCATTTAAAACCTCGGGCAATATTTAGTGTTCGTGAGTCGTATTGAACTTTATTTCGAGCTCAAATCCCTGATCGTGTTTATGTTTTAGCGAGTTATATCCATCTACATTCATTATCAAAACCTTTCTTATTCTTCATACCTGTTTTTCCCTCAATACCCAATCTCGTTCATTTCCAGATCCGCTGCTGTTTCTTTCTAGATCGATCCTTTGATCCCTTATCATCTTGGCATTAGAGATTCAATCCTTATCATCTTGGTATCAAAGCTTTGGGGAGACACCTGTATTAGTGTTCTTCAAAGTAGGTTTGTGATTCTAACATTTTTGTTCATCATTGTTCTGTTGTGTTGTGTGCTGTTCATAGTAGCTATTTGTCAGTAGTGGTAGTTGCAGAAGCTGAGTAATGGTTGTTTCTAGGTTGCTATTATTTGTTTGTTCAATTCTCTAGTCAATTACTGTACGAACAAGAATGTCAGAGGATAGTGTCAACAACACCAGAGATAGTCCTCGTGAAAACTTGAGGAGACATGTTGATAACCTGGAATACCAAATTTAGAATCTTACCGACTCTATTCAGGAGCTTACTAGGTTAGTCAGAGGCCGCCGACATGACAGCCGAGAAGAAAGGAAGGAATGGACACCCCCCAATAGGAGTGATTCCAATGCACTTTGTAATGATGCAAGACAATCGAAAAGAGCTACCGAGCCGAGGAGAAGAGAAAAGCATCTATTGCCGAGAAGGAGGAATGAAAGGAGTATTGACTCTGAAACAAATCAAGAAGCTCAGAGAAGAGAACCAAGGTTGAGAAGAGGTGTAGCTAAGCATAGCTCTAATAGAAGTGGCCGAACCGAGGAGAACCAACCAGCTCGAAATGCAAGGGATGAACCCTGAGCACCTAGTCGAGGACTTGACAATGTCAAGCTGAAACTGCCAACCTTCTGTAGAAGTAGCCGACCTGAAGAGTTCCTTGACTGGGTTCCCCGAGTCGAGAAGTTATTCGAGTGCTACGAGTGCTACGAGTGCAATGATTAAGCAAAGGTTAAGTTGGCTTTCTTATCCCTTGTTGAATATACAAGTCTTTGGTGAGATAAGCTTGCTGCCAAGCGAAATGCTAAAGGAGAAGAGCCATCATAACTTAGAGGCTCATGAAAAGATTGACGAACCAATGCTACGTGCCAACTTATTTCAAGTAGGAGATGCTCCATGCCTTCCAACACCTGAGATAAGGTCGAAATACTATTGAAGAGTATTTGCAAGAGTTTGAGACCTTCATGATGAGATGTGAAATTGCTGAATCACAGGACTGCACCATTGCCAGATTCCTAAGTAAACTCCGAGACGACATTGACAATATAGTTGAATTATAGCCATTCAACTCTCTGAACAAGGTAATTAATTTGGCATTAAGAGTAGAGAGGTAGAAGAGAAGAAGGTATTAGAAGCCAAGTAGCCGACCTCAATAAGGTAGCCCTAAGCCTGACAGGTATGCCGAGAGAAGGCTAGAAAAGAAGATAGAAAAAGGAGAGCCTAGCTAACTAGTCCATGCCGAGAAACGAATTGCCGAGAAAGAAAAGGGACTTGGCAACAAGGCTCGAGAAATGAAGTGCTTCAAATGTTTAAGCTACGGACACATTACGTCCCAATGCTCGAATAAAAGGGTCATGGTCTTGAAAAGCGAAGGGCTCAAGGCTCAAATCGAGAGTCAGAGTGACAAGAGCTCAGACAACTAGTTGATAGAAGAAGATGTCTATCCTGAAGGCCTCGATGAACTCTTGGTTATGGCGATACGAGTTGGCTTGAGGGCAAATCTCGGATAAAGGGAAAATTTAGTGAATGGGAAGACCTGTTCCCTAGTTATTGACGGAGGTAACTGCACCAACATCATTTCTGCTGCGTTAATAGAAAAGATGAAGTTGTCAACCAATCCACATCCTTGACCCTATGGATTAAAATGGTTTAATGGTAAGAGTATGGTCCATGCGCATAAAAAAGCGTAGATAGCATTTAAGGTCGAACAATACGAGGATGATATTGATTTTAACATCATGCCTATGAATGCCACAAATCTACTTCTTGGCCGACCTTGGAAGTATGACCAAAAAGTGATCCATGATGACTTCCTCAACACTTATACTGTTCAGAAGGATGGGAAGAGCTATCACTTGACCCCCATGAGCGTTGAGGAAATCTAGAGACACTCAGTACCTATAGTGAAGAGAAAAGGGAGGAGAAGTTGATTTGGCATCCCGACCTGTACTCAACACTTAACGTCGAGGACAACTTCCTTTCAAAGCCACGGTAATGAAAGGAATCAGCCTCCAACCATATCCAAGCCGAGGTCTATCAATGCTTGCTAAGGTCGAGCTACGGCCAGAAAGACAAGGGGAAGGAAAATAAATACTCGGCATCAAATCTGTCGTCAACCGAGGGGCCAAGAAACCATAAGGCTGAGTACTCGAGACCAAAGAACCACTCGACACGAACCCGAAAGACTAACATCGACTAATTCCAAAACTTGGCAATTATGAGCCGACCTCTCTGGAGTCTCGGCTAAGCCATGCGAGACGTTGGGGACCCTTTCTCAAACTCGTACATCCAACTGCCGACCCATCCGATTTGGATACTACTCCTCCCAGGACATGCCGAGTTCTGTAAAATGCACAATTTTGTATTCTTGTACATATTTTCCCTTTATTTTATTTATGGGCCCGATTCTTTAGGGTTTAAGGCCTTGTACTTTATTTACAATTTTACTACTAAGGTTTAAGACTTGTTATAAATAGCAACATTTGTACTAACAGAAATGCAAAGGCATATAGATAGATACAAACAGATATATATATATAGAGTGAAACTTTCCTCTTTTCAGCAAAGCTATACTTGAGTTAGCATTTGTTGAATTATCGAATGTGATTAGACTCTTTAATTGCCCCAGCACTCTTTAATTGCCCTTGCGTTCTTTTCAATCTATTCTCAGATTGTGGTGAACTCCTTCATTTGAACCGGTTAGTAAGTTGCATCTAACCTTTATTTGAAACCCCAAGCAACATTTAGTGTTCGTAAGTCATATCGAACTCTATTTCGAGCTCAAACCCCTGATTGTATTTGTGTCTTGGTAAGTTATATCCATCCACATTCATTATCAAAACATTTCCTATTTTTTGTACCCGTTTTTCCCTGAATACCTATTCCTGTTCATTTCCAGATCTGCTGCTGTTTCTTTTTAGATCGATTCTTTAATCCCTTATCATCTTGGCATCAGAGATTCGATCCTTATCAACAACTTAGTTTGAAGATGAATAGTTATAAGAATTTAGAAAAGGGAACCAAGCAAAACCTATTCATAAAGGGTATTGTAGATACTGATTCGTAGTGATCCGTACAGTAAAGTAGAGGATTGTAAGATAAACACGAAGGGTTAAACTATTAAATGTGATAAGGTCAATCTTAGAGCGATGGTCCAAGACAATGTAGATACCTAATTTTTGCTACCGTTAGGATTCTTTCTTATAAGGCTAAATTTGAAAAAGAAATAAAAAAATAAAAGAAAAGAAAAGGAAACAAAAATTGAAAGAAAATAAAAAATAAAGTGTCGCGTCATATTGAGTCGAGTCGAGTCGAGTTGAGTTGAGTTAAGTTGTTTAGGGTCGAATCGAATAATGGTATACGTTCAATTTTGTAAATTTTAAGTTGTTAAAGGATTGATTTTCATTAAAATAATTTTTTGTCTAGTCTAATATAAAGTGAATTTTTATCTAATTTATATTAGACTAAATAGATTTAGCATTTATTAAATGGGCTAGTGTGTGTTTTGGCCAAATCAAGATGGACTGAGTCAAGGCCAAAAATAGAAAGCCCAAATAAATATAAGTTTTCTTGAAACTAGATTAAATCTTTAATGAATCTAAATTGGAGGTTGTCGTATCTTTTGCATCTGGGATTTATTATCATATCTTTCATATTTAGGATTTGTTAAGATTAAATCTATATCTAAAAAGATCCAAAAGATCTAATTGTGTGGCTTATAAATAGTAATTTGACCATAAAGTTTAAGACACGTTTTCATAATCCCTAACACACAGCACAACAACATAGCTCTACATTTATCCCCATATAACCATACATCCTACTGCATAAAAGCTCCACGCACACACGTCTGAACACCCATAGCTCACACACCACACATTGATCAATCACCCACAACTCACACATTCCACTAAACGGCAACCCTTGAAACTTAAATCCATCCTCAATGCAAACCCAATCTCGACTCATAACCCACGCAAGCCCCAACTACACGCCACTTCATTGATAGCAAGACCCTTCTACCAGTTGGAACCCCTAACGCATCTAACTCTCTTCCTCGTTGAGTGCTTGAACATCAACTCCAACCTGTAACACTAATACTTCCACACATCCAGTAGTACAGTCCATAAAACCCTACGGATACTAAAACACATACAGTTCACGCACACGAATCAGCCATCAACATTGATTACGGCACTGTCCATCACCATTCATCTACACTCTAACTAAGACACTCCCACGATTAGCTACTACACCTATCACTACACCTCAATAAAGCTACGACAACCTCACTACCTAAATATGATCATAGCACCACCTAGCGGACACACAAACTTACAATCGTCCGACCACGTACCATCCAGATTTACACCTATGCCACTTCACCCACTACACTGACCACAATCAACTATCATCACACATACTGAGCATGCTTGACTCACCATCCATTCCATACACATTGTCTACTTTACAAATCCTAACTGACCACTTGTACACAATCTTGAGGCATGCCCCAAGTAGAAGCACAAACACTTGGCCTTACGCACATACTCAATCAGCACCAATGCTCCAACACCACTCATCACACAATCACTACACAGCAAATCACTGCCACATGCCTCTATGTCTAGAATACACATACATAGCTATGCACTACTTCTTACCAAGCACCACTTCTTACCAAGCACCAAGCACGATACAATCTAGTAAGCATGCGGCTACCATTGACAACGACCATCACTTACCGCCTAACCTCCCACATTAACAAAACCATCATGAAAAACCTATGACGTTGTCATTAATCTCGTTTTCATCAATGAGAATCTCATAAAAATCAACTTTCCCTCTTGAAACAATGGTTGGAAATCATTGCTTGAAGTTGCATTAAGTGATGAGTGCTTCTTCTTCTTCAACTTAAATCCGACCCACGACCTGCTGGAACTTGATCCAACTCGACCTAAATCCGATCCACGTTATGCCCATATCCAGGTTGAATAGGTCCAGACTTTGCCTTGTTTTGGGTCGTTTTAAATTATTTATTTAATGATTTATTTGGTAGTTTCTTTAAGATATATATATACATATATATATATCTATATATATATATCTTAGTTTAGGAATTTTTTTAGTATTAGTTTTTTTTTTAAGATTTCTCATTTAGAAAAATTATTTTTTTAGAAATAAAAATTAATAAATTTAAAAAAATAAGAACATTTTAGAGATTTTTCTATAAAAATACTTAAGAATTAGAGCCCTTTTAGAATTTTCTTTGAAAAATCAAATAAATTAAAAATGTAAACTTAATTGGTTTTCAAAATTAAAAAGAACCAACACACTAATTTTTTTTTTTTATATAAGTACATTGATTCAATCTCGACTAGTGAATAGTAGGTACCTTCAAGTCAACTGTATAAAAAATAAATAAATTTATTTCTTTTGGAAAATTCAAAATAAAAAAATCTTACAAAATTCATTTTAACTACATTGTTGCATATCTATATATATCTTAACACATTTAGAAAAATTATAAAAAATAAAAACCTATTAGTTTTATTTTATTATTTTTGCACGATACTTAGTCTTAATAGATTAGCCCTTGAATTTAGTTTTTCTAGTTTAATTTTCTAAAAAAATATTTTTAAAAAAATATTCACGGCTAGTGGCTAAATTAAGATTTTCCCACCTAGATACCCTAATTTTACTTGTTACTAATTTAACTGGTTAGCATCTCCAATTTTTAAAATATTTTTTTAAAAGAAAAATATTTCCTTAATTTAATGTCAAGTAATTTATATTAAGTGGGCTAAACTTAATATAAGTTGAATTAAGGAAAACCGAAATAGGATTCAACAAAATTGATAACTCCACTAAGAACACTAGTGGGCTAGCCATGTAAAAATAAAAAATTAGTTAATGGGCTTTTTTTATTTCTTTTATCTATATATTGTAATATAGTTGTACTAATTGGTTTTTAGTGATGCAAGCCTTAAAAAAAAAAACCTGACTCAATGGGCTCGTATAAGGGATTTAGGGAGGACGGGGAGAGCTTTATTTATTAATAAACATTTGCATGTTTAGATGTAGTCGAACTTGAGTCATCTTAGAAACTTAGGATAGGCCGCCATTGTGTAACCCTTAAGTTGCTAGGGTCTTTAGCCTTGCTTGGCAATGATAGACAAACCCACTCACGCTTCGATGTAGCCCATTGGGTTTTTCTCCGAAAATTCTTGAAGCTACAAAACTTGAGACCCGTAGACCTCACCTTTTTGCATCTTTCTTTTTTTTTAAAAGGGTTAGTCATTTTTTTAAATTATAGAAAAAGTCTGATTAATCTGCAGTAGGTTCGACGTTTTTTTTTTTCAAAAAGGGGAAATTAAAAAATTAGTAATCCTCATATATAAGTGTTCATGAGCTTCGTTTCTTTTTTCTTTTTTAAATCTTATTATGGATCCACTTATATGTATGGGTACTCTTCAATTGCAGATTCATAACAATTCCTATGATTTATTAATTATTAGCCCCTATTACATTACATGCGTATGTAGTATACTATATTTTTTTATATATTTGATTTTATTTTTTTATATATTTGATGTTATTTTTTTTACTGATGCTTGTTTCTATGTGATTATTTTTATTTCTTATATTATATATTTTTTTTTACATTGTCTCTTATTGAGTAAAAGGCTGTATAATTTTAAAAAAAATTGAAGAAGCTGCAAATTTAATAGCTTCATTGTACATAATTGCATCAATTTATGGAAAGTCGGGTTAGTATCAATCCTACGAAGTTGGTCTAAGCTAGACTCATAAGCTCTTATAGATATATGATTTGATTTTTTTTTTTAGAAAGACTAGTTAGGAGTTCTTTTTTTTTTTTTCTTTTAGTCCATTGTATAGGTTTGATTTTATGATTATTAATAAATTTGCAGCTTCATTAAATGAAAGTCCCTTTTGATTGTGTAATCTTTTACTCATGTTTATTTTAGTTGCCTTTTAAACAAAAATAAATGAATAAAAAATGACAAAATAACAAAAAAAGCAAACAAAAACAAAAATTTTAATTCATAAAAGTGTCTAAAACTCAGGTCTTTGTAGGATTTTAAAAATAGTGCCTAAGCGAGCAAACTTAATTAGAAGCCCAATATTCACTCTTTTCAAAGCAAAAATGTCAACTGATGGTAGTAGAAACGTCAGCCAAACTAAACTCGACCCGAGAGTTGCAACCTTGGAAGAAAAATGAACAAGATGTTTGAATAAATTTAGGCTCTCACTCGGGCTATTGGAATTCTCAATGATTATTAAGCGTCTCAAGTCAATGCAAATCAGAATGTAGAAGCAACCCCTCCCACTGAATTGGAAGATGCAAAATCAATCCCCAATGCTAAGACATAGAGGAAGGAGATCGAGGAAAAACACTAAGAGATGGAAATGAAGTTTATGCAGAACTTGATTGAAAAGATGAAAACACTAGAAATGGTTAATGAGTTTGAATAGATGAGAATGACTAATTCGCCAATATATGAAGATGATGATTTCTTAGAAAAGTTTAAAATTTTGGAGTTCAAGAAATACGATGGGACCATCTACCTGAAGCTCCATACTAGGCTGTACATTAAAAAGATGAGAAAATACACGAATTATGACAAGGTGATGGTCCAAAACTTTTAAGATAGCTTAATTGAGCCTGTCTTAACTTGGTATACCCAATTAGACTTGAACGAGATCATTACATGGGATAAGTTAGCCCGAGCTTTCTACAACCAGTATAAGTTTAATATTGAGGTAGCCCCATCCATGTAGGATTTGAGTAATCTATGAAGGAAGGCCAACAAAAACTTTAAAGAATATGCTTAGAGATGGAGGGGCATGGCAATTAAGGTGACTCCACCCTTAATAGAAAAGGATCTAACCTTTGCCTTTATCAACACTCTTGGAAGCCCATACTACCAACATCTGGTAAGTTACTCTACCTCTAACTTTGTAGTGATTATGGTCTTAGGATGCTAAATTGAGAAACCTATCTCTATTGGAATGCTTTCTAATCTCGAAGTAGTTGAGAAGAAGACGCCTTCCACGATATTTTCTAACAAAGCCAAAGAAGCTATTGTAAGTGTTGTCAATACTAGCGACCTTATTAGACCTGTAACCCTAGTAGCCATATTAGGAGGATCTAATCCCCTACCCAATCTAAATCAAAATAATCACCCATAAAGGAGATAGTTTACTCTGATCTCCATTCCTTTAAGCTAGGTTTTTACACAACTAAGGAAAGAGAATCTTTTGACATTTGAAATACTGAAGGAGGGACAAAGACTAGGGACTACAACCTAGAGCTCCATTGCAACTATCATTTGGGGCAAGTACGGCATTGTATAGACTGGTGTTAGAAACTCAGACACAAGATCTAGGATCTTATTGATGCTAAGTTGGTGCAATTGAACTTCATTCAGACTCTTGCTCCCAACGTAGATAATAATCCTCTACCAGATCATGGACGCTCAATCAATATGATCATCGCTAAAGTATTTGAACAAAGAATTGATCTAGATAGTCTCCCCATCATTATTGAAGAGGTAGCTTGGAATCTGAGGTAGGCCGGACACTTATAGAATATGAATCTTGGAGATAGAACTCAGACTATACCAGTAATATGTCAATTGCTAAAGGATGGGAAGATAAAGAAAGTTGATATTATGGCTATGACAATTCCAAAACCACAAAAGAGATGTACTCAGAAGGAGCTCGGAGAAAGGTATGAAGCTGGAGATCTAACGGTCAACAACTTAGGGGATCTGTCAGGAAAGCTTGAGTACTTAATCGATTACGTTAGTTCACCTGCCATATATGTTGATGAACCACCTACTGAATGGGGATCCAAATTTAAGGAAGAAGATAAGCTTATTGCAGAGGCCAAGAAGATAGCTGAGATAGTTGGAATGATTGGAGGTAGGCCTAAAGCTTTAGTTTTTTATTACTACGAGAAGACTAAGAAGGTTGAAGAATTGAGTAAGCCTAGAAAGATTGCTTTTGATGTCCCAATAGCCTTAAAAAATTACAAAGCAACCCCTTTGGATTACCACATGGTGAATTAGACAACCAGGTATTTATATCCTATTGTCTGTGGGCTTACTCATTCGGAACAAGTCTATGACCAAAATGAGGAATCCAAGAGAAAGACTACTATGTAAGAGGCTTCTCGAAGAATCTTTGAGGATATGGATGAGAAAGATCAGAATGTTTCTAAGAAGATAGTGAAAGCTAGTGGTACAAAATTATGGATCAACTAGCCAAAGTTCTCACTTATATCTCCTTAATGGGCTTATTATTGTCATCTAATACTCACTAAGAAGCTTTAATCAAAATTCTAAAAAATTCTAAAAAATTTCAAAGTACTTAATACCCTGGCTGTAGAATAGCAAACCATTTCTTCTTTTTCAAAATGTTTGAATCTTATTGATCCATTTTCAATCAAAACCTTTTCATAAAACTAGATTGGTTTATAAACATCATATGGTACATAATAAAAATCTTTTGTAAAAATTTTCCTTGCAAATTCAAAAGGAAAGTACTAAAGTTGCTACTTCAGTAACTTGAATATTATGATTTTTCCTTTAAGTTTCTATTTGTTGAGGAATTCCGAGCAATATTAAGATTTCATTTTTTGATTATAAAGCTATTAAAATTGCTTTTAGCAATCCTGGAGTGACTTCCATTTCGACTAATTGAGAGAGAGCTTCGTTTTGAGTATTGGAAATGGATTTATTATTTGAAGATATTGGTTTCGAGATCCTAGAAGAGAATTCCTCTTTGATTGTTAATGGAGTGTTAGATGACTTACAAACATCTAACCAGGATTTGATATTATTCAACCCCTTACTAGAGGTTGAAGAATGATTTCAACGAAAAAAACATTCCAACAAAAGTCAGACCATCCTAAATGAATAATGAAATCCCGAACCATTGTAAAAATAAAATAAATGATTTGCTTAATAAAAAATTAATCCAGAAAAGTGATAAACCTCTTAATACTGCTCTTAAATGGATTAGGTATCTAATGCCTAATAAAAGAGATTTAGTAAATAGGTTGAATAATGCCAAAATATTCTCAAAATTCGACATGAAATCTGGATTTTAGCAGATCCAGATTAAGAAAAGTAATAGATACAAAACTGCATTCATAGTTTCTTTTGATCAATATGAATGAAACGTAATGCTATTCGAATTGAAAAATGCTCCTTTTGAATTTCAAAGAATAATGAATAAAATTTTTAATGATTTCACCAATTTCATAATAATCTATATAGATGATGTTTTAATATTCTCATCTAATATAGACCAGTATTTCAAACATACAAAAATCTTCATCAATATAGTCAAGAAAAATGGCCTAGTAATTTCACCTTCAAAAATTAGTCTTTTCCAGACTAAGATTAGATTTTTAGATTTCATTATCCATAATGGGACAATAATTCCTATTTAAAGTTCTATAGAGTTTGCAGATAAATTTTTTCTCTTCCTTTATCCTTCTCCTTTTTGGGAGGCATCTTCCTACAAGAATTCATGAGTAAGGAAATCAGGGAGAGAATTGTATATACATAAACATATATATAAATACATATATATATGTTAGTTTAGGAAATTTTTTAGTAGTTGTTTTTTTTTAGGATTTCTAGTTTAGAAAAAATATTTTTTTTTAGAAATAAAAATTAATAATTAAAAAAAACTAAGACGTTTTAGAGATTTTTTTATAAAAATACTCAAGAATTAAAGCCCTTTTAGAATTTTCTTTAAAAAATCAAATAAATTAAAAATGTCAACTCAATTGATTTTCAAAATTAAAAAGAACCAACACAGTAAATTTTTCAAATAGAATTATGTTGATTTGATCTCGACTAGTAGGTATGTAAACACCTTTAGGGCAACTGTATAAAAAGTTCATTTTAACTATATTTTTCCATATCTGTATATATCTTAGCACTTTTAGAAAAATTATAAAAAATAAAAGCCTATTAGTTTTTTTTTTTAATTTTTACATAGTGACTTAGTCTTAATATATTAGTCTTCGAACTTAGTTTTTCTAATTGGATTTTTTTAAAAAAATAATTTTTTAGAATATTCACAAAGTTATGGCTAAATTAAGGTTTTTCTACTTAAAAACCCTAATTTTACTTGTTACCAATTTAACTAGTTGGCGACTTCAATTTTTTAAAAATAAAAATGTTTTCTTAATTTAATATCAAGTAATTTATATTAAACAAGCTGAACTTAATATAAGTTAAATTAAGGAAAACCTAAATAGGACTCAACAAACAATAATATGGTAAATACAAGACAATAAAAGGGAACACAGACTGATGCATACTGAAGCCAAGAACTGATAAGGTCAGTTGCTGGGATTGAGTCCAAGCTTGCCAAAAGTTTAAAAGAAGATGACGGAATTACCCAAAAACAATAAAGGTAAAGTAAGCAAACCCAAAAACAACTTTGAGGATAGGACACAATAAGGAACTTTTGAGGACTCATAGCACAATTCGATATGATGCATGGGGGGGTCATTAAGGTTACTCGCCACTTTGCCTTACTTAAGGGTTAGGATAAGAGTAAGAATAGTAAACAAGCAATGTTCACGATAGGAAGAATATTTAGTATATTGATAATATCACCTGTTTTTGCGACTACATGTACAATGGGTATTTATACTTGAAAAACTAAGGCAACTTACCCAAAGTAGAAAATACAGAAAAGGTAATGTCCAAAAGGAATAATATAGAAAGAATAATAAATGGTATAAATGATAATTCAAGTAAATTATTTGTTAATGCTGTAGATTCCTTTACGTAAGTCTTGAATACATAGCAATAACATATTGTAGATGCTTCTAGTAGAAACAGCCAAAATAGTATAGTCAGGATAGGGGGTCGAGCAAGGGTATTTAATAGAGGTACCGAATAGACTTGAGCTCATTCGAGAAGGAGTGGCTGTAGATATGTGTTGGAGCTCTTGGTTTGTCGGCATTAATGTTGTTGATTTGGAGGTTGGTTCAACCATAGTCAAGCAAGGGTTAGTAAGGGACCGAGTTATCAATAGAGCATTCGGCTAGTAGGCATACTACTTTCGAGAGTGATGAAGTCACTTGACTTAACATTAGGAAATGGTCAACAATAAGGATCAGTTCAACCTCGGCAGGAGCAAGAGAATTCACCTTACTACTCCTTCAAGGCCTCAAGCTCGGCTACAAGTCAAAAGTTTAGTAGTCAGATTCTTATTAAAAAGTCTTATTAATAAATAGAAGAAATCATATGTTATACCCAATAGTGACATTAAACCTTCGTTTAGACCTTATATGAGATTAGAACATGGTAGTATTATTAATTGAATTAAAGGTTCCTCTGTAACCTAATATATCTCAACACTAAAATGATTGTATCCTTTAATGATATTTAAACTATAAAATTCCCTTCAACTTGAGATATATCTAAGATGTTACCAATACATAATCTTGTTAACATGGAATAAGCATGAATTAGAGTGAGACTCTATATCGGTTAAATTGAATCTCATATGTAATGATAACATACTTGCATGGCTATGTGAATATTCAAATGTTTTGGTAGGATTTGAAGTTAAATGAATTATAGGATGTTTGATTAATATAAAGACATGTAAGTATTAAATTAGATTATTTCATAAGTTTTGAATTGACATTCTTTCATTTTAGCATGTTATTGTTTAATTATATAGAGTTAAACGGTATAATAGTAAGATGTAATTATTTCGACAACTCCCTTAATTGGTACCTAGCTACAGAATATCTTAAAATCAAATATAAAGTTATGTTTTATAAATCCAACTTTACGAACTTTAGTGAATAATAAAGATATACATATATACATACATACATATATATATAAGATTGGTATGATATAACTAATGATCAACTTAAAATATGTAAGTATTGCTTATTAATAATATAGCCATGTTATCTTATATACAATGATATATGTACTTATGTAGATGGCATGACGTATGTATGAATAACCAAAAAATAAATAGTTAATACTGAAAATGTAAGCCTACACTCTCCATCTTGTTCAAACCTATTCATCTAGTTTATGAAACATAATTCAATAAGTGATTAATAGATACTATACCGTAAGAAAATACAATCATACTGAAGCAATCTTATAACATGCACGGAGATACCAAATGCTTGAATAAGAAGTAAATCAATTAACTTGAATATATGTATTCATTGAATGATCATGTTATTATATGTATGTAGGTGTTTTGTAAAAATAATGAAGAGTTAAGCGAATTATACCAAATTTGATAAAATGAACTATAAATAGCTATTATTAATGTAATTTTAACTTAGAAAAACACCTCTCATGTCTTTTGAATACATTATGTTACAATAATAAATGGGTTTTTGTAATTGAAAATTTTTACTAGTAAGTTTGGGAAATTATAAAAGCCATCATATTTAGCACTAAGAGAGAAACATAAGAATGTTAATTTAATATTTCGTATAGGAAGTTTGGAATTTATATCTTCCTATCAACTTTGAATACTATTGATCCAAGATTGTAAAGTTAAAGATGCCAAGCAAGTACGATGTATATAAGACTACGTAATCTTATAAAAAATTGAAACTTGACTATAAGATGTCTACAAATAAAGTAAGAATTGCTTGCTAATAAATTAGATTTGCATAAAGTATATTTCTTAATTATAAAAGTTAATACGTATGTTGCTTAATTATGGAATTTTTTATGTACATAGATATAATTTCGTATGTTTAGGAGTTAATACTTAATCATTGAATTTGAAATGTGCAGAAACATAGAAATATTTACATGAAGGCAATATCATAACTTTGACTGTGAGTTACCGTTCCATGAGTACAATTTGTTACATATGTTAACTATATTTCATATTAGTGTTGACAAGCTCCTGTTATGAAGTTTATAGTGTCCTTATATTTTGTATCATGAAAATGTATAGATAAAATTGTATGTTGCATTCCAAAGCAAATAGATATTATTGATAAAGGTACATGCATATGGTAGTCATTATTTACAAGTTAGTTAGAATTAACTCGTAAGAATGATTGACGCAATATCAAGAAATAACCTAAGACCTAAATATGAGATGCTATTCTTATTACCTATCGAACTAGTGAAGCAAGAAACTTAATCTTTAACTTATTAGTAGTTTATAACTTCATATTAACCCAGTGAATCTCTCTCTTAGTAGGCATTAGGGTTAACCTCATAATCCTCCGACAATGAGGAAAGATATGCCTGGAAACTGATGTTTGAAGTAACCTTGAAAACAGTATCCCTATCATGTTAATTGAAAAGTAAAATTTTAACACATCTTAAAAATATTCTTCTAAGACTATGAATTATTATGGATCAAACCCTTAATATGATATAAACAGTCTAATATCATAATAAATACCCAACACAAGATACCCTAAAGATATATTGATGACCTCAACAAGTAGAACCAATGTGCACTTCAAACTAGTCATATCACATACTTTACAACCAACACAAGAAATTAATCTGAAAAGAAGGGAATCAAAGAGAAGCCTTAAGCTCTAGTCAACAATCCCTACTAAAATAGGAAAATTGATAGATGTAAACTAAGATATAGCTAAAATACTAAGAAAGCCTACACTTTATATATGTAATGGCAATGGCAATGGGTAATCAAGAAGAGAATGGTAAATCTATGATTGTGAAATCTCTTTCTTGTTGAGTTTCTTATTATCATCAAAGTACCTTACCACATGTCATGTTTTGTTGAGTAATGAGTTCATATCGATATCAATGTAAGTTTGTTGATCGACAATCGTAGTAGTTCATATTTAGTTAAGTCAAGTCACAAGGGTTCAAATTGCCAACTATCTCATTTGACTTCAAGGAGAAGAAAAGTTTAGGATTTGCCAAGTTCAATCTTGTTAACATATGAACTAAGCTATTTGAAAGAACAAACTAATAACTATGTCATCTACTTAGTCATTATAAGATAGAAGATGTAGATGGAAGGAAAAGGAATAATACTTATGGCAGATGATAGATCTATGTTATTATAGATCTTAACTAAAACTTGGAGATTAATGATATAGAGGATACAATAGCAGACGGATTAGTGAAAGAACACTTAAATAAATGTAATCAAAAGTTGCAAGATTAGGAAAGTGTAATGCTAAGTGAAAGATTTTGATGATGGTCTTAATAACTATTTACCACCAAATATGGAATACAAGAAATTAGGGAAAGAAAATAAATGGATGGATAAGAGATAAATCAAATGCTTAACTAGAGGAAGGTTAGACAATTATAGAACAAAAATACTTCGGAGAAATGAAGCTCATGAAAGAAAAGCCATCCCTTTGGTTCTCTTAAGTAATAAAATAGCAACATTCACAAACCATTAATATAAGATCGATAACAAATTTATGAATCCATATAATTTTCTCTATGAAAAGATTTGATACGTGTTAGTTTCAAGAACGAAACTATTTGTAAGGGAGGTGGAATGTGATATCCCACAAATCAGCAATCAAGTAATAAAGATCTAAGTATTAAGATAAAGCCCTGTCTTTGTACAATTATGATCAATAGTTGATTTAGGGTATTTAGGAAAGTAAATTAAGTAGGTTAAAAACTTACGAGAAACATAATAACCCTAATCGAAGAATTCTAACATGCTTGGAAGTCAAATACTAGGATTAGAAATACCCTTTAGGAAACATCTTTTGAACAAAACCCTTAACCTGTATTGTTGAACTCAAGCAAACTCAACGATAATGACTTTATTACAATTAAGTAACTTTAGATAATTTAATATAACTTATTTACAATAAGATGTAATACTTAAAGTATATATGTATATATATCTACAATGCGTAAGTATATCAATACATATATACATATACCACTCTACTAAATAACTAGATAAATAATATCTTAACAAAGTACTAGATAAAATCCTAACATTTTCATAAATCTTACAAAAATTGAATATAAGCTTTAGTATATATAAGACTTCTAAGTAAATGAAGCCTTGAAGTCTCGGATTTATCAGAGTAAGTTTCAATACAAGTAAGTAAGATCAATACTTCACAGCATTTTGAGGTATTCTTTTAGATCATCTAAAAACCTTGGTATGTATTTGCTTGTGATTGTAGTTAGTTGTTTATATGTATGCAGTGCCTGTGTTTGAGATTTGATTTACTGTGATAAGAGTTAACCTTTATGTTATACTTGTTTTATGAATATTATTATACTTGAATTGTTTAACCTTAATTAATCATCCTAAAAAATGATCTAACTCAAACTTGACTTGACATCTAACCTAATATGCATCGCAACCCACTAGAAGTGACAGCTAGGATTCTCGAGCCAAACACAAACTCTTTTTGATAAACATAGCTGAAATGGTCATTTTCCCACCCTTAGTAAGGAGGTCAAGGTAAGGTTAGGGGCTATGGTTTAAAGGTGGTCGAGAGAAGAGAGTGTTCTCCATTGCATAAGTTTCAATTTGGTTTCAATTAGCAAGTATGTGATGTTAAGCTCCTCAACTTGGATTAGAGTAGGCAAAATTTCTCTTATCTCGTGATGGACTAGATAACATCATGCGATGGCATTTGTTTATATACATTCTACTTTTAACTAACTTGATCGAAAACCTTGCTTATGATGTGTTGAATGCATATTTATATTTCCACCTCACTTACTAAGTAAGTTGTCATTCATTTTTCTATAGTTTGTTTTACCAGTTTTGAATGGATTATAAGTACTTACCCAAAACTAAAGCATTAGCGTACTGGGATTAGGAGTAAGGTGTAACAAGAAAAGGTTGATTATTATTCTTAGTATTGACTTTTTTAACTTTTAAGGAAAACTATATAAGATTCCTTGAGGGGCTTAGAAGTTTTTAGTATTCTAGTTTGTATATAAAATGACAGGTACATGTAGGATTTACAACCACTCTTTATAAAGTCAAACTACAAGTTTATTTTTAACAAATTATTTCAAAGGATTACTTCACAAGTTTATAATAAACAATTATTGAATTGGATATTTCAAATAGATAGAATCGAGTATACTTAATGTGAACTAAGACTAAGAAAGTAATTGTAAGAATAGTTTTTATCTTAGAATGGCTCATATAGTAGAACTGTTACAACTTTATCTTTTCGAGATATGACAGTCGATATGCTTAAATTGCCATTTATTTTCCCAATTTTTTTTAAAATTTCCCTAAAATCCCCCCAAAATTTCCATGAATTTTCCTTAACTCCTAAGGTATCTAAAGATTCCAAATTAGGAAGGAAAGAGGGAATTTATAGTAAAGGTTTTGTGAGGTGACTTATAGGCATGAATGAAATGTGTAAGGTTTTCTTACTTTCCCCTATGCCAAGTGACACTCTTATCTACCCATTTATGATTTTTATCCATTGTTTTGCCAAAACTACCCACTCCCTAGCTATGGTTTTATTAAAATAATAAATTATTATTATTTTAATATTTGATTGCACATATTATATAATATTTAGTTCTTTACTCTTTAGGTTGTTTTTAACTTATATAAGCTTTTAATAAAGCTTCTACAACCTAAAAATAACTAACTATACCTTCTTATTATTTTAATTATTTTTCATATCCTTTATAAATTTTCTTGCCTATTTAATCAATTACTAAGTTCTTGTTATATCTTAGGTCATAGTTTTCAAATTCTAGGAATTAACAAGTGAATAGATTAGCTTAATCGTTTAGCTTATATTAGTGTTTTAGTACTCCATTTCAAAAATTCAATTTTACAAGGTCTCTTTGACTAACCTTTCGGGCCTTATCGTTAAATTTGAGTCTAATTGAACAAATTTTGTTGACATCTTAAATTCAAAGTTCAAAATTCTATGATTATAGTTTATTAATCTTCTATATATTACCATAAATGTTGTTTCCAAGTGTCATTTCATGTTATTTCATTAAATTTTATTATTAAGTAATTTATATCCAAGATCTCATTACTTAGATTTCAAGTTTTACAATTTTCTTATTTCACTGGGTAACAAATAAATTTGAAATCTTAACTTTTAAGATGTATTAATATTTTATAATCCCATTTTGAATACTTAAATTCTCCAGGTCATTTTATTTATTTGTGGGCTTAACATACATTTTGGGTTAGAACAAGTAAATTTTATGGGCGTCTTAAATTTTTGGCATTAAAGACCTATTTAGTAAAGTGAGAGTCTCACATAAATTACTCTAAAAAAAATATTAATTCTGTTGTTTTACTTTTGGTAAACAAATTTTTTTACTTTACTGCAAGTTTGGTTTTTATATTTTCATTTTGTTCAAGTTTTACAATTTCATCATTTTGTTGGAAGTTTTCTCTACAAGGCATAAACGTACGAGTTTTATTATATATTAGTAACAATTTGTTGTGCATATGATTATTTCATCTTCCAAGTAAAACTAAATGACCCTTTTCCAATAAATTTATGTTATATCTAGTGGCTCTATTGTAAGTCCACATAAATGGGTGAAAATCTGAACTAATGTTACGTTTACATTGTATATAAGTTCCACTTTGATGTAATGAATTATGAATTGTTTTCCATATGCCTTGGTTTAATAGATAAAAATGTTTAATTCAATATATTCAAAGGAAAAAATCATGTCTTGGAAGGTTATATAAAGAGAAAAAGAATTATATGAACATAAAAGAGAAATAGAAGTATTTGGGATTCTTCCATTTTTCCTAATTTTCGATTGTATTTTGTTGTTGTCACTTTCTTTTGTACATGTTGGATGGCAATTTTGTGTCTTTTTCCTTAGTATAACTATTGTAGCAATTTTTTTTTTCTTTGTTTTATGATGGAGGGGTATGGCTGTATTGTGATCGGCTACCTCCGAGTACATGAACTACCTTATAAAATTTATGTATCGGGTAAGAATAATTTGTGCTATGTTAGTACCCTATGAAATATCCATAGTAGAATTTGAACCCAAAATCTCATACAAATTGTCATGAGTGTATCTTAAGCCTTAACTACCATGACAACTCCTTAAGGGTATATCTAATAGGTTTTTATTTATATAGTATTTCATAAAATGAATGAATAAAATATTTATATGACTGTCAACTATCACAAATGATTTCCTATTTTAAGATCAATTACTCTTTATACATGACGACACTAAATTATATTAAAACATATTAATATAGTCAAACTATATTAATAAATAGAAATATATTAATAAATCAGTGAAACAATATGATATACATGAATGCAGTTATAATTATGGTCAAATTATATTAGTACAATTTGAACTATATCAATATATATTAATATAGTCATACTTTATAGACAAACTATATTAGTACATATTAATATAGCAATAATGATGTCAATCAATATGATACATATTAATTTAGTAATAATGGTGGTCAAAGTATATTAATACATAGTAATAGTAATAATAGTTTGTAAGATTTGACGGTTTATTTTTCACATATCCTTTTCTTTTAACCATTTCTATGTACTTTCAATTATAGATGTATTTGGTCTTAGAAAGCAAAATATATTTTTAGTTTATCAATATCTTTCTAACTAAATATTAGCCCTAAGTACATTGACAAAATGTTATTAGCAATAACAAATTAGCGCAGATAGTGATCTCATGTTAATATTTAGTATTTAGGAAAATTAGAATTAAAACCAATTTTTCATATCATACATTGCTGTTACTATTTCTAATTTTACAAACTATTTCATATTTTTATTTTTTTAGGTTTTTTATTTTATGCATATACATCGCAAGTACACGTTTACTAGTAAATATATAAATATAGAAATAAATAGATAATTCTTTTAGATGAATAATAATTACTAACTTAATAGTAATTGATAGTAGTAAATAATGATTATCGATGTTGTCTTACCCAACTTGGGTGGTTGATTCTAACATATGAAAGGGGTAAAGGACAAAGGGGTGAAATCGAGTTTAGTTGGGATTCAATTGAGGTTAGATGACAGTTAAATTGAACCGGCTTTACGATTGGGTCAGGTTGAAATAAGTTGAACTATAGGAGTTAACTTGAGTTTAAGAAAATTGATGATGACAATTAGTGACTTAATAGAAAAAGATACGTGGATGCAAAAAATTAAAGATATGTAGAAGAAGATATTATAAAGTAAATGGAATTTACTTATACTAAAATCATATATTTAGAGTACGAAATCCAATGAAACCCTGGTGGCTTAATATATATATATAGAGAGAGAGAGAAAATTTACACATATGAGAAGCCATATGCACATGGGTTTATAACTGATTTGGGGTTTCAAATGAAAACAATTGCCCTACTAACATCTAGAAGACATGCAACCTTTAGATCCTTCTGTTCTCTAGACATTAGAGGGAAGAGGGGACAATTATATCTATATGATATCTCATTATGGAAGCCCTCAACAAAAGGTTGAATTAAATCAAATATGGATGTCTTTGGAGTAGAGGAATTGCAATAAATAACAATAGGAGGGATTATCATAGACAACAGTAGTCAATAGATTATGATCGAGTCAAGTCAAATGTGGATGCCTCAAGATTAGAGGAATTGCAAAAAGCAACAATAGGAGTTATCAAAGATGATAGGGTTAGTAGATAATAGGGCTCTAAACTTAAGAATTTGGATGACTAAGTCGAGGACTCTTCTAGAGATTAAAATATTGTCAACGGATGAAGTTCTCAAAAATTGAAATTAATCTAGACTCTAAAGTTACTCTAAACAATAAAAGGTAATTTCCAGCATATTAACAAATTTTATCATGTTTTGTATCTATGCAAGCAAAAACTTTGCTATTTTGAAATACAAATTGACTTTACCTTTTGGAAAGTACATGCTATCACTAACAAAATGGTGGCAATAGCTCATAATATTCCCACCATGGATGATTTAATCCTTTTTTCATGGAAGTTTCAACGTCTTTTTTTTCTTTTTTTCTTTTTTTGGTTTTGGGATTTTTTTGTTTCTTTTTCAAATTTCTTATATTTTTGGTTTTGGATTTCCCTTTTTTCCAAAACGATGGACAAAAATCGGGTGCTCCAATTGGTTATTGGCCCTTTGGGTCTATTCATCTACATTCGTCCTTAATTTTTGAGCTATAGGGATCTATAATCCAATTTTGTGTGTTGAGTTTATTTATCATTATTGGTTTTACTTAAGTAAAATTATGAAATAAATTGAATCGTGACTAGCTATCTTCTGTTATCTTTAGGTATGAATATTATGTACCATATGTTTGTGTGTAAAGACAGTATCTCTATATTGGGATTCCTGTAGACCCACGTTAGGAGATATATATATATATATATATATATATATATATATCTTTAGGTAAATAAGTTTTGGAGGTGTTAGCCAATAGCCATTATAACTAGGGATATTGATGTTTCAGTTGGAATTCTTAATAAATTAAAATTCATTAAACCATTTTAATGGTTTAGGGTTTTGAATGGAATCATTTTAAATATAGTTTAATTCCACTTGAATAACCTTTTTAGAGTAGTATTTTCTTTTTATAATATTAATATTTATATCTAAATTGAGGAATATTACGCAAAAACTACAATCACATAACATTATATGAAGGCACATTGCATCTTAAGTGAATGTGAAGATGCATGAATCTACTAGAGATAAGAGATGACTATGAAGAAAAGGATTGAATTATAGAGTAATGATAAAGAAGAAGAAGAAGAAGAAGTAAAAGTAAATTAGGTTAGACTAAAATATTGATAAGATTTAAAACTAAAAGTATTGCTTATTTTTCATATTTTAGTAAGAAGTAGTTTGTTTGAATTTGAGCGATTTAATGCAGTTTAATCCTTTAATCGAACCATTTAGACCTTCTCTAAACCAAATTGCAAATTATTTAGACCTTCTATAAACCAAACAAAATCAAAACACAAAAGAACTTCATTTCACAATTTCGATTGATCCTTAGTTCGATTTGATATACAACCCTAATTATAAAGATTTTGATTTATGACTTCTAGCATGGGATTAGGAATAATGCTAGTGCATTAAACAAACATAGAACACATTTAGATTTATTTAGATTTAGGTTTATTAATAATTTTTTATATATTCAATACTTTAAAAGGTTGTGACATTGGCTATGAACAAAAGGATTTATTAGGAGTAAGTGAATACAAGGTAGATAAGGTATGATATCTTACCCTTACCCTACTCTATAAATACAGATTCCAAAATTTTTGCACTTGGAACTTACTTTATGGTACCTTCGATCAATCCTATACCTTGTACCTTGTGAATTCTATTGAGTAAGGAATAATGTACTCTATTAAACTTGTAATTTTTTTTAATTATCTTCTTTCAAAATGTTGTACTAATATGTAATCAATATCAAACCTATATCTATACTAATGGACCAAATAGTGATAATTTAAAAGATTCTTATACTTGCAATACATCTGATTGTAACATTATGAAACTTTGATAAGTAGAATAAAGAATATTCCTATAATTGGAAATGTTCAACCCTTGGCTGGGTTATGTTAAACTATTCTTTTTATCTTTTCTTATCAAATAACTGAAATAAAATTTTTATCAAATAAAAAAATTGTTATATAAAGAATACCAAATCATATGCTGAATAACTCTAATAAAATATATCTGACATTAAGTTAAAAACCGAGATGTTTTTAATACCATTCTAGATTAAGGTTACTAAAAGAGGAAGAAAGTAATGTAAAAATGAGATAGTAAAAAAAGAGAGAAGGTTTTAGCCTAAAAAAAAAAAAAGAAGAAGAGAGAGGAATAAGTCAGTAGACACAAAGATCATGTAGTCTTAGGATTTTATTATAGGTTAGATTTTTGTTGTTATTTTCTTTAAAGTTAAAAAAAATGCAATAGTATTAATTTTTTTTATTTATTAGTATTATTTAATTAATATTATAAGGTAGATATAAGGTACCGTATCATATGTAGTCTATATACTTTAGAGTATATGTTCCACAATGGATACAAGGTGCCTTGACGTTATATATATACTCTTTCTTATAGAAGTAGGTTCTCGAACATTACTATAAAAAACCTACATTGTAACCCTCTTTACTTAATCGAAACTTACTTAGTGACTCTCTTTACTTATCCAGTAGAGTAAAGTTCAGGTAAATACTTAGTACGGTAAGGTTATCCATTTACCCTTAGGATTTATTATAAATTCAATTCAAGTCGATATATATATATATATAGTTATTGAAGAAATTTAAATAAAAGAATTTGGAATACTTCCTTTGATTTTGGGACACGACATATTTGTATATAATAAAGAGTATATTGATAATTGCACATGGTATAAAATAATATTTAAAAGTGGCAACAATATAGCATTTAACTAAATGAAAAGTGAGCAATAGAAGTATTTGATATATAGTTTATACAAAACAGATTGCACATCTAAGAAGATTTGCTAATAACATATTAAGCTAATTTGTCGCCTCTATTTTTGGTTTGAGTGAAAACAGTTATTGAAAAATTTTCGTTTTGAATATATTATTTTCTGCTTTTTTTTTTTGGTTTGAAATTTTTTCAAACCGAAAAATTGGATTTGGTTTGTTGTTGAAATCGAACTAAAATCAACCATGCCCACTCCTAACTTGTGCTGGTTCGTGTTACAACACCAAGTTTAGTTGAACTGATGCATGGTGATTTATTTTGAGCTACCACCTAACTTTTATGTTAATGTTATTGGCTATCAAGATCAACTCTTGTTTTATAAATAAAAAATATTAGCATAAAAAAGCTTGCATTGTATTTTAAGAAGACCGTGCTTATGGAATATTCCACGTCGGTTAGTACAAAAACATACAACAAACACTCTCTAATCATATACAAGCTCTTTTGCTTTACCTGTACTCGTAGAGCATGAAACAGTGAATAACATAATGAAAAGAGCATATAATCTATAAGATGAATAACAGTGGCAAAAGTGGAGAGAGTAAACGAAGTTGTTTTCATTTGATATATGATACCGTTATATTGGATGTGAAATACATTTGGAGATAAAATAATGGTTGATATAGGATTAAATTGTAGTAATGATGTAATAAATAGTATTTAATAAATTGGATGGAATGTTAAAATAATAAAAAGTAACATTTAGGAATTTCAAATATACTCTTACAACTAAGTTAATTGTGGGTTTAAAAGGAGCTTAAGGTCTGATCTAATTGAAACCTAACATATTGAGAATTAAAACGTAATTGATATGTATAAATGTAAATTAGATATTAAAAAATAAAAATAAAATTTGCAGGGCCAATGTTATGCGGTTTTCAAGAATGTTTACTTATAACACCAAGGAAATAAGTTTTCTTTTTCACTTTATTTATTTTTTGAGGGTAGACATCAAGCTTCCAAGTTCTTTGGAATTGCTATCCAATTGAGCGTGTTCCAATATCTTTGAAGAGCCGTCCTCAACAAGACTAATAGGCCACGCCAACTTCATCAACAGCTTCACTTACAAAAGATGGAAAGCCTGCATTTTGCCCATAAAATTAAAAAAAAAAAAAAAGAAAAGGGGTCCGGTCTGGGGTCCTCATTCTTTCATCTCTCCATCTCTCTCGCCACATGCCTAAAAAATTGCACTCTCCTCTCTCTCTCTCTCTCTCTTAAATTTAAATTGAAAATAAATAAATAAAATTACAACGACGTCAAAAGCAACGAGGCGGGAACGCTACTCCAAAAGTCTTTGGTCCCACTCGCTCTCTCCTGCAGTATAATTTAACCATTAACCAAAAATACCCAAAAACAATCAACAAAAATAAATATTATAAAAAAAAACGAGTATGGATGCTTTCAAATTCTTAATTGACACCAACAACAATTTTTGTTGCTCGGTTTGAATAGAGTCCGTACTCATTTAAAACACTCATTAAGAAAAATCCTTTTCTATCGTGGGATTGTCATAATACTTCATATACTTTTTTCTGAATATGAAAACAAATTTAACTGTTTATTTACTTACCTTTTTTGTGTGATAATCTTTAAAAAAAAATATTGATAAGTGTGTAAATAATTATTTTTTCCATTTTACTTAAAATTTTTATAAAAAATTACAACATTAGTATTGGAAATCTTGAGTTTTTTTTTTTTTCTTTTATATCTAGTTTAAAATAATTTATTATTATATTTAGTTAATTTTTATTTATTAAATTTACTATCATATTTTAACTTATAAAGTTTAATTCGTGTGTAACTATTGATAGGTAAAAATTTTAATTAATTGCAAAACTTGGCAAAATTTTTTAGAAGTAAAGATGACTTGGTATCGGAAAACGAATGATGTTTTTGCTCTGTCTGTCTCTAGAAAAGAAAACCGAAAACCAAAAGAAAAAAGAAAGACAAACAAAATCCCCAACCCCCGGAACCAAAATAACAAACAAAAAACCAAAATCCGAAATTCATCAACTCTCTCTCTTTTTTTTTTTTCTCTCTCTCTCTCTCTAAAATTCGGAAGTCATCAGCGGTTTAAACTCACTGGTATCTTCTCGCACCTCTTCAATCCCGTCGATCGGTTATTCTCCGGCGACCGGAGTTGGACTCCCTGTTCCATTGCTGCCGACGAACATTCCTCCCTTTCCCTCTCTTTCTATTCTGTAGATCTTTCGTGATTCGTTCAGGTCCCGACACTCGCATTCTTAATCTTTCGCTCACCATATGCTTTTTATGTTAAAACTAGGATTTTTTTGGTGCAGATCAGACCGTACATTCGAATATTATCTCATTTCGTTTTCATATCCTTTGCTTGTGGTGAAAGTAGAGAATGCGAAGTTTCTTGCTTTCTGTCGCTTTGTTCGAGCTTGTTTGAAGTCATAACTTGCGACTTACTTTATCTTTTAGTATTAATTGAGGATCGAATTGCTTGACTCAAGATTCACTTTTGTTCAATTTTACTTCATGTTTCGGTCATGTATCTAAGGTTGTATAGATACATTGGGAATGAGTCATTGTAATGATAGCAAAATTGTCTGTCTCGAATCGGTTGGGTCTAGATTGAGTAAAAAAGCCTAGGTTTTGCTCATATTTTTCCTGTTTTGTTTTGGTTAATTTTGGGTTTGCCTTTTTGGTTATTGACTTAATGAGATAGGCGAGATTTTTCGTGTTTTGTGGACTGTGGAATAGGTACATTGTAAGTTTCTTCTTATGCTGCTGGAGATTTTCTCAAATTGATCACTACACTTCTTGTTATTTGCTTTAATACTAAAGAAATGGATTTGGGTATCTTTGTTGTATATTGTTCTTATGATAGCCTTGGCAGTTCGTGTGGTGATTTAATTAGCTCTATAGTTCTAATTCAATTTTGCTGTGCAGCTTGCTATCAATTATGGTTCTTTGTACTTACTTGCATATCGAAAATTCAGCTGAATAATATGCATTGCTGTAGTGTTGTTGACTTCTTTCTTTCTTTCTTCTTCTTCTTCTTCTTGACTCAAATCTAGTGATATGTCCATATATATCTAATACAGTAAAGCAATGTGGTTGTACCAGTGCAGAATAAGAAACTTTAGGTTCCTAACATGAGCTTCTACATAGAAAAACAGCTGGATGAAATTGGAGGATGTGCTGATTCAAATGGAAATAATAGGATACATATTGAATGCACTGACAGCTATGAAGGCACAGATGATGATGGTAAGAATGGTGGTGCTCTATCAATGTGCGTGGACATGTTGAAGATTTTGTGTCATTTCACTTCCCTACTACAAACATTGTTCTTTTTTTTAATTTCTTTTTTTTTTTAAATTTTAAGTTTTAGGGTGTAATTATTTTAATTCAGAAAATTTACAGTCATTATCATGATGCTAAATTTAATCATAATCATTTCATTTTTGTTGCACTAAAATGAATATCTGTGCCACTTGTTTTAATATATATTGGTGTGGACAATTATCGTTATTATTATTATTTTTTAACACTGGTTTTCTCTATTTTGGACTTGTCAGCAGGGTCAATATATCTTGGGAAGAAGTTACCAGAAGTTTCCCAAATGAAGGCGGAAGTGTGTGCTGATCAATTAGGCGACAAGCTCATGGAACTTACCAAATCAAAGAACTTAGATGTGAGCTCTACTCTTGAACACCAATGAGTGGTATCTGAATGTCCTTTTCAGGCTAAATCCTCTTCTCATATTCTTAAATTCTTTTTGTGCTCCTTGTTACCCCTTGCAGAATGCTCCTACGCATTTACTTTTTAGTGCGGCAGTGAGGATCTTGGAAGATGGCATTGAAAGAAAGAATGGTGATTTAAGTCAGGTAAGGGACTCCTTCCATGCAACCAATCATGCTTAAACTTTCCTGGGTATATGCATTTCTATTTCTTGTGGTTATATTTGACACTTCACAGTCTGTATCTCTGCAAATCTTCTGTCAGAGTGTGGCATATTTTTTGAGAAAAATCATTCAAATACTTGAGCTCCGAATGTCAGTTCAAGCAGATAAGTTTAGAAATGTAAGATGATAAACTTGTCCTGGAGATAACCTTTCTTTTCTCATGGAACCTTATCACGTAATAAATCATGGCTATTGTTTTTCATTTCCAGCAAAATAATTTCTATAAGGCACGAGAGGAGAAGTTTCAATCAACAATTAAGGTGCTTGAAACACTTGTGAAGGGGACTAGTGAAGAGAACGAGGTGATGCTAGGATTTGATGATTAGTGGATTTTGCTTAAAAGTGCTAACATGTGGATGCTTGTTATAATACATAAATGACTTTTTGGTTTCTTGTTCCCAAATTCTTTAGGTTGCCATGAAGAATATAGAGTTGATTAAGGTAATGTCTTTATCCTCTGTTTTTCTGTACTTCATAGTCATTTGTAATGTGGCTGTATCTTCTTACCAAAATTTAATTGTAGGAGTACATTCATCAAGCTTAATGTAGGTTTCTTTTCTTTTTTCTTTTTGGTTCATAATGATTTAGTTTTGCAGAATGAGAACTCCAAGGTAGAGGAGAAAAGAAAACGTGAAGAGTTGGATATATTTAAGCTGAAGAAAGAGAAGGAGAGTTTGTATTTAGAAGTTTCAGCTCTCAAAGAGGAACTTGAAATTGCTAACATGACGCATGAGAAGCACTGTCTACAACTTAAAGCAGAGGCAAAGGCTGCTAAGTTTGAGCAGGAGAAGAAGTTAAAACAGTTAGAGGTTCTTTTGGACGAGTCAAGAAGGAAGGTGGCTGAGCTTGAGGAATTTTCGCAGTCTAAACATCAAAGATGGAAAAAGAAAGAAAACAAGTTTCGACGATTTCTTGACTTTCAGTTTGGAGCATTGCAGGTCTGCTAGTACCCATACTACTCTTCCCTTCTGTCAAATACTTATATGATACCAATTTGCTGTATAACCAGGACTTGAGGGCCGTTTCTGAAATTATGGAAGACGAAGTTTTGAAGACTAAGAGACGATGCTTAGAAGAACTTAGTTATTTGGGTAGGAGGAATAATTATGTCAACACTTTGTGCAGTGTTTATGCATTGGTTACAAAAATGACTTTCTCACAATCCTTGCAATGATGATTCTCAGGAGCCAAGCTTGAAGGAGTTGCTGATGCTGCTAAAAACTATCACATGGTTCTTGCAGAAAATAGGAGATTGTACAATGAGGTTCAGGATTTGAAAGGTTTGCTCTCTTAGCATAGTCATATAGCCTTGATTTGTACTCTTATTATATTTAACTTGAATTTCCATAATGGGCAGGAAATATACGGGTATACTGCAGAATAAGACCATTCCTCCCTGGCCAAGGTGTAAAGCAGACCACAATTGAGTATGTTGGTGAAAATGGTGAACTGGTTGTTGCAAACCCCTCTAAAGGAAAGGATAGCCATCGGCTATTCAAGTTCAACAAAGTTTTTGGTCCAGCTGCAAGTCAAGGTTTTTTTCTTCATTTATTATTATTATTATTATTTTTTACCATCACTGTTCATGTAGTATTTTCACCTTTTCAATATGTATATCTCTTTGCACATAGCATCCCAGCTATTCAATGAGGTCACCAATTCTAATCATGCTTTCACTCAACAGAGGAGGTGTTTCTGGATACTCAACCATTAATTCAATCTGTATTGGATGGATATAGTGTCTGTATATTTGCCTATGGCCAAACTGGTTCTGGGAAGACATATACAATGGTACATCAGATTCTTAGTGTGCTTTTATGAGTTAATAAAGCTCTCTTGACATAATTTGTCATTTTCTTGTCAGAGTGGGCCTAGCATTTCATCAAAAGAGGACTGGGGTGTTAATTACCGAGCATTAAATGATCTTTTCCAAATTGCTCAGGGAAGACAAAGTTCCATTATCTATGAAGTTGTAGTTCAAATGGTGGAGATATACAATGAGCAAGTTCGTGATTTACTAGCATCTAATGGCTCTCAGAAGAAATATCCTTTCTAAAATTCTTTTCTTAAGCTTTCTAGCTTTTTCTGCAACTAACACCTTGTTTCAAGTCCATATCTGGAACCAATCATTAGTTATGACATTGATATCATGCAAAGCTTTTGTTTTTGTTTTTCTTTTTTTTTTTTCTTCTCTCTTTCTTTCTTTTTTTAAACGATATGGATTGTCCCCATACATCTTTTGTGCAGTAGTCATTCTTCTGTTCTCGAAGGTTTTTTTGTTTTCTTTGACTTGCACACACTAGGGATTTGGAGCACCACCCAACCAAATGGGTTAGCTGTCCCTGAGGCAAGCATGCATCCTGTGAGGTCAACCAAAGATGTCCTGGAGTTAATGAATGTTGGATTAACTAATCGGGCAGTGGGTGCTACAGCATTAAATGAAAGGAGCAGCAGATCTCATAGGTTTTCTCCCTCTCATTCCTCGGTGCCACTGTTGTTCTGGTTATGGAAACTGCTTTAAATCATGCATTTTCTTAACACATTAATAATTGATGAGATCATGCAGTGTTCTGACTGTCCATGTTCGAGGCACAGACTTGGAGACTGAGGCTGTTTTACGTGGTAGTTTACATTTAGTTGATCTTGCTGGTAGTGAAAGGGTGGATCGATCGGAAGCTACTGGAGATAGGCTAAGGGAGGCTCAGCATATAAATAAGTCACTTTCAGCTCTGGGAGATGTGATCTTTGCACTAGCACAAAAGAGCCCTCATGTACCATACAGGAATAGCAAACTCACCCAAGTCCTCCAGAGTTCCCTGGGTACCAACTTTTGACTTGTTTTCTTGTTATTTGTCAAACATGATATACAAATGCATACTTGTCAAAGTGTATGCATCACTAGTTTCCTAATGTTGTTACATGTGCATGCCAAGTACAAAATTGAAGTAGTAGAAAAATAAAAACAGGTACGGAGATTGATTCCAAAAAAAGAAAAAATGGGTGGAGGTTATAGAGGAAGTGAGACTATTCTAATTTATTGTTGTTGATGCCTGATTCATTCCTATTATGCAGGTGGTCAAGCAAAGACCCTCATGTTTGTTCAGCTAAATCCTGATGTCGATTCGTATTCTGAAACCATAAGCACCTTGAAATTTGCTGAGAGGGTTTCTGGTGTAGAGTTGGGCGCTGCTCGAAGCAACAGAGAAGGAAGAGAAGTTAGGGAGCTTATGGAACAGGTTTATCTTCAGATACCTTGCATTTCTGATATAAGCACTAGAATCTTGAATGATCTAGTGTTATAACCTTAATAATAATTATGAGGGTTAATGCTACTTGAAGCCACAGGCATCTTCATCTCATATGCTTGCTCTTGAAACTTCTCTTGTTAAATGGGCTTGCTGCTGTTTGAAGCCTTCCTGTTGGCAGCCCTTTCATGGTGAAACATTTACTTCCCAAAGAAGGGGAAAAAGAAGAGCAGGTTTGTTATGATTTCTTGTTGATCTTGTAGGTGGCATCACTTAAGGAAACAATTAGCAAGAAAGAGGAAGAAATTTTGCATTTACAGTCACTTAAGGTTATTTGCAATGGTCAGAAGCGTGGCATGTCCTCCCAGCGTGGTCTGTCCTCTCTAAGGTATTCATCTTCTTCACCTAGAAGACATTCCCCAGGAACATCTCAACAAAGCCGGAGACCTTCAATAGGCAAGATCTCAGGACTAAATGATAGAGCAGCTTCTGATGGGGACAATTGTTCAGACTACAGTGAGAGACATTCTGAAGCCAGTTCACCACAATCAGTTGATGACATTAGACATCAGGGGGAGTCCTTCCTTGCATCAAAACGTGCTGCTGTGGAGTTAGGTCAAAATGCAAATGATGACATTGAGCTCTTAGGCTTGGGTGATGCTGATTCTGAGGAGAGATTGAGTGATATATCTGATGGTGGACTTTCAATGGGAACAGAAACCGATGGTTCCATATGCAGTATAGTGGAGTATAATCTCTTCCCTGAAACTGGAAAACCACCTGAGAAATCAGTAAAAGTTGAGAAGTAAGTGATTGCTTTGTTTCAGTTGAGTAAAGTCTTGTCATTTTTATTTTGTTTTACCTCATGCAGCCAGACTGAATATTGCATCAATGGTTTTTTTCTGCCTAAGGCTGGATAGCCATGAGCACTTTCATGGGCTTGATCATTTTTCTTTTCCTTGTTGCCTTTTCTTCATTATCGTAGCATGGTTTGAGTTGTACATTGTTGATTGTCCCATCTTTGAAGCCCACAAAAGATGATGCTGGCAGCCTTTTTGTTTTTTTGTGGATTGTTTTGCTGGATTAATTAGTGGTGACATATGTCATTGGAAAATTTCTTTACTGTGCTGTTAATCCTTAAAAAGAGATGCAGCTTTGTTGTTATGTCACTTCATTTTTTCAGTTCATTGAGGCAAATGAGACATAAAACAATGTGTTTTCATTCCAGATGTATTCATTCTTTTGATCCATGGATGGTGATGTGTTACACTTTATGCATCTGTTCTAATTCTAGATTTTACACACGTTTCTTTTTGTTCAAGAAATGTAATTTACAAGCTTCTATAACGCCCTTAGTTCTTATTGTTAGAACATCTTAAGAGTAAATAGTTGTGTAAGTTTGTTCCTTTGAGTTTCCTGTATAATTGTAAAATCTGAGCTCACTAGCTACCATATCGCTTTTTACTGTAGTTAGCCATGATACGTGTTTCGATTGGGTAGATTGTGTTCAAATGAAACCTAATATCCATGTCCTACTATATTGCTGGTAACTTAATATATGCAGAAGTAGGCACATAACTTTGATTGGACATTTGATATTTGAGACAAATGATCAAGTTTTTCTATGTGGAGGTTTTTATTTAATTTTAATTAGATGTCTATCATGCAGTAAACGGAATTTAATCTCTTCCTTGTGAAGAGAGTTCACAAGTTCCAATTGGATTTCGGCAGTTCAATAACAGTTCTGATATAATTTTTTGTCTGTCTCTCTTCCTTTTTTCCCCCCCTTTTTTCCTCCTCCTGGTGTGGTAGACTTTGGAACTTTCTTTAAATTTATTTTCTAAAATATTTGCATTTTATAGTTACTTCTCTGTTTTCTTCCTTTGCTTGACCTTCTCATGTCCCCAAAATGAATTTATCTGGGGATCATAATAAAGTAGGAAGAGGAGGGAAAAAAAAAAACCTGACACATGAAGCATATAGTCCAATGTCCTGGATTTCATTTTGTTAACATAGATATGTGGCTTGCCTGTGTTAGTAATCTCCTTTTCTTTTTCTATTAAAGTACGAATAGTATCTTTACTTAAATAGATTTGAGATGTTCTATTTTCTGAATTCATAGTGCGTTTTTGATGCAGAGCAAGTGTTCCCTCTAAACTTCCGAAGCCTGCTCAAAAGCCAGTGCAAGCAAAATCATCTCGCTCGACCAGAAGTTCTACCAAGACATTAGCAAGTATGTGAATACCATTTTGCTGGTCTCCTTACTAGATTTTATTGGCTAAGTTGGCAGTCATTTAATTATAATCTTTACATGTGATGCCTCCTATGTGTGCTTAAAATAATGAGCAGAGAAGGGTAGCCGAGTTGTAGTTATACTGGGATTAAGGCTTAACCAGCTTTGTGTCCAATTTGCAGGCTCTAGGAAATCAGTTATTGGGAGCTCTTCTTCCGCCAACCCCCTGAAACGATGGGTGTAATTGTATTGGTAATTTGACGCTAGAAGCAAACTTAGGCTCCTAGGTTGTAGCTGTAGACTTAAAAGCGCACCCTGACTGTTGGTGATGTAGTGTTATGTGTATAAATACCTGGAAGAGGTGATTAGTAACATTACACTTGTAACATAATTCCTCTAACTCAGTAACTTAAGTGCTAAGGCTGGTATATCACCACCTTATTTTCTACCTAGGTTTTTACTCCATATGTCTGGGTTTTCCCCTCTGCCAACAAACTTGTGGAAATTCACATGTATTTCCTGATGCAAAATCAGACAATTAGCTTGTTGAAATTGCTGATTGACCCATATAGCTTCTAATTTTTGTAAGAATTTGATGGAGACAAATTAAAGAGTTATTTCTTGTATGTATATGTTTAGTAGGAGTGGCCGCGCTTTGGTTCAATATGGTTTACTTTTCCTTTAAAATTTTAATCATACAGTTTGGTTTGTAAATTTTTTGAATTTAATCAAAATCGATATGAACTGTATGTCAAATTTTTATTAAATATTTTTATTTTTGATAAGATATTTTTCTTTCTATTGAATTTTTATATGTTTTTAATTAATTTTTTATATATTTATCATATGTAATAATACTTAAAAAAAATTGTATAAGATTTTAATAAACTTAATTTGATTGAATGAAACTAAGAGATTTTATTTTAACAAATAAATAATAAAGAGAGAAAAATAGAACTGTTCATCAAAAAGCGATATGAAGAAAAGAAATGAAAGATACATAAAAAGTATTAAGGTAAAATCTTTAATTTAAAAATATATAAGAAAATGATAATTTAGAAGAGGAAAATTTTTTTATGGAACTCATTTAATTTAATAATTTACTAAAAAATAATATAAAGAAGAAGATATGAAAATTTTGATGAAATTTATAATGATTGATAAAAAATAAAAAAAAAATTAATAAAACAAAACCAAATATTTCTGTTTAGTTTGTTTTTTCAAATTGAATTGTAAATTATTTATATATAATCAAAACGAATCGTGATCAAATTGTTTGTAAAAAGAAAAAAGCCATTTTTTTTAAAATCAATTCGGTTCAATTTAAAATTCAAATTCAATTAGAAGACCATCCTAAATGTTCAGTATTATGTTTGATGTGAATAAAAAAGCTCAAGAATGTCCTCCTGACTGTTCTATCACTGTTGCTCCTGTTTTTTCCTTGTTTCAGAAACAATTCAATTTCTCTTATCTTAAAACGTCTTTCGACCACTTTTGGGTGTTCTTGGGGCAGTGTTCAAGGCTAATTGAGATGATGATTACTTGTTTCCCGTATCTGTTTGGTCTAGTCTGAGTCATATTCTTGGGCAAATATAATTAAGATCCGAGTTAAAATAACCATAACCAACTAAAACTACTGAATCTTACGAATTTTTCTTTCTTTTTCCTTGTCATTAGCTAATTTAGATTGTTCTGCTGTAACTACAAGAAATATGTAGTCTAAGTGGGGTGGCAATTTGGGTTCTTGTTTTATTTAATGTTGAATTCACGTGAGTGTCCAAAATATTTAAAATTGAATAAAACTTATAAATAATTAGACTTGTTACAATTGTTTCATTCATATCCTATTGTGTTAAAATCTTAGCAATGTCGAGTTTCCGCTTATGGAGTTGAAAATCGACAGCTTTTCATTACAAAAAAAAAAAAAAAATTGTTTACCCAAAAGACAGAATTTGATAGGTTTTTTTTTTTTCAATATATATGAGATAAAATAAAATTCAAAGTCGGTTTCTATATAACCTAAAGGTTTTTCTAAGTCTCACGTAGTTGAACGGTGGGCTGCGATTGTCCTCGTAATGTGCGACTCCTCTATAAAATGTTGTTACATGCGGAATTTATCCGGTCTGGTATAACCGTATTCTATTTTGATGTAATCGATTTCGTTTTTGTCGCATTATAAATTTAATATTTATTAAATTTAAATTGTTAAAAATTTTATTATTTTGATAATTTAGATTTAATGGATATTAAATTAAAGATTGGACGGAAGATTAGATCGGTCCGTAAAAAAATAGATGAAACTATAATAAAAATATCCTGTTACTTGCCTTTAAAATTAAGGGACAAATATATACATTCGATCTTCAACTGTTAATACATTTTTTAATTTAGTTTTCTATCTTTATTATTTTTTTATTTTAATCCTTAATGTTTTTTATTTTTGTCAAATAAGTCCCTCAATTAGAAAAATAGATAGAAAATATAATGGATCTAATGGAAAAGGCTTATTTAAAAAAAATTTAAAAACATTAAAGATTAAAATAGAAAAAAAGTTGGTAACTAAACTAGAAAAAGTGACAAAGTTTGGAGCTTGGATGTGCACTTTTTCCCCTTTTCTTTTCCCTACTTTCCCTACTAATAACTCGTTTACTTTACTGAATGGAATGAGCATGGAATGTAATTAAAATTCTTAAGGAATGTAATAAGAGTATAATATATATTATTTTATTTAATTAGATTACTTTAATGAGTAAAGTACCCTTAATTCATTTTCTTTTTCAAGTAATTTTAAAATAATAGGTGGTAGAATGAAAATCGACTTTGGAGGCGGAGGTGGTGGTAATGATCAACGATGGTTGTTAGCGGTGGTGATGGCATCGGTGGTAACGGTGGCAGTGGTGGTGGGGGTAACGGTAGCGATGGCAATGGTAGATGGTGGTAAAGGTGGTTGGGGTAGCGGTTTGGTGGGGGGGAGGGGGGTGGTGGGGTAGGGGTAGTTGCGGCGGCAGTGGCGGTGGCAGAAACGGTAGCAATGGTGGTGGCGATTGTGGTAGGTAATGATGGCGACGGTGGCGGTGATAATGATGGGTGATATTGGTGGTAGTAGCAATGTGATGGTAATGGTGTTGGTGGCGATGATAGTGGCAGTAACAGTAAGTAGTAGTGGTTGCTGCGGCAATGGCGGTTGCGACAGCAGTAACGGTAGTGATGGTGATCATCGTTAAATTGATATGAGATTATTTTTTGAAAAAATGTAAAATTTTGTAAGGAATTGTGATTCTTTAGTTGAATCAAATAATCTTTATTACTTGATTTTACATAATAAGAATTTCTAAGGAATTGAGATTCGGAAACAAAAAACTAAGTGAATACTGTAATAAGGAATAAAGAGATAATTGAATTCCAATTCCCCTCAAGTGAACAAGGTATAAGTATTAAATAGATTTCTAAATTATATAAAAATTGGCTTAAAACATATGAGAAATTAACTTAGTATTTGGTGATGGTGGATATCATGGATATTACTCTTAGGTAAACTCGTGACGGAGTGGTGAACCTGCAAAAAATCACATATGGTGTAGCTAATGAGGGCCCTCCGATACTTAAGTTAATGAGGAGAGTATTTTAGTTTCAATGAATATGAGAGTAATGAGAATTCCCAAGAGGTTTTACGGTTAAAGGATCCCCTTACCTAGTGATTTCGCTCCTATTTATAGGTTAAGAGGACTTACTTACTTGAACATGTGGTAAAAGGAGATTGTTTGGCGTAAAATCCGAAGGGTTGGCACTATCAGTACAAGAAAAAACTTCTACCCTTCTATTAGTTGGTAGAGGCTTAGAGGATGGGTCCATCCCATTGATAGAGGGTAGCTACCTTAGCTTGGCGGTTAGCTAATAGGCTATATGTCAATTGGTCATTCAACAATTAATGAGGAAAGAGAAAGGGATTGGGAGAAGACCACGAGTCTGACTATGCCAAGAAGCAAGCCCTCTAAGTGCTGTCTTAAGTAGGAGGTGAGCTCTTTCCCCATGATCAGTAGGTGAAGCTCAAGGACTACGAAGAAAGCCCTCTAAGGTGCTCAAGGTTCAACCCGAGCAAGACATGTAAGGTTGAGATGTGTGCTGAGCTAATCTTCACTCTTGCTAAGGAGGAATTTGATATTGTGCTAGCTGAGCTCTCAAGTAGGCATAGACCTCCAGAGGCTCAGGTTGAAGGGTAACCGTCAACAGTATTAATTTTTTCAAAATTCGAAACAGGTTTAAAGTTAGAGATCTCGATGTATCAATACCTGATAGGAAAGAGAAAATATCAGAATCGATACATCTAGACTTATTGAGAAAGATTTGAACATAGCAATGATGTAACGAAAAAATGGGTCGTCAAAGAAAAAGCATCAATGACTTTTTAAATGCAATCTAGACATTTTGAAAATTTCTATAGAATGCAATCTTTGTTGATTTAAGTTGAACAAGTGTAATATTTTAATTACTTAAATTGTGATTCTTTATAATGGATGTCCTAAGATGAGATTGCAACTATTTAGAATTAAATTTAATGATTTTTTTTAATATTGATATGCATTTAAATTTGACGAAAGGGAAAAGTATACATTCAATCATCAACTGTTGTTACTTTTTTTAATTTAGTCCTCAACCTTTCTTTTTCTATTCAATCCTTAATGTTTTCATTCTTTGTCAAATAGCACTTTCCATTAGATCTATTATATTTTTCATCTATTTTTCCAACGAAAAGACTTATTTGATAATAAAAAAAAAGAAGAAGTGGAGCTTTTCCATAAAATTAACGACTTTAGGGAACATTGTCACATCACTTTGTGTTGTAATTGGTTAGAAAGGAGTGTCCACACTTATGAAATATATACAACTAAAACGAATGAATGATTAAATTGCAGGGGATATCGTTAAGTGATGTGCTAGATTCGTGTGACCATGTAGCATTTGTTATACATAGAATCCAAGAAATAGGGAAAAGGGAAAAGAAGAAACGTTTTTGCTCATGAAAGGTCTTAGGCTTTAACAACTAAGAATTCGTTAAGATTAATCATGAAGCTATCACAAGAACTAGGAATTAAATCCTCCAAGCGCCTCCTTTTTTGTTTTCAAATCCAAAACGTCAAGACCTGGGCACGGTTCCGCCGATTCAAGATTGCCCTTATAGGAGAATTGGGACCAGTCCAGTCTAGGACGGTTTTGATTGACGGGTCTTGTACTCACAAGTAGCCTAAAGAACGGGTTCTTTTTTTTTTAAGTAAAAGTTAATTTCTTTTTCCTAAAAAAAAAATTAAGTTTAAACTAAAAAAATAGGCCAAAAACTTAGATGCCCATTATTGATATATCACTTTGAACACCAGTCCCTCAAATCCGATTAGATCTGATGCTTTTTGTAACCTGGGACTTGTCCCTATGAGCCTAAGCCCTAGACCTGGATTGGCTAAGGCCATAGTAGCTTAACGGTCTCACCATTGATCTTTTATTAAAATGAACTAAGGTTCAAACCCCTCAGTGTCTCCTCATAGTATATTATTTTATAGGCTTTCTAGATGCAGAGTCTTCACATCTACCTGTAAAAAGTCAGAGACGACACCCATTTTTTTAAAAGATTGTAGAAGAGTTGAAACTATTTATATAAAACTAATATTGAGTTGTAACATTAGTAATACAAGATAAAAATTTAGAAAGAAACACCTTTTTCCCTAATCATATCACCGATACGAGAATAAGGTAGGGTTCTTCTCCTAATATAATTCATTACACATAAGAAAGAGTGTAAGTTGCATGGGATAAAATTCTTATATAATAGAGTAGAGAGATCTTTGAATACCCTTAAGTGAACTCATTTTTTTCCTATAAGGAGTGAAGTATACAATGTTGCTTTTAAACATTTCAACTAAGGATGAGTGAGTACAAGATGGGTATAGTTTTGAGCCCTATTTGTATCCCATCCTATGGATATAGGTTCTAAAACTTTGCTACGTATACTCTATTATGTGGTACCTTAGAACCATCCTCTACCTTATACTTTATAAATTGTATAGGGTACAAGGTACTCAACAAGACTTATAAATTTTTTCCCTCCTTCTAAATTTCAATATGGCTTCTTTTTTGAAAACATAAAACAAACCTAATCCCTTTTTCTTTTCTTTTCTTTTTTTTTTATCTTTTTGAAAAATAATTGTTTAATTTAACCAATCTTTCACGATTTTTTTACTATACAAAATGGAATAAAAGGGAGATTGAATGATAATGACTATAGAATATAATAAATGTGTAATAAACTATGAATAGATATTACAATGTTTACTTGAGTGTAATGTGATTAGTAGCATATTGTTTGTAAGCCTCTAAAATTCCGTTTAGGATAATCGAGCTTAAATTTAGAGATTTCAAGGAAAAGTTATCTAATTGAGTTCAAATTTTACAATTAAAATAGAAAAGTTAGTTAAAGTGCATCAATAAAGTTAGATTTTAAAAATAATGTCTTAAAAGATTTGATTTTTAGCTTTAAGAGTATAGTTATTCAATATAGTGTAAAATTCGTCGGAATCCTTAAAATTGAGCTTGAAATGCAAGAAAATCATAATAAAAGAAAGAGAACAAATTGTGACTCATAACTAAATCCCATTATAAAGAGGGAAACTCACTCTGTTAGCTTATAACTTACAACTAATAAGTATTTTGATTTAAGTGTTTTCGAAGACGTAGAATTCAAAGAATATTATTTCTTTTCATCACCAACGTAGTTACTATTGAATAATTCATAATTGAAATTTTCTGTTCTCATGTATTGTTATTTCGAATGAGTTTTAACCTAATTATTAATAAAAATATTAGTAACATATAATATATAGTTAAATTATATTAATTAGTTAGGACTTATTTATATACATTTTATATAACATTTTACTCACCGATATTAGTTATTACAATCACGTAGTTGATTTTAAAAGATTTATCTTAAACAATATTTAAAATTACGAAACTCTATATTATAGTGATTAGATCTAATAAATTTGATATTTCTAAAAAAATTTCATATAAATGAACTTAAAGTGAAATATTAAAACTATACAGTTATTTCGTTTCAATTTTCTCCTAGTCATGAGAGTTCAATTTAGTTTCACGAACATTATCACAAATTATAATTTCTAGAGTGTCTCTCAAATATTAAATTTTTCAATTAATTTCTTATTAATTTATATAATTATATATTTATATTTAGATGTAATTCAGACATTTTCACACCTATAAATGCTTCCAATCAATCTAACGAAGAAAGGATACCCGACCAATTATGTTTATACTAATTCAATTACTTTTATAAATTATCTTGTGTCATTGATAATATTATTATATTTATTATTTTATTGTTATGATCTATATTCTTCTAGTTATTAGTAATATTAGTATTAACTATTTTACACATATCGACCTAACTTATAAATATATTTTTCTATAAAAGATATAAACTATTTAAATGCTAGTAGGTTGGAGTTATGTAGTATTACATATTATATTTTTTTAGTCTTGTCGAGCTTGAAATTCGAATTTTTTCTTTTAATTTGATTTCTCACTTTCTAATTAATAATAAATCTTATTCCGTTTAATATTAATTCTCGACTTTTTTATTTAAAAATTTTTTTTGAGTTGCTACCTGACCGAAATCGGGAAAAAACAAAAATCGTAATTAATTGGGTGAATTGATTACAATTTAACTACTAGTTTTTTATTTTAATTTAATACAAACTAGAGAATTCAAAATCTGGGAACTAATCTATTAAACCTTAACGGATACCATTATCTATTTACTGAAATTAAGATTGTTCTTTAAATCACCTTTTTTAGTTTGTTAAGAAAAGAAAAAACAAAAAAAAAAAGAAAAAATAACCTAAGTTTTACATATTTTATTATTGTCCCGAAGATACCTATGTACTCGTTAATCTAGATCAAACGATTGTAATTCTTTCCGAAAATTTTAATGTATTAATTGATTTTAATTTTGAAAATCGACCGAAATTACGTTTTTAATCAATTTAATTTATTCAAAAAATTTTAATAGAGGTCCTAATTCTTGAATTCTTTTATTTAAAAAAAAATCGCTAAAATTCCTATTTTTTCAAAAAGGGTTTTTTATTAATTTTTATTTCTAAAAAATAATTTTCTAAGTGAGAAATTCTAAAAAACATTTAAGCTTATGAATATATATATATATATATATATACACCTATTTATATACTATGCTATAAACATAACTAAATAACTAATGAAATAATAAAATATATAACTAAATAAATAAATAATCTAAATTGGAAAAGAAATCTAACCTGAATTTGGTCTCCAACATACGATGAAGGATAGTGGCGTAGATTAGCTGTTTGGATTAGTTGGCGACCAATAGTAGATTATAATCAGTATCGTGGGGTTGTTGGTGTTAGCTATTGCTGTAGCGGGCCGATGGACGAGCGTCTTTCAATTAATTTTTTATTAATTTATATAATTATATATTTATATTTAGATGTAATTTAGACATTTTTACATCTATAAATACTTCCAATCAATTTAACGAAGAAAGGATATCCCATCAATTATGTTTATACTAATTCAATTACTTTTATAAATTATCTCATATCATTGATAATATTATTATATTTATTATTTTATTGTTATGATCTAGATTTTTCTAGTTATTAGTAATATTAGTATTAACTATTTTACACTTATCGACTTAACTTATAAATATATTTTTCTATAAAAGATATAAACTATTTAAATGCTAATAGGTTAGAGTTATACAGTATTACATATTATATATTTTTAATCTTTCGAGTTAATTTACAGATATATTTATTATATATATCGGATATATTCATAAAAATATATATATATATTCATATAGAAATACCAGTTTTATAAATTTATTACTTGATCGATGCTAATAATGTTAGCAAGTAAAGGACACCTACCAACAGTAAGTGGCTATATGCGTACATGTATTATATATTATATAATAATTAAGTATAGCTAAAATAGAGATCTAGTGTGCAATATGTGTGTGGATATATATAAAATATAAATAATCAAAAGATCCTAGTTATAATATCCATAGACTAAAAGACATGATCGGTTTGGAAAAAAAAAAAAAAAAAAAAAGAAAGAAAGGGAAAAAGAATGACTGTGCTAGTGAATGACCAACTAGAAGTAGCACCATGCGACAGGTATTGGAGATTATGGAATGTTGGCATGGTTCAATGACACCTAGCTGTTGGCATGTTCGAATTCTATTGCATCACCTGTCTTTTTCATTCAATTAAAGTAGGCTATAAATTTAGTGAAGTCGAAATAGAGCAGGTTTTCTACTCCAATTTTGCCCATTTATCTACAGTAACAGAATAAGGGAATATGGAATTCAGTCAACATTCTTTCTTGATTCTATAGCAACATTACGGGTTTGTCGTTGGAATGAAATTTTGCCAATATAAATCACACTTATTGCTTGGGTTTTTAGGTAATTGACTTTCTACTATTTATTTCTGCTGCTCTTTTTATGTGTTGTTAAAAGCATAACGTATCAAAGATTATCGTTTAATATTGACTTTTGAGTTACGAAAACAAACAATCCCAAGGTCCAGATTCATTTTATTGATAAAGGGACACATAATCAAATTAGATAATCACAATAGTTATGTAATAGTAGTTTGAAATTCGATTTTTTCTTTTAATTTGATTTGTCACTTTCTGATTAATACTAAATCTTATTCCGTTTAATATTAATTTTTAACTTTTTTATTTAAAATTTTTTTTGAGTCGCTACCTGACCGAAATCGAGAAAAAAGAGAAATCGTAATCAATTAAGTGAATTGATTACAATGTAACTAGTGGTTTTTTATTTTAATTTAATACAAACCAGAGAATTTCAAATCTGGGAACTAATCTATTAAATCTTAACGAATACTATTATCTATTTACCGAAATTAAGATTATTTTTTAAATCACCTTTTTTAGTTTTTTAAGAAAAGAAAAAACAAAAAAACAAAAAGAAAAAAGAACCAAGTTCTACATATTTTATTGTTGTCTCGAAAGTGTCTATATACTTGTTAACCCAAATCAGATGATTATAATTCTTTCCGAAAATTTTAATGCATTAATTGATTTTAATTTTGAAAATCGATCGGAAGTACGTTTTTAATCAATTTAATTTATTCAAAAAAATTTTAAAAAGGGACCTAATTCTTAAATTCTTTTATTTAAAAAAAATCGTTAAAATTCCTATTTTTTCAAAAAGGGTTTTTTATTAATTTTTATTTCTAAAAATAATTTCCTAAGTGAGAAATTCTAAAAAAAAACTTAAGCTTATGAATATATATATATATATATATATATATACATCTATTTATATACTATGCTATAAACATAACTAAATAACTAATGAAATAATAAAATATATAAATAAATAAATAATCTAAACTGGAAAAGAAATCTAACCTGAATTTGGTCTCCAACATGCGATGAAGGATGGTAGTGTAGATTAGCTGTTTGGATTAGTTGGCGACCAACAGTAGATTGTAATTAGCGTCGTAGGGTTGTTGGTGTTAGCTATTGCTGTAGCGAGCCGATCGACGAGCGTTTTTGGTGAGTAGTGGCTGAGCGTGGAGTGGACGGCATGTTGTTGTGCAGTTGCGAGTTCTGGTGGAGTGTTCGGTGAGTCTTAGGGCTGCAGTTGCATGGACGGTGGTGATCGTGGTCAGCTAGCCATACTGAAAATCGGGGGACTATGATGTTAGAGATGGCGTGTTGGGGCTTGGTTCAATCGTTGGTCGGGGCTATTGCTCAGGTGGTGGGTATGTGCTGATCGTAAATTCGGTACTTACTGGAGTTCAGCATGAGTGCAATGTTTGGATGCTGTTGACTAGGGCGTGCGAGGGAAGCTTGTTTGGAAGAGGATATAGTGGCTTTGTTGTTTAACGTTGCAGTTGTACGCTGGAGTTAGTTAGTCGGCATGCTTGGGCATGCAAAGGTTGAAACTGTTCGCATCTTGCTTAGTCAATAGGGGCTGATTGTAGAGTGGACGATTGTTGGCCGTAGGGGGCTGTTTGGACAGCCATCACGGATGTGTTGATGGTCAAACTTCAAGCGTTTGTAGCTAAGAGAAGGACGTTGCTGTCAATGAAGTTGTGTTGTTGTGCAATGCTGGGTGCCACTGATCGTGCGCATGGACTAATCAAGCGTGGGTGCTCAAACTGTTTGGCAACAAGTGTGCTGTGTTTGGAATCGTTACTTGTAGATCAGGCGTGTGCCATTGTGTGTGGTTCGTGTTGTGCATTTTGGAGTTAGTGTGAAATTTGTTAACACAGTGGATGGATAAAGAATCTTTTTTTTTTTTTTCTCTTTTTGGGCATGTTGTGTGTATATGTAAAAAATTTACCTCACTTTGATCCATATTTATAAACTTCCAAACAACTTTTTTGTATCGAATTGAATCTCTTAAATATGAATTTCACAAATCTTTATTACACTAGATTCAAAATAGATTCAAAAGATTTATTGAGATTTAAGATTAAATTTAAAAAAAAAAAATCACAATAGAATAATAAAAAAACATATGTATGCTTAACGAGATTTAAATTTATAACTTCAAACTAACCTTAATCCAATACTCCAATACTTATTTGTTAGACTATTGACTTGCACCTTGCTTTTTAATATAATTAAATCGTACTTAAACCATATAAATCTATAAAATTATTTGATTCAAGCTAAAACTAAACTAATTAACCTTAAAATAATTTACTTTCTAAAATAATTTTTTATAATAATTTTTCCTTTTCTAATTTTTTTTGTATTTTCATCATATTTTCAATTTTTTTCATTTTATTTATTTTTTAATTTTTAATTTTGTTTTTAATTAGGACACTATTAAAAAAAATAAAAAATTAGGACTATGAGGGACAAAAATTAGGTGTTTATATATCTTATATTTAATTTGTACATAACAAGTAGAATAAGGCTAGAATTTGATTGTTGTTATTATGGGAAATGATTCGATACTTACCTAGTTTGTTGGATTTAATTCCATAGATGTGGCAACCGATATTTGCTGCCAACATGTTTTCTTGATCACGTGGATTATTTCTTACATGTTGATTAAGGAAGTTTATCATTTATATAAAAAAAATGAAGGGAGAAAAAAAAAAAAAAGAAAAACAGAAGTTGTTTTTAGAATTTCAATTTTGACATCAATGTACTGTATTTTATTTGAAATAAAAGCCAATATGTAGATATGGCAAACCTGTTGACCATAACAGATTAATGTGGTCAAATGCTCCATTCTACTTTACTATAGCCTTAGTCTTTATATTGTAGGTTTAAAAGGAAAAGAAAACTTATAGCAATTATGGATTATGTAGTACATGTTTATTAGAAAGATGGTGACTCCTTAAATTATGCATTATATGCTAGAGCTAAATTAGCATAAGTTATAAAAGTGAGTAGCGATATCTATCTTATTATCTGTATTTGACTCCATGCATAATATACCTGTTATTGAATTTTGAAATGGGAGAATGTAGTATAATCTATGTGATTTCAATAAGCTTTTGCAGTATAGAACCTAGGTAGAAGGTAGTGTAGAACCAAGCTTAAGGGATATGATAGATAAAAGTTGATTATTAATAACTTCGAAATCTCATTATCAAAGCACAAGTAATTTATAAAACTGATGTCGTTATCAAAGCACAAGTAATTATATTTCACTTTGATGTGAAAATGTAACAATCCGTTTATTTTAAAATTGAATAACTTTAGGTAATAAAACATATGTTTTCTATAATATTACAACGATCTTTCCATAATTGAAACATAATATAAATAATAGAAAGTACGTTTTGATTATATTGAAACGATATAATATAAGTAGTTGTAAAACTGTATTTGTTATTAAGTAAATTGCTATAACCTATATCTTTATAATATTACGAATTTACATACTACAATAACCCTAACGTAATAAAAACTTAGTTTTATTGATTAAAAGTACATTTTGATATTATCGAAATGATATATTATATGTAATAGTATAATTACTTATATTATTAATAATTAATAACTTAACTTAACTTATATAATAAAATTATATATTATTGTATAAGAAAAACGATAATATACTTTATATGTATACATGTATAGGTATAATTATCTTAGATAAAATCCTAATATTTTTGTAACTATTATGAAAACTAAATTTAGGTTTTATGTATATATGATTTCCTAGTGATTAGATCATTAACGATCTGAGTCTTCCATGGTGAGCATTTGAGTAGGTAAGTGGGATCAATGCTTTACAGCATTTTGAGATATTATTTCAGAATATCTGGAGACTTTAGTATGTATTGGCTTATGATTATAGTTAATTGCTTATACGTATGCAGTGCTTATGGTTGAGTGTCAATTTGCTGTGGTAGAAGATGAGCTCCATGTTATGGTTGTTCCATGAATATTATGCTTAAATTATTTGAACTTAGTTGATTACCATAAAAAAGAACTAACTTAAACTCGGCTTAGCATCTAACCAATATACATTGTAACTCACTAGGGGTAACGATTAGGATTTTTGGGCCAACCACAGATTCCCTTCGATGAGGATAGCTAAAATGGTCCTTTCCCTACCCTAGCCGGATTAAGTAATAGAAGAGGAGGTTGTAGTAAGGTTAAGGGCCGTAGTTCGAAGGTGATAATAGGAGGAGAGTATTCTCCATTGTATAAGCCTCAGTTTGGTCTCGATTCACGAGTGTACGACATCAATCTACTTAACCTGGATTAGAGCGGGTACAATTTCTTTAATCTCACAACGGACTGAATAACCTCATGTGATGGTATTTGCTTATACATGTATTTCATCTAATTAACTTTGTTGAAAACCCTGCTTGTGATGTGCTGAATGCATACTTCTATCTCTTCCCCACTTACTAAGCAACTTGTCGTTCATTCCCCTATAGTTTATTTTGCAGGTTCTAAATGGATTGCAAATGCCTACCCAAAACCAGAACATTAGTAAACTGGATAGGGAGTGAGATACAACAATAAATGGCTGGTTAGTGCCCTTAGTAATAACTTTCTTATTTTTTTAAGGAAAACTATATAGGACTCCTCAAGGGACTTGATAGTTTTCAATATTTTGGTTTGTATATGAAATGATAGGTACTTGTGAAATTTATTACTACTCTTTTATAAGTTCAAATTACAAATTACTTGAAAGGATTATTCTACAGGTTTATATGAAATATCTATTGAATTAGATGCTTCAAAGGAGTAGAGTTGAGTATGCCTGGTGTGAACTAGGTCTAGGATAGTAGCTATAAGGATAGTTTCTATCTTAGGATGGTTTACTCGATAAGACTATTACGACTCTACCTTTTTGAGATGTGACATTGTTTCTCACATTGTTTACTTTATAGAAATCAATAAGGAATAGGTAACAAATTGAAACCAAAATACCAATCATAAAATATAAAAGAACAAATAAAAAATACAAAAATTATTAGCCCTAATCTAACTCCTCTAATATGTTCAAAAACGTAGCAAAGTGAAGAAGAAATCAATAAGTCACTATGGCCACTTCAACAAGCAACTTTGGAGAGATTGAAGAGCAGAACTTTGTAAGAAGAAGATTGAAGTTTGCGAGTTCAATAAGAAATGCATAGCAACTCAACTCAATGGAGGGATCGAAGAACATAATGAAGTTGTAGTAATCAATCAAATCTCCATCATTAGATCCAACTACATGTTTTTAACAAATGTACAACTTCCATCACTATTGGAGAAGAAGAAATAAGGAAGTTGCTAGAATAAGACAACCTTCACCAGAACTGTGCTTTAATGGAGATGGAGCTTTGAATCGAGGACTATGTTTGCTCTCTTGAGGACACTAGTTCCAATGAGTGAAATCAAGTAGTTGAGGAGTTGGCAATCTTTTATCAGTTAATTTTCTATGAAATCGAGTAACCAAAGAGTGGAATTAAAGGATGATGGGTTAGATTGGGGTTCTTTTGATTCAGTAGTTTGACGGTATTTTCTATGAGTTCCTTTGAAGGTATTTTCTGTCATTACCATATGTTGGTGAGGGCAGCAGTAGAAAAAAATTAGGACTAGACATGCCGAATTGTAATTCAAAACTTTTTGGTAGGAATTCCAATTCCCTAATTTCAAGTCATAATGATTCCTGTAAAATGGTAATTATAAGGTGAAAAGTGAACTGAATAATATAATAAAAACTTCATAAGTAATTAGTAAGGAATTGAATAGCCATTCTCCTCAAATGAATGGACAGTCAAATTAAAATATTTTTCTTTTACAAGGCACATGCATTAGTAAAATCAAATTTCACTCTACTAATTTTACCAAATCTTTCATCAAGTACAAAACAAAGAAACTATTCTGTTATAGAAAATAAATAATGGATGTATCTTATGACTTATAGGTAGCATTAGAAATAGAAACTAAAAATTCAGATTCCCTTTTCAAACTTTATTAGATAATAGATTTAGCAAAGAAGATGATAATGGAGTAAAGACTAAAGAATAAAGATGAAAGAGAATAAATTACCAAGTATTTAGATTAGGGTTTCCCATGAGATGGAATTTGTTTTATTTTAATGGGATTGTATTCTTTTTTATTTATTAATTTTATTTAATCACTATTAAAGGGTAGGCACAAGGTATCCTATAACCTGTATCCTGTATGCTTCAAGATATAAGTTTCAAGTTAGGTACATGATACCTTCACTTTATACCCGTACCCTACCCTATAGGAACAGGTTTTGGGAAATTAGAACTTACAACTTATCTTATAATCTTAATTACCTACCTAGAACCTACTCGATTGAGCAAGATTTAGATGGGTACCCTCTATTATAGGATCACCTGCTTACCCTTAATTCTAACAAGTTTGATCCATTATAAGGCATTCCTGTCATTGATTAGTCTTCATCACACATAACTAAAGAATGAGAAATTCTTTTAGTGAAAGTTTATAGATACCAATACATGTATGATTTAAAATCATATATTTTTTTTCTTGTGTTGTTTTTAGCAACATATTGAATGGCGTGAATGAGAAACATGGTTATCAAAATCCCAATTTAATTCCTATGATTCTACGATTTTATGACTTTATGAACCATTTGCTAATTAAACCTCATATAATTTTTTTTTGAGCAAAATTTGATAAAATCTTGATTTAAATATTTAAAATCGATGGAATCTCGATTCTACTCCCAATTTTATCGATTTTACATAGTTGGATAGAAATATATGATATTTTGGCTTAATGAACTTTTAGAGTTACCCATTATTTTTGCGACTTAAGAAGCCCATCATTCTTAGCCCTTTGTTTATATTTCAACTTAAGAAATTACGCTATCATCTTTCCCTTCTTCTTTCGTTTCAATGTCGCAACCACAGCTTCATGATATTGATTTTGTTAAAAATGAAGTATAAATTGGCACTTCAAAAAACTTAGAAGGTATGGATATAATTGGTAGTAGCGCTAATAAAGATTTTGGTGATTATCAAGATCATAATGATGATGGTGATAAGAGAGATGATAGTTTTGATAATGATTTATATTAATCTGTACTTCTGTTAATGTTTTATGGATTTGCATAATGATTTATCATTTATGCTTACTTATTTGTATTAAACTTATATTGTGACTAAAATTTAAGATGAATCTCTTTATTTTTACCATGTATTTTAAGTTTTCTATTGACTATTACATACATATTTACTATATATATAGATATAGATATATATATATATAAAGCAAATTAATACCGCTTATAAAATTTTACGATTTTACTAAACCTCTGACGATTCTAGATAGAATCTCGATTTTGACAACCATGATGAGAAATAATGTTCTCTAATTCTTATAAAATAGTTTAAATTTTCTTTGAGGAAAAAGGAAAATAATATTAGTGTTTTAAAAAAAAATCCCAAAAATAGTGTACTCTAAAAAATAATCCTAAAAATATTGAACATGAATTCGATTATTGAAAATGTGATTTTATGTTTGAACCAAATTTGGCTTTTGAAAAGCTAATTGTAAACGATAAAAGAGCCAATTTTGGGAAGTTTAATATAATGACATAAAAGTAAATGCCACTAACATGTGCTTGGTGTATTGGTTAGTCCTTTGCACTTTGTCTCCTATCTCTAAGGTTCAACTTCCATAAGTAGTGCCTTGCAAAACAAATAAGAAAATATTGTTGTGGAAAAGTTATCTCAAAGAAACTGGTTCTAAGTACCGTAATTATTGGCATATTATGTAGACCACAGGATCAATTTGGTTCAGTTAAAATCTCCCATCTTCAAAATAACTTTTTTCTTATTGAAATTCAAAGTGTTGCTATTGTCTTGAAGATTCTCTCTTTGGAACCATGGTTGGTGTTGGGCTTTCTAGTGATCTTATGCCATTGGCACTTGTTGCAATAAGTGAAAGAATTTGATGACATTTGTTTTGGGATGCAAATCCATGGTTTGCAATAAGTGAAAGAATTCCCGTATATTTAGATCTAAAATGGGATGTGTTGTATAATGTGAAGAGAAATTTTCTTTGCTAAGGGACTTTTTGAGGGTCAAAGGGTCTTTTCCTTCTCTAAACCCCTTAGTCGAAGAATCTTGATGGAGGAAAGATATGGATATCCTTCAAATTTAAACAACTTTCGAAATTTTGTAAGGCTTATGGTTTGATTGATCATGTGGAAAGTGATTGTACTCAAAAGGAACTCTCTACTTTTGTTCATAAGAACCTAGATCCATCAATTCGAATGAGGTCATTGGTAGTGATACGGATCACTGAAAAGGTTGACACACAACTATTGATATTACATAAAAACCAAGGAAGTGGGTTCGAAACGTAAAATGGCTCGATAGATAAATGAGAATCAAAGGTTGAGCAGAGATTTCTCACGTACTAACGATGAATATGATGCACTAACGCTTTACATAAACTTAGGTCACACTTGATATGATGCACGAGTATGACCAGAAGTCACTTGTCACTAATCTACACTCAAATGGCCTAAATAAGAGTAAAGGATAACAAGCATGTAGGGTATACTTAGCTCAAAAAAGATAATATTCTATGCTTTGATATTCAATTACGGCTACTACAAATTACAAGATTTGTATGGTCCAATTAATGCAAGTCCTAGGTTACTATAAATGACCCAAAAACTTCCTACTAGAAAAGGAAAAATACATGGTGTACAAAGGCAATTCAATAATCAACATAAAAGGAATATCTATCTATAAGGATAATATGGACGTTAGGAAATGAGACATGTGTCTGCTTCTTAATGCAATGGTCTAAATGGTACTGTATACCGAGTAAAGCTGGTTAAGTTGGCAGTTTAGCAGATCAACAACACAATAAAGTAAAGTTAAGGAAATGATGGCTTGACAAGTGGTCATCCTTCTACTTGCCATCGGCTAGTTGGCTTGAAAGTTAGGTATCTCAGCTTCTGTCATCTATTAGCTCGACAGTAAGTGGGTTCATTGTTTGGCCTCGGACTTGCTTAGCTTCAAGAAATTAGCTTAGTAATAAGTTTGCTACTTTAGAGGACTCTATGATGAGATAGAGAGATATCGGAATGGAACAAGTTGGTAGGTTGAGGTGGAGAAGGAGTTTCCTTGCCTCAGTACCAAAGGACGTGCCTGCGTCTTCAACGGCTGCCTAAGTGAACTCCCTTTGCATTAGGCCTTCCCTCTTCTCGTTGAATGTGGGGGGGGTCCAGAAAATTAAGGAAGCTTAGATCCATATTTGGATAATGGGAGAGGATTTCTCTCCTGGTAAATTAGGCGAAATCAGTAGACAGGTCCTCTAACTCCTCTAGCCACTCCTCGGTAGCCCTATAGTCAGCAACCGCCTTCCTTATAGTAGCATCACTGAGGACCTCCTTGCTCTCCATCTTGGAGATGATTTCTTCCATCTCCAAAACCTTGCCTAACAGCTCCCCGACTTGTTGCTCTAGAGTGGCCTTTAAGTTGGCCAACTTGAGCAATGTAGCTTTAATGCCCTCATACTTGGATGCCTTCATTACTAGCTCGGTTTTCATCCTGGCCATGGAAGCCTTCAGCTTGGCATTTTCTTTTTCAATTCAGGCCCTAGCTATACCTTCCTCTTCTAGTCATTGCGAGAGATGAGCCTTCGTCTTCTACTCGTTCTCCAACTAAGCCTTTAGTTTTGTGACCTTCCAGGCATCCTTCTCTACTTTGCCCCTTTCCTGCTTTGCATCCTTGAGCTTCACTTGAAGCCTTCCTACTTGCACAACAGAGCGGCAGAGGTGCTTGTTAGCTTGAGCAAATTTTCTCAAGTACCTCCTGTTAGAAGTCTTTACCTCTAGCAAGCACTTCTTTTGCCAATGCAACTCCTTCTGTAATCTAGTTACCTCTTTTTGGGTGGCATGAGACTTGCTTAGCTCGAGGAGCACTTGGTCATGGTACTACAAGATGAAAATAGAATGCATAAGTTAGTATAAGATGCTAAAATACAACACTACAACAGCATGGAAGGTCTACCTATTGCATTAAGGTACTTAAGTGGCCTGCAATTTATATGGGGTCATCCGTACCTTCTTAGGAGATCCTTTCCAGCACAACCCAGTCACTAGGGGTATAAGAGCCCATTGGAGCGTGGTAACTAAGGGTCTAGTGTTGTAGTATCAGGTCGCTAGCACGAACCTCCCATTATAGCCGTTATACTCCTTCCCCATACCAGGAGCGTTGAATAAATCCTTGGTGAAAGGCAAGAGAATATCCGCATACACGTCTTTGAGGATAACATTGATGATTCTGGCCCTATCTAATGCTTCCACAGCCATCCTCATAAGTTGGTTGAGTTGTGTTAGTGCCGACACTTCGCCTTCCTGCACTTGAAGAGGATTACTCCTTGTAAAATCTAAACTGGAGGTAAGTTCTAGCAAAGAAGAGTTAGCCCTACCCTTATTGGTAGATATGATTGTGATTCTTGAAAAGAAAAATTAAAGCTTTTGAAGAAGGTTTGAGAGTTTGAACGTGAACATAGAAATTATGACAACTAAGCGAAAAGATTGCAGAAAAGTATTTTTTTCTTTGCAATCCTCTTATTTATAGGAAAACGGCCTAGGAAGCCGTACAAGCGGTTATGGTGGTGCTTATAAACATGAATCCCTTGAAATGTTGCCTAGCAGACGCATGGAAAGCATCTCGATCGAACGGCCACCTTAAAAAGGGTAGAAAGCATGCAATTGCATGCTAGTCTGCTATAATATGACACCTGTCACATCACATTTAATGTATGGAATACAAGTGGGCGAAAGTTGCATTTTGAAAGTCCCTTTAACAGGAAGCTTCTTCAAGGCCCATTTGATCTGAACCTGGTCGATGTTACGAAGACGTGACTCACCTATGTCCACTCAAGCCCTATCAGGCCCTGTTCAAGCAAACCAGTCCGTAGCATTAGAGCACCTTAGTACCCCTGCCTGCTTAGCCTTGGATACTTTCAGATCAGCGGACCACTGCCTAAGACAACTTACCACTTCGAGCCTTCTCACCTTAGATCATCTATCACTTTGGATCTACAACCTCATCATGTCAGCCTTACGGCATCAAATCAAACTTCCTTGAGTTGGATTAATTACGTCTGAGTGGCCTATGCATTCCTTTTCCTTACCTCTTCTTCAAAAATGAAACTGTGGGTAGGAGGGAGGGGGGGGGGGGGGGGGGGGGGGGGGGGGGGGGGGGTCGAGGAGGGAGGGGCTGGGTGCAAGTGTTGATATGGTACTTTGGGTAGGGACCTCTCAAGTCCAATAAGATCCGCCAAGCCTTACCTCTCTAGGCTCGCCTTTATAGGCATCGGGACTGGCCCTTAGTGGCCCAAGCCCATGAAGAACTATAACGAGTATAAACTATAAAATAAAAATAAAACAGTAAAGTCCTAAATATTCGGGACACGTCGGACACGACAGCTCCACTCTCCTACACTTACGGGAGAAGATCTCTCCCGCCAACAGATCTCCAACGGTCGGCTCTACTCTGCTATAAATATTAGATATCTACTCAACGGTAACGCTCTCTACAAACTCTACATTCTATGCCTGCGTACTTAGTATTCTATTCCATAAGAAACCTATTGTTGACTTAAGTATCGGAATAGCCACTTTAGACAACACCTCAATGTCCCTTCACTGTGCATTGTTTTGTAGGCCTAGTATGTGCAGACTTCAATCAACTATCGGTAAGAATTAAGGAACGTCAGTAACTTATTGAGATTAGTTTGTATTATTTTTTTTAGGGAATAATAGTTTGAAGGAATACCTTTATATGGCCAAAGAATCTCCATAAATCCTATTATTTGGTAACTCTTCAAACGACTTCCTTTTTGGATTTCACCTTCATTTCAATATCAACAATCTCTTATTTGGAATCTCAAGAATCTTTAAGGATTCCAAACTTTATCGTTATGATGTAGGTTGTTTCTTTCTTTCATTTTTTTTTTTAAGTTCTCACTATATTTGCTAATTGTAACATACAAATAATTCCCTTAAGGATTATATAAAGTCTAATATGCACTGGAGATAATGCTTGGATAGCCAAAATGTGTCCACTTTTAGAATTATAAAATCATGTAAAACTAGTAGAATCATAAATATGTAGAATTGTATATCCAAAATCATAATTTTATCAAAAAGTTCTACTAAAATAATTTTAACTAAGAAAAACTCGTAAAATTATAAATTTATAAAATCATATCAATTGACTCACGATTTAACATATGACTTAAAATATTCAAAAAGAAAAAGGAGACCTCCTACATTCTAACAAAGTGACATATACTTTAATCTATCTCTTAACATTCTAGGAGAAAAAAAAAAAAAAAAAGCAAATCATACTTGTGCATACATATTATAAGCTTCCAAAATGTTATTTCACCTTGAAAAAGAAATGCACATACTTTGCGGATCGTCACTAATGCCTCTAGAATATCCAATATTTACAAGTCTTTTAGCGATGATTTCGAATCTTTGTGACAATTTAGAGAAGTAGTTATATGAATGTAGAGCCCCATTTTGAGAGTTTAAGATGCTTATTTGGATCTAACATGGTACTGCAGTTTATCTGCAATTATCCATAAATAAATCAATAAAACACCTTAAAACCTAAAATCACACCCATTGAGTGTTTTCTTATATGTATTGTTGTTGATTAATTGATTTGCCTTGAGATGTTGAGGATGCAATATGTATTAACATCAAACTCATTTATTAAAAACTTTATATACATATAATTGATTCAAAAATTTTCTATATACTTTAATCTAAAATTTCTAAAAAACCTGTAATTGTGGGAATACTGGAGTTACAAGAAAAATGGATATAATGATAATTTCTTCTTGATTACACTTTCTTATAGATAATCACATATGAGCACGTCTAACCATAATGCCAAAAAGTTATTTGTTATCCATATTATTAAGCTTAAGTGTACCATTTGATTTCACATTATATAGCATATGGTTTTTGAAAAATACACGGAACATGGGTGGATTAGTGGAAGGTGACGATAGTTTTTATTATAAAGCACGTTCATTACGGATACATATTGATGTAGTATATTATGAATTAAATTTATGGCCGTGAGTTTAAAATTTTAGTTCAAACATATTGTTTTACCATTTCTTTTTGTCTTTTTATTTTGTTAACTCATGATTATGTGTCATCAATTCTTTTTGTTTGGTACCCAAAAGAATGAATGCATTTTGAGTTAAGATATTGAGGGATAAAAGACACATGTAATTCAACCGAGAAAAAAAAAAAAAAAAAAAAAAAAACTAAGATTGTGGAGCGTTGCCGCGCCTTTTTTTATTTTTTGTTCAAAAAACGTGGAAGTGGAAAAATAAGGGCCCAACCGGGATCGAACCGGTGACCTCTTGATCTGCAGTCAAATGCTCTACCACTGAGCTATAGACCCTGGGATGCACATGTGGCCGAATAAATTCTATATGTAGGGGCATATTACCACAAAATATGCTTTAACTCCCATCAAGATTGTTCTATCTTACACATTTAAACCCATTTTTTCCTCTATTAATACTTTGACCTCGATCGGACGATGGCTATAATATGGACACTCACCAGTCATCATGGATCTCATTTGCGGATTTAGGGTTTGATTCCAGGGCCCGCCACATAAATACCCAGCGGAAAATCTAAGGAAATATATGTAGTTTTAAAGCTTTTTCTAAACTTTAATGTTCTAAGTTTAAGTACCAAATAATATTAGTTTGAGAAAAAACTTGTTTCTCCATAATAAGATCTGTTCGCTTGCGTTACTCAAAGGATTTGTTAGACGCTCCTCTGCGATGCGTAGAAACTCCTTGCCTGCCATTAGCGTTGTGCTGGGTCCCTTCACATGGGAATGTTACTCCCTAGTTTTTTATTAGTTAAAAGTAGTAATTGCGATCCATAAAAATTTTAAAAAAGATATTATCAACTTAAAGATAAAATATTAAGTTGTTTAAAAAGAGAGTTCTTTGATATGGTGATATGACATCTAAGAGTATGAGGCCGGTTTTTTTAAGAATAAAGATGATATTAAAAGTGAGTAGGTAATCTTATCGTACTGAATATCCACTCAAATTTTGCTTAATTAGATATGTTCTAAATAGGTAATTAAAGCTATAAAATAAGTTTATGATAGTGATTTCTCATAAATTGTTTTTACATAATAAGGTACGTATAAGAAGTCATGATATCATATACTTATCTTGGAACATGTATTTTAAAGCATATATGGTATGAGCTTCAAGATCCCCACCTTTTAATAGTAATTAAATAAAATTAATAAATAAATGATACAATCTCATTAAAATAAAGCAAAATCCAACTTATCTGAAACCTGAACTAAATGCTTGTTGTTTGCTTCCATTTTATCTTTTATTTTTAGTCTTTACTCTACTTATGTTTTCTTTCTACTCTTTGCTCTATTGTTAAATCTAGCATTTAATAAAGTTCGAAAAAGTGAATATGAGTTCTTAGTTTCTAATTCTAGCACCACCTATAAGCCAAAAGGTACGTTTATTACTTATTTTCTATAGTGGAATTTTTTTTTTTTATTTGGCAAAAGATTTGGTATTATTATTAGAGTAAAATTTGATTTTCTTAGAGTATGGGAAGATTATTTTACTAATACATGTACATTAAGAAAGAAAAATATTTTAGCTTGAATTTATGTTTTATTCTATTTTTCATGTTATATCTTTATTTTTGCATTGTTAATTGTTTAATCCTATTATATTATTGCCATAACTATAATTATTGAATTATATAATCTTGTGAATCTTTTATTTATATTTTAATCAACTTTGTAGATCTTGTGTTATGTACGATATTTATCACTTTCATCGTAGCTTATTACTTTAGATATCTATATAATGTGATTATTACAAAATGAATCTTCTATCTATACAAAAAGTGTTTGGTATAATACTTTTATAAAAATCCATCTATAATAATAATGGTTAAAGAACCTGTCATTTTTGGGTTTTGGCCAATATAGATTGGAAATGATTTAGGCTTTGAGGTTTGCACTATTGAGTGAGCCTACAAAACAAAAACCAATGAGGGGCAAGGTAAGGTTGTCTAGCGTAGTCATTCCGATGCTTAAGTCAATAGTGTATAGGAAAAGATGTAACAAGTATGCTAGAGAGTATGATGAAACTCAAATGCACAAAGTGTTAAGTGATTTACCGTTGGAAGGTGGCCTAGTATTTATAAAGGAGGACAACTAGTGGTTGGAGGACCATTAGTGGGTAAAGGATACGTTCATAAGTAGTGGGTAGTAGAGATGTGTAGGCTGGTAGGGTCTTGAATTGTAGGAGATGGTTGTTAACTAGGTTGTTTAGCCTTATCTGCAATGTCATCGTTGTTAGTGACTGTTATGGTTAGACAGGTCCTATACTAGGCCTGAATTGAGGCTGCCCATGAGGATAAAAAGGCCAAGTCTAAAGTAGCACAGCCTAGGCCACAAACTTAATCAAGTCAGCACAGACCTAAGGTGTCAAAGTCCAAAAGGCCCTATCAACACTTGCCCTTCCTTGCACAGTCTCATTACCGTTTTTGAGACAAGGAAAAGGGAGAGATGGGCCTCTTAAGCATTTGGTCGACCTGGTCTTGAGGTGCTTATGTTGGCTAGGTGTGATGATGAAAATGATGGCGTGCTTACATCAATAGGAATTATTATGTTAACATATTTGAAGAGGTTAGCTGACATGGTGTGGCAAATGCCCAAATAGAGGAGATGGTCAATAAGGAGGCTAAAGCTGATAATGTATAAGGCTGAATAATGGAGAGGTGAATCACAGAGAAAACACTAAGGTAGACCTGAATGCTTAAGTGTCAATTAGGACAAGTGATTTGAGGTGGACAACCTTCAGGTTGAGGTGAAGATCCAAGAAGTTGGGTGCTCCAAGTAATAAGTATGTAGAGGCATTGGATGATTTAGGCAAGCAGTGTCAAGCAAGCGATGGTAGAGTTGAGTAAGGCAATTAGCAAATGTTGTCTTTGGGTTTTGGTTAGTAGAGATTAGAAGTGGTTACACTAAACAACCACCCTACAAAACAAGAACCAATGAGGGGTGTCGGGGGGTTGTTCAGTGTAACCACTCTGATATTTAGGTCAATAGTATATAAGAAGAGACGTAGCAAGTATGTTAGAGAGTATAATGAAGCTTAAATGCTCAAAGTGTTAAGTAGTTTATCGTTGGGAGGTGGTTTAGTATTTATAGAGGAGGGTGGCGAACAGTTGGAGGACCATTAGTGGGTAGAGAATATGTCCACAAGTCATGGGTAATGGAGGTATATAGGTTGATGTGGTCTTAAATTATAAGAGAAGGTTGTTGACTAGGTTGTTTAGCTTTATTTGCAATGTCATAGTTGTTAGCGTCTATTGTGGTTAGATAGGTTGTACAATGGGCTTGGATCAAAGCTGGCCACAAGGATAGAGAGGTCGAGTCAAGAGTAGCACAGCTTAAGCCATGAGCCTAATTAGGTTAACACAGGCCTAAAGGGCTTAAGTCCAAAAAGCTCTATCAATAGACTCACTTGAGAAAAAAACTTGATCAGAAATAAACCTCAATGTATTTCATTCATTAGTATCATATGAAAGATTGACTAAATTGAGTAATTTCTTTTGGTAAAAAAAAAAAAAAGATTAGATTTGTTTTATATTTTGAAAAAATAGCTAAAAGATTTTGGCTTCTATATAAAAAGTAAGAAGGATTGGTTGAGATTGGCTTGATTTGGTAGTTTTAGGAATTGTTTCGAAATTATGGAACCCAATTACACTTAAGGCTTAAGACATGCCAAATCGAGAACTGTGGGTCTAAAAACCAAAGGTCAAGAATCGATGATCCCTTTAACTGGCGACTACTATTCCTACCAGTGCTATTCATAAACATATACCCATGTTAATATGGATTTTCCTGATAGGTGGACAATATGCGACTTGATTGAGTTTTCAGTTTAAGATAGAAATAAAACTTGACTAGTATTATTCTGAAACTAGAAACAATTCAAGACATATGAGTATTCATTTTTTATGTCCACTATCATTTCTTAAAATGTATATTATAATAATTCATATTATTATTTGCATTAACATTGAATTTTAACTTCTTGATTTTGTTTATCATCTTATATTATAAGCAATATGGTATGCTTAGGAGTAGGTATCACTAAGATTTACCACTATAAGGTGGGTCCTTTACGCTAATGAAGAAAATGGAATGGGAAAACAATGCAAAGCAATAGTAGATGTGAAGCAATCTCGCGGATGCTACTCACTTGAGGATCCAACACAACTCAATCTTCACTTGATATGATTTATAAATGAAGAGAGAGGACACTAGCTACTAATCATGGCTACTTGATTTGGTTAGATAAGAGTGGAAGGGAACTTGGATAAATGCTCACAAGTTGCAGAAAAAGATATTGAATATTCTTAATAGATGGATGATGATTTTAGCTACATTGGAATGAGGCTATTTGTAGTAAGCCTCATTAGGGCAATAACGAAAAGGGAAATTACATTGTGAGATAATTTACAAATGAGCTATCTTAGTTCATGCCTTAAAGGCTATAAAAGATGAATAAGCAAAAGGAATATTAGTACAATCATCAAAATATTATAACACATAGTTGAAAGATGTTGGTGTAGTACTCTGGCATGAAATTTGCTTGGAGAGTACTAATCTGGGTTGTCGAAAGTTAAGTTTGGATGAACCTTAGTAGGTTAAAAGTTGGGTGATGGGTGGGTAGCAATCCAGAAGTCAATAGATAGGCCAATAGTTGATAGGTTGCCATTTAGCAAGTAATTTCTTAGGAGGTCGAATGATAGAAGGCCAACTTGGAGGTCAACCACTTGATCTTCAATTGCTTGGATAAGTATGCAAGGAGACTAAGCAAGAAAAGAGTTAAGCCAAGGGTTGACTTGGTAAAGAGACTCATCTTAGGTCAGTTGTAGAGGCAAAATCTGCCAAGCTAAGTTTTATAGGCCTTAAAGACTAGCTTGAGTGATCAGTCTAGAGGTCAGTAGTCTTGGTGGGGAGGTCAGCACTCCATCACAATATAAAAATATATTGTAAACAATTTTTTTTTTAAAGAGGTATAAATACTAGAGTTATCAAGTTTAGATATCATGGAAATAATGTGTTAACAAAATTATGATGGAAAAAGTAAAAGGGAAAGTTCCCTACATAAGTTGGATTTTTTTTTTTTGGGTGCAATACAATTCAATTTGGTTGGTTTGGTTTCAAATGGTGACTAAACCGGCTTTAACTGTAAGGGGGGGGGGGGGGGGGGGGATCAAACTACGAACCATTTTGAACCTTTTCTAAACTAATTCACAAACCTAATCGCGTTTTGAAAGAATTTTATGCTAGGGTTTGACTTCGATTTAGTTGAACTTTCAGAACATCCCTAATTTCCCTTATGTGACACTTGGCAAGTGGCCAACATTGTTAACAACAATTCATATAGTTATACAACAAATGTTATAACCATACTATAGTACATTATATAACTAAAAATGATAAAGCTCACCCCTCATACACTTATTAAGCATCAATAAAGAAAGTTTTTCACCCTTAATGTATTTCTTTTCCTGCAGAATGTGTATTCAACTTTAGACATATGAATTGTTTCATTTCCTTTCATTTATTGATGGGACTCTTATGTTGTAGTTGGAACATGGTAATATGTTTATCACACATAGAAACTTTCAACTGACATAGCAATTTGCCCCATGATCCTATAAGGACAAAAACTTCATTTATCAAAAGGATCGTAGTACCATGGTTCTATAAATATCTGAAAAAAATTCAAGAGAGACTCATCAGTATGGTCTAACATGTTCTCTTAGCTCCATTACCATAGTTTTCCTAGTAGTTTCCATGCATGCCTTAAAGTGATATGCTAATTTATACTCTCCAAACAAAATAGATAATCCACAAACACTAAAAGTCTACCACAAACCAAACTCTTCTAGTCGTCGTCATAGAGGTTATATTGACTATCACCAAACCCACTATCAATATGTAAATCATATCCCCAATGATCATAACAATCATTAATCTTATTAGAATCGTCACCTCAAATGGAATCCAAAAAGTAATGAGCAGCAAACGCCCAATATATAAAAATTGTGTGCAAACATATATAGTCAATATCAAACCGCATTAAGTGTTTATGAATAAGGAATACATGTTACCTAAAATTCAGCTTTAGACAACTTCATGATGATTACAGTTATATTTTGAAATTGTGAACTTATATGCTCATTAGAGTAAGTTTTGAAAGTAAATATCTATAATGCTTCTTGAACTCCATTTTAAAGAATTTGGATTCTCTCCATTTATCATTCTCTCAATTTCTCTCAATTTACAAACTAATGGTTGAGATTATTTAAATTTTTAAAATATCATGTGATGCCATTATAATTTATTATATTTTTTATAATCTCAACTGTTGATTACACGTGATAACATCTCAATGAAATAAATGGAGGAAAATTAAGAAAAGTAAATGGAGATGATCCATTTCCGATTTTAAAAGTGTCGACCCAGATATATAGCTTCCTAGACTTTTAGGGTCAGTTTTGAAAATAGAGATCCTGAACTCTCTAGAGTTGTATTTTAAAAGTACAGAGCACTTCCCAAAATCATGTTTTAAAAGTGAGGAGCAATCCCTAGAATCATTTTTTTTGAAATTGTGAAGCAGTTCCCAAGTTATGTTTTGGAAGTGTGGAATGGATTCTTGAGTCATGTTTTAAAATTAAGGAATGAGTTCCTAAAGTCATTTCTTTAAAAGTGTGGGCCATATTGGTTCCATGATCTAACATGTAGATCTAATAAAAATTCCATTTACTTAATTCCTAGTATAAAATTTCAGTATTCAATAAATTCAAAAAATTTACATGTAACACATATACATAGCTACTATCATGACGTATAACAATATGCAAAGATAATCCAACTAACTGGTTTTCGCTTAAGAACTTGAAAGCAAGGTTGGGTTCAACCTAATCCCATATTATACCATACAAGTTAATCTACACCTTAGTTACACTAGATAACATTATTCTTTTCAATTTCATTCTTAATTTCTACTTAATTGGTCAACTTAGACCTGGGTACCGAGCTGAACTTGCCTTAAACCGTTGGTTTATAGGTCGATGACATGGTGAATCGTGATAAGCCTGTGAGCTGGCGGTTCTAGATCAGTTTATTAGGTCTAACGGTTTACGAGCTAGTTCAAGACTCTTGAACTATTTTTTTAATATTTAATTTTTTCTATCAATTTTATTAACTTTTTAAAATATATTAATAATTTCTAATAATGTAATTTCCTTTCTTTTTTTTTAAATGTACTAATTCATTAATAATTTTTAATTTTTTTATTAATTCCCAACTTGATGCAAATTCAAATTTTTTATTTTTTTTCCCTTAAATTTTACTTTTTTCTCATATTCAATTCCTTAACATTTGATAAGTTTTATAAAAAGAACTTATATTAATTGAAATTGAATTTTTTTTATCTATTCTTAACACCTAATTAACTTATGATTAGTTATTTATCATTAGTTTGTTGATATTAGTTTTAAAAAATTTATTCTTTACCATCGCAAATAAAATAATTTTGATATGCAATGACTTACTGGATATTATCCAATTATTTTTTCAACTTAATGGTCTTTCTTTTCCTTTTCCCTTTCTCTTTTTTTTTTTTTTTTTAAAGAGGGTGAACCGGCCAAACTGACCCGCCAATTTAATGGCGGGTCGACTAGGCGGTTTGTTGCCTGCCAGTTTCGGCAGTTTCGCCCAAGCGAATTGCTTGGGCCCTTAAAGCCTAATGGTTCACTAGGACGGTTCAATCTGACCACTACCAAACTGAACCAGTTCATGGTTCAAAATCGATCCTTACTCATTTCTAAGTCAACTTATACCCAATTTAGGCCGACTAAACACTTATTGTGAGTTACTCGATCGAACTAGCTTGGAGGGTAATCAACTCGACTTCGTTGTTGGCATACCCGGTCAACCGAGTTGGAAGTATGGCCAATCACCTATGGAATTCGGCCAACTCGACCGCATACCTTCAATGTGGTTGCCTATGCATCTTGCACGGTCAACCAAAAGTCCTCTACATTGACCCTAAAATGTTTCTTTGATATCTTTGTTTTGTACCCTTAATATTACTTCTTTTTGTTCAAATATAGGTTTTCCTTTCGTTTCAATTTCAAACTAGATTCCAATCAAATGGATTCTTAAGACAAACTAAATGTTTAATCAGGTTTTATCCTTATTTTTGTATATAATTTTCTAATTGTTTTAGTGTGATATTCTTTAATTCTTTGGTAAGGAGCCTTAAATTGAATTTCAACTAGATTCAAGAGAGCTTAACTTTAAATACGCCAATAAAACTAGAAGGATCTTTATCTATCACTACTTGAAACCGCCACCGTATTCACATTTGCATAACTCCAGCACCTCCTGACATGCAAAAGTTTCATGGTTTAGAATCATCACGAAATCTCGGACTTTTGAAACGATTTTACTACACTTACCTTTAGAGTACACCATAACACTTTCTTTAAGGTCCTTTCAACTACCTCGACTAATCTTCAACCAGATTGTGGGATGTTCATGAAACCCGTTTAACTCTTTTAATTAATATGTAGGAAGGGATAATGGTGTTAATTAACAAAGGATTCCTACTGGTGATCGAAATATTGCACATAGACTCTTAAGAGAGATAAATGATCAAAGTGAAGAAGAGAGAGAAAGAGAGAGACATAAGAGGCAATGACTTTTAAGGAAGGTACTAGGGCGTGCGAGAGGCAAGGATAGTCTTGGTTCGGTTTGATTTGATATGGTTCTTCCCCCTCCTTTCCAAACTGAACCTAACATAAAAGTTTAATTTTTTTTTTAAATTAAACTTAATCATATAATTCGATTTGTAAATTTTTTACACTTAATCAATATTGGTTTGATTCGATTCAAAATGTCAAATTTTCTTTAAACATTTTTATCTTCAATAATATATTTTCCTTTTCATTAAATTTTTAAAAATATCTAGTTAATTTTTTATATACTTATTATGTATAATGATACTTAACAAAAAATTGCACAAAATCTTAACAAACCTAATTTGATTAGACGAAGAGAAGAGACTCTATTTTAACGAACAATAATAAGGAGGAAAAAGTATATCTGCCCATTTAAAAGCAACACGAAGAAAGCAAAAGAAACATACCAAATATTAGAAAAAGGATGAGAGACATGTAAAGAGTATCACGGTCGGATCTTTGATTTGAAAACGTATAAGAATAGAAAAGGAAATTTTCTAAATGTGAAATTTTAGATAAAACTCAATTTAATCTTAATAATTAACCCAAAAATAAGATGATGAAGAATAAAATATGAAAAATTTGGTGAAATCCATGAAAATTGATGAAAAAAAGTAAAAAAAGTACAAAAGAATTGCATGAATTTTTTTTTTATTCAAACAAATGGTTTGATTCAGTTCGAGAAAAACTATTTATATATCACTAAACCAAACAGTTCGTAAAAAAACGGATTTTATGATATGGTTCAGTTTGATTTACGATTTGATCGGTGATTCGCAATTTTTTACCCAAGAAGAATAGACTAAGCTTAAGGATTGAATAGGTTTTCTACATAAAGAGAATGAAGGAGCTAGCACCTTAGATAAGAAAGTCAAGGGAACAAGAACAAGAGTCCCTTCATTATAAATTTTTCTTTTTAGGGTATCTCATCTATAATGATTACCATCTTCTTGTTTGATTATTTCACATTGTTATAAAATGGGCATTTTATCGTATTTATCAACAAGTTTAATTTATAATAAATTACTATCGATTTCAATAAGTTATGCTCATTTGCAATAAAAATAAAGTTATTGATAATTTCCATTTTACCGTTTATAATATAATTTATTAAAATCGGATATAATTTATAATAACGTTACAATAACATAATGTTACTATAGAATTTCTTTATGAAAATTGATAATCTATTATGATCCAAATTGTGAATAGAAACAATTTTTTATGGCTCGAAAGGATTATTGAATCAAGCAGTTTCATTTAGTTCCTTTGGTAAAAAAGCATACCACACCATTTGATTATATTTGGTTTATAGTTTAAACAAAAGTAAACCAAACCATACATACTGCTAATAAATATTATGTAAGGTCATACTTACTTTAACTTACCTAGCTGCGTCCATTTCAAGGCCAATTATATTTTCTTATCAGTGGAAAATTAAACATAGGGAGTACCTAACTCTCTCTTTCTCTGCGGATAGCTAATCCATTTCAAGGCAATATCATTTTCTAATCAGTACAAGATTAAACATAGGGAATACCTAATATCCTCTTTTTTCTTTCTTTTTTTTTTTTGAGAAAAATTCAAATAATCCTTATAAAATTTTATTTTTGATGCAGTAATACCCCATAAACTTTCAAATGTACAAATAACCACCTTAAACCTAAATAAATTAGAAAATAACTCCCAAATATTACGAATAAGCCTCTAAACTTTACCTGAATGAGAAAATAGCCTGTTATCAAGATATACCTTGAGACTTTATAAGCTTTGTTCTCAATTTACTTTTTTTGAACTAAAAGAAAAAAAAGAAAAAAGAAAAATAAATGTGTTGCTGATTTATCAAAATTAATGGGATAGTTTTCAATATTTGAAAGTTAGAGTAAATCTACAACTAAATAAAAGTTTACTGTGGTTCCACAGCAATAATTCTTCCATTTTTAGATAAACTTAAATATAGAAGTCTATGGTTATTTGAATAATTACATGTATATAATAAGGTTATTCTACGGCTACAACCTCGAAAACCTAAACTGACCAGATGTTCAAACTGTTCATATGCTAGAGTTTGTATCGTGGTATACTGGTAGCCAAATATTTGTTCTAGGCGTTATTTTATTACTATTTGTGGTATGTTTTTAGGTATTGTTGTCCTTCTGTAACCAGCCTTCAGCCTTTTCATGATTGGCAAAACAAGAGAAAAAGGCATAATCATGGGATAGAAGGCGATTTACTTTTCGCCAAAAAGTGAATGGGATTTGAACATCCTGTTTATGAAAATATCTACTACAATAATGTCAGCGTATCAAAATATAGACCCAGAAACAGATGGAAAGCTAATGTCTGAGCCCGGGTTCGAACCGGGGACCTCTAGTGTGTGAGACTAGCGTGATAACCAACTACACCACCCAGACAACATGATAAATATATCAACTTAATAAACTAGTAAATAATTATCACAATCTTGTACGTAGTCTCCTAATTAATAAGTATTGTTATACATTATTACACCACACAATTGAAAAATTATTACAATTGCTATCCCAATAAAAAATATCCGTAAATTGTTTCTAGAATGTTGTGAATGTTATTTGTCAATTGTAATTTTTTTTTTCATATGGAAACTTCATTCACAAATAAGTATCATAAATCTGGTGGCTAAGAGGCACAACTACAAATAAAAGCCTTGCTAATTGGGATAGGGGTTTAACAATCCAATAACTACCGTTCGTCCTAAACTATGCTTGGGTATCTACCCAATGTACACACATATTTCTATACGAGGAACAAATGTAATAGAATATTTACAGAAATTTTACTTCAAATGCAATATGTCCTAAATTAATCCAACTAGATACCAAGGAGCTATGGTTGAAGACACTATAGCAATTCTAACCAACTATGAATCTAATTCTATCTCCAAGTCCCACATCCATATGCATTTCTACACACCACACCTAAGCCCCTACATCCTCTAATAGCATCGATTGGGGTGTTATGGTTAATTTTGATAGTATTACCTTATGGTGGCTACCAAACTATAGTTGAAGTAGAAGGCATATGGAAAGAATTACTAGCCTATTGATGTAAGTTTTCATGGCTGTCATGTGGAGTTCAATCAGGAGGCACCACCACTTCATCCTGTAAGACGTTACTGTCAACAATATGTGGCCTTGTTTGATCCATAAGCCTTTCATTCAAGACAACAAAAAAAAAAAAAAAAAATTGGTAGCAAAATTCAAAAATAAATTAGTCCGAAAATTGAGGGCATTGAGCTCCTTTTTAACAATCTGAATGACAACTACAAGATTTGGTCTTTCATCATTGAATTTGTAATAATGTCTATATGTCCATATATGCTAAAGGACTATTGTAGCAAGAGAAGTAAGTTGTTGTATCTGTTACTTAGATTGTCTTAGTGATTGCAACAAGTGTTCGAGCCATTGAGAAGTGCACGAAGTGTCATGCTTCTCTATCCTAAGTTGTAGAACTTCAAACCAAAAAATGCACACCCATGGATACTAGAAAGATTTATGCTTTGGTCTTCCTATGAAGTTGCGAAATTGGCATAAAGGAGAGAACTTTAATATCTTACAAAATAAATTATCGCTAGTAGCTAAAGCATTACAACACATCCTTCACAAGTGATATTTGTGTTTTGGTTGCCAACAAAGACTCCAATTTTTTTTTTTTTAGACTCTATAACTAATTTCATAGCTAAGAGTAGATGAACTACTAGTTTAGGACTCTAAAAATGAGGATAGCCCATGACATTCAGTCTTGACTAAATAATTCCCATTTTTCTCCAAAGACCAAATAATTTTATCTCTCATAAGGATTTGAACAACCAGTATCTTAGCAAAGGCCTATTACTCCACATCAGACAAATAGCAATCCACCTGATCTAATCTCCAACAACAATCATGAGAATTAATGACCTCATTAATAGTGATATTAATCAAATCAGGTTCTACTTCTCTTAGAGAAAGGGTAAAACAAAGGAGTGTCGATATCCGTAGGTCTTTCCAAAACCGTACATGCCTTCCATCACTAACCTACCATAAAAGATATTTGGCAATGGTATCTCAACCCAAAAAGATACCTTGACATCCCCAAGAGGCTCTTCCACCCTTAATTGCACTAAAAAAATTAGAATTGAGGAAATATATGCTCTTTAAAAGTTCAACTCACAAAGAGTTCGGATTATCCACAATTCTCCAAGCAAATTTTCTTAATAAGGCTAGATTAAATGAGTATACATCTCTAAAACCCAAGTGACCTTTATCCTTTGACTTAGTTAAATTTTGCCTATTTCTTCTAGTGAATTTTATTCCCATTCTCAGTTTCACCCTCACTAAAACTTAAATATGAAGCTATTAACTTTTGTATACTACTTTTTTGGAAAGGTAAAAATACTCATTGAATAGGTCGGTTGGCATAAGCTACTAATTTCAGTATGACTTTTTTACCTTAGGTAGACAAAGAATTCCTCTTCTAGCCTTGCAATTTTTGGACTATTCTCGCCTTCACAAGGGTCATAGCTTGAGACTTGGATCTTCCTTAAATAGTTAGCAAACCTAAATACTTACCTAAAGTATTTTGTACATTTATATATAACTTTTGGCAATACTCCCTTTTAGTATCTTTTGGAGTACTATTGCTAAAAATCAAAGAGCTTTTGTCACAATTGACCTTTTGACCTGAGGATTAGCAATATTTTTTAATGATTTCTTTCTAGCAATGCAAGTTACGTTTACTAGCCTCTAGAAAGAATAAAGAATCATCCGGAAAAAAAGGGTTAAAACATGGCTAGATTCTTCTATTCTAATTCTTTTTAACGAACCACCTATTCATGTTTTTTCAATCATCATAGATAAACAATATGCAATAATGATAAACAGGTACGGCAATAAAGGATTGCCATGTTTAACACCTCTAGTAGGGTGGAAATGTCCATCCCATTTTTCATTAACTAGCATATTGTATAACATAGATGATACATAAGACATAATCCAATTTATCCAAACACTAGGAAAACCAAGTCTACACATAACTACCTCTAAAGAGTCCACCCTACTTAGTCATAAGTTTTAGTCATATCAACTTTGACCACACAAAAGTGTTTCATTTTCCTTTTTCTTAACTTAAGAAAGTGAAAAATCTCATGAGCTATGATCATATTGTCTCGTATTAAATGACCATGAACGAACACTTTAACATAAAGAAATAACACTATCTAATGGAGGCTGTAGACGATTACACAAAACTTTCAATATAATTTTATATGAAAAGTTACAGAGACTTGTTGGTCAAAATTGAGAAATGTTTTGTACTTTTGGAATAAGCATGATGTCTGTTTCGTTAAAATTAGGAGGGAATATACTTGTTTGCAATAATTTCTTTACAAATTGTAGAAAAAGGATCCAATTAGCTCTTAATGCGTTTGATAGAACACGCCACTGAACCCATCTTCCCAAATTGGAAGACAACTGCACATACTTCATTCTTCTCTAATGGTCGAATTAACCATTCATTATGTTATGTAGTTATTGTAGGGTCAATTTGCTCTAACGATGACCAATCTACTTAATTTCCATCTGAACTATACAAATTGGAGAAGTATTGTAAAAAAAGCTGCTTAAACTGAATCCTCATCTACTTGCAATCTCTTGTCAACATCTTTAATTTGGCAAATCTTTTGCTTTGCCCTTCTATTAAGAGTAGTGCAGTGGAAGAACTTTGTATTGCAATCTTCATATGTTAGCCAATAAACTTGAAACCGTTGATGATGGTAAATTTCTTCTTACCGGTGCACAAAATCTAGCTATTAGTGTAACAATGTCTCTTCATCTCACAGTAGGTCAGATACTAATTGGTTTTGTAGGGAAGATAGTAACAAGTGCAACACCTCTATTACCTTAGCATTATTTATAATTGATCTTTTACTCCATTTTATTAGTTCCATTATACAAGTCTTTAGTTTCCTCATCGAGCTTGCCATTATTGCACTTTCTAACCCACTTACCCAAGCCTTTAGAATAACCTTAGAATATCTAGAAATGTTTACCTGGCATCCTCAAATCTGAATATTTTTAGACCCCTCCTTCTGCAACTTGTAAATGTACAAGGAGTGCAGAGTGGTTTGAACCATGCACTAGAAGATTCATAATTTGCATTGTTGGAAAATTTTCAAGCTAGTAGAAATTTATTATTCCCTTATCTAATTTTTCCTTTACCCACACTCGGTGAAACGAAGGTCTGACCATGTGAACTGTGGACCATGAAATCTTGCATATATCAATTGACAATAAAAAATCATCTATAGAAAGTTAAGGATTTGCTTGTTCGGTTCTGGTCTACCACTACTCTTCTCTTCATTACATTTAATTTCATTGATATCACTTATGACCAACCATGACATATCAATATCGGTAGCTAGAATACGAAGATAATCCCAAAACATTAATTTATTTTCCAAATCAAGATTTGCATAATAGAATGAGATGTAAACATGAACATACTTTCCTTCTCAACAAAATTCGTATTTATAATATTCTTGTTAGTACATATCATATTTATCTTAATATTATCATACCACCACAAAGCTAATCCTCTTGATAAACCAACAGGCTTAATGTAATCTTCTTCATAAATAATCAATCTTCTTACCCTTATTGTGAGTCTCCATGAGAAAGACTAATTGGGGTTGAAATTTCCTGATAAGTCGATGAAGCTCACCAACTCCTAAGGCCTACCCTAATCCTTAACAATTCCAATCGAGGAGACCCATAACGACTCCATAGCTATTAATAGACAACCATTTGAACCGCTATCAGCATTATCAAAATATGATGAGACCCGTAACTTAACTACTTCTTGTTGAACTTCAACATGACCAACTTTAACAAAACCCTTTTTTATATCCCTTGAAACCCATTTGCAATGCCTTCGAACCCTTCTGTCTTTACTCATAGAACTCAATCCCAATTGCATCATCTTTCTAGTCTTCTTAAGTAGAATAATCTTATCCAACTCTTCGTCAACTTGTAAATGTGGTCTCTTTAGGGAGAGAGATTGCAATGCCTTTTCTATATGGGGTGTTAGGACTCTAATAAAAGGGTACAAGAATACTATGGGGTTGTCTAGAAGTATGTTAGGGTTTTGAGAATTTGTGTGTTTAGTTGGGAAGCTAAGAGGTAGTGATAAGGGAGGGTTGTGGGGGTAGTTTTACATGATACAGGGTAGTGTATTGAGGAAAGCTGACTGAGTTAGGGTTTGGAAATGTATAAGGAGTGTTAAGGGATTGGGAAGCATTGGTAATAATAAATGAAAATGAGGGTGAGTGTGGAAGGTTGGATGCTAAGGTGTTTTTTTGGTTAAGTAAAGATCCTATAAGGATAGATGTGTTGGAGAATTCTTGAATATAGGCTGGATCATCTTTAAAAGCATGGGGGGGGCAAGTTATTTAAAATGCCAATGTTAGTTGCAGCATTACATAAAAATGTGGAAACCTTTTGTTTCCCTTTGTCCTTCAAACTAAAGATATAACTACCCTTAAAACTTAGCATTGATCCTTGAAATTGGGTGGCCACATTATCATCCATTGGCTCAACATTCCCATTTCAATATGTGAGGAGCTCTTTGCTCCTCATTTTTCTCTTGTACGTATGTGTCTTCTTTCTATTTATCAAAGCCCTTTATTGCTCATCTTTTTTCACTTATGCATACATTTTTATAACTCAGGGAGCTTCCTAACTAATAGATTGAACTCCTTATCTCTTTAAATGAGTGATTCCACTAAACCCTTGAATTTTCTTACGTATATCCTTACCTTGCATCTTTAACTCGAAGCACCATCTTTATTCCTTTCACATCTACTAGAGCATAGGTTGTAGCTAAGAATAGGTACCTAAGTACTAGTGGTACTTCGTTGTCTTGTATATCTAAAATCATGAAATCTACAAGAAACTCCAAAATATTAATCTCAACCACAACATTCTCGTAAATCTTTAAGGGCATTTAATAAGAACAATCTACAAACTTAGGGATTACTTCCACATCCTCAAACACATCCTCTAACTTGAATTTATCCGTAAATATTAACGTTATTAAATTCGCTCCAAATCCTTAGTCATTAAAAGCATTGACAAAATATTACCTAACAATAATGTAAGGAATAATGATGTAAGGTAGTGTATTGAGGAAGGCTAATGAGTTAAGGATTGGAGACATGTGAGGGGAGTCTGGGGATCGAGAAGCAATGGCAATAATAAATAAAAATAAGGGAGAGTGTAGAAGGTTGGATGCTAAGGTGTTTTTTTGGTTAGATAAAGATACAGCAGGGATAGATGTACTGGAGAATTCTTTAATATGGGCTTGATCATCTTTAGAAGCTTGTAGGGGTAAGTTCTTTAAAATATCAATGTCAGTAGCAACATTACATAAAATTGTAGAAACTTTTTGTTTCCATTTGTCCTTCAATCCAAAGTTATAACCACCCTTAACACTTAGCATTGGTCTTCAAAATTGGATGGTCACATTATCATCTATTGGCATAACATTCAAAGAAATATGCTTCCCTGTTTCCATGTCGGATGTTGGTAGTTTTATCATTCCTTCCTATACATTCTCCTCTACTAATTTTTTGAAGACTACCTAATAGGGATCATGGACCGATCACTCTCTCCCAAGCTCGAAGACTCATCAACTTGGTTTACTAAGCTAACTAAGGGAGTTGAGTGTTGAAGAGCAACGCTTTCTCCACACTAAGCTACCAAGTTGTTCCATTCTAATCTCTCTCTATCTCATCGCAGAGTCCTTCGAACCAACCAACTTGTTGCCGAACTGATTTCTCAAGGCCAAGCAATTTTGAAGCCGATCAATGAACCCACCTACTATCAAACTAACAGATGACTGGAGCCGAGTTGCCTTGTTTCCGAGTCAATTAGCCAATGATAGCAGAAGGGTGACGACTTACTGAGCTAGTATTTCCCCAACCCCACTCTACTGAGTTGCCAATCTACCAAGCTACCAACTTAACTAGCTTTGCTCGGCATATAGTACCATTAAGACCATTACAATAAGAAGCAAATGCATGACCCATTTCGTGACATCCGTACCATCCACGCAAATGAATATGCTTTTTATATTGATTACTAAATTACCCTTATACACCACATATTTTTCCTTTTTTAGCAAGAATCTTTTTGGTCATTTGTGGTAACTTAGAACTTATCCTAATTGAGCCATATAAATACTTATAGTTTGTAGTAGCCATAACATCATTGAATAGCACAACATAGAACTTTATCCTTTATGAGTTAAGTATCCCTTACTTGCTTGCTACCCCTTACTCTTATCTAGGCCATTTGGGTATGGACTAGTAACAAGTGACTTCTGACCATAATTGTGCATCATATTAAGTATGACCTAAGCTTATATGAGGCATTGGTACACTATATCCATTTCCGATTTGCTAGAAACCCCTACTCAACCTTCAACTCTCATTTATCTTTCTAGCCATCTTACGGTTCAGACCCACTTCCTTGGTTTTCGTATGATATCAGTAGTTGTATATTAACCTTCCCAGTAATTCGTATCATCTTGGTATTGGAGCTTAGTTATGTTCGAGTAAGTTTCTAGTATTTTGTACTTCAATCGACTTGTTATAGTGTATTGTGTATGAAGTTAGTAGGTAAAGGTTGGAGAAGTGCTGAAGAAGTTGTGTGTCATTGTAGTAAGTGTTAGAGAAGCGTTTTGTGTTGAAGAAGTTTAGTGCTTTGTTTTTTCCCTTGTTTTGTGCTTGCAAAAATAGAATGTGTTGTTGTTCGAAGTGAGGTTCAGTTGTTAGTATATTAAAGTAACTAACAATGTCAGATTCTAATGTTTAAGGAACCGTAAGTAATCAAGAGAGTGGTGCTTATAATGGCCATAGTCAACAAGGGAGTTTCATACCCCAATCTACAAATGAACGATTAGACATGCTTACCAACCTGGTGACTAGCTTGGTGACTACCATAAATGAGGACAAGTAGTGAGTTAGAAATGACCCATACAATGACTAAGCCAATGAACAACCTAAAAGAGGTAATGGTCGACTTGATCGAGCTAATTTCCTTGTTCGACTACCTTAAGCTAAAGGAGTGGACAAAGCTACTCAACAAAGGCTTGTGTTAGAGGAGATAGAAGAAGTGGGTAAGGAGACATGTAATGAAGAAGAAGAATACTATGAACCTAAGGAGAAAAATGCTTGAGCTCCAAGAGTAAAAGGACTGAAACTACAAATTTTGAGCTTTTCTGGCAGTAGCGATGTTAAGGACTATCTTGACTAAGTTAATAAGATAGAAAAGTAGTTTGAGTGTCATAAAGTGTTTGAAAATGCTAAAGTAAGGCTTGTTGTTCTGGAGATGAATGGTTATGCTGCCCTATGATGGAAAAATTTGAAAGTTACACAAAGAAGAGAAGGAGAGAGGGAGATTAGAGATTAGGATGAGATGAAGAGAAGATTTGTGTTGAGCTACTATCTGTAGGATGCCTTTAAAAGGTTGCAAGAGCTGGGGCAAGGAGGATCTAATGTTGATGCCTATGTGAAGGAGTTTCAAATACTAATGATCCAATGCAAAGTTGTAGAACTAGAAGACCAAACTATCTCTAGGTTTATCAATAGGTTGAAGTATGAAATAGCTAATATTCTTAAGACCAGAGCTATTGGGTCCTCAAATGAGGCAATTTGAGGTGCTTGGAGAATTGACCGACATTGAATGAACGGATTTCTAGTTCCTGTTAGTCAGGTTACCCCTAGCTGATCTAGTCCAAGCAAAACTATGTGGATAAACTAAGTAAGATTAGTGATATCTAACCTGTTTCAACTGTTAGAGTTGAAGAGAAGGAACCTCTAGGGAGGTTTGAGAAAGGGTAGAGCTTAAGAAGGAAGACTAATGAGATCAAGTAATAATCTTGAGCCTGAGGATCCACAGTGTAAGAACTTATTCCACATTGGATGCAACATTAATGGGATGTTGTGTATTGTTATTATTGACATTGGAAGTTATACTAACGTGGTATCTACTCTCATGGTCCAACAACTAAAGTTGTCGACCAAACCCCACTCCAAGCCTTACAAACTGCACTGGCTCAATGATAAAGGAGCTTTACAAGTGACAAAACAAGTGACTATGCTAATTTGCGTTGACAAGTATTAAGACGAAGTTCTCTGTGATGTGCTAACCATGAGTGCTTCACATATACTTTTAGGAAGACTATGGATGTTTGACAAGCATGTGATGTATGATGGAAAGAGAAATACTTGTTCTTTTGAGCATGAGGGAAGAAAGGTAAGGTTAAGTCTCGTATCTACTAAACAAGTCAAGATAATGTAAGCTCAGCTTAATCGAGCCTTAAAGAAGGAGACCTTAATGATGACATGTGCTAAGCTGTTCAGAGGGATGAAATATGAAGAGTCAACCTTTTTGTTGGTTTGCAAATTACTTGAGCTGAAGACAATGAATATTGAATTATCTGCCGAGGTGACTAATTTGCTAAAAGAATTTGCTAACCCGTTCCTTGATGAGCTACCCAAGGGTTTGCCTCCATCTTAAGGGATTAAACATGTTATAGATTTGTAGCCAGGAGTTACACTGCCAAACAAGCTTGCATATAAGCTAAACCTTAAACAAGTTATTGAACTATAGAGGAAAGTTGATGAAAAGAGGTTATGTTAGAGAATTCTTAAGCTCATGTGCTATGCCTACTTTGTTGGTACCAAAGAAGGATGATACGTAGAGAATGTGTGTAGATAACTGAGCTATCGACCGTATTACCATTAAGTACAGGTATCCCATACCTAAGTTTGATGGTATGCTTAATGTACTACATGGAGCGAGGATATTCTTGAAGATTGATCATAAGTCAGGATACCACTAGATTAGAATGCGAGAACGTAATGAGTAGAAGATCACATTCAAGCCTTTACATGGGTTCTATGAGTGGCTAGTGATGCCATTTGGACTGTCAAATGTGTCGACCACATTCGTGCAACTAATGAACCATATGCTTTGAGAATTGATTGGAAAAGTTGTTGTTTACTTTAATGATATTCTTGTATACAGCCTCAACATAGAGATTCACTACGAACATCTTTGAGCTGTTTTCTCAAAACTCTGAACTAAAAATCTTGATGCAAACCTGAAGAAGTACGATTTCTATCTATAGGTTTTATGAGTGGCTAGTAATGCCATTTGGATTGTCAAATGCTCCAAGCACATTCATGCAACTAATGAACCATATGCTTTGAAAATTGATTGGAAAATTTGTTATTATTTACTTTGATGGTATTCTTATATACAACCCTGACCTGGATGTTACACCCCGAAGTCATAAAGTCGCAATAGTCCCGCCTATAAACTATTCTATGATAGTAACTGGCCTCACAGTACCTACCATAGGCATGATTTACATAAGGTATCGACAACTCTTTGCTTTGAAGTAAACAGTCTAATTAAGTGTTTAGCTAAAATTACAGTAATTATCACAAATTTTTAATCAACATTGAGAGTGGGTAGAAATAAAGGGATATTAAAGTATCGCATTACAAATTATAAGATAAGTAGTTTGCTTAAAGAAGGTCAATTCCATAGCCAAACAAAAAGAACAACTAGAAGTTAAAAGAAAATGTTCATCTAACTCTCTCACTACATTGAGATAGGCGTTAATCGAATTTAACTTTAGTGATGGGATCAAATGGAGAAATTGGTGATTAGTTGAGGTGATTCAAGAGGAATGAAGGATAACCCCTGATTTAATCCAGAATTAAGATATGGAGAACAATATTATAATTGGTTAGTTAGGATATGTTAATATTATGGATGGAATTACTGAGGATTTTGTTAATGGAGTTGTATAGAAATTGATGAGAAGTGATGAGACTTGTAGATAATAACAGAGATCAATCTGAGTTTTAGCACAATAGGAATCATGTGATATGACTTGTTGAATAAGGACAATTTGGAAGTGAAAGATTGTAACTCAGGCGACGTTAGTAAGATATGTGTGGTAACGATAGAAGAGAGATACCTCATTCTGCTAATAGGACTAGTACTGCAATTAGCACATCATATATCTTTAGATGATTAACCCCAAAAATTTATTGAATGGCTTTCACATTCTCTTAGATTAGTTGGATTAGGTTAAGATCATATACAATATGAGATGATGATCGATAATAGTATTGAGGAGTTTAGTAACGATAAGGTATTAGGATGATTACTCTTTCTGATTTTCCTATTGCAGTATAATGTCCTGAATCATCAAATGGAAATAATACTCAATGAATGAGAAGATAAATGTGGTGGAAATTAGAATGATGAATACAATATATTAGTGAGTTATATTTTGTCAAGAGTGAGGATTGATCATATGATTGGTTATTCATATAAGTTAAGATCCTATTGATCTTTTAATAGATATAGTTGTACTTATTGATGGATGTGCATCCTTGGGATATGTACATATGCTTTAGTATTATACACTTGTGAGTAAGAATGTAAAAGGAGATTGAATGCGTTTTAGGTGACCGATTTTGGAAGTAGTTTGTATATTTAAGAATTGGTGGTTTATTGAAGTGATCTAAATTGAAGGAAGAAGAATCTTTGAGTTAATACTGATTTTTAGGATATCTTAATATTATGGAGGAAATTCCTAAGAAGTTGTTGATGAATTTGTGTTGTAATCGGTAAGATGTGATGAAGTGCCGAAACTCATGAACAATAGTGGAAATCAATATGAGTTTTAGAATATGAGAGATATAGTGATATGCACTGAAAATTAAGGTGAATCCAAAACTTATAGGATTTCTGAGATGATCTCAGCTTAATACTTAGTATAAATATGAAGTAGTATAATTTGAAGTGAAATAAAGGATGCTATAAAAGTGGATTCTAAGAAGACAAAACATCGAGAGAGAAAAGTTAGAAACTGATTCAGAAATGAATCAGAACCCATACTAGAGGTATAATCAACAATTAATTCAGGAGTAAACCTTATATAAAATAAAAATGCAGTATAGGAGATGACAGATGATGACAACATTAAAGAGTCTGATGATGATATGGTATATGAAGTGATCATTATTTCTGATTTTCTTATGGAAGTATAAAGTATTAAATCAGCAAGTGGAAATAATATTAATTAGAAGACAAATGTAGTGGAATTCTTTTGAATGAATAGTTGTTATAAGTAATTTGAATTATGGATATGGTATGATAGCTGATCATGTTTTTCAGAAAATTAGAATTGATTCTACGTTAGTTATTCATATATGTGGATGTCTTAACGATCTCTTAATAGATGTAATCGTGTTTCTTGATTAAAAAGTATTATGTTGGACATGTGCAAATGCAATGATGATTGACATATTTATAGCTAGGAGTGTGAAAAGATCAAATGTATTTTGGTAGTCAATCTTGGAAGTCCTCTATATGTGTAAGAACAATAGAAGGAATAGTGCTATAAGGCTACAATCAGATTAAAAATTCTTAGGCCTGTAGTGAATCATGAATTGGAGAATTCTAGTTTGGAGTGATAATTAAGTGTGAGTGAAGCCAAATAAATATGAAATGGATAATGAGATCTTTATGTAGTGCTGAGACAAGTGAAGTTATATCATTATATGGTATTTATAATTGGTTATAGGAGATGGATAGTTATTAAAAGGTACATGAGAAATGAAGTAAGATTGTCAAGTAAACTATAAACAAATATGTATCTAGGCACTCTCAAATAGTAGTAGGATGAGTAACAAGAGACGGTAGAGATGGAATTAAAGTAACAAGTTGGAGATGATTAGGATTTTTAATCAATAGTTACTTAGTTATTCCGAAGATTAATCTAGAAAGGCATAACTCTCCAGAGAGTAAATTTTATGAGATAGTCATCTATTAGTAAACTACTTAGGATAAGGAATGTTAATCACGGATAGAATTTAAGGATCCGAGCTTAAAGGGATTAGAAAATAAGCAGTGATTTCATTGAAAGACTTTCATTTAATCTTAGTTGAATAATAATAAATATGAACAAAAGGATTTGTTGATGAGTACCCTCACTATAGAATATACAAACGGATGAAATGTAAGTGCAATGTGTAAGCCCAAAAGTCAAGCCAAGTAACCGTAGGATTGAACTTAGAACCCAAGGTTTAGGGTGATCGGTTAAAGGATCCGATCAAACCCAAATTATAAACTATTGAGATGAATATTAGTAAAACTGACCCCGTAAACTTGAATTTAAGAAAATAAGTAATAAAATAGAAGGCTATAAAATTTTCAAATTTTAAGCATAATAGGTATTAATTATTGAAAATACGAAAAGTGTAATGAAATAACTAATAAATTACTAGAGATAGATTATATGTATACTAAAAATTTTAGAATGACCAAAATAATATTTAGGAATGTTCACGTGTACCCCACATGTATTTACGTGTAGATAAAAATACGCGTAATTACCTAAATTAGCCTAAAACTAAGCAAATAATTAAAGAAAAATACAAAATAATTATAGAAAAATCAGAAAAAAATCAGACGGGGATAACTGCAACAAGATTAGGTCGTGGTCAGCAAGAAAAAAAAATAACTAATAAGAATGTGACAAACAAAAAGCAAAAAATCATGGAATTAAGGCAAAATCCCATCAAATTAATGCACATTAAATTCTACAATTGTCTATAAATAGGGGAAAAAATTCCAGAAGTCCTTTGGTCAAATTAGGATCTGAGAAAAATCAAAACACCGAAAAAATCGAGAGAAAATCCAGAAAAATAAAAAGAAAAAAAAGAAAACTGTTCAGATTAGGCAAGTAAGCTAAACCCACCACTCACCACCACCTAGAACCGAAACACCACCACCACCCTACACTAGACCCACCGCCTGGACCGGCTGACAACATTGGACCGGGTTTGGATGGCCCAAAAGCTTCGAACCGGTTAGTCATTTATTCACCTGATTTTTGTATAATTTTGTAAAATTATTTATTTTGCCCAGAAAATTATGAAACTTATTATTATGAGGTTTTATTGTATGTAGACTTAGGAAAAAATATTGATTTAGTTTAATTATGTCTGGAAATATAGGGTCCCTAACAAATTGTTCAAAACCGAGCATTAGTAAACCGGAAAATAAATAGGCTTAGGGATGTAGTTTGGAGTTCAAAATTTTTTTGTAGGATGCTCATATGATTTATAACAGTGCTATGAAGCCATTTTTTTAAAATTAATTTTTGAAATTTTTAAGTTAATTTTTAGCCCTAAAATGATGGTAAAATTGGGTGATTTAGGATCAATTAAGTGATTAGGATGTTAATTACTGATTTGGATCTTAATTAGAGGTTTAGGGAAGTTAATCTCTGTAGTGGAACCTTAATCCTAGCCTTTAGGTACTAAGTATGGTTAATTAGGGAAATTAGGTAAGTAATATAATGAATTAGTAATATGTGAAAATGTAAATTAATAAATCTAAAAAAAATAAGGTTATTAGATAATATTATAACAGAAATCAGAAAAATAATAAATCTGAAATGACATTTAATTTTAAGTAAATATCTCAAAATGTAAGATTTTTACACACCGGGAATAAATCCGATACCTCAATTAGGGTTAGCATGTATCGAATAGTTTAGAATAGAAAAATTACGACCCAATAGGATATTTGAATACCCGAGCATAATGTGATTAACATCACATTGGGATTCGAGCTTAATTACGACTTAGGAATTAAAACTAAAATCTAGTTTAAGAGCAGAACCTCGAAATAGAACACAACGAATCATTAATACGTTATAGGTATACATGAGGAAAATGAGTTATATTATGAATTAGAATAAGAATCCATAAAATATAAGTACTAAAAGAACCTATTTGTATTATAGGACGCCCAGAAACAAATCAGCTCGCAACTAGAGGATCGAGCGATCGAGCAAATTCAAGTAAGCTGGGTTATTGCTTATTGTAATAGAGTACTAGTTTTGTAGTACTCGGAGACTTAGGCTTGTATATGATTGTGATTGTAAATAGTTTGCGCATGTGCTTGATGTATCTGAATTCGTGTTGGAATTTGTACTATGAATGATTTTGTGACTGATTAAATTGGTATGAACTTGTTGAACACCCTAACCGGCATTTAATCTTAGCTGACCCTAATAACCGAAAATGTCATGCATTGCAACCCGTTAAGGGATTATAGGACTCTCCAACCAAATACCGACCCCTTTGAAAGGGATAGCGCAGGATTGCAAAATGGTCCCTTCTTCATCCTCAGTCGAACTAAGTGACAGGAGAGGAGGTCGCGGCGAAGGTGAAGTCAATGGTTCGAAGGTAGTCACGGGAGGAGCGAGGTCTCCATTGCACAAGCCTGGGTTTGGTTGTGAGCTGCTGCATAACATGGAACTCCTCAACCCGGATTGGAGCGGGTAAAATTTCTTTGATTTCACAACGGACCGGATTACGTTGTGCGATAACACTTGATTGTTGCATTGCATGAAAATAATTGTTTGATAACCCTGTTTGTGCTTGTATGCATTCATGAGTCTCCAATTCAACTTACTAGGCAGTAGTTGCTCATACCCTTATAGATCTTTTTGCAGGTTCTGATTTGTGAATACTTTAAGTACTATGCCGCCCTACAATTACCCAGAGGTTAGTCCGTTTGAAGCCAGGGGTGTGAGGATCAAGTTACTTAATCTAATGTGTGACTAGAATGACCATGTAATTAGGAAGGAAAGACTAATAGTTATTATGTAATCTAGTGAACTGTCGTTTTTGTGTAAAACTTCCTGGGAAGCTCTGTAGACTTATTTATAATTATCTATGTTTTATAGAACTTTGTGATAATTATCATAATTGTAGTATAATTATTAATCGAACTGTTTACTTCAAAGCGAGGAGTCGTCGACGCCTTGTGTAGATTGTCTCTATGGCAGGTACTGTGAGGCCAGTTACTATCATAGAGTGGTTTACACGGCGGGACTGTTGCGACTTTGCGACTTCTGGGCGTAACACAATGATGCTATTGAAGTATTCATTCCCTACAAGTGAAAAACTAGTGAATGGAAAAGGATTTAAAGTGATTGGGATTATCGTTACCTATCCGTTTAGAATTTATATTGAAGGAAGGATATTAATCCATAGAACCGTAAGATATGATGGAAATGAAATTTAAAAGGAAAGCTACTGATGGTGGATTATGAGAAGTTAGTTGATATCTATAAAGGAGAGATTGGTAAATATACCAATAAGTATTGGATCTACCAGGAACATATAAAAGTTCAAATATATTTCTGAAGATTATTTTGTGAATATTTGAATCTCATGATTAAGTTAATCAAGAATTAAACTTATGGTTGAAACTCTATATTGGATGTTGTAAATGAGGCCTTAAGAGTTTGAGGAGTGACTGTCAATTTCTAAAATAATATTAGATTGGAAGGGCATCAAGATAAAATCAGTGCATAAATTGTAGTCACAGAATTGAGAGAAACAAATGCATGCCAATTGAATATAAAAACACTTGTGGTGGTATCTGTCAATAGTGTTTTGATATATAAAGTATCTGTGGATGGCATTATTGAAGTTGAGTAATCATAAGTAATATATTGAAATGGAAGACATGTGATTTTTGGAAGAGATAATACATCTTCATTAAGCTCGTTATATTTGGAGAAGGTATTTCGGTGGATATTTAAAAATGTTGAATTGGTGATTAAAGGAAAAATCCATTAAGGTAATCCAGTCTATGAAGAAGTTATGAAACTACAATGTACTTCATATTAGCAATTGCAATAGGTAATCTAACAGGAACATGGCAAATCTGAATTGTCCAATTGTTATTGTTAAGTCTCATGTCTTATCGATCTGATCAGTGTATTCTGTTGTGTCATGTTTTGTTAAGTAATCAGTCCTTCTTACTATTGTCTCTTTTGCTGAGTCTGTCCGTCAACAATCATATTCATCCTTCTCAAGTTGAGTCGAGTCAAGTCAAGTCAAATTGAGTTGTTATCCATCTCATTTGAATTCGAGATGGAAAAGCGTTGAGATTTACCAAATTTGCTTCTATTGATCCTATGCTAAGCTGTATGAAGAACAAATGAGAAGCTATGACAGTAGTATAATCATTTTGAGTAAAAGATTATGGATAAGAGGAAAGGTGATGATACGAAGTAAATTTAGAATTTGATAATGATTACAAATAAAACTTAAGAAACAATTAAACAAGAAATAAATGGAGAATAAACCAATAAGAAAATTTGTGAGGTCATAAATTTAAGCTATAAGATAGTACAATATGATTAGAAGACTACAATGATGAAATAAGCCTTGATTGATACTAAGATAAGGAATGCAAATGAAGGAAAATTTAGAGATTAAGCAAAGGTCCAAGAAGAGAAGAAGTAGATGATAATCAGGAAGTAAGTTGAAAACTTAATTAGAGAACTACATAGAAGTTTAATTTGAAGATAGTTTAGTAGAATGGAAGATGGGTTTTACGGTTATGAAGTAACCCCCCAAAATACTGGATAATCAGGTTCAAAAGTTCAAGAGTTGAGACACAGAGTAGGAAAAGATATGACCGGACAAAGGTCTAGACTTAGAAACCAAAATAGAGCTTAATGTAACGAAGACGAAGCATTACTTGTAGGTTCTTCGATTTTTAGAACTATTAATCCTAGCGAGTAAGCAATACATAGATATACAGTAGTTTCGAGAACGAAACTATTTTAAAGGGGGTAGAATGTAAGCCCCATAACTAAGCAATCTAAGGTTTCGATCGGTTGAGCGACCTGATCGAGCCTAAATTATAAAGTAAAGCTAGAAATATTAGTAAATCGATCCTGTAAGTTTGAATTTAAGAAAATAAGTAATAAAATAGGAGAATACAAAATTTTCAAATTTTAAGTATATAACTCGTTATTTATCGAAAATGCGTAAAAGGCATTCCGATACTTAACGAATCGCTAGAGATAAATTATATGTATACTAAAAATTATAAAATAACCTAAATAATATTTAGGAATATTTATTTGTACTATATATGAATTTACATGTAAGTATAAATATGTGTAATTACTTAAAATACGCGAAATATGCTAAAATTATACTAAATAATTAAAGAAAATTCATAATTAATTAAGAAAAATCAAGAAAAATGAGGAAAAATCAATAATGATCCAAATCAGGTCGTGGCAGGTTAGAATCCACAAAATAAAAATTAACCAATTGAAATTAGACAATACAAAAGCCAAAAATTAAGGAAATTTGGCAAAGTCATGTCTAATTAATGCACAATAATTACACTAAAGCTCTATAAATAGGAAGAAAAATTCAGAAGCTCATTTGGACAGTTAAAAATCTTAAAAAATTAGGGAGAGGCGAAAATTGAGAGAAAAACCAAAGAAAAAAAAAGAAAAGGAAAATTGTGCAGTTAAGGCCACAAAGGAGAACCCAGATCCGACGGGCAGCTGGGAGTGGACGGCTACCACCACCATATGGTGGTGGCAACGCCCAGGTGGGGCGACACACCCATGGCTACCGGCGGTGGCCGGAGCCACCTAGATTGGTGAGTCCGATTTCCAGCCCGATTATTGTGTAATTTTGTAAAATAGTAAATATTATTATAAAATTGTGAAATTTGTTATTCTGAAATATTTTTTGTATTAAGTTTTTAGGAAAAATATTATTTTGATGAAAATTTGTCTCGTGATATAGGGTCCTTAAGAAATAGTGCAAAACCGAGCATGTTTTGTTTTAGAAATAAATGACCTTAGGAGTGTAGTTTCTAGCCCAAAATTTTTGTGTATATTACTTAGATGATATAGAACAGTGCTATGAAGCCCGTTTTCAAAAATTAATTTTCTAAATTTTTAGATAATTTTTAGGCCCTAAAATGAGGCATAAAATGGGTAATTTAGGGTTAATTAAGTAATTAAATGATTAATTACTGATTTAGTGAATAATTATATGTTTTAGGATGTTGAAATCCGATGGAGTATGATACTTGTAGCATTTAGGGTGTTAGATATAATTATTAGATTAATTATGTAGTAAATGATTAATAAGGAAAAATAATTAACTTAAAGTTAATTTTATAAATTAGGGAAATTAGGAGTAAAATCTGATTTAGGATGAATTTAGATATTTTGAAATGATAATTGATGTTTAGGGATGGTAATTAAAGTGATAGAAATATTATAAATGCATTATGTACATAATAGGCAATAATACATAATATGTAATTTTTGAAAATATAATAAATAGAAAATATTAGGATAAAAATTGATATTATATAAATAATAAGGATATATAATAAATCTGATAAGAAACTTGAATTTATGTAATTATATGAAAAATGTAAAAATTTCTCACATCAGGAGTAAATTCGGTACACTAATAAGGATATAAGTGTACCGAATGAAATAAAACAATGACTAGGGGTAATAGTGATATTTAAGAGATCGGGAAATAATGTGATTAATTTCACATTATGAGTTGAAACGAATTTCTAGGGTTGGAATATAAAACATTACCTAGAAATCGAACTAGAACCTAATTTAGAAATCGATGTGGAAACCGAACCCGAACCTAACCCCAAACCTAGAATAATTATAAAAGACTTAAGACCTAGATAATTAGGCATATTAAACCCTAAACAAAACCTAACAATAAGTGTTATAAGATAAAATAAACCTATAATCATTATATGAAAACTGAAACTACGTTTATGTTATAGGGATGATCGGCGATGGCTTAAGCAAATCGGACCTTGAGTGAGTGAACGAGAAGTCAAGGTAAGTTGGGATTAATACGATGCTGTATTTTGGAGACTTAAGATTATGCTTGGTTGTGCTTATTAGATAGTTGAATGTGTGCATGTGCTTGATTATAGGTGATGCTATGATTCTGTTTGTTGTTCTAGCATGTATTGTATGATTTGCATGAAATTATTGATCACCCTAAACTGGACTTAATCAAATATCCGACCAGTAATCATAATCGGACATGCATGGCAACCCGTTAGCGGAACTTAGGACTCTCCGGCCAAATACTGACCCCTTCGGAAGGGATAGCGCAGGATTGCAAAATGGTCCCTTCTTTATCTTCAATCGAACTAAGTGACAGGAGAGGAGGTCACGGCGAGGGTGAAGACAGTGGTTCGAAGATAGTCGCGGGAGGAACAAGGTCTCCATTACACAAGCCTGGGTTTGGTCGTAAGCTATTGCATTAATGGCAACTCTTCAACCCGGATTAGAGCGGGAGCAATTTCTCTAATCTCACGATGAGCCGGACAACGTCGTGCGATGGCATTTGCTTGCATATGCATTGCACCTAATAAGTGATTGAAAACCTTATTGTGTGTATGGTATAGTTTTAAGTCCTTTGTCCTAACTTACTGAGCTGTGGTTGCTCACATCCCTATAGACGTCGTGCAGGTGCTGGCTAAGAAGCGGCAACAACTACTCTGAAGCTAGCAACTACTGGATCCTAGGGAGTGAGAAAAAACATTGAAGAATCAACACATATGTTATTACTTTTCATTTCTGAATAATGTAATAACTGGATTATAGTGATTATATATAACTTTTCTCACTTTCTTAGGTAAATGAATTATTTAAATTACAAACTGTTTACTTCAAAGCGGGTTAGTCATGGACGCCTTGTATAGATCAGGTCTAAGATAGCGGTTGTAAGGCCAACTTCTATCTTAGGATGGTTTATACGGCGGGGCTGTTACGACTCTGCCGCTTCGGGGCGTGACACTGTGACCTTCTCTCCTCTCACTTAGTTCGATTAAGAATGAGAAAAAGACCAATTGCTATAAGCGCTATCTTTATCGAAGGTATCGGTGTTTGGTTGGAGAATCCTAATGATCCCCTAACAGGTTGCAATGTATGACAATTTAGGTCATTATAGTCAAATAAGATTAAATTTCATTTAGAATGTTCAAATAATTTCACACTAATACAGTCATAACACAAAATCAATCACAATACAAATTTCAACACGAATTCAGATACATGAAACACATGCATAAACTACTTACAATCACAACCATACATAATTCTAAGTCTCCAAGTACTATAAAATAGTACTCTAATACAATAAGTAATAACCCAACTTACTTGGAATTCTCAGTCGCCCGATCACTTAATTGCAAGCCGATTCGTCTTTAGGTGTCTTATAATACAAATAAGTCTTTTTAGTACTTATACTTTAATAATTCATATTCTAAGTTATAATTTAACTCATTTCTTCATGTATACCTATTATTTACTAATGACTCATTTTACCTTATTTCGAGGTTCGGTTTCTAAACTAGATTCTAGTTTTGATTCTAGAATCTTAAATATGCTCGAATCCTAATGTGAAATCAATCATATTAAGCTCGAGTATTCTATAAGAATATTGGGTTTTAATTTAGTGTTCTAAACTATTCGATATACGCTAATCCTAATTGGGGTATTGGATTTATTCCCGATATGACAAAATCTTACTTCTTTTTATACAATTACTTAAAATTAATTTTTGTTTCATATTTATTATATACTGATTTTGATTATTATATTATCTAAATAAACCTAATTTTTCATATTTATTAAATTTTCAATTCTACATATTCCTAATTTCTTACAATTACCACATAATTTATCATTAATTACACTTAATACTCTAAAGGCTAGGATTAAATGTCCATATCAGAGATTAACATCCCTAACCATTTAATTACTATCTAAATCAGTAATTAATGACTTAATCACCTAATTAACCCAAAATTACCCAATTTTTTTCATCATTTTAGGGCTAAAAATTTACTTAAAATTTTTTAAAATTAAATTTAAAAAAATGGCTTTATAGTAATGCTTTATATCACTTAAGTATTCTACAGAAAAAATTTAAGCTCCAAACTACACTCCTAAGCCTATTTATTTTTAGTTCTAATCATACTAGGTTTTGCTTAATTTATTAAGAACCCTATATTTTTAGATGTGATTAAATTAAATCACTATTTTTTCCTAAATCTACATACAATAAAACTTCATAATAATAAATTTCACAATTTTTTGGGTAAAATAAATAATTTTAAGAAATTATACAAAATCGAAGCAAATGAGAGACTAACCCAATCCGATGACTTTTGTGCTTCTAACACTGGTCTAGGTATGTCAGCCAGTCTAGACAGTAGGTTTGAAGTGGGGTGGTGGTGATGGCTCTATCCCAAGTGGTGGTGGTGTGTGGGTTTTGTTCACTAGCCCTTATTACACAGATTTTCTTATTTTTTTTCTAACCCTAATTTTTCTCTTCCAATTTCAATGCTCTCTATTTTTTTTTTCTTCTAAATTCTAATTGTCTAAAGGATCTCTGTAATTTTTTCCCCTATTTATAGAGCTTTATAGTAATTATTGTGCATTTAATTAGACAAAACATTACCCAAATCCTTTCATTTTTGCCTTTTGTGTTACTTGATTTTGATTGGTTAATTTTCTTTCTTTAATTCCTGACTTGCCATAACCAAATCCACATCATTCTCTATTCCTCTGATTTTTTTCTGATTTTTTCTTAATTAATTAATAATTTTCTTTAATTATTTGATAAGTTTTTAGCCAATTTAAGTAATTTCACGTATTTTTATCTACACGTAAATACATGTGGGGTATATGCGAACATTCTTAATTATAATTTAGGTCATTCTATGATTTTTAGCATATATATAATCTATCTATAGTAATTTATTAGTTATTAGATTACATTTTTTACTTTTTCAATAATTAACAATTATTATACTTAAAATTTGAAAATTTTATAGTCTCCTATTTTATTATTTATTTTCTCAAATTCAAGTTTACGGGGTCATTTTTACTAATATTTCTATCTATAGTTTATAATTTAGGTTTAATCGGATCCTTTAACCAATCATCCTAAATTTTATGTAGTAAGTTTAATCTTACGGTTATTTGGCTTAACTTTAGGGCTTACACTGGATACTCACTACAAGCACCTCTGAGCTACTTTCTCAAAACTTCAAACCGAAAAGCTTTATGCAAACCTGAAGAAGTAAAATTTTTGCCAACCTGAAGTAATCTTTCTAAAATTCATTGTAAGTGGAGGTGGTATACAAATAGATGAGGAGAAGGTGAAAGTAATTACCAAGTGGCCTATACTAACTTGTTCTACCAAAGTAAGAACCAACATGAGAAGTTTCCACGGCTTGGCATCATTCTATCACCAATTCACAAAGAAATTTTGTACTATTATGGCCCTACTTACTGAGTTATCAAAGAAGAGCATTGAATTTAGATAAGGGAAGAAAGAGTAGAAGAGTTTTGAGGAAGTAAAGAAGAAGTTAACCACTACCCTTGTCTGAGCTCTTTCGAGCTTCTACTAAGTGTTTGAGGTAGAATGTGATGCATCCAGATTAGGCATGATGTAAGAGGGTTGGCCTATTGCCTACTTCAGTAAAAAGCTTTAAGGAGCCATACTCAACTATTCAATGTATGATAAAGAGTTCTACCCCTTGATTCGAGCTCTTACCATTTGGCAACATTATTTGTTGCTTAAGGAATTTGTGGTCTATACTAACCATGAGTTGTTGAGGTATTTGAAGAACCAACCTAAGTTGTTAAGAGATAAGCTAATTGAGTTAATTTCATGGAGGGATTCTCATATGTGATCAAGTACAAGAATGGCAAAAACAATGTAGTAACTGATACCTTATCGTGATGACATACCCTATTAACCAAATTACTTGTGTTTCAGTGATTAAGAACTTATATGCCAAGGATCCGTACTTTGGTTCGATCCATGCATGGTTCAAGGATGGCCAAATTATTAATGATTATCATAGGGAGGACGAATACCTATTCAAGAAGAGAAGGTTGTACATCTCAACTTGTTCACTACAAGAACTATTGGCACATGAAGCGCATGGATGAGGAATGTCTGGACATTTCGACAAACACCGAACCTATGAAGTATTGGCTTCAAGATTCTTTTGGCCGGGGATGATGAAAGATATCTAAGCTGTGCTAAAAAAGTATGTTACCTGTAGAAGGGCTAAGAGTCGAGCAGAGCCAAGCAAGGACAATATATACCATTGTTGATCCTAACCAAGCTATAGTCCAAGCTAAGTGTAGATTTCATATTGGATTTACCAAGTACATCCCGAGGAAAGGACTCCATAATGGTAGTTATGGACTGATTCAGTAAGATGGCACACTTTGTGCCATGTTCTTGAATTAACAATATTTCGACTATCTCTTTTCTTTTCTTACAGGAGGTCATCAAGCTCTATGGAGTGCTTGAAACCATTGTATCAAATAGAGACCCGACATTCGTGAGCTACTTCTGGAAAACATATGGAAGTGAATGAGAACTAAGTTGTTGTTCAACACATCCTGTTATCCTCAAGCAAACAAATAGATTGAGGCTATCAATAGAATAATGGGGATTTTGCCAAGTTACTACTAATCAGAACTTAATTGACCGGGATCTATGTTTGCTGATAATCGAGTTTTCCTACAATAGGATCATACATAATGTCATGAGCATGTCACCATTTGAGGTTACCTATGGTTTCAACCCTAAGCTTCCATTAGAATAAATACCCCTTCTAAGTTAGAATGAGAATGAATCAGCTATCGAGAGATCAGAGGCCGTCAAAGCAATGCACCAGAAATTTGTAGAGCATCTTACCTAAGCTATTTCCAAGCTTGAGAAACGAGGCCAAGGATAGAAGATTAAAGAATTCTAGTCAGAAGATTTGGTTTAGATCTATCTAAGTAAAGATTAGTTCCCATGTTTTAGGAAGAGCAAGTTATCAACAAAGGCTGTTAGATCATTTAAAGTGCTCGTAAAGACCAATCTTAATGCCTATAGAATTGAACTGCCTAAAGTGATAGGGATTAAGGACCAATCATACGCTCCTGAACTCGAGGGCTCACTCAAATGGTTCACCGAGTTGTTTAAGTTAAGTTAAGTGTTGAAAAGCAATGCTTATCTTAGTCCGACCTACTGAGCTACTTTGCTCTCTAAACCATCCAAGGAACTGCTAAGGTGATCAACCGACATGCCGAGCAGAACCCTTACTAACACACCAGTCCAAGTACCAAATTAAGATACAGCCAACCCTACAGTTATAGGGCCGAGCTAACAATTGGCAAGAGCCAACCATCCAAGGTCGACCCGAATGTTCATCTTTAGGCTAACTCTTGTTTAGTTTGAGCAATCAGATCTATCGAACTATCAACGCTAACCAGACCTAATCAAGGCTTACCCTTGCTTGACTCGTAACATTATTGGGACCATAGAATGAGCGAAATTACATGTGCATTGTCCTTCTTGACATCCGTACTGTCCTTCTTGAAAAAGGACATTTTTTTGGCACAATTACATTGATACCCCTATAAATTATTCCCCTTTTCCTAGCTAGTAGAAATCCTTTTTTGTAATTTCCTATAACCTAAGACTTACTCTAATTAGGTATTATAGATACTTGCAAATTGTAATAGCTATAAACATCAATATACGAAGAATACATTGAACTTTCCCACTCCCTCGAGCTAAGTGTCCATTTTGCTTACTCTTGAGATACTCTTATCTAGCTCATTAAGCATAGATTAGTGGCGAGTGCCCTTCGACCATACTTATGTATCATATCAATTATGACCCAAGCTCGTGTGAGGTGTTGGTGCGCCATATCTATCGTAGATGCACAAGAACCTCTACTTATCTTTCGATTGCCATTTATCTTTTTTACCATCTTGTAGCTCAGACCCACTACCTTTGGTTACGTGCGATATTGGCTTGTATGTTCATCTACAAGTCTGTATCATCCTAGTATTAGAGCTTGGTTAAGTTTGAAGCTGGATTTTACTACCGTGTTCTTTGAGTAGTTTGTTACTTCTCTCACATGATAGAGGTTCTATTGTTAACATTGGAGTTGAGTAGTTAAGAAGTATTTTATACTTTATTTTCCCTTATTTTTTATAGGCAAAATAGAGTGTGGTTGACTGTTTATCTGTTGTATAATTGTCGTGGTATTGGAAATATTGGTTATTGATCTGATGTTGTTATTTTGCAAAAAGAACTTTAAGTGGTATTATTAGACGTCAATTTTGTGGAGTAACCATCATTGTCAAATTCAAGTGTCCAAGGAGCTTTGGGAAACCAAGAAAGTGGTACTCGACGTGGCCAAGGGCAAAAAGAAAGCTTTACACCTCAGTCAGTAGGTGACCACTTGGATAAGCTTACCAACTTAGTAGCTAGTTTGGTAAATACTATCTAAGAAGACAGGCAACGAGCTAGAAATAGCCCCACTAGAGAACATGAGTAGCAAGAGCGATAGTTAGCTTAGTCGAGTTAATGCCCTAACTCGACTACCCCAAGCTAAAGGAGTTAATAAGGATGCTAGGTGAAGGTTACCACTTGAAGAGATTGAGGAAGAAGTGAAAGGAAATGACGATGTAGAGAGTACTATGAGGTTGAAGAAAGAATTGTACAAGCCCCGAGAGTTGAAGGGTTAAGGATGCATATTCCAAGTTTTTCTAGAAGTGGTTGTCACGCCCCGAAGCAACAGAGTCGTAACAGCCCCGCCGTGTAAACCATCCTAAGATAAAAGTTGGCCTTACAACCGCTATCTTAGACCTGATCTACATAAGGCGTTTACGACTAACCCGCTTTGAAGTAAACAGTTTGTAATTTAAATAATTCATTTACCTAAGAAAGTGAGAAAAGTTATATATAATCACTATAATTCAGTTATTACATTATTCAGAAATGAAAAGTAATAACATATGTGTTGATTCTTCAATGTTTTTCCTCACTCCCCAGGATTCAGTAGTTGCTAGCGTCAGAGTAGTTGTTGTCGCTTCTTAGCCAGCACCTGCACGACGTCTATAGGGATGTGAGCAACCACAGCTCAGTAAGTTAGGACGGGGGACTTAAAACTATACCAAACACATAACAAGGTTTTCAATCACTTATTAAGTGAAATGCATGTGCAAGCAAATGCCATCGCACGACGTTGTCCGGCCCGTCTTGAGATTAGAGAAATTGCGCCCGCTCTAATCCGGGTTGAGGAGTTGCCGTTAATGCAACAGCTCACGCCCAAACCCAAGCTTGTGTAATGGAGACCTTGCTCCTCCCACGATTACCTTCGAACCACTGTCTTCAGCCTTGCCGCGACCTCCTCTCCTATCACTTAGTTCAACTGAGGATGAAGAAGGGACCATTTTGCAATCCTGCGCTATCCCTTCCGAAGGGGTCAGTATTTGGCCGGAGAGTCCTAAGTTCCGCTAACGGGTTGCCATGCATGTCCGATTATGATTACTGGTCGGATATTTAATTAAGTCCAGTTGAGGGTGATCAATCCTTTCATACAAATCATACAATATGTGCTAGAGCAACAAACAGAATCATAGCATCACCCATAATCAAACACATGCACACATTCAACTATCTAATAAGCACAACCAAGCATAATCTTAAGCCTCTAAAATACAGCATCGTATTAATCCCAACTTACCTCGACTCCTCGCTCACTCACTCGAGGTCCGATTTGCTCAGGTCATCGCCGATCATCCCTATAACACGAACATGATTTCAGTATTTCATATAATATTATAAGTTCATTTTATCCTATAACGCTTATTGTTAGGTTTTCTTTAAGGTTTAATATGCCTAATTATCTAGGTATTAAGTCTCTTATAATTATTTTAGGTTTGGGTTAGGTTCAGGTTCGATTTTTGGATCGATTTCTAAATTAAGTTTTTAGTTCGATTTCTAAGTAATGTTTTAGATTCCAACCCTAGAAATCCGTTTCAACCCATAATGTAAAATTAATCACATTACTTCCCAATCTCCTAAATACGATCACTACCCCTAGTCAACATTTTATTCCATCCGGTATACATAAATCCGTATTAGTGTACCGAATTTACTCACGTTGTGAGAAATTTTTACATTTTTCATATAATTACCTAAAATTAAATTTTGTTTCAAATTTGTTATGTTCAGATTTTCATTATTTTATTATCTAATTAAACCTAATTTTTCATATTTATTAAATTTTCAATTCTACATATTCTTAATTTTCTACATTTACCACATAACACCTTCATTACTTATACTTAACACTCCATAGACTAGGATTAGGTTTCCACATCAAAGATTAACATCCCTAAACATCTAATTACTATCTAAATCAGTAATTAACATCTTAATCACCTAATTAACCCTAAATCACCCAATTTTCCATTATTTTAGGGCTAAAAATTAACTTAAAAATTTCAAAAATTAATTTTTAGAAAATGGCTTCATAGCACTATTCTACATCATATGAGCATCGTACAGAAAAAATTTAAGCTCTAAACTACACTCCTAAGCCTATTTATTTTCGGTTCTAATCATGCTCGGTTTTGAGCAATTTGTTAAGAACCCTATAATTGCAGATGTAATTAAACTAAATCAATATTTTTCCCTAAATCTATATACAATAAAACCTCAGAATAACAAGTTTCATAATTTTCTGGGCAAAATAACTAATTTTACAAAATTATTCAAAATTGGGTCATTTAAGAGACTAACTGGTCCAAAGCTTTCTGGCCGTCCAAGCCCGGTCCAAGGTTGTCGGCCGGCCCAGGCGGTGGTTCTAGTGTAGGGTGGTGGTGGTGGTTCAGTCTCAGGTGGTGATGAGTTGTGGGTTTAGCTCACGTGCCCAATCTGCACAGTTTTCTCCTTTTTTATTTTTTGGATTTTCTCTCGATTTTTTCAGTGCTCCGATTTTTTTCAAATGCTAAACTGACCAAATGACTTCTGTAAATTTTTCCCCTATTTATAGACATTTTTGGTAATTAATGTGCATTAATTTGATAAGATTTTACCCATTTCCCTAAATTTTTAGCTTTTAAGTTATCTCATTTTTATTGGATAATTTTTTTTTTTTTTGTAGCTTTGGCCTGCCACGACCTGATCTTACTTCATCTTATCCTCTTCTGATTTTTTTCTTGCTAATTTTTCCATAATTATTTTATAATTTTCTTTAATTATTTGTTTAGTTTTTGGCCAATTTAAGTAATTACGCGTATTTTTATCTATATGTAAATACATGTGGTGTACACGTAAACATTCCTAATTATTATTTTGGTCCTTCTAAAATTTTTAGTATACGTATAATCTATCTCTAGTAATTTATTAGTTATTTCATTACACTTTTCTCATTTTTGGTAATTAGTACTTATTATGCTTAAAATTTGAAAATTTTATAGTCTCCTATTTTATTACTTATTTTCTTAAATTCAAGTTTACGGGTCAGTTTTACTAATATTTCTCTCGTTAGTTTATAATTTGGGGTTTGATCGGATTCCTTAACCGATCGTCCAAAACCTTAAGTTCTAATCTCAATCCTACAGTCAATTGGCTTAGCTTTGGGGCTTACAGTGGTGATGCCAAAGACTACCCAGATTTGGTAGATAAAATTAAAAAGCAGTTTGAATGCTACGAAGTGCTCAATAGTGTAAGGGTTAGACTTGCTGTATTGGAATTTATTGGTTATGTCACCCTATAGTAGAAAAACTTGCAAGCCACCCGATGAAGAGAAGGAGAATGAGAAATCAGGAGATGAGATGAAATGAAGAGGGTTAAGAGGAGAAGGTTTGTGCCAAGCTACTATCTTAAGGATGCCTTCAAAAGGTTACAAGAACTAAGGCAAAGAGGATCAATCGTTGAAGCTTATGTTATGGAATTCTAGATGTTGATGATCTAATGCGAAGTCCATGAGCCGGAAGACCGAATGATATCTCGATTCATCGATAAATTGAAATATGAGATCGAAGCTATCCTATAAAACATGGAAATTAGGTTACTTAACAATGCGTTTTGAGCCACCCAAAGGATAGAAAAGCATCAAATGGGAAGATTTCAACCACCAATTAGCCAACCGTATAGTAGCTGAACTGTTTCAAGTAGACCTATGCAAACGAAAACAAGTAAAGTTGCTAAGATTCGACCTGCTCAGATTATCGGAGCAAAGGAGAAGGAAGTCCTAACAAGGTTTGAGAAAGGCCAGAGTTTGGGCAAGAAGATGAGTGAGATCAAGTATCTCAAATGCGAAGGATTTAGACATATGGCCACTCAATATCTGAATAGATGGACTACAATGATCTAAGGCGAGATGCTAACTCTCAAAGTAGATAGCACTGACGAAGAAGTAAAGGAGCTAAAGGAGGGCAAACAGACCAAGCTGTCCGAGGAGGAATTTATCTAAAGTGAAGAAGGTAACTTTTTGCCAACTACTCTAATGTTGATGAAGACAATGAGTGTCGGTCCTGTGCCTTAAGACGAACAGAGAGAAAATCTCTTCCACATCGGATATAAGGTGAATGAGTCACTATGTGCCATAATAGTTGATAGTAGGAGCTGCACTAATGTAGCCTCTACATTTATGGTCTAGCAACTGAAATTATTGACCAAGCCCTACCTAATACCGTATAAGCTTCATTGGCTCACTGATAAGGGAGCCCTATAAGTGAACAAACAAGTGTTTGTACCGATCTGCATTGGCAAATATCAAGATAAAGTGCTCTGCGATGTGGTTCCCATAAGTGCGTCCTACATTCTACTTGGACGACTATGGATGTTCGACCGAACAATGATATATAATGGAAAGAGGAATACTTGTTCCCTAAAGCATTAAGGTAGGAGGGTGAAATTGAGTCCTATGATTACCGAGTAAGTAAAGGTCATGTAGTCCCAATCGAGCCGAATCCGGAAGAAAGAGGCTTTGGTATTGACCCGAACTGAACTGAAAACAGAGATGGAGCTTAAAGGACTAACCTATCTACTTGTCCGAAGAATTCTGGAGTTGAGACTCGAAGAGGAAGAGTTGCTTACCAAGGTAAAAACCTTACTAAAGGAATTTTCCAACCTGTTTCTAGAGGAGCTATCAAAAGGTTTACCCCTAATCCGAGGTATCGAGCATCTAATTGACCTACAGCCAAGAGCCACACTATTAAACAAGCCTGCTTATAAGTTGAATCCTAAACAGGTCACCGAGTTGCAAAATCAAGTAGATGAGTTGATGAGGAAGGAATATGTGCGTGAGTCCCTTAGTCCTTATGTAGTGCCGGCCTTGTTAATGCCAAAGAAAGATGGTTCTTGAAGGATATGTATAGATAACCGAGTGATCAATCGAATTACCATTAAGTACAGATATCTCATACTTAGGCTCAATGACATAGTAGACGAATTAAGTAGAGCAAAAGTGTTCTCTAAGATCAACCTCAAATTTGGATACCTTCAAATTCGAATGCACGAAGGTGACGAGTGGAAGACCGCATTCAAAACGTACCATAGATTATATGAATGGGTTGTAATGCCATTTGGATTGTCCAACATGCCGAGCACATTTATGCGCTTGATGAATTGTGTGCTTCGAGACTTGTAGAGAAGTTTGTAGTAGTTTATTTTGACAACATCTTAGTGTACAATCCTAACCTAAGGACTCACCAACAACATCTTCAAAGTGTCTTTGTGAAACCCCAAGCTGAACAACTTTACGCCAATTTGAAGAAGTAAGACTTTTGCTAATCCAAAGTGATATTCTTGGGATTCATTGTAAGTAATGGTGGCATACAAGTCGACGAAGAGAAGATCAGAATAATCATTGAATGGCTAGTGTTGACCACTCAGGCCAACGTGAAAAGTTTCTACAGCTTAGCATCATTCTATCGTATATTTATAAAGAATTTTAGTATGATTGTGGCCCCACTCACCAAACTTTTAAAGACGAATGTTAAATTTAGATGTGGAGAGAAGGAGCATAGGAGTTTTGACGAAATGAAGGATAAGCTGACCATAGCCCCTATCTTAGCTCTACTAAGCTTTGAAAAAGTGTTTGAAGTAAAGTATGATGCATCTGAATTAAGCATAGGTATCTTACTAATGCAAGAGGGCTAACCTATTGCCTAACTCAGCGAGAAACTTCAAAGAGCTACACTCAACTATTTTGTCTATGATAAGGAGTTCTACTCTTTAATCCAAGCTATAACAGTATGGAAATACTATTTGCTACCTAAGGAATTTGTGATCTATACCGATTATGAATCCTTGAGATATTTATAGAGCCAACCTAAGTTATCTTAGAGACAAGCAAAATGGGTTGAGTTCATGGAAGGTTTTTCTTATGTCGTGAAATATAAGAACGGGAAGAACAATGTAGTGGCTGACGCCCTATCAAGATAACACACCCTCTTGACCGAACTGCAAACAAGGCTACTTAGTTTTTCAATTGTAAAGAATTTGTATGTTGAGGATCTACAGTTTGGTTCTATCTATGCTCGATGTGAAGAAGGATAGACATTAGACAACTATCATAGGGAAGACAGATACTTATTTAAGAAGAGGAGGCTATGTATCTTGGCTTGTTTCATGAGAGAATTACCAGTGTACGAGGTATATGGAGGAGGATTGACGAGATACTTTAGCCAATGACAGACCTATGAGGTACTATCCTCTAGATTCTTTTAGCTAAGGATGAAGAGAGATGCCCAATCCGTACTGGAAAGGTATGCAGCTTACCGAAAAGCGAAGAGCTAAGCCGAGCAAGGACACTATCTACCTTAGCCTATCCTAACCAAACTATGGTCCAAGCTAAGTATAGATTTTATGTTAAGATTGCCAAGGATATCTCGAAGAAAGGACTCCATCATGGTGGTCGTAGATTGATTTAGCAAGATGTCACATTTCATGCCTTAGTTTAAAATTAATGACGCTTCGGCAATTTCTTTTCTTTTCTTGCAGGAAATTATCAAGCTTTACGGAATACCCAGAACCATTGTTTTGGACCGAGACCTAAAGTTCATGAGCCACTTTTAGAGGACATTATGGAGGCAAATAGGAACCAAGCTATTGTACAGTATGTCCTACCATCCATAGACCGATGGACAGACTGAGGTTGTCAATAGAACCTTGGGAACTTTGCTGTAGGTTACTATCGGATGAAATAGGCAATTGGAATCTGTATCTGCCAATCATTGAGTTCACATTCAATAAGACTGCCCATAGCGTAGCAAACATTTCTCCATTTGAGGTCGCCTATGGGTTTAACCCTGAGCTCTTGATGGACCAAGTACCCCAGCTGAGACTTGATGATGAACAGTCAGCTATAGAAAAAGTTAAAGCCATCAGAGCCATGCACCAGAAGGTTATAGAGCAATTGAGCCGAGCTAATATTAAGCTTGAAAAGCGAGGCTAAGGATAAAGGAAGAGAGAGTTTCAACTAGGTGATCTGGTCAAGATACATCTTAATAAGGAACGATTCCTAAACTTGAGAAAGAAAAAGTTGTCTCCTAAAATTGACAGACATTTTAAAGTGCTTGAAAAGATCAATCCTAATGCCTACAAGATTGAACTCCCTGAAGGATATGGAGTTTTAGACTCCTTCAACATTGCTGATCTCTAACCTTATACTCCTGAGGATAAGCAACCTGGAGTTGAACCAAATTTGATCCTAAATCTCAAACAACTTGGAGGGGATGATAGGCATCAAGGACCAATCACATGCTTCCAAACTTGAAGGTTCATTCAGATGGTTCGTCGAGCTATTCAAGTCAGGTTAAGTGCCGAAGAGCAATGCTTACCCCAATTCGACCTACTAAGCTACTTCACCCTTCACACTATCCAAGGAACTGCCAAGGTGATTAGTCGACATGCCGAGTCAACCCTTTAGCAACACACTAGTTCAAGCACCAAATTAGGATACAACTAACCCCATAGTTCTAAGGCTGAGCTAATAATTGTCAGGAGTCAACCATCTGAAGCCAACCGGAATGTAAGTCGTCCCCAAGCAAACCCTTGTCCAATTTCAGTAATCAAAGTTGTCGAATTACCAACGCTGACTAGACATAATCAAGGCCCACTCCTACTCAGCTTGCAGTGTTATTGGGAGCACAGAATGAACAAAATTACACGTACGTTGTCCTCGTAACATCTGTATTGTCCTTTTTGATAAAGGATATTCTTTTGGCACTGTCAAGCCTAGTTTTTCTCTCTCGGTTTTATAAATTAGTATTCTTTAAACCGATCAATATTAAACCCTATCTATTTAATACTAACCATTGACTAAGATTTAAACAAAAGTGGTTCTTCATATTTTAAAAAAATTTTAAAGTCGTCACTCGACTGGACTTGGGAAAAAGGATTAAGTTATAACCAATTGGGTCAATTGATTATAACTTAGCTACCAATTTTTTGATAAAATCGATTTTTTGTTAAAGTGATTTTTGAAAACTGAAGATTTGGATCCAAGGGTTAATTTTTTAAACCCTAAATGGGTACCACTTTTAATTTTTTTGAATTTAAATTTATTTTCAATATACCATTATAATAACATTTATTTACAAGTTATAATTGAAATTTTGTCTATTTATAAAAAATGAGGATTTAAAGAATTAACTACTAAAAAGGGAAAATAATTTTTTTCAATTTTTAAGTTGCTTTGTATGTACGGATACTTATGTATTCACTATTCAAGATTAGACTTCTATTGTTCTTTCCGAAAATATTAGCGGGTTGGTATATTTTAACTTTCAAAGAAAAGGTTAAGTTTACATTTTTACCTGATTCAATTTATTTAAGGAAATTATTCTAAAGGGCCCTAATTAATGTTTATTTTTGGAAATTATAGATTGGATCCTAATTTTGAAAAGGGTTCATTTATTTTATTTATTAAAAAGAAACTATTTTTTTCTAAGTGATTTATTTATTCATCTATTACTTACTTATTTTATTTCTAAAAATAAAAATGGATTTTCTTTTTCTTGTCTTTTCTTTTTTATTTCTTCCTTTCTTTTTTTCTTCTTTTTTTTTTTCTTTTCCCCCTTTTTTCTTTTTTCTTTTTTCTCATTTATTATTACATTTACAAATAAATAAATAAATAAATAAATTTAATTTATTTATTCTTTTAAAAAAAGGTTGCAAACCGAATTAGCTAGGCTTCGCTTCAGATTTGCTTAATTTGGCTCGATCAGCTCCGATTGACTCTAGTCAGCTCTGATTTGTTTCAATTAGCTCAGATTAACTCAGAAAATCAATTTAGAGTATCGAATATAGGGTTCTTGGATGTAAGGAATCCAATGGTGGTAGTGGTTTTTGTTGAAAAACACCGTAAAGGATCTTATCTTAAAGAGAGAGAAGAACCATACTAAAGAGAGGAAGCTTCGATTTGTGTTTTTCTAAAGTGTTTTGAAGCTTTGTTGTTGTTGAAAATGAAGAGTAAACCCCTATTTATAGGTATCATGGTAAAGTTAAGGATGGAAAATATTAAATGTAATATGATTTTCCTCCATGTTTGGGTTGAGCAAACCCAGACAACATGTGATACCAAATACAAAGTTGCACGTTTAAGAATGTGTCCAACATGTGTAGGAGTGTGCCTACCACACGTAGGAGTGTGCTTACCACACTTAGAAGTGAGTTAGTAAATCATGTGGTAATGATGTGACTCATAACGTAGTGATGATATAGCGATGAAGTGAGAAAAGAAAATAAAAAATACGTTTTACACCTTCCATAGATTAAACTAAGGATCTTCAAGTCATATACAATATCAAGTCCGACTGTTTATTCAGTTAGGCTATTAGTTTTTCCTTATCCATATGTGCAATTAATTTATTGCACATATGGATTAAGTTAATCTGGACTAAATTCAATTCAAGCCTAAGTTCAATAATCTTTTCTTTATTTTATTTATATTAAAAACTATATTCTACTAAACTATCTAAAAGATTTATTATTTTCTAAATCTTCTATTTTTCTATATTTTATATTTTTGTGATTTTTTCTGAATTTCTTTTTTTTTTTGGATTTTCTTAAATTTTGTACTTTTTCTATATTTTTCTAAATTTCTTATTTTCTAATTTTTTTTTTTTTACATTTTTCCCAAATTAGGACCCTATTTAAAAATTTTGAAAAATAAAGGGAACAAAAATGAAATTTCTATATGAATAATTACATTGATACCCCTGTAAATTATTCCTCTTTTCCTAACTAGTAGAAATCCTTTTCTATAATTTCCTATGACCTAAGACTTACCCTAATTAGGTATTGTAAATACCTGCAAATTGTAATAGCCGTAAAACATTAATATATGGAGAATACACTGAACTTTCCTACTCTCTTGAGCTAAGTGTCATTTCTGTTTACTCTTGAGCTACTTTTATTTAGCCCATTGACCATGAACTAATAGCAAGTGCCCTTCGACCATACTTATGCATCATATCAAGTGTAACCCGAGCTCATGTGAGGTATTGATGCGTCATATCCATTGTTGATGTACGAGAACCCTTGCTTATCCTTTGATTGTCATTTATCTTTCAGACCATCTCGCGGCCTAGACTTACCCCCTTTAGGTACGTGTGATATTAAGCTTGTGTGTTCATCTACGAATCCGTATCATGAAGAGTATGGAGTTTTAAACTCCTTTAACATTGTTGACCTCCATTTATATGTCCCTAATGATAAGCAACAAGAAGCCGAGCCAGATTTGATCTTAAATCTCAAACAACCGGAGAGGATGATAAGGATCGTGGACCAATCACTTGCTCCCGAACTCAAAGAATCGCGAACTTGGTTCGCGTTCTAGAAATGGGAAGCAAATTTAGCTGCCCACGTGAAGAAAAAATTTACCACGTATTGAGTGAAAAATAAAAAAAATATATGAAAAAAAATGGGATAATTACTTAGCTTAAATTTTAAGCTAACTCACATAAAGAAAAAAAATAAAAATAAAAAGAGAAAACAAAACCGTAGAAGTAAAATCTGGAAAAACAAATAAAAAAAAAAGAGAGAAAGAACGTCCTGCACAAACAAAACCGTGATAAAAAAAAAAAGAAAGAAAGAAAAAGAAGAAGAAAAGAAGAAGAGAAATTAAATAAATAGGTAAGTGATTATTTTAGTAGTATAGATGTATAATATATAGTATATGCATGTATAAATATAGTATTTGTAAGGTATTTTTATACACATAACATTACTAGTACATATATATATGCATAAACACTTAGATTGAATTATATATGCATGTATTAGGCTATGTATGTATACATGTATGTACATAGGTATATTATATGGAAGAGTATGTATTATGTATTTTTTTTTAGAATACATATAATTAGTATTATGTATTTCAATAAATAATTATAAGTATATCTATGTATATGTATATACCGTAGATATATATATATGTATATGTATAACCATGTATAATTACTTTAGTATACATATATATATATATATATATATAATCGTATGGTATATATATATATAGTAGTATACCTCCATGAGTGGTAATTATATGTATATACCGAATATATATGTATGTATTTATAATTATGTACATATGTAAGACTTATAAATAAATAAATACAAATACATGAATATGTATATAAGAGTATGTTTATTTTCAATAAATACATATATAATACGTATAATGTATAGAATATATATATATAAGCACTATACCGAATATGTATTAGCATATATAATATATTTACTAAATTCGTAAATATGTAAGGTGTATATGTATATATATATATATATATGATACCACAATTAAAGATTTTTCAATAAAATAAATTATAAAATATGTATTATAAGTATATGAATATACATATGTGTATAATCGTGAAGTACATAAGAGAAATAATAAAAAATAATAAAGGTAATAATAATGATAATAATCATAATAAAGTTAAAAATCTCAAAAATAGGAAAATATACTCAAATGATAAAAATATCGAATATATGATTTCAATAATTATTAAATCATAAACATGTTAAGAAAAAACTTAAATTAATATTTTATAATTTTTAAACTTAAATAATAGTTTTGCTGATATTTTTATATCATAATTTAAATTATGAGTCACAACGTCCAAAACGGACATCACTGCGCAAACGTACATCTGAAAACGATGAAAAACGACTATAAGTTCGCAAATATCGGAATTAGAATGAAAAAGTTACAAAATATATAAAAGAAATCTCATAACTTACAAATATAAAAAAATAGTTACTATTAACCTCATTGAGTATGATAAACCCTATAAATATAAGACTTGGGCTATATTGGGGAACTAGATAAACTACAGTAGACTTTTAGTTAATTAAAGAGTCTGACTTCTCAGAACACTTATAAGTTTTACCATTTTGATTTAAGTGTTCGATATTGAGTCTTGAAAACCTCAAAGGCTTGGAGAATGAGCAATAATCCAGGTGAGGGAGTTATAATAACCTGCTACTTACTTGTACGTATTACTTATATGATCTTTTACTGCTTACTAGTGCTTGTATATTTAAATGACTATTCTGCTTCTATGCTATCATCCGTGTGATCATTATTTTTTAAATTGAGAAATATAAATATCTGACCTAAATAACTGGTTTTATTCGTCATATATCTATGACCCAGTAAATATATGGATAGAGAGTGCTAGCTTTACAAAATGTTGAAAAGGGTATTTTTGGAAAAAGGTTTTCTTAACATATTTTATATGATTTTGATAAGGGCTACAGTATCAGAAATGATATTTTATCGTTAAGGCAAAGTTAGCATGAGTTCTCCACTTAATAGCGAAAGGACTCGCTTTATTATGCCTGTAAGGCTTAGTTAATTTTGGCTACAAGATGGACTCGCAAGTCTGTGCCCGAGGGGCCTTGGAGGGTGGATAGTCCTAGATTGGAATCCCCCTCTTTGAATTAAAATCTTTCTCGGCTAGGGTAATAGTCGAGTGCCACCTAGTGAGGTGAGGCCCCTAGGTAGCCTCATGCGGGTAAGTTGAGGTGTCCTGTGTGGGTAAGTATAAAGAATAATCAAAGTGTAGACGACGTAATTATACACCTTCTATAGTTCCAGACTCATATGGATGTGTTGCTTGCATTCATCACGCCTGCACTCATTTTATATGTAGATAGCTTGCTTGCATGTGTGATAATAATGTGTGATAATTTACTTGAACGGTGGTGTTGAGGAACAAACTCACTGAGCTGTTATATGCTTACTCCCTTATAGTTTTTTTTTTTTTTTTGCACGTTTACTTACATTGGGATTAAGATAAGTCTCGAATGCCGAGTGTGAAATGAAGATATGTATTTTAGTATTAAAAATAGTTGAGTACTCTTTAGATGATACATAAGGAACCTTTGTTGATAGTTTAATTTTTCTTGTATTTCTTTTGTAATATTGGTATATCCTATCTTATTATTTGGTAGGGGATACCGATTCTCTACGGTTCTGAGGAACTGTGGGATATTGGACACCCATAGTTATTTATATTTGTATTTTACAGTAAATTATTTACTTAAAAATCAGTAACCTTAGTGATTAATCATTTAGAGTCTTGCAATCTTTGACTTATAGGGTGATTTTCATATCATGGGTGCACACATATTATGGAAATTTTAGGTAATCCTACTAAGTCCCCTTTAAGGTCATGACAGTAATCAATTGAGAGCTTTTTATTTCAACTCAAATTGAAAATAAAACTATACATGATGAAATTTTAATCAAAGTAGAGGCATAGATTGTCGGCATTTAATGTACGCAGGATAAGCTCACCATCTAATCTTTCTAACCTGTATGCTCCATTGCCCAGTTTCTCCCTGACTCTGACCGAGTCTCCCCAATTGGGGGCCAGCTTGCCCTGACTTTCTCATGAACTAGTGGCCTCCAATTTTCAGCACACTAGGTCATCGACCTTGAATTCCTTACGTTGGACCTTTTTATCATAATACCGGGCAACCTGATGTTAGTATCTAATGTAGACACCTAATTTTTGCTCCCCCCCCCCCCCTTTTTATTTTTCAAATTTAGGTTATAGGGTCCTAAATTAAGAAAAGTTCAAAAAAATAGAAAATTAAAAAAAGCTCCAAAAAATGAAGAAATTTAGAAAAAAGTAGGAATTTTAGAAAAAAAAAAGGAAAATAGGAAAAAGCACAAAAAAATAAGAAATTTGAAAAGTCACAAAATAAAATAGGGTATTTAGAAAATAATAAATTTTTAGGTTGTTTAAATATAATATAATTTTAATTTCAATAGTTTTGAATAAAAGGCTGTTGGGTTTAGGTTTAGATTTGAATTTAGCTCAGGCTTACCTAGTTCATATGTACAATTAATTACACATATAAATAAGGAAAAACTAATAGCTCAGTTGGATAAACATCTAGACTTGATATTGCATATGACTTGAAGATCCTGGGTTTAATCCATTGAAGGTGCAAAATGTATCTTTTATTTTCTTCTCACTTTATCGCCACGTTACGAGCTACGTCACGCCATATCATTTGCCAACTCACTTCTAAGTATGGTCGACACACTCCGACACATTTATACATGTATAGCTATGTATTTGGTACTATATATTGTCCAAATTCATCAAATCTAAAATTGGAAGAAAATCATATTGCATTTAATTTTTTCCATCCTTAACACAATCATGACACCTATAAATAGGGATCTACTCTTCATTTTCAAAACACAATGAAAATTTTGAAACACTTTAGAAAAAACAAAAATCAAAGTTGCCTCTCTTTAGTACGATACCTCTCTCTTTAGGATAGTATTCCCTATAGTGTTTTTTTTTTTTTTTTACGAAAATCACCACTATCGGATTTCTCTAGCCAACACGAGCCGACTCCAAGGCGATTCAAGTCAAATTGAGCCAACTAAGCCAATCCAAGCTGAAGTGAGCCGATCCAAGCCGAAGTGAGCCGATCTAAGCCGCCTCTAAGCCGTCTGAGCCAATTCGAAGCCAATCCGAGCCAACCCAATTTTTCTTTTTTTTTTATGCATTTGTTTATTTGTAAATGTTATAAATAAGAAAAAGAAAAAAAGAAAGAAAAAAGAATGAAAAAGAAAAAAAGAAAGAGAAGAAAAACAAAAAGAGAAAAAAAAGAAAAGAAAGGAAGTAGTCTATTTATTTATTTTAATAGAAATAGATAGAATAAATATAAAATAAATAAGATAATATAATAAAAATAAAAATAAATAAATAGGTTAGTAAACAAAAATCATTTTCACACTTAAAATTATTAAGTTTTATAAAATTAAATGAAAATAAATAAACATTTTTCCAAATTAGAACTATTTTAGAGTTTCCAAAAATAAAACAGTAATTAGGACCCTTTAAAAGAATTTCCTTAAATAAATTAAACTGGGTAAAAATGTAAACGTGGACCTTTTTCAAAAATTAAAATCAAACCACCTATTATAGTTTTTATAAACGAATTACGGAAGTCTGATCCCGAATAGCGGATACGTAGATACCCGTACATAAGTACAATGTGACTTACAATATGAAAAGTTTTATTTTTTCCATTTTTAGATATTTATGTAAATTAATCAATTTAGTCGCATGTATCATAATTAGATGTTTCCAGAAATTAAAAATAGTATATTTGAAAAGCAAAGTTAAATTCAGAAAGTTAAAAAGTGGTACCCGTTTAGAGTTTAATAAATTAGCCTACAAACCTAAATCTTTAGTTTTCAAAAAAGCCGTTTTACAAATTGATATTTTAATCGATAAACCGGTAGCTAAGTTATAACTAATCCACCCAATTGATTATAACTTAACCCCTTTTCCCAACTCTAGTCGGGTGGTGGCTCCAAATTTTTTCAAGTTGGAAAAAATGATTTTCTTTAAACCCTAATCGATGGTCAATATTAAACGGGTAGGGTTTAGTATTGATTAGTTTAAAGAAGACCTAATTTTATAAATAGAACCAGGAAGGTGAAAAACCAGGTTCTACATCTAGTAATCTAAGCAGTAGTGAGGTCTCCAATTTCCTTGATTGTATCGATGCTTGCCTACAGTAATGAGTCATTCAGGGTAGCATCAAAACTTTGAGTCCAGATATTGGAGGGTTCAAGTTCGATAGGGAGGATAGCTTCCGACCCGAAAGCCAAATGGAAGGGGAGACCACCTATCAAAGTGCGATGCGTGGTCTTATACCCCACAAGATATTAAGTAGCTCATTAACCCAAGTGCCATGAGATTGGTCTACGTACTTCTTAAGGCTATCTAAATGACTTGATTGGTTGCCTCCACCTATCCATTCGATTGGGGATGGGCAATTGAGGTAAAGTATACGGCGATGTGATGCTTAATGTAGAACTCCCTAAACTTGGGGTTATCAAATTTTCAACCATTGTCCATAATCAGTGCATGAGGGACTCCAAACCAGGAGAAAATGTTATTTCTGACAAATGACTCTATACTCCTCTCCGTAATTTTGGCTATAGCTTCGACCTCCACCCACTTCGTGAAGTAGTCCACGATGATAATTATGAAATGCCATTCTCCGGATGTTTTCGGGAAGGCGCTAAGGATATCGATCCCCCATTAGGCAAATGGCCATGGACTCGTCAAGGTTAAAGTGCAATGTTGGGTGCACGACTGATTAGGGCGTGCTTCTGGTACTGTAGGCACTTCTGGGCTACAACCTTTGCATCCTACCTTATGGTAGGCTAATAATATTCGAGTTGTAGCGCCCGAAGGTACAGGGCTTGGGACTAGATATGATTTGTTGTACACTCCGGCGTGCCACTCTTCTATAACGCGCAACTCTTCCCCTTCTCGGAGACACCAGAGTAGGGGGAGGCCGATTCCCCTACAGTAATGACGCCGTCAATCAGTATATAATTGGTAGCATGGTACCAAAGCTTCTTTAATTTCCTCCTGTCCCCTGGCAATGTGCCCTCCTCCAAGTAGCTCTAGATAGGATCCATCCAGCTTGGCTTTGGTGCCGCTGTAGTCAGTTCCAGAATTTCAGCCGAGTTTAGAGCTATGCTTTTTTCCAGCAGGTACTCTATGAAGATCTTGCTATACTTCATCTTAGGCTTCCGTGTGCTAGTGGAGGCCAGCTTAGATAACTAGTCGGCTATTGAATTTTCCATTCGAGGTATTTTCTCGATGTCCCAAGAGGGAAAGTCCGTTAGGAGCCCTCTCACCTTCTCTAAATACTTGACCATGGTAATGTCCTTAGCCTCATATTTACCCCAAACCTACTATACAATGAGCATGGAGTCCAAGAATATCTGTAGCTACTTGGCTTCGATCTCCTCAGCCAGCTTCAGGCCGGTGATAAGTGCCGCGTATTCGAATTCATTGTTGCTGGAATCAAACCCAAACTTGAGGGCATAACAAATGCTGACCTTATGCAGGCCGGTTAGCACAAAGCCCATACCTCTACCCCCAATAGTAGATGATCCATCGACATGGAGAGTCCATACCAATTTTTTGTCGCCCAACAATTTTTCTTCTTTAGTATATCTACTACGAAGTTAGCTAGGACCTATGCCTTATAGGCCGTTCGTGGCTGGTACTAGATTCCTATGCGTTCAGTTCCATTACATACTTCATCATTCATCTAGACATATCAAGTTTCTGCAGCATGGTATATAGTGGCTGGTTCATGAGTACAATTACCTAGTATGCTTGGAAGTAGGGCCTTAGTCATCTGGCAATAATGACAACAACCAGCGTAAATTTTTCTACCTAGATGTACCTAACCGTAAGCCCATGAACTATGTAGCTGACGTAATATGTTGGCCTATGTTCTCTTCTGTCTACTCTGACAAGTATGGAACAGAGAGCTCGATCACCAACAGCCAAGTACAAATATAAATCCTCCCCTTGAACAAGCTTGGAGAGGATCGATAGATAAGAAAGGAAGTCTTGAAGCTACTGAAAGGCAATAATACACTCTAAAGTCCATTTAAAACCTTTAGGATTTTTGAGGATTTTGAAGAACTCAGCACATCTATCAACACTCTTCGAAATGAATCTGCTTAGGGTAGCAACCATACCAATGAGCTTTTGTACGTCTCGGACTAAAGTTGGGGGCTTCATTCCCTTGATGGCCATGATCTTCTCGAGGTTAGCTTCGATACCTCTCTAAGTGACCAGAAATTCAAAGAAGCTGCCAGAGCTGATGCTGAAGATGCACTTTTGGGGGTTCAACTTCATGTCATGCATGCGCATTCGATTGAAGGCTTCCTGGAGATCCTTAACATGATCGACAAACTTCTGGCTCTTGATAATCATGTCATCGATGTATACCTCCATATGGCTCCTAATCTGGGGCTTGAACAATTTCATCACCATCCGCTGGTATGTAACCCTAGCGTTTTTCAATCCGAATGGCATTATAGTGTAGCAATATGTACCGTAGTCAGTGATGAAGGAGGTATGGACCTCATCCTTCGGGTCCATTTTGATTTAGTTATATCCCAAGAAGGTGTCCATAAAGCTCAGTAGGGCGTATCCCGACATAATCGACAAGTTAGTTGATTTTAGGGAGGGGGAAACAATCTTTGAGGCAAGCTTTGTTAAGGTTGGTATAATCGATATTCATGTACCACTTCCCACTCTTTTTTTTCACTAGTACCACATTTGTCAACTACATTGGGTGCTTTTTCTCCCTTACAAAGTCGACTTTGAGCAGCTTCTACACTTCCTCCTTAATTGCGGCCTGCCGTTCTAAGGCGAAATGCCTCTTTTTTTGGTTGATAGGCCGAGCTGTAATGTCAATGTTGAGGCTATGGGTTACCAAGTCAAGGGAAATTTCGAGCATGTCAAATGCCGACCAAGCGAACCTATTTGAATTTGCCTACAAGAGGGCAATGATTTCATCCTTCACTTTGGTTGGGGTCTCAATCTCAACTTTCATTGTTTGGTTGGGAGAGTCGCCAATTTGGACATCTTTGATTTTTTCTCTAAGCTTGCCCTACTCAGCCGGTCTCTCTTGCGAGCCCATCTCTAGGGCGAAGATGCCATCGCCTTTGGCTGCCCTAACATATAGCTCTCATAAAAGCTTCTGATTGCACCTGCATACTCCTACCCCCATGGGCGTTTGGAATTTACCCTTCAGATGCAGGGAGGATGTGATCATCCCAAACGCTTTTAGGCTTAATCTTCCCAAGAGCGCATTATAAGGGGAGGGACAATCAATCGTAACAAACTCTACGGGTCATTGTGCCACGTGGTCGTCACCACCAAGTTCCATGTCTAACATTACAATGCCTTTGGCTCAAACCATGCTACTATTGAAGCCAATCGGATTATAGTGGTACGGTTTCATCTTTACTAGCAGCTTCTTTCTCATCCTGTCATATATGTAGAAGAAGAGTATATCGATGGAGCTGCCAGTATCCACCATGATCTTTAAGACGTCAAATTTTAAGATCCTCATCCCAATCACCAGGGCATCTTAGTGGGGAATATCGATCCCTTTAAGGTCGGCGTCGGAGAAGGAGATAGAAGCGTCTAACTTCTATCTCTTCTCCTTAACTGTCAATTCCTCTGATTTGGCGTTAACCAAGCTGCTAGTGCTTGGTTGGCTCCCAGAGTATAGTTCCCCCATAATTACATTAATGATGCCATTGAGGGCGCAATCATTATGGTAGTCATTATTTAGCTCCACTTAAGCGTCCTCGGTTCGTTGCCTCCGAAGTGCCCTGTCAGTGTCATCATCGAAACAATCGTCATTCCGCCGATGTACCACATATTCATTAAAGAAGCCGCATTGAATGGCATATTCGACGGCATTCTCCAACTAGAAGCACTCTTCAGTTGTATGGCAGTAATCATCGTGAAATTGACAGTATTTGTTGGAGTTCCAATGACTAGGGTTTCCCCGCATTTTCTACGACCTTTGCAACAAGTTTTGGTGCTTCACTTTGGAATAGACTTGGGCTATGGGTCTATTCAAAGGCGTGTACTGGCTATAAATGAAAAGGGGGAGAGGGTCATGCTCCACTTGGCATTTCTTCTTCGTAAAGCTTTCCTCCTCTGGCCTACTCGGCATCTTTCTGCCAAGGCGATCTTTAATGGATAATTTCTCCTTGTCCTGCTTTCCGCCTGACCTTTCTCAATCGGCATCCCGCCTAGCGCGAATGTTATCTCCCTGGTCGATGTGCTTCTAGGCTTTGTTCTAAAAGTTGACCAGGGTCTTTGGCTTGCTTTTTGCAAGCAATTCAAAGAAATCTCCCGAAGGTCTAATGCCGAGCTGTGAAGTATGGACAGCGACTCCCTCATCCAACTGAAGGATCTTGACTATGGCATTATTAAACCAGGCCACATAGTGGCGTAGGGACTCACCCTCACCTTACCTTACCAGGTATAAGGACAATGTTTCCTTAGACAGAGGCTTACTAGCCCAAAAATGGAGGCTAAACTTCCTGGCCAGCTCATCGAAGGAGCTAATTGAATTGTCGGGGAGGTGGTGAAACCACGTTCGTACTACCTTCCTTAGCATGGCCAGGAAAGCTTTGCATAGTGTAGCATCTCCATAACCTTGAAGATTCATAAGAGTGCAGAAGTGGAGAAGATGGTCATTGGGGTCACCTATGCCATCATACTAGTCTAGAGGCAGAAGTTTACCGTCGGGGGGCAGTATTTCATCCTGGACACCCTTAGTGAAGGGGGGTCTTGTTGCTAGCAACTAGCCTAATGTCGCTAGCAAGCTTGTTCCCCTACTACTCGGAGAGCTACCTTACCACTCAAGAAGCTCATTTAGGTTGGCATCATCCGTCGGGTGAGCTCGTCGTACAGCTAAATGAGCTTAAACTCCCTGCAAGTCAACTTCCTACTCATTGCTAGCCAAAACTTGACCACGGGTAGCCACAAACCTTGCTAGTTGCTATCGTAGCATCAGATTGGGTTGCTGATTCCTTCCATTCTGCAGCAACTGCTGCTGGATGTTGTCCCGCCCAATGCGGGCATCAAAGCCTCGAGGTAGTGAGTTTATTCACTACAACGTTCTATTTTGTCCAAGCAAGCTCGAAGCTCCCTATTCTACTTAGCATACTGCTCAACCAGGTGCTCCGCATGCTCTAGGCGTTCTTCTATCACAGCTCTAGGAAGGGGCCGGTTGCCCCTAGGTTAGTTGTTCAACAACTGTTGATTACCTTACTCGTTACGCTGAGACATAATGTGGAAAGGCTTAATGTGGGTTATGTGTTTGGTGTGTTTAGGATTTCGGGTGTAGGAATTCTTGTTTCCCACAAATGACGCCAAATGTTGTTCCTCAGTTCTTGTCAGTAGTTGATTGAAGTCTGTACGTACTAAGCCTGTAAAACAATGCACAGTGACAGGATGACGAGGCATTGTCCAATGTAACCACTCCGATACTTAAGTCAGCAATAAGCTTTTTATGGAATAGAATACTAAGTGCACAGGCTTAAAATGCAGAGTTTGTAGAGAGCATTACCGTTGGGTAGATGTTTGGTATTTATAAAGGAGTGAAACCGGCCGTTGGAGATCAATTAGCAAGAGAGATTCTTTCCTACAAGTATGGGAGAGTGGAGTTGTCGTGTCCAACGCATCTCTAATATTTAGGACGTAGCTATTTTATCTTTATTTTGTAGTTTATAACCGTTACAGTTTTTCATGAGCTTAAGTTACTAAGGACCAAGCCCAAGGCCTATAAAGGCAAGCTTAAAGAGGTAAGGCTTAGTAGATTTGATCAAGCCTAAGAGGTCCCTGCCCAACGTACCCTAACAACTGTTATGAATCAAATTGTACATTAGAAGCCCCTCAAGACGTTAATCATGGCAAAATAATGAGAAAGCTAACAATATATTAGATTTAACAAGTAGACTTCATTATTGAAATTTATCTACTCAACTAAGTAGGATTGTAAGCAAAAGTATAGATATTTTATCAAATATGAACCAGATTTTCAACTTAAGTTTAAATAGGGATGATCTAATGCTCATGCTCAATCAACTAAGCTAATTTAGAGGAGGTTGCTAAGTTAGTCGATCCATCCCTAATGAATCGACTACCTATCAACCCTGTCCTATCAATCAGCCTCAAGGATAATTGGATAAACTACAAGCATATATGATTTCGCCGATTGAGCTAGTTTTTGAGATAAGTTGAGAGAATAAAAAAATTTAAATCTATTATGTATAAAATATGATATATTATGAAATAAGAATCTATTAGGGATGTTATCAAGAATGCAGAGGACTTACGAATGTAAGCTACTGTTTGTTTATTGTCTATGCATTTTGGTTTAACAGTTTTAATTATTATGAAATGTGCTGGTTGTGTTAAGTTGTTACTTGGTGAGAGTTGGCTATGAGATCATGAAGCACTTAAGTTTCTTCATTTATGATCTTGGAACATACAAGGTTCATTCAAAGAGGTTTTGGAATCTTCAATTCAACACTGCACATGAAGTCTTGGAATTTTCGAAGTTAATATTATGATTGATGTCTTGTAATCTTCAAATTCGACATTATAGATATGGTCTTCAAATCTCAAATTCATTATTCTAATTTAGGTCTTTAAATCTTCGAGTTCAACCGTATATATGAGAGGTCTTAAAATCTTCATATTCAATGTTACGAGTTCATGGGTTTGTTTGATCTAGTTTAAGGACTAAATTATTTATGAGTTAAGGCTATATAGAAACTTGAAAGTCTTACATGTGATTGATGTTTGTTGATCGATATATATATATATATATATATTGTTTCTATGTACTTGTTTAGACTTGTGTGCAATATGGCATCTATGTATATGTACACAATATCTCCATATCGAGTTTCACAACTCATCCTTTTGGAATTTGAAATTTTATTTTAGTGTAGAAATAAAATTCATATTTTGGGATTTTCTAAATTCTTAATATGTCTGGCTTTGAATAATTGGTTATAAATGATGAAATTTTTACATGAGAGATTAAAGAGATTTATGTAATTAAAGTTTATATGTGGGTTTAGTTAGTTTTTGAACCTTGCTTGCACTATCACTATCATAAGAGTATGTAGTCAAGTGATTATAATGAAAATTTCCTAAGTACTAAAAGTTTCTCCAAACATTACTTAAACGAAGGATTTGAAAATTTTATCATGATCCGTCTCGGATCTTATTCGGAAACATCCCATTGGGTTTTCTCATATCCAGTTATTATCACTTATTTATAACATTAGATTCTATAATTTCCATTACATTTTTCAAATATTAAACATTTGCATCCACATTAGTGGTGTAAGGTAGACAAGTATATTTAATTGTCCAAAGAAAATTGGAAAATACATATCGATCAATAATAAGTAGGGTATAAGGCTATTGCATCTAAAAACTGTTCTTCCATACTATTATAAAAAATATATTATTATATTATGTTCATTATCATAAGAATCTAGGTGAAACTTCGATTATATACAGATATTAGTTTAAAATATATTTATTTATTAGTAAAAAAATAAAAATTACTTAGACCTTATCTCAATTAACATGTTAACAACATATTCTTACAAATTATTAAAATTTTTGGCAAAAAAGCTATAGTATTTATATGTATCATAATTTTATGCGATTTTTCTTATTATTTGAAAATAATTATCGTCTTTCAAATTATAGAAATGAAATATCATGATGCAATAGCTATTTCAAAAGTTACATCTATGTAAAAATACGTGTCTTTTGAATAAAAGATTCCAAAATTATACGCGTAAAAGATTAAAACTTGCTTATTAATAAAAATTATAAAATTATTTAAGATATCATCTCAATTAACATCCCAACTACGTATGCTTATAATTCTTATAAATGAAGGATAAATACTATTATTCTTTTTATGTAGATCACAGCTTTGTGCAGTGCATTTTTTTTTTCTCTTTAATAAAATAATGTGTCATTTAAAAAAAATTATAATCTTGTGGACTATAGGAGTGAAATGGCACAATGTAAAAGATTGCATCATTTTGCATTAATTATGTGAAGGTTGCAATTATTTGAAAAATTACGTAAATAAGACCAAAAGTTAATAACAAGTAGGTATTATTGGATTAAAAAGTTAAAATCGAAGATGTATAATAGGGGGGGGGGGAAGAAGCGGCTAATACTAAGAGAACATAGGGGAAAAAAAGATAATATTAAAAGTGTATGTTAAAAAAAAATTTGGAAATTATATATCATAAAAATAATTTGAAAGTAATATTAATGAGGTATAATATAGTAATGTTGCATCTATGATGCGTTTGCAAAAAAATAAATAAAACATTTTATAAAAATTGAGTTATATAAAACATAATTTCAACTTGTGTAATTCTAGGATTTTATAAATAGTAACTTAATTATGTGGAAAGATGAAAGTTCATTAATTAATTATTTTTTTACTAGAACGATACATGTATATAGAATATTAACAATTAATAATAACAAATAAGTAAATTATAGCAAATTAAATATAAAAGTTAATCAAAGTGGGATAAAAAAATTTTAGATTATAGATGTGAAGTTTAACAAGGGTTAGTCTCTTAAGAATAATAGTTATAATCAAAGTGGGGTTAAAAAATTTAGATTATAAATGTGGGGTTCAATAAGATATTATTGTCTTAATAATAATAAATAGATTAATCAAAGTGAGATGAAAAAAAAAAAAAATTTAGATTATAGGTATAAAATCTAATAAGAGATTATTGGTTTAATATATATAAATGAATATGAATAAATAAGTTATAGTAAATAAATATAGAAGTTAATCAAAATAGGGTTAAAAAAAAAACTTTATATTAGAGATATGGAGTCTAATAAAATATGATGGCTTAATATATATATCTATATATATAAGGTATTAAAAACGATAATATTGAAAAGATAAAAGTAACAAAGTTCATTGTAGTAACTTAGTATTGGATAAGTGAGAATAGTCCGGATAATTAAAATCACCTGTCAAGGGGTTTTCAAAACCCTAAACCCTAAGCTTTTCACGCATACTCTTACCATTGAGAAACATGCACAAATCGGACCTTCAACTAAAACAATCGTGCTTCAGCGATCATAGCTCGAGTCTGATCGTCCCAGAACGTAATCTCTCGTCCACTGTCTGTCCCCAAGATTTCCAAAACCCTGCGTTTCCATGAGTTAATTGGTGCAGTCCGGGTTTCCAGATTTCATCATTAGCGTCTCGCCTGTGAGATTAATGATTCGGTTCGGCGCTTACTATTCCCTTCCCTTCGTTTTTGTTTTACCCTATAGTGTGCTTTATGTAGTTTGGTTTAGTTAGTCTTCTGATTGTCTGTTTCTTGGGTGGCCTCCGTAGGTTCGGTGTTACCTATAGTTGTCTGTTCTGTTTTCCATCCACGTCGGCGTGACCGTCAAGGTGGCGAGACCTGACCTACGGTTATCTCCGTAATCTCTGGGTACGGAGAAATCAACGTACTTACAATTTCATTCTAGGCGCAAAATTTGGTCGTCTTTAGTTCTTATCAGGCATGGCAAAACGACGAGGAAATCAAGCAAAGCAGCAGCGGGCTGTAATGGGTCTTAGTAGCAATAGTAAAGAAGCTGTAAGTAAAAACCCTAGGTCAATGTTGAAATTGCAATATTTGCAAACTCTTGCTAATTGGGCTTCTAAAGAAGAGTATATACCCTCTCTTGCCTCATTATTCGGTCGCCGTCTAGCCGGTTTCAGGGAGTCAATTGGGGTGAATGCTGACCCGAGTGTAGTCTCTTGTCAAAGGTGATTCTCCTTTAAAATTCTAATTTTACATTGTTTTTCTTAGGATTCATGTGAAAACCTTTGTTTGCTGTGTATGTTAAATGATTCAATCAAGTCCAGCAGCATTGGAGCTTGCTCAAGCAAACCTTGAGTTCAAAACCACAATGGAGCTTAGGATTCTTACGCTTAAATATGACTCAGACTAAGTTCAGTCATGCACGTTTATTTTAAAAATTTAAATTTCTTTTAATTTTATCTAGATCAAAGCTTGAACGAAGACTTGAACTTGACTAAGCTCAGCTGATGCAAGTTTGATTTGGCCGGCAAGCTTTTTCAGCCATTAATCGGCAGCCTCAGCTCAACGTTTGCAGTAACTGGGTCAAACTTGAATAAGAATCATAGTCAGTTTGAGTAGCTGGCTTACACATATATATGCACCAAATACATTGACTCTTTGCACTAATTATTGTGTATGTAATGTAGCTTGCTATCCCTATGCATTATTTTACAGTGTTCCCTTGAACTTATCGATGTAGTAAGTAGTGCAACTATGGAATGATATCATGATAGATTGGTTGCAGCCTTGCAGGTGATGTTTTATGTGTGGTGAAGTTGCTTCTAGTAGAACTTTTAGAAGTCTTCTCATGTCTAGAGACTGGGCAAAAATATGATTATTCATGGGGATAATTAGAAAGGAAAATGGGCTTTTCCTTTTTGTAGCAGGATTCCAATGGAATTCCATCCCTAAACAAATCTAATGGTGATGATTCCATATACCAAATACATAATATTGAAAAAATTCATTAATAATCACAAATTGGTATCTCAGGAAGAGGGAACTATTTATGGCTATGTTGACTGTCTGTGATGTTTTGTCATCCAACATGTAATTACACTTAGCTTTTGATGAACTTTGTTAATACTGAAGTGATAAAATATTGAGTCAATGTTTATATGTGATTATGTTTATTTGTGCCAAATTCATTTCCCACTTTCATGACTGGCTGTTTAGGTTGGTTTTGTGCAGTGTTTATCCTGGGTTCTGTTATTTTATTTGTAGTTACATCAGTTGATTGCTCTCATCTCTGAAGATTTGTTGCCCTTGAGTCAAAATTTTCAATGCTTTTGGTTTAGAAATTCAATGAGGATTTTGATTACTGGTATTCAAGGTGTGGATGTTGAAGACTGTCCTGTACTGTTGATCCTAGAACTCTGTATTGTAGGAACCTGTTGTGTAGGAAGATATTTTCAAGGGTTCAAATTTGTTAGACATTTATACTTGCAGTCACGTGTCGGAAGAGGAAAAACTTTATCTACATATATGCATGTTAAATTATAATATCTTTCTCGATAATAAAAGCTAATATTTTACCATCGATAATAGTTAATACTGAGGCCACAAAACACTCAACGAAACATTTATTACATGCCCTTTGCATATCCATAGTGTTAAGGCAAATGAATACAGCTGGAACATCAAGTTGCATTTTAATGCGAGTATCTAAAGAAGAAAATTTTGTTAAAATTAATGAAGAAACTTTTACAATGTAATAGAGACGCCATCTATCTGTTCACTTCTTAATCATCATATACAAATTTTTTTTCTTGTTGCCGAAAGTAGCTGGTAATTTGGGCTTTTTTATTTCTTTCCTATTGGTCTAATGACTTTTTAGTTAAGATGCTGGCATCAGGTTAGTTGGGCTGCCAATTTTAACGGTTTTTAAGTATTGATATATCTGGAGGATAGATTACACCTATTTTGGCTGCGCAGAGATATCATATGATCGATGTGCCATGCTTGATATACTTAAAAGTCTTTGAACTTCTGATGATGTTGTAAGGCCTTGTTCTGGACCGACATGTGGATTGGCCATGCATTATACTATCCTTTGATCTTTGTGGCTTTAAATTTCAGAAATATGCAACTGTTATGCTTGTAATTTTCTTCTTCTGTTCTGATTAAAAAGGGAAAAAAGAACTAGTAAGTCCTGATTGATTTATGATTTGCAGATGTGAGACCATCCTCCAGCCTGGCTATAACTGCACGATCCGAATTGAGAAAAATAGGGCAAAGACACACCGCAAATGTAAGAAACCTCTAGCTGCTACACAAAATGGTGTAGTCTACTTTTGCCACTTTTGTTCGCATGGGAATATCAAGAGAGGGACCCCAAAAGGCTACATGAAAGAGATATGTCCTGCAAAACCGAAAGTACAACCATGGCCAAAACCTGTGAAATCTGAGATTCGGACAACAGATGAGTCTGTAACAGGAATTGGAAATAAACTTGTGAGTAACAGCAAGGCTCTGTCAAGCTTGCCAGCAACTGTTGGGGAGCATAAAAAAGACAATGGTCCTGTTACCCCATTGAAAACACTTACTCTACTAGAAGAAGCTCAAAAGAGAAAGAGGAATAGATCAAGTTCTAAGAAGCTGGCTGAACCGGAAAGTACATCCACTGCTACAGATGTGCAAACAAGTGCCTCTGCTTCCAAAAGGAGGAAGAGGAAGAGGAAATCTTGGACCAGCCTGAAGGAAATTGCTGAGAGTAGTGGTCCTAGTAGAAACATAACCAATGTAAGAATCCCATTTTCAATGTAGGATAAGACTTCCTGTAAATTATATGAAATGCTCTCACTGTTGTAGAAGAAGCCAGCAGTTGGCCTTGCTTCAGCGAGTTTTGGTCGAGATATTAGTTATAATCAGCATCTTTTTTGGGAAGAAAAAGGTTACTATCGAGCTTTAGTAAATCATACATTATATTATACTTTTACTTATCTTTCAACAGAAGGTTTAAGTCCACAGGTGCTATAATGAATTGGTTATGACTGATAGCATTTGCAACAGCATTGAAATGCTTTGTTGGATACCATAGTTTAATCTACTTAACGTGGTTAACACTATAAACCCTGAGAAAGGAAAGGAATTTTGCTGAACTTGGCTAGGTAAAAAATATATGCTTTGAATTTAAACCATTGGCAAACCATTTATAGATAAGGAATTTTCTAACTAATGCCTTGAAAGATTGCAATCCAAAGATTTGACGCGTGACGGTTCAATGGTCTCTCACAGAAGATGTATAATCTAGACCTTGAGAATTGCATATTTCCATATTTCCTTAACAAAACCAAAAGTATGCGAAACCAACTCATCCATAGAGTATGAAGATTTACAGTCTCTCATTGCATGGAGAATCCTGCATGCTATTGCAGTGACACTGCAGTTTCTGGAAAAGAACTATCTAATCGATAACATCTGACCACCAAATGGAAAATTGGAGTGTCTCTCATCTCATTATATGCTCCTTTCAGAGCGAAGTTTTCAAACCGGGCATCATACCTTTTTTTTTTTTTTTTTAACTAATGCATATCTTCTGGGTAAGAACGGTTCAAATCAATAAATGATTCAGGTGTGACCTTTTCCTTTGCTCGGTTGACGACGGCTGGAACCCATCTTATTTTCAAGGATAGAACCCTCTTTTAGTGCTATTTGTGCCTCATTCTCCCTCCCCAGAGAAAACAAAGCTGCAGCTTGTAAATAAAATGCCATAGACCATAAAGGTGCAATGAACTGTGCCTGTAAGGCATCATTTACTGCTGCTTCTGGCATATTAATCATGAGATAAGATAGGCTCCGGCGTGCCAAAATTGTAGGTGAAACCATTGCTCCAGCACTTATGAACTGCATATAGAAGACAGGCTTAGCTCTTCAGGGACACATCCTCAGAGCTAAATGGCCATGCAATGCTGAGCATGGGCACAAAAATAAGAACCAACATAACATGAATTAATGCACGAAGATCCCATGAGATAAATATATTAAAATTTGGACATAGCAATCTGGTTACTAATGATATGCAGTGTATTAATAGCCCTAGAGTCAACACAAAATTTGATTGTTGAATAAAAGCTTGCATGGCCTGTCGATACGGTAAAGGCTGGCTAATTACCATATATAGATTATAGCAAGGAAGTGAATTGTCCTGACCTGAGTATAGCTCTCAATTGCAGTTTTGAAATCCTTATGCCGGAAAGCAGTGTCGCCCTTTTTCTTTGAGTTTAAAGTTTCTTGCATTTGAGTGGTCCACATTTGGAAAGAAAGCTGCAAGCTAGAAGTAACAATGAGAACCATTTACTGGAGATGAAAGTCTCATTGTAGGAAAATTTAAGCAACCACGTGATACAAACATCCAAAAGAACATAGTGAAAGATGAATACCTAATAATTACCAAATTTAAAAAAGAAAAAAAAAATGATTGCCCACTCTCATGTATTGACAATGTACCAAATATGTCCTAATAGCCAATCAGTTAATTAATTGATATCGAACAAATCTCTTGAGCCCAAGGGAGATAAATGCAGTTGCAGATTGGCTAGTAGGACATGCCCATATGGAAGATGATAGGGATTTTTTGTTATTAGTTCCACCAGTGTCTTTGTTAAGGAGAAATAATGATGGGGAAGATTATTTGCTCAAGTACAGTAGATCAAGCCTCAGGCTCGAATTCAGTCTAGGAGGAGTTTATATATATGTATGTATACATGTGTGTGTGCGCGTGTATATATATATAACTAGTTTTACCCCTCCAAATTTATTTAAAAAAAGAAGAAGAAGAAGGATATCAAACCTCATAAGTTTACTAAACATCCCATAAACAAAAGTTGATCAGAAATGGCATCCATTCTTTAAGAGAGGCTGATGGCTCTAGTATATCAAGGAAAACATTCATACAAGAAGCAGCGGTGCAGAATTTTAGTTACCTTCTGTCCACTCCTCATGAAGGTACCCCTCGGTTGGATACTTTCCCTTCCTTCATAAAAAACAAGGTTGATCCCTCACAGGTCAAGAGTTTTATAAGACTAGTTTCAGATGAGGAAATTAAGGTTGCTATGTGGTCTTTGGCTAGAGACAATTCACCACGTCCGGATGGGTACCATGTCAACTTCTTTAGATATACGTAGGATATAGTGGATAAGGATGTAAGCTTGGCCATTAAAGATTTTTTTGCAACAGGTAAAATTCTAAAATCTATCAACTCCACTCACTTATCCTTAATTCCAAAGATTGATACTCCTGAATGTTTCTTTGATTTTAGACCAATTGCCTATTGTAACACTTTGTATAAATACATTTCTAAGATATTAATTTATTGGCTCAAAATAGCTATTGCAAGCCTAATAGAAAGAGAGCAATCTGCTTTTATCAAAGGTAGGCGAATTATTGATAACATCTTTATAGCCTAAGAACTTTGAAATGGTTATTATAGGAATTCACATAATTCTAGATATACTATCAAGATTGACATTATGAAGGCATATGAGCCTATCAACCGGACTTTTCTTAAGTAAGCTTTATTGATCATGGGGTTCTCACTTCAGTTTGTTATATGGATTATGGAGTGTATATCAACTCCAAAATTCTCAATTAGTATGAATGGTAAATTGGCTAGCTACTTCTCTAGCTTTCATAGCCTCAAGTAAGGTAACATTCTCTCTCCATACCTTTCTGTTGTAGTTATGGAGGTTTTATCTTGTCTCCTAAGAGGCCTTAAATCTAAGCCTAGTTTCAAGTATCATTAGAGATACAAAAAAGACAAATTTTCTTACTTGTGTTTTGCAGATGATTTAATGATTTTTTCAAAAGGAGACCGGTCTTCTATCAATCTCATAAAGAAGCATCTTGATGAGTTCTTTAACCTATTAAGACTAAAATGTAGTCCCATTAAAAGCTCTGTGTTCTTTAGTGGAGTTTCAAAAGAGGATAAGGAGTTTATCATCAATCATTAGGGATTTACACAAGGTTCCTTACCAGTTAAGTACTTAAAAGTTCCTCTCATCTCATCAAGGCTATCCAAGAATGAGTGCAGAGTCTTGGTGAACTGATATGCAAGTCACATTAACCATTGGACAACTAAGGCTCTCATGCAAGACAACTCCCAACTTATCAAGAGAATCCTTTTCTCCTTACAGGTTTACTAATCTTCTTCTTTTCTTCTTCCAAAAAGCATTCTCAAGGAGATAACCACTAAAATAAAGAGGTTTTTATAAAATGGTACAGATGAGGCGAAAGCTAAAATTACATAAAAAGACGTTTGTCAACCAAAGGAAGAATAAGGTTTGGGGATCTTAGACCTTTCCTTAAGGAACAAAGTTGCCCAGATAAAGCACATCTGGAATTTATGTTTAGGCAAGGATGACTCCTTGTAGTCAAGATTGGTTAGGCATGAACTACTTAAGTATAAAAGTTTCTGAGCTATGAAGAAACCAGCTTAAGGTTCTTGAACCTAAATCAAACCCTTGTAAGCTAGAAGTTAGATAGGCCCTCTTCTTCAATAGAAATTGGGAAACGGGAAAATGGTATCTCTATGGTATGATAATTGGCATCCTCAAAGTCCCTTGGCATCATGGTTAGGAGAGAGAACAATATATAACTTGGGTTGGCCAAAAGAAGCAAAGGTTGATTCAATCATTAGCAATGGAGGATAGAGTTGGCCATTGGGGGATGTTTAGCAACAAATTGGATCTCATCTCTTGCTGTTATGTGTTTCTAAAATTGATGATATAAATACACTGGTTTGGCAATAGAAACCAAACAAAAATTTCTCTATCTGAACTGCATACAACAATCTTAGACAACATCATGAGAAAGTGCAATGGGCAAAGATTGTCTAGAACAAATCAAATATACCACAACATTCCTTTATTCTATGGTTGGCTACGCAAGAAAGATTATATACCTATGATAAATTGTTAAGTTAGGGAATCATTACAAGGAATCATTGTTTCTTATACAACAATGAAGAGGAATCACACCTCAATTTTTTTGCCAAATGCTTGGTGGCTACGTCCGTATGGCAAGAAATTTGAAAATATTACCTTTTCTCCACTACAAGAGTTTTTGCAACTACACCTATTAAAGATATCGTGATGAGCTTTTGTAATTTTGCTAATTTATGTAGAAGGAAGATCCCCTTAGTTGTTTGTTATTTTCTTTGGAAAAAGAGAAATGGTGTTAGGGTAGGAGGTATCCCCTCTTTACCCTTACTTATAGCTAGGAAAATTTTGTTTTACTTGGGATATTCTCCTAATTAAGAGGATTGACTGTCTTTGTACAATGCTATACAACTAGCTAAGTATGATCCAATCACCTTTTTGTTCTTGGTGTTGGATCGTATGCTTAGGTACCTTTTGTATATTCTCTCTTATGTAAGAAATGAAATACTCACGTTACCAAAAAAAAGAAAAGTTTACTAAACATTTCATGGAGAAAAATGTTGGACTAGATCAACTTTTATTACAACAATTTTTGGGGCCTTATCAAATTTAGATGTGGTTGGTTTTGATTTTTCAATTATAAATCTGGATCAACTTGCTTCAAGTTTCTCATTCCTTATATACAAAGGTCAAGTTCAAGTCATCTAATTTTTTATATTGCAATTTTGAGCTTTTTCATATGAACTCAAGCCTATTTCTATTTTTATTCCTTTGGAATAATTTGGATTAGACTCTTGCTCTTTAATTGGTTATATTATGCAAAGGATAGATTGGCATGAACTAACTTTGTGGCATCCAAAGCAAAATATCACATATATACTAGATGACAATTTTGATGACTCAAATTTCTGCAAGACAATAATTATTCTTCGTGTTATGGATTATTTGCAAATCAAGGAGCATAAATTCTCATAGCAATAAAAATGTGGACCATCTTCAAGTGATTAAGTAGCAAAAGTCAAATGTTTTAATGCATTGTCTGCATATGGCAAAAACAAACCTCAGCAGTTGAACCCTCATCACCTTTGTATCCTAACTTCTCCATGGCTTCATGCATTGTAACCAAATCTTTCTTCATGCAAGCTTCACCAAGTGATGATAGAGATAGATTTGCAGAGTTGTGCTGAATGTCCATTAGAACATAAGAAGGTACCTAATACGCGCATAAAATATGCAGAATAGGTAAAATCATACAAATGTCAGCACATGTTGAGACATCTTATGCAAATTTAATTCAATTCTTCTTATCCATTAAAATCATACTATTATTTATATTATGGAACACTTGTGCGTATGCCAAATGCATAAGAGAGCACTTGGGTACTTTGGTAACACTAAAACGCTGCAGAGGATTCCAAAAGCATTAGTGTGATGTACAATTAACAAACAACAAACCTCAGAGTCCTTTTGAAGAGGAAGAAGTGCAGAGACTATTGATTTTGGAATTGGTCTTTCCCGAGGCTCATATTGCAAACACCGTGAAGCTATACGTACAAGCTCCATCCTATCATCACTTGAAAATTGACCTTCCAAGCAAGAGTCGGTAAGCATTTGAAGATTTTTGTCTCGTATTAAGTCAAGTGCCTAAAGATAAAAATTTACAACAGGCGTGATAATCACAACATATTAGCAGCATCACTAGTACATGATCCACATCAGTCTATGTATACTGCACTTGATCTTGGCCAAAAGGCTAAGAAAGGTATATATGTGTGTGAATCTGTGAGTGTACATTTAAGAACTTTGTAACTTGAAAAGATAAACAAAACCATTAAATATCTTTCATGAGGAGGATAATAAGACTTAGGTGTAGTAAGAAGGGGAAATATGTAACATCATGTGGAGAAAGGGGGGGAAAACAAGAAGATATACTAACTGCAGGTTTTATTTCAGTTTACATTCATTTAAGACATTTATGATACCCCCCTCCACTCCACCACCCCCCAAAAGAGTAATAGGTTACCTACCTCCTTCTTTCCACCATATGCCCTTGCATAGTTGCCTTCTTTATAGGCTTTACTTACTAAATATTTGGCCTAATTGACCATTCATGCAGTAATATTAAAGATCCTGAAGATTCTAAAAGACTCAACTTTCATGTAGGCACAAATTTATCCCAAAAAGAAAATCGCTTTTTATCATTTTCAAAAATCACATTGCAGCTACTAATGCAATCATAAATATGAAACCACAACCAACTTATCTAAAAAACTTAGCTTACAGATATAGGCATAGCCTTATATTCATGTTTCTACACTGTAATACATGCACAAGATTGAGTCCAAGAAACCCAAATTAAAGATTTAAGCAAAATTCTCAAGTTATAACAATTTAGCTCATTTTTGGAATCAAGGTGATCAACTTGGGCAAATACAAGTGATTCAAGAGTATTAAAGTGAGCTAAGCAAAGTGACCAAGTCACATGGACTTGACCCGGCATGGGCAACTGACTTAAGATGATGGAAGCGCCATGTGTCTAATATCTTCATTTAGCTACTTGCTTATTTTATCTTATTTTCTAGTTTATTAATTTCCTTTATATGCTATTCATTTTATGATTTTGTCTAGAGTATTTGTGATATAACTTCAAGGCATCCTCCCATATTACATGTTTATAAGAGAAGGTGTAAGGCAGCCCCTGCCCCTCCTAACTCTTCTCATTAGCGTGTGTAGCCAGGTGTATGAGAGTGTATGTGTTACATGTTGAGTTGTTTATATCTATTGTGGTGTTGCAGTTATGTGTAGTGGATTGCGGTGATGTGGTGTTTCTATGTGTAATGTAGTGTTGTAGTGGTGTGTGTGGTGATGATGTGATGTGATGTAGTTATGTGTGCATTGGTGTTGTTGATACGTATGAGGTGTGGGTGTTCTTTGTGTAGGGCCCACAGTTGTTGAGTTGGGAATATTCTAGAGTGCGAGCTGTCCTTTCAGGGGGCACCTACTATAGAAGAGGAAGTCAGAGTCAGTTAGGAGTTAGTTTTTGGTGTTCCCCAAATTCATTCCCCCAGGCTGAGCATATTGTTCAGGACTTGCTTCAGCTGATCACTCTACTAAGTTACAACTCCATCTCTTTCTCTTTTATCTTCTTCTACCTTTTAGCCCTAATTCATCTAGATAAATCAATTGAGATCATTAAAAACGATTGAGATTTGTATTAATTTGTTCCCTGGTTTATTAGGATAATGTTAGGTTTCCCCATTTTTTGGTTGAGTTGTTTCTAAATTTACTAGAATTTTGTTTATGCCTATAAGTAGACAATGGAGGAAACAAACAATCCAAATAAGTAAATATGAAATTTTATTGAGCAAGTATTTCTCCTTGTTCTTTCAAATTTATCAAGAGCTTATTGTTGTTATGATGTTCAAAATTTCTACCAATGTTCCTGATTGTTATATAGACTGATTCGATATAAGGTTAAAGTCATTTCTATAACTATGGTTTTCAATTTTCATAATCAACAGGTTGAAGTTCCACATACCTGATTTCAACATTCTGGGGTTTCCATGTTTCCCATCACTCTTCTTATGTGGATTGAGTGAGGATGTGGGGATTGAACTTAAAACTCCCACTCTAATACCATACAGAATTTGATGTCAAAACAAATTCATCTAAAAACCTCAGTAGATATAAATTGCGCTAAAGTTCTGTGGTTATCTTTCCACATGTAAATTTTGATACTTCATCCATCTCTTCTGAAAGCTTAAACCAGTAAACAGAGGTGCATCTATATATTATCTTTCAAACACAAGAAGTAGCACAGATCAATTCACCTTTTACCGCATGGAATTACATGGAAATCAACTAGTTGATTTTCGTTGACTGCTAGATCAGAAAGATTAGTCATCTATTTTTCTGTTTGTAGTAACAGTAAATGAAAACAATTTGCTCAATTACTGTGCATTAATTTCAAAGGAAACCAAAAACAGATTTTTCTTTATATAGTCTTTGTCTCCCTTTTTTGAGAAAAAGGAACTATAAAGACCATCTGTATTCCAGGTTAATGGGATGACTTCAAGCAAAAGCTGAAAGCCGAGTCTTTTTACCTAATCTACTACTTTCGGAATCTTGTGAAGCCAAAATTATCAGCAAGTTTCAGATGACTCGATAATTCACATACAGCTAGATGGTCGTTCAATATTCTGATACGTTCCCTTGTCCTTTGGTATATTAGAGCAAACAGCACTAAGTAAATATAAGGCAGAAATAAATAAATATTTGTAACATCTGACCAAGCATTTAATTATGTAGCATTAAATTGTCATCTCAAGAAGGTAATTTACCCGGCTTGGAGGAATATGTTTGCCACTCAGAAGGTCCACCAAGAGGGTACCAAAACTGTAAATGACACTTTCTGGTATTATTCTTCCTGCCAAGGCAGCATGTAATATTTGTGAAAGTCTAGAGAGAATCACTTCCCCCTTCCCCTTTATCCCAAGACATACATTTTGTGCATGCACAAGCATATAGTTTAATTTTAAAGAAGAATAATGTAAGTATGAGATAAAAGTAGTGCTTGTGTAATATGTGTTGCACCTAATCATAGGGATCTCAATATATGTATGATATGCCAGATAGAGAAAAAGATATGCACACTTCTCACTAGACACACTAGAACTATATTTCTCAACAATTACATTATATGACAGAACTCAGCATTTTCACCTAAATGTTACTAAAATATCAGGAAAGACACCTCATGCAGTGGTTTCGCATTTAAAGAAAGAATGATTAGCTACTAGCCAAGGAGTAGGGTTCCTATGCTCTTATTCACAGGTCTAGGATACAATCTTAGCTGCATTGCTCCCGGAAAAAAAAAAAAAATGATTAAGGACAGAAAGTAGTAACTCAATGACAAATGAACCCAGTTAACCATAGACAAGAGTATCAGTGTGTCTAATTCCTAGGAGACATGATGTACTCAGGGTGTTTTTCAATTCAACAATATGTCCAAATTGTCCTTTTATGTCTTTTAATTCCATGATGGCAGTTGAAATTCCAAGTTTAGTCATTACTTCCTGATAGCCAAAATATAACCAAGTTAAAAAATATGGGTGAAAAACATGTCTATTACTTTTTAGAAAAAAAAAATTACATGAAAGATATTACATAAATACAATACCTAAATCGCATTTAAGAAATGTGATATTAGAAATAGTAAAAATATCGCATTTCATAAATGCGATTTAATGTTTTGCCTATAGTAATTATGTGACGTACATTAATTGTATATATATTGCATCTATTAATATAGATACATGTACCTGTATTACATTTACGAGATGCGATATTAATATAATTAAATATATGTCGCATCTTAAATATGTAAGATAAGCTTAGTAAATTGATAATATTTTTCATATAATTAATAAATATGTAATATTTATCACATATAATAGTAAATAAGTAAAATTCTCTAAAAATATACATTTCACTCTATTTATTCCATTTACTAGAGCATAGCATTGTCTTTATGGTGCATAGAGATATAAATAAAAAATTGACTCCTCTTGGGCCTTGCACCAACTAGCGCTGTTCAAGATCAAATGATAAAATATTTGAAAAGATTATGCCTAGTAGGGTCAAAGAGATAATAATTAGATTATCTCAAAGCATTAAAGAGCCCTAAAAATGATGTATCAATTAATTTTTGCAGTACACTATCTCATGACTTCTAAAGAGGAAAGGTGGAATGCAATCTAGCAGGCTGGGCACTCATATAGGAATTCTCCTATTTAGCTTAGTAAGGATGTGGAGTTTGTAGGCATTATATCAATAATCAAAGCCTCAAAAGAAAGGTGAAAGAAGCAAGGACATGAGACAGTGTGCACATCCAATTATAGTGTAAAAGCATCATGCTCCCTAGTCCAGTGAACTGTAAATTCATGATCCCAGCTCCAAAAAGGTCACAAGGGATAAATACTGTACAGTCCAGAGAGCACAACATTTTTTCCCTCTAAATATCTAACATTGGCATAAAAAACTTCTTGATGCAATTACTTTCTAGAAGATCTTCATCACTAAATCGAAATCTACTGACTGTTCTTTTTCATCTTGCTTTGCAGAATCATACCTGTTTTCATAAACTCAGGAGGAGTGAAGGCCAAGTTTGTACTATAACTTTTTCCATTCCTACTGTTTTTCATAAGGCCAAAGCATGAGAGCCTTGGATTGCCCTCCTGAAAACATAATAACAACCAATTTAACAAAACAATATATGTAAGTATCCCCTTTTTATCTGATAAAGAGGGACAACTACTTACATCATCAAAGAGAATTCTGTAACCATTGAGATCATGATAAAGGCCATATCCTTTCTTTGTACAGTATTCTAAAGCTTCTGCAAGATGCAAAGCCACTCGCACCCGCATGGCCCATTTCATTGGCTGTACTTCCCCTGAGAATATCAGTTTCAAATTTTCCAACCGCTTGAGAAAGGTGTCATAGAGATAATGACAAGAATGTTATGTAGAAACTGGAATATAGTTGCAGTAATTAGGAAAGAAACTTTAGTAGACAGCTTGACCAGCAATTGGAAGGTTTCTATTAGTGAGGATCAAAATAAGCTAATATTCCTTAGTCCACTCCGCAGGTCATCTTACTTAATGAAGCATAGGAAATCTACATAAAACACCACGTGTTCTCCAATGTTGTTTATGAAAAACACTTTATGATGAGAAAGTGATGGTTTATTTATTAATACACAAATCGAATTTCTAGAAGACTAGCGGGAAATTTCAATATTAAGGAATGTGAAGCTTAAGAAAAAAAAGGATGCAGAAGAAGAATTTCCAGCTATATATGCCCAAGAAAAAGAATTATTTCCTGACTATTGAGAGCGATAGTAGACATCAGACCATCTCCTAATTAGATATGCAGAGTGATTTTAGCATAAAGGCAACACTGAGCCAATAAGCAGCACTGTAGTTTTAGATCTTACAGTGGAACAGGTGCTTCGCTAATGTCTCATTGGGCATATATTCAGCAACTAGAAACCTCTCATCACCTTCACAACAACAACCAAGTAAATTTGCCAAGCGATGATTACGGAGTTGGCCAACAGCTTTTGCTTCTTCCTAGAGTTGTATAAAAAATATGAGTAACTTTAGAAAAAGCAAACTATGAGAATGGATTTAACGGCTAAACTTGGATGAGTTGAGAGTGAACACTACAAGAAGTACGGTATATCTTTGTGCATGTCAACAAGAATGCAGCATGACTAACTTACAAAGAATTGCCATGAATCAGTCCAAGCTGAAGTACTGAAACGCTTTACGGCAATTCTTGTTTGATTCTCCAGTTTACCCTTGTAGACAACATTTGGAGCCTTTTCACCATCCGACACTATATTCTCCACAGCAAATCCAGAAGTAGCAATTTTAAGTTGATCATATGAATACTCACGAAATGCAGGAACTTTAGACACTGCACTCTTCTCATCATTATCTGTAGACAGACAGAAACGCATGAATCAGTTCAAGAAACATCATAACAAGCTAATAATGTAAAAGCTATCACTTACCAACATCATGGACCTCGGGAACTGCCTCCTTATTATTGGTTAAATCCCAACAGCAGTCTGAAAGCTTAGACCACTCGCAGCCCATTCCACTGTTAAACTTTAAAACTGAAATGATTACACAAATAAGTTGAGTAACCTCAAAACTTAAAGAGTTGCTGAACCCCAAGACAATGCAAGTTTATCAAACATCTTGCTAAAAAAAAAGAAGCTCATTGCACCTAGCTGAAGATTCAAGCTAGAAATCCTAATTGACAGCAAACTCCATTCACAATCTATTCCAACAACAAAGAGAAAAGCTTGCATAGAAAGGAGGGAGCACACTAGGAAACTTTAATCTTCTTATTTCCATCACCATCCAAAACAGAACTTATTCGAAACGTGAATACAGAAGAGCAACTTCTAACTCATTCATTTCCTAAGTTGACTTGATTATGAAATAAATCAACCGACCAAAACTTATATGTTTTCTAGAGACAAATACAAATTGGCATGAATTTGAACCAATTACACTTGACGGCACAAACCAATCCCCGGAATTTTCCATAGAAACCATGACTTAGCCAATATAAAGTGGGAGATTCTCTAAATTTAACCCATTAAGCTTATGTGAAAAGTCTAATGCACCCCAAAAAAAAAAAAAAAAAAAAAAAAGAGGGAAAGAAGAAGAAACCACTATTGTATTCATATGGCATGCTTCTTAACAAAAACGATACGCTATATTCTAAACAAGCTATTGTAAGAATCTAAACTCTGCCCATCGAGCGTAATATACCTCACGGTTTGGTCCTTTCTGCTTTGCAGGAGATCAACCAGAATTCAGCACATTTAACCTAAAAGTGGAACCAGTACATCAAAAGCCACCTCCACTATCTTATTTTACATATTAAAGTTATGGTTCGTACTTTATAGTGCAGTCACAGATAGACAGACCATAAAAGAAGCTGAAATTCGGAAATATGATATGGAAAATTCAGAACTAGAATTCATCCAAAAAAAGAATCCAGAACTAGACCAAACGAAAATTCACTATTAGTAGACAAGGCCAGACCCCCAGTTCACAAAAAAAATGAAACTTTTGGAACCGTAGAGTGAATTTACAAAAACCAAAACTAAGTATGGAAAACAGGAACAAAAGTGCGAAAGGAAAAGGAAAAAAGAAGAAAGAAAATACGGACCTTTAATGCATATGACTCTGGAACCAAGTTGCTTAATGGATTTTGGAATATTCAAAAACAGTGAATCTGAATTAGTATGAATGGAAGAAGCATGTAGCGGGAAGTTTACCGAAGTCAAAGTCTGCTTAATAATGTTATGAGGACTTTTTATATTGTCTATAGTTGCATGTCAAATGCTCCAAAAGCGTGTTCAATTTTTGTTTGTACTTGCTTGTGCCAGGAGGAATGTAGTGAAGACATCGTGCGACTGTTTCTATTCCATCGTATTGGTCCAACGTCTACGTTGAGGAAGACAACGTTAATATTATGTTGACGATAGCTGCATTAAACGACCCGCAAGACCTTATTTCCCCATCCTGGCCCCCACCGAATCCAGTTTTTTTTTTTTTTTTCTTTTAATCGATATATTAACACCTAAAATTGGTTCACGTACAAAAACAGAAATTAAAGTAAAATATAATATAAACACGTAAATGCTCCTTTTCATTTATGAAAGAAATTAATAGGTATAATCCTATAAATTTCTTTTTCCCCCTTAGCTTATATCTATGAACCCTCATTCCATATATCAATTGTAATAGAGTATCTAATATGAGTAGAGTTTGGAAATTCATTAAACTCTGTATAATTATATAGATTTTATGATAGATATTGATAAACATAATAAAGTAAGTTCTGCTTTTAAATATTTAAATTTACATTCAAGGTAAGATATAAAAATCACTCCTTATCCATACCGGAACTCGTATTGAGCATTTTACAAGTTTTATGTTAGAGGATTATTTTATGAATTTTCAATTTATTTAAATTATCATGGCATTCCACCTTTAACTAGTTTGATTTTTTGGATTTGTAATTAATCCATTAAACTGTACTTTAATTTAATTATTGAAATGACCCACTATAATTGTTTTTCAAGTTATGTATTTTTAAAGATGAGGGTGGTTATAAATTTGAGAAGTTAAATTGATTATGTACTTGATAATTTTAAACTTTATATTTAAAATTAAAGAGAAAGAAAAAACATTTAAATTTTTTATACAGTGAAATTCACATTATCCCTATTAATATTATAATGAATAAGATATGTAAATAATAAAAAAAAAAAACAAAGAAAGAGAGACAAGAAAAATTAGAAAAAGATCCTAAGAAAGCAGCATCCTAGTGTCATTCAAAGCTTTTTATATTGTACCCTTGCATTGTTTATCATTTTATTCGATAATGCTGGATTAGGTTCAGTCAAACTAAAAGAGGATAATGTCCGATTAAGCAAAATAATAGTCCGAACAGGTGCACGTCCACCAAGCAATTTTAGTTGTTACACATATAAAACCATTATGTATTTAAAAAAAAAAAAAGTGACTATACCCCACTTAATATCCCAGTATACTAATGCTAGAATGTAGGCTATAGAGAAGATTCATAGGGTGAAGGGTGCTAAGGTGAGTAATGCCTAGATGAGCGATCATCTCTAATCTGCAACTGTACCCACCCATACCGTACTCTACCCTATCCATGGCTTTGACCCCAATTGCATCCCCACTGACATCCTTTTTAAGGCACATCCTCTAGTGGGGAGTCACCACACTTGACATCAGAGCTTTACACCAATACATCATTTAGCTCCTTCAAAGTGATACCCTGAAACAGATGAGTAATCCTGTTAACCTCCAACTACTTAGTAAGGATATCCTCATGTGTCATCTATAGCAACTAGTCAATGAAATATGTCTGCAAATATACAAGATTAAAATAAACAATCAATTTACAATGCAAGGTATATGAAATAAGCATATTATAAGTAGCAACATACTAGGTATCCCATTATGGCCATGGTTTGGCCAATGAATCACCTAATCCTTGGCCAGTACCAAGCATCATAATTCAATTCTGCACTCACATATACTCCGTTTGGATGCAATATCTAGACAATCCTGTTCTAATAATTAGCCCACTCATCTAGCTAATGTGCATGCTCCGTAGCCCAATTATCTCGATCTGGCCACACAAATCAATATCGTAGAGCTGAATAAGGGTATTGACAATCAATATACTTTGGTACCCTTTGAACACCATCGAATTGCCGGAGAACATGGTTTGAAAAGTATAACTTGATGATGTAGAAACAAATCAAAAGTACACATGTTGTCTATTTCTCCTAATTGGCTAGACAATAAGGGGAGTAACTTAACAAGATCGGCGCATGCATATGGTACCCAAACGACCTAGAGAAAATATAAGTAATGTAATGCTATAATATATAAATTCAAATGTAAATTAGGTTAAATCAATAGCAATAAATACTTACTATGAAATTTGGCAATCGAATGCATCATGGTACTAGCAAACAATAAGTGTAAGCAACTGAGTCATGTCATATGTAAGCCCTTATTGACTTAGTAGTCATCAATTGTCAACCACTGAAGTGATATGCTTGCATATAAGGACAATATGCAAAAAATGCTCCTACACCTAAACCTAGAGAATTACAATGGCTCGTTGATCTCCTTAACATCTTTATCCAATGCAAGGTAAAGTTAGCGAAACAGTCAAGCTAAGCATGTTACTTCCTATGTGTACTATCTAGTGGTCTCGAAGTTTGCTAAAAGTAGGAGGAAAATTAAATGGACCTGGTTGGAAGACTTATCAAAGAACAGTGTCCCACTAATGAGCTTTTGTATACCCCTAGATGGTAACATCATTCACATTAGTTAGAAGATCGCTAAAATGGGTCTTGAACCAAGTTAAGCTCAAATAACCCCCCTAAATATGATCTAAAGAAGGTAAAGACCTAAAAGCTAATAACACATATCGGGCCAACCCCTTCTACTTCTTACTGGTCCCAAGACAACCATCCATCGAGAAATTGATGAGAAGAAATATATCTTGAAGCATCACTATCAACTCTTTGGTCTAAAAGTAAAATGCACGTGTCTCCTGTCTCCAGTGCTCTACTTGAGTAGTGATCAAATGCCAATCTAGTGAAATAAATGGCACTTGTCTTACCCCTAGAAATCCTAAGTACTCAAAGTATGGGATCATCCGCTCATCCATGGGGATCTCATCTCCATTTCGTTGCTAAAAGATCACCTCCCATCAATAACATTTGAGCCAGTTATTTACTAGCACATTACGTTACTAAATCATATTAGTGTTGAGTCTAAAGTAAATAATTGATTGCATGTAAGTAAGGGAGTTACCTAACCACTCTATACTAGCTAAGATTAGTGGAATGGCAGGCTAATAAAAAGTGAGCTATCCAACAATCTTGGATCCATGTGTACCTATGCAAAGAAAGGAAACAAAGAACAAATTATTGCATACACAACCATACACAAAATACAAAAGAAAAAGAAACACAAGCAAGGACAAGCAAACAAGCAATGCACGCAAGTACAATTAAGAGAACATAGCCAACCATTAGAGAGTATACCAGTGAATCCACGAGAAGATTGTTGTGAATTTCACTGAAGGCATCTTTGCCTATTATGTCATTCTCCACTGCATAAGCCATATGTATATTTAAGAGACCTCTCCCGAATGTCTGTCTCATTTTAAGATCGTTTTTCCTGTAGCCTCCCATGTTTTCTAACCCTGTCAACTATTTTAATCAAATTCCATACAAGAATGTTAACTGAAAGTCACTTAGACTTGTTCACACAAGACATAAAGGAACGTACATAAACTTACAACTAACATAGCCACGTATACCAATGACCAACATGTGCAACACATTCCATTCATATCTTCCTCATTACTGCCATTACATGTAAACATGAAATCTTACAAATTTGCCACGTATTGTAAATACATCAACGCATCCTTAGTGCAACCATAGGATTGTTTTAGCCCTTTTGCCCATGAATGGTAGGTTAAGGAGCAGTTAACACCTTGAATATCTATTCGTTATAGTCAAATATGACAACATGATGGCTACTAGTTGCCTTACGCTACCATCAAACTTCCCTTCTGCAAATTTTGTCAATTCTTTACCTATGACCATTTTCATAGATATCTTAATCCTCCCCTTATCGAATTAATTGTTATAATTATAAAATGTCTAATGATGAGTGCAGTAATAGGTAAATTCCTAGCATCTTTTAGGGCATTATTATAACTTTCAGCAATAATGGTAGTACCAGTAGTAACACCAAAACAAGCCCCGTAATTATAAGCTAAGGTCCATAATTTTAGGTGCAATCTACTGTACATGCTTCATCATAGTATCCATGAAACTTATAGGATTGCACTTGAAATGCTACTTTCTTTATTAAGTTTCTACATTATTTGTCCTTAACCTAGGTATTAAAGTTGTTACATGATGGATGCACCAATGCCATAGCCATCCATTCGGCTACACTATATTGTCGCCCTATATAGCAAACTTTATGTAAGCATGTTAGTTAGAGATTAAGCATATATCAATTCGATCCTTTATTACATACATTAGCACGTGCTTTAAGAACCACCCCAAACACTCATACAAACCCTAATGGTACAATATAATTTACACCATCAATCTCGATCACAATAAGAAGCTTATGCTTATACTTCTGGTACAGAAACATTCCATCAATTATGATCATAAGTCTAAAGACAAGGAAATAGATAATTAGACAATCTAGTTATTCACAAAACTATTGATTATGTATTATAACTCAAGTAGATTATATCGTCATACCTACAATACAGGAACACTTCAATACACAATTCGAATGCCCAGAAAACTATCGAAAAACACATGGCACAAAGTGTTGCTTTTTATCCATTTCCACTCAACCATCATACTTGAATTGGCCTCGTGCATTGCGTATAATAGTTTAGCAAGCACTTTATACGACCCCTCCCATTTTCCATAAATATGTTCAATTGCCTAACGTTTAGCCTCCCAAACTCTCTTAATGTGTACAATGTATCCAAACTGCTTACAAATAGTTGCTTAAAGATGTTTTTATCTTAACACTCGACGATTCTTACACCTCCATAATCACACATTGCGACAATGTGGTTGAGTATGACTGTGGATAGTCTTACTAATAATAAGGTTAAAAGACTAAACCTTCAAACTTAATAATCACAAAACACTCAACTACTTTTTAAGGTATGGTCAAAGTCTCTTTCTACAACCCTTATTACTATCAGCATATTTTACAGACCAAACTTTCTTCTTTGACTCTAACACTACGTAATCATGATCATTCATAACATGATGTATTTTCACAGCATGTATCAAGTGCTATTTTTTTTAAAATCATATACCTATCTTGAATTTATCACTAAAGCTTCAATCGTTCGTGCTCTTCTCAAACGAATCATATACATTATCCATACAAGTAGTATAAAATGGCACAAGTTTCAAACTTCCAACTGCATCTATAGTTTTTGAGAATCAACACTGCCAATCATTCTTTATACTAGACCCATATGCCTCATTTAAGGTTTGAAGCCAATCTTTGCTTCTTCCATTACCATCATCAAAATTCATATCATCATAATCCTCAAACATTTCTTCACATGCTAGGTTATTTTCAATATTTGTCTCCTCATTAGCTTCAATCATGAGAGCAATATCAAGTTTCGAAAGGCATTGATTGCCACCTACTTCATAAGTAGTTAAGATAGGTAGAGATTTGTGCACCTTAGTTTCAACTTGACATTTAATATTATTCTCTTACAATACATTATACTCAGCAGCAGTAAGAAAATTAACTTCATGAATTTCAATATACAACTTAGCAAAACCACTAACCCTACCATATCCTTAGCATGACGCCAACATTTATTTAACATCATAATCATCATTCACTACTACAGCACAAAAGTAACCCTACTAACTCTAATAAGATGACACTAGTGGATCAACTCTACCTGATTGGCCGTCAAATCAATCCAAACACAACTACAAATGATGACGACCAACTATTCATAACTTACCCCATAGAAGACCCTAACTACTATCATAGACTGCCTATCGTAACGTATCCCATTCTTCCCTTCCACAATGTGGTCATTTATATAGCAAATCACCCATACTTCACCCATTATCTCACATGTCTACGTTTGGCAACTATTTGTAATTAAGTCCACATTAGTATCACATTAACACTAAAGATAGCCTTTGGATAACAATCTAGCCACTATTTAATTTCTCTATATTTTCCTTCTACAATAACAAAATTGCTAAGCCTAAACTTGAAATATTCTTTTGCATATAAAAGCTAACGTGAAAAAACTATGAAATTAGCCACATGTACGAACGTAACATACATCTCAAATGTCATCAATTTAATGTTGAATTCACTAAATGAAAAAATTTGTAATATTTTCCAAGGATTTATAAGAAAGTTTTACTGCTATAAATTGTGTATATTAAAACGAAACCAGGCACTTGTATGCAACTAAATAAATTTATGTATTATAACATACATATGAATTCTAATTTCCTTGAGATTGAATTTTTGTATGCCAACTCCATATGAATAAGTTAATAAATCAATGTGAAATTCTAAATGCAAAATGAAAATTTAATTATTTAATGAAAAATTCTATTATTCAATGTGAAGCTCTAGAGTATTTGTGTCAATTTCATGTTAAATTGCTATGATGTAAATATGACATATATAAACAATATAAACATGAATTGACTATCCCATAAAGTTCTAATGCAAGATATTACAACATTGAACAATTTTAATGAGGAAATTACTGTATATGCACACAATTAGCAGAGAGAGAAGTGCTTCAAACCTAGGAGATACTTTTGAAAAAAATATGAAATTCGAGTAGATATAGTGTGTGGAAGTGATGTATTTTTCACCTTAGAATTGCCATTCGGCTGAATTCTCATTCTCTCCAAATCATGAATCAAAATTCTTGGACCCGTTCTTAGAATCTCAATTCCTAACTCATTTCCTCTTTATTATTCCAAAAAATTCCCCTCATTCAAAAAATAAAAAAATTTCAAACCCATCCAAAAGTTGATCCTTTCATCCCTTTCACTTCGTTAATGTTGTTGTATCATTTCCAAAATATATATATATATATATATATATATATCATTTCATACCATTAAGAACGAAAAAGAAAAAAACAAAACGCTTAAAAAAAAAAAAAACCCGCCCAACAGTCAATCATTTCATCTCTTTCACTCCATGTCATTGTTGTTGTATCATTTCTAGAAAACAAAAAGATCGATCATTTCATCCTCATCCCAACCCAAATCCATGCCATAGTTGCTTTGCCTCTCATCATGCATGGAAAAAAACCCTAACCTTCCCTTCATCCCTCTCATCACACGTTAGCTAATTAAACAATAAAAAGCATTTTAATGATCCATTGTAATGGAGAGAAGACAAATCTCAAATCTATCTCTCTATTTCAAGTTTTCATAATAGTCGGGACGATTCCATTTACTCGCAACGATGACACAGCAGCTCCTCTCTCTCTCTCATATATCACTATTTTTTGACATTTCATATATACAAATAAAAAAAATATTTTACGGACTCCAATTAAAATTTGTGTAACTAAAATAAACTTTTTAAAAATATCGATAAATGGATCAAAATGATTAGAAAATTTTAAGATACACCGACAATAATATCACTACTTTCTTTATAACGAGTCTCTAATATCGTAACATCACGTTTCATAAACATTAGCAATGTCACTACTGTATAGCAATGTGGACGATTTCGAATTCCATTCCCCTTTTCATGTTTAAAAATGTTTTATGTTTTTAGAACGTAGAATTATGATTTATTAAAATCGATAATTCCATTTTCAAGATAAATTTTTATTCCGCTTTTGAAGCAGCTGTAATCACAATTCCATTCTATTATCATCGATTAAAATTTAGATATTTAAACTTCAACATGATTATTATGACATGCAATAATACAAGACATTTATGATAAATACTAGAAAAAGATTTATCGTTTCTAATCTTCATTCCAATCCCATGTCAATTCATTTTATTCGAGATCTTTCATGTGTATTAAACATCACATAGGAGACAGCCGTGCCTGCATTTATAAAATGAACCGAACCGTTGTAAATACAACTCAGAATCAACCAAAGAACACTTTTACGGGAGCATTCGGGTGATTCTGCATCTCCGTTTCACGCAACTGTTCCCACTCTCCACAATCAAATCTCACATAACAAGACAGCACCATTCAACAGATCCTTACAGTAGGTCGCTTAAAGACAGTTTTCCAACAGGATTCTAGGATCAGAGTTCTGCCAGATCGAATCTTTAATTTTTGTTCAACTCGTAGTATGATTCAAGCATTACGGATTGCGCATCCGAAAGTTCAGTCTCTAGATCAACATGCATATGCTTATTGCACTACAGCTGCAGATTGCAACCACATTGGTGCCTAGCTTCTTGAGCCTACACATAGCCAAAGCATAACTAATCAAAAGGAAAGAAACACATCTTCTGAGATATCCTCATAAGTTGGTACTAGGAATTGGAAAATGTTAAAAAGGTGCCTCAACGCACTCGAGGAAGAAACTTTTTACACCATTTCAAGTACTTGAAGCTTCTCCATGAATTATGTAATCAATCTCTTTTGGGTAAGAAATTATGTAATTAATCTTGGAAACATGCAAAGTTTATATTTTAAACTTGTTAACTAACAGCCTAGAGGCATACGTCAAAGGGACCACGATTGGAAAATAATCCAGTGCCCCAAAATGAAGAAAGTTCTATACCTTTTTATATAATTTCTTTTTCCTAGGATCATGTAATAAATCATTCATGGAAAGATGAAAACTTTTCTCACGCTTGTTAATTAGCATCCTAAAAAACACTTGTAACAAGACCCGTTATGATTCAGTACTGTAACACAGGCAATTTTTCTTCCACAAAATGCAGGGGGCATCGATGACGTGTCAAACAGAACCAACATAAGATCATCGTATAAACTTCAATTGAATCCAGCAACCCATATGCTTTAAAAGAAGCTTAAATAGTATTACGCTGATGGATTTGTGCACTGCAGGAAGTGCAAGAACTCTTTGCATGACTACTCTTATATATTATATAATTTGAATATGAATTGCAGAAGATAGAGAGGTCAAAAAAGGAGAATGAAAGGCAAGAAGTTGAGTGAGCTATATGATACCTGAGGCATAGAGTCGATTGCACCGTGCTCTTGTTTTCACGCTTTTATGGAAAACAAAGATGCCCAATTTCGTCTATGAACAGAGCCTAGATTTTTGCAGCAGCAATGGAAAGTCTTTCTGCGAATTAGTGCTCTAACCTTTAGTGCAGTCGGTAAAATCAGATCTACAAGTTATGTAACTGCTTGTCAATATCAAAGTTGCACTTCATATCTCACCCTGCAAAGGAGTAAACAAGTCTCAACTCAACCCATCTTTAGATTTTAGCAAACTGTGTCAACACAGCATGCAAAATTGATCATCTTAATTAATTGCTTGTATTAAATGAATGTGTATACTTCAAATTGCATAGGATAGAACATAAAAAGGTAGGATCACAAAGTGAATAGCTAGACCAATTCCTTCTTTTTAATATGAATGAAGAGACAACTGAAAAGTAGATCCATTGAATAGAATATAAACATCTATTTTTTTATTACCTGGCAGTATATTCCTTCCATTTGACCCAATGCATCCATCAACAGAATAATGATGCTGAATGAGATTTTACATTAAGGATCTTATTAACACCATAGAAGTTTTTTCTCAAAACATGCAAAATGTCAGTATCTTCGCATTTCATTCGCAGTGACAAAACCTACAAGGATAGTATCTGTATATTTCAAGATTCTAGAGGCTCAACAGCTATTCTGCCCCATGTCACTGCAATAGGCCAATCCAATAACTCATCTTACACAGCATACAGGAAATTTACAAGTTCACTTTCATCCTTTTGTTTTTCAAATAGGAAGCTCCATATAGCATTGTCCAATTATATATACAAAGAACATCATAAAAGATTAAGAATCTTCATTAAGTGAATCACGTTAGGCATATGGAAAAAGGTTCACATCGAAAGGTGTGTTACAGTGCACCAAAAAGAATACCTACTATTACATTACCTACACCCGAAATAATGTGCATAGTGTAATGCCTATCCAAGCCGTGAAACATGAGAGTTTTCTTGATTAATAACACATCTAGGAATCTAGCTATGAAACAATGTTCAAGCCCATCAACAAGATTGTATGCAAGCAAGAATTTCAAAGTAGTCTAGTGAAAATGAGCTAACCTCATTGACAAAGCAAATGTGAGATACACCATGCAAGGAGTGGCAGCAGGCTTCCCATAATTTGCATCCATTTTCTTCACAGCATGATGACTGATATCACCCAATACCTTCATCTCTAGCCAGGGCATCACTGATTAAGAAAAAAAAAAAAGTCCCTTCATCCACATTCATCACACTGCTTGTGTTTTCTGTCTTTTCCTTCTGGTATATGTTACAAAAGCCTTTTGATTGCATATTTCTCTCTCACCTCTTTCGATGGGGATGTCACTCGATAAAGACTCCTCAGCATGAACAATTTCAGATGATGAATTACAAATCAAATGTGGACAACTATCTGTCATGTAAGTATGATGATCACCATTCTCATCAAAGAATCCATTTTGACTGACCTCCAAATCACTAAGCTTATCTCCTGAATCAACACAAGAAACCTCATGCAAATGTTTCCTGTTACCATCAGAAGGTGGTAAGGTTTTAATCATAGAATCTCTCTCATTCACCAAATTAGTATCTTGAGTTATTGAAATCCCTCTAGCATTTGGTAGCTCATCAATTATATGAACGTCAGGACTACTTTCCACTTTTATTAGTGAATTCAGCTGCTTCTGCACATAGACAGCTAACGAAATTGCATGATCACATGGCAAGGAATCATATGGTGGGCAGTGTAACATATCTATCAAGGCCTTCTTGAATTGAGATAAGCCAACAGATGGCAAAGTAAAACCTTTCTGGCCATAAACTTTGATTACTTTGAATACGTGTTCACAGAGGTCACCCTTTTCTGCCCAATCACAGTCACATAAAGCAAACTCTGAACCAGGGTTTTGAACTACATGAACTTTATCAGAATCAACTTGGCTCTTAACCTTTGCGTATCTCCCTTCAATGGAAACATCAGAGTCGGGAATTGATAATGCTCTGCGCCACGATGTTAAACCACCACCCCACTCATCTTTCCTGTATCGTGCAAAACTCTCCTTCTCTGAGTACTCATCAAGCCAGAAATAAGAATGCACTTTGGTACCTAACTTATCTACCAACCAATCAGCACGTCGATAACAAACCGTCTCTTTCTCATTCAATAATCTGAGTTTCAGTTGCTTGTGGTAAAATTCCATTGCTGCACAAGTTTCATGAGTGGCAAGTGGAAGATTTTTCAGAGCATCTATCCACATCCCTGCAAGACATGAACCGTTAATTTTGTCAGGTCAATTGACAACCTTTTGAACAAAATAACACTGATGATCAGACAAAAACGAAAAAGCAATAAAGTACAGATGATCTCTTTCAGTTTGTTATATTAAATCTTGTGTCCATCCAATACTACATCAAAATTCACATAAAACCATGCAAATGCTTTAGAAAAAAGACAGCAACTAAGATAATGTAAAATTACCAGTAAGTTTCATAAATGCCGCTTTGTCAAATAAATATTTCATTTGCGACAATGATTGTCAGAGTAAAACAAAGTTTCCATATCCCCAAATGGTGTTCCTGTCTATGCCTCCTCCAGTCATGTATGATTAAAAAAGTAGCTGAAGTTCTCCCTATATATTCTTCATACAATTATTCATTGTCTTAACAGTCTATAAGGTAAAATACAAAGCACACCACCCCCACTCCCAACCAAACCACCACAAAAAACAAAGAAGAAGGAGAGAGAGAGAGAGAGAGAGAAAACACATAAACGCACACACAACCCCAAAATAAACTGCCATTGTATAATAGTGCATATTATATCTAAAGGTTTTTTTATTTCAGCTCCAGATACTAATTGCAGATTATCACTGTAGAAGCATACTTCCATAACAAAGAAAAATGGGAGGGGATAAAATGTTCTCAAAAGCCAGATAATATGTAAAATAATGAGTAAACATTTTAACGTAAATGCTAAAATATAATTATACCGCATTGCCTATTCAGTCCTAAACATTACAACAAAATTTCACATGTGAGTGATATAAACTGGAATAATTGAAGTCTCTGCCAAATAGGTCCTAAAGAGAGAAAATTGTGTCTTCTCTCTAGAAGCCCCATCCTAAGAGACTACTACTTTTAGGGTTCATTAATCTTTTTCTACTCCCTTCTTCCTTCCTGTTTTTTATCTGGTATTTTTTAGCTTCCTTCTTTGTGACTTTGTCATTAATAACAACAGCTTTTTAAACACTATTCTCCTTCCCTTTCTCTTCCCATCCCTGCACCATTACCCTAAAACCTTTTGCATGACCCCTCTGTGCCCCTCCACCCTCCAAAACCATAAAGCTTGCAAAAAAATCAAAACACAAAAGAACCTCTCCTTCATCCCATGAACCACCTAGTATTCCAAGCCACAATACCTCTCCTTTTGCAGACCAATCCTTGGAAGTAACTAAAGTTACTGGTCAAGAGTCAACCTTTGATGCTGCTGCTTCAAACACAAGGAAGCCAATGTGACTTGATCTTCCTTCACCGTTTTCTGCTCCCAATAAAGCAGTTTCTCATCAGTGTTATTCCTCCTTTGGTGCTGCAGCAAAACCTGATGGATTGTCAAGGAGTGAGCCAATGCTTGTACTTCTCTCTTTTCTCAAAAACCAAAACTCTACTAGTGACTCTAGTTTTCGGGCTACGGTCCAAGTACTAAAGGAAATTGAAAGTAGATTGTCCTTTTTGAAAAATAAATTTCTCACACTTATCTAAAAATATTTTTTATTTATTCAAAAATAATTTTCCCACCCTCGGGCAAAACCAAAGCCACCATGCCAATCCACTTTGCCCAAGCGGTTTTAGCCCCAAGGCCTTCTGAACCAAGGGTTGACATTTCCCTAGACTTCTACATACATTATAAAGTGAGAAGAAGGATTCATGTGGTGCCTCCAAAGTCCACTTCCTCTGTTAATGAGAAAATTTATCTTGAAGATTATTTTAAAAAGAAGCTTCACTTTCTTACTATCCACAAAATAGGCAAATCTTTGTGATAAGAAGGGTCCTACAGAGAGATTCCAACAAGTAGGCAAGAATTCTACTTTTTCAAGTATGTGGGTGAAGCTTCCCTCTTACGTGTTCTTCACCAACCATGGTATTTCTCACACCAATACTTTGTTCAAGAGAGATGGCAACTAAGAATACAACTAACCGGACTTTTATCCTTTAAGATATTTATTTGGGTCAAATAAGGGGAGTCCCTATGGAGTTTCTCCACAAAGAAAACCTTAGCTATATAGCTAGCACTATAGGAAAATCTTTACAAGCAGATATGGTCACTACAAAAGAGAAGGATAATGTACATGTTAGCTTCAGTGGAAAAAAGTTAGCAATGATTTTACTAAAGAGTTTGATATAGAATGTGCCAATTGTTTCAGTGCGATAGTCCATAGGGAGTATCAATTGATTCCCCCACATTGTGCCTAGTGTTGCATCCTTGAATATAAGGACGATAGTTGCCTTAATAAGAATTACAAAGAGGAAAATAAACCTTGTGATTTGCACGACCATCCTAGATCCAAAAACAATAAAAGATAGTCATTCAAAAAGGTAAAAACATGGAGAAGAAGTTGGAGAAGTGCGAGCTAAAAAAAAGGCAGAGCCAAAGCATTAATTGAAGACCATGAGAACAGTAACGAACATTCTTTCAGCCCCCGTGTGCAGAAGAGCCCTCTTTTGGTGAAGTCTGTCCTCCCTTGCTGCCTCCCTAGCCCTTTGGAAGATTCTGGAGCTGCAGGGACTGCTTAGTTAGCATGGATGAGTAAAGCTCTCTTCCTCTAGTATCCTATGTCCAGGAAACTCAATTTGAGGGCCCTGCCACTACACCTAGTAGCAAACTAGCAACAAGGACTTTGAAGAAGAATATGGTGTCATTGCAAAAGCTGGTCAAAGAGAAAAAATCCAGAAAGAGCATATCCAAAGGGGAGACTGGAATTATTTCCAGTCTTTCATGCTTGCAATTTCTGAGTTTATCTCATCACCTCTTTGTGAATACCATGACAGGAAGTTGGAATATTCGATGGCTTAATATTTCTCTCAAAGCAAAAGAACTAAAAAACCTTTGCTCGGAGAATAGCTTGTCAGTTTAGGGAATCTTGGACACCAAAGTCAAATCTAGGAAATGTAGGGCATTTGAAATCACATCCATCCAAACTGGAGATTAGAAACTCACCCTAGTGGAACAATTCACCTTGGTTGGAACCCATGAGTTCGGGATGTCCAAGTAAGTCTTTCCACAAATCAATTAAGTAATTGTGAGTGCGCACATATCAACAAACAAAAGGTTTTAAGTGTTGCCTCTGTGTATGGCAAAAACCAAGGCGGCCAAGGACATTATCTATGGGGGTGGCAGTTGAGGGTGGTTGGTTAAATCAATAAGATATTCTGCAAAAAAAAAAAAAGAAATATGTACAAGGGATACAACTAGCCTAAAAGTGGCAGCAGGAACAACATCCAACTACTAGGCCACAGCCATAGAGATAATATTACAGATTTTCAAAACTAAGTTTCTAAAATTTACTTACCAAAAAAAAAAAGCCGGCGGGCAGGGGGGGGAGAGGGGGAGGGGGAGGGGGGGGGTGGTGGTGGGGTGTGGGGGTGTGTGGTTTGTAACATATGAAGGATGATTCTTCACTCATCTATTATCCCATTCCTTCCATAAATAGCAAGTAGGGGTAAAGAAAGGACATTTGTGGAAGTAGATGCTTTTGAGAGGAAGATGACTAAGTCTGTCGACTGCCTAAAGCGTTGATAAAACCCATACTTCTCCTCGACTCACCTCTTAACTTTATTAGCATGAGGACATTTGAAAAACAAATGTTCATGGACTCCAGTTCTAAAGGGCAAAGAAAAAAATTGTTAGTGGGAATCACAAAGTTCCTGTACATTTTTTGATGGATAAACGACATACTGCTTTCATTATTGAGGAATGCACAGTAGATAGCATCTTGATCTCTCAAGAGCTGGTCAAGGGAAACAAGAAATATGCTAAGGAGATATATTTTGCCGTGAAAGTTGATTAATTAAAGGATATGACCAGGTAAATTTGAACTTCCTCAAGCAACTTTTGGACTACCTAATTTCCAAGTAAGTTTGTTGAGCAGATTATACAATGCATCTATTCTCCCAGTGATACAACTTAGGGCTCACAAACAGTTGAGAATAATGGATCAGAACACTTACTTGTATTGAAGAATCAATCTTGTGAAGTTAAGCCAACCTCTAGGGTTCTCCACAAGCCCAAATAACAGAGGATTACAAGGTAAGCTTCTTCTCTGCTCAATTCTCTCCTTTTCCCACCAAATGACTACTAACTTCTCTAACTGACTATTGACTCTTCTGTAGCAACTATTTATAATATTACTTACTAACTACAATCACACTTCTGCTCCTTACTCACTACCTACTAGCACATATATGTACAATAGAACATTAACTCCTACTAAACCGACCATATACTAACTGTGCACCACACAACATACAACATAGCAACACATTCAACACAAGACGCACAGCAACACATTCTACACAAGACACCACATACAATCATGACACAACATATATCGCAGCCTATACAATAGACAAAACATGCACACAACACACTGTCATCTTTTATAGACATGGAGTAGATGTTTCTAAATTCTTGGAGTCGTATCACCCAGATTCTCCTTCAACCCCAATGGGTAATTAGTTGACTTCTTTCTAGACCCTAAGAAAACAAGACCAAAATATCGATTGCATGTTTAAAGAAGCATTGAATTCCTCTTTTCTGATCTAAAATTATGTCACGCTTATATTGAGCTTGTATAGGAAGTATTTATCTATGCAACTTTTTGTTTATGTAAGTGCAGCACTTTCCTTTTGCAGTCTACTCATTCTTTTTTGGGTAAGCACCTTTTATACGTTCTCTTTTATTCAATAAATATCTATACTTATCCAAAAATAAATAAATAAATAAACTGGAATGAATGATGATTTTGCTTCATTATCCACAGGGGTATATGACAACCATCCACATGAGATAAGGTGAGACATTTTAAAAACTGAACACTAATATAAAATTCTGATCCAATAAGACCAAAGAAATGCAATTCTTATCACAAATCTAACTAACCTATTATGGGGTACCAAACTGCTTTGAAATAATCCAGAAAATGAGACGCCTCAATGAATTCATCCATGAAGCCTTCAAAGAGATCAACATTTCCATTTCCTCTGCAGATGGTATCTGCTATCTGTCCAAGCCGTCTTGACATCTCCACACGCATTTCAATTCCCTCACATTTCTCTATTAAGTTCTTGTGCCATGCATGGCGAACCCGCCAGAAGCAGAGCAAGACAGAACACTGAAACACATCCCTGAACGCATCAAAGACATGGAACTCAAATTCATGCAAATATGCACCATTATGAGTATGCAAACTATTCTTTACCCAAAAAAAAAGAAAAAATAAATCTTTACCCAAAAAGTATGCAAAATATGGAGAAAGACAGATTTTCAAAACTTTATCTGAGGGAAAAGGGGAAGGGTGGCATTACTCATTAATCTCTTACAAACTGCACATTTGCAAGATATTGCAGAAATTTACATTTGCCACATAATTTGAGACAATTTTTCTTTTCATAGATGACCACAAACAGGTGCAGCTGACCATAATATTTTGTACATGGAGTATGTAAGAGAATGTCTGACCATAATATTTTGCACATGGAGTATGTAAGAGAATGTCCGAAGTATTGCAACTTGAAGAAACACTGATCAGTCTCTTATGATCAACACATTTGCAAGATATTGCAGAGATTTACACTACCACATCAGAATTTGTGACAATATTTTTCTTTTAATAGATGACCACAAAAAGTTGCAGCTGGCAATTCCATAATATTTTGCATGCAGATTACATAAGAAAACTTCCAAAGGACTTCTACTTGATGGAGCACCTTTCTTTTTTCTCCTCAATCTTTTAGACTGCTATGTGGAGGAGCTATGGCTTCCACAGCAGATCCAATCACTCATATGATGCAAAGAAATTATTTATATCACGTTATAGAAAAATAATAACCCATTATTTCAACTCACACTCCTCATACTTAGTTAAAGAAAAAATAGCACACCACAAGCTTAACGAAATTCTGAATTCATAGTTTTCCTCAATTTGCCAGCAGCTAATTTTCACTATAATCTCATAATAAGATGGTATAACATCATTCTATCAAAATGCTTTAAGTTTTATTATCATCAACATGGTAAAGAGATACAAATTTAGAGCCTACCTTATACTTAGAATATCAGCAAAAGGATCATCAACTATAAATCCAGCCAATTTCCACAAAGGATCTTTATTGCGGACTCTATTGTACAATGCCCTCATCCATCTATATGCATCCATGCTAGCAAAACTTGGTGTTATAATCCATGCAACTGGGATGGCCTTGTTGTCTGAGTTGAACACCAGAAGACTATGAACAGGATACTAATGCACATAAAGGCAAAAAGGTTAGATATAGGATTCTCTCAAAGATGGGCAAAATAATCAAGAGCTTTGTCCAGACCTTCAATTTATTTGTTCCAAATCTCGAATCAGAAGCCAAGAGGCTGCAATTGCCAAACCGAATCATTTGTTGCAGTTGCCACTCAGTTTGAATACCTAATGTAAATGGAGTGGAGTCTGAAAACTCTTCATAGAAGAAAACATTATTCTGATGACTCTCGACCCACATCCCGATGCTAATTGAGTCATCTGGGTCCAGCTCATATACAGAACGCCGAATGCTCCTCTCCTGCCTTCGAACATATCTGTGAGTCAAAAGGTCATCACGATTGCAAGGACCACCTCGTCTCTCCACCGATTCATTATGCCTCTGCATTATTGTCTCTACAGATACCCCAACATGTAACAGAGATAAGACACGGAGGCGAAGGTCCTCTGAGATGTATGGGGCAAACATAGCACGAGTACCAGCTGCCTTCTTGTCTTGGGGACCATGGCATGGCAAGCCTTTTTTATCAACATGCTTATCTTGGTTATAGATTATAAGTGCAACCGAAGGTTCAGCAATTAAGCGTTTCACAATGAAGTGACAAGTGCAGCCTCGCTTTGTATTTGGCCGGCCAGCGTTATTTTTCTTAGGCATATATGTGGTTCTACTGGGTCGCACAATACCACCCTTCCTGTGGTCATCAGGGCCAAAGGAACACCAATACCTACATAAACACAAAACTCACTAAACCTGCATTATTTCACATCAAAGCCACAATGGAAGAACAATACTGTCTTTCATGCACACAGGACTGATGCATGAGAACCACATGCATGTATATGTGTGTGCAGAGAACTTAAGAAATGAGACACTATGAGGCTAAGTGTCTGTCAAGCAGTACTTTAAAATTCTCTCCGAAATTCCCAACTTCCATTTTGCACAAATATATCTAGGCAGAATATCAAAAGTTACCTGCATCAAAATAAGGGGAAAAAAAAAGAAAAAGAAAAAAGGTAACCGCTTACAGTATGTATTCAAGTATGCCATCAACTTTCGGTTTGTAAGCCATTTCTGGAGGCCTCTTCCTTCTTGCTTCAACATGAAATCTTGTTGGGCAACCTTTATTTGAAGACTCACCCCTCACAAAATCATCCACCCTAGCATATGGAATCAAAGCAACTCTATCTATATTATCCCGCCATCCTTCCACCTTAGACCACACAAGATCTGCAGCTGAGAATTCCAATGCTGGAGGACTTTGTACTGGAAGGGACAATATCTCATCCCATCGAGCCATCTCTTACCAAAAACTGCATACAACAAAATATAACTCTATATACTCGAAATTCTTTTGATAATTTAATACTTCTGTATCTACATTGATATATAAATATATATATAAATTTCAATCTAGCACTTCACAAAAATAACTAATGCAATAACATTTGAGAAAGATTTCCTGAGAAAAAAGTCACCCTATCAGTTCAGAGCAAAAAAGGATGAGTATACTTGCATGAAAATGAACGAGAAACAGGGCATGTAAATAATGTAACAAAAGCACAGCAACTTTACCTGTTGAACATGCAAGGTCTAGCACTATTTTTCTAGACCACTTATATGCTAAACATCACAAACCAACCGCTTGACTTTCTTTTTCCTCTAGCTTTCAGCTAGTATTGTATATGATTTGGTTCAATGTAGTGTATCTTAGCTTTATAAATTTAAAAAAGAAAATAAAAAATAAAAATAAAAAGAAGTAAGTTAGTTTCTGCAGCAGGCTAGCTCAATTTAGTTCTCCAAGAACCATCTAAGCTTGTTAGCTGATTGAAACATTATGCAGCCACTGTACTCTCCATTTAGCACTAGCATATCATATAAGTTAGTTGCATTCTACCTCACACATAACAAACTTGTGCTTACTAAGCTTTAACAGTGAATTAGTTCACACCTGGTCATGGGAAAAGAAAAATACAAAAGGGAGCAAAATTTGAACAAAATCATAGCCATTAAACATTCAGTCAATGTCCCAAAAGCTGAAAACGAAGAACAAAAGAAGTTTTACCAATTGTGTAATGTCAAGAAACTTTACCAAAATAATAGCATTGGAAACAACATTAATTTTTGTTTACCAACCAAGTAATAACAAAGTTATTAATCAAAGCAATCCAATTTTACTGTTCAACAAAAGATAGAAATCTTAATATATTAATACAGATTCAAATATGAGAAAATTAGCAATGATTTCACAACAAAATACACTATCAAATAGCAAAATTCATAACTTCTTTTCAAAATTAATGATTATATAGCCACTTAAGAATAAATGAAAAAAAGAAGGAGAAGATAAAAAAAAAAAAGGAAGAAACAATAACTTTGGCAGAATACAGAAAATGAACACGACTTTCAGAAGCCGTATAACAGAGAGACACAAAGAGAGAAGGCGAAAAGAAAAGAAATAAAATTGAATCCAAATTACACGAGAATGAACAACAATACCGACCTATAATGCGCGGTGACCAAACCTAGAAAGCAAATGGCAATACTGAAAGAAACAGCGTTATTCTTAGGAGGTAACTTATTTATTGGTTTTATATGTTGTCAGGGATTTTAGGGTGAGAAAGGAGGAAGACAGAATCACGACCGATTTTTTTATGATTGAATTGTCAGTTTTCAAATAATTATCCAAATAAAGGAAATTGAGATATTTCGATCATTATATTTAGAAAATAAATTTTAATTTGTGTTAATATTTATATAGAGATATGTTATACTTGGTGTTATTTAACTCAATTTGGCTCACAGTTTAATTCAATTTAATTTGATTCATTATAAAATTTATCTAATTAACTTTAATTGAATTTAGTTCACCCATTTAATTTTTAGTCCTCCGATGTTTAGGTTAACCAATAGAATCAGATTAGATAACAGGATAACGATGTTATAATAGACGAGAAAAGATATCAGTAGATTGACTGAAAGCCCACTCGATTTTTTATGTCAAACAATTAGCTAAACTAAAATGAGATTCAATTCATTTCATGAATCTATCTAAAAAATGAATTTTAATTTGTGTTAGTGTTAGAGATATGTAATTATGTGTAGGAAAACATTTGTCAAGATAAAACTATAAATTGAGCAGAAGACAACTAGTTTTTTTGTAATTTTTAGTTCAACTTTTAAACAATTATTAAAACTGAAATGAAATTGAAAATTTTTAATCATTTTATTTAAAATATGAATTTTGATATGTGCTAGTGTTTATTTGGAGATATGTAATAATAGATGGAAAAAGAGACCCGATTCAAGTTGTTGACCAAATATGTGGAGGGATGTTTGGCTTGCTTAGAAGCTCGGCTGCGCAATTCAAAAATATCTAAAGCTACATATAAAGGAAAAATAAAAAGGTTTTTAGAATATTTCAATTAATATTACTTTTGATTTCTCTCGTTCTCTATTCTACAATAACTAGGGTTTTGAGTAACGCTCTCTCAATGACTTTAATCGCAAAAGCAATTATAGATCTTATTTAGATCGTACAATTGATACTAACATTTTGTAATTTGGTTTTATCTATATGTTACTAACTATGCTTGTTTTTTAATGTAAGATGTTTATGAGATCTAGTGAAAGAAGATGTTGTGGACTTTCGAGATGCCAGTAATCTCCAAAAATACAATCACACAAGTGATACTTCGAAATTCAAGATCAGTACTCATTATTTTTTGCCTTCCCTTTTTATATGTTATCGTTTACAATTAGGTTTTTGTTATATAAGTTTGTTATACAATTTTAACTATGTAATAACTCTTATAAAACTCCTATTGCTACTATATTGTATCATTGTATACCACGTTTGTAATTTCCTTGTGATATCTATTAGTGACTCCTATTATTAACTTTTCATACATGATAATTCGACAAATATTTTGGTGGTCTTTTAATTCTCTACTCACATCCACCTATGTTCATAACAATTTCCTTTAGATTTTGGCTAGATTGGACCAAATCTATGAAATGATCAGGTCAAACCAAATTCAACCGTAGGAATCAACCTAGGTTTAATAATACTGAATAAAACCATAAATTGAATAGAAGGCAACCCCTTCTTTTATGATTTAAGATGATGATTGCATTTACTAAGTAAATATTAGGAGTATCATATATACAGTCTTACTTCTAACTAACAACATTTTGCAGCAAATAGCTTCCATACTATTGAAAAACAATTTGCAGACAGAACTTACCTTTGAACATATTACCCTGGATCTACTTGCTCCTTGATATGTACCTAAAGGCTGATATCTTCTTGCAAAATTGGTAGCAACTCCTGCAGCAAGACAAAATCATGGAAATCACCCTTAAACATTTATACTCCAAAATTTGCTAACTAATTTGCCACTTGTTAGCTTACTACCGCTAGTAATTGATGCAAATCCCTTTAAATTAGGTTGTTTTGTCCTTGCATCAATGCATTAGACTGATCAATCTCCATTAATGTTTATTACAGTTAGATTTGTTCAACAAGTTAACAACAAAGAGTGAATCAAAAACAATTTCCAATTTCTTGAATTTAAATAGTATTGCATAACATATTTCATAATAAATAGCCTAAATCTCTGTTGCTAGGATATCAACTCTTCTTATTATTACTTTCTTTTTTTTTTTTTTGAAAACCCAAATATCCATCATCTATTTTCGTCTCTGAAAACTCCTACTACAACTACTTGAGATTTGGTTAAGTGCATAGAAGCATTTGTATTTAATTTAACCCAACCATCCAATGGTATTTTCCATTTAACAAGTTAAGAAATTTTCTTCCTAAGTGTTGTTCTTTGCCTATTATATATCCAAAACTTAACTGCCTTTAATTTAATACATTGAACTAATCCTAGTTCGCTGTTTTGGTTTCCCTTAACTAGCAAATTGCAATCATACCATATCATTCATATAACAAAACCAAACAAGACAACATCAAGTGATCTAATTTGCCTATTGGCTACCTTTGTTTGTTTAGCCATAGTAGTGATATAAGAGGGAAAGGAAAGATTAGTCAAATTTTCCATCTTAGATTTTTTATTTAGTTTTTAAACAAATTATCCAATCGAAAATAAAATCAAATTTTTATTACAATTATGTTTCGAAAATGAATTTTAATCTATGTTATTGCTTTCTTTCTTTTTCTTTTTCTTTTTTCTTTTTACCAATGTAGTAGTGCTTATTTAAAGATGTATTATTATGAATAAGAAAAGAGTAACCAAAACAAACCACAAATTAGACCGAATAAGAATAGGTTCTTATCGTTTGTGGTCAATTTTTAGTCTAATAATAAGGTTAATGGTATTGAAAAGCAACCTAATACCAATGACAAATTATGATCTAATGTAAATAAATGTAAATATCATCCATAATTATTCAAATAACTTGTTATCCAAAATTTACCCTATACCCAATCAAATAAGATATGACTGGATGCCTTATATACCAAGGTTATCCGCTTACCATTACAAATAAATATCTTAATTAAAATGGAATTTTTTTTTAATTTGTTTTAGTGTTTAGTTTGAAATATGTGATTATGAATCTAAAAAGAGTATTAAAAGCTAATTAGAAATTAAACAGGTAGTCTTGTGATTTGTAATTCAATCTAATAATAAAAAGCATAGTATTTAAAACCAAATTGAACCCAACATTTCAAATGAAAATGAATATAACTATGATCAAAACAATTATCCGAACCAAAACAAAATATAATAGTTTCTTTCTTCTTGTTGTGTTTGAAATATGAATTGTAATTTGCATTTGATGTATATAGAAGAATAACATAACTCAAAAACAGCAAAAGCAAACCAAAAATTAAACTAAATGGAGCCCATTTTTATTGGTTTATGATTTGTTTCAGTCTAATAATGAAGTGTACAATATGGGAAATCCCAACTAAAATCACCGATAAATTAAACAATAAAATCGAATGCAAATTCAACACAAAAAGTACTTGAACCAAAACAATTATAGTTTCTTTATAATGATTTGGTTCGATTTGCATTTTGTATTATAAAGCCAATTAAATTGTATATGTTAGAATTATTTTGATAATATATGGGTTATATGAGTTATTAATAATAATTATGTAATAAGGCTAGTATATAATATAAAGTTCAAATTAAAGTGGTGTAATAAAGTTATGGACTTTAATGCATTTAAATAAATTATGGAATAATATGTGTAGATCAAAATATTATTTCTTGTTTTATGATAAGTCAAACTAAAAATAATAATAAAAAGTTAATAGGCAGTTAACTTAGGATTTTATACATATATATTTGGTCATGATCTTAGGCCACAGGCACAATTCTATTCTCCCCATATTCTCATCAACAAAAACATCTTAAGGATTTGTGCAACAGACTTAGAAGACCAATAGACTATCGAGGTATGCTTATAAGGAATGCTTGACACAAATTCCTATCTCAAGCACTTCTCATTCCTTTATAACAAGGGGTACTTATAAGGAATGAGATGCTTACTGAAGCATCCCTTCTCCCTCTTATTTTTGTTTGAAAAAGTTAGACTTTTTAGCTTCTTAACCAATTTGACCTTACATTTTCATGGCTATTGCCAAGCAACGACCTATGCCTTATTTTTAATTTATTAGTAAATAATAAAAAAATATCAATATAATATATAGTAATAAAAATAGTATATTTTATATATCAATTCAAAGAGTAATGTGAATACGGGATCGGTAAAAGATTTAAAATTTTAGCTAATAAAGTTGTTTCATTCCTTCATAAAGTTGAGAGGTGCTTAGGAAAGAGGAGTGCTTAGGATGTTGATGTGGAAACTAAGCATTGTAAGCCTAACAATTGGGTATTTTAGGTTTGGTTCGTAAAATTTAGGGCGATTAGGTAAATTATTCCATCAAGCCCAAATTTTACGACGAATCTAAGAATATTAATAAAAATAATCCTATGAGTTTGAATATAGAAAAATAAATAATTAAATATTATAATGATAAATTATATATACATTATTTGTTATTTATCGAAAACAAGTAAAACAAGTTTCGATATCTAACAAATCGATAGAGATAAATTATATATATATATTAAAAATTATAAAATAATATAAATAATATTTAGGAGTATTTAATTATACTATATATGTATTTATGTGTAGGTAAAAATATATGAAATTACTTAAAATACTTGAAATATATCAAAATAATGCTAAATAATTAAGAAAATTTCACAAAAATTTTAAAAGATCAAGAAAAATATGAAAAGTTCAAGAAATGTCTAGATCTTGGTCATGGAATGCTATGAAATAAGGATGGAAAATCAACTAATATAATTTATACAAATAGAAAGTGAAAAAGAAGAGGATAAATGACAAATGTCATAAGAAAAATTAAAGAAAAACCTAACCAACACTATAAATTAAGACACTCTCTTCCATAATTCATTTTGAACATTTAAGAGTTTAGAAAAATTAGCAAAAAGAGAGAAGTAAGGATTTTAACCAAAAAAATATAAAAATAGTATGTAATTAGGGCATATATAGAGAACCCACACCCGAAGACCTCCTACAGAGGGATGGCCATCACCACCTAACAAAAAATCCACCACTTGGTAGTGCCGACAAGAGTAAAGCCATCACTAGTGGCTGAAAGACATTCAATCAGTGAGTTCCTATTTCTCTTTTAAAATTGTTTAATTTAGTAAAATATCAAATATGTCTGGAAAATTATGGAATTTGGTATTATGAAATATTTTTGTATTTAGATTTAGGAAAAAATATCAATTTGATAAAATTAGATCTCAGGATATACCACTCTTAACAAATTACTAAACTTAGCTAATTTTCGATTTCAGTTTAAATAACCTTAACGATATAGTTTTGACCTTAAAATTTTCATATAGACTATTTATGATATATATGACAGTGCTATGAAGATTTTTTTCTAAAATTTTATTTAACTTTTAGGCCCTAAAATCATATATAAAAGGTAACATTTAGGCTTAATTTTGTAATTTAATGTTAATTTGATAAAAATTCTGATTTAGTATATAATTAGATATCTTTAGATGATAGTTATCGATGTAGGATGGTATTTTTGGGATTTGAAGTGTTAGTTGTATGTATTATGCATGATATGTAATAAATAATAGGTAAAAAGAGCATATTTAAGTCAATCTTATGATTTAGGGTTAAATTGATATAAGATGTATTTAGACATTTTGAGATATTAGTTAGTGATGAAAGATGATATTTGAAATGTTGGGAATGTTAGATGTGCATATTAGGTACATATTAGGTAATAATGGGTAATATATAAATATAGGAAATTAGATGAGTAAAATAAATTAGTTTAAAATTGATAATATTATAATATTAGGAATATAACATAAATTTGATTTGAAATGTGAATTTATGATATTATATGAAAAATATAAATTATTGTCACAATGAGAGCTAATTTGATAGTTAAATTAGAATTTGGTATACTATACGATCTAGAATACTAGTTATAAGCTAAATACAAGATTTAGGATACCTAAGTATAATGTGATTAATTTCACATAATAGTTTGGAACAAGTTCTTAGGATTTACGTATAAAACCCATGATCAGAAACTAAATTAAAAATTAATTTAGAAATTGATTCAAAAACCAAATCAAAACTTAGCCCAAAATTTAGAATAATTATAGGAGACTTAAAAACCTGAATAATTAGGTATAATTAAACCATAAACTGAAAATAACATAAAGAATTACAGAATAAAACTTATATAAGATAGTTATATGAGTACTAAAATAACATTTATATTATAGAGATTATTAACGATAACCTATGTAAGTCGCACCGTAAGTGAGCAAACGGAAAGTTCAGGTAAGTTGGGATTGATACTTTACTGTATTTTAGAGTACTGTTATATAGTACCCGAAAGCTTAGGATTATACTTGATTGTGTTTATTAGATAGTCAACTATGTGCATGCTTATGTATGCATGTTTGTAGATGTAATTATATGATTTTGGTTTGATATTTTGGATTGAAATTTGTGTGATTTGTATGAAATGCTTGAACACCTTAAACCAAATATAACTAAATATATGACTTGTAAATCTAAAATGAGCCTGCATAGTAACCCAATAGGGGAAACGTTTATGGTCTACAGCCAAATATCAACTTGTTTGAAAGGAATAGTTCTAAATAATATAATGGGTCTCTTCTTCATCTTTAGTTGAACTAAGTGATAGAAGAGGAGGTCGTGGTAAGGGTGAAATCAATAGTTTGAAGGTAGTCACTAAATGAGCAGTACCTCCATTACACAAACTTGGGTTTAATCGTGAGCTATAACTATTGATATGTAAGCTAAACTCCTCAACTTATATTAAAATGGGTATAATTTCTTTAATCTCATGACAGATCGGATAACGTCATGCAATGGTATTTATTTTTACATGCATTACATTTATCCAATTTAGTTAATAATTATGTTTGTGTTTGATGTATAATTTTAAGTCTCCGTTTCAACTTACTAAGCAATTAATTGCTCATATACCTATAGATGTTGTTGTAGGTACTAATTAGGAAGCGGCTTATAATTAGTTTGAAGTTAGCAACTGTTAGGTCTTAAAGAGTGAAGATATAAAACTAAGGATCGGTCATAGTCTTGAAGTTTAGGCCTTAAGTTTAAGTCTTTTAATATCATTTTATGTATTATTTAAGTGAAGTAAGATTAAGTTATTGAATCTTGGGAACACTACTTATGATATTTAAATATTAGTATGTATTTTTCATATTTTTGTTGATGAATAATATGTTTAATTTATAAATTATTTACTTCAAAGTGAATTAGTCATGTAAGTCTTATGTAAATCAAGTCTAACATAGCAACTATAATGCTAGCTTTTATCCTATAATCACGACATGACTGTTACGATTTTGACACTTCGGGACGTAAAAAGTACCTAACTTATAAGCATACTCTTAATATTCATAACTCTTCCAATATGGATTTAAGTACACTTCTATACTCATTTTAATGTACATGGTTATACCCTAGTTTTACATATGTATTGTTCCTAATAGATTTAGTTAAGAGAATTAAGATTTCTTTATTCTAATAGTATATATACGTACTTAAACTTTTACCTATTTGCATGTTTGCATCTAAAAAATCTTTTATCTTTTAATAGTTGGTGTACAATTTTTGAACTTTAATATTTAAATTTTATAGATCACTCTAGTATCCTTCTTCAATCTTCACTATAATATTAAGTAACAGAAAAAGGTTTAATTTGTTGACTAATAAAGTACAAGCATTGAATAGAAAAAAAAAATTAAAATTTAGATTTCAATTTGCAAAAGTATGGAAGCTTAAACGCTCATGCAATCATCTTCAAGAAACAATTTTTCCAAAGCTTTCTATCTAATTAGTGTATTGAAAATATGAACTAAAATAAATTCAAATGGGAACTTATTTTTGAAATATTCGTACTTTTATGTTCTTCAAATTAACACTAATTTGTTGAGTATAAATTTGTTTGTGGTTCGATTAATGTCCACTCACTTGATATGATGGCTTTTTAACATCAATTTTAATAATGTAACGCCCTAAACACAGGACATTATAACCTATGACGTATCCATAATTATCTATTAACATGTTAGGCACTATAATTGTCTAATATCTCTAATAATACGTCAAATTCCACCATAGACAATTTTAGCAATTTTCCTAAAATAATTCAACAACTGTAAACAATACCTTAGTAAGATATCCTAAATAAAATGATGGTTTTATAACAATTGGAACTTAAAGAAACTAAATTGTAAGTTTATAAGAGTCTGGATTAATCCTTCTCAACTGTAAATTAGTTTACCTTGAACAATTTAAGCATTTAACTAATCTTTCTCATAGTAATAGTAATAATAGCCACTCCCAAAGTCTTGGTAGTAATATACATAATTATGTTCCTTATAAACCACTTGATCCTCATAACACTATATAGCTAGAAAAATAGAGGATTGAGCTATTGCTCAATGTGTGAATACAATAAACACATACACATGTCAATCGTCAAAATGGCTACACATGACATTGCATAATGAAAATAAAACATAAGCAATTTTTTCACTATATATTAATTAAATGATCATGACTAGTAAGTGAATGCTTAAGATCCAACCTCATGCTTTACCATAAACGCCATTTCAGCTCTAACAACTTAACCAGCATGGGTTCACCTCAAAACGATTTTGATACCTTGCTAATGTTATTTTCTCCACCAATAAGGGTTCACCATCACACGGTCCCCACATTTTCTTAAACTCTTGTAATTACTGGCAAGGGGTTCACCATCATACAATCTCCAAACCTTACCTAGAGTGATATAGATTCACCATCTAAAGGTCCTGTATCCGTAGATCTACCTAGATTATTTCCAAGAATGACTCCTATGTAGGGATAACATCACTCGTAAATCATAGAGGTGTCTTATAGGAATCAGTCAATAGATTTAGCTAAGTATAAGCAACAAGCATATTATTTATGGTCGGATCATAATTAAGTTCATTTTTAGTTATAGTCCTAACAAGCATAACCAATAAGCACAGTAAATATGCAGTTAGGTCTCAAGCAAAAGATACAGCTAAGTCACAACTTTTTTCAATATCAACACTTGAGGCTCAAAATAGAAATAAACTTACTTTAAAGTCTATCCAATTCATTTCACATTTTCTCACTTAACTTTGTTTGGTTATAAGTCTCGCTAATGGCTTATTTTAAGGTTTAAGATCCATTTTAGAGTCATAAAAATGTTTTAGAAAGGTTAGAATAAAACTTAGGTATGAAAGGAGTCGAAAATGAAGAAAACAACGGACAAAGATAAGATTACACCCGTGATCTTAAAATGTGATCTTTCTTTAAACTTAAACCTTAAGATTATGCTTAAAGTTTATGCCTATAATTCTGACTATAATCTTCCTTGACCATAATTTTCTTGTTATACACTCAACCATTCTTCATGCCAACGAGATCATGGATAGAATCATGACTGTGAATTGTAGTCTTTGCCCATGATTCTCTTGTTTGACAATTTCCTCTCATCCTTCAATTTTTAACACACCAAAATCCTTTTAACTCAATCCTAAATCATCCCATTACCACAAATCTTCACCTAAATGATCTTTTTCACTACTTTCTACCACAAAATCTTCAGGTTTATTCCCAAATTTATGGGATTTAATAAAAAAATAATAGATTCACAATTAAAGAATCACATACCTTGTTACACTTAAGGTTTGATGATAACAATCTTTGCAAATCACAATCTTCAATTCGATCCTTGAAAACCTTGAAGCATCAACATTGTGATCATAACTAAATCACCAAAATCTCTTATTAGAATCATAGGTGTTGCTTACCTTTCCTTAATTCCACCCATAGAGGTTCTCATGAATAAGGCAGAACAACTTTTCTCAGCAAGGTTTAGGAACTCAGTCTAGGGTTTCCTTACCCTTTAAATAGCCCCTTTAGCTAATTAATAAAATGCCCTTTAACTTAATTCATTATTACTTATTAAAGGCTAGTATAATATTATTATTATTATTTAAGATGCAATTGTAATAACTTATAAGAGTGTGTAGATAATCCTATTATAATCCAAAACTTGCTTCATTTTACATAGTTGGATAGATTCTAAGCTGATATCGAAGGTCACATGATAGGTTTTAATTCTAATTTTTCAAAACATGTTTCTATAGAGTTGGTTATGGGTATGAAATCTATATACGTATACCAACCACAATATCGATACTTACATTACATAGAATACAAGTTTCTCGATAATCTGTGCCCACCTTGTGAAAATTCTTCACTAATAATAGTAAACATGAAGAAATATAATACTTTTAATTAAACATATCATCTCATGCCATTTTGCTACATAAACACCCTAAAGCATATATTAGTTACATTTGTTGCCTCTTATTTCTTCTTAAATATTATTACAACCCCGTTCATTTTATTGTAATAACAATTCCATTCATTCCTTATTCTTTTGGGGAAAGCTATTACATGACTATTATGGCATTTGGTTACATTTTAGGCTGTAATAGCAATTTTATAAGGAATTTTTATTGTAACATAACGATATTGAGTAGTCATTCTTTACTCAAACCTATTAATAGTCATTCAATATCGGAATTGCTTCACCCCCCCCGAAAAAAAAAATACCCTTAATAAATCAATAAATGACAACATAATATTCATCCATAGTTTATTACAACCTTATTTCATTCATCAGTAATAACTATTATATTACAACCTTATTTCAAGTAATAAAGTGAACAGGTGTAAAGTAAACAAGTCGTTACAGCGTTATGGCTTACTCTCTCCACTCTTGCTTTTTCTTTTTTTAAGCCACAAAATTTTTAATCTAACGTAATATTTGTAAGTCTCTCTTTTTTTCTATTTTTTTTTCATGTGTAAGCTCATGTTTTATTTTTCATCTGATGTTATTGTATTAGTAAAAATACTACAATGCATTTAAAGTTGTTATTTATTTTCAATAAATGGATTTGGACTTCATAATATATTGTAATTTTACATGATAATTAATGATAAACTAGATACAAGTATGTAGAAAAATTAATGAGTCATTAAATAACTTTCTACAAATTTTCATATTATAAAAAATTTAAGCTAAATTTTACAAGTTTCATGTAGTATTCCACACATCGTTATACAAGTCTCAATTTTTAAGTAGTTCTTAGATGTTATAAGGTAAGTTTCAATTCTAAAATTTATGAACAAGCGCTTATAAGGTATGATACATAGTATAATCAACTAAGGATCAAGTTGAGCCTAAGGTAAGATCCTTATGGCTATTAAGGAATGCAAAAGACAATGGAAGTGCGGTTCAAAGATGGCCATTCAACTAGCCTTGATACAAGAGAGCCAATCTAATTAGCTTTAACTCTCTAATCAACTAGCTTAACTCTTATATGCTCCTTTAAACCTCCCACAATTCCTTCAACCAAATGATAAATAAAATATTTTGGAGCATTAAAAGGTCCCATTAGCTATCCAATCGCTTGTTAAACCCACCTTATACGCCCTTATTCTTAAAACATGATATGTTTTCACTTTGTTACATTTTGCTTTATTAAAACTTCACTATATTTACTATTATACCATTAGACTCCTTAGAGGTTATTTGAAGTTTACTTGTAGCCATTTTGATGTTAGCTTATCTATATTTTTCTATTACATCAAGAACTCTATCTCTAGTCTTTATGATTTATAATGCTCAAGAACTCAATGTACTATAACTAGTTACACATCATTACTAGGAAATGACATGTTAAGGCTCTTAACTTACTCAAAATCTACAATATATACATAATAACTACCAAACTCACATGAAAATATCTCCAAATACAACAGAAATAGAGTGAGTCTAAAGAATCTCACTCAAGAATTAACTAAAACAATTGAAGAGAACAACAATACTAAGTGGAGTTCCTCTTAGCCCTTACATAAAAAAACTACATAACTGATAACTAAACATTACTATAACTACCTCAACTGGACATCATAATTAGAAGCTAATAGAAGCTAGGAGTCCCTCTCGATTCCTATGTCAAAAACTACACAATTGATAACTAAACATTATTATAACCACCTCAATTGGACATCATAAACAAAAATCAACAAAAGTTAAGAGTCTCATCTCCAAATACGATAAATGAACATGAATAAGTCTCTATAACAACCATTAGCCATCTACTCATCATATTAAGAAGTCAACATTGTCTCCCGGGTTGCATATAAGATCATATCCCAAGTTGTACAAATTAATATTATCAACCGTATTTACAACTAAAAAACAAAAGTCCCCTAAGGATGATCTAGAGCTTAGTACATTGTAAATAAGAATGTCATATATTCACATGCATGCACACACAAACACCATATAGTACTGGTGTTATGCACTCTCCAAAACTCCAGTATGTAGGAATTCAAAAATCAACCTAAATCCACATAGATCATTCTAATGTACAACTCTACTTAAGATAACATCACATGAAGATTATTAAGATGCCATGTCAATATATTATTGCTCCCAAGGTATTTACTACGACCAAACACAATACTTAACTATGATCATTGAAATCTAGCCTAGCATGCACATATCCATACTTGGAATAACCATTTCACTAGAAACCGATGCAATGATACTCCTAAAATATGATAAAAAATGCAAATACTAAATCTTAGTCTCAATCTTGAGCATGTCGACTTTTCTCTCGACTTTAATCCCCTTCACCTCACCTTTTAGCTAAACCCAACAAGGAAAGATAAAATCATTCTTTAGCAAAAGTCATTAAAAACGTGTTAATGGATTGTAATATAATTAGAAAAGTCTTGTTAAATCATTAGGAATAGGTTTTTGGTGTAAAATAGATGATTTAAAGGAGTAGAAAAGATTTCTTGATTGGATCAGAAACTACCTTTCAAACTCTACAAGGGTTATCATCCGAAGCTTTGAGGTGTTTTTTTGCATTTAGATCCTATAAAGGTTACCTTTTAGATGGTAGTTACAAAATCTACAATTGTAAATTTCTTTTTCTTAACGTAATAATGAAACTACTTTCCTTCATAATGCTCACCACTTACGTGAGAATCCATTTTTTTTTTCCCTAGCAATAAGGATTTGATTACCAACTTTGCGGCACTTGAAAAAGTAGTCCAATTAAGTTGGAATTTTGCAGCAAGACTATATGGGTTAGTTAAACAAACCTCATAAAGTAAAATTTGAAAATATAATACTAAAATAATAATAATGTAGTTAGAAAGCTACTTATGATGATATTATTAGTTATTTATTGGTAACTTACAAATCGAATACAATAATTAACAAATCCTTAAGAATAAGTATTTGGTATTTAAAATTCATAAAATGACATAAAATATTATGGAGTATGTTTATATAGCAAATACACTCGTTACATGGAAATACACATGCATATACTTATAACTAAATAAAACCTTAAACATATAAACATAATACAAATGATGAGTCAAATAAATGATAAACTTTATTGCTAATGTCCTAATGTATGGATTTATATAAACTAAGCTGGATATATAAATATAATAATATGAGAATTATTGGTTATTTTCAAGGATACACCTCAAATACCACCAAGCATATTAAGATTGGATCGACTAAGTACTAGATATGTATATATGCTAAACCAAATACATTAATTCTAAGAAAACAAAACTTGCAGGTATGTTTTGTTATACCTCCATTTAACAATGATATTGGTACTATTTGACTATAGCAATGTAAAATGCAATAAATTAAGAGCATAAATGTAATTACATCAAAGTTGGGAAATGATCCTTTTGACAAGTGAAAAGAAATAAAAATTTAATTTCTAGATTTGTCATTTTTTTTTTCATTTTTGTGTACATGTAGTAATTTTCATGAAGTTAATTAGCATGGCATGCTATCATTTATATAATATATGAAATGAGCTAAATTGATAATATCAATTCAATTATGATTATTTTAGGTCCAATTTGTTAGTTTGATAATAACTTAGATGCTAAATGATACCAAGCAAACTAAGTTAAGGCAATATTTTCATGATTCATGAGCTAAAAAAGATATTTATTATACTGATAATACCTACAAGGGAGCAAACTACCTTTGGCCAATGCAATTATAATATTAGTAATATTTTCTCTTAAATAAAATTTGATATTTCTAAGGCTATGCTTTGCTAGTCAAAATTACTAGTCTATATTTGCTGTAGTAATATGAGCTTTAAATGCAATATATACTAATTATTAGTAAGTAGTTTTTCTCTAGTATTTTATTAATTTTCTTTGCTGCTAAGATTAAAATGGCGCAATCTGTTAACTTAAGGATATATATTTAATTATAAGCTAAATTACCTAAACCATTTGGTAAAAGGGTATAATTATTTCAATCTTTGTAAGAATTCTAATGTCCAACATAATTGCTATTAGAATGGAACCGGATGTATATATATGCATACATAGTTACTTAAAATATTGTTTATGAGTTATGATTCAATGCATTTAATAATTCTAAGCATATACATGCTTACATCATCCTACCTTTTAGTAGGTTATTTATAAAACATGACTACCATTGTAAATATCTTATATGTTTCTCTATGACGTAAAGTATATATGTATGTTCAATTTAAATTAACATGCCTCATGTAATATGCAAACATTTTATTATTATATTATCATTATACATAATATAATGTGATACTCTTTCGTAAATAAATCAGATATAGTTTTAGTACGTTCTATGGGGACGAAATTTGATAACTTATATTATATAAAACTTATTATACTTAATAGTCATAATGATCCAATATGACGAGGTAACCATAGAAAAAATGGATTAAGTAAAATAATATTCTTTAAGCTTTATGAATCTTAGGAACTCATTGCATCATATAGGAGTTCAACACGATGGAGTCTACAACAGAATGAGCCTATTTAGTAAACAAAGTTTTAGGTAAGTAGGATCATTACTTTACAGTATTTTAGAGTATTATTTTACAATACTTGGAGGGTTTGGCATGTTTTTGGCTTATGATTGCAATTTAGTTCTTTGTGTGTATGCGAGACATGTGCTTGAATAATGGTTTGCTATTGTAAGAATTTAGATCCATATGATGTTGTTTTGTGATTATGGCTTCGATTGGTTTGATTGAAATTGTTTGATCACCTTGGAAACAATCTAACTTAAACTCAACCTAATGTCTAACATGATATGTATCGCAACTTACTAGGGGTAATGACTAAGATTTTTAGACCAAACACTGATCTTCTTTGATTAGGCTAGCTGAAATAGTCCTTTTCCTACCTTAGTCGAACTAAGTAACATGAGAAAAGGTCGCAGTAATGTTGAAGGTCGTAGTTTGAAGGTGGTCACTAGATCATACGGTTTCTGTAGATGAACATACGGGCTCAATATCACGTATAACCAAAAGGATAGGTTCGAGCCGTGAGATAGCTCGAAGAGTAAATGGTAGTTGAAGGTAAGTAGGGTTTCTCGTACACTAATGATAGATATAACGCACCAATGCTTCACAAGAACTCAGGTCACATTTAATATGATGCATAAGTATGGCCGAAGGTCACTCGCTACTAGTCTATACTTAATAGCCTAGATAAGAGTATCTCAAGAGTAAGCAGAAGAACACTTAGCTCAAGAGGGAGTAAAAGTTTAGTGTAATCTCCGTATGATGATGTTGCGGCTATTACATTATGCGAGTATTTATGATACCCAGTTAGGGTAAGTTCTAAATTACAGAAAATTATGGAAACGGATGTCAGAAAGGACAATACATACTTAATTCTACTCATTCTATGGCCCTAATAACGCTGCGAGCTGTGTAGGGGTAGGCCTTTATTAGGTCTGGTCGATGTCAACAGGTCGGCAGCTCTAATTATGGGGACTAGATGTAAGCCCCAGAACTAACCATTTGAGGTTTCGATCGGTTAAAAGACCTGATCGAGCCTAAATTATAAAGTAAAGCTAGAAATATTAATAAAATGATCCCGTAAGTTTAAATTTAAGAAAATAAGCAATAAAACAAAAGAATATAAAAATTCCAAATTTTAAGTATATAACTCGTAATTTATCGAAAATGCGTAAAATACATTCCGATAATTAACGAATTGCTAGAGATAAATTATATGTATACTAAAAATCATAAAATGACCTAAATAATATTTAAGAATATTTATTTGTACTATATATAAATTTACATGTATGTAGAAATACGCGTAATTACTTAAAATACACGAAATGTACTAAAATAATAATAAATAATTAAAGAAAATTATTAAATTAATTAAGAAAAATCAAAAGGGTGTGGATTAATGCAAATATGGTCGTGGCAAGTCAGAATCTGAAAAAAAAATTAACCAATTAGAATTAAGCAACACAAAAGCCAAAAATCAAGGAAATGGGGCAATGTCATGTCTAATTAATGCATATTAATTACCACAAAGTCCTATAAATAGCAAGAAAAATTCAAAAGCTTATTTGGACAGTTAAAAATCAGAGAAAATTAGGGAGGGATGAAAATTGAGAGAAAAACCAAAGAAAAAAAAAGAAAAGGAAAACTTTGCAATTAGGGCCACAAAGGAGAACCCAGACCGACGAGCAGCTGGGAGTGGACGGCCACCACCACCACACGGTGGTGGTAGCGCCCAGGTGGGCCAATACACCCATGGCCATCGACAGTGGCTGGAGCCACTTAAATAGGTGAGTTCGATTTCTAGTTCGATTTTGTGTAATTTTGTAAAAATAGTAAATATTATTATAAAATTATTAATTTTTTTATTCTAAAATATTTTTGTATGTATTTTTTAGGAAAAATATTATTTTGATGAAAATATGTCTCGTAATATAGGGTACTTAAGAAATTGTGCAAAACCGAGCATATTTCGATTTCTAGCTCGATTTTGTGTAATTTTGTAAAAATAGTAAATATTATTATAAAATTATTAATTTTTTTATTCTAAAATATTTTTGTATGTAGTTTTTAGGAAAAATATTATTTTGATGAAAATATATCTCGTAATATAGGGTACTTAAGAAATCGTGCAAAACCGAGCATATTTCGGTTTAGAAATAAATGATCTTAGGAGTGTAGTTTTGAACCCAAAATTTTTGTGTAGATTACTTAGATGATATAGAATAGTGCTATGAAACTCGTTTTCAAAAATTAATTTTTGAAAATTTTAGATAATTTTTAGGCCCTAAAATGAGGCATAAAATGGGTAATTTAAGGTTAATTAAGTAATTAAATGGTTAATTACTAATTTAGTGAATAAGTATGTGTTTTAGGATGTTGAAATTTTATGGAGTATGATACTTGTAGCATTTAGGGTGTTGGATATAATTATTAGGTTAATTATGTAGTAAATAAGTAATATGAAAAAATAGTACATTTTAAGTTAATTTTGTAAATTAGGGTAATTAGGTGTAAAATCTGATTTAGGATGAATTTAGACATTTTGAAATAATAATTGATGTTGGGAGATAGTAATTAGAGTGATAAAAATATTAGATGTGTATTATGTATATAATAAGTAATAGTACATAATATACAATTATTAGAAATATAATAAATAGAAAATATTAGAATAAAAAATTGATATTTTGATAATAATAAAAATATGCAATAAATCTGATAAGAAACTTGGATTTATGTAATTATATGAAAAATGTAAAAATTTCTCACATCAAGAGTAAATTCGATACACTAATAAGGATTTAAGTGTACCGGGTGAAATAAAATACTGACTAGGGGTAATGATGATATTTAGGAGATCGGGAAGTAATGTGATTAATTTCACATTATGGGTTGAAACAAATTTCTAGGGTTAGAGTATAAAACACTACTTAAAAATCGAACTAAAACCTAATTTAGAAATCGATGCAAAAACTGAACCCGAACCTAACCCCAAACCTAGAATAATTGTAAAAGACTTAAGACCTAGATAATTAGGCATATTAAACCCTAAACAAAATATAACAATAAGCGTTATAGGATAAAACGAATCTATAATAGTTATATGAAAAAACTGAAACTACGTTTGTGTTATAGGGATGATCGGCGATGGCCTGAGTAAGTCTGGCCTCGAGTGAATGAGCGAGGAGTCGAGGTAAGTTGGGATTAATACGATGCTATACTTTAGAGACTTAAGATTATGCTTGGTTATGCTTGTTCGATAGTTGGATGTGTGCATGTACTTGATTATGAGTGATGCTATGATTCTGTCTGTTGTCCTGACTTGTATTGTATGGTTTGTATGAAATAATTGATCATCTTAAACTGGACTTAATCAAATATACGACCTATAATCATAATCGGACCTATATGGTAACCCATTAGGGGAACTTAGGATTCTCCGGCCAAATACCAACCCCTTCGAAAGGGATAGCGCAGGATTGCAAAATGGTCCTTTCTTCATCCTTAGTCAAACTAAGTGACAGAAGAGGAGGTCGCGGAGAAGGTAAAGTCAATGGTTCAAAGGTAGTCGCAGGAGGAGCGAGGTCTCCATTGTACAAGCCTGGGTTTGGTTGTGAGCTGTTGCATTAATGGTAACTCCTCAACCCGGATTAGAGCAGGCACAATTTTTCTAATTTCACAACGGGCCGGATAATGTTGTGCGATGGCATTTGCTTAAACATATATTGCATCTAATAAGTTGATTGATAACTTTGTTGTGTTTGTGGTATAGTTTTAAGTCCATCCTAACTTACTGAGCTATGGTTGCTCACATCCCTATAGACTTCGTGCAAGTGCTGGCTAAGAAGCGGCAAACAACTACTCTGAAGCTAGCAACTATTAAATCTTGGGGAGTAAGGAAAAACATTGAAGAATCAACGCATATTTTATTACTTTTCATTTCTGAATAATGTAATAATTAGGAAATATATTACGGAGAATTATTGTAAACTTTAATTGCAATAATTGAATTACAGTGTATATATATATTTCCTCACTTTCTTAGGTAAATGATTTATTTAAATTACAAACTGTTTACTTCAAAACGTATTAGTCATTGACGCTTTGTGTAAATCAAGTCTAAAATAGCGGTTGTAGGGCCAACTTCTATCTTAGGATGGTTTACACGGCAGGCCTGTTACGACTCTACCGCTTCGGGGTGTGACACTAGACAGGGTTTGGCTTAGGGATGACTTACACTTAAGATCGTCCTCGGATGGTTGGCTCCTAACAGTTGTCAGCTTAGCTTTGATACTGTGGAGATGGATGTATCTAGATTTAATGTTTGGACTGGTGTGTTGCAGAAGGGTCGGCTCGGCATATTAGTTGATCACTTCGGCAGTCTCTTAGATGGTATAGGGAACAAAGTAGCTCGGTAGATCAGTATTGCTCCTCGGCGCTTAACTCATCTTGGACAACTCGATGAACCATCTAAGAAAGCCTTTAGGCTTGGGAGCACATGATCGGTCCTTGATCCCTATCATTCCCTTTGGGTTATTTGAGATTTGAGATCAAATCTGGTTCATCTCTAGGTTGCTCATTCTTAGGAGCGTAAGGTTGGAGATCGGCAATGTTAAAGAAATTTAAGACTCCATATTCTTAAGGTAATTCAATCTGATAGGCAATAGCATTGATCCTTTTAAGCGCTTTGAAAGGTCTGTCAGCTTTGGAAGATAACTTACTCTTCCTCAAGTTGGGGAATTATTCCTTGCTGAGATGTACCTAGACCAAATCACTTGATTGAAATTGTCTTTTCCTCCGTCCTTGGCTTTACTTCTCAAACTTAGTATTAGCTCAACTAAATTATTCTATAACCCTCCAGTGCATGGCTCTGGTGGCCTCAACTCTTTCTATGGTTAGTCGATTATCATCAGGCATTGGCTGAGGAGCTTAGGGTTAAAGCTATAAGTAACCTCCAATGGAGATAGGTTTGTTACACTGTGGTCGGTCTTATTGTAAGCCAACTCAATGATTAGGTGATACAGATCCCAGTCAGCCATGTTATTTGATAACAACGCGCAGCAAAGTTCCCATGGTTTTGTTAAAAACTTCAATCTGTCCATCGGTCTGTAGATGATAGGACGTACTGTATAATAGCTTGGTTCTCATTCGCTCCCATAGCGTCTTCTAAAAGTGACTCATGAACTTGGGGTCTTAGTTTAAAATAATGGTTCTTAGCACGTCATAAAGCTTGATTACTTCCTGCAAGAAAAGAAAAGAGATAGCTAAAGCGTTGTTAGTTTTGGAACATGGCACGAAATATACTATCTTACTAAATCGATCTATAACCATCATGATGAAGTCCTTCCCTTCGAACATCCTTAGCAATCCTAACATAAAGTCCATACTCAACTCGAATTATAGTTTGGTTGGGATCGGCAAGGGTTGGTAGTGTCCTTACTCGGCTCAATTCTTCGCTTTTCGGCAGGTCACACACTTTTCTAATACAGATTAAACATCTCTTTATCCTTGACTAAAAGAATCTAGAGGATAGTATCTCATGGGTTTGGCATTGGCTAAAATAACCTATCAATCCCCCTTCATGCGCTTCTCATACTAGCAATTCTCTAGTAAAACAGGTCAGGATATATAGCCTTATCTTCCTAAATACGTATCTATCCTCCCCGTGATAGTCACTCAAGGTCTATCCTTCTTTACATTGGATATAGATTGGACCAAAGTATGGATCCTCAGCGTACAGATTCCTTATGGTTGAAAAACTAAGTAACCTTATTTGCAGTTAAGTTAGGAGGGTTAGGTTAAGAGGGTATGTCGTCTTGATAGGGCATTATCTACTATTACATTGTTTCTTCCATTCTTATATTTTACAACATAAGAAAAATCCTCCATAAACTCTATTTGCTTGGCTTGTCTCTAGGATAGTTTGGGTTGGCTCTTCAAATTCCTCAAGGACTCATGATCAGTGTAAATCACAAACTCCTCGAGTAGTAGGTAGTATTTGCATACCATTAGGCTAGGATTAAGTAGTAGAACTCCTTGTCATAAACAGAATAGTTGAGTATAGCTCCTTGAAGTTATTCGCTAAAGTAAGCAATAGGTTGGCCTTCTTGCATCAGCATAACACCTATGCCTAGCCTAGATGCGTTGCATTCTATTTTGACCACCTTGTCAAAGCTCGACAGAGCTAAGACCAAAGCTGTGGTTAGCCTCTCTTTTACCTCCTTAAAACTCATCCTCTATTTCTTTCCCCATTCGAATTCAATGCTCTTCTTAGATAATTCAGTAAGCAAGGCCGCAACCATACTGAAATTCTTTATAAATTTGCGATAGAACGATACCAGGCTGTGGAAACTTCTCAGGTTAGCTTAGGCCATTCTATGATCGCTCTTATCTTCTTATCATAGACTTGGATGCCACCTTTACTCACAACAAACCATAAGAAGATCACCTTGGATTGGAAAAAGTTACACTTCTTCAAATTGGTGTAGAGCTGTTTAGTTTAGAGTTTTGTAAAGACTCTTTGTAGATGCTCTTTGTAAGTCTCTAGTTCGAGGTTACACACCAGAGTGTCATTAAAGTACACTACGACAAATCTTCCTAGTAATTCTTAAAGCACATGATTCATTAGGTGCATAAATGTGTTCGGTGCATTGGATAGTCCAAATGGCATTATAAGCCATTCATATAAACCATATCGGGTCTTAAATGCGGTTTTCCACTCATTACCCTCGCGAATTTGAATCTAATAGTACCCAAATTTAAGGTTGATCTTAGAGAACACTCTTGCTCTGCTTAATTCATTTAGCATGTCATCAAGCTTGGGTATGGGATGCTTATACTTGATGGTGATTCGATTGATCACTCGGCTATCCACAAACATCCTCTAAGAACTATTTTTCTTTGGTACTAACAAGGCCAGCATAGCACAGGGACTGAAGAACTCGCGTACATACCTCTTCTTTAGTAGCTTATCTACTTGCTTCTATAGTTTGGCGGCCTGTTTAGGATTCAGCCTATTAGTAGGCTTGTTAGGCAGTGCAGCTCCTGGCTGCAGGTCAATCGCATGCTTGACACCTCGGATGGGAGGTAGATCTTCTGGTAGCTCTTCTGGGAACAGGTCGACAAACTCCTCTAGTAAGATTTTTACTTTAGTAGGTAATTCTTCCTCCTTGGGTCTCAACTCTAGAATTCTTTGGATGAGTAGATAGGTTGGTCCTTTGAGCTCCATCACTCTCTTCAGTTTAACTCGGGTCAACACCAAAGCCTCTTTCTTCAAGGTTTAACTAAGTTAGGATTGCATGACCTTTACTTGCTCAACAGTCATAGGACTTAATTTTATCCTCCTGCCTTTATGCTCTACAGAACATGTATTTCTCCTTCCGTCATACATAACTGCTCAATCAAACATCCATGGTTATCCAAGTAGAATATGGGACGTACTCATCGGCAGCACCTTACAAAGTACTTTGTCTCGATATTTTCTAATACAGATCGATACGGATACCCGTTCATCTGTAGGGTTCCCTTATCACTAAGCCAATGAAGCTTATAAGGTCTTAGGTGGGGCATGGTTGGCAATTTCAGCTACAAGACCATAAACGCTAAGGCTGCATTGGTACAGCTCCCACCATTAACTATCAGCGCGTACGATGATTCATTCACCTTGCATCCAATATAGAAAATATTTTCTCTTTGTTCGTCCTTAGGCATAAGACCGACACTCATTATTCTCCTCAACACTAGAGTAGTTGGCATAAAGTTGCCTTCTTCATTGTAGAGAACTTCCTCTTCAGACAGCTCGATCCATCCGTCCGCTTTCAGCTCTTTTACTTCTTAGTCAGTATTGTTGACTTCAACAGTTGGCACCTCGCCCTGAATCACTATTGTTCGCCTATTCGAACACTGAGTGGCTATGTGTCTAAATCCTTAACATTTAAAATACTTGATCTTACTTATCTTCTTTCCTAAACTCTGGCCCTTCTCGAACTTCCTCCAGGTTTCCTTCTCTTCGACTCAGGTAATTGGAACAGGTTGGGTCTCAACATCCTTACTTAGTTCTGCTTGCAATGGTTTGCTCGGAACAATTTGGCTACTGCCTAGTCGAAACCTTCCTATTCGTTGCCTTTTTATCCTTTAGGTGGCTCAAATTGCATTATCAAGTGTTCCAATATCTAGGGTTTCTAGGACATCTCCAATCTCATATTTTAATCCATCGATGAATCAAGATACAGTTCGGTCCTCTAGCTTTATGACATCATATCGGATCATCAACATTTGGAACTCCTTAACATAAGTGTTTACACTCGACCCTTTTTGTTTAAGCTCATGTAGTCTTTTGAAGGTATCTTACAAATAATAGCTCGGCACAAACCTTTTCTGCATAACCCTTTTAATTTCATCCCAACAACTAATCTGTCATTTTCCTCCCCTTCTTCAGGTGGCTTGCAATTTCTTCCACTATAAGGTGGCATAACCAGTGAACTCCAATACAGCAAGTCTAACCTTTGCATTGTCAGGTACATCATGACATTCAAACTGCTTTTCAATCCTATCTACTTAATCTAAGTAATTCTTGGCATTACCATTTCCAAAAAAACTCAGGATACGCATCCTCAATCCTTCGACCCTAGTGGCTCATACATTTCTTTCTTTAAGCTCATAGTACTCTTCTACTTCGTCATCTCCTTTCGCTTCTTCCTTAATCTATTCAAGTGCTAGCCTTCGTCTAGCATCCCTACTAACTCCTTCAACTTGAGGTAGTCGAGTTGGGGCATTAACTCCGCCAAATTGACCATTGCCTCACTCTTACTGCTCACGTTCTCTAGTAGGCCTATTTCTAGCTTGTTGCCTATCTTCTTGGATAATAGTCACCAAGCTGGCTATCAAGTTGGTAAGACTATCCAAGCGATCACCCATTAACTAAGGTGTGAAGCTCCCTTTTCACCCTTGGCCATGTCAGGTATCACTTTCTTAGTTTCCTAAAGTTCCTTGAATGCTTGAGGACATTAATGGTTGCTTCACAAAAATTAACGTCTAATAATACTACTTGAAAATCAATAACCAATACTCTAATCACCATGACAATCATACAATAAATGAACAATAAACCATACTCTGTTTTTTTATATCAAAAAAGGGGAAAATAGAGCACAGAATACTTTTCAACCACTAAACTCTAAGGTTAACAATATAATCGTTATCATATGAAGGTAGTAATAAACCACTTAAAGAACATAGTAGCATAATTCAGCTTCGAAAATAACCTGTCTCTAATACTAAGATGATACGGATTTCGTGGATGAACATGCTTACCCAATATTACACTTAACTAAAAGGGTAGGTTCGGATAGCAAGATGACTCGAAGAGTAAATGATAGTGGAAGGTGAGTAAGGTTTCCCGTGCACCAATGATGGATATGACGTACCTATGCCTCACATAAGCTCAAGTCACACTTGATACGATGCACAAATATGGCCGAAGGTCACTTGCCACTAATCTACACTCAAGGGGCTAAATACGAGTAGCTCAAGAGTAAGTAGAAGAACACTTTGCTCAAAAGGGAGTAAAAGTTCAATGTAATTTATATATGATGATGTTATGGCTATTACATTATGCGAGTATTTATAGTATCCAATTAGGGTAAGTTCTAAATCACAGAAAATTATAGAAATGGATCCCTACTTACTAAGAAAAAGGAGAATAATTTACAGGGGAAACATGAAATCGTACAAAAAGAATATCCTTTGTCAGAAAGAACAGTATGAATCTTAAAAAAAGGACAGTACGTGTGTAATTTTGCTCATTCTATTTTCCTAATAACATTACGAGCTGTGTAGGGGTAGGTCTTGATTAGGTTTGGTCAGAGTTGGTAGGTTAGTAGCTCTAATTACAGGAGTAGATAGGGGTTGTCTTAGGGATGACTTACATTCAGGATCGACCTTGGAGGGTCGGCTCCTAATAGTTGTTATCTTAGCTTCGACACTGTCGAGATGGCTGTATCCATATTTAGTATTTGGATTGGTGTGCTGTGGAGGGGTCGGCTTAGCACGTCAGTTGATCACCTAGGCAGTCTCTTGGATGGTGTAGAGAGCAAAGTAGCTTAGCAGATTGGACTAGGGTATATATTGCTCCTCGGTGCTTACCTCACCTCAGATAACTTGGTGAACCATCTTAGAAGGCCTTCGGGCTAAGGGAGTATGTGATCGGTCCTTGATCCCTATCATTAGAGGAAGGTGTTTTCCATGCATAAGCCTCGATTTGGTTCTAATCCATAAGTGCACAGTGCCAAATTCTTTAACTCAAATTAGAGTGAGCCTAATTTCTCTAATCTCATAAACAACCAAATAACATTATGCAATAATATTTACTTGTACATGTATTGTATTTAACTGATTTGGTTGAAAACCCTGTTTGTAATGCGCTGAATGCATGCTTATATTTCTACCCCACTTACTAAACAAGTTTTCACTCATTCCCTTACAATCTATTTGCAAGTTTAGAGTGGAACTATAAGTACTACAGCTAAAACCAAACCTTTAGCAAATGGGGTTAAGGAGTGAAGATAAAATAGAATTTGATTGAATTTTCTTCTTATTATTGACTTTTTCCTAACTGCTAAGAAAATTACTCGAATCTTTTGAAGGGGTTCATTATTTTTTAATCTTTTGATATGTATACCAAATAACATATACCTATGGGTTTTGGGAATACTCTTTTGAAAAGTTAAACTATGAGTTTCCTTTATTAGTTTGTCCCAAAAATTATTCTACATGATTATATCAAGCACGTATCAAACTAAATACTTCAAAACAATAGAGTTGAGTACACCTAGTGTAAACTAGGTCTATGATAATAGCTACAAGTTCAATTTTTATCTTAGAAAGGTTCATTCAATGAGACTATTATAACTTTACCTTTTCTTTAAACTCCATAGAAACTCAACTATAATCAATTCCCAACGTATTTCCTCATCTTAAATAAATCAAAAGTACAACCAATATTAAAGAATACTTTACTTACTTGTTATTGAACTTTTGAAAGCGAAACAACTCTTTTTTATTATTATAATTACTTCTTTTGTCCCAAAGTAAAAAAAGTGGCTAAAAGCCAAAACAACACTTCAAGATTGTAACTTACCAAATCAAAATCCCAAAAGTGAGTATTAGAAAAGTGTCCTTTTGTGTCTAATGTGCTCTTATTTATGCACCCAAAGATAAGTCAAATCAAGTTTTCCTTGTGAGAAACATCTACCTTACATTAGAAGTCGTCCAACATACTTGTAGCGCCTTACGCATTGTCACACCCCAAACTCACGTAATCATAATAGTCTTGATGTATAAATCAACCTAAGCTAAAAGCTATCATCCTTCGCTGCTAACATAAGAATGGTTTACACAAGGCATATGACAACTCAATCAGTTTTGAAGTAATTAGATGGGTACCTGTGATATATAATGCCTGTAGATTAACACTTTACAAAGTATAATCTTTCATATTTATAGATAGTTCAAAATCTTTACATAATTATATATACTCATAAGGTTTAAGACTTTCAAAAGTATTGTACAACTCCACATGAAGACCTCACTATATAATATAGATACATCGGCAAGTCCAACAAAACTATAAGACCCCCCTAGTAAGACCTTATAGTCCTCTTACAAAAGGAAAACAAAACATCTTGAACATTGATCCATTGATTAGTCTTTAACTCCTCACTTCCCAACCTATTGGAACTAACTTATAAATTACTGTAACGAGGCATCCTTAGGTATTATTCCATATTTGCAAAACAATTTATTGGGATGTGAGCTAAATTAGCTAAGTAAGAAGGGATGGAGTCATAAAAGTACATTAATAAACAAGGTTGTTCAATCGTTATTTAAATGTATATGCAACAGACAAATAATAAAGTATCTCACAATATTTAACCGGTTCATTGTGAAGTTAGAATAATTACATCTACTATAACTTGGATTTTAAAGAGTTTCAATGAGATACTATCATACTAAATCTAGGCTTGTACAATAGAGACATCTTCTTCCCTAAACAACATGTAAACTACGAATCCTAACCTTACCACGATCCCCTCTCTTGCCACTTAGTTAGATTAAGGGTGAAACAAGGATCATTTCTGCTATCCTCAATGAATTTGCTAGTATTTAGTCTAACAATTTAATCGTTACCCTTATTAAGTTTTCATAAATGTTAGATTAAGCCTTAATCATCTTAAGATTAGTCCAGTTTATAAAGTGAACAACTAAGTTCATACATACGAAACATGTTATGCTCAAGCAAAAAACAATACTCAGAGTTCACTCTCAACCATCAATCAATAACATAAGCATATACATGGCACAAGTATAAACAATCTAACTTCAACCACAGACAAGCACTTTTAATTCTCTAAGTATCCTGATATGATACTCTTATATGCTATTTAAGTATCAATCCCAACTTACTTAATGCCAACGTAAGTTAATCTTGCTTCTTGTGCTCAATACCTTCTTAAGTCCCTAAACAATCAATATAAATATTTTAGTTTTTGCTAAATAGAAAGTATATGATTATTTTTTAATGTCTTACATACAATTTAGATAGATTTATTAAGTCTTAGATTAAGTTTTAACTTATGATTGAAGTTCCTAAATAAGGTTCTGAACATTAATCTTAATATAGTTTTTAGCCTCGAAACCTTATGAATAAGTATCTGATCAATAACGTTGACATAATATTTATTTTAAAACTCTCTGTGAAAGTATCTGAAAACAGTTTCATTAATTAGGAACTCTATGAAGAAGTATTTGAAAATGTCCTTATTGATTATGAATTCTTTGAAAAGGTATCTAAAGACAATCTTACTAACTAAGAATTCTTTGGTCAACTTGTGAATCCTATATTAGCCAAGTATTCCATATCACTTAACTCTCTAATTAAGTCTTTAGATAAAAAATTAACTTACTATTTTAGCAAACTAACCTTCTGAAGAATTATTCTATTAGAGTCATTTTACGAGTTTACTTGAAATAACTCATCCAAAATCATATTCTAGATTACGGATATGTTATATCATGTTCATAAATCAGGGATATCATACCAAGTAACACTACATTACTAAATTCTTTAAATTCATATACTTACTTATTAATGTATTAATCCCATAACCACTAATTTGTCCAAATTTTATCTCTAACTCAAACCACACAACTCCAAATTGATCTTCACAGTAGGATATTATCTAAGTATACCTCATAACCTGATACCAAAGATTCCATTAAACTCCATACACCAACTCATCAAGAAAATGGGAATTTTCATCTAATTTAATGGCTTAAAAATCTCTAAAAATTATGAAAACTATTTTTGTTTGAAATCTCATTGTAAAATGCTCATATGTAATATAAGTATTCTCCAGAAAAAAAATGGCTTAGAAACTACATTAATAGGGTTATTCAAGCTAATTTGAAAATTAATCGGTTTCACTTGATTTCTTAAGGAAGTATTATATCTACTTAAAATTTTTTTAATTTGATATTTTTTTCATAAAATTAAACATAAAAATATGTATAAATAAAATTTTCTATAATTTTTGAAATTAATTTGATAATTTTTTTTCAATTTAACTAAAATTGGATGTAGAGTTAGGCTCATCGGAAAATTGGCCTTCGACCACCAACACTAGCCATCACGCTATTGACACCTCCAGGCGCTACCTCTACTGTTGAGAGGTGGTAGTGATTCACTCATAGGTTGCCTCTGCACTTAGGTTCTATCGATTTGCTCGGTTTGCACAATATTGTTTTCCAATTTTTCCAGAATTCATTCCTACATGTTCTTCCTAATCTAATAATTTTCCTAAGTTACTAAGAAGTTTATTGATCATCTGGAGAGTGTTGGTGACAATTCCTATATTATTAGAATGAATTATGGCATTTTCTCTTTCCTAAAAGCTTAAGTATCTGTAAAATCATGCATACTAGGTGTCTTAATTTTATAAGTCCATAGCTATTCGACATCCTTCCTATGCCTATTTCATCTGTAATATGGTTATATTATCAATTTTTCCTACTTTTTATTATTTTTCCTATAGTTATTTAGCTAATTATGAGTATTTTAAGGTATTTTATGCATTTTTAGGTATATAAATATGTAAAATAATTATACCCGAGATACACGTATTATATTTATATATTATTTTAGGTTACTTTATAATTTTTGTATCCAATTAATTTATCTCTAATGTTTAATTATTTTTTGTTATCTAATTTGCGTGTTGACATGAATAAATTACAATATAGTGTAATTTAGTAAAATTATCTATTTTTAGCTATAATTCTATTATTTTATTAAATTCCAACATTCTAGACTCATGATGTGCTTTCATCTAATTTATAGGATCCATACATGAAATATTTCCTTAATTGGTTAACTCCTATGTATGCCCTAGATTATTAGCTCAGAATCTAACAAGTAAGACTACGAACTCTTAGAAACTACTACGTAAGACTAGGAAAATTCTATACGTAATTTTATGGAGCTTACATGCATTGAACCTGAAGAGCTTGCTATTGTGTTGTTTGACTTGTTTAGTTGGGGGGAGGGGAAAAGGGGAAGGGGTAGGGGTAGGGTAAGAGGTTGAAGGAAGAGGGAAGGAGCAAATCATCATATAGTTTAGCTTAGGTAGGTTAAGTGTATCATGTTAGTGCTCCAAAATGTAATAGATAAGCCAAAGTAATGTAAGGAACAACTCCATCCATCAATTACATCTATTCTACAAAAGTTGCAACACATCAAACAAAGAGCACTAAATACCCTCAATAACCAACATGCCTACCTAAAACTCAGAAGACCTCCACCTAATAACCCACTCTTCTTGACTAACCATCACGAGAGTTAGAAGGGTAAGGGACCTCAACAAAGGAAGCTTGAAAAGATTAGCACATGTATAAAAATCTACTGACAACAACATAACACAATCCACCAAACCTATGTGCATTCGACTATACCATGATAACCCCTTTAATGATAGACAAAGCATGTGTTAAGCCCAGCACAGGTTACCTAATTGTATGAATTACTTGTTAAAAATAATTTACCATGCTAAATGACTAATACAACATAGGCCCTGCCCATGATGGATGACTTACTTGCTTGGTTAACCTTTTAGGGATATGCTGGAAATGTTTAAGGAAGGTCATCCATCATTCATAAATCACCCAAGGTGGTGTGAATCATGACTAAGAATAGACAAGGCTAGTCGCTGGATGGGTTCGAGCTTGTAAAAAGCTCGAAAGAGAGTGATAGGGAAAGTATGGATGGACAAATTCGAATGAAAGAAAGTAAGCCAAACCCATGAATAGCTCTAGAGGATATGACGCACTAGTAGAACTTCTAAGGGCTCACAGTACAATCCGATATGATGTACGAATTGGTCCGATGAGGTTATGCACCACCTAGCCTTGCTCAAGAGTTAAGAAAAGAGTAATGCCGAGAGTAAACAAGCAGTGTTTACATAAGGAAGAAGTACTCAAGCGTATTAATGATAATTTTATTTTAATGGTTACAACTACAAGTACAGGGGTATTTATACCCATAAGTTAGGGCAACTTACTTAAAAGGAAAAAAGACAAAAAGGGTATTTCCTAAGAAAGTAATGTACAAAATATAAATGGGTAAAAATGAATATACAAAGAAAATAATCATTGGTGCAATGGATTCCATACATGATATTACATACATGGTGATGCCGTTGGAAGATATAAACAAAAAGTACGGACAACTTGCTTGTCCAAGCAAGGGGTAGATTGATTAGTTCGAACACATTCTCTTATCATCTTGGTAAGGGTACAGCCGAATGAGTAATTGGCCAAGCATGTGTAAGAATGAAGATAGGTTGTTGTCTTGACCTTCTATTTCTTGGCATACAATACGTGAAAAATAGGCAGTCATTCAACTTGGTATGTAGAATGGGTCGACAAGGAGATATACGGCTTCCGCATGAGTCAGCTAGAACATGAGGATTCGTCTTGTCGAGCTCAAGCTAATCCCTTTTGTCCTTGGGCTCGGTTATGAGTTAGTAGTCCAGTAGCCTAATTCTTATTATTCCCTTCGAGTTGTTTTGGATTTAGGATGCAATCCGAATGGTCTTTGTTCAGTCTCCGTTAGGGTAATACGGATTGAGGATTCATCTTACTGAACCCGAGCCAGTCCTTTTAGTCCTTGGGCTTGGCTGCGGGTCAGTGGTCCGGTAACCTGATTCTTATCATTTCCTTCAAGTTGTTTTGGATTTAAGATAAAATCCGAATGGTCTTTGTTCAGCTCTCTAGGGTAATACAGACTGAGGATTCGTCTTGTTAAGCCTGAGCCAGTCCCTTTAGTCTTTAGGCTTGGCTGCGAGTCAGTGGTCTAGTAACCTAATTCTTATCATTCCCTTCGAATTATTTTGGATTTAGGATGAAATTTGAATCGTCTTCGTTCAACTCTCCGTTAGGGTGATATGGATTGAGGTTGGTACCATTGAAGGCGTCAGAAACCCCATAGTCATTAGGCAACTCCAACTTGTAAGCATTATCATTGATCTTTTGAAGGATTCTAAAAGGTCCTTCAACTCTTGTAGATAATTTGTTCCTCCTCTTGTTGGGGAACCTTTCTTTGCTAAGGTGTAACCAAACTAAGTCTCCTGGCTGGAATTATTTAGCTATCTTACCCTTGGTCTTCTCTCACAATCTTTTAGCAGTTTGGTCGATGTACTGGGTGACTTTATCATAAATGTACTAGAGGGATTGTGCTCGGGCTCTTGCATCAGGGTCCTTTTGCGCAAGCACAGGTATAGGGGTGTAATTGATGGGCAACTCGAGATTAAAACCATAAACTACTTCGAAGAGTGTTTGCTTAGTAGTATCATGAACTATACGGTTGTAAGAGAATTCGACTACTGACAAGTAGATGTCCCAATCAACCAAGTTCTTTCCCATTACAGCTTGGAGCAGTGATCCTAAAGTGCGATTAACTACCTCCATTTGGCCATCAATTTAGGGACGACAGGAAGCATTGAATAATAGTTTAGTCTTCATTCGACACCACAAAGTCTTCTAAAAATGGCTTAAGAACTTTGGATTCTTGTTGGAGATTTTATTTCTCGACATGCTGTGTAATTGCATAATCTCCTACAAGAAAAGAGAAGCAATAGCCGAAGTGTTGTTAGTTTTTAAGCAGGTTATGAAGTGTGCCATTTTGATGAAATGATCTACGACGACCATTATAAAATCTTTGCCTCGGATAGTTCGTGGTAGTTTGAGAACAAAGTCTATGCTTAATTTAGTCCATGGCTTCGTCAGAACAGGTAAGAACATTGCTTTCCCTTGCTTAGCTCGGCACTTAACTCTCTTACACACGGTACAATTGTTGACAACTCGGTATACATCTCTCCTCATCTTTGGCTAGAAGAATCGACCATTCAACTGTTTATAGGTCCTTCTTTCTCCAAAATGTCTAGAGAGTCCTCCATTGTGGGCTTCCTTAATTAAGTGAACGTGTCAGCATGCATAATTTTCTACCTCAGAACAAGTAACCATCCTCCCCACGATAATCATCAACTGTCCTTCCATCAATGCATCTCATGATTATGGGTCAAAAGTGTGGATCCTCAAAATATTGCTCTTTGATATGTGTAAACCCAAATAGCCTGGTTTACAATTCGTTTAAAAGCGCATGTCGCCTTGAAAGAGCATTTGCAACTACGTTGCTCTTTCCTTGCTTGTATTTAATCACGAAATTTAATCCTTCAAGGAATTCAACCCATCTCACTTGTCGCTTCGATAACTTTGTTTGACTTTGAAGGTAACTTAACGATTCATGGTTAGTATATATGACAAATTCTCTTGATAGTAAATAGTGCTGCTACACTTATAGTGCTTAGATTAGCGCTAAGAGCTCCTTGTCATATATAGAGTAATTTAACTATGGCCCTTTGAGCTTTTCACTATAAAAGGCGTTGTTGGCCTTTCTACATTAGGACAATGCTTATTCCAATGCTTGATATGTCACATTCTAGCTCAAATATTTTCTTGAAGTCAAGTAGAATCAATACCGAGGCGGAAGTTAATTTTTCTTTTACCTCGGTAAATCTCCTCTCCTCCTTTTTTCCTTATTGAAAGTTAGTATTCTTCTTCATGAGCTCAATAAGAGGCATGGCGAGGGTATTGAAAATCTTGATGAATTGCTTATAGAATAAGCCAGTCCGTGGAAACTTCTCAGGTTAGTACATGTCGTAGGAGTCGATTACTTTACAATTGCTTGGATCTTTACGTTATCCACTCATAAGCCTCCTCCATTGATGACGTAGCCTAAGAATATCACTTCCTCTTGGTAAAAGCAACATGTCTTAAAGTTGTCGAATAGTCTCTTAGTACAGAAGATATCCAATACTTTTCAAAGATGCTCACAGTGACTCAATATGTCGGTACTGTAGGTCAATATATCGTCAATGTATACTATAATACACTTTCCAATTAGATGTCTTAACACGTGGTTCATCAATTGCTCAAAAGTGCTCGGGGTATTATCATCCACTCATACAGTCCATGCCAAGTTTTAAATCCAATCTTCCTTTCGTCTTTAGGCCTCATGCGAATTTGATGCTAACCAGACTTCAGGTTAATCTTACTGAAGACCTTAGCTCCACTCAACTCATCCAACATGTCTTCTAACCTCGGGATCGGGTATATGTATTTGATTGTGATCTTATTTACAGCTCGGCTGTTGATACATATTTGCTAAGTTCTATCCTTTTTCGGCACCAGAAGCACTGGTACAGCACAGCACAAAGGTTGAGACTTTCTTGGACATATCTTCTCTCCAACAACTCATTGACTTGGCGTTTTAGCTTAGAAGCCTATTCAAGATTCATCTGATAGGCTAGACTTGGTAGTACAGCGCCGGGTACTAAGTCAATGCAGTGCACTATGCCTCGAATTGGGGGTAGCTCCTTAAGTAACTGTTTTAGGAATAGTTTGGCATACTTATCAAGCAACTCTTTGATTTCTTAGGATAGTTCACTTCTCTCCTTTATTTCTAACAAGCGCTTAACCAATATGAGGGTCAGCTTGTCAGCATTGATGGCCTCTTGGAGCTGGGCTCTATTGATCACTAGAGCCTTCTTCGATTTGCAAGCAAATTTTATTTTTAATTTATTAACTTCTCTTAGTGGCATCTAGTTTAGTGTGATCTTCCGGTCATCCTTCTTAAACGTGTACGTATTCTTATAACCGTCGTGGATAACTCTCATATCAAATAGCCATAGTCTATCAGCAACATGTGGGAAGCACACAGGGGCAGTATGTTGTAGAGAATCCGGTCTAAATAATTCCTTATACAGATTGGGAATAGTATTTGTCGAGTGATATGTAAGGCTCCTTTCTCACTTAACTAGGACAATTTGTATGGCTTTGGATGTGCAACGATTGGTAATTTTGATTTTGAAATAAGAATGGCTGATTTTACGTTAGTGCATCTTCTACTATCTATGATAAGGGCATATACTTAATCATTTACCTTACAAGTAGTATGAAACAAATTCTCTTTCTGCTCCTCCTTTCGTGAGGTACCTATGTTCATAGTGTGTCGAACAACCATGAGTAACTAGTCCAAGTCTTAAGCAAACACGTCTTCTTCAATTAGTTCTTTCTTCGCATTTTTTGCCTTGGTAAGGACCTTTTCCTCCTCGGGTTCATCATCTAACTGTTTGATTCTAGCCTTAGGACATTTCCCTTTATGACCATTGTCTTTCGGTTTGGGTACTAAGTAGTTATATGTTCGAATCCTTGGTACTTGAAGCAATTAATCTAGCTCATCTTCCTACTAGACCCTTGCCTCTTCTCATAAGTTCGAGTTGACACTTCAGTGTCAGGTTGGCTTCTTTGACTAGCTCGGACATTCATCTTTCGGCTTTGCTCGGTACTTGACTGTGCTTGGTGATTTGCCTATTCGGGTCGGCTAGTCGGTATCCTTATCAGTACTTAGTTCCATCTTTGCCTTTCTACTCGTTGGGCTATTTTGATGGCTTCATCCATTATGGTAAAGCGTTGGAGTTCCGCAATGTCTCAAATATTACCTCTCAATTTAGTGATGAATCTTGAGACTGTTTGAGTTGGTGACTCCTCCACTTCATGATGGATCATAACCATTTAAAATTTTTGAACATACTCGTTAACAGTCTGGCTTTCTTGTCACGCCCTGAAGCGGCAGAGTCGTAACAGCCCCGCCGTGTAAACCATCCTAAAATAGAAGTTGGCCTTACAACCGCTATCTTAGACCTAATCTACACAAGGCGTCCACGACTAACCCGCTTTGAAGTAAACAACTTTTAATTTAAATAATTTATTTACCTAAGAAAGTGAGAAAAGTTATATATAATCACTATAATTTAGTTATTACATTAATCAGAAATGAAAAGTAATAACATATGTGTTGATTCTTCCATGTTTTTCGTTACTCTCCGGGATCCAGCAGTTGCTAACTTCAAAGTAGTTGTTTGCCACTTCTTAATAGTTGTTTGCCGCTTCTTAGCCAACACCTGCACGACGTCTATAAGGATGTGAGCAACTGCAGCTCAGTAAGTTAGCATAGATGACTTAAAACTATATCATAAACGCAACAAGGTTTTCAATCAACTTATTAGGTGCAATGCATGTGCAAGCAAATGCCATTGTACGATGTTGTTCAGCCCATCGTAAGATTAGAGAAATTGCACCCGTTCTAATCTAGGTTGAGGAGTTGCCATTAATGCAACAGCTCACGACCAAACCCAGGCTTGTGCAATGGAAGCCTTGCTCCTCCCGCGACTACCTTCGAACCACTGACTTCACCTTCGCCGCGACCTCTTCTCCTGTCACTTAGTTAGGCTAAGGATAAAGAAGGGACCAATTACAATCCTGCGCTATCCCTTTCGAAGGGGTTGGTATTTGGCCGAAGAGTCCTAAGTTCCCTTAACGGGTTGCCATGCATGTCCGATTATGATTACTGGTTGTATATTTGATTAAGTCCAGTTTAGGGTGATCAATCAGTTTATACAAATCATATAATACATGCCAGAGCAACAAACAGAACCATAGCATCACCCATAAATAAGCACATGCATACATCCAACTATCTAACAAGCACAACTAAGCATAATCTTAAATCTCCAAAATACAGAATCGTATTAATCCTAACTTACCTCGACTTCTCGCTCACTCACTCGAGGTCCGATTTATTCAGGCTATTGCCAATCATCCCTATAACACAAATGTGGTTTCAGTTTTTTCATATAACTATTATAGGTTCATTTTATCCTATAACGCTTATTGTTATGTTTTGTTTAGAGTTTAATATGCTTAATTATCTAGGCCTTAAGTCTTTTACAATTATTATAGGTTTGGGGTTAGGCTTGGGTTTGGTTTTCACGTTGATTTCTAAATTAGGTTTTAGTTCGATTTCTAAGTAGTGTTTAATACTCCAACCTTAGAAATTTGTTTCAACCCATAATGTGAAATTAATTAAATTACTTCCCGATTTCCTAAATACCATCATTACCCCTAGTCAGTATTTATTTTACCCAGTACACTTAAATCCGTATTAATGTACTAAATTTACTTCTAATGTGAGAAATTTTTACATTTTTCATATAATTACATAAATTCAAGTTTCATATCAGATTTATTATACATTTTTATTATTATCAAAAATCAATTTTTATTATAATATTTTCTATTTATTATATTCTAATAATTACGTATTATGTATTATTACTTTTTATGTATATAATACACTTCTAATATTTCTATCACTCTAATTATCGTCTCTAAACACCAATTATCATTTCAAAATATTTAAATTCATCATAAATCAGATTTTACTCCTAATTACCCTAATTTATAAAATTAACTTAAAATTTACTATTTTTCCCTATTACTCATTTACTACGTAATTAACCTAATAAGTATATCTAACACCCTAAATGCTACAAGTATCATACTCCATCAAATTTCAACATCCTAAAACATATACTTATTCACTAAATCAGTAATTAACCATCTAATTACTTTTTAACCCTAAATTACCCATTTTATGCCTTATTTTAAGGCCTAAAAATTATCTAAAAATTTAGAAAATTAATTTTTAAAAACGGGCTTCATATCACTGTTCTATATCATCTAAGTAGTCTACACAAAAATTTTGGGCTCGAAACTACACTACTAAGGTCATTTATTTCTAAACCGAAACATGCTTGGTTTTGCATGATTTCTTAAGGACTGTATGTCACAAGACATATTTTTATCAAAATAATATTTTTCCTAAAAACTATATACAAAAATATTTTAGAATAACAAAATTCATAATTTTATAATAATATTTACTATTTTTACAAAATTACACAAAATCGGACTGGAAATCGAACTTACCGATTTGGGTGGCTCCGGCCACCGCCGGTGTCCATGGGTATGTCAGCCCACCTGGGCGCTGCCACTACCATGTGGTGGTGGTGGCCGTCCACTCCCACTGCCCGTCGGGTCTGGGTTCTCCTTTGTGGCCCTAACTGCACAGTTTTCCTTTTTTTTTTTCTTTGGTTTTTCTCTCAATTTTCACCTCTCCCTAATTTTCTCTGATTTCTAACTGTCCAAATGAGCTTTGAAATTTTTCTTGCTATTTATAGAGTTTTAATGTAATTATTGTGCATTAAATTGGATAAGACAATTGCCTTATCCCTTAATTTTTGGCTTTTGTGTTGTCTTAATTTAATTAGCCAATTTTTTTCTTATTTTTTCTAGCTGCCACAACCTATATCTGGATCATTCCTTATTTTTTCTAATTTTTTAAATTTTTTATTAATTAATTATGAATTTTTTTAATTATGTAGTATGATTTTAGCACATTACGCTTATTTTAAGTAATTACGCGTATTTCTACATACATGTAAATTCATATATAGTAACAATAAATATTCATAAATATTATTTAGGTTATTTTATGATTTTTAGTATATATATAATTTATCTCTAGCGATTCGTTAATTATCGGAATGCATTTTATGCATGTTCGATAAATAACGAGTTATATACTTAAAATTTACAATTTTTATATTCTTTTATTTTATTGCTTATTTTCTTAAATTCAAACTTATGGGATCATTTTACTAATATTTCTAGTTTTATTTTATAATGTAAGCTTGATCGGGTCTTTCAACATACATGTAAATTCATATATAGTAACAATAAATATTCATAAATATTATTTAGGTTATTTTATGATTTTTAGTATATATATAATTTATCTCTAGCGATTCGTTAATTATCGGAATGCATTTTATGCATGTTCAATAAATAACGAGTTATATACTTAAAATTTGGAATTTTTATATTCTTTTATTTTATTGCTTATTTTCTTAAATTTAAACTTATGGGATCATTTTACTAATATTTCTAGTTTTATTTTATAATGTAAGCTTGATCGGGTCTTTCAACCGATCGAAACCTCGAATGGCTAGTTTTGGGGCTTATATTTCTTGTCTTAGCTCTTGAAACCAAGTGAAAGTATCTTGAAAATAAGGTTTCGACATGAATCTTTTTGTGAGTATTCTCTTCATCTTAAGCTAAGTATTAATCTCTCGGTAGTACTCTCGTCTCCTTATGGCTTGGAAATTTTTTCACCACATGGCGGCATATCTGGAGAACTCAATAGTAGCAATTCTCACCTTCTCATAATCCTTATATTGATAATAGTAAAAAATACACTTCACCTTCTCTTCTTATTCCAAATATTTATTAGCATTCCTAGATCCATTGAAACTTGGAATTCAAAGTTTTATGTAGTCAGATGCTCTAGGGGCTTGAGCTCGTTCCTTTTCAAAATACTCTTCTTCTTCGTCTCCCATGTTTGCTAAATCAATTCTACTCCTCCACCTTGAATCGGTTGAGCTAGGTTTTGACCTCTCAAAGGTTAGGCAGCTTGTGGGGTATTTTATGCGGCCTTAGTAGGTTAGTAAGCCAATGTATAAACAGTTTGGGTCAGATTAACAAGAGATTAGCCACCTCATCAAGTCTTTCGTTAGTGCTTTTTGGAGTTCCTTAAGATTGTTGGTTATGGTGGATAACTCCACTATTGTCATCTCCCATACCAATATTCACATTCGAGTCTATTATTTTCTTCACAAATTCAAAGTTTAAGCAAACACTTCAGGAAAGTAACAACTAGCAAACTTAACAGTTAAGATGAACATAGTAACTTGCTTTGTTTCAAACACGTAAAAAAGAGTATAAGCAGAACCTTAAAAATAACTCTTAACTTAAACAAAAACTCCCCTCTAATACTAAGACGGTGTGAACTATTACTAAGAACAAATGAGGCCGATTATTGGATGGGTTCGAGCTTTGAAAGAGAGTGATGGGGAAAGTGTAGACGAATAAATGCGAATGAAAAAAAATAAGCAAAACCTATGAATAGCTCAAGAGGATATGATGCATCAATGGAACTTCTAAGGACTCACGGCACAATCTAATATGACGCAATAATCGATCCAATGAGGCTACTTATTATTTAGCTTTACTCAAGGGTTAGGATAAGAGTGATGTTAAGAATAAATAGGCAATGTTTACGTAAGGAAGAAGTACTTAAGTATATTAATGATAATTTGATTCTGATGGTTACAGCTATAAGTATATAGGCATTTATACTCATAAGTTAGGGCAACTTGCTTAAAAGGGAAAAGATAAAAAGAGCATTTCCTATGGAAGTAACGTACAAAATACAAAAGGATAAAAATGAATATATAAGGAAAACAATCATTGGTGCAACGGGTTTTTCACATGATACTGTAAACATGGTGATGTCGTATTGGTGATGCCGTTGGAAGATGTAGACAAAAAGTATGGATAGCTTGCTTGTCTGAATAGGGAGTAACTTGATCAGTCTAGACACTTTCTCTCGGCATCTCGATAAAGGTGTAGCCGAATGAGTAATTGGCCAGGCATGTGGGAGAATGAAGATGGCTATTGTCTTAACCTTCCACTTTTTGGTACACAACATGCAAGAAATAGGCAGTCATTCAGTTTGGTAAGCAAAATAGGTCAATAAGGAGATACTCGACCTCCGCATGAGTTGGCTAAAACAGGAGGATTTGCCTTTCCAATTCTTGTAGTCCTCGAGTTTGGCTAAGGGTCAATGATCCGGTAGCCTGATTCTCATGAAAAGGGGTATAATTGTTGAACCTAGAGCTTTAGAAGTTTAGGTAAAGCTATACTCTAATTGCTGCTCTACCACAAATGAAAGTCAAGAGGTAAGTATTGATGGTTGGTTTTGGACATAGGCCCCTAGCCTTAAGCCAGCCCTTAGGCCTATAGGTAAAGTTCTCCAACCTTCAAGCCAACCTTCCTTGGTCTTGGGCAGAGTTTTTTAATGCTTAAGTTGACCTCTCTTAGGTTAGTCCCCCTAGAATGTTCCTAAGAAGAGCAAGCATGACCTCTATGCTTTATAAGCCATGAAACCTTAGACATAATTTGATAGTTCTTATAGGTCACATGGTGGAAGCCCTTGTGCCCATCTATACGACAGCTGTGATGTGTTAAACACAACACAATGGATACAGCTCCTCTATGAAGATTTGCATAGCTTGGTTGTATGATACCCATATATCACTAAATGCAAGACAATAAGTAGTAGGCTCAAAGTAATCATAGCCCGGTTGCTTAAGAAGATATTACCAATCTCGAGTTTCCAAAACCTAAGACAAGATGTCTTAGGTTGCGGGCTATGAGTTAACTAAAGGTCAAGATCTTGATTGTAAATATCCCAATCCTTCTCCCCTTAAAGGTGTGTAGTGCACTTTCTGTTGTAATCATTCTTATCCTTCCTACTTCTTGAAACTAACTTAAGTATTTGAGTAATCTTGTAGGACAACCATTGGCCGTTTTACTTATCTTAATCTATTTTGTAGATCACTTCAACATGCCTCCTAGTGTTTTTTGGGCTCGAGCCCCTTATCCTATAAGCCCATCACACTCTCTTGGAGGTCCAACATACAATTACTATACTAGCTAGAATTTATAAACATGTGGAAATGAAAGTGAGCTAGAGTTTTAGTCATTGGGTTTAAGATATGTTGTTGAAAACTTTGAGAATTCCAAAAAGTGTCATGATTAATCTAGAAGCTGTTCATGGTTGTATTGAGATTTAGGGGTGCAATGGCAAGCTTGAATTGAGAATTTGGGGGTTAGGGTTTTTTCATGAATAAGTAAGACATTTTTTCACATTTTAGGTGAACACATGCTGCACACTTGAGCAACCGACGGCAAAGTTAAACTCAGTGACTAAACGGGGTTAAATTCAGGTCAATTATTTGTTAAAAATTAACTTAGTTGACCTAGTTTTTGCAAAACATAAAAACTCAGCTATGTCATTCGTAATTTACCTATATATCCAGCCATTCATTATCTTTTTCAATATCTTAAAAAAGCCATGCGGCTGTTACAAAAAGCTGTAAACCGAACGCCGACAAGACCAGCTCTATTGAAAAACATTTTGTATTAAATGGACATTGAAAATTGCTGTCTACAAATTTTCGTGCTCCTTTTTCTCAACAACAGTACTTGTTTTTCCACCACCTTCTAGTTTCACACACAGTCCCTCTCTCTCTCCTCTCTCTCTCTCTCTCTCTCTCTCTCTCTCTCTCGCTCTAGCTCTCGTTAACTTCAATCAAATAGCTTCATCAGAATGGGAAACCGGAGATTCGCTCAGGTTACGAGCGACGACGAAGATGAAGACGAAGCCGATCCCAAACCGGCCAAGCGCATCACTCGATCTTCCAAAAACTCGAAAGAAACCGAATCCGAGCCGAAGAACAAGAGGAGAAAGGTCGTTAAGCTAAACGATGAAGACGATGATGAAAAGGAAGAGAAACCGACGAATAAGAAAGAGTCTTCTCGACGTAAGGAAGATAAAGAAGGAGGAGGAGGAGAGAGAGATGGAGAGGAAGACCAAGAAGTAGAGGAGCAGGAGGAGGAAGAAGAAGAAGAAGAACCACAAGAGGAGGCTAAGCCGATTGGAAATCTGATTAGGATTACGGGTAAAGGAAGAGGACAGAAAAAGCATTATGACTCGTTTGAATTTGATGGAAATCAATACGTGCTTGTGAGTTTTTCTTTTGAGCTTTTATTTTTTCCTTTAAAATAAATTTGATTGAATTGTTTATGTTTCGATTGATATGAAGTTTTGACTTGTTGTATTTACAGTGAGAGTGCTTAAAGTTAAAGGTTGTCTTTTTATTTTAAGTATTTAATTGATTCCAAGTTTTGCTTTTGTTGCTAAATTGATGTTTAATCTAGTTAAATAACATGTTCCAATTCGACAAAAGGTGTGGGTGTCAGTATGTTAGTCAGGTTGTTCTATTGATCGAATCGAAATTTAGATTAGTTGCGGAATGAGTGCAATATAATGAAATAATGTAATCAGTTCGAGGAAATAGGTTTTGATGGGGTAAGTTTAGCTTGCAGATGGTTTGTTCAAGCTTTACATTGTAATTCGCGCATTTGATAGACTTGAAGTTTCGCTTTGGTGTGGGATGAATGCAATTAGTGAAGTAATGTGATCAATTTGGAGAAGATAGGCGTTGACAGTGTTAATTTGGCTTGCACATGGTAACGTCCAAGCTTAGGTTGAACTTTTGCCTGTTTGATTAATTGGAATCTTTGGTTTTGTGAGTGCAAATTAGTGAAGCAATGTGATTGGTTTCCAAAAAATAGGTATTTATACTGTTAATTTTTGCAGATTGTTTGTTTTAAGTTCTATTATGTTGTTTTATTGATTGAATTGAGCTTTCGAGTTGTTATGTAAGGAGAGTTACTTAGTGAAATATTGTGATTGGCTTAAAAAAAGGTGTTGGTATTTTTAATTTAGCTAGCAGATGGTTTTATTTAATTTGTTGCATAAAGGGAGGGATTAAGTAATGTGACCTTTTACAAGAAAAGATGTGTTTATGGTGGTTGAGCTGCAAAGTAATTTGGCTATATTTTTGGTAAAAATTTGATGCAAGCATTTTAACTTCTCTGTTTACTTTTTCAAAAGTGTTTTTGGGCTGATTTTAGCTTGGAAAAAGGCTTTCCTAGTATAGCAGAAAAGTTTTCAGATGCATCTCAACAAATAATCAGGGAGTTCAATTGCAAAAGATATGGTAAAATGATATTATGTTAGATACAGAGGAATGGAAGGCTGTGAAGATATTCGTTAATTTAGAATCATTTAGGACAATGATGAGCGTACTAAATTGCAAATTTGTACATAAAGTTTTGAAACTTTTCTATCATTCTTCAAAATTTGTTGCACATGAAAATGCTATGTATAATTTACCCAGAAAATTTTTACTTTCCCAAGAGAAGAAAATGCTTTATGAAAATTATTGAAGACAAAAGTTATATGCCTCAAGTTTTGTCTTCATTATATTTATCATGGTGGATGACAAAAGGGTTTTACATTTTCTGGTAATTGTGGTTCTTATTTTCATGGTCCTTTGACAATTAATATGTTTTGTCTGGGGGTGGAATAGGACAATGGGTAGAAGATAGGAAATAATATGCGGTCCCATCTCTTCTACCGTTGATTTGTACCTGTTTGGCTTTTCTCTTTTAAAATATGAAAACTCATATGTTCTATAATTTGTTAGGAGGATCCTGTTCTTTTGGTTCCTGAAGAGACAGATCAGAAACCTTACGTGGCCATTATTAAGGTAAATGATCAATCATTTAAGTTGTGCTGTTGTTGGATGTTTTTATTCAAAATACCATTCTGTGTCCCCTCAAAAAAACATCATTTTTCTACCTTATAGCTAGTACTTAGGTCAAAATTCTGAAAAACTAATTCTTAGAAAAAATAGATTATTTCTTCCCCTGAAGTTTGAGGAATATTTTATCCTTTAATAGGTTTGAAGAAATTTAAAGATGCTCATATAATATTTATGAGGATAAATTTTAGGGGAAAATGCAAATTACTCCCAAAAACTTTAACCTAAGTACTGATTTATTCTTTAAACTTTCAAATATGGCAAAATACTCAACTTTATAAATTGAAAAATAACCCTATATGTTGCATATAACCCTTAGACTTTGGTATGAAAATAATTCATAAACTTATCAAAATGTACTTTGAGACCTTTTAAACTTTGATATAGTGTGACCTTTTTAACTAAAAAAAAAAAAAGAAATTGTCATTTATATTGTCAATTTATTAAATTTTTTTTTGGGTGGTGGTGGGAGTTAGTTGTTGGGATTTGCAACATTTGAAAATTTGAAGGATAAACCTGTATTTAAGTTAAAGTTTAGGGGATTATTTGCAATTTTTTTCTAAATTTTATCTAGTTAGCTTATATTGTTTTTGCTAGCTATATCATTCATCTTGAAGGTTTGGTTTTATGATGGGCTCATTCTAATGAAGTTTATTAGATTCCTAGATATAGGTTCTTCTAGATGGACACTAAATTGCAGTGTTCTTGCAATTTGCCATGTGTAATGGATCTAGGGTCCTTTTAAACTATCTTTGTTCTGTCAATACGTTAATTAGGGTGTATCTTTATTTGTTCAATATCTGATTTGTATTCGTTTGAAATATGATATTTGGAAAATTGTTTTGTCTACATCTTATCTTCTTTGATTTGAAACTTGATGTGTGGAAAAAGTGTTTTTGATGAGGATGGTGATTGAGGAATGATAGTTTGGATGTAGAAGTTAATGTACTTGAAAGGCAAGATGATTTGAAAAAACAATTTACTCATTGCAAAAAGAAACCTTTATTTTTGTAAAACTAAATAAGTCTACTTCTATTGGAATATTTTAAGTATGCAATTTTGTAAAAGGAGTCATATATACTTGCATATTCATCTTTTTGGTATCTTAGTTCAGCAAATACACGATTTGAAAATGGTGCAAAAATGATACCAAAAAGATGGATATGGGACTTTTGGAGAAGGGCTCCAATCTATTGAAGTATCATCTTATTTTGGTTTCTTACGCTTGTACAGTGTTTTTTTCTTTCTTTTTTGGGTGAATGAGATAATTTCATTTCACTAGAATGTACATAAGATGTGTACAAAAACAAGAAACTTCAATTTGTTCTTAGTGTCAAAAAACAAAAGGATACTAGTTACGAATAAAGGTAAACAATAACAAAATAATCTATACTATGCAAGCTAAAGCTATCTCAAGACTGTGTTAGCGTTGTTGCAAATTCCATGCACCCCTCTGTTGTTTCTTTCCTTCCAAATGCAGTAACACACCGCTGCGGTAGCTTTTCTTTAGTCTTTGTTGTAGCTCTTGAGACCAGAATTATTCACAAAACTTTCTATAGAAGAGGTGTGGGAAGGCTTCAAGGATCTCCGCTTCAAGGTCTTTTGCTCTTCCCATATGTGTTTAGCAAAAGCACAACTTAAGAAGAGGTGGTCCTTTGATTCATCTTCATTGCGGCATAGGTAGCATGTCGTTTCCATGGTCATACCCCATTGATACAATTTGTCAAGAGTGTATAGTTTCTCTTGCACAATCATCCAAAGTATCATGGCATGCCAAGGTGCAATTTTCTTATGCCAAACCAGAAGCCTAAGGCTATTTTGGCTCTTGTTGTCTTGCTAGAAAATAAGCTTGTTTGATGGAGAGGGGTTTGGTTTTGGCTTGCTTCTATGGCGTGTTAGCTTGAGGGTGTATATCCACAATGTCTGCCGTGATGGTGTTCCATCTTTGTCCTTTAGACCAATGCCATCTTCCATCCAAAATGAAGGAACTTAAAAGAGTATCTTTTGGAAATCTAAAGGTAGCTCTCGTTTGCTAATCTATCCAGTCCATAAGCGAACCTTTTGGATGCCAATGATCAAACCAAAAAGTGATAAGATTGCCATCCCTGATCTTCCAAGTGAGCATCCCTTTAGCTAAGGGTCTAGCTTGTAGAATTTTCCTGACCAAGATGTGTTGTTTAGGATTTTAAGGTTCCACAAACTTTTTCCTCTCAATACTTCATTTTTGATCTAGCTTGGCCAAAGAGTAGATCCACCATTTTCACAAAGGGTCCATAAGTGTTTTAGTTGTGCTACTATGTTTTGTAGTTTGATTTCAATAATACTTAATCCTCCTCCATTCTTTGGTCGGCAAATATCCCTCCGTTTCACCTTTGCCTTTGCTTTTGAATCAGCTCCTCCACTCTAAAAGAATCTTTTGAGTTCAGTTTCCACTTTATTCAAAACCGAGGTGGGGATAACGAAGATCATTACCCAATAGACTTGGAGGGGGAATAGAACACTCTTAATGAATTGGGCTTTACCTACATAGGAGAGATATCTAGACAACCAATGATTTATTCTAACTGAAAGTTTATCAATCCAAACTTGGCAGTCCATTTTGGATAGATGTGAAGAGGATAGTAGAATGCCGAAATAACGGATAGGTAGCTTCCCTATCTTGAACCCCATTAGGTTGGCAATTTGATCCTTGGTGCTCGTTGTAAACCCATTAAGGAAAATATTGCTTTTTGTGGCATTTGCATGTAGACCTGATAGAGATTGGAACTCTTCAAGACCTTCCTTTATGTACTTTTAAGGAACTAAGATCACCTTTAGAGAAGATTAAGATATCCCTTGCAAAGCAAAGGTGGTTGAGCTTTTGTCTTTTGCATCTCCAATAAAAAGTAAAATCTTCCTTCTCACCCTTTTTCTTCATGATACAAGAGAAGATTTCCATAACAATAACAAAAAGGTAAGGGAAAAGAGGATCCTTTTGCCTAAGACCTTTAGAAGCTCCAAAATAACCTACTAATTCTCCATTTAGGTTAATAGAAAACTTAGAGGATGTAATGCATGCCATGATCTATGAAATGAAAAGATTTGGGAATCCCATGGCCTTGAGGACTCCTTCTACAAAGCTCCATCTCACATTATCATAGGCTTTAGAGAGATCTACCTTGATAGTACTACGGGCACTTTTATGATTGTTGTGGTATTCTCTAACAAGTTCTTGAGCTAATAGAATATTATCTACTATTCTTCTTCTCTTGATAAAGGCTGTTTGTTCCTTATAGATCAAAGAGGGAATGAGAGTCTTCAAACGTTTTGCTATAATTTTGCATATGCATTTGTACAACGTGTTGCAACATGCAATAGGGTGGAAATTTGCAAGAGAGCTAGGATTCTCTCTTAGGCACAATAGTGATGTAGGTGGAATTAACTTCCTGAAGCATCCTACTTGATGCAACAAAAATTTTTAATAGCTAAGCAAACATCCTCTCTCATTATCTCCTAAGTATCTTAGAAGAAGCTAGCATCAAACCATCAGGGCCTGGAGCTTTATCTCTTGCAATAGACCAAATGGCTACCTTTATTTCGTCATTTGAAATTGGTTTAACCAAGGAAGATGCATCTAGCTCCGATACTCTGCATCGGATTAGCCTGTCCAGTTTAGCTCTATCTAACTCAGCCAGTTGATCATCATGTAAAAGGTATTGGAAGTACTCCATCACCAGGGCTTTGATGTTCTCTGGATCTTGCACTCTATTTCCCTCCTGGTCTGTGATAGAAGAAAGTCAGTTCTTGTATTGTCTAGATTTCAACTAATTGTAGAAATACTTGTTCTGCTCTCCTAGCTTGATCCATGTAGCTCTTGACTTTTGTCTCAAGAAAGATTCTTCTACGGTACTCCGATAGTAAAAATCCTCAAAACATTGTTTTTCCTTATCCCGATTAGCATCAATTCCATCAAATCTGTTAATTAGCTGAATAGCTTTCAAGTCTTCTTTTGCCTTAAGGACTTTATTTGAGATACTACTAAAATTCTAATAATTTAAACTTCTCACCTGTGACTTCAGAAGCTTTAACTTCTTAGAAACTCTGAACATTGGTGAACCCTCCACAACAAATTTCCATTCCTCTTTTATCGTATGATAGAAAGAGGGGTGATTCTTCCAGAAGTTGTAGTACCTGAAGAAGGATTTCCTCCCATAATTAGAGACAATAGGGAAGGGAATAACTAGGGGGGAGTGGTTAGAAATAACTGGTCTGAGCACATGAAGTTCCGAGCATTGAAAAGAGGAGGTCTACATGCTGTTGATCGATGCCCTATCCAATCTATGCAGTATAGGATTGTAGGGGCAGTGGTTGGACCATGTGAATAATGGGCTAGAGAATCGCATTTCTTCCACTTCCAACATGTAGCAAGTCTCATCAAAACATTCCATGCCTCTAGATACCACCTCCATGCCTCTGTTCTTTTCACTTAAGGCCCTACACCCATTGAAATCTCCAATAACGAGCCAAGGTTTGTCAATGTTTTGTTTAATTTGAAGAAGGTTTGATCATAGCTCTTCTCTCTGAACTTCAAAGTTTACAGCATAAATAAAGGAGATGAAAACCTAAACATCAAGCTGTCTATTGTAGCATAGACAATGGAGCAGTAGTGTAGTAGATTTGACCACCCTTACATTCTACATATGAGGTTTTTATGCAACCCAAATACAACCTGAGTCTTCACATTCAACTTCCTAATGAGGAAATCCAATTTCTATTTCTTTGGAAATTTTGTCTTTTCACTTTGGTTTCTAATAGTCCCAGAATTGAAAAATCTTTTTCTCTACATAATGCATTTACAATTCTCCTTTTAGTTGGGTCATTCAACCCTGTAATGTTCCATGTACCTATTGTGATATATACAAAAGAGAGGAAAAATCTCGCAAAATCAGCACAAGGAAGGGCGATTCGAAGTGCCCCTAGACTCGTCCCTTTCTTTCTTCTTTTTCAACTTTCCCTTCTTATGAGAGATAATGCTCCATTGTTCATTTTCTTGCTCCTTTGGTAAAGAAGTATGCTCATTACAGTGCGAACTGTGGCATCAACTGGAGAGGAATTTTCAAGCTCAACTTCATTAGATCCCTCTAAAGAGCTTGGGACAAAAGAAGGCATAACTGAAACATCTTTTGAATTACCACTACCTATATTAACCTCTTTACTTGCTAAGTTCTCATCTAGAGATGAACTGAGTTAAAATTCAGCAGGAGCCATAAGATCACCGCCTACAGGTCTGGTTTTGGATGTAGAGGCAAGATCTACCTTAACTACTTCCACAATGGAGCAAATATCCTTTACTTTACCTGGGGTTTTTGGCTGCAGATCTTTTAAAGAGCCATCCTTAACCCCATCTGTATTCTTGAACACTGTCCCTTTAGTAGGAGTGGTCAGATTTTGCTTCTCCTTTGTATTTTTGGACATAACCAATCCTTCCTCTAATGAAGCTTTGCGATCCGTTCCATTCGAAGAGTTTTTAGTGCACACTTCTAGGCTTTGGAGGATAGGGCAAGACGTTTGGTTGTGGCTAAAGACTTTGCAACTAAGACACCTAGAAGGGAGTTGATCATTTTTAACATCGACTTGATGTCTTGATTCATCTTGATATTTCATCTCAAATGATTGAACAAATTCACTATTTGTAGCCAACTCCACAATAGCTCTAGCATATCTCACTTTTTGGTTTTTTGTTGTCACAATGTTGACTTGAAGAGGGTTGCCTACCGCACTAACAGCATAAGTGACCCCTTCAATGTGTAAAAATTTCCATAGGAATTTCCCACAACTTGATCCAGATAGGCATCTTGTATGGCCAAACTCAAATTGAGTGACATCCCTACTTTCCAGTGTTGGAGGATCATCAACTAAGGACCAAAGTACCATGGCTGTTGAAAGACTTTGAGAAGGGAGTCTTCATCCATAAATTTGAAAAAGTAGTACCCATACCGATTGGCGAGCACCTCCAAGAGACCCTCCCTATCCCAAGCTGCTTTATATATTTTTTGGACAAGGGAAAGCACTAAATTTTGACCGAGGAAATAACCTACAGCTGTGTTTCTCTAGATATTTTCTCCAATCACCGATATTGAATGGGATGGCTTCACAACAATCTTGCCTCCTTTATGACAAGGCGGGTGAAAGGAGAGAGAGAGCTTAGCATCAGAAGGCTTTTGAGCTGGCTTCAGAGGAGAGACCACTGTGGCATAGGATGGGGGAGGGGGAGGGCAGGTGGATGATGGAGCTGAGGAGACTCCTTAACCCCATTGAAGGCTCTTGACTCTGCTGCTTCTGCCACATTAACCATGTCCTTAAGCATGGAGCCACTCAAAGAGTGATTGCTTCCTTCAACAGGACAGGGTTCCTGCTTGTCCCCACTCAAGCAAGGTTGATCACAGCTAAGCTCTAGCATTTCCTGGTTCTTGGATAACTCCACTTTCTTAGACGGAGCAGCTGCTGAAGAGCTTTCTTAGACGGTCCATGGTGGGGTGTACTTAGCCATAGCTAAAGCAGCTAACTCTTGGGTGGTGGGCTTCTTGGCCCTCCTCACGAACGTCCTCATGCTAGCTAGCAGCCAGCAACAGCGTGGCTAAGGGACCAACCCAACAGTAAAACTACTTGAGCTGAGAAGGCTAGGGTACAAAACCCTAGAAGAACCAGGGACAGAGGGAAACAAAACATAGAACCATGGACGAGGAAGAGGGGTAGGGGAGGGGGAAGAGGAGTGACTCTGCAGGAAGAAAGGAAAAAGGATTGGAAAAGTAGAGCGCAGAGGAACAAGGGGGTCAGGATGGACGAAGGAAGAGAGAGGGGGACGAGAGGGGGTAATGGAGAGAAAGGGAAGCGAGGGTGGAAGGTGGACAGAGGAGAGAGGAGAGAGGAGGCAAGGAGGAGGGGGTGAAGAGGAAGGTCGCATATGCAGCTAGAGAGGAAAATCTCTCTCTACCTGGTGAAGAGAGAGAAAGCTTCTACGTTTGTACTGTTTGTCGGCAAACAATGGCCATATAGGCTGTAAGTTTATCAAGTCTCTTGTAAATGATAGGAAAAATGAAAATGTAGTAACACAACCAATTCACTTTCTTTGGGTAAGAAGGATTCAAGTTACTTCTCACCATAAATGAGGTTTTGTCATGATATTCCTACTTCACGGATAGAATAAAATACTTGCAAAATGTCCACATATAGGATGCCGGGCCACAAATGAATGACTAATGAGCAAAAGGATTGCTGTGTTCTTATGATGTTACTTGACTAAAAGATGAAGAGAAAGGTGTCCTGATATATGATTGTCTAGTTTGTCACTAGTGACGATGAGGAAAGAGGATGGTTCAAGTGAGGATGATTACAGCAGGTGGTTTTCCTTCTAACATTTGGCATTTGAGTGAATTCAACTCATATTATATCTAGCATCCAAACTTTTATCATTTGGTTGTCACTGGGGTTCATCTTGAATTAAAACTTCAATACCTAACATACAACCTTGTGAATTATGGCTGATTTCGTAGCAATCTAATATCATGGACTTTTCATTTTGAGAAATAACCTATATGAGTTAAGACTTGCCACAAAATGCCTCCTTGCTTTTATCCAGCCCAACTGTTGCAGTGAATAACCTCTGAAAAATTTTTATCTTCTTTGTGGAAATTCCTTTACATACCTTCCAACTTTTAAGTCATTGTCAAACCATTGTCACAAATAGGTGAAGACTCATGGAATCAGTGTAATCAAACTTCCTGGGCAACAGCTGTTACTTAATATTTTCATTGTGCTCTTTTTATGTGGACTGAAGTAATAAGATATCCACATTATATTATTGTTGTAAATATGTCCTTTTCTGCTTCAGCATCGTGAAAATTTTCAATTCAATGCTTAGCAGGAAATCAAATTAATGTAGAGAGATCCTCTTAACAGATAGTGGGATTAATTCTAATATGGTGATTCAGAAAGATTAAATCAATGACGTGAACTAGATAGATGTTTAGAATTATACTTGATCTTCTTACAAAACTCCTACCTCAAGATTCAGAGTATGTATCCTCAGGTGATTTCTGCCTTCACCAGAATTCTCACTAACGGTTGTTACCAGTTCTCTTTGTAACCACCTCATCACACCCATTGGACAACAACATTTACCAATATGCTTGCCTCACCAACCTACATATGAAGTTGTGAACATAATCCAGTAATTGCTGCTATAGCCTGCAAGAGGCAATAAAAAAAATAATATAGCTTGTCATGAAGAAAATGGAAATGGGATTGATGGATATTTTGAGCATGTGGATCAACTGGAGAGAGTTGGGGGTAATTACTGCAGGGAAATATGAGAAGTGATTTTGGACAGTGATATTGGTCAGTTTATCATTGCTTTCCTGTGTCAATTTGGCTAGTAGATGTCCTGTGTTTTGAAGCATTACCTACAAAGTTGGAATCAGAGCAATCGTCAGGCAGATAGAATCAGCTTTGGCATGATTAATTAAAATGAAGGCTGGGTGAGCTTTAAAATTTTACGTGTTGGTTTCTTCTTGATAATATACTTTGATCATTCATTTGTATCTGTAACCTAATTCTCAGACAGGACATGTTTAAGTTTAGGTATAAGGGATTGTGTTCCTGTTTTTTGGTGCTTGCAGACAAGTTTTGTTCCATGTTGTTCTTGATTTGCTATTAACTGACTTGAGCTGTAGTTAGCAAAAGACAGTCCTGGCAAAAGACAGTCCATGGAAAGATTTGCTGAAAATTCAACTACATGTGCAATGTGTTTAGCTGTTCTTCTTTGCTAGTATAAGGGTGTTCAGTATAGTTTATTACCGTCTTTTGTTTTGATTTCAATGCCCTTATCTTTGGCCTTATGATGTGTCTTTTGTTTATAGGATATCACTCAAAACAAAGATGGAAGCATAATGGTGACTGGCCAGTGGTTCTATCGCCCTGAGGAGGCCCAGAAAAAAGGGGGTGGGAGCTGGCAGTCACGTGATACAAGAGAACTATTCTACAGTTTTCATCGTGATGATATTCCAGCAGAGTCAGTAATGCATAAGTGTGTGGTGCATTTTGTACCAGCCCACAAGCAACTTCCTAAACGCAAGCAACATCCTGGTTTTATAGTACAAAAGGTATACGACACAGTTGAAAGAAAGCTGTGGAGGTTGACTGACAAGGACTATGAAGATAGTAAGCAAAACGAAATTGATCTTCTTGTTAAGAAAACAATGGAAAGATTGGGAGATCTTCCAGATCTTGAGCCTGAGGAAGCTCAAATCAACCAAGAAGATCAGCTAAAGAGCAAACGAAGTATCAGGAGGAAGAATGTGCCCCCTCTAGATGTTTCAAGAGATGAAGAATCGAACAAATCTGATCAACAACCGAAAGCAGAAACCCCAGGAAGCTGTACTGGGTCGGAGTATAATGCCATTCTGGTTCAGTTTAAGGCACTGACTGGTGAAAGCCATCGTGACAAATGGTTGGAGAAGCTTCTTCAGGGTGTCCAGCATATATGCAGCACTGATGGCATTGATAATGAGAAGGATAGTAAATCCTCAGATACTGTTAATGAATCTCAAGATTTAAATTCGAAGGGAGGTTTCATGTTTAGTATGCGAATCCTGGTTTTGCTCTAGCCTCGCTTTATTGAATCTCTAGAATGGATAATTTTGAAATGACATTTTGTGGCGTGAGTTGAATTTTAATATTCTTATGATATAATTTATGTTTTCATTACAGGGAGTCAAGCCTTTTGAATGGCCAGATGCTGCACTTCCAGCTATAGTTGCTCTTGAGAAAGCTTCACATGATACTCTTTCTTCAGATTTTCAGAAGTACAATCAGAAAATGAGATCCTTGGCCTTCAATTTAAAGGTCCCTTCTTATCCCCTTTGAATTGGTTTTTTTGGACATAAAGGATATTGTGTGTATACATACATGCAGTCAGAGAAACATGTAGGAAAATAGTATGCTAAAAGCTTGTGCAACTACAAATTCTGTTAGAATTGAGGGTGTAAATGAGCAGAGTTGAGTGGACGTAGTACGAGCTTAAACTTGTTTAAGCTCATTTAATATTGATTCATATAAAAAATGATTATTATTATTTTTAAATTAAAATATTGTTAATATCCAAACTTGACTCAAGCTTGAATAACACTTGAGGTTGGCACGAACTCATAAACTTGCAAGTGTATTGAGTCAAACATCATGAAGCTTGAGCTTGACTGGATAAGTTATTGAGCTCGACTTAATTTTAGTTGAAGTAAAGTTGGATAAATATCAAGCTGAGCTTAAAGTAGCTTGGAGTCGGTAGGCTTATTTATTGGCCCAGTTAACATACCTACATGCATATTCAGGGTGGTTTCATCATCGCTCCTTGATATTTAGGAATATTTGAGAGCTCTGTATGGCTTATCTGTTTTTCCATGTTTTTTGTTTTAATTTCTGTCTCTGCTTTCCATGGATTTCATTCTTAATGAAACATGCATATGTATGGAAAAGTATTTGGAAGTGGAATGGTTGAGGATTGTTGGTAACCTAAAATCATATGCTAAGACTACTATTTTCTAATAGCCTAGATTTAAGGGTGGTTTAATCTTGAGTAGAATTCTCCGTAATTATCTCTGGAGGGAAATAAACAAAAGAACGGTAGGGGTAGCAGCTCCTATGCTGACTTTAGTCAATTGAGTTATATCTCATGTTTCTTTTTTTCCCCCCCTTCTTGTGCTTGGTCTCACTCTATGCACTATCCCTATTTATGCATCTTGGAACAGCTTTTTCTTAGCTTTTGTTTTGGTTTTTTGAAGTTTAAACTATGTAAAGGCAGGCAACCATCTTAAGCATTCCATTTCAATATCAATCAATGTTATTTCTGGCATTACCTATTAAAACTCTCTTCAGTTGCTGATTACTGTGACTTCTTAGAGATTTTTAAATGAAGCAAACAGCTTGTTAAAATTTTCTTGATGGCAATCAGCTTGAACATTCCATTTCAATTTCAGATCAATATAATTACTAGCAATACCAATGAAAATTCTTTTTAGATGCTGAATTCCTTTGACTTTTTCTTTAGGTATTTTTCAACAAAGCAAATAGTTTGTTAGGATTTTCTTGGCCGATGATTGTTGTGACCTAAAATTATGAGCAATAGTAGGATTTTTGAGGTCCCAATGACGCATGATGGAGTGGTGAATGGGAAAGCTAGAATTAAACAGGATCCTATTCTTGGCATTTCTTTACAGTTTAAAGTAGCTAAATATTTACCCTGTGGTGGAGATTGAGGATGTACTCATGGTAGATTTTGTTATTAACCTGTAAAGTTGTTTCCTCTGCTCCCTTAAGTTAGTAAAAAAGATTCCAAGTTATCATTTGTGTAGCTAATTTTGTTACTGTAGCTCAAATTTTGGGTATAATTGAAGTTCAAAATGAAGGAAAACCATGTAAAAAAGACTTAGGTTATGTGCTTCAGACTTAAAGGGATATATTACTTATCCAAAAAAGGTGGTATATTGCACAGCCCTAAGGACATCTGTTTTATTAACACACGTGGAGAGTTTAGTATAGAAATATGAGAAAAGGCAATGTTATCTTGGTTTGAGACCCTTGAAAAAAAGTGACCTGCCAGGCAGTTGTGCCTAATTCTGTTTCACTTGCAACGAATTCCTTTTTGATTGCTGCATATCATCATCTATGTTGCATGCAGTTTGGTTGTCTTGATGCATGCAGTATGTCTTTAACCCCTTCTTCTTCACTGCAGAACAATGCGTTTCTTGCGCAGCGTCTACTGAAGGGGGAATTGGAACCTTTGAAGATACTGAATATGTCACCCAGTGAGTTGAAGGTACGCCTTTTTTAAAAATGTATGCTTTAATGGATTTGGTTAGGCCACAAATGAATGTGGTCCTCTTTTGGGAATGTTATCATTATGAAAGAACCTGATGGTAGTTCAAGGATTAACTTTTGATGGAGAACCACTGTACCTTAATCTGGATATACATTAATCCTTATGTTTATGACCTGGGAGAATTCGGTTGAATGATCATTCTGTTTGTTGATAAGTGCGAAAAGGAATGATTGTATCTATTAGTCTCTAGATTAATCCTATAATTTTTATTGAGTATCTGCATAGTTTCTTGATTTGTGGGAGAGAGCAGGGTTAATAGAGAGATCAATGAAAGAGGAGAAGATATGACTCATATGATGATATAACACGGCATCAACCTCCTATTTTGCATGTCTATAGGAGGAAGTGTAAGAATGGATCTTTAGATCCACCATCTCAGCTGTAGTGTGCTGTTTGTGTAGGGGTGTTTGTGTGTGTGGGGGTTGTGGTGGAGTGTGTAGTATGCTGTTCATGCTGGGGTGTGTGTGTTGGGGGGGGTGGTTATGGTGTAGTATGCTGTGTTAAAAAATATATATATATGGCTGATTGGGGGGCTGTATTAATGTCAAGTGCTGATGTAGCAAAATGGAAGGAGAAAAGCTGAGGTGATTCTGATCACTTAGTAATTGCTGATGTGGGAGTCGAAGGAGAAAAGCTATGATTCTAATTACTTAGTAATTGCTAATGTGTGGGAATTGGAAGGGGAAAAGTTGAGAAATATGCAGTTAATAATATTTCTTAAATGCTGATGTGGAAAGTGGAAGGGGAAGGGAGTTCATTTTAATATATGCAGTTAGAAAAAGAAAGGGGAATTTTTTTTACTGCTTGTGGAAAATGAGTTTGAATGTGGCTGAGCTTCTTGCTCAGGTAACTCATTCTCTATTCCCATTCTTTGTTTCCAAACCCTAATTTTATTAGAAAAATTTCTGCAATTTATTGGAAATTGACAATTGACCTTAGTTCATATCATATGAATGATTTAACTGGTGTTGATTTTACTGATAGTGATCCATAAGAATCTTCATATGCAAGCCAGATTTCAGAATCTCTGGATACTGTTTATATAGCTGCACATTTACAGAGAGCAAAGAAGATGTTATTGATGTTGTCGGTTATAAGGCCTGCATCCGTAAAACACACAGGATTTGAAAATATTGCCAAGCCTAGATCCTTAGTCATACAGCCGGTGTTGCCATATAGCTTTCTAATACTTATCTTTCAGCAGTATGCTTTGTATGGACTTCATTCTCTAAAACTAGAAGTTTCTCTTAATCTATCGTTCTTATTACAGGAGGGTTTGACAGCGGAGGAGACAGCAACAACAGAACCTGAGGAATCAGCAAGTATGCAGGTTAATTTTTGATTGTTCAGCTCTATGTTTGGCATTTTGTTTCATGCACCTTGGTTATGCTGATTACCGCCTGAAAATTTTTGTCACTGATTTTTTTCTTATCCTGTATATAAGATGACGGATGCACGCTGCTCCAGGTGTAACGAGTCTAAAGTTGGTGTCAGGGATATCATCCAGGCAGGGCATGGAGACCGTTATCAGGTTCTGATTTTGCATCTGAACCTTTATCGATTTTTCTTGTAAATAAAAATTTGTACTTTTGATTATAACCTTATTCAATTTATTTAAGATAAACAAACACAGTAACTTCATTCGTGCCATATCTTGGTTGATAGTATTTGTTGCAGCATTAGGCTCTGAAGCATTGTTGAACTAATCTGTTTTGGGAGTGTTGACATCATAACTCTCTTTGAAAAGCTGCAATCTATAAGTCTATGGAAAGGAGCACCGCATAGTCTCATGGTTTCTAGTTCTTTTGCTACTAGCAATACTGTCAACAAATTGTCCTCATCAGATTTGTGCCTGTCCTTTAACTCCTTGCTATATTTTTTTAGAGTTTAAGATTCACTCTTAACCCAGTGGAATCCTCTCTTTTTGAGGAATGGGGTTAAGAGGAAAACTCATTGGGCTAGAGTTGTAAGGGTGTGGCCAGTGGTCAGTCTGGCATTTTCGGTCTCATTTACAGGCTAACACATTCAAACATGATGGTTTCAGTTGGAATGCACTGCATGTGGCCATTCGTGGTATGCATCCAGGGATGAAGCGTCTACATTGACGATTGATGGGCCAAGTTCTACTAGAAGTGTTGGCACTGCTCCTTGGGCCACAGCGAAGTTTGAAAGCATTGAGAAGCAGCTGGCCAGTCCGAGAGCTTCTGATCTCAGCGCATCAGGTAATGAGGCTCTTAAGAAAAGTAGCGAAGCCTTTGTTCCCGTGTTGGAACGCCAGAAATCCCCTGGCAAGTCTTAAGTCGTCAATAATTATGAGCACGGGCAATATGTCGTATGACATTCAAAATTTGTATCTTTTACCATTGAATAGCGCATAGTACTTTGCCCATTGTAAATTGTAGAGGGTAGGCATTAGGTTGTACCGTTTAGGTAACTTATTAAAACTTCATATATTGGAAGGAAGAAGTCACTGTGAGAGGTGTTAGGTAAATAAACAGAGAAAATTTATTTATTTATTTATTTTTTCTCTATATCGATGCTGGTACTGGTTTGAAGTGGATCTTCTAAATACTTGCTTTTTACCTGTGGTAGGTCTAGTATTTATGCAAGATGATGACGTGTGTGACCTTAACGTAGTGGAAAATGACCATTCCACCCGTAAAAGAACAATAGCATGCCTCCTCAATTACAAATGCAAGCGTCAGCTTCATATAGAAACATTGATCAAGATATTTTGGATATTTGTGCATTGATAATGTGTAGGGACATATTAAATGAGTACCCCAACTAGTTAGTGGTAAACCATTTTATTTGTATAATGAAACCAATACTACCATATTTGTTGTGATCATGTTGAATGAGGTTCGTAGACTAATAGATGGTTCTAAGGGTATTTCATCATGAGATAGTGGGGGCATTGAATGCGGATCCCACCTCATGAGGGACATGACAAAATCAAGTAGATTCTACTGCAGTGTGGGTTAATGCCTGGAATTCAGCTTTTACAAAACTTCTCATCATAATAGCTTGTTTCTTAGAGTACTTAAAAATGAGACTGCCAAAAAAGTGGCACACCGTGCAGGGGTTCACATCCTCTTTTCGTAAGTGAGAAATGTATTGAATACACGATTTTTCAACTAGAGCACCAAAGTCGTACTTTTTCTTGAGGAAAACAAGAACTCACTATTTATTTGTCCTAAGATAATCTAAGCAAGCCAATTCAAGCTTTAAGGCTCAATTAATTATACTACTAAAACGAAGCCTAGACCGCCAAGGGAGAAGTCTATTAACAAAAGCGTGGAGTTTTGTATAACTGTCTTTTAGAATACCTTCTCAAACTTTGCAATTATAATTGTTTTTTTTTTTTTATTTTTTTATTTTTTTATATAGATTTGAACGAAACTTGTAAAAATTTGATTCCTTTTCCAGTTTGCCAGTTATATAATGTAGTTGGGACATCTTGTTAGAGTAGTCCAACCACACTTTGTTAATAAATATAAAGTTTTCTAATAAAATTAGCTACTCTATTGAACTTATTGTTTGAGTATGTCTTGAGCCACAACTTGGACCACTTAAGGAAATGTGAGTTCTAGTTTTTTAGCCCAACAAACTCCACAACACATCACTATAACCTAATTAGCTCGTGATAGTAGCAAAATAATAATAATGATGATGAAATTGATGACATAATGGAAGGGTGAAATCATAGCAGAAATAAGCTTTGGGAACAAAGAAGCTAGAGCAAGAGTAGTAGTGTAGCTAATGGAGCCCTAAATCCTCAAATCTAATGGTTTGATTGAAATCCAATTCAAAGCTACATTTTGATTACCACTAAGCTAAAACTACCCTAATAATTACCCTTAAACCTATACTGGCAACCTACTATGAGCTCTTAAAGCAAGGAAGTGAAAATATGCAAATGGCATCTTCTCTTGAAATGAAAAACAACAAAGTGATCTTAGTATGTTTTGTTCGAATGTCACAAACTTCTTGTTTTAATGGTAGATGTATGTCATCAAACCTTATGCCAAGGTTTTAGCTAGCATCTAAATGCATGGGGTATTGAAATGGGAAACATGGTAGTTAAACCTTAATTATGGTTTTAGCTGCCATTAGGATGACAATTAACATGGCATTCGAATGCAACCTAAGGGCTTTCTCTTTTCTTCACTATTTGCATGGAAAGACTGGTAGGTGGATGAGAGTTGTGCCCTTCAGATGGCAAGTACTTAGTGTCTAAATGAAAGCCCCATGCTCTTTGTTAACTTTATAGCTCAAGTTACTATTGGATTGGTAGGGGGAGCATTTGGATTCTTCCTTTGCATCTTGCACAAATTGTTTAAAAAATGTAACAATTTGATTGGAATTCTTCCTAGCATGGTATTGTCCGCTTTGTCGTAGAATGTCATATGGTTTTGTCATAGAACACCTCATAGTTTTGTCCCTTGATGCAATAGTTTCTCAAGAGGTACTTAATGTTTGAATGAAAGCCTTATGCTCTTTGCTAACTTTGTAGCTCAAGTTATTACCCGATTGGCAAGGGGAAGTATTCGAATTCTTCTTTTGCATCCTGTACAAATTGTTTAAAATTTAATGACTTAATTGGAACACTTTCCATTGAGGTTTTATTTGCTTTAACATGGAACACTGCACAGTTTTATCCCTTAATGTAGTAGCTTCCCAAGATATCACCCAATCTGAGATTGACTTAAATCAAATATGCTTAACTTCGGAGTTTTGATGAAATTCAAACTATTACACCAAAAGATATCTTGATAATTAAAATTATGCAACCTAATATTTATGGGTTATTGTAGTTGACCTCCTTACAGAATTAGTGTTCTCATTATTTTTGTTATACAGGTCTAAAATCACCATCAAGTAAGGGCTTCCTTTGTTCTTCTAGCTAGTAGAATGCTCTGATAGTACTTGTAATGATCTTATTAGAACTTCTCTCACCGAGGTATTGCTTACTTTAGTGTGGAATACTACATGGTTTTGTGCCTTAGTATAATTTCTAAGAAATTACCCATCTTATGATTGACCTAGACTAAACACGCTTAACTTTGGTGTTATTATAAATTCCAAGCTATTATATCGAAAGGCATCATGATGATTAGAGTTTTGCTACTTAGTAGTTAAGGAGTATTACAAAAAACCAATATTAATGCACTATTTTGATCCTTTCTCACAAAATTATTATGTTGATCTATGATTGTGTGATTTTACTAATTAGGAATTCAACAATTGAAAGCACAATAAATAATACACGAGATGTTGGAATTAAGCTAGGATTTACATGTATGCTTACCCCTAACTTAAGCTCTTACTTAACCTTAAGTAAATAAATTATCACTTTGAAAAATTGAATTATAATAAGGACAAAAATCTTACATTTGTTTACATTTCCTAACCTTAACTCCACATAAAACCTAAATATATGAAGCACATCATTCATTAGTTGTATTTCTTTAATTAAAATTCGAAATTCAAGAAATTTTCTATGCACAAATTATTAGTTGGCCAATTAAATGTGTAAAAGACACTTGAAAAAAAAAAATGCTCAAAAGTTTTATCACCATATTAAAATTAGGATTCTCTAACTTGAAAGGTATAACATCAAGTAATCAAGTAAAAGCTTCCTACACTTTGTTGATTAGAAATGCATGTGTACACTTAGAATCCATCTCATGAGCATGATATAAGTAGGTAAACAATACAAACCTTAAGCTTTCCCCTTTACTTGGTTTTCCCAACTTTTCTTCTTCCTTTTTTTTTTTTTTTTGATCCCTAATGCATCCCCCTTTTGATATGTGAGGGGGTCTTTGTTTCTCATTTTTCTCTTATACTCATGTATCTCATTTTTATTTATTAGAGCTCTTTATTACTCTTTATTTTTTTCAACCATGCACATATTTTTATGACTTAAGGAGCTTCATAATGAGTAGATCGAACTCCTTATCTCTTTGAATAGGTGATTCTAGTAAGTCCTTGAATTTTCTTGCATATATCCTTATCTCATCATTTTTAATTCGAAGCACCATCTTTCTTCCTTTCACATATGTTGGAGCATTAGCTGTAGTTAAGAACAGGCAACTAAATACTAGTGGTATTTCCTTGTCTTGTATATGGAAAATCATGAAGTCCACAAGAAACCCTGACATATTAATCTCAACCATAACATTCACGTAAATCTTTAAGGGCTTTTTATAAGAGCAATCCACAAACTTTGAGGATTATATCCATATCCTCAAATACCTCCTCTAACTTGAATTTCTTCATAAATATTAACATTATCAAATTCACTCCAGATCCTTTTTCACTCAAAGCATTGACAAAATATGAACTAACAATAATGTAAGGAATAGTGAATCATCTTGGCTCATCAAATTTAACAGATAGACATATGTCCAATGAAATTCGCTTTTCCTTAAATGATGAAATTAAATGAGTTACTAATCTCCTTTATCATCCTCATTTGGTCCATTTTTCAAGACTTCATTAAGGTTTCCTTCCTCTAAACATTCACTAGGATGTTCTTCCTTAGACTCAACTTTTTTCGTCCCAATCTCTTATGCTTGTGTTGATTCATACCTCTCAATGACAACGTTCTCCTTATTTTCACTATACAAAATCTTCATTGGATATGCATCTTCCTATCCTTCCTCCATCACTTTCTTGGTTGCAATATTCCCGAACATATCTTATGTTATCATTACTTTAATCACAAATCAACATCTAAGTTCTTCTCCTCAAAATTTTTAGATTTTCAACCTTAAGCTCCTTTGCTAAGTCTTCTTCAACTAACTTCTCGAAGGGATCCATCTCAAGAATCTTATTTTCTCCACTTTCAACTACATTAATCTCATCATTCTTTGTAGCCAATGATCTAACTTAATGTTAACATGCACCTTTACAACCATTTGTCTTTTCAAACTTTTTTCAATGTTTGGTAGTAAAATGACTTGCTATTAATGCTTAACATCTCTACAAGCTACCTTGACCTTTTTTTACACAACCTAAAGAGTCACCTCTTGATTAGATAGTCATCTCATCAACTCATCTTTTGCTCTTTCATTTAGTGGTAGCAACTGTTGCTAAAATGGAGTTAGGTTTAGTGATGGTTGTTTTTCCTTGGGGCTACTATAGTCGTGCTATGAGCAATTTAATAACTTCTCCTACCTACATTATAGGTATTTGAGTAGGAGTCCTTATCCTAACCTCCCTTATTGAAATTGTTCACATACTTAACTTGCAACTTATAGACTCCTCACTTTTGCCTTTTATAATTTTAAATTTTCTTTTAGAATAAAAGAAAAAGGTCTGAATTAAGAAAAACAAAAAAAAATAAAAAAGTAAACAAAATAATTTAGAAAATACCAAAATATTATAAAAAATGAAAAATACAAAAATTTATGAAAAAATAGTTTTTTTTTTTAGCTTACTTTTAGTGTCGTTACATGACATGGATCGAGTAATTTCATTTTCAAAGTCAAATAACATCTAAGTATATACAATCATTAAAAGTAATCTTAATTTATTTATTTTAGCATGTGTATATGTGACTTGGTCAATTAGGATTAATTTTGGCTCGGTACTATGTTTAGTACTTATTTATTGATTTATCTATTGTTTATTTAATTATTTAATAAAAAGGGGGAAGAGGGTGGCTGGGCTTAGTGCAATTTGTATTGTACAAAAGAGCTTAGCTCACTTTTGGATCTAGGTGAAAGGCAATAGGCACAAGCAGTGCCTTGTGATTTCCCAAGGTGCGTATTTATATGCGCATGCCAAGCGTGTGGCATATACCTACCATGTTACCTAGCACCTCCTTCTCTAAAAACTTTAGCTTTTGCAAAAAATTGGAGAAAGATAACCCTAGGTGATCCCTTCTCTTTTTGACTTGATTGAACAAATTTTTTAGGCAAATTTTATCAAAATAAATGCGGGAACCAAAAGAAGACTTAGGATGCTATAGATTGAACCTAATAACACATCCAAATTCAATTGTTTAAGGGATTAAAATGAGATTGAAAATAAAAAAAAATGGATGTGCAGATTTTTTGGGTCCAAATTCACTTGATTCATCTCATTTAATGAAAATCAAAGCTTCCATTGAGTTTTTTTTAGCAAGGGTGAGTCTCTAGGATCTTAATTTAATTAATTTTTTTCAATGTTTTTGTAAAATTGAATCAAGTAGTCAAAAGCTAGTAACTCTTTATTTCGAATTCAATGGTGAATTGAGGACCTTTTAAGCTTGTTTATGCGTTAATTAGTATAAATAGAGACATATGGACTCATTTTCAATAACAAGCTCGATCTAAAACACTCCATACTCTCTTTCAGAAGTTACCTCACACACCACCTACTTTCTCTCTCTAAAACCACTCATTAGGGGGTTTTCAAGTGAAACCCACTACACTACTAGCTTCCCCATTGTAAACCACTCCCCCCCTAAGCTACCAATTACTCTTGTCGATGACTACCACACTAAGCTCCCCAATCACTTCTCTCTTTACCCTATGCGACCACCTCATGAAGCTTACTGGTTGCTGCTCCTAAGCATCAATTGACCACATTATCGGCCTCACCATACTCTAAAGCCCAAGAACTAACACTCTCCTGAACTGCAACAGCCACTACCCATGGTATGTGATAACCATTATCGACCACTACCTTTAACCACCACAGAGACTACCTCCAAATGCCGAGGCATCGTCCTTACACCCCCTAATCCCAATAACATTCACATGAAATAGCTTTCTCCTGCTTAAAACACTACCTAAATCACGCTAGAACTACCCTCTCATCAATTATATGCTTTTTCTTCATTGGCCTTACTTGTAACCCGCAAACTGACCTGAATACCCACTCTAGATTCGTACCCTGCTCTAAGTCCAAGCCTGACCCATACCCCTTATCTAGTTTGGTTATTCTTTTGTTTTATTTTTTTAATTTAATTTAATTTTTTGTTATTTATTTAGTCTTATTTCAAATAATAATAATAATAATAATAATAATAATAATAATAATAATAATAATAATAATAGTGCTTTTCCTTCTTCTTAAATGCTTTATTTATTTATTTTAATCTCATTTTGCAAAATTTTCAAAACTCTTTATTTTAGAAAAAAGACAATAAACAAATGTTTATAAAAAAAAGAAATAATAATAAATAAAAAGTTTTGTAACTTAGAAACAGTTATTTTCAAAAGTAAATAAAAACAAATGAACCCCTTTCAAAATTAGTTTCTTTTTTAGAATTTTTCAAAAATAAAAAACCTTAACTTAGGATCCTTTTAGAATTTTTCATAAAATTAAACCTGACTGTCTTCTAAATATAAGAGACTAACAAAATAAAGTCTTATAAAAATTGAACCATTAGAAGTTTGATTCTTACTAGAGCATATATAGGCACCTATGAGACGACTTAAAATACGATTTTTTTTTTATTTTCCCTTTTGTAAATAAATTCTATTTATTAATTTTCTTCTTTTTTTTGTGTAATTTTATCTATTTATAAATCTAGAACTATTATTTCATGCTAGAAGTGTTATTTTAGACAAATAAATTTAAATTTAGAAGGTTAAAGTGGTACTTGTCTAGGGTTCAATAGGTTAACTCTTAAACTCAAAATCTCTGATTTTTCAAAATCAATTTTTTAAAAAGTAATTTTCTTATAGATTAGTAGCTAAGTTAGATTCAATTCACCTAATTCGTTTTATCTTGACTCGTTTTCTGACTTCAGTCAGGTGGTGGCTCTAATATCTTTTTAAAATTAAAAGAAATCAAGTTTTTCTTAACTCTTAGTCAATGGTTAGTATCAAATGAGTTAGGGTTTAATACTAATCTGTTAAGAAAAATAAAACCAAAGAATTCAAGCTCAATACTACTAATACTAGAGTGTTAGGGAAAGGGTAAAGCTTTTGCCTTCGTGTGTGAGATAAGAAAGACCTTGACCTTGACCTTAACCTTGAGATTGAAAAGCAAGATGGTCATTTGTCAAGAAATGTAGGCTTATGGCTCCCAATTGGTTATGGAATGAGTTGGTAAGGAGTGCTATAAACTTTTTATCTGATCTCTAAGGGAAAATAAGAATAACCTATAGTGAATTACAAGTTAAAGGAAAGTCTTCTAATCAACATTTATTTGAAGATAAAATTTAAACAACTATTCTTTTACAAAGATCAATTTAAATGTTTAAAGATCATGGAAAGTAGAAAAGATGAGACCGAAGAAAAAGAATAGAGCTTTTTCATCATACAAGTGCTAAGGTGTTAATTCAATTGTTATTTAGTCTTTGAGTGAATTTGTTGAGGAAATCTATTGTAATTCTCGATGGAGAGTTTCTATGCTCTTATTGTTGTGAGTGTTGTTTGAGAAGAGTTGTATGGTAAATTCTAAACGTTTGTGTATTCTAAGGAGGTAACTCATGTCATGAGTAGGAGTTGTGAATCTCAATTGGTTCTTTCCTCTAAGGGTAAACAACAATTGATGTGGATTTATTGATTCCCTAAAGAGGTGCTAGAAAAGTAGATTAGTTATATATCGTTACCTACTTTTCTTAATCCTATTCTTTTATAACTTCATATAATTTACATTCTACCATATCACATTAAGCATATTCACTTTTCAATATATCATGCTACATTATTTATTTATTTTTGGCTTTTGCTCATGATTGTGATTGATTTGAACTAATTGAATGCGCTATATCATATGTCAATAGGGCAAAAAAAAAGTATATATATGTATGAATATATATATATATAGATATATACATATCTAATTATGCGAATTTTTGTTAAATAGAAAACTCTTTTACTTGTGAGGAAAATGGTATTCTACTCAACCAAACGCAAAGGCCTCATTCATTTGATAGAATAAAGAGGTAGCTTAAGACCATAATTCTTGGTGTGTTCCGATTTCAATAAATGGCATTATAAACATATTGAAATTTATAAGGAAAATTAAAAAAATCTACAAGTTTTACAAGATATTTTATAGCTTATACAATCTATAGGGTATAAGATACAATGTGATTTCATGGTGCTACATTATAGGGTATGGGTAGCAAAGTTTTACAACCTATACCGATAAGGTAAGATACAGGTAGAGTCCTATGCCTTATCTACTCTATATTTGCTCATCCCTAAGATTTGTGTCTATAATTTATCATTATTAAATAAAATATACCTATATATATATATACATACACATATACACGATGAATTTCTATATTTTGATAATGACCATAAAGTAAAAAATATATCCTATTATATCAAAATTCTTATATTTTCTTTATTTATCTTATACAGTGTTGTTTCTATGAAGTACAACTGAAACATTAATTCTGAAAACACTAAAGGCCCATGCAGGGATATGCGACATCAGTATATAACATATAAAAATCTCAATTTGCATGGCCTAGCCTCATTTTCACTTCAATCAAAATTTAAAACTTCTAAAATGTAAAGAGAATTAGAGGAAACCCAAAGTTAAAGTTTCTGTCCATTTTTTTACGTTGATGTACGTTTGAAACAGATAATAATTCATAATTTACATTTATGAATTTTTTAAAATTTTAATAATAATCCATATTGTGCAAGGTTTTTTTTTTTTAATAAAAAAATGTTATTATATTACGTATATTGAGTAGTTATGAATGTATCTTAAGTTGTCAAATTTATTGATATTTCATAAAAATTTCTTATATTTTATCTATATTAAGGTATTTTTTTTGTGGTTCGATAGATAAGTTGTATAAATATGGGTATAAAAAATTTTAATATATAGATTGAAATTGTTATATATATATATATTGGCGATCATAATTTGTTGGCTAAAATTAATGAGTTGAAATTAGGTATTGCGCAATGCAATTTAACAAGATGACTTCATGAATTTTGTTAAGTTGTTGCTTGATATGTAAATGAGGTTTTTTATGTCATCTAAATTTTTAGTTTATGGTGGCATTACTAAGGTGGAATTGGCAGATGATGTGAAAGTCATTGTGTATATGAATGAAAATATTGTGATGGGTAACTTGGGGCCGAAGTACGATAGGGAGCTCGTTAAGAAACTGAAGATTAGAAAGGATTCAAACTTTTTTCCTTTCATTAAGAGAATTTGTGGATGCCCTGAAGTCGACTTAAGCAGTGTTGAAATCATGCATAAGCATCCATTTTTCCATAATGCTAAAGTTGCTTACAAGTTGATAGCCGTTAAAGAAGATGAGGATGTTGAGAATTTTATTGAGATGGCTGAGTTTTTTGGGAAACTGAGTATTTAGGAAATATACATAAGGCACAATTGGGAATTGAGTGCCCAAGTTAAGCATGAAATACATGAGCCAATCAATTTGATCCTTCTGACACCCAATCGACATTCTACGATAATCGGTGTGGAGTAGACAAATGTAGATCCATCAAATAAACTATATAAAAGTAGGTTGATGAAGTATTGGGTCTTATTATTGAATACGAAGAATCTTATGATCCGTATATAAAGAGAATGTACATGGATGTAAATGTCGACAATGATGAGCAGGATAAGGCAGATGGGTATGGTGATGAGGAACATGTTAGACTCAAAGATGACAATAATAAGGGTTACAGGGATTTGAGAGAAGCCTAAGTGAGACCAGATGTTGTCGGCAGTAATGTGCTGGCTCCTCTAGTCCTATACAGTCCTCCATAGGTGAGGGCATCACTCAACTACAATCGCCTCGTCTAGTATACAGAGATCCCTCCTAAGGATCTTGATTTCGACAATGCACCGCCTCAACCTATGCAGTTATAGGATGGATGGGAGCGTTCACTTTTGTCCCGTGCCATCAGGACTTTCACACGACGTATGTGACAATAGATATGTTTTGTCTTTTTTTACCATTATATTGAAATTAACATTAAGTCATGAAAAATTTTGTATATATATTATCACAGTTTGGCTTTCATTAGAGATTGTCGTTCATGGCATTCTTTACTTATCACAGCATTACAAATTTCAACTATTTTTTGTTGTAATCGACTCCTATGGTAAATAGATAATCATTTTGTGTGCTGAGCTTTTTCCTACCTACTATCTTTATTAAGGTATCCGATCGACTATTATTTTATGCGATTGACTTCTGTAATAAGCTTTTTATTCAATTTGTAATGTGCGGGTGGAAGTATATGCTTCAATTGTGTGGGAAGGGAGGAAAGTATTGAAAGGACATGTACTACATGTGCTTTCAATTAAAGTGCTAAGCATAGAAATCTAAATACTGAAGGCGCATGTACTGGATGTACTTTCAGTGCACCATAAAAAAACTTGCATATGCTTTCAATGAAAAAAATAAGTGAAACATGTATCTTCATTATACCATATTCACAATATTTTTCACATAGAGCCATTTTCTGTATTATTTTTTGGAAAAGGACCCGTATTCATATAAAATTTCATTTTCTTATCCCAAAGATAGTTTTGTTTTGTTTTCTTTACTTTTTTTTTTTTAATGTCTGGAAAAGGATCAGAAACCTAAAGAAACACAGTGGAAAAGAACGTAATCACAACAATTTTTTGTTTTTTTGTTTTCCTAAATTCATCATATTGTCCAGTAATTAAATATGATACAAAAGAAATTCACACAATTATCCAGGGGAACATTCACAATCCACAACATGGATAATCAATCAACCAATCTAAAACATCATCCTTATTAACATCAAAATTGAAAGAAGCACAACCCAAGTTTGAAAAGAAAAAAAAAATGAAATATTTTCTTTTTCTTTTAACAATCATGATGATTAATAGTAATTTTCCTCAGCTTCCTCGTTATATTCGTCAACCTCATCAGCTACAGCAACTGTTTATTTGAAGATAAAATTCAATATTTTAAAAAGTAATTTTCTTGTAGATTCGTAGCTAAGTTAGATTTAATTCACCCAATTCGTTTTAACTTAATTTTTTTTTTCCGATGCTAGTTGGATGCCGACTCCAAAATCATTTTAAAATTAAAAGAAACCAAGTTTTTCTTAACTCTTAGTCAATAATTAGTATCAAATGGGTTAGAGTTTAATATTAATCGGTTAAGGAAAATAAAATTAAAAAATTCAAGCTCGATACTACTAATACTAGAGCGTTAAGAAAAGGGTAAAGCTTCTGTTTTTGTGTGTGAGATAAGAAAGACCTCGAGCTCAAGATTGAAAAGTAAGATGGCCTTTTGTCAAGAAATTTAGGCTTATGGCTCCCAACTAGTTATGGAATGAGTTGGTAAGGAGTGCTATAAACTTTTTATTCGATCTCTAAGGGTAAATAAGAATAACTTACTGTGAATTACAAATTGAAGGAAAGTCTTTTGATCAACATTTATTTGAATGTTGACAGATCAAGGAAAGTAGAAAAGATGAGAGTGAAGAAAAAGAATAAAGTTTTTTAATCATAATAAGCATATAAGTGCTAAAGTGTTAATTTAATTGTTGTTTGGTCTTTGAGTGAATTTATTGTAATTCTCGATTGAGAGTTTCTATGCTCTTGTATGTATTGTTTGAGAAGAGTTGTATGGTAAATTCTATAGGTTTATGTATTGTAAGGTGGTAACTCATGTCTTGAGCAGGAGTTGTAAATCTAAATTGGTTCTTTCCTCAAAGAGTGAACAACAATTGGTGTAGATTTATTAATTCCCTCATAAGGTGCTAGGAAAGTAGATTGTTATATATTGTTACCTGCTTTTCTTAATCCTATTCTCTTACAAATCCATATAATTTACTTTTTGATATATCATGTTAGATTTTCTTTTTATTTTGTTTTGACTTTTGCTCACGATTGTGATTGATTTGAACTAATTGAATGCACTTTAAATGTTTTATATGTATAAATAATACGATAAAGTATATCATATGTCAATAGGAAAAAAAAAGGTATATCATATATCAGATATATACATAAATATATTAATATATATGTACATATCTAATAATGCAAATATTTTTTTTTAAACACTACTCAACCAAACACAAACACCTCATTCATTTGATAGAATAAAGAGGTAGCCTCCAACCATAATTCTTGGTGCAGTTTTTATTTCAACAAATGACAATATAAACGTATTGATATTTGTAAGGAAAATAGAAAAAATCTATATATTCTCCAGGATATGTTATATCTTGTATAATCTATAGGGTACAAGGTATAATATGGTTTTGTAACGCCACCAAATAAGATATGAACAATAAACTTTTGGAAACTATATCAACAAAGTGAACAATAAACTTTTGGAAACTATATCAACAAAGTGGGATATACTCGCTCATTCCTAAGATTTGTGTCTATAATTTATCCTTACTAAATAAAATATAGCTATACTGTGATAATGACCATAAAGTAAAAAATGTATCCTATCATATCAAAATTCTTATATTTTCTTTATTTATGCTACACGGTGTTGTTTCTATAAAGTACAACCGAAACATTGATTACATATTTATAATATAATTATAGTTTTCTGCTCTGGCGGGTTTCATTTTGTTATTCCAAAGATTGCTATGTTTTCTTTTCTTTTTCTTTCTTTTTTAATGTCTGGAAAAGGACAAGAAACCTAAAGAAACACAATGGCAAAGAACGTTATCACAATAATTTTTTGCTTTTTTCTTCTTTTTTTTTTTTCCCCAAATTCATCGTATCGTCCAATAATTAAATATGATACAAAAGAAATTCACACAATTATCCAGGGGAACATTCACAATCCACAACATGGATAATCAATCAAACAATCCAAAACATCATCCTTATTAACATCAAAATTCAAAGAAGCACAACCCAAATTTAAAAAGAAAAAAATAAAATAAAATGTTTTTTTTTTTTCTTTTCATTTCTTTTAATAACCATGATGATTAATATTAATTTTCCTCAGCTTCCTCGTTATACTCTTCAACCTCATCAGCCACAGCATCCTGATACTGCTGATATTCCGATACCAAGTCATTCATATTACTCTCAGCCTCAGTAAACTCCATTTCATCCATACCTTCACCAGTGTACCAATGCAAGAACGCCTTCCTCCTAAACATGACCGTGAACTGCTCCGAAACTCGCCTAAACATCTCCTGGATCGACGTCGAATTCCCCATAAACGTCGACGACATCTTCAACCCGGTTGGTGGGATGTCACACACACTGGATTTCACATTGTTCGGTATCCATTCGACAAAGTAGGACGAGTTCTTGTTTTGCACGTTTAGCATTTGCTCATCCACCTCTTTAGTGCTCATCTTGCCCCTGAACATGGCTGAGGCTGTCAAGTACCTACCGTGCCTAGGATCCGCAGCACACATCATGTTCTTGGCGTCCCACATCTGCTGAGTGAGCTCAGGAATCGTGAGGGCGCGGTATTGCTGCGATCCGCGGGAAGTGAGGGGCGCGAAACCCACCATGAAGAAGTGCAGCCTTGGGAATGGGATCAAATTGACTGCCAGTTTCCGAAGGTCGGAGTTTAGCTGTCCAGGGAAACGGAGGCAGCACGTCACACCACTCATGGTTGTAGAAATTAAATGGTTGAGATCTCCGACTGCAACATGTTCGTAGATAAAAAAAAAAAAAAAAAAAACAATAAGCAAATCAACTAAAATTAGTATTAGGAAACAATATGAACAGGATATTAGGGTTTGTTTGTTTGTTTTTATCGACTTCTTTCTGATACAGGGTGTAATCAACAAGTCATTCATTCAATTGTACTTACAGCTAGGGTTTGTGAGTTTGAGGGTTCGGAAACAGATATCATAGAGAGCCTCATTGTCAAGGACCATGCACTCATCCGCATTCTCAACTAGCTGGTGCACAGAGAGGGTTGCGTTGTAGGGTTCTACCACGGTATCAGATACCTTAGGCGAGGGGAAAACCGAAAAGGTCATCATCATCCGGTCCGGGTATTCTTCTCTGATCTTAGAAATCAATAACGTCCCCATTCCCGAACCGGTTCCGCCTCCGAGTGAATGGCAAATCTGAAATCCTGTTAAACGAAAAAAAAATCCTCAGAAACAGCAATTCAGGGTATACAACAAAAGGGGAAAAGTACGAAAACTCAGGTATGCCGTGCGACTTGACTGGTTACTTGCCTTGTAAACAATCACAATTTTCGGCTTCTTTTCTCACGACATCGAGAACCGAATCGATCAATTCGGCTCCCTCGGTGTAGTGCCCCTTAGCCCAATTGTTTCCAGCTCCATTCTGTCCAAACACGAAATTGTCTGGCCTAAAGATTTTCCCATAAGGTCCTGTCCTTAAGCTGTCCATGGTACCTGGTTCAAGGTCCATTAGGACAGCTCTAGGCACATACCTGCCACCACTAGCTTCATTGTAATATACATTAACCCTCTCAAGCTGAACCTGAGTGTTACCGATGTAGTTCCCGGCCGCATCGATGCCGTGTTCTTCGCATACGACCTCCCAAAATTTGGCACCGATTTGGTTACCACACTGGCCTGCTTGAATATGCAGGATTTCTCTCATCTTAGTGTATAGAAACTAATAATAATTTTTTTTTTCTTTTTTTTTTTATTTGCTTTCTCTCTTTTAATGGGAAGATAAAAGGAGGATTTTTAGGACGAGAAAGGGATGAGAACGAGAGGATTGGTTGATGCCCTTTTGTAGTAGGAAGAAGATAGGATTTTATGGTTTGTGAAAGTGATAACTTTCTTTTAATTATTTTTATTTTTCAAATCATGTAAAATTCTAATGGAAAAAATTTAATATATATATATATGTATGTATGTATGTTATGGAATATTTTAATAATTATCTTTAGTACATTTGTTAATGAATTAGATCAAGAACCTTCAATTATTATTATTATTTTTTAATATGGTTACATTTTTTGTAAAGTATGTAATTAATTTTGAAAAATATGATAAGTTTTTATTATAGATCTGTAACAAGTGTTACCGACGTATCTAATTGGGATAACGGGACCCATTTAGTCTGTTGTGTTTGTTTTAGAGGAAATGTCAATAAGAGGTATGAGCTGGAGCCCGGAAGTTGAGGGGGACAGCAGGATGGGATTCTGCTTCATATGGACATAATCAATCTGAACATACCAACCATTATATTCTCTAATGATTTTCTTAATCTATCATTGCTCTGCTAAAAAAAGCACTATTCCTTAATTTCTTCTACCTTTTTGTTAGCCTTTTTTGTTTAGTGAAATTTATATCAACCTCTGTATTAGTTGTTATAATCTGTAACCTGGTTATTTACCCCAAAATAAATAAATAAATTCTGTAACGTGGTTTTTTCTTGCCTAGGCTAACCATGTTGCGACTAACGAAAAAAGTTCTGCTTAACTTATGTTAATAGAATATTCAAATTATCTGAGGTTTTTATATTTTAATTGTATAATTAGAGCTTCGTTTTACCATCCTTTTAATGTTGAAATTAGATAAAATGTCTTCTACCATTACATTCAAATCACATTGAGCGAAATTTTCAAAAATCACTAGAAAATCGATAAGTTGAATATGTTGCTATTAATTTTATTGAAACGTCATATTTTAGTATAAATCTTAATATACTTTTAAGTGGTTTACTTTTTTTCACCACCTATTTTCATTTGAAAAAGATTCATCTGTACTAATATGCCACTTGTTTAGATGAATGGTGGATAAATACTAATTATATTTGAACACATATTAGTAATAATAACTAATTTTAAATAACGATTAATAAAATTTCATTGATGCTTTCAAACCACTAATGGAAGCTTTTCTCCTCTCATTTTTGCTCAAGATAATATTTAACTAGTTATTATGCTCATGTTGTGAAATTTGTATTTATATTAGGAATTTTATATAATTAATTTACTAAATAAACAGCTTGAACTTTCACCAACCAAAAATCAAAATGGAAATAAATCATGATAGAGAAAGCTCAAGCTGGTGAAGCGTATGGTATCTTGCTAGTTGTATGGTACCGCAGAAGACATTATATAGAGATCAGGATAGTTGCATCTCAATATTCTAGCTATATTATTATCTACAGTTAAGGGTGGAAATTGTTTAGTGAGATAGGAAAAGATTCAATTATTGGAGGCAAGAGAGCCCAATAATGTCAGTCTGTCTGTTCTCAACTAAGAAATATATATTGGTCCTATTTTTATGGCCTGATCCTACTTCTTGGACAATGTTCAGGAATCCAATGCGCATTTTGCTATAGAAAAATTCCGTTTTATGAATCATACATAAAATAAAAAGAAAAGAGAGAACCGATGTATATAAAATATAGGAGCTTCCATTACACCTTTCGATTGCATTTATTTATATTTGGATAATTGAATTCATAATTAGTTCAATGGTTTAATAATGTAAGACGATGAAAGCGAACAATTATAAAAAATAAAAGAAATTAGAGAAGTACAGAAATCAATAAAAATAATTAATTTAAACAAAATTTACTATAAATAAAAAAAACCTGAAAAGATATATTTAGTAATCTTACACTACTATATTAAAACATAATAGCTTCACACTATCGGTGAATTGTATGACCTCATACTATACGATAAGATTCTAATGGCCTCACACCCTTGATAAGAAGAAAAGGCATCACACCAGTTTTAAAAAATAATTTTATTTAATATCTAATCACTATTTTTTTTTCTAATTAATTATAAATTTTATCTATTTATAGGCATAATAAGATCTAATATCTAAAAAATTAAACCTTGACAAATATAGAAAAAAAAAACAGATTTCATATCTTTAATAAAAGATATCTATCTAACTAAATCCTAAAATAGAAAATATTAATAATAAAATATATACTCTTTTTTTAACTGTATCGTCTAAATTTAAAGGAATATAAATTAAATATAAGATAAAAGCTAGATCGATTATGTAAAAAATAAAAACGAAATCTTATAAAAATCCATAAAATATAAACGTAAAGAATTTAAACACGACAAGTTACGTGCGAATTCTCTATAGTTAAGTAAAAGTAGAATGCAGGAGAATTATGCTGATTCCCTCGGCGATTTATAAATCTTCGCACAAATTCAACTGATACGGGTAGTTTCCTCCAGATTAGAACCCTATCTATAAGCATAATTGCAATGGGGATCACGAAGCAACGTATATGGAACGTTTAGAGGAAAAAAAAAAAAAAAAAAAAAAAAAAACCCTACCGAAGACGTTCATGTTGCCCCAATTGGTCGTCTCACTAGCTCGGTCGACCATAGCCGATCAGCTATTCTCAACATCGATCGGCAGCCATTAACTCTCTTAAATATTGTGATCCACTGCGTGCATTAATCTCACTTTATTGTCTAGGTTTAATTTTGTCTCGCCTCTAGTTAGTTCGTAGGGATATAGGGATATCATTAGGGTGAATTTGAAATAACTTTTATGAAACTTGATTTTGTCTCTATAAAATTTGATATTTTTCAAAACCTTATAAAGTTTTACTTTTTTTTTTCAAAACTTATCTTTATATGACCACCCTATAAGAACATAAGGACAAGTTTTTATAAGATTTAAATGATCCTATAAAGATAGGTTCTTAAGGGATCAGATTGGATGAAAGTAAAAGTAAAGCGAAAAGCAGTTAGGTAAATTAAGATTACATTTACTAATTTATATAATCATAAAATTAAAAATTAAATATATTGTATAATACAAAACTTATGTAAGGTGTGTACATAAGTTAAAAATAAATATTTTTATTGATATATATATATATACATTTTTTATCGAGTTGGGTTTTTATCGAGTTTTTTTTTTTTTTTGTTATCTTAAAACTCGATTTCATATTCTATCCCGACCTTAAACCCTATAAGACTTTTATCAGACTGGATGGATAGTGTACGCTATAATAAACCATCTACATATTTATATCAACTAAAGATTTTTTGAAACAAAAATATATGGTATGTTGGTTTTATCATCAATAATACCAAAATTGTGAAAGGAACTATCCATATATGATCCGAAAATACCAAGTGCACAGAAGATTTTTCCCTCATCCACACAGCCTCAAATTCAGATATAGATATTTTCTGCATTATATTTCATGCAACATGCTCTTTGGATGGGATTCCCCCCTTTTTCATTTGTTTAGGTTATCTGTCTACTTATCTTGGATTTTCTTTTTTTTTTTTTTTTTTTTTTTAAGGCACGATAGACTATCTTACATTTAGTCCGCAAGTACCTTTGAAAATAGAGACAGATCTGTAAACTATAAATGGTAAATGTGCCATCGTATTTCTATCTACTTTAAGCAAATCAAACCATCATTTTGAAATAGAGAAAAAATAAGGGGTTGAAACGAAATCAACAAAGCAATACAAACATGAAACAAGCCCAAATATTTCCATACGAATAAGTACAATATGTATTTATGCATAAGATTATTATTTATTGTCTTCAATTTAAATTAATTTTTTTTTTTTGTTTCAATAGTCTTATAACTAATCATAATAAGTTCCAACGCAAGTTCAAATATTTATGACATATGGATTTAATAGGGGTAGGTCTAAAAGTCCAATCCCCTCCCCTAACTTTTTTTTTTTTTTTTTTGTTTTTCCTCCTTCATAAGCAATATTAAGAAATATTAGTGAACGCTATTAAGGGACTTGCTTTATTAGGGTTTAATAATGCTAATGGACCTAATAAAAAGGAAAGTATCCAAGAATCTATAATAGATACTTGAGTCTACTAAAAAATGATAAAAAGTACACGATAGTTTTATTTAACTCCATTACTAGTTTACTAATTCAAAATTCTTTAAATCATCCCAAAATATATGCTTAATTCTTTCGATTATACCTTAGATTATACCACTTACCTAAAGAATTAACTTTAGACATAATTAGCCTATACTGGCATGGATTAGATACAATTTAGTTGTTCTCCAAGCCCCAAATCTTAAAATAAAGTGTATTCAAACCTTATTTTTGGATAAAATATTAAAATAGAACACCGAAACTAAAGAATATTATAAATTTAAGAGTAAACAGTCATATGATAGTTTAATTGTCCATCTTTTAAAGATTTCGAATTTAAATGTACAATTTTAAAAATAAGAGAATTAAATATACATAAAATATAAGATGATATACAAAATATATATATATATATGTGTGTGTGTGTGTGCGCTTTTTTTTTTTTTTTTTTCCCTGCTGGAGGTTCATTCAATCTAATGAGAACAAAAGACTGTACTTTCACATGCCAATAACATAAAATACACAGTGGTCCACATTTGGGACCAACTATTTAATACACAATTATTGAACGTTGCCTGGCAATTCTTTGGTGGTTATGTTAAGATCTGTGGAGATATATTAATATATTGTTTTAGCTCTTATCTTATCAGCTTAAAATATGCGAATGAATAAGGCCATGTTCATATTGAATTATAAATCTGCAACTCTAATTCCGATGTCTTTACATCCCAAATATTTGATATTAATAGAATTATATGTCTGTCTGTCTGTCTTTTACTTTATACTTTCCCTTCCAAGTCAACCAATGTATTTTATACAGGAACAAAAAAATGTTATATTAAAAATGCATTAAGCATAATTGATTGTATTTGAATTTTTTATTCATGCTTCCAGATAGATAATATATATCTCGATATAGTATGACAAAATATTAATATTCTTTAAATAAACGGCCCAGATACAAGGTTAAGAACCTACAATGGACTCGAAGGTTCAATGATTTATGGGCAGTTTCTTGCTTGGGAACCATGGACCATTGGGTTTAATACGGTTTATGGAACAAAAAACGGCACAAGGATAAAAATTGGAAAAGAAACCGATTAACAAAAAGATTTGGATAAATACTAAACAAAAAAAAAAAAAAAAAAAAAAAAGAAGAAGAAGAAGAAGAAGAAGGTTTGGATGAGCCGGTTTTAAGGAACCGGTTTGGGGGGGACACAAGGACGGTTTTGGATTTTCCATTTTAGAGAATCGGGACGCCATAATTTCCACCAGATGGGACCGGGCCTTACACTCTTTATCTAGATTATGAAACCCTAGGTGTATTTATTTATATTTTGGTAAAAAAGGACGTTGGAAGTTAATGTCAAAAAAGTTTTTTTTACTTTAGTTCAGATAGAGCATCATTATCAAGCCATTGGACACCGACGGAGAGACATGAGATCCAATCCAATAGTGTGGTGAAGTATCGTTATTTTTTCCATTATTATCAAACCAATAATGTTAGGACGTTCCTTCATAAATCTAATCATCCACCCATCAGAACTATTTCTTGTCACCAGTACCTCATTATTTATTTATTATTAATAGCATCGAAGTTTTAATCAAAGGTCAGGTTACGCTTCCGTTGAATAATCATGCTTCCTAATATTTGTTCTTAAGCAAGCCTATTTATTTATTTATTTTCATAATTAGATTTGTCAAAATTTAAATAGAATTTTATCATTTAAAAAAAATACAAAAATAAATATTTATGTATGAGCAAACACCTGGGATTATAACCAGAAATAAATATTTTAAAAAACTTTTATTTAGTATCCAAGAAAGTGGCTGACGCAGGGATCCTCACCATCGGCCCCACTAACTTCAAATTTTTTTTTTTTTTTTTGGGGGGGAATTGTCTCTAGATTAAAATTTCTATATATAAAAAAAGCTAGTTTATCTTAGTTTCACCGAATCTATCTTTAAAAATTAAAATTTGCTATTTGATTCCTTGGGGAAAAGATCTTGCATCCACAACTCACATCTGGTTTCAAAGTAACTTGAATTGGGTACAATTCATTATCGGCCGACTACTGTGGCCCAGAAAATTTTATTGCCTCTAGGCAGCAAAATCATGACTCCTTGATCGATCTCTCGATACCGGTCGAATCGCATAACGTTGGAAGCAATCTTCCTTTGTTTACAATCTTTCTTGGTGCAGTACAGTCATGTCAGGTGGTTGAGTTCTCATCAGATAAGACAAACATCAATTGCCCCGAACACGATGAAAAAAACCAACTGCCGTCTTATTAACCACTCAAACTCGATTAAATATTTACTCGAATTGTATTATAACCGCGGTCGAATTCAATGTCAAATAACTTATTAAACTAAATTAAGCATCTAAATATTCCACTTTACATTATTACAAGCAAAATTATGGTTCAATCAAGCTTTAGGTTTTTCGGGATCTTAATTTTAATGGACTTCAAGCTTCAATAATTACATAAAAGGTATTTCGAGCTTGTATTTTTAAATAAATGAATCTAAACAAATCAAGTCGAGCTCAAAATGATATTTTAAGCTTGTCTTTGACTAAATAAGAGCTCAATATTATACGACTTGATTCGATATAATTACGCCCCTAATCATATCCAATACAAGCAATTTGGAAAGACGCAATTTGCGACGGGCAAGTTTATTCTCTACCATTCCTCAAATATGTACATTGATGAATTGTTTCGTTAAACTTGTCATACTTAGTCGCCTCAACGGTATGGTGGAGTTAAAAAAAAAAAAAAAAAACAGCAAATGTAGAATAGTAAGTATGATCAATAATAGCACGAATAGTAAGTATGATCAATAATAGCACTCAGAGATAAGCACGTGAAAAGACTAACAAGTGGAATAAGACACAACAATCTATAGAATTGCAGGACCATGAACATGGTAGGCCATTGCGATTGGAAGATGGAACCAGATAAGAATCATTCTCTCCTTGGTACACTATAGACAAAAAGACATCTATCTGCTGGGATCGCAGAGCACATGACCCTCGCTGCAACATCATGGTCTGATCAGGAAACTAGGAAAGAAGGGGAGGAAAAAAAAAAAAAGAAGGCAGACTTGACAGAGAGGATTTGATAATCTAAGAAACAGACAATCTTTGGAAGTTACTCAACCGAAGGGATTTAGCATGAGGGCTGCTTCTGTCTCTTTCTTCTTTAAGGACGATAGAAGATCCACTTCCATAGGAGGCATTAGGTTATTTAACCGCTATAGTTTTTCCAAGATTGGGAACATGGATGAAGTTTTGCTGTCGACGTTATGTAACTCATCTCATCCCATCCCAACTAATGACGCCTTAACATTTGTCATCATCAATGAATGCACACATTTTATTGACATTTTCACTTGCATATTGTGTGACAGGCTAGGATACAAGTAGGTATCATATGAATGGGAACAATAACAACCTCAGGTGACCATTGTCCGGTCATAGCAACAGACAAGGATGTAATGAGGGTACAATGGAAGGGTTACTTGAATAAAAACTGCTTTTTAACAATCCTTCGACATGGAGTTTATGGGCATTCAGCAACTCAACAGGGCATATTTACTCGAAAAAGAGAGTAGCAAAAGTGTAAAAAGAATCGATTGATAAAGCAGAAGATCAGTTAAAGAAGCAGAAGCAGAGATTTGATCACTCAAAGTTACATGAGAAGCTTCACGCCAAAAATTTACATCATCACTTATTCTGCCCCATACTTAAACCACAAACTAAGATAAACACATCTTAAATAATGAGACGTAGAGAAATTACAGAGGATCTCAAGGCAATGCTACTATTCGGAGTAAATCATATTCCTAGGACCTTAGTACAGAAGCTCCTTGAAAACTGGATCTACTGATTGTCCCCATTTCCCATTGTACAGCTCCAAAAGGTTCTCCGCTGGTGTCAGCCCTGCCAAAAAATAAGTCACCCATTCATTAACTCCAAGCGATTAATAATCTGCACCTAATTAGAGGCCCATGTTGCGATTGCCTAATCAAGCAAGTACTAAAAGCCTCCCTTTTAGGAATTTAATTGGGCACACTTTGCTTATAAAGGGTGCTCTTGTTTTATCAAAACAGCTGTTTTTTTGCTTGTAGGAATTTATGTTATTTTGACGGGCCTAATAACACCAAACGTACAGACACAGATTGCAGTGGTACTTGACTTGGATATTTCCATGTAGTATGTGAGGTGATTTGCTTGCTACATAACTATGTGAAACCACACAGGAAAAAAGGGAACATAATGCTTACATTGATCAAATTACTAATAGGAGGCAATGTATATTTGAATTGTTTGATTGTCCTTTCATTATTTTCCCAACAGATCTATGCCATATCCATACTACTGGAGGAAGCAGACAGAAAAAATTCAGTTTCCATTTGATATCTATGAACTTGCTTATGCCCCATTAGCTTTTGTATCCATTTCTTCACTTAGATATGTTCCTGGTCATATACACTACTGAGTGTTGCTCATACTAGTATCGAATGTACAAGGTCATTTTAAAAAAATTGATAGAGTAATCAAGTGCATCCAACAAATTCATTACATGGAAAGATAACATCCAGCCATTTGAACCATCGTCATCAGAACCTATCTAGCAAGTACAGTTGGGAAGTAGCCTCACGTTAAAGTTTTCTGTGACGGATTCAAAAGTAAACAAGGAAGAATATGCGATTGATTGCTACTTGATTCGCATTTATAGATTGTACTTTTGAAAAGAAGGAGAGAAATAAGACATATAACAAGCCTGAAAAACACACCTGTTGTGACCACCTTGGAAACTTCATTCAGGAATCCTGTTTCCTTGAAGCCTCTTCTTTCCAAGCCATCCTGTAAACAACAAATTTAACTGGTATGAAAAGAGAATCCTTTATAAGCAGCATAACTATCAATCTATTGGGTTATTGATGGTTCACAAGATACCTTTGCTAATTGCACAATATATTCAGCAATTTGCCTCACATATCCATCCCTAAATGGTGTCTTCAGGCCTGTTTTTGGAACCTAATACACAAGTATTGAGATCTAAAATTAGGAAAATGGCTGGGGTCTAGAATATTCATTTCAATAGAAGAAATCCAGATAGAAGCCATGGGAACCCAACATCTGTCTTTGCCTCTGGTTCAATCACGTAACTTTTCTTGAAATCGACAAAAGAACAGCTAGAGGAGGTGGTTCTGAGTAAAACCCAAAATTCATCCAATGAATAGCAACATCTAAATTGTGTGTTTCGTTTCACTATAGCAGAGTGCAATTTTATGTAGAAGAGCTTACCTTAGCCAATTCCCAAGAGAACAAGTATTTGCACAAGCTGCTTCCAAATAAAAATATGTCCTTCCTTTTGGAAGGAAAGAGAACGTACTTGACTGGGATAAGGATGCTATTTTACCTTATTCCTTAGCATCTGTCTTTCTTCTGGAGTCCAATCTGCTACCAAATCTAATACATTCTGAAGCGAAACATCATCATATAGCAAACCTACCTGACATTTAATGGAGGTGGGCATCAGTATACACCGAGGGAAGCATTCATATTATCTGCCAATATAGTCACCCATGGAGAAATTATAATTTGAGACAATTTAGGAGATGAACCATATGGTAGGAGGTTACCAGATATATAACAAAAATAAATCCAGTATAGCATAAATAATCTAGTTTCTCAAGAGAGAAAATGCATGTCTTCTGCCTAAAACAGAACATCACCCGGACTTGATAGGTTCCATATTATCAATCAGCTTTGCATTTGTAAATGTATACAGCAATAATCTTCCATGTCCAAGACAAACAATCAGAAGATGCTCATTTAGCAACATATTGTATTATGAAGCAACTGCAAATGTTATGCAAGTCTCTAGACAGTCAATGCAGCATACCCAAAATGCAGGCAGGGCACATAATCTCCTCCAAGGCCCCCCATCAGCGCCTCTCATCTCCAAATATCTCTTTAATCTGACCTGTAAATTTAAAAGGATACTCAATAGCAAAGCCAAAGGAAGGTAAAATACACCTGATAATAACCATGCCAGCTATCAATAACCTCAGGAAATATTGTTGTCAAATGATTCTCCCAGTCATTAAGATTTGGCAGCTCGCCTGGAATAGGTGGGAGTTTTCCAGCCATAAAATCCTGCAAGTTACATTTCTTATTATTTATCATAAGTTAAGTATATCCACAATGTGTGGAGATAGATTAAATAAAGGAATAACTAGGGAAAAAAAAGGAAAAAAAAAATTCTGAGGCATGAGACTGTTAAGGATAGATCAAAACCCGAAATGACATCCCAGTACAGTCAATATATTTCTTCTTGCGATAAACAAAATACATTGGAACATCAAGAGCATAATCAACGTACTGTTCGAATCTGCACCAAAAGGTTTTAAAGAATTTTGTTAATAAAGTCCACTAAAGACAGGAAACAATCAAGAATTTTTTTACAAGTCTAGTCCATGCAATTCATGTGCATACTATGGATGATTTGTGTGTTGACAATATTCTTGATACTTATGAAAAATTCAGGGCCTAAAAGACTCTGATCTTGAGAGATAATTAACTTCCTAGTTCTTTGTTTTCCTGGAGAAATGAATGGAATTACAGATAGAATTTTACTCTACACAGATATGATTTCCACTCGATTAGCTTTAAACTATAGAACTTACCCGAAAGAGTCATCAAAAACAAAAGGAAGCATGCCGGTTCTATTGTTGTCAGTGTCAGTCCATATATGACTGTTAAAAAAATAATAAATTTAATGTAAAGTTTCTCAAAGGAGACAAATGAAATTTAAAAGTTTAATGTTCTATAGCTTCACAAACCTCCGCATACTAAGATAGCCATTTGGCTTTCCTTCAGTGAAAGGTGAATTTGCAAATAGAGCTGTTGCTATCTGTAGATATCTTCCATGGATCAATAATATCATTTTGGTACAATCTACTAACAGTTAAATGTAATATCAATTCTTACAGGCTGCAAAGCCAGGCCAGTGCGAAACTTCTTGATCATGTCAACTTCAGAACTGAAATCCAGATTAACCTATAGAAAGTGCACACAAGATAAATTGCATTTAACTTCACAAGAGCCATAGTTGGCCATCGAGATTTCAATATAATATGACTATAGTAGTTTATCCAACCTGAACTGTGCACGTTCGAAACATCATATCCAGGCCAAGGGAACCAACTTTAGGCATGTAATTCCTCATTATCTCATACCTTCCCTGAGCCAAACATTTTGTCAGTACAAAACAAATAAAAAAATCTAGAACCTAGACAAAATAACAATACAAAAATGATAAAAATTTGCATAGCAATCTACTGTCAAGAAACAATTCAAGTATCTACATTTAACTAATTCATCTTCTATATATGATTACAGCCAACACGTATGCAGTTTGACACATCAACGTGAAAAGATACAAAGGAGATACTTTTTTTCTCATTTTGCTAATGTACAAGAAAATTTTTTGAATTCAGCTTGAGAAATTGTATTCAGATATTTACAAAAGATTCTGATTGTTCATAGATTAGTGAAATTTACGTCAATAGGTAGGAGCATGAGAGTAAACTTACCATATACTATCCTGCACCTTTAGTCTACACCAAGAGAAAGTGCAGAGCACGTAAAATTGAACAAAAGACACATCCAGTTTATTCATTCAATTGACAAGAAATATATGCAAGTTACAATGATAGAAAAGCAGTTGTATGGAAGATAGCATAGGATGGACTACAACATTTTGAATCATTACAACAATTAGAGTGTATATTTATAATGTATAAGGTGTACTAATCCTACTTTCTTTCCCCTAACATAATTAGTGAGTACCATAACAAATCATCCTAAGAGCAAATAACGTCTTGTACCTTAGGCATTACAGGTATTTCTTTGAGTCCCCATTTTGGCTGAAAACCAATTCCCAAGAAACCTATTCCCATCTCCTCTGCAACAGCCTTCACCTGTGGTAAAAATGGGACAAAGATATCACTCCTGATTCAAGCAACATTCCAGTCTCTATGAGTGATATAATGTAGGAGATATATAGCGATAGCCCTAAGAGGTACATATCAGTTTGTCAGTTTTATAGCTTACTAAATGTTCATTTTATCCTGTTTTATTTATTATTATTTTTTAATTAACAGATTGACACAACCCTAATTGGACCAGCAACCTCCAGGCAAATGAACCAACTGAGCAGTTTTATAGCTCCCCAAATGTTCATTTTGTCCAAACAACATTTCAGATATTGATACTTTTCATCAGCTGTTACCATCAAGTCTTTTCATGTTGCATTGTTTATAAAATGCAATTACTATTTTAACAGCTTCAGAAGACAGAACTGCTGGGTGTGCATTTCGTTTTTTTTTTCTTTTTTTGTTTGAAATCTTAATATTATTTGATATATCATTGGCCTGAAACACATAAATATAACTCACGAAGTAAAGCGTACACCTAACTAGTGTGAAGACTCATTTCTCATGAAGATGTCCTTAATTCCTTTAAGCCACATGAACATTAACAGGAAGAGCATTCACAGCCAAAAGCACCCAAATAACTGTCACCCCAGCTAAGCAGTTCATCAATGTCAAATGAGAAGATCATGACTTGTTGGTACATCAAGAGTACGGTATGTTCACGTAAGTCAAAGCTCAATTGGACCAGCTTATCACAACTATCTGCACTGTTCCTCGTGCATGTGCCTGTGTTTATGTGCGTGTGTAACATACAGAGAAAGAGAGAGAGAAGGAAAAAAAGAGAGAGGATGGTCAAATTTGCCCATATACAACAGTTACAGCCCCATAGGCCAAGTGTTTCCTTATTTGGAGTCAAGTCTTCATACACTGTTTTTAATTGTGAAAGAAAAATGTTAACAATCAAGTATGCTAGGCTTTCATCATCCAACCTGATAAAGGTGAGAATTCACTTCTGCACACGTTTGATGCAGTGTTTCAAGAGGTGCCCCACTTAGCTCAAACTGACCACCAGGCTCCAATGATATACTTTGTTTCCCCTGGATAACAATTGAGTTTGCCATAAAAGATGCTCAATGATGATGGATGCATAACCTGGCCTCTTCAAAGATGCCTCAAAGGTGAAAGATATCTGATTATGACTCCAAAAGAGAAAATGCCAGCAAAGTTTGTAGCTTACCTGTTTAAGTCCTATAATGTTATCACCTTCCATTACTTTCTCCCAATCAAATCTTTCAGCAATTCCATTGAGTAACTCTGATATTTGCTCATACTTCATGGGACGTAAAGTTTGGATCTCAAACCCAAACTTCTCATGCTCTGTCCCTATTCTGCAATATTCACATAATTTTCTTGTGTTAGATAAAGAATGTAACTATCAATAGTCCAGGATCACATGTGTAGTATGTGTTGAATTATAAATAATATATATTGGTGAAGAGGGCTACCACTATTTGACTGTTTCGCTGAAGTTAATCCAATATCAAAGCACAAATAAAATACTAATGACACCCTAATAAAAACCATCTGATTCTCACAGAATCTGATGCAACTGACCTTGTTCTTCATCTCGTTCAGGAGTATACGGCCCTATCTCCCTGATCTCATCTCTAGTAACTTTTTCATTAGTATCTCCAGTGGCACTCAATCTTGTTGCAATTAGGAATTCTTCTCTGTCACCATTTCAGTTCATCTTCTCAGGTTTAGGTTCAACATTCCAGTTCTATATATCTTCATTGTTAGTCATAACTCTCTCATCTCTCATTTCTCTCCAGTTTTGGTTTGTCAGCTAGTTGTCCACTTTGTCCGTTACAAGCTCCAAAAGTTTCGAGGGACCACCCACATCCAGTTCTTCTTCCATATCTTGTAAGATCTCTGTTCTTGTAGCTTTATTTCATCTTGGGTGTTGTTTCCAGCATGCTATCCTCTGGTAGCATCCTTTGTTCACCATTTTCAACTGATCTGTGAGGCACCAATCCAGTGATTTGGGATAATTTTAGTGTCTCTTTTGGATTCTACCAATGTGTTAGCCACTTCTGCAGCATCTACTATCATAGTTATGCCATCTTTCTCAGAGGCTCAATGCTGATCATTACCAAGAAGTTAAAGGGAAAGAATTATACTTCATGGTCTGCACCAAGTTTCTCAAAGAGATTCTTGAGACTGATAGGCCTACCTAGCAGAAAATTGATGCACAGCTTTTGGCATTTCTCTGGCAAGCAATTGACCCTATTAAGTATTTTTAAATATTGCTTCTCTTGCAAGGAGACATGGACACAAGCTCATACTGGTGACATCTCTTAAGCCTATGAGATTATTGGAAATCTTTTCCAATTTCATCACTCTAGTGATGTGACATGACCACGCACATCAAGGTCAATTTTAAGCGCTTTCAACAAATTCCTAAGGGATTCTTCAAATCACTCTTGATGTTTAGGTCATGCAAGATCACAATTACAAACTTTTGACCATTATGTTTCTTCATACTATGCAGCCACAGCTTGAGCCATAGAATATTAAGACTCGGATATCAGGGGGAACAGCTATTCCCTCACCATCTGATCCTTATCAAATGTTATGTGCCTCTGCTAGCATTGTATTTTCTGAACCAATGGTCAATTGGTCTACTCTAACTGTTCAATCTACTCCTTAGAACAGGGAAGAGAGGGATGGGACTAGCGGTTAAGGATGATGTAGAAGTGATGTGGTGGAGGAAGTCAATCAAATTGTACCAAATGCAGTAACCATGTTAAGATGGGACGTGTAAGGGAAACTTGTTATGCATTACATAGATACCCCCCCAAACATTCTTTGCATATTGTAAATGTGGTGCAAACTTGAGAAGGAATTCTCCATCCCTCCGGCAACAAATCCACAATTAGTGTTCCAATAGAGGATGGTCACATTTACCTAGGTTGTAGGTGCCTCACTCTTGCAGTATAACAATACCATCTACAACTTTAATACCTGAAGCAAAACATCTTTGGCATATTTGAGACATATGTCTGCATCCACTTGTATTCATTTACCCCTTGGATTTTGGACTGTAGTGCCACTAAGCATATTTTTGGTAATAGTTTCTTTTTGTCCAACCCTATCAAACCTTCCTGTCTGACCAATGTCATGCTTGCCGATGGATTGCTCATCAATTTAAGACATTGGCAATGTTGTTCTTACTTCTTCATTGATACAATCCTCTTTTTTTTTATGTGCTCAAGTTTCCATTAAATTTAGTATCTATTAGCAAGCTTCCAAAAGATCTGCAATTCTCTGTAACCTTTACCATTGATCTTGTTTCTATCCAGGATATGCAAACTAGAAGGATAATTGGCACTGGACATGACTCTCAAGGATTATACCAACCATGAATCCATCTATATTAATGTTTTTAGTAGTCCATACCCTTACAAATGCACAGTCATCTAGGATCTAAATTCACAGTCTGAAAAAAATAAAAAGTCCATAGTCTCTCTAATCTTAACAGTTTAGAGTGCTAGTCTTCTATTGAGAAAGCACAACAGGTCCTCTTTCCAACTCCACAAAAGTTTCTTCAATAGCAATAGCTAACTCACTTGGTGATGGAAGAGTGGCTGATTTATGACTCTGTATCTTTCTTCAAATGTATCCCTTAATCTATAAATAAAGTACCCTAACCATTAACCTTCTATTAATGGTAACCCTTGAGCCACAAGATCCAATTCATCTACAAATTCCTTAACTTGTGCTTGTTATAAATTACACAATTGTTTATATGGATTTAATGCCTAAGGCACCGATTGCTCCCAAGTAAGATGAACCTATCTTGGCCTAAGCACGTTGAACCATGAACTTAAACACCCTTTTGTACAACCAAATGTTAATTGCACTCTCATATTTGGCATTGATTTATTCAACTCAAAGTACTTTTCTACCCTAGCAATTCAATTAATTGGATCTAAGTCGTGAATAAGGTAATTCTACTCTCTTTGTCATCAATCAAACCATTTCCACTATAGCATTTAAATTAATTGATGAATGATTTACAGGCATGAACGCATTGTTTCAAGTATGCAAGTTAGGGTTCGTTCATTGTTGAAACAAAGGGTGTGCACTCCATCTCAACAAAATTGGCTTGCAAATTTTTGGGGTATTTTTTTTAAAGTTTAGTATGAAAGTGGATTTGATAATAAGGTTGTTGATGCCTTCTCCAAGCCTGATGAGAAAGATCTTGCTGTACTGGGACCATTGTGGACTGATTTGAAGGTTTTTCATGAGAAGTATTACCATATATGATTTTAGCCCAGAAAGTGAAGTTATTGCGGGAGGGGAAATCAATAGGTAATGGATTTCAGTTGAGGAATAAATACTTATTATGTTATGATTGATTTGTTATTCTAGCTAATTCTAAATAGGTTTTTGTTATGAACCAAAAGATTAATAACAGAAAATTAAAGATGTTTATTGATACTTTCTAGTGAAAATTGATTACAAGAACCCTAATCCTTCACAAGTTGAGAGAGCCATGAGCTTAAAGCCCACAAATATCTCCATGAGCATAATGCTCACACTAACTCTCCCTCCAAACTTCACGAAATATCTATTCCCCTCTCACATACAGTCCTTATTTATATAACTAATAAAAGTAGCTAAAGCCCAATCCACACACACATACTAAGCCCACAACTAGCACACACTACACAGATCTGGCCAATTGGTAGACGTAGGTTTCTTAAAGACACTGTAGGATTGCTTCAAATTTGTATTGGATTGGGCTTAAAAAAGATGTGGAGCATTTTGTTGTGACTTTGTGCCATATGTTGATAGATTAAATACCAAACCTTATTACCACCAAGATTATTAAATCCATTGCCCATTCCTAGTATTGTTTGAGAGCACAACACTATAGATTTTCTTATAAGCCTTCCTAAGTCAAAAGGGTATTATCTCATATTTTTGGTCGTGGATCGGTTTTCCCAAACATAATGTCTTATTACCACCAGGATTATTAAATCCATTGCCCATTCCTAGTATTGTTTGAGAGGGCAACACTATTGATTTTCTCGCAAGCCTTCCTAAATCAAAAGGGTATTATGTCATATTTGTGGTTGTGGATCGGTTTTCCCAAACGTAATATCTTCTAATACTTAAATATCCTTATATGGCCAAGCCTTCTGCAAAATTATGTACTATTGTGAGTGACAAAAACCTATCGTTTGTGAGCAACTTTTGGCGCTAGCTCTTTCAACTTCGAGGCACTAAATTGCACTTCAGTACATCTTATTATTTATAAACTATTGGACAAACGAAGTCTCTAAATCACACTTTGAAGTGTTAATGTTTTACTAATGAGTAGCCAAGTTATGGGCTTCTTGGTTATCATGAACGGAATATTTATATGATATTTCCTTTCATGCTTCAGCAAAAATAACTCCCTTTGAGATTGTGCACAGGCAACCGCCTCCTGATTTGCCTTCCTTTATTGATGGAGAGAGCTGTTTTTCAACAGCTAAAATACTAATTTGGAATAAGCTCAGTTGCATTATTTTACTTGAGTTAATCGTCATTGTCACCACGTTGATTATAGATTGGGCATTATAGATGTGGCCAGCTCTTCAAAGTCACTAACGGCGAAGAATTCTTTGAAGTTGGACCCCAAACATTATGGTCCACAGCAGATTTTAGAGCAGATTGGCTAAGTGGCATGTAAAATGCATTTACCAGTCAATCGTAAGGTGCATGCACCCTATATTTCATATTTTATTATTGAAAAAATCTATGGTTGCTTTTCTTTCTTTTTCTTCTTTGCCAGGTGAGTTAAATGTTGATAAAAGTAGAGATGATCCTCAACCTGCTCGAATCCATGGATATTGCTTTTTCGTCAAGGGTGCTGTGGATACCCCTCAAATTCTGATTGGTCAAGCAGGCTAGGATCCTACGAGGATGAACACGGCCTCCTTTTGCTTGCAATTTCCTGCCTTTGCCCTTTAAGGACAAGGACAGTTCTTTGAAAGGAGGCATTGATTGAACCCTACAGGTTGGTCCCCTGTTCTCTCCCCCCCTCTCTCTCTCTCATGTAGGTTATGCAGGTTTATATATGGAAGCATCTAGAAATTTCTAGTTAGTTAGCTAGACCTATAAATGGGCCAAGTTGAGCAGGAGTTAGGACATTCCTCCATTTTCTTATACAGATTTGAAAACAAGAGAAAGCAGGTTGCTCTTGTTGAATTGTCATAGTTAGCAACTGCGTAAAATTTGTTTTGATATCAATAAAACTACCTGGTTTTACCCTAGTCAAACCCCTAGGCTCTACCATTAAGTAAAAAAACTGAAAAGGAACTAAACACGTAACCGCAAAAAGGTACCTGTTCAAGGCACCAAATGAATGTTTTAACAGCATATTACTGAAAAATCACCATTGCATGGATCTCATATAAACAACAAATCAAATGATCATGAAAAGAAGTTATGCAGACAGAAGAACCAAACCTCCATTTCTCCTTGAGTTTGCATCCAGAGGCAAGGTATCCTATAAGATCCTCTTTAGTTAGTGGTTCCGTATCAACTACCACATCTTCTGTAGGAGGGCTGGCAGCAACTATAACTTGATATCCTCTCTTGCAAGAACCTGATGCATTGTCTGCTCGCAACACATGCAGTATCTTGGCAGAAGAGCGCGTTGAGTCAAGACAGCTTACTCTGGTCATCTCCATATTATTGATGCCAGCCATAGCTGCACTGTATTCTGCTTTGCAACGTGATATCTCATTCTGAATGCAGTATGAAGGGCTCGTGCGGGAAATAAGAGCCATTAAAAACCTGTCACAGCCTCTACACAAGTAAATAATATTCTCAAGGACCTAACCATTCAGTCTTTTCAAGATCCATCCCGACCTTGCAGTAAGCTGGTAAGCCACACAGAATTAAACAGGTGTGACAAAGAATTCAACTTGACGTGGGTAAACAGAGAAACTGGCTGAGGACTGGATGGCTAAATAAAGATGCCAACAAATTTATATAATTTTCTTTTTCCATAACTTTGCCAATTAATATTTGAGATAACTGCAATATCACCCTCCTAAGTTATTTGTTTGGTGTGAATATAACACTAAAATCCAAAACACCCCCAAAACTTTTGAAAAAGTGCATTTGACTCCTGAAACTGCCACATAATTTAATTTTTTTTAAAATAATATTCCACTTTTCCCTAGAGATTTTATTTACTTTACAACAGTACATAAAAAAAATCAACTTTATTTTCTAAGAAAAACCAACCTCATTTCTGTAGCCGTACTAAAAAATTAAAATTTCTTGTCAGTTGCCAAAGTTTGTGCAATAAAATAATTCATCTCGCACTTAACACATGCATGTCGACAAGTGTTCAATTATAAGACTGGGTTCAAAATGGAATTAGATGCCAATGCAAATATTTAATTGCTTTCATAGAAAGCCTCAAACTCCCATTCTGATGTACTTCTTTTACGGAAAATGCCTTCCAAATTGAGAAAAGGAAAGGTATATTGGAGGAGTTGATACATTTTTCCCACTAAAAACAACTTTTCACTAGAGTTGAAGAGAATCATTTCGCTTTGGAAAACAATTCTCTATGATCACTTTTGATGCAGATATGACTAACACCACCAATGATCAACCACCTCCACAACCTCTACTACCTCCCACAATCTCAAATCATTAGCAGCTTTTAATGAACACTAACCTTCTCTATTAGAACACAACAATCACAATTGAAATCGCTGAAAACATACCAAAAATCAGCATTGCAATGTTTTATCGAAAAACATTTCCTGAATTATTTTAAAGTTTTGTATAATAGTATTAACTCTAGTAATAGATGTGGTTTTCATTGAAATCAGTTGCAGCAACTAACACTAACAGCACAGCTAGTGACCGGAGCTTGTTGAAGGTGATGCACGGCTAATTAAAGCAGTGTTGTTCCTATCCGCACTAACGTTGACAAGAAAAATGAGAAAAACGATTGCTTGTGCAAAGTATATATATATATATATATATATATATATATATATATATATCTAATATTTTTCCTCAGAATCTACAACATAATTTCCTGATAGAAACCACTTCCACTTATCATTTTTCTATTGTAAAGATCCGAAGAACATTTTCCGCAAAATTGAGACACCATTAATTATACGCAACGTTTATTCCTTCATCATTTTACAGAAATCTAATCTGTTTACATCATTTTCGCAATAAAAACTATATCAGCAGCAAAAATTTGCACCAGCAATAATCTATAAATCGATGAATGAACGACAATGATGAAATCAAAATCGAATAATTTAACGGAGGTCGAACTCAAAGTGGGCGAAAACATGTACAGATACAGCAAAAAATGGACAGATTCGTTAAAATTAGGAGATTGATGAGATGAGATAGAGGAGAAGTGTACCTTATCGGTTGCAGAATCGAGTGGGTTTGGACAGAGACAGAGAGATAGAGAGAAAGCTAAATCTAAATGGGAGTTAGTGTTGGTGTGCGAAAAATTGTATTCTGATGGACATAAGGAGAACATACATTTTATAGAGTGTGGGCGACTGCTTTTTCTCTTTTGTGTGCCCCATTACACTTGACACGTCAGCCATCCAAAGATTCCGACACTTTTGCACCACTGGCGGCCCCCAAGTTTCATCCGGTGGGGAGAGAGAGAGCCGGCGCTTGGCATCTTGATTACTTTTTTATATACATATAAAAGAAATGGATCTTTTCTATTTTATTTTTTTTTATTTTTTTATTTATTACTTTGTAATATTACCATAAGTGGTTGATAATAAAATAAAAACGGTGATATTATGATGATATCACATGATATTTTAAATATTAAAACAATCTTAACTATTATTTGTAAATAGAGAAAATTTGAGTAAAAATAAATGAAAAGAATCTAAATCTATAAGAAAAACCGACCAATATAGTACACAAAAATTATATGAGGCAACCAGCATTGACTTATAAAGCTTAAAGTAACAAAATAGCTAGAAACTTCTAGACTAAGAAAATGAAAAGAACTTATTAACCTTTGTTGGTTTATTAATAAATTATATTTACCTTACCAGAAGGTGGGCGATTTGGAAATGAACCATGACGAAAGCCAATTGACCTGTTTTGGCACAATTTATAGATAAGGTCTGAAGATGGCAAGAAGTGTTGTTAGGGTATGATTCTAAGCATGCTTTTAATATCATCTATAAGTTAAGGGTAATTGTTACGCCCCGAAACAGTAGAATCGTAATAGTTTTACTGTGCAAACTATTATACGATAAAAACTGATCTTACAGTCGCTATTTTAGACTTAATTTACACACGGTATTTACGACTAACCTGTTTTGAAGTAAATAATTTATAAATCAAACGTGTTATTTTCTTACGAAATTATAAAAAATTCATATTTACACTAAAATAACTTGAGTATATTTACGAGATTTAGTAGCTTAATCCTAATCTACTTAAGTAATACAAAAATTGATACTAAAAGCTTTAAAGATAAAATCTAAACTTGAGAGTGTAATTGATCATCAGGTTTTTATCTTCACTCCCCAAGATGCAGTAATTACTAGCTTTAGGGTAATTATACGGTCGCTTCTTAGCTAAAGCCTGCAATAATATCTATAGGGATGTGAGCAATTAACTACTTAGTAAGTTGGGATGGAAACTTAAATTTATATATCAAACACAATCAAGGTTATCAACCAAAATAGTTAGATGTAATGCATATATAAGCAAATACTATCATACAGCGTTGTCCGACCCATCGTGAGATTAGATGAATTATACCCACTTTAATTTGGGTTGAAGAGTTTTTATATTATGCAACAGTTTATGACCAAAGCTAAGCTTATGCAATGAAGACACTACTTCTCTTACGACTACCTTTAAATCATTGACTTCACCCTTGCCGCTATCTCCTTACCTGTCACTTAGTTCGACTAAGGATAGAGAAGGAATCTATTATGCTATCCAATGTTATCCCTTTCGAAGAGGTTGATATTTGGTAGGAGAACACAAAACATCTCTCCTGATAGGTTGCTATGTAAGTCCGATTTAGAATTATAAATCGTATATTTAATTAAATCCGGTTTAAGTTATTCAATTATTTAAACAAAACACATAAATACAAGCTAGAGTAGTAAACCAAAATTATATCATCAAACTTAGAAACAAGTACATATAAGCATGTGCACAGTCATCTATCCAACAACTACAACCAAGTATAATCTCAAACCTTCGAATACTATTAACAATACTCCAAAATACAGTAAAGTATCAATCCTAACTTATCTGAATTCCTCACTTACTCACTCAAGATACGACTTGCATAGGCCATCATCGATAATCCCTATAATACAAATGTTGTTTTAATTTTCACATAACTACCATAAATATGTTTTGTTATATAATTTAGATTATGATTATTTTTTGTTTATGATCTTTTTATATTTAGTGATTTAGGTCTAAGTCTCTTAGAATTACTTCTCTTGTTAGCCAGGTTTTGAATTTGTTTATTATTCTGATTACGATTACGGTTTCGGCTTCTGAATTAGGTTTTAGTTTACCTTTTTCTTTCTAGTACTTTTTGTTTATAAGTCTTTTAAATGCATTTTAACATTTTTCTTACGGTTTATTTAATGAATATATACTTTGGTTTAGGTTTTTGACTTACTATCTAATATACTTATGTTAATCCTAATTTGGATTCTACTTCTAAATTATATTTTGATATAATAATAATCTACATTTAATGTGACCACTTATACATATGTATATATATATATATAAGTTTTAAGTCTTTAGTTTTTAGTTTGAGATTATGATTTTATTTAATTATTCAAATTCTATATCTTCTATAACTGAACTAGTTCTAAATAAATTCCTGATTTAGTGTTTAAATCAAGTTTTGTTTTAGCTTTTGATTACTATTGTTATTTGTAAACCCTAGGAATTCTTTCTGGACTAATATGGGAAATTTTTCTAACTATGCTTAGGTATCATAAATTTCTGTTTTAGTTCCTAATCGGCATTTTGATTAATACGATACATTATATTTTTAATTTAATTACCTAATTAGCTTTCGATGTAAGAAAATCCTACATTTTTCATGTAATTTCATAAACTCCCATTTCAAATCAAATTTACATCATATTCCTATTATTATAATACTGTAAATTTTTATTTAATCTTTTTTACTCATTTATTTCCTATATACACATATTTACATATTATATACTTATATCACCTATTTAACACTTCTAACATTAAATATATTATCTTTCACTACCAATAATATGTTAAGATGTCTAATTATATTCTAAATCAGAATTTATACTTAATTAACCTTAAATCACAAACTTAACTTAAATATACCTCTTTACCTACATATTAAATACATATTATGCATAAACTTTAGGTAAATATTTAATAATTAGTATCCAAGCTTCATTAAAGTTATAGAAAATATATTATACTCAGTAAATTATAGTTGTTATATTATGATCATGAAAAGTACTAAGATAGTTTAATATATATTATTTTCAGGAATATCAATATTAGGTTCGATTTTGCTAAAAATTAGCTTAAATTAGTTAAATGACTAAATAAAATTATAAGATTCAAACTGAATATTACCAAAATCATAACTAAGCTTTAGAAGTCATTACAAATCATATTCATTAAGGAATTTAAATAAAAACCTATTATTTATTTAATATAAAAAACATGGTGGATTCAACAAAACTAATTTTAATAAATGCTAAAAGTATAGTGTATCAAAAATTATTTTTATGTAAATTAAATATATCATACGATGAATATTTACAAAAAAAAAAGCTCAAAATAACGTTATTTACTATTTTTGAAAATTCATACAAAATTCGTTGGAATCAGGCCTATTCTTAAGGAACCTATATAACCACTTAAAGTTTTAAGAATATGGTTTGATATTCTAATTCTACATCTAAAAACATCTAGTGAAACCAAATTTCATAATTTTACATGCATATTTGATATTTTTATTAAATTAAACAAATTTAGACGGGAAATCGGAACTCACCAATCGACGAGCTTCCAGCCACTAGCGGTGGCTCCACCATTTTCTATAGCTCTAGGTGTGGGTTCTACTATCTAGTGGCGGTTGCCATTCTTCTCCAAGTGGTTTTTGGATGTGGGTTTCCTTTATAAGCCTAAATGCACACTATTTTGTTATTTTTTTTTTGTAAAAATACTCTCTCCTCTCTTTTTAAGCTCTCTCAAATTGTTTCTGGTTTTCAACTAACTAAAATGAAGTTTGATATGTAGTTGCTAAATATATAGAGGTGGTTAAGGTTTTTCTTTAATTTTCCAATTGCCATATACCCCATATCTCTTCCTTTTTCACTTTCTATTTGGCTAATTTTCATTAGTTAATTTTCCAACTTTTATTCCTAGCCTTCCACGTCGCATTTCTGGAAAATTCCATACTTTTTCATATTTTTCTTAATTTTTTATTTTTTAATAAATTTTTTAATTATTTAGCATTATTTTAGTATATTTCGGATATTTTAAGAAATTTTGCATATTTTTACATACATGTAAATACATTTATGGTACAAATAAATACTCTTAAATATTATTTAAATTATTATATGATTTTTAGTGTGTATATAATTTATTTCTATCGATTCGTTAATTATCAAAACTCATTTTACGTATTTTCGATAAATAAAGAGTAATTTATATATAATTCAATATTATAATAATTAATTAATTTCTTAAATTCAAACTAATGGGATTACTTTTACTAATATTTCTAAATTCATCATAAAATTTGGGCTGGATCAGATAACTTACCCAACCACTCTAAATTTCATGGATTGAAGTCCGAACACTTGATTGCAAGGCTTACAGTAGTAAAAATAAATTGAATTGTACATTGAAGTAAGGGAAAGAACTGACCCAATTGTAAGATCTCACGATGAGACATTGCATGCTTAAGGGGGAAGATTGTGGTATCAATGAAATATAGTTCTTCATGGATTGTATAAGAGAACTGGTGTTGACTTATAAATGTTGATACTAGTTGAAAACTTTTAGGTTAAGTGATTAAAAAGGATCCATAAGTGTTTGTTGAGTTGGCTATTAAATGCTTTTGACTCAGAGCATTACAAATTTTTTATATATTTTTCATTTCTTATAAACACACATACATACACACACATAGGCACGCATTTACACTAAACATAAATAAAATAAATAAATAAAACTATGCGATATTAGAAAAATATCAATCGTGCTTTAAATAAAACAAATAAGATGAGCTATTCATAACATCCCTTAGATTGTTATAATGATCAATGAACAAGATATAACCATCATTAATTTATAAATAACTCCTCTTTTAGGCTTCAATGCATATGGACATTTTAATTGGATGATAGATTGGGCTAGCATGTGAAAACCAATTGAGAAGATCTAAGAGTGATCGGACTAGTCCAGCGATCGCTCTTTTGAGTTGATCAATGTAGATTTAGTGAGACATCTTTTAGTAAATGGATCAACTCCTTAGAGTCATGCTACTAGCCTAAAGAGCGTTTATACATGAATCTAGGCCAAGCCCATTACTAAATAAGCCTTCTATGTCATGTCATATGGAATCATGGATTCATTAATGGTATATAAATAAAAGTCAAGTTCTTACATGTGTAAGTTTTTGTAAAATATCATTGGTAATTCTTTAAAAATTGTCCATTATATCATATAAGAAAATATCATTAGCACTTATTCATTGCCAATGTTATCGGACTTGAACTAAATGATTGATTTGGTTATGTTAAGGGGTTAAAGGTTAAGGGGGCCAAACCAAAGTTGAATCGTGTCAATAAAAATGAAAATACATAATGCATATTTGAATATCAGAAAATAACAAACATGAAATTACATTAATTTTACATTGAAATAAATTAAAACTTATATGTTATCTATATGGTAGATCTTTAATTCATCTTCTTTCTCCTGCCTTCCATTGATGTTGAGAACCTAAATGTTGTACTTATAGGTTGTAAAAGTTTTAGCCTCTATCCATTAAATGTCAAAAATAATATAACATAATATATTTATCAAAATTGGGCCTAAACATATACAAATTAATAACCTTATTTTCATCAAAATGAATTGTTTCCTTAAAGAATTTTGCGTTGGCACTCATTGTACACTCTCTTTAATGCTTCAACTTTTTTTGGGTATATACTTGGCTTACTTAGCTTGAATTCATCTGACTTTGACTCTAACTCAAACCACTAATAATAATAATAATAAATATTATTTAAATACTCTTTATGCATAAAGAAAGCAATTGTAACATAACATAATGTAAAAAACTAAACAATGATTGCTCCTACTTGTTTTGTTCTATGAAGATGGTAGATTAAGAATAAAGCTTAGGTAGGTTCTCTTTGGACTAACCTTCATGACGAGGGTAGAGGGAAGAACACCCAATGATACTCATTTTGCAGTTTATGTCCCACATAATTTATGTCAGAAAACTTCCCTTGAGTGATTATTTATAAATAAAGGCTACCTAAGCCTATGTTTGTGTAGTGACCTATAAGTGGAGTTGTGTATAAGTACACATCTCTAAGTTTTACGCCTTTTAGTATTTATATTCAATATAAGGATTTTATATTCTGCTCATTCAGTTTGTTGGGTTTATTAGTTTTTAGGTTCAACTGCCTGGTTTACTGACGTGGCACTATGTTATTATCAATCCAATCTTTTGAGAAGGATCATGCTTTAAGAAGAAAATGAAGTAATTTGTCCCTTTTTATATATTGCTTTTCCATTAAAGAGTTCAAACATTTCTTTCTTATTTTTTCATGTACCTTGAGGCACTACTTAGTAAAACCTTTATTAATGAATAAGAAAATAATATGATTATTCATAATATCATATAATAAATTTTTGAAATCAACCTTTTATTTTGTTATTACATGCAGTTAAAATATGAAGAACCTATTTGTAATTTTTATTTTATGAAAATGTACTAGTTAAAAATAAACTATTCACTGTAGTAGTACTTTTATAACTAGTAGTTTTTAAGGTGTGGAGACAAATATATACTTTCAACCTTAATAATATAGATAAAAGAGATTGGACTATATGCATATTTATTTATTTATTTTTTAATTAGATAAGCTTGGCTCTATGGAAAAAGGATCTATTTGTTGCTTTCTTGCTAGAAGTAGGCTTTAGCTTAAAGAAGGTTCATGCATATCTCAAGTAATAAACTTGCAAAAGAGGAAAAGCTATGAGGCCAATCTAGAATGTCTAACAACTCAGTTGCTCGTTAAGTAACCTATGGGCCAAAGTAGCTCCTACTACCTTACAATATGTGAATGAAGTAACTCCTACTTAAGATTGGTGAACGGGGCAAACCCATCTTCAAATAAGTGGAAAAGGAAAGGAAAAGGCATCTCTCCAAAATTCTTCCAACTAGACTATGCTTATTGTTAAGCTCATATCCATACCAACAATTAAGATGTCCTCCATATTAGACCTACTTTCTAGGAACGAGATACTCGCTATAAGGAAAAGGATCCCTAATCACCTAAGAATAAGAACTTCCCACTAACCAAACTTATACCTAACAAGGGATGATGAATGAAAGCAACAAGAGGATATAATCAGAGAAGAAAATAGACAACACTTAAAGAAAAAAATTTGCTTCATTACAAAATTGCCTAATGGCAATTACATTCGATAACGTAACATTCTAATATGTGCATTTACAGGGAAAAGAAAAGAAAAGAAAACTTATAAGAAAAAGGAAAAAAAAAAAGAAACATCGCCTAAGGAAGCAACTTAAAAGAGCTACCAAGAGGGATCAAATGTAACAAAAGGAGGTAGTGGAGTAGTTCCATCATGCATGCCTTGCTCGATCCTAAAGGTCATCATGTGGGCCCTGCTAATTGCAAAAACCTCTAAAAGCTTCACATAGGAGCCCTTTAGAGCGGGCAAACCCTTAGGAGTGTCATCTGGGCCATTAGAGGTGTCATGTTACATGATAGATCCCCTTTTCTAGGTCATGCATTGAAGCAATTGCTTCCCTAGACATTCTTACATACCTCACCATCAAGATATTTATCTATGATTTTGGGGGCTCACTGCTACTTTATAGTAGCTACCTTTTCCTCAAGCTCTTGGACGTGATTGTTATGCTCTTGAAGTTATTTCTCTTGCCTATAGTTTGCCTCCCTCAAAACCTTCATATGTTGTTGCCTTTGAACTCTTTCCTTAACCTGGTTCAAGTCTTTCAGAGCAATATTTAACTAGAGCTCCAAGCTCATGATCTACTTTGCAACATTCTTCTATCTTAGTTGACTAGCATCCGAATCAGTAGAATGCTTGGTGGTGTCCTCCTAAAGTACCAATAGCTCTCTACGAAGTTTATTAGCATTAAACTTTACCCTCTTTGTAATATCTAAGGCCTTAGCGACTGCCTTAACACCTTCTTACTATTGCTCTTAGTGTACCCTTAGTCTTTTTCATTTCATGTATAGTGATAATGTTTTTTGTTAACAAGGTACTTGCTATATTTATCTCATCAATAAGATTAGTTGCAAGCTTTACATCTTTTTCTCCTACTCCCACTAACACATACATAAAGTGCATACCTCTACCAGTGTTTAGGTAAGATAGTGGGAACATGTCAAAAGTCCTTAGGATCATTAATTATCAGCAAATTAAAGATTCAACTTAAAGTACCTTTAATAAAGTTTTTAACCTCAAAACTATCCTAAAACAAGAATGATTACCCTTCTTAACACCTAAACAAATTAAAATTCCAATTCAATCTCTTTCCTATCTTTAATCACCAACTCCACTTAAATCTACAAAATTATAGGTTAATCAATGAATCAGTAAACAATCATAATAATAACAATAGCAATAACCATTATCAATTGAAATCCTAAATCACATACTTCAATCTCTATAATTATTGATTATTAGCCTAAAAGAGGATTAGAACCTACTTTCAATAAAATCTTGAATTTAGATTTTTAGTATACTAACCTTTCAATGGAAAAAGAAACCAACAACCTCATTGAAAAACAAAGCCTAAATGATGAACATATTAGAATTCAAAAAATAATATAAGCCAACAAGAAATTGGTCTTTTCTAATCAAGAATTTTGAGGAAAATCCCCACACTATGTGAGAAGAGAGAGGGAAACAACATCTATAGAGAGAAACACTTTCTTCTTTTCTTTTCTATAACTAAGTTTAGAGTTTTCATAGGAAAATGAAATGATTTAGGCCATCAAATAGATAAACGAGGACAAAATGTTCTATTTTTCCTCATTTTAAATAATTTTGGAGTGTTTCAATATCTTCAAAAAACATAAAATAAGGAAAATTCCACACCATTCCACTGGGCATTTGCTCTTATTATTGCATATAGACCTAACTTTATTTATCTATATTCTGTAAAGGAATTGGAGAGCTTTTGTATAATATATTAAATAGCCCAACTAACTCAAGACCCACTAAAAGGATAAGTTAATTATGATTTGTCATCACGAACACATTTTAAATTATGAATGTCTGTATGAATTTTTATAGTTTAAAATTGAAGAAATAAAACATTTTTTTGAGCTAATGAGTTTTTGAAAAATTAAACTTTTTATAATATGATTATTTTATATTTCAAAACATTTGTCTTAAGGGTACATCACCGTTGGTATTCCTATAATGCAAAAGCCTCTGTTACGTTAGTAATCATATGAAAATATGTCACTTTGCCTTATCTACCTATAATATTAAATCCAATGAGCCTCTTTTGATGTTCTAAGGCCTTAATTATTTCTTTCATTAGTAATTTTACATTAGAATCCTTATCTTTTCTATTTCTTTATTTATAATATTTAAGTCTCAAGATTTTTGTTAATTGTCATCTGACGTCTTAAGTATATGTTAAATAATTTCAATATAATATTACAAAATCAACTGTATTAATACAAAACGACTTCATATCTCTATTGAATAACCATTCATCCACTAACATTCCACTTTTCCATTACAAAGCAAACACTTTGCGATAATTGTCCGCCCATTAATTTTGTACATGCATTGCAAGTTACGCTTGCTAGTTTAGCATATCATCTATATGCATGGGGGGTTTTATAGTCAATTACACTCGTAAAATATTTTTCAATCACTATTTTATTTGTCCCGCTTTCTTCTCTAAATAGGAAACTGCAATTTTTATTAAAGAAATATCCACAATAATTAAAATTTTTCAATGGCTTTATCTTTATTTTTTATGATACTAATATCGTTATTCATCTAATTATTAATTTATATTCTTTTAAATTTAAATTATTAAATAAATTTTAAAATTTAAAACACTTAAATAAATATAAGATAAAAAATAAAATCAATCCTATCAAAATAATAAACAAAATAAAAAAATCTCTCCGATAATTAACCAAGTCATCTTCATCCCACTACAATAATATTTGCACTTATCTCGGAGGTTGTTTCGTTTCAATATGATAATAAATAATGGAAAAATCCCCGTTAGTGTGGTTATTAGTTAGATGACTATCCGTCACTGTCATGGACAGGTTCCTGGATGCTTACGATGATTGTGAGGCAACTTACACGAATGATGTACTTGATGACGCAAAAATACGGTCAACATATGTCAACCTCACTTTTTCGTAGCAAGCGAAGTTTAGATAAGATTCAGAAACGAGAAACCAGATGTACGAAGAACCTTCGCGATGTGGATCGGTGAACTTCAATGCTGCGGTCCAGATAAAATCTCGTTTTGAGCACTGGTTGTTGGACCATTAGATCATTGAATACCACATAGTTATATTGTTGGACCATTATATCATTGAATACCACATAGTTATATTGTTGGACCATTAGATCATTGAATACCACATAGTTATATTGTAAAGCCAGAGAGCTAAATGAATATTACAATCCATCACATATTTTAATTAACTTAAAATATGTTAAGATTTTAAGTGCATAAATCAATAAACATAATAAAATTATATCATAAAATATTATATATAAACCATAAAGGAGTGGGTAATTAGATTTACTTATAATCTTATAAAAACCTAAAATATCCAATAAAGTTTGAAAGCGTATCAACTTATAATAAAAAACATAAAATAAATCAAGTAATTAAATCCTTAAATATTGAAAAAAGAGTCCATCTCCTTAAAAAGAACATAACATAAACCTCTAGGAAGACAAAAAACAACTTTATCCTAATTATCATAATAATAAAAATACTTGACACCATCCTCTTTCTAGATGTTATTATAGACACCTAATTTTTATTTTAGTATTTTTATTGAGATAGGTTTGAAAATAATAATAATAATAACAATAATAATAATAAATAAATAAATAATAAAAAAATGAAAAATGAAAATATAAAAAATAAAGTGTCAAGTTGTATCAAATTAAGTCGAATCGTTTAGGATTGAATTGGATAATGATTTGTATTTAATTTAATGAATTCTAAGTCATTAAAAGATTGTGTTTCATTGAAATATGTTTTAGTTTAGTTCAATATAAAGTAAATTTTTATCTAATTTATATTAAGTTAAAATACACTTAAGATTTATTAATTAGGTTATTGGGTTAGATCAAGTTGAACTGAGTTGGGTCCGAAAGATAGAAAACCTAAATTAAAATAGGATTTTTAAAAACTAGGTTGAATCTTCAAAGAATCTAAATTATATTTTTTATATTTGTGATTTATTATCGTATTTAGAATTAATTGAGATTATATCTATATCTAAAAAACATATAAAGATTTGATTATGTGGCTTATAAATAAGTATTTGTCGGTGAAGTTTAAACATGTGTTTTTTTTTTTTTTACAATCCCCAATCTTGACAAACACAATCTGCACTCCACTCACAAAACACACACAACATTGTCCACTTGCCAATATCTGTGTTTATTATAGTAGTACCCTCGATACACACACATAGCAGCCCCCTAAACACATACATACAGTAGTGCCCTGAAGGCGATAGATATATACAATATCATACATGTACTGATACACGAAGTCCACACCTACCTACAGTCGCAATAGCATATCTACACACACACTCTCTCATCGATTGTATACCCCTATTGCCTAGCACACTACACTGGTTGCACACTCTTGCGCACAACATATCAGCATACATATCACTCGACACATGTTGCACGAAGTCAAACAATCTATACACGTTACACAAAGCCAACCTTCACTATATAGCGTACAATCACATGACCATTGTCACGTATGAGTATGATGCACTCTTGTCGTGTATGATCACTATCCGTTATTGTACGCGCACGAGCAATTCCTAACCAAGAGCACGAGCATAGTCTAAACGATTACAACATGGTCAATACGAACACGCTAATTACGTGTGACTCGATCTGTTTAAGTAATAAAAATTATTTTCTTTAATTAATTATTTTATTTTATTAATTAAGTTAATTATTTTTACTAATTTTTTTTAGTACAGGTTTTTATATATTTTTTTATAACCGTCATATTCCTTGCTATATATTTTTTAAATAATTGTTAAATTTTTTTGATAATTTTTAGTTAGATTGCATTTTTTTAACCAAAAATTGTATTTTTTGAAAAACTATGTATCTTTTCTTTGAGATTTGTATCTTTGGAGAAAATACTTATCTTAGCGTATCTTGCATGTAGGATTTAGGAAAGATATTTTTTTTGGCACGTAATGATTTTTTAAAAAAATAAAAAAAAATCTTAATTGGAGTTTTTAAAAATATTTAATTAGTTATTTTTTTTAAATAGATTCATGAAATTAGGTCTTTTTAGTTTTTTTTAAATAATAAATGGTTAAATAAATGTAAATCTAACTCGATTTTCAAGTCTAAAAAAGATCCACTCACTTAATATTTTCTAAAAAAAACTATGTTGATTTGATCTCGGCTAGTAGATACGTAAATATTTTCGAGGCAACTATAAAAAAAATATTTTTTTTTCTTGAAAATTCGTAATAAAAAATCATAAAATTCATTTTAATTACACTTTTGCATATCTGTACCTATTTTAGTATTTTTTAAAAAAATTAAAAAAAATAAAGCCTATTAATTTTCTTTTATTACATGGTAACTTAACTTAGTCTTAATATGTTAGCTTTTAAACTTAGTTTCTTCTGATTAATTTTTTAAAATTATTTTTTAAGAAATTTGTGGATTAATGGCAAATTAGGGTTTTCCCACATAAAAACCCTAATTTTATTTTTTATCAGTTTAATTGATTAGCGACTCTAATTTTTTAAAAATATATTTTTTAAAAATATGTTTTCTTAATTTAATGTCAAGTAATTTATATGAAGTGGCTTGAGCTTAATATAGATCAAATTAAGGAAAATCAAAATAAGGCTTGAAAAAATTAAGAACTCCACTGGGGACACTTAGTGGGTTAGCCATGTAAAAAAAAAAAAAATTAATTAATGGCCTTCATTTTTTTTCATTTTTTAATGTACATTGTAATATAATTGTACTAACCGTGTTTTAGTAATGCAAGCCTTTAAGAAAGTTTAGCCCAATAGGTCGGTTACTGGGGATTAGGGGGGAAACTTTTATTTCAATCACGCGTGTGCTTAGATGTGGTCAAACTTAAGTTGCCTTAATAACTTAGGACTGGCTGCCATTGTATAACTCTTAAGTCGCTAGGGTTTTTAACCTCACCTGTCTAATGGTGATAAGTGAGCTCATTTAGGCTTCGATGTAACTTAGTAGTTTTTTTTTTTTTTTTTTTTATAAATCCTTGAAGTTACAGAGTTTGAGACCCGTAGATCCTACCCTCTTACATCATTTTTTTTTTTTTTTTGAAAAAGGAATAGTCATTTTTTTTAATTATAAGAAAATCCTAATTAATCTGCCGTCAGTTCAACGTTCTTTTTCAAAAAGGGGAAATTAAAAAAATCAGTAACTCTTATATATAAGTATTCACAAACTTCATTTTTTTTTAAATCTTATTTCGGATTTACTTATATATAAGTGTATTCTTGACTGTGGGCTCATAATAATTCTTATAATTTATTAATAACCAACCCTTATTGCATTACGTTTATTTTATATTTTTAATTTTCATATTTATCTATATATGCTATCTTTTGTAATATATGTGAGTTGTAGATTTTGTTTTATTTCGTGAGTAATATATTGTGTAACATAAGATTTAATATGGAAAGCATAAAATCATTAATATTCCCCTTGTATCATAATGAGCCAATGTTAAAAAAAAAAAAACTTAGTACCAACTTGTAATTTTTTTTTGGCACATAATTATGGAAATTAACTATGATAAAAATTATTATGGGACTGTCATTTTTTCTAGGCTTTAAACAATTTTTTTTAAGAAAAGAAATTTCAAAAAAATATGTTATGATAAAAAACCAGTTTCATGATAATTATTTACTTAGTTGATTTCTATTGTAATGCCTTACTTGCACCATACTATTAAGAACTAACAAAATAAAAAAAATAAAAAAGATTTAACCATTCGATTCCCATTATAAACTATTTCCCACCTCAAAGTCATCAGTTTTGTAAACGTCTAAAGTTTTCGTTTTTCATGTTTATTTATTAAGTTGTCACGGTCCTATAGAGTTTTCTCTATTTGTCGTCACCCTTATGTCATTTATTCAATAAACTTCTCATTGTAAAATAATTTCTACTTCTCTATATCATCCTTCTAATATAATTGTCATTTTATGTCTACAATTGTCAATCTCAATAGTTCCATTTTTCTTCACCTTTTATCTAAATAATAGGTTTAGATTCGTCAATGTTAGTATTAGGTTATTTGTAACATAAAATCAACATCGATTTTTTTTTCAATAAAAGTTTCCAAAATAAAAAAAAAAAGAAAGAATGGTTTTCAAAACTAAAAATTAATTTTTTTATAAAAAAAAAAATGGAATGCAATGTTGTTAACAAAAAGGGATTCTTGTAGGCTTTGAAATATTGCCTTTAAAGTAGTTTATCCTAACCTGAAGTCCATAACTACTCATTTTCAAAACCAAGATGTTTAAAGCTCTTGAACAGATAATAGCTACAGCTGAAAGGGTTTTAAGCAAGCATGCGAAGCAAGTTAAGATCATGACCCATACCCAAGCCTAAAGGCCTATTGACATACCATTTAAGGCAGACAAGTCTAAAGAGTTGCCAGTTTGTGAGCTCAACAATAGTAACAAAGGCTTGGGGAAGGAATTGAAGCAGAAATTGATGAAGATGGAAGAAAAAATCTTCTAAAAAATTGAAGAGAAAATAAGAGTTCTTAAGGATCACAATGTGCAAAGTAATCTGGGCTTAAGTAACGTTAGTGCTTTTGAAGACCACGAGTTACCTAATAAGTTTAAGATACCAAATTTTGAAAAGTATGATGAATCAGGTTGTACTAAACTTCACCTTAGGCTTTGTGTTCGCAAGATGGACCAATTCTTTAAACATGAGCAATTGATGATTCAAACTTTTCAAGATAGCCTAACTAGGGTGGCATTGATTTGATATGCCCTACAAGACTTAGTTAAGCTTGATACTTGGGATAAGCTAGCTTAAGGCTTTTATCAACAGTACAAGTTCAATGAAAAAGTGGTTCCTTCCCTGATGGATTTGAATAACATGAAAATGAAGCTGATCGAGTCCTTTAAGGAGTATGCCTAGAGATGGAGATCTACAGCTACTTAAGCTATAGTACAATTGCCAGAAAATGAATTGATCAACATATTCATTTGCACATTAGGTGAAACTTATTATAATCACCTCTTAGGCCATACCACTTCTATGTCAACCGGTAGTCGTAGTTGCAGTCGATAGTCGCATTGAAGATGCTATTAGAAGGGGAAGATTGTTGAGGAAGGGATTAACTCCATTGGATTTAGAGGCCATTGTGAATACTATGATGTCCTATTTAATGATACGCGAGCCTAGTGCCCTAAGCACTGGTCCAAAGCTCAAGGAAAATAAGTTAAGCTAGAAATCACTTAGAAGGAGGTTTACTCATATCCTAATTCCTATGTCTTGAGTCTATCACTGCCTAAAAGAAGAGGGTTTACTATATCCTAAGACTCTAACACCATGGTATAGACTTCGAAAATACGATCCCAATGCACAATGTGAGTACTACATAGGTCAGCATGGGTGTGCTACTGACCATTACTGGGAATTAAAGAATAAAGTTTAAGATTTGATTGATGGAAAATTGGTCCAGTTGGACTTTATTGCCCAAATTCTACATAGAGCCCACTATCAACATGATATAAGGTTTAGAAAAGTTGCCAGAAATGAATTTGAATCGTCAAGTCTAGGGGTTATGTTACTGCCATAATTTGAAAAATAGAGTTGTAGCCCTAGAAGAAAAGTTAGTGACATTAGAAAAAAGACTCACGGGTAAAAAAATGGAAATAGGTTATGTGCTTAAGCAGTTTGAAAACCTACATCCTAATACAAATAGGACATCACAACTAAAGCATGAGGATGATTTAAGGAAAGAGAAGTCAGGAGCGAATGTGCCAATTGAAAAAGCCTAAAGTTAAGACATGCCCATCCACAACAAGAGGAGGCGACTTACATAGTTCGAGATTTCAATGGCCTAAGTGTTTAAGCAATTGAGAGATGTAGGATTATTGGCATGTGAAAACCCAACAAAGAAATATAAGCCAATAGATCATGATCTTAACAAATGGTGTGAATATTATGTGGGTCAGGCAGGCATACCATAGAAGACTATTAGAAACTGAAGTGTAAGGTGCAAGATTTGATTGATGCTAAGGTTATTCAACCAAATTTTCTAGAAAGCGATGGGTTTTTAGGCAGTAGTATCCTTAACCTAGAGGCATCAAACAGACAACCTCTAATATCAAGTATTGAGGGTTTACAACTACCATCTGACCAGGTGGCTCACCATTTGAAGCAATTGGGCATACCTCCAAAAGATCAATTCAACTAAATGGCCTAAGTTCAAAGAAGTGATAGAAATGGGGCTAAGAAATGGAAAAGAGTTTTAGTTCATATATTTATTTCTTTTTAGAATAATATTTCACATTGGAGATAAGAATTATTTGAATAAAGTGTTTTTCTTATGCATTTTGTTTTTCTATGATGTGTACTTAGCTAAGCTTGACAGGGGCATATCATTGGCCCTTAATTAATGAAATACTTCATATAAGACTTGGGGCAAGTGAAAATTAATAAAGTAAATGTGAACTCGGAACTTAAAATTTTCTACCTAAAGGAATGGTAACACATTACTTGAAAGATTTAGGATGAAAAGAGGCAAACCATGTCTTAAAAACTAACCCTAAATACACACGAGAGAGGAGTTCTCATTCCTTAAAGGAGGCCTGTCTTGAACTTGGTACACATGTCAAAATGATATTAGGCATTCATTTCATCATCCCTAAATACAATTATTCATTGCAAATCCATTTAAGCTTTTTAGGGATTTTTCTTAAAATTAGTCCTACCAAGAACCACCCCACATTAGGGCAATCAGGAGGTTAAGGTTTTTAATTTGGAGAAAAGGGAGTAGTTTAACTTATACTTGCCTTAGTTTTTCCAATTTATGAGCAAATATTATCGTAGATAATTCAATTTCTTTAGGATGAAAAAGAGTTTCAAACCATATACACCTCACTCAAGCCTATATACTCATTTAAACGCCTCAAGCCCATAGACTTTTCCTAAACATTCCATGCCATATACACTTCTCCCAAGCTTATATTCTTTGAACCCATGGTTTTAGGGTTTTGAATCCCATCAAGCAAAACTCAACAAAGGAAGGTAACTGCCTTGACCAAAGAGAGAGAGAGAGAGATAGAAAAGAAAACAAAAAGAAAAGGAAAAAAGATAAAAATTGAAAATATTAATAAGGTGATCACCTTCAAAGAATAGCCAAATTAAAGCCTAAAGTCTGAACTTGTGATGGTATCTAAAATCTGAACATTATAAATTCCCAAGTTCAATAGCAAAGCCTTTAATTTAGGGTCCTGCCCAATTTATCATCTTTGATGAAACTCTTTTAACTAAAGTAAATAAACTTATCTTCAGCAAAATTTGCTCGTAAACCTAACAAGCCTATGTTTAGTTTCTCTTAGGTTCTTGGCTTATAAACTCGAGATAGATTATATATAATTTCCTCAAAATTGGCCAAAGTGCATTGATATCCATTTGCTTAAACTATTGATCAAAAGCCTTACATTGCAAACCTGAAAAAGACCTAATTGGTTGACCTAAGTGTACCACTTACAAGATAGGTTACAATTTTTACTACAATTTTTAGAATTGATGCCGAAAGTGAAAATAAACCTGTGAGAGTGCAAGGAAGTCCACTTGGACTAAACACTTCAATTAATGATATCTATCCCCTTAGTGGAAAATTGAAGAATAATTGAGTGCAAGAACATGAATAGTCTTAACCCTAAGTTTGAAATTAGTATTTCCGACAAGTTCAAAAATCGTGAATTTTGCTTTAAGAAACAATATTGAAAGAATGCGTGATCAATGGGCAAAGGGTAAGCTAACCCTTTATCTGTGATCTTTAGAGTCTTCGATGCTCTTTTATTTGTTAGCAACACAATTTTCCATTAGAGCGTTTTTTTTTTTAATTTCTTGGAAAAAAACTTTTCAAAAGAGAAATTGAACCTTTTTAAAAAATTATCAAGAGAGATTTCTTAGAAAGAAAAAGTTAATATTTTCAAAGAATCATCAAAATCCCTTAAACTTAAGTTTTAGATCATTTTGTTAAAGCTCATTAAAGTCCTTGAAATTCATATATTGCTTGCCCTTTAATGCGCTAGCCATTTCGTATAGTAATCTTGGATCGCTTGCTCATAGGAGTGTCATTCAGTCTTTTTTAGGATCGCTTGCTCAAAGGAGTGCTGTCATATCCTTAGTTGGGTCGCTTGCTCAATGGAGCACTATTCAATCCTTTCTAGGATTGCTTGATCAAAGGAACGCTGTCCCATTTTTTTGTCGAATCACTTGCTCAAAGGAATGTTGTCCTAGTCCTTTTTAGGATTGCTTACTCAAAAGGAACACTTTCTTATTCCTTTTTTGATTGCCTGCTTAAAAGAGTGCTGTCCTATTTAGTCCTTTGCTAAGATTGCTTGCTTAAAGGAGAGCTATCCTATTCCTTTCTAGGATCGCTTACTTAAAGGAGTGTTGTCCTATTTCTTTTTAGATCGTTTGCTCATAGAAGTGCTGTCCAATCTATTTCCTTTTGGATCACTTGCTCAAAGGAGCACTGTTTAGTCATTTAAAAGATTACTTGTTCATGAGAGTACTGTCTCATTTTATCTTTAATAGAATGCCATCCCATCTTGTCTTCAAAAGATCTATCCTTTTAAGCAACTCAACCTAAAATAGATCTATCCTCTTAAGGATACCCAACCTTTTAAGTCGAGACCTAATTTGTTTGACAATCAAAGTCTTTACCTTGCTAATTAAAGCAAGAACCAAACAAAAACGAGTATGTTTTTTTTTTTTCTTTGTAGCAAAGTTTTTACAAACCTCACTACAAAGAGGGGTAGCTATAGAAAACTCATTTTTGTCGTTTTTATTTTAGTATTGTTATTAGGCTAGGTTTGAAAATAATAATAATAATAATAAAAATAATAAATAAAAAAAATGAAAATTGAAAAAACAAAGAATAAAGTGTCAAGTTTTATCGAGTCGAGTCTAGTTGAATCGTTTAGGGTCGAATCGAATAATGGTATGTGTTTAATTTAATGAATTCTAAGTCATTAAAGGATTGGGTTTCATTGAAATATGTTTTAGTCCAATTTGATATAAAGTAAATTTTTGTCTAATTTACATTGGGCTGAAATACACTTAGGATATATTAAATGGGTTATTGGGCTAAATCAAGTTGGACTGAGTTGGGCTTGAAAGATAAAAAGCCTAAATTAAAATATGGTTTCTAGAAATTAGGTTAAATCTTTAAAGAATTTAAATTGTATCTTTTATATCTGTGATTTATTATCGTATCTATAATTAGTTGAGATTAAATCTATATTTAAAAAAGATATAGAAGATTTGCTTATGTGCCTTATAAATAGGAATTCGGCGGTAAAGTTTGAACACTTTTTTTTTTACAATCCCCAATCTCCATGAACACAATTTGCACTCCACTTAAAAAACACACACAAAACTGTCTACTTACTAATACGTATGCTGACACCGTACAATTTCACAGTCACCAAGCACACACCGAATACTCACCTACACTGTCCATATACTACACAATATCATAACTCACATTCATCACTCACTTGCACTTGCACTTGCTAACACCTGATCATGGCAATCCCTCGACATACACACACACATTTGATATACATACAATAGCCCCTTCGACACATATACACAACAGACATACAACAACCCTCTAAATACGTATACATAATAGCTTCCTGAACACGACAAATACATACGATCGCACATACGTACTGATACACGAAGTTCATACACACCCACAACTGCAACAGCATATCCGCATACACACTCTCTCACCGACTGTATGCCCCCATTCCCTGGCACACTATACTAGCCGTAAACTCTCATCCACAGCATATCAGCACACATGTCACTCTACATACGCTATACGAAGTTGACAGTCATTACATAGTACACGATTACATGACAATTGACGTGTATGAGCACGATGTATTGCTGTTGTGCACGACCATGATGTACTGCCGTCGCGCACAATCGTGATCCATTACCGCATACATACAAGCAAATTCCCAACCGAGCACACGAATGTAGTTAAGATGATTACGATACAATCAACACGAACATGCCGATCATGCGCGACTCGATTTGTTTAAGTACTAAAAATTATTTTCTTTAATTAATTATTTTATTTTATTAATTAATTTAATTATTTTTACTAATTTTTTTGTAGTGCAGGTTTTTATATATTTTTTTTATAATTGTCATGTTCTTTGCTATACATTTTTTAAATAATTGTTAGTTTTTTTTTTATAATTTTTAGTTATATTGCATTTTTTTAGCTAAAAATTACATTTTTTGAAAAACTGTGTATCTTTTTTTTTTAGATCTGTATCTTTAGAGAAGATACGTATTATAGCATATCTTGCATGTAGGATTTCGAGAAGATATTTTTTTGATACGTAATAATTTTTTTAAAAAAATTTAACTGGAATTTTAAAAAAGATTTAATTAGTTAGTTTTTTTTTTAAAAAAAATAGATTCATGAAATTAGATTTTTTAGTTTTTTTTTTAAAATAATAAATGGTTAAATAAACGTACATCTGGTTTGATTTTCAAATCTAGAAAAGATTTACCTACTAAATCTTTTCTAAAAAAGAATTACAGAAGTTTGATCTTAACTAGTAAGTACGTAAGTACGTAGGTACTTTCAGGGTAACCATAAAAAAAAAATAATTTTTTTCTTGCAAAATTCTTAATAAAAAAATCGTAAAAATTCATTTTAGTTACACTTTTACAAATCTATATATATTTTAGTACTTTTAAAAAATATAAAAAAATAAAGCTCATTAATTTTTTTTTTACATGGTGATTTAGTATTAATAGGTTAGCCTCCGAACTTAGTTTCTTCTAATTAATTTTTTTAAATTATTTTTTTAAGAAATTCGTAGATCAGTGGCTAAATTAGGGTTTTCTCATTTTTTACCAGTTTAATTGGTTGACAACTCCAATTTTTTAAAAATATTTTTCAAAACATTAATTTAATATCAAGTAATTTATATTAAGCAAGTTGAGCTTAATATAGCTTAAATTAAGAAAAACTAAAATATGACTCGATAGTTATTAATAAATATCTCCTCATAAATAAGGTGATCTCAGATTTAGTACTTAAAAAAAAAAAAGAATGAGCCAAGGTCCCTAAATGGGCATTACAACTAGCTACATATCCTAGCTAACTTGGGATATGTTGAGGCTTCTAAGTCGACAAATCAATAAACATAATATAATCACACCACAAAATATTTCATATAAATCATAAAAGAGTAGGTAACTACATCTACTCATAACTTTATAAAACCTGAAATATTCAACAAAGTTTAGAAGTGTATCTACTCATAACAAAAAACATAAGATAAGTGAAGTAACTAAATCCTTTAGTATCAGAAAAGAAGTCCATCTCCTACAAAAAAAAAAAAAAACATAACTTTCAACATAAAATAAACCTCCAGTAAGACAGAAGGCAACTCTATCCTAGTCGTCATAATAGTAAAGATACTCGACACTATCCTCCTCTTAGAAGTAATCAACAAATGTCTCCTCATAAATTTGGTAATTTTCGGATCCAATATTTGAAAAAGAAAAGAATGACTCGGAGCCCGATATAAGAGCACAAAGCACATACGTATGCCAAGTCCAATCATTCACATGCATAAAATACAAGTATAACATAATAATAACAAAGAATAGTTTTTTTATCTTTACATTAAGCTAACAAATAGCAAAGGTGTTTTCATAACTGTCACGCTCCGAAGTGGTAGAGTTGTAACAGTCCCGCCGTGCAACCATTCTAAAATAAAAGTTGGCCTTACAACCATTACCCTAGACCTGATTTACACAAGGCGTTCACGACTAACTCACTTTGAAGTAAACAGTTCGTAAATTAAACATGTTATTTAACTATATAATTATGAAAGATACATATTTACACTAAATAATCTGAGTATGTTTATAAGATTTAGTAGCCTGATCATAATCTACTTAAGTAATACATAATTTAATACTAAGAATTTTAAAGATAGAATCCAAACTTGAAAGTGTAATTGCTCCTTAAGTTATTATCCTCACTCTCCCAAGATCCAATGGTTGCTAGCTTTAGGGTGGTTATAAGTTGCTTCCTTGCTAGCACCTGCAGCAACGTTTAAAGATTTAGTATCCTAATCATAATCTACTTAAGTAATATATAATTTAATGCTAAAAATTTTAAAGATGAAATCTAAACTTGAAAGTATAATTGCTCTTCAAGTTATTATCCTCACTTTCTCAAGATTTAGCAGTTGCTAGCTTTAGGATGGTTATAAGCCGCTTCCTTGGTAGCACCTGCAGCAACGTTTATAGGGATGTGAGTAACCACAGCTCCGTAAGTTGGGACGAAGACTTAAAATTATACAGTAATCACAACAGGGTTATCAATCAAATTAGTTAGATGCAATGTATGTACAGGTACATGTAATCACATGACGTTATTCGGCTTATTGTGAGATTAGAGAAATTACACTCGTTTTAATCCGGGTTGAGGAGTTTCCATTAATGTAATAGTTCATGATTAAACTCAAGCTTGTGCAATGGAGATATCGCTCCTTTCACGATTACTTTCAAGCCATTGACTTCACCCTTACCACGACTTCCTCACCTGTCACTTAGTTCGACTAAAGATGAAGAAGGGACCAATTATCCTATTCAATGCGATCCTTTTCGAAAGGGTTGCTATGCATGTTTGATTTAGAATTTTAAGTCATATATTTAATTAGATTTGGTTTAAGGTGTTCAATTATTGCAACAATTCATACAAATGCAATCTAGAGCAGTAAATTAGAATCATATCATCAACTCAAAATAAGTACATGTACACAGCTAAGTATCTAATAAGCATAATCAAGTATAATCTCAAACCTCTAAGTACTACAATCTAGTACTCCAAAATACAGCAACGTATTAACCCTAACTTACCTGAACTCGTCGCTTGCTCATTCGAGGTGCAACTTGCCTTCGTATGTCCTATAATATAAACATGCTCTTTAATATTTTTATCTTAATGATGTATATATATATATATACTCTAGGTTATGATTTAACTCAATTTTTTCTATATACATATTAGTTATTATTAATTCATCTTAGGTTAGTTTAGGTTCAGTTTCTAAATCCGATTTTGATTTAAGATCTAAAGTAGTTCTAATTACAAGTATTATACGTAAAGCCTAAAAATGCGATTCGAACCCTAATGTGAAACTAATCACATTAGGCTCGAGTATCCTAAATATCTTGCTTGGTCTGAAATCAATATTCTATTATATTCGATATACTTAAATCCTTATTAGTATACCAAACTTACTCTTGATGTGAAAAAATTTTATATTTTTTCCTATAATTACCTAAATTTAAGTTTCATACCAGATTTAATATGTATTAATATTATTACTATATTATTCATTATAACTTAATATTTTATATTTACCATAGTTTTAATTTTACATATTATTAAAATTACCTATATTTACTACATAATACCCCTAAAAATCACATTTAACACCCTAAATATCACAATTATCATACCACCTCAGATATGAACATCTTAAAATACCTAATTATATACTAAATTAGTAATTGTTCAATTAATCATTAATTAACCCTAAAACCCCCTAATTATATACATATTTTAAGGGCTAAACTATCACTTAAAAATTTCAAAAATTAATTTCTAAAAAAGGGCTTCATGTGACTGTTCTATATCACTTAAGTAGTCTATATAAAAAATTTGAGTCCAAAACTATAGTCCTAAGCCTATTTATTTATAATTCAAAACATGTTTGATTTTGCATGATTTCTTAAACACCCTATATTTATAGATATAATTAAACCTAATTAATATTTTTCCCTAAATCTACATACAATAAAACATCATAATAATAAAATTCATAATTTTCTAGATGAAATTAATAACTTTAATAAATTTCATAAAATTAGGCTAAATTTGGTACTCATCGAACTTTTGGACTTCTGACCACCAGTGGTGGTCTAGGGTGTGTTGGCTACTCTAGGCGGTAGGTATGGGGTGTGGTGGCGGTGGCGGTGACGGTTCGGTTTTAGTTGGTGGTGATTCATAGGTTCAGTCCAATTGCTTTTAGTATATAGATTTTTTGTAATTTTTGAAAACCAAACCCTAATTCTCTTGTTTCAACCTTTTCTATTTTTTCTACTCTTCTAACTGTCTAAAGGAGCTTCTGAAAAATTTTGACTATTTATAGAGGTCTTGGGAAATTTTGGTGCATTAATTTTAACTTGATAAGGGCTTTATTTCTTTCAAATTAACTTTTTGCTTGTCTTAATTTAATTGGTTGCTTTTATTTATTCACCTCTAAGTTGCCACACCTCAATTCTGGACAATTCCATAATTTTTCATAATTTTCTTGATTTTTCTTTAATTATTCATGCATTTTCTTGATTAATTAACATTATTTTGGTATATTTTGTGTATTTCTACCAACATGTAAATACATATATGATATAAATAAATAATTCTAAATATTATTTAACTTATTTTATGACTTTAGTATACATATAATTTATTTCTATGAATTCGTTAGTTATCGAAATTCTTTCTAAGCATTTTTGATAAATAATAGACAATTTTTATAAAAATCAATATTATATTAATTAATCATTTTATTACTTATTTTCATAAATTCAAACTTTCTTGATCATTTTCACTAATAATCCTAGCTTTCTCGTAAAATTTGGGCTAGATAAAATAATTTGCTCGATTAGTTTAAATTCTACGAATCGAATCCCAAGTAGCTGATTATAGGTCTTAGAATAACCTCGCCACATTTAATTTTTATCCACATACAAAGGTGGTTATAAATATATGTTTTCCTTTAAGTCCTTTATGCTCAGAGTCCAGAGTCCAGAAATCTAATATTTTAGCTATATCATCCTATATGAAAGTCTACTAGGGAAACCTCGTACATGATCAATAATTACTTCTCTAGGGAACTACCATTACGGGCTCCTAGAGCGAGCAAGTTAAGTACAACCAGCAAACTATTCTTTTAGGCCGAATATAGATAAGTTCGATTACATTCTAAGTCCTAACAAGTACAACCATATAAACAAACACCACGTACCTATACTCACTCCACAATTGAAAATAGGACTTCGATACCCGAAACCAAAGTTTAGACCTCAACAAGGGAAACCAAACACCACCATGAATCTAAATGAAAATTAAGTAACACGTTAACTTTTAAGTACTCTATGACTAAGTTTTACCTTGGAATTATCTATGAACCTATAATTTATCTAATCAAGGTTCTAAAAAAAATAGTTGAATTAAATAATAATTCTATAATAGAAATAAAATGTAATACGATTAAGCAAAAAGTTGGTATAACTATATAAGATTATTTATTTATAGTAAAACATAAAGTACGTTAAAATATAAAGTGGATATATGATTAGAATATCAAAATATATAGATTATCGAATCGATATGGTAATAAAATAATACGTACTTAATCAGAAAATATTATGAGTCATAAAATTTCGCAAAGAAGGACAACAATAATCGACATGTAAAACGGAAATATGAAGTAAATAATATAATGTACTATACAATCATAATACTATCGTGATAAAATACTTAAATCATAACACCATCGATATTAATAATAAGGCATACTAATAATAAAATGGTATTATAGTACACCAAATTGACACTCGGGACTTATGTAAAAAATATGACCATTAACATAACTCTATAATTAAACAGAAAATAGTGACTCAACTTAAATACAACAGAAAACAGAAATTTGGCTCTAACATATATATATCTAAAACCAATACTCCGAAATACGATAAAATATTTAATGGTAACTTTTATATAAATCATATTATATAACATGATAATTGAATAACTTATTAACAGGAATTGGATACTAATAAATACTTGTTTCCACACTAATAACGGAAAATAATAAATAACAATAATACCCTATTATACAGTACTGAATAAGAAATCAGAATGGCTTGCAAAATACAACTAAGGTGAAAACACCTGATGAGTATGAGAAATGACAATGAACGAGAACCTATCATAAATAACAATACAAAAATTATATTTCATAAAATAATATACTCAAATAATTAATCAATAACATTTACCGGATTAACTCTGAACACGCGAAAATGAAGATAAACTAAACCAATTGTGAGTGAGAAGTCAAAATGAATTTGGATGAGTTGATTGTTTAATGAATTGAAATTGGAAATGATTGTTGATAAGGCTTAGCTTTAGAAATTGGGGCGAGAAATTTAGATTGGAAGAGGGAATTGGGGTGGGGCCGAGAGTGAGAGAGAAATGGGGATAAGAGATAAAGATAGAGGAGTGACGAGAGGGGGGATTGGAAATGAAGAGGGAATGGATAGTGGTAGAGTCGGCATTAATATTTGTGGCTAAAGTGGGGATTCAATGAGAAAAAGGGGATGGAGTCTATGAGCATTAATGAGAGGGGGAAAAGTGTAGTCTAGGCAAGAGAGAGCTCGGTGAGAATAATGAATATGCCGAAAGAGAGAAAAAAAAAAACACAATGAAGAGGGGAGAGAGAGAGAGAGAGAGAGAGAGAGAAACATTTACAGCTGGGGAAAGAAAAATATGAAATAGGGTTTAGGGTAGGGCTTTAGAATAGATCATTCTAGGACTTTCTAGAAATTAGGGTAGGTTTATATAGAAAAAGAAAAATAAATAATTAATTAAAATAAGAGAATATATATAATATTTAGGAAAATGAGTCATATATAAAAATATCGTAATATAAAGTACTAATAAAATCCTTATACCTTATATGTAAAATAAAATTTAGTATACTTAATGTATACATAAAATAAGGATTTTAGAATAATTAGATCAGAACCTTAATTTAGACTTCTGTACTAAAGAAAATGCTTAAAATGAAACTGGAATTGCTTGAAGTTTACTAAAATGAGTAATTAATTACTAAGAAATGAGTTCTAACGATATTAGCTTAAAGGATTTTACGATTAAATTACTAATCTAACTAGGATGTTTCACACATTCGTTGACTTCACCTTCTCTCTTACAAGCAATTATTGGAGTAAGTTATCTGCTTATGATTTAACAAGTTGCAGATATTAACTTTTTGTTAGCAAATACATAAAAACTAGTACACCAATAATTATTTATCAACTTTTTTTCCATATTATAGGACAATTTTTTCTTTCTTTTAGTATCTAATACGAGGATATGCTCGATTCATTAGAAATTTTGCAAATATTATAAAAAGATATGTAACCTCACAAGTAGAGGCCATGCATACTGTGTATACGCATTCTCTTACAACAATAAAAGTTCTTATTTCGTATACTCTCTTTGTCTCTCTAAAACACTCTTAGAAGTTAGGAAAAATCTGAAAAGAATGCGTAGTTAATGGGGAAATTTTGAATGCCAAAAGTTTTTTTTTTTCTTTATCATTCAACATATGCTCTAAGGTTGCCTCATCATGAAAATCCTCTTTTCGAAAGTGCAGAGGGTGCAACCATGCTTCTCTATTAACTCTAATGTATATAAAATTCTATTGTCCTTTAGTAATTGTATTCCTTCTCTTATTACTATTAATCCCCTAATACCTTTTAATAAGAAAGATAAACCTATAATCAATTGTGTATTTGATAAATTTAAATCTCTTACATATGCAAAACTTAAATCATATTCCTTTATATATTCTTGCAAATTTTTCCTAAATTTTACCTTAATGTTTCTAATACATTTATTATAATAAAACATTTTCCCATCTATTTATTTAGATAATTGGGGTTTAATATCTTCTATAAACTGTTTAGGAATAATCTTACTATCTATTGTTACTTTTATTACATCTTGAATCTATTAACGTTACTACTGACCGTGACCATTTTACTATATTTATCTCTATAAGTACTCTTATACTTGTTAAATCTTTACTTAATAGTTCTATCATAGTAGGTATTTCTAGCACTAATTTATGCATTTTTTCTTCTAATAATATTGGTTGTATATTTAATTTATCTTCTATTTTATCTACTCTTGTTTCTAAGATTCTTAATCTTCTTTCTATTGATCTGTCATGACCCAAGAGGGCTAGTCGTGGTAGTCGCCGTATACCGTACAAAGGATTGCAGATTGAATTCCCTTACAATCGACGACCCTTTTATACGATACACAAGATTACAACTACTACTAACTACTAAGAGTGCGCAAGCTTAAGTAATATCATTTCATGATAAATAATAATATTATAAAAACATAACACATAGTCTATTTGTATAAAAGTTTACAGATACAGAGTTTGAAACGTGTCTAAAGGTAGACTAATATAAAAATTACATATTCAAATTTATAATTTATCCACATGTACTCTCCGTTCTCATCTAGCTCCTATACAGACCCCGAGTAGAAAACTAACCTCGGGCATGCGACAGCCTGATTCCACAAAAAAAGTCGACCTACGAAAGAAAACTACAAAGGCATAAGCCTACTAGTTTAGTGAGATAATTTCCTTCAACCATATAACAATCAAGTTCAACCAAATGAATACATGACAAACATTATGCCAAACAAATACATACAGGTGACCAGGTATTGCATGCAACTTAAATTTAACGCCCTCCGAAGTCAGGGTTAGAGATTCATCGATACAGTCAGATTCAGGTATCATATTAGAACTTATTTCACAATGAAACTCCATGTTTCGTATTTAAAATGTAATGGTATATCCATTATTAGCTTTATCAAAACGAGTTCTACATATGATTGTGAGTAGGTTCACGCAGCCCTCACGCAGCCTTCACTCATCCCTAAATGAAGGCCTCTAGACTCGACCCATAGCCAGGCGATTGGCGTCTTCAACGCCTAGTCATCCCACGGGTCAGGGTAAGGTCATATCGCATGTGTTCACTGTACGAAATCAATAACAATCACTAATCAACCTATGTATGGCTTCTCGCTACCTCCGTGTAATGTGACTGCCGGAATTAGTTATGCAATGCATGATTTATGCATGATCCAAGTTAACCTTTTCTAGTCGAATAAAATTTAGTCTTATTTATTCAGTGATTATTCCAAGCCATAAACAATCAATCTAGTGAATCTACTATGCAACAATTATTATATTATTGAAATTTAAAGTAAATTCACCATCAACAACAATTATCATACACAAGCATAACCAAACCCCATACACATTCATTTATAAATCATATCTTATATTTATTAACTACAAACACAAATAAGTATGAAATTATTAGGAAAAACTCACTCATCCATAGCCAATTTAGGGGTCGTAATAGTCTGGGGGCAGCTCAGGGTCAATATCGAAATCACTTGAGAATAATAGAAATTTATAAGTTTGAGAATTTAAAGCTAACTAGTGTTATAATTTGTAAGGTCTACTTCACTTAGTTACGTGAAATTGTCGATTCAAGCTTTTTATAGAATCGCGTGTAACTTTTTATAGAATCGCGTGTAACTTTTTAGTTTTAGCTCAGATCGTTATGAACTTATAGTCTATTTTGATTGTTTTCGAGCGTATTTTCTCGTAACAAGGTCCGTTTTGAACATTATGACTCGTAGTTTAAATTGTAATATAAAAATATCACAAAAATTACTATTTAAGTTTAAAAATTATAAAATATTTATTTTCGCTTGTTCTTAATATATCTATGATGTAATAATTATTTAAATCATATATTCGATATTTTTAATATTTTGAGTATATTTTCCTATTTTGAGATTTTAGCCTTATTATTATTCTTATTATTATTGCCTTTATTATTTTTATTACTTCTCATTTTCTTATTATTTATGTATTTCACGATTTATAATACATATATATATTTTCTGTATACTACATATATATAATATATGTTATACGCTATATGTATGTATATACTTATTTTATGAAAACAAACATACTCTTATGTACATATATATATTCATGTATTTGTATTTATACATAATAATATAATTTCTAAATACTTAGATATATATAAATAATCTACAAATACCTATCCTTATATTATATATTCGGTATATATATTTACATAGTATTTGTTAAAAAATATGTATACTATATATTATACATATATTTTATGATATATGCGTTATACCGCAATATATACTCTATATTATACATATATATATATATGTCCTATATGCATATATTATTACTTATGGAAATATACTACTACATATATATACTATATGATTACATATATACATATACGAAAATAATTATACATGGATACATATATATATAGCTTACAGTACAAATATATATATAGACTATAGTTATTTAATGAAAATACTTAATACTAATTATATGTATTCTTAAAAAAAATACATAATACATACTCTTTCCGTATAATATACTTATGTATGTACATGTATACATACATAGCCTAATACATGCATATATTATTCAATTTATGTATTTATGCACATATATATGTATTAGTAATGTTATATTTATAAAAATACTATACAAATACTTCATTTATACATGTGTATACTATATAATATACATCTATACTTAAAAAAAAAATAAATTACTTACCTATTTATTTTAATTCTTTCTTCTTCTTTTCCTTCTTCTTTTCCTTCTTTCTTTTTCTTTCTTTCCCTCACGGTTTTGCTTCCCGGATTTTCGGTTTGTGCAGAATTTTTTTCTTTTTTTCTAGATTTTTATTTCCTTCTCTTATTCACGTGATTAGTATGCTTAGAATTTAAGCTCAAATATTTCCTAATATTTTGCATTAATGTAGATAAGATAAAAGTAATCATTTGTAATCTTTTCTTTTATTTAAGCTCAACACTTGGCAATTTGTTTTCCTTACGTGGGCTGCTGGTTTGGGTCTTCATTTCTAGAACATGATAATTGAAGAAAAAGAAGGAAATGAAGAAAAGAGATAAATAGAAAAAGAATGAGAAGGAAAATAAAAATTAATAATAAATATATGTAATTTTTCGAAACATAAAAATTATAACAATTCTCATCATAAATTAATTTTTAAATTTTTTTGAAATTTTATCAATTTAATTGGTACCTATTATAATTATAATTTTTACAAGTTATTATAGTGATTTCGTTAGAATTTCATATAAATAGGCGATTTAGTCGAAAATTGCAATCGACTATGATTATATCACTATTGAGTAATATTTAACTATTTTATAGGTTTATATTTATAATTTTGAGGTTTCGAACAAATTCGGGTTCAATTTTGATTAATGGTGTATAAATCAGTTTTAGGGTTTTAGTATACAATTTAGGGTTTCAATCAATTTTCAGGGTTTTGTTATCGATGTTATATTTGATTTATTAAAATTCATAATCTTTTATTGTTACTAGCCTTATCGACTTATTGTATAGTTTAGGACACTCGGACTTGAATTAGGGTTCAACTACTAATTTCCTAGGGCTTACAGATCTTTCAACTTCTTCGTCTTGACGATTCCTATTAACTTGTCTGGTTTATATATTATTTTCATGAATTTCTACTCTTGTTCTTTTTGGACAAAATTTACAATATTTTATAAAACAAATTTGGCATTGATATTTGAGATTCATACTAGGATACTTTTTTACAATATGCATATGGTTTATTAAAATTACCTTTATTATTTTGTCAATTATATTAGCACTTTATACTATTATCCATATATTAAAAAATTTCGTGTTCTAGATTAATTTTTGAAATTGATTCTATAAATTCATTTACACTTTTCTCATCACTATCTGAATTTTCTACTTAATCTTCATAACTTACTATACTATAGATAGATTCAATTGACGAAATCCTCAAGTAGAATAAATGTTGTAGTTGTGAGAGATACAAAGCTAAGAGAATAGAAGAGGTAGTTGTATTATGATTGAAAGAAAATAGAGTTTGTTATTCTTCTATTATGCACAACCGTTGTGCTTTTATATTGTATCCTTAGGTGTAACTAACCCATGTGATATAAGCATGTGATGGAATATAGTGAACTAAGATAAACTAAATGATACTACACTAAAGTTGAATAAATAACAAGTATACAGTATAATATACAGCAACACATATTGTCATAACTTAGAACTAAAAAACTGCCATTTGAAGTTGGAGCTTTTTGAAGGCCCAACTTAGAACTAAAATACTACAACTGGGACACAAGAATTAGCTTGGTAAACATATCCACAAGTTGATGAGAAGATGACAAATGAACAGGGCGCAAAAATCCATTATTAACATAGTCACAAATGAACTGGACGTCAATATCTATGTGTTTGGTCTTAGCATAAAAGCAAGGATTGGATGCTATCATGATGGTTAATTGGTTGTCCTAGTGAAGAGGAATAGGTAGAGAACAGGAAACATTTAAGTCTTTCAATATATAAGTGATCTAAAGAAGTTCCTTACAAGTGGAGGATGTGCTACGATATTTAGCTTTGTGAATAAAGTACTAACAGTCAACTACTTCTTTCTTTTCCAAGATACCAATGCATCTCTTAAGAAAATATAGAGTCCATAAATTGACTTGTGATCATGAGATGTAGCCCAATCTACATCACAAAATGCTCGTAGGGAAAAAATGTTTCGAGAAGGACAAAACAATCCATGTGTAAGCGAACCCTTTAAGTAACACAACGGATGATAGATAGCTTGAAGATGAGTGTCACAAGGCGCAGACATAAATTGAGTCAGCTAATGAATAGCAAAACATATATTTGGTCTAGTCAAAGTGAGATATAACAACTGTTCAACAAGGCATTGACAAAGAGAAGGATCAAACAATACAGATCCTGTTATTTTCCCAAGCTTAATCCCATTAGGAAGAAGGGTAGTAATAACCTTACAACCCGACATGCCTGCATTAACCAGTAAATCAAGAGTATACTTGTGCTGGCAAACAAATAAATCGAATGAAGTAGTAAACAACTCTAAACCAAGAAAGAATCTCGCAAGACCTAAGTCTTTGATTGTAAAAGCCTAATCTAAGGCACATTTCAACTCTAAAATAAACGTTACATTAGATCTAATGATAATCATATCATCAACTATAGAAGAACCATAGTAAAACCATCGTTACTTTGATGTGTAAACAATAAGTGATCTCTCATGGACTGTGAAAAACCCTTATGAATAAGAAATTGAGATATTTCTTTATTCCATTGTCTTGAAGCTTATTTTAAACCATAAAGGGATTTCTTCAATTTACTTACTTGATTAGGAGTTGCCTTAGTATAACTTGAGGTAATATATAGATCTTTTCATCCAAATAACCAAGAAGAAATGCGTTATTAATATCTCTCTGATGTAATGGCCAATGAAGTGAAGTTGTTAAAGTAAGAAGAATATGCATAGTTCCTAATTTTGCTACTAGAGAAAATGTGTTGTCATAATCTACCCCTGTTATTGGTGTATATTCCTTGGGAACCAACATAGCTTTAAATCACTTTATACTCCCATCTGGTTTATACTTTACTTTATAAACCCATTTAAATCCAATTTCCTTCTTCCCTGGTGGTAATTCGATTAATTCCCAAGTTTTATTCAACTTTAAGGCATTTAGTTCCTTTTTCATGACTAATAACCATTCTTTATCCTTAGAAGTCTGATGATAAGAGTAAGGTTATAGTATTGCTAAAACATGTGCCAAAGATGAAATGTAGTTAGAAGGAAATTGAGATAAATGGTTTGATGTAATTGGTTGTAATGATGGAAGAACATAAGAGGAAACATGTGCAGCATCAACTAAAGTATTGTTCATTGTGTGAATATAATCCTTGAGCCAAATAGGTAGTTGTTTTTCTTTGGTTGAATGGCACAATTTTGAATTTGCGGGGGGTGATGGAGAATCATTGTCATGTGTATTTGCATTTAAAGCAGTAGTAAACGCTAACTATGTATGATTTGTGTTTGCAGAGTCAAATGATGAGTGGTCTGATCGAGTAATATGTATATGAGGATCATAGCCAAGTGATATGTGTAGATGTATGGAATATGTGGGTTGTGGATTGTGGGTTAGAATAAGGATCGGATGAAGTACATTTATAAGGAAAGATATCTTCAAAGAATTTCACATTAAGATTGATAAGAACCTTATTAGCATGCATGTCAAACACTTTATATCCTTTCCGACTTGGTTCATACTCCAAAAACATACACTTAATCCCTCTTAGATCAAACTTATCTTTAAAAGGAGAATTATTGGCAACAAACCACAAACAACCCACGGTTCGAAGATGAGAATAAGAACGTAATCTTCCAAGGAGCATTTCATATCGAGTTTTCTAATCAAGTCTAGAGGTTGGTAAAAGGTTGATGACATAGGTGGCTATTAGGATGCACTCTCCTCTCCCCAAAAGGATTTTGGTAAATTAGCATAGAATCAAAGAGCTCTAGCCACATCAAGCAAGTATTTATGTTTTCTTTCTACTCGACCATTTTGTTGGGGAGAATAAACCATGCTTCTTTGATGAATAATTCTTAGATCATGGAAAAGTGTTTGACATACATGAGGTAAAAATTCAAAACCATTGTCTGATCTAAAAACCTTAGGAATAACATTAAATTAATTACCAATCACCTTAAAGAATTTGTCAACAACAGTAGGAACTTGTGATTTTTATGCAACAAATAAGTCCAGATGCTTTGTGTGTGATCATCAAGAATGGTTAAGAAGTAAAGGGTACCTAAAATTGATGGAATGGAATATGGTCCTCACACATCTATATGCAACAAATAGAAAGCATGATTTGCCTAGCTTTCACTTCTAAGAAAAGGAATTCTATGAACTTTTATTATTTTACAAGTGTCACAAGCAAACTTATTCGTCTCTAAGTTTGTACAACCACTAATATGTTGAAGTTTAGACAGGGAATGATGTCCTATAAAAGAATGCAACAAGTAAAATGCATCGTTCTTATTACATGAAGAATTTAAGGTAGTAATAAAATTGTTCATAGGTTTCAAAGAGGGACAACAACTTCCATTTCCTTTAGAGGATAAAATGTATAATCCATTTACAACCTGTAAGCCTCACAACTAGTCACTCAGGGTTTTGATCGACTGAAAGATCCTATCGAGCTTAAATTATAAGTAAAGCTATAAATATTAGTAAAATAATTCCGTAAGTTTGAATTTAAGAAAATAAGCAATAAAATAAAAGAATATAAAAATTTTAAATCTTAAGTATATAACTCGTTATTTATCGAAAATGCATAAAATGCATTTCGATAATTAACGAATCGCTAGAGATAAATTATATGTATATTAAAAATCATAAAATAACCTAAATAATATTTAGAAATATTTATTTGTACTATATATGAATTTACATGTATATATAAATATGCGTAATTATTTAAAATACGCGAAATGTGCTAAAATAATAATAAATAATTAAAGAAAATTCATAATTAATTAATAAAAAATCAAGAAAAATCAGAAAAAATAAGGAATGATCTAGATATGGTCGTGGAAAATCAAGAATTGAAGAAAAAAAATTAGCCAATTAAAATCAAGCAACATAAAAGTAAAAAAATTAAGGGATTTGGGTAATGTCTTGTCCAATTTAATACATATTAATTACCACAAAGCTCTATAAATAGGGAAAAAAATCACAGAGCTTATTTGGACAGTTAGAAATCAAAGAAAAATGGAGAGAGGTGAAATTGAGAGAAAAATTAGGGTTAGGAAAAAAAAAAAAACTGTGCAATTGGGGCTTGTAAGGAGAACCTAGACTCGACGAGCAGCTAGGAGTGGACGGTCACTACCACCACATGGTGGTGGCAGTGCTCAAGTGGGTCGATATACGCATGGCCATTGATGGTGGCCGAAGCTACCCAAATCGTTGAGTTCGGTATCCAGCCCGATTTTGTGTAATTTTGTAAAAATAGTAAATATTATTAGAAAATTATGAATTTTGTTATTATGGACATTTTTTTATTCAATTTTTATGAAAAATATTATTTCGATAAAAATATGTCTCGTGATATATGGTCCTTAAGAAATCACGTAAAACTAAGCATGTTTCGGTTTAGAAATAAATGACCTTAGGAGTGTAGTTTTAAGCCTAAAATTTTTGTGTAGACTACTTAGATGATATAGAACAATGCTATGAAGCTCGTTTTCAAAAATTAATTTTTAAAATTTTTAGGCCTTAAAATGAGGCATAAAATGGATAATTTAGGGTTAATTAAGTAATTAAATGGTTAATTACTGATTTAGTGAATAATTATATGTTTTAGGATGTTGAAATCTGATGAAGTATGATACTTGTAGCATTTAAGGTGTTATATGTAATTATTAGGTTAATTGTGTAGTAAATAAGTAATAGGGAAAAATGGTAAATTTTAAGTTAATTTTGTAAATTAGGGTAATTAGGTGTAAAATATAATTTAGGATGAATTTAGATATTTTGAAATGATAATTGATCTTGGGAGATGGTAATTAGAGTGATAAAAATATTAGATATGTATTATGTACATAATAAGTAATAGTACATAATACACAATTATTAGAAATATAATAAATAGAAGATATTAGAATAAAAATTGATATTATGATAATAATAAAAATTTATAATAAATCTGATAGAAAACTTAAATTTATGTAATTATATGAAAAATATAAAAATTTCTCACATCAAGAGTAAATTCGGTATACTAATACGGATTTAAGTGCACTGAGTAAAATAAAATACTGACTAGGAGTAGTGATAATATTTAGGATATCGGAAAGTAATGTGATTAATTTCATATTTTTAGTTGAAACGAATTTCTAGGGTTCGGATATAAAACAGTACTTTGAAATTGAACTAGAACCTAATTTAAATCGATGCGGAAACTAAACCCGAACCTAACCTCGAACCTAAAATAATTGTAAAAGATTTAAGAACCTAGATAATTGGATATATTAAACCCTAAACAAAACATAACAATAAGCGTTATAGGATAAAACCAACTTATAATAGTTATATGAAAAACTGAAACCACGTTTGTGTTGTAGGGATGATTGGCGATAGCCTGAGTGAGTTGGACCTCGAATGAGCGATGGAGTGAGGAGTCCAGGTAAGTTGGGATTAATAGTTGCTATATTTTGGAGGTTTGAGATTATGCTTAGTTGTGCTTGTTAGATAGTTGATTGTGTGCATGTGCTTGATTATAAGTGATGCTATGATTCTGTTTATTATTCTGGCTTGTATTGTATGATTTGTGTAAAATGATTAATCACCCTAAATTAGACCTAATCAAATATACAACCTGTAATCATAATTGGACCAGCTTGGCAACCCATTAGGGGAAACCTAGAATTCTCTGACCAAATATTGTCCCCTTCAAAAGGGATAGCGCAGGATTGCATAATAGTCCCTTCTTCATCCTTGGTCGAACTAAGTGACAGGAGAGGAGGTCTCGGAGAGGGTAAAGTCAATGATTCGAAGGTAGTCGCGGGAAGAGCGATGTCTCCATTGCACAAGCCTAGGTTTGGTCGTGAGTTGTTGCATTAACAGCAACTCCTCAACTTGTATTAGAACGGGCGTAATTTCTTTGATCTCACGATGGGCCGGATAACATCGTGCGATGGCATTTGCTTGAACATGCATTGCACCTAATAAGTTGATTGGTAACCTTGTTGTGTTTATGGTATAGTTTTAAGTCCTCTATCCTAACTTACTAAGTTGTGGTTGCTCACATCCCTATAGACGTCGTACAGGTGCTGACTAAGCAGCAGCATACAACTACTCTGAAGCTAGTAACTGCTGGATCTTGGAGAGTGAGCAAAAACATTTGAAGAACAAACATATATTTTTAAGGTCTAAGCTTTTATTTTAGAATTTTTCATTTCTGAATAATGTAATAACTAGGAAATATATTACGGTGAAATATTGTAAACGTTAATTGTAATAACTGAATTTCAGTGTATATATATATTTTCTCACTTTCTTAGGTAAATGATTTATTTAAATTACAAATTGTTTACTTCAAAGCGGGTTAGTTATGGACACCTTGTGTAGATCAGGTCTAGAATAGCGGTTGTAAGGCCAACTTCTATCTTAGAATGGTTTATATGACAAGGTTATAACGACTCTACCGCTTCGGGACGTGATACAACCTTAGTTGATTCTAAACATGAATTATTGATTTGGTCTTGAAATTTTAAAGAATTCAAATCAATGATAGCTAACAAGGATGTATGTTGAAGGATTTGTGAACTGACATCAAGTTATGTGAAAAGTGTGGAACATGTCAGACATTTTGTAAGGTGAGTGAGTGCTTAAAGTATACAGATCCAACAAGATTGATTGCTTTGCAACTTCTACTAGGTAGTCTGAGTATTATTGGTTTAAGTAAAGTTTAAATATCAAACAACAAAGATTTGTATGGTGTTATGTGATTAGTGGCACCTGAATCAACAATTCATTTACCCTATTGTCAGATTTATAAGAACAAGAATCAAACATTATACTTAAATAATTAGCTACTATGACTGCATTAACCATTGAATAGGTGACTTCATTTGATTGCCATTTTCCTTTCATTGCTTTTAGCATCTCTTCGTACAAACCCTACAACATCTTCTTGATAGAGTCATAACTTTGTTTAGAATTGACAATTTCATTATCTTCGTTAAAAGGAGTAAGTGCACCAACAAAGTTTCCTACCTCATCAACATGACAAGATGTTGCAATTTTGACTCCATTAGCTTTATTAAACCTCTTTCCCTTATACCAATCATGATAACCATGTACTTGGAAACACTTATCAATAGGGTGTCCCTTATTCTTGTAATGCTTACATCATAACTTCCCAAAGCATATTCTACCTTTCCTATTGTTAGACATTCCCATTGAATTTTCATTCCTCCATACAACAAACTTAACCATCTTAGATTCATTTGCTTCCATTGAAGTTATTTGTTTTTGTCTTTCCACTTATGGAACTAAGTAATAGGCCCTATTTATAGCTGGCAAGGGCTCCATTGACAAAACTTGATTTCTAATTAACTTGAAACCCTCATTTAAGCCCATAAGGAACTACATAAGTTTTTATTATGATTCAAATTCAACTATTCTTTCACTTAGTTGTCAAGTATAATATTCAAGATGACTACAATTGCAAGTTAGATAATTATGCGGGACTTGTAATTCATCTTATAGATGTCAAAGCTTGTTATAATATGAACAAACAGACTGATTCAATTACCTAACATTTCTCAATTCAAATTGTAGCTAAAATATTAAAGGACCATTCCTTTGCCCATATTGCTTCACAATCTCATTCCATAAATCATGAGATGATTTAACATAAAGAAAATTTTATGTTAACTTACATTTCATTGAGTTTAAGATCCAACTTCTAACCATATAATCATTTTGAATCCAACGATTATAATCGGGTAAAGTTTTAATTGGTTTCAATAAAGTACCCTTAATGAAACCTACCTTTATTTTTGCACCTAATCCAATTCTAATTTGCCTATTCCTTGCCAAATAATTGGATCCATTGAAAATTATATTCCCTATTATCATCTTGAGGTTATCGGAGCTTAAAATACACAACGGAACAGATAAGGTAAGATCTCCATTAACAGGTTGTAACACCATGACTAATGAATTAAGAAAATCGAAAATTGATTAGCTAGAAATTTACTTGCTTTGATACCAAGACAAAATCCTTAAGTAGAATAGATGTTGTAGTCATGTAAGATATAAAGCTGAGAGAATAGAAGAGAGAGTTGTATTGTGATCATAAGAAAACAGAGTTTGTTATTCTTCTACTATAGACAACTGCTATAGTGGAGTCAAAACAGTCCCGCCCCGAACAAGAAGAGTCAAAACAGTCCCACCGTGTAAACTAATCTAAGATAGAAGCTGACCTCACAGCTGCTATCGTAGACGCAGTTTACACAAGGCATACAACTCAACCAGCTTGAAATGTCTGTTCTGTCATCTGTTAATATCCAAACCTGTGGTAGAGCTTATACAAAATATTTGTTCTATACAATCTGCTGTTTAGTACCACAACAGTAATTATACAAACATTTCACATCCAAGGGTAAAGTTTACAATCAGAGTTTCTTAAAAACCACAGGTTTACGATTTATATACAATAAGTTAGAAAACTAGTGGGCTCCCAGGGAACTCCCAGGGAATTCCCATTTAGTTTTCTTCAAAACTTAAAGACAAGACAAAAGCTCAGGTTCAGTTAAATTCCTTGATCCTCACTTTCCCATACAGCAGCATACTAACCTGAGAACGGTGGTACCTGAACATCTTTGCCTTCACTAGGCACCTACAAAAGAGTCTGTAGGGGTGTGAGCACAACTAGCTCAGTAAGTGGGGCGGAGTCAGAAGAGTACTTTACAGTCACAAATAAGGTTAATAATTATGATGAAATGCAATGCAATCACTCAAATGAAAACATCGCACAGTGTTAACCGGTCCATTGTGAGGTTAGAGAAATTTCATCCGCTCAACCCGGATTGAGGAGTTTCATCGCGACTCAAGTTAGACCAAACCCGGGCTTGTGCAATGGGGAACGCCCCCCTCCCATGACCGCCTTCGAACCACGGCTCCCAACCTTGCCGCGACCTCCTCACCTATCACTTAGTTCGACTAAGGGTGGGGAAAGGACCATTTCAGCTATCCTCATCGAAGGAAGTCGGTATTTGGCCTAACACTCTTATTCGTTTCCCCTATTGGGTGATTATGCATGACCAATTACACTTTAGTCGAATAACCGTTAGAGTTAATCAGGGGGTGACCAACAAGTTCACACAATACATAATCCATGCAAATATGCAGAACAGCACACCAAGGAGTTGAACTCCTGTTACAACAGAGTATCATTTACACACATAGCATGCGCATAATCATCTAACTACAAACACAACCAGAAGTACTCTTGGGTCTCCGGATACTTTTAAATAGTACCCAAACAGCGGCGAAGCTACCATCCCAACTTACTTGTTTAGATGTTCGCTCTTGCTGACTTGAATTATCAACCGCCTTTGGAAGGTCCTAATTTCACAAAAGGTCCAAATTTAGTTTTCGTAATAATTACGAAAACATTAGGGTTTAATCTATAATGATTATACATATATATATATATTATTTTCATAATATACAGTCATGTTATTACTATATATTGAATTAAATTATTAATAATTATAATAAAAATTTCCATTAATCCCATCTGATCAGCAATCCTTTATATAGCTTTTGGTTAATTCATTTTAGCCTATTAATATTACAATTATACCCCAACTTGTAATTTAAGCTATTTTACTTGATAAATTCGTAATAAATAGTTTGGGTTACCAAATAATTCCCCGAAAATTTCTATGGACTTCTAAAAATATAGGGAATTCAGTTATCACGTGGTTTCAAGTTTCCGACCTATTGCCTATATTTTCATGTTGACGATTTTACTCCTAAATTTGATAAATTATCCAATTATAATTCTTTTAGCATCCAATTAATTTTAATCTGACTCATTACTATTACTATTCATAATAGATCAGTACATATCCATTTCATCAATTAATTTCATAATTTCCTATTAAATTTATAATTTCAGCCTATTTTCGAGCTAATTTCAGGCCTAAAAATTCAATAAATATTTAAATTATTCAAATCAAAATTCAGGCTACGTAGCAATTACCTATATATCATATACATCCTACACAAAAATTTTCAGCTAGAAACAACATCATATAGTACATTTATTTCATAAATATATATTCGGATGAATAGTAGATTTCTTAATAAAGTATATTAAATATTACGAATTTTGCAAAAATAAAAATATCACATGAAAGCATGTCTAAAATAACCTAAGTGTAATTTTTTTTCATAATTTTCTGGGCGGATTTACTAATTTTTAAAAATTATTGAAAAACAGAGCAAGAATTTGACCTTGCTGTTCTTGGGTGCTCCGGTGGCCGTGGGGTGGTGGACGGTTGTCGGAGGGTTGGCGCGGTAGGTGGACCGTGTGGGGTTGGCTTGGTTTCACAGCAGATCTAGTCTAGGTTAGGGTTCTACACTTTAACGAAATTTCCCCTGTTTTTTCGAAATTTCTTTTTATTTTCTACGATTTTTTTCTAATTTTTCTTTCTAATTATTTCTTATTCCAAACTGCTAAAACTCTCATATCTGATGGTGTTGGCTTTTTATAGTGCCTCAAAGTCGGTTAAAGTATTTTTTTTCTTTAATTAATTCATATTTTCTTTTCTAATTTCTTTTTTTTTTATGTATAAGGTGTCCAAATGTGATAACTTCACTTTTTGAATCAGCAAATGCAATTTCCTTTCTCCTGCCACGCCTCCTTCCAGCAATCTCCAATATTATTTAATTAATTTTCCTTTTTCTTTTATTAAACAATTACTTAAATGTAGATATTATGTTAGAATTAGTTATTTAATTAATTTACAAGTTTATACCCTATGTATATAACATGTGAAATATATAACTTTACTCAAATAATTAAGTTTCTAGTATATCTTTTATTTTTAGGATATGTTCTAAAGTCAATTTCATGAATTTAACACAATAAATATATAATTACACAATTTTGGGTTAATTTACAAGTATAATTATTATTTGTACCGAGTATACTAAAAAATTACGTATATTTTTTTATAGTAAATTGTCCTACATTATCTCATTTATAGCTCAATTAACTTATTTCTAAGTTCTTGTTACAATCTAAGTTCAATTTTAGGAGTTCTGAACATTTTAGTGCTTTAGTAAATATTCCAATTTCTAAGGGCAAAATTAGGATTTCGGGTCATTATTACTAAAATCTAACTTCACTATAATATCTCGACTAACTTTTTCATTCTAGTCACAAAGTTTGGGCTCAATTGGATAAGTTACCCTAAAAACCCTAAATCTGAGCTCGGTTGTCCTAAACTCAATTTTGGGAGCTTACACAGTATAATCTATAGCAACACATATTGTCACATCAATTTTGTTAGTATCATTATCCATTTCTACTAAATCTTCATTTATACAATCTACCAAAATTGAATTTTTATTATGTAAAGAATTTCTTTTTGCACAATCTTTACATAAGTGTCTCGTCTCTCCACAAATATAGCAGGTTATTTTATTTTTATAATTCATATTTTTATTATTTATGTTTATACTATTAGGGTATATATATATTTTTACAAAAAGAATAATCACCTTTTAATTGTTTTTGTATTTGTATAAATGTACATTTTTCTACTAGTCTATTTACAACAAATGTTATGGCTACTACTATATTGTATGTATGATTATCTTTTGATATTTCCATCTGACTATGTTACTTTTCTTATATTTCTTTACCTAAGGGACTAGGTAATCTTAACATTAATTTTTGTATAATTGCTTTATAAAAAAAACACCCTACTAGTTTTGTATAATAATAATAATCTCTTAAAAAGAATATAATATTCATCCAATTTTTAGTTATAACTGTGCTAATCTTCTAATGCTATCTTGTTGTTGTATAATTGCTCCTTGGTTTGGACTTATTCTTATTAACAATTCTTCTATTATGTTTACAAAATTGCATGGATTAGCTCCATAATTTCTAAGTTCTTGAAATTTCCAAGGGAATTGTTCTTAATATCTCTCTTATGCTACTCTATCAGTTGGACCTAAAATATGTTTCTAAATATCTAAATATTTCATCTGCATTATGATGAAAACTTTGTGTAAGATAATCTTGTACTACTAAAATTTTCTGTTTTGCTATCTCTTCTGGCCATAACTGAGGATCATGTGCCGGAAGATTTAACATTTTACCACCATCTATATACTTTCTAGGATCTTGTGTAAAGTCTAATCTTTTGCATTTATTAATGTATCTATCTTCCTTGTTTGTGTCATATGCTATGTATTATGCCCTTAATATATTAGTTAAATTATAAACTTCTGGGAAACTTATCACATTACTTACATCACTGTGTTTAATTAATTCTTTATTTATTTTACTACTTATTATACTAACATCTGATTTAGCTATACTAATTTAGTTATTTATATCTTTATATTTGTCTAACATCTTTTCATCTAGGTATCCAAATTTTACCATCTCATATTCTTGCTTTCTAAGTTTTACTTCTAATTCTTCCTCTATTCATTTTTTAATTTTTAATTTTTTTACTTTATAATCTTCTTCATTGCTTTCTTCTATACAATCTCTATATCTTAATAAATTTTCATACCCATTTGGTAATTCTTCTTCTTGTTCTGCTATTGAAATATTATCTATATCTTCTACTTCCAAGTCTATTAAATTTGTTTCTAGATGCATATCGTTTCTTTCTATTTCATTTCTATAGAGTTAGTATCATAAGCTGTTATATTTCTAGCAACATATGTACTAAATTTAATTTTTTAATCTCATCACTATTTTTCATATGTTATATAATCCCTTAGAGATATAACATTTTTATTATTTTCAAAAAATTTACTAATATTTCAACTTTCTTCTACTAAAGTTTCTAGACTATATTTTATTGGTTTTATCAGTCATATACTTTTACTATTCATGCTTTCTATAGTCCCATTAATATTTATTTTAAATTTTTTATTTACATTATTTATTAATCTTCCTATAAAGCTTATTTATAATATTAAATTATTACCACTTACTATATCATACCCATTAGTTTGTATATATATTTTTATGTATTAAGCAAAATCTTTTAAAGACATTAGAAAATTTGGAGAAATATAAAATATGCCTTTATTTTTATCCATGTCTCTTTTTATGGTAGTTATAGTCACTTTTTCTAGGATCTTGCCACCCTTTGTCTACTATTGCAATTAAGACTTTAGTTCCTAGTCTTTTTCTTCCTAATCCTTTTACCCCTATAATTAATCCTAAATAACCTAATCTATAATTTGCTTTGATTATAAGTTTGCCTAGTTATTAAATGAATAGTTAAAGGTTGATCTATTACTGAAACTTCTTCTTATCTTTTTAGTCTAACTATATCTACAGTTCTCTTAAATCTATCTATTTTATACAATACTCTTGAATTTAATAAATAATTCCTTGATTATTAAAGATTTATATATCTCTATCTACATCTATTATATTTTCTAAAACTACTTCTTTATTACTAGTACTATTTCTTCCAAGTATTCTACTTAAGAAATTAGAGTTACTATTGCTACTATTAGCTTATTCTTTATTTGTCCTAGATTTACTTAAAAATGGCATAGTTTCTATTCTAGTTGTCATTTTTCTTCTTATAACTAGGAGATATTAGAAATGTAAATGGTCGTAAAGTAACTTTCTTTCTTTTTCCTTTGTCTTTCTTATATTAATATTTTCTAGTATTTTAGTTATTAAATTTTAGTTGTAATTAAGGTTGTTAGAGTGTTTAAGTTTTTTACTATTTCTTTATTTGATGTTTGTACAGTTTCAGTTTTTATAAATCTTATAGTGTTTTTTTGTTTCAAATTTTCTAGTATAGGTTAAGCTTTCTTTATAATCTTTATTTTTTTTTCTAAAATCATAAACTCTTTAGATATCTTTTTTATTTCTAAAGCAATTTCTTCTATCTTTTGTATACTTTGCCTATTTTCCTTAGATATTTCTTCTAATTTTATTGAAACTTTTTCTAATTTTGCAATCTTTTCTTCTAAAGCTCCACTTCTACTTTCTAATTGTACAAACTTTTCTTCTAATTTCTTAAGAATAACCTTATGAGAATTTTAAAGTTCTAACTTTTGGTATTTTTTTGACTTCTTTATATTTTTATATTTCTTGAAATTTGTTCTCTATTTTAATATTCTGGTTTTTTTATAAAATCTAGATTTTTTTTGTTAATTCTATTATAATGTTATTCTTGTTCTTTGTATATTCTAATAGTCTTTCCTAAATATTATAATTTTGCTTATATTGTGCTTATAAAGATACTACTATACTAATATGAAGATCTATTAAACTATTAAACTGTTTATTATCACTATGCAAACAATATTGATAAATATTAGTAAAATAACAATTATGTTTAAAGTAAGAATTTCTAACTATGTTGCTTTCTTTATATAGTTCTAAATTAAGGTATTCAAACTTTTCTATGGTTGAAAATATAAAGCTACAACTGTAAAATAAATGATAAAACCTGACTTAATAAATCTTGCTCTAAGCCAATGGCCTTATAGCCTAATAGCATAGATACTTGTATCTTAAATGGGATAAATCAGATCCGAATCCCCTCCCTCCATTGTAATAAGAAAATAAATAAATAAATCTTGCTCTGATACCATGGGGAGTTCCCATGTTCCTTGAGCTGTAAGTGAAAGAGTTAATGCTGGTGATTAAAGCAAGAAGATATATAGTGTTTCAATTAAAAATTATAATAATTGTTAGAAAAAGAACAATTTTTGGGAAAAAATAAAGAATGTCAATTTACATTTTATGTGGTAGAATTTCTTTACCTCATATTTCTCTTCAAAAGATTTTCGAAAATACAGGATATACCATCTAAGAATTAATAGATTATGGAATGGTTAAAAAGATTATTTTTAAATTTGTTAGTTGATACACAATTTTTCAAAGTAGAAAGTTACAAACCATAATTTTTGAAAATACATGATATACCATCCAACAAGAAGTTTTCATGTGCGATTTTGGTGTTGTCATCAACTACCCTAATGGTGATGGTGGCCTTTGGATGGTTGGCAATGGTAGCAAGGGTTTATATTTTCTTAACCTTTTCTTTTTAATTTTCTACATCTTATTAATTTTATTATATTTTACCTAATTAAATAACCATATTATTAAAGGGAAAGAGTCTTCAATAACTAGATTTTGGTGTCTTTAGTAATAATGAACAATTTTTATTTCTATTTACAAAATGGTTCTTAACTAATTATTTATTTAAAACAAAAGTAAATATGCCATTTATACAAGATGTGATGGTCTTCCAAATAATATCAAGTTATGTATTTCTATAAAGAGAAAACACATGCCACAAGTTCATAAAAATGCCAAAATACAAAATATATATATATTTATAACTTTTATTTTTTTATTGCTTATGATAGCTACCTTACTACTTTCATTTGTTGATAGACAATTATGGAAACCTCAAAACCCACCTAAGGTAGTGGTAACCTTAGGATGGTGAGAAGGGTAGAAAGAATTTAATTTTTTTGTTTTTTCTTTATTTGTTAAACTTTTATTATATTTTTATTATTTTTTATTTCATTGTCGTTAATTAAATATACTTAATAATATTATTTTATTAATATAGCATTACAGACCAATTAGATTCCAATACATTTTCCCTAACTAATATTAATAGATAGTAATAAAAAATAAATAATATATTAGTTAAAATAAAAAAAATAAAAGAAACTTAAATCACAGATTATAATTTTTATAATTCTTTTCTTTTATTTATTTATCTTTCCGATTGATACACATTACTTTCGTCTCACACATCGTAATTATTTTTTTCTATTTTTTAACTTATGGCTGCTTAGCAAATAATATCACATCAGCCCACAGTCACTCTCCTCTAAAATGTTAGTATTGAGAAAATGTTCAGTGCGTTTCTGGAAGACTCTAGTTTTTTTTTTTTTTTTTTTTTTTTTTTTTTTTAACCCGGCGGTATTCGTTGCATTTTGCCTCAAGCAATTTCTTTTTTATACGCTGGTTTGTCAATGGGCTGCGCTACCTGAGAGTCACGAAATTGGATGGGTTTAGTTATTAGGGATGGTAAAAAAACTGGATAAATTCAACCAACCAAATTAAAAATATGGTTTTCTTTGTAATTTGGTTTTGAAAATTAGCAAACAAAAAATTTATGGTAGATTTGAAATGATAAATCAAATCAAACCGTCAAACTTAGTTAATCATTTTTTTTTATATAAAATATAGTTATCGTAACCAAAATAATTTTTTTGTTGAAACATAGCACTTTGAAGAATTTAGTTTACATTTATAAAAATATATGTACATATAAATTTCATTATTATATTTTATAAACTATACATAAATCAATTTAAAATTTATACTATGTACTAACTTTATAAATAAGATTAATTATTAATATATACACTTGAAAATTTTTAATTGCATGAATATTAACTTTACACCTAAAGGACACAATTACTTTACATGCATAAGCTTTATATATATGATTTAGATGCTTACTATTGGCTTTTTATTGGTTAATTTATGCATGAGGGGCAAACTAATTTTAACCATAGATGGAATAAGATATGAGTTTTGGAATGATGTTGTAATGTTTAGCCTAAATGATTTTTTCATGCAGTTAAAATATTTCTTTGGTATCAATTGATGAGGAATATACATATGTGCTTAGGGTATTTCAAATGAGGAGATGAAATTATCAATCTTCTATTATCTACTCTATTAAAGAAAAAGGCTCCGTTTAATTATCTAAAACTAATACTTTGATATCATATAGTTTTAAGTATTAAATATATTCACACAGTAGCTATTAAAAAAAAAATTCAAACCCCTCCACAAAATTCTTAATCATCATATTTAATTATATAGTCACTATTTTCTATTATATTTACTTCTATAGTTGTTATTTTTTATTTTTCTATTATTTTAATTGCCCAATATTGTTTTTTTTTAAAAAAAAAAAATTCATTACACTTTTAGTTGGATCAATACGTGCATGGATTTTTCCTTTAAAACATTTATTATAATTTAGAATTTACTGATATATATTATCGACAATTCTTCTATATATATTAGCCTAAGCCTTTTTTTTAAAAAAAAATTCACACATATAATGCCATGCATCGTCTACTAGTTTTTTATTAGATGGTTTTAGTACTTTTCCATAAGAGATTATATATAATATAAATATATGTAATGTTTCAAAAGTTAAGGTGTGGTAATCTATCACGTGTTTTTAATATTTAATCATATATTAGGTATAAATTAACAATTAAAATCTTTGAACAATACCGTAAAAAAACTTCCAGAGCTTGAAAAAAACGACTTCATATCTCTATATTGAATAACCGTCCATTACACACCAACGGCTATGCTATAAGCACCCGGCATTAATTTTGTACATACATCGCCAATTGTGCTTTCTAGTTTAGCAAATCATCCATATGGGGGTTTTACAGTAAATTACAACTGTAAAATATTTTTTCAATCACTATCTTATTTGTCCCGCTCTCTTCTCTAAATAGGAAACTGCAATTTTTCAGAAATTACATGACTATCCGTCAGTGTCATGGACAGGTTCCCAGATGTTTACGATGATTGTGAGGCAACCCACACGAATGATGTATTTGATGACGCAAAAAACCTCACTTTTTCGTAGCAAGCGAAGTTTAAATAAGATTCAGAAACAAGTGACCAGATGTCTGAAGAACCTTGCGTTGTGGGTTGGTGAACTTCAATGCTACGGTCCAGATAAAATCTTGTTTTGAGCACCGGTTGTTGGACCTTTAGATCATATGAACACCACACAGTCACATCGGTTGACTTCATCTCCTTTCTCGCAAGTAATTATTGGAGTAGTTCGTCATTTAATAAGCCGCAGCCAACTTTATTAACTTTTTTGATAGCAGATACATAAAACTGGTAAACGAATGATTATTTATCGACTTTTTTTCCTTATTATGGCAAGTAGGGCTGCGGACAGGTTGAGCCGGGCTGTATTTTTGAACGCTCAACTCCGATCGAAGATTTAGGTACGAGTGATTTAAAAATTATTGAGTTAAAATTTAGTTGGATTTTTATTAAATCTAAAAGTTATAAGTTTAAATTTAATTTATTTAAATAAATAAATTTTACCTTAAACTCGAATTTAACTTATTTATTAATTTAGCTTAAATTAGATTGAACTTAAAGTAAGTTGAGTTCAAACTTACTTAAAAACTCAATATATAAAAGGAATAAATATATAAATAAACAGACTAATGAATAATAAATAAAAATTAGGTTATATTATATATTATTTCATATCATATTATATATTTATATATATTATATAGTTTTTATTTTTTTATTTTAATTAAATATTATATATAATATAAAATAATATATATATAAGGATTATGACCTTATTCATAAGTCTAAATGAGCCAAGTCATAAGCCAAAACAGAAGTCCGGGCTCGAATCATTTAAATAAATGAGCTTTATTTTAAGTTTGAATTTAACTCGTTTACCAATCAAGCTCTAATTGAGTTAAGTCGAGCATGAGTAACTTGCAAGTAGCTCGACTCATTTGCAAGCTTAGTGGTAATAAAGGAGTTTTTCGTAATGCTATGAAAAAGTTAACATACCTTTTAGACTTAATATTAAGTTGTTATTAAACAACTTGTACCATGTGGATCCCTACTACTACACATATATACTAGTAATACACATCCACAATAGTTATATTGGAACCAATTGTAGTTGTATATTTAAATTTAGAATATAAAAAAATTATTAAATTAAATTATCTATACAGTATAGTAGTTCAATAGTTCATGTAATGTATAGATAAAAGTTTGAATAATAATCACAATTATTTTTTGAAAAAAAAATGTAAGTATAGTCTAATGTTTTATTTAAGAAATATAAAATCCTAAAAATGAATAACTCATTATATATGATTTGTTGAATATTTATTGGAAAATGAAACACGAAATTACTCTCTCTCTCTCTCTCTCTCTCATACATACAGAAACACACTAACATGTTTTTTATTACAAATCATCTTCAACATATATTATTTTCAAATAAAGAATGATCTAAGCTAAATTATTGATAGTATTCGTTTATGAAATTATTTAAATAATTTGGAATAATTTGCTACAATAGAATACATTGATAGTTAGTTTTCATTCACTCGGCTTGTCAAATGTTGATAGTCAAAGTTTCACTTACTCGTTCATTTGGTTGTCAATAGGCCGAATTACCTACATTCTCGGCATCTTGTGGAGTAACATAGATTCATTCCTAATTTGAATTCAAGGGATGTAGCGCAAATAGTTTTCATTGGTACAGTTATATTACATAACTACCTACCTTCCCTACATTTCAAGGAATGTGTTTAATCAAGAGGCTTTCATATGTCCCGATAGTTATTCCAATAACTACTACTTCAGACACGACATTCACTTATAAATATGGGAAAGAAAAATTGTGAAAGCATCTGAACTTTTCACTACTCTCAACTTTCCCTATTCATATTTACTAACTTAGGTATCAGAGTGAGTATATCGGATTGGCTCTAGTATTAAGAGTTTTTCCTTTTTTTGCAGGATAATTCCAATTATCAAAATCTACTAACAACATTTGGCGCTATCTCTTTTTTCTTAAATACATGCATACGACGAAAACTAGAATGATTAAGAGTGCGAGTACAAGTGTTGGTACTTCCTCCTAACTCCTTCAAGGGGGAAGTAAGCATGCTAACAAACAACGCTTGGTTAAGTTGGAGCAACTTTGCCTTGACTTATCCAAAGAAAACCAAGAACTAAACAAAAAACATGAAGAGATCCTTAATCTCCTTCATAATAGTATCTACCTAAATCAAAACAAGGAGTACTGTGATAATGACGTCGAGAATAGTGATGATTCAATCTATTCATCGAATTACTAAAAAAACAAGTTGAGGTTACTATGGGACATTTGTCTCTTGCTCTTAAGAAAACTGACAAGGGTAAGTAATTGTAGTAGGTGCATCGTGTCGGGCCATCCCATGTTGGCACCTCTATTGCAACGAGTAAGCAGTTTCAAATCAAGAAGAGCCCCTTCATCTTCGAGATTTTAGAGGATGTGATACTACAACACACTAAGTTGTCGCAGTTTGAAACTTATGATAGGACGAAAGATTCCGAAGATCATTTGGAGTACTATTGCATGTTGGTTGAGTTGTACGGTTTGAGTGATACAGTGACCTATCAAGGTTTTCCCTTAACTTTGAGGAATGCGGTTAGTATATGGTTCAAACATTTGAAACCAAGCACCATTTTCTTTTTCAAAGGGCTAGTAGAAGTGTTTCTTCAGCACTTACTTGCAAGTAAGCTTCCTATTAAGGATTCTTCAATCCTTAACACAATTAAACAAATATTAGATAAGTTAATTAGAGATTACTTAGCCAGGTATATGGCCGAGATGGTCCAAATTTCATAATTAGATATGAGTGTGGCCTTTAATACCATAATTGATAGAGTCAAGCCTAATGGAGACTTTTTCAAGTCTCTTACAAAGAATAAGTCAAGAACCTTCGCCACGTTTAAGACCAAAGCTACCTTATACATTAGACAAGAAGATAATATAAAGGCTCAGCAAGAAGTCGATCAGAATAGAGAAGATTGGAAAAATGACAAGAGGAGAAGTGCAAAAGATAGACTTGGGACAGATGATAATCAAAGTTCAAATGCTAAGAGAAAAATACCAAGGATTACTACATATTCGTCCTACACACCTGTTAATAGTCTAATTTCGCACATATTGATGGAGGTACATGGGCAGAGAGGCATTTTACAGTAGCTAAAAAGAATAAGAGGAAATCCTTTAAAGAGAAATTTCAATAAGTACTGTGATTTCCATCACGACAAAGGTTATAACACAGATGAATGCTTTTAACTCAAGAATGCAATCGAGGATGTAATTCAACATGGGCATTTATGCAAGTTCTTAGCACATGATGTTGAGAATATTGAGAGACAGTCTCAAAGGAGATGTAAGAACAAGGAGAATGATACTTTGCCAGTTATTGTCAGGAGAGATGCAAGGGATGGGAGTTCCAGCAGAGCACTTAATGGAGTAATCAGCACTATTGTTAGTAGATTTGCTATAGGCCAGTCAGGCACTTCAAGTCTAACTAATGCCAAAATTATGTTTGCAACATCCAAGGTAAGAAGGTTAAGGTCGACAATATAATCTCTTTCGTAGAGGAAGACTTTATGAGCATCCAAAGGCTACATGATGATGCACTTGTTATTAGTGTGAGAATTTCCAACTTTGAGGTAAAAAAAATTCTTGTTGACACTAAAAGTTCTGTATGCATCATTTTCTAGCACGCATTTAACCAGATGAGACCAAAGATCAAAGTACAACTAAGATCTTATAAATATGATTTGTATGCCTTCAACAATCAACCCGTTCGAGTAGCCAAAGTGATCCCTTTACCAATCCAAATTGGAGATCATGAGAATGTCGCAGAAGATAAAGTAGACTTCCTTGTTATCAAATGTTAGTCCCCATACAACATGATCATGGGATGGCTGTATCAATATTTATTTGACATTGTCTCTTCCACTACTCATCTCAAAGCCAAATTCCCTACTCCTACGAGAGTTGGCGTATGCAAAGGGGATTAACAGTTGGCAAGGTCTTTGTACATGAAGGCCTTAAAATGATAGGAAGTTATTTAAGTAGAAACCTGTTCGGAAGGAAAGTTAATAGGCATAGAAAATACCAAGAATGATACAGAGGAAATCTCTTTGGGAAATGAACCTAGGAAAACAACAAAGATAAGAAAACCTTTGTCGGTAGACATTTGTTAAAGTTTGATCAACTTCTTGTAGGTTAATGCCGATGTATTTGTACGGTCCCCTTCGGATATGCTAGGTATCTCTAGAGAAGTTATGGCACATAAGCTATAGATTGATCTAAGTGCGAAGGTGATCTAATAAATAAAAGTCATTTCGCCCCTAAGAGACAAGCAACCATAGAAGAAGAAGTTTAGAAGCTATTAAAGGTAGGATTTGTTTAAGAAGAGCCTTATCCGACTTGGTTAGCCAACTGTGTGCTAATCAAGAAGTCTAACGGCAAGTGGCGCATGTGCATAAACTTCACAAATCTCAATAAGGCCTGTCCCAAGGATTGTTTTCCACTGTCGAAAATTGATCAGTTGGTAGATTCAACCACTAGACATGTGTTGCTTTCTTTTATGGATACTTTCTCGGGTTACTACCAAATTAAGATGGATAAGGAGCATAAAGTCCACATGTTATTTGTTACCAATTTTAGAAAGTATTGTTATACAATGATGCCCCTTGGTTTGAAAAATGCCAGTGCAACATACCAGAGACTTGTTACCAAGATGTTCAAACCCTAGATCCATCGAAATGTTGAATTATATGTTGACGATACGATTATGAAAAGCATAGTAGAAGATCGACATCTCACTGATCTTGAGGAGATGTTTGCTACTCTCAAGAGATACAACATGAAGCTTAATCCATAGAAGTGTGTCATAACTTCAAGAAATTTTTTACGATACATGGTCACTTGGCATAGCATTGAAGCCAACTTAAGAAACATTGAGGCGATAATAAACATGAAATCTCCTCATATGGTCAAGGAAGTATAGGAACTCATTAGGTGAATAGTCGCCCTTAATTGGTTTGTGTTAAGAAGTGTGGATAAGTATGCAGAATTCTTTAAAATCTTAAAAAATTCGAAAGAATTCAAATGGTTTGATGATTGCGAAAGGGCTTTCAATGATCTTAAAGAATTCCTTGCATTACCTTCAATACTCTCAGCACCCATCTTTGAAGAGAATTTATATTTGTACTTATTGGTCAGCTACCGAGCTCTTTCTTTTATATTGGTTCGAATTTATGGCAAGGAGTAACGGCTAAAGCATTAGCACACAAAATTGAGAAGTTTGTCTTGGTAGTGGTTCTCTCAATAAGGAAATTAAAACCGTATTTCGAAGCTCACTAAAATTGTAGTCCTCATCGATTAGTCATTATGGTAAGCATTACAATGACTAGACTCCTCTGAGAGGATAATGAAATATGTCCTAGAGCTAAGTGTTTATGGTGTACAATACATACCTATAACGACATTAAAAGCTCAAGTGTTGGCGGATTTTTTGGCTGAGTTTACTGGTGAGGAAGATAGTGTGGAGATTGTCGAAAAACCTGTATGGTACCTTTATGTGGATAGTTCTTCTACAAGAAAAGGAAGTGGTGTAGGCCTTGTTCTTCAAGGCCCCCATAACGTCAAAGTTAATTATGCTTTAAAGTTCAGATTCTTAACCAGCAACAACAAAGCGGAATATGAAGCTTTGATTGCCAGACTTAAACTGGAAAAAGAGATTGGTGTTGAGAAAATTGAAATGTTTTCAGACTTACAACTAACGGTGAATCAAGTCATAGGAAGTTATGCTGTAAGGGAAGAAGAAATGAGCAAGTACTTGTTAGTGGTACAGATGCTCGTAGAAAATTTTCAATCTTTCTCAATTCATAAGTTTTCAAGAAGTAAGAATATTGCTGCCGATAAGTTGTCCAAGTTGGCCAGTATATCATTCCTTGACTTAAGCGACAAACTTTTTATTGAATTTCTCCTACAAAAAAGTTTATCCATTATCTTGCAGAGCTACGAAGTGGCTCCTTGCTTGAGCGAGGAGTCTTGGATGGATCCCCTTGTAGATTATTTGAGAGATGGTACATTCTCTAGTGATAAGAAAGAAGTACAAAGATTGGTTTATCAAGTTACAAATTACAAGCTGATAGATAGTCAGTTGTACAAACGTCGCATATCACAACCTTACCTTCAATGCCTTCTTCTAAGAGATGCCTAATGGGTATTATCTGAATTATATGGTAGTATATGCAGTAAGCACGTGAAAGTATAGACATTGTATGTCCGTGCATTGTGATTCGACTATTATTGGCCGACTACGAAAGAAGATACAAGGATAGCCGTTTGACATTGTCCATAGTGCTAGAAGCATGAGGCGTTGAGTCATGCGCTTTCAATTGAACTATGTTGCTTATCTAATCCTTGGCCTTTTGCCTAATGGGGGTTGAATATTCTCGACCTTTCCTAAAGTCAATGGCCTAATGACAATTTGTTATTGTAGTTATGGATTATTTTATGAAATAGGCAGACGCCGAGGTAGTAGCAAGGATTATTGAACAAAAAGTGGAGGCATTTGTTTCAACTCCATAATATTAAGATTCGGAGTTCCTTTTATGATAATCACGGACAATGGCCCGTAGTTTGACAACAATAAGTTATGAGTATTTTGTAAGAAATATGGTGTTCATCTCAACTAGATGTTTGTAGCATACCCTTAGACGAATGGCCAAGTTGAAGCTGTCAACAAAATCATCTTTCATGGCTTAAGGAGGAAAATCAATTAAGTTAAGGGGAAATGGGCTGATGAACTGTCGAATGTTTTATGGTGGTACCAAACCACATATAGAATTGCAATAGGGGAAACCCTTTTCAAGTTAGCATATGGTATAGACTTTTGATGTGATGATTAATCAAGTTAGATTAATAGCAAATTTGGATACAAATGAAGAAATTAGAGATATTGTAAGAGCAAGGGTTACGGCATTTCAAGATAGAGTAGCTAGGCATTATAATAAAAAACTAAAGCATAAGGTTTTTCAACTTGGGGACTTAGTTTGTTGAAAGTTGGAAGCAACTGGCGCGCAAGAAAGTCAAGGAAAGCTCAGCGTAAATTGGGAGGATCCTGTTAGGATTTGGGAAGTCATTAGCGAAGGGGCTTATTGACTAGAAATGTTGGATGGATCAATTATCTCTCATGCATGAAATGCTGAGAATTTAAAACTTTATTTCAATTGATTCCTTGGATGATATTCATTTCTATTTGTTTTGTAAGGCAGCAACTTACTTGTTTGTGAGACAACTATATTTGAAGTTTTATTTTCCTTTTGGATCTATTTATGATTGACGAGTTAGTAAGTTCAATTTTAGCATGGTTAACGAACTTTATAAATCAATCCTTCAGCCGAGTAAAATGGCTAGTCCACGTCTCAATGACTAATGGATAATATCAATAAGACGCTCAAATTAGGCATGTGAAATAAAACATGCTGCAAAAATGAGGCGTGTAAAATAAAACATGTTGAAAGAGTTAGGCATGTGAAATAAAACATGCTAAAAGAATTAGGGGTGTAAAATAAAACATGTCGAGTGACAACGGAATGTGTAAAATAAAACGTGCTAGAAATACTCAAAGCTATGCCAAAAGATAATTCTCATTCATTACAAAATAATTACAATTACAACTTTTGGCCTTTCGGCCCAATATAGCTCATACGGAAGATAAAACTATGAGACAATCTTAAGACCTATTTTTAGATTGAGTAGAAGTATTTTGTTGATTAGAAGCAGGGGCCTTCCTAGAGCATATGTCCTTTCCAATACTTGGGGTCTGGGAACAAGTGGATTTTTCTTTATGCTCATAGGGGATTTCTTTGAATAGATGATCCTCGTTATCTCCAGGATCTTTGCCATGAGTCTCATTTTCATCTCGAGTAATGATCTTGGCACTTGGATCTTTACCATCTCCTTAGTCATAGTTACTGACTTTATCATCTACATCTGTGAAATCCAAGCATAAGAGATCATAATCAGGGTAAAATTTAAAGATCTCTTCTCTTGTTGCTTGGACCCTTTCCAACAACATCTTGCACAACAATCTCTCTTATTGCCAACTAGGAGTGATGATTTTGAGTGCCTAACAAAGGGTCCTTTCTTCATAGCCTCCTCTGAATCGGCAACATAGCTTGGTAGCTCAGCATTGTTGGTCTCTAGTTCCTTAATTTGCATTTGGAGCTTGTCTTCCTCATTACTTATAGAACTGAGTGTTTGGCCCAAACCTCAATACTCGTCTTTCTTATTTAGCAGCTCCTCTTTTAAGCCCTCAACTTCCTTGTATTGCTTCTCAACCTTAGCTTTAAGGCTCGAGACTTCATCGATAGCTAATGAGTGTGCCAACTTCTCGGCATCTAATTCTTCTTGATACTTTCTGGCCTCCATCTTGGCCCTTATTCTTATATTCTTGGCAGAAGCATATTCTTGACAACAGCAATTTGGGCTTTCAAGGAGTTATACGTATCCTCAACTTTTTGCAACAAGTCAATATAGAATAATGAATATTCCAAATGACCTGGTAGAATACATGAAGACTATTATTGTTATTACCTTCTTCATCTCTTTGTCGACCTCGTCTAAAGCTATTAGAATGTGGCTGCTTAACTGACAACAAACATCAGCATTAGTAACCAAATGAATCTAACAGTTGAAAGGATGCAATAGGTACTTACATCATATAGCTTAGCTACAATATGAGCCTTATTATAACCATCGACCCTGTCGATATCTTTCTTCATAATCTCTTTGTCCTTGGGAAGAGCAATGCCCTCTGTTAAGGTTAAAGATTTCATCCTGTTGCCTAAGGCTAAAGATTTCATCCTGTTGCCTAAGGCTAAGTCAGTATGTAAGACGTTGTGGCTCCAACATAGGATAAATTATTCGTCAACATCCTTGTTGGGGATGAATTCGACACTGTTCATGCCGAGAGCTTTGTTGTGTATGGCCTCTTTTATCCTCTCATATAACTCTTTGGACCTCTTAGTAGGGGGTTAGCTGATAAGTTCCTTCCCACTTCTCTTATTAGTACTTAGCATAGCCTCCATCATTATTGATGACCCCTCAGTGGCAATAGTGGTTTCAGCTTCATTGTGTGCTTAGGTTGCTTAACCACCCTTTTTCGGCTTTGCAGCAAATGGAACATTCTTAACTAGAGGTGCCTCAGTTTGTACAACCTTAACTAACTTAGACTTCTCACTCCCTTTCTGCTTTTCAGCCAGTTGAGAGGTCTTTTTTTGGGGCCGTCACCTACTTTATTGCACCTTCCTTTGTTGCTTTCTTGATAGGAGTTGGCCAAGTATTAGTGATAGTGGTGGCCGCGTGCTTGTTAGCCTTTGACTTCTTAGGCCAATAACTTAGTAGGATTCACTTCACCAGCGACTATATCTATAATATGAAGTAAACATATTAATATTAATGTGAGGAATAAGAAAGAACTTATATTCTCCATGCTAAGTAAGGCTCAAAGGCAACAATTCCTCCCCTAAGTCAAGAGAATAACTTTTCTCTTATAGTTATACTCGGCATGGTGGTTACTCATTAGTGTACCTTCCTTCTCAGAAAATATTGGCTCTTCGGTCTCATAACACCTTATTATTCTCTTGGTGTCTTAAAAAAACATTTTGTTCTTCCTTCTTTCTTGAATCTTCTTTGTCGTAACGGCATCATTCAGCATCGACTCTATGTCCTTCGTATGGATTGACTTGGTCCATTAAGTTTAGAAATCCAACTCTTCATCCGAAATCATAGACATGAATTTGTCGTGCCACTTATGGATCTTGGACTCCAACCCATTCATGAACCTCTGCCCATGCTTCGCAATAGCAAAGTATCAGCCGTCAGGTTGCCTCCTAATCATAAAGAAGTACCAGAATAGTTGAGGCGTAGCCTTGACTTCAACCTCTTCACAGATTATTTCAAAAGCTGCTAGAAGTTAATATGTATTTGGTGAAAACATACTTGGCGTGACTAAAAAATAATTAAAGAACTGCCCGATGAATGCCAAGAAAGGAAAGAACAATTCAAAATCAAGATACTTAAGATAGAAGTGAAACTCGCGCTCTCTTAGAAAACACACTCTATCCTTTTCTCTCGGCCTCTTAAGATTCCATGCCCTTAGAAGGTCTTGCCAGTACTTGTTATGTTTCGAAATAACGACCATATTGGCAGCACTGACTATTCTGTTTGGTGAATAACAAAAGTAGACTATATTATTGTACAAATACCTAGCCATAAATCTTCCCTCCTTATCATCTAGGAAGGTATTTGCTGAGGGAATTGATTTGGGAGAGTTTATCTCATGGCTCCACCACGTTATTAATCGAACTACCTGAGGAATAAGCCATCTCACTCCTTTTTTTTGGGTTGGGGGGTGGGGGTTAGGAGAAGTGACCTCAGTCTCCGTTGCTTTGGAATCACGAAAGGATAAGTAGATGAATTACGTTGTGAACCATACCTGATTGATTATAAATTCACAAAGATTAAAGTTGAAGACAAAATATCGAAAGTAAGAGAAAGCTTATGAATGTGATTGTAAAGTCTGATTCTGCTATCGAAAAATTCTTAAATACTTTGTTGGAAATGACTTATTGTTTAGAAGATGGCGTGTATTATTGATGCATATTTTGAGATAGAAATCTAACAATTATGAAGTCTTCGACAGTTATTAGGCTTACAGCGTAATGATGATCAAGGTAATAGATATCATACCTTCTACTTTTTGGTCTATTAATAGGTGGGAAAATGAAAATTGCGACTTTTCAATGAGGACACGATCCGTCTTCTTTCCTACCTTACTCAGCATCTAAGAAACCACTCCCCTCTTGACCTCCAGTGATTAGATGTTACTCTTTTTGTCAAATCCTCGAAGGTAGGAGTTGGGGGGCAAATGTTGATAATTAGTTTTTGCTCACTCGACTTATCAAACGTTGATATCAAAGTTTCACTCACTCATTCATTTGGCTACTGACAGGCCAAATTACTTACATTCTTCGTATCTCGTCGAGTAACATTGATCTATTCCTAATTTGAATTCAAGGGAAGTGGTGCGAATAGTTATCATTGGCATGGTTACATTATATAACTGCCTACCTTCCCTACATTTCAAGGAATGTGTCTAATTAAGAAGCTCCCGCGTATCTCAATAGTTATTTTAATAATTGTTATTTCAAACACGACATTTACCTATAAATATGGGGAAAAAAAAAAACACTGTAAGAGCATTTTATAACTCTTCACTACTCTCAACTTTCTTCATTCATATTTATTAACTTAAGCATCGGAATGGTTGTATTGGATTAGCCTTGATAGCAAGAGTTTTTCCCTTTTTTTTCAGAATAATTCCAATTACCAAAATCTACCAACAATAAAATATAAAAAGTAGAGCTTCCAAAGTTACATCAAATATGACAAAAAATTATGAAAATGTATTAACAATACCATAAAACTGAGATATATATATATATATATATATATATATAAAGAGCCATTGAAACTATATATAATAATATTATATAATTTGCCGAAAAAAATTATAAAAATGTATTAATTGATACCAAGAAAAGATGGAATATAAAAAAGAAAAGAGGTTTGCAACTAGATATTATAATATAACATCATTTCACATAATAATTATGTAAATGTATAAATGATACCATAAAAAGGTGGATATAAAATAGGAAATATTTTTTATTTATATGTGTATATATATTACATTAATGCAAAAACTATCATTTATTTCCTTACGTTAAGACTGATATTTATTGGAATTGTACGTAAAGATTTTAAATGACTTGTTTGATTCTATGAGTATTGATATGAATAATACTATGAACATTATTGATTCTGAAGTTAATATGGTCCATTAGCACCACGTGGAAAAAAGATTCGTTTTGAGTAGTTGAATAATCGGTTTGATTGCTAAGATTGGTCCTGGTAAAATGTTGATAAGATAAATAAAGAAAGATCTAAAAAGGAACAAAAGACCAATAAGATAAAATATCCTCAATAATAAGTAATAAAAATTTCTATTGACTTCTATTTATTCTTTTAACCTTTGTCTTTTCTCTTTGATTTTTCCATGTAATCCACCTCTAAAATTTAAAAAAAAGAAGAAGCCATATAATGTAATTTGATATACGTATTATTGGAGTTGTGAATTTTCTGTATGCATTTGTAAGACATCATGTATAGTTTTCTTTTTCTTTGTTGAATTCAATTGGTTGTTTAATTTCATTAAGCAATTTTATATCTTTAAACTTAGTTGCATCACTCCATTTATTGCTTATTTTAGCACACATATTGCAAGTGCATATTTACTAATATATATATAGAGAGAATATTAACAATGCATAAAGAAATAATAAATACATTATACATGTAAGTGCTAAAAAGGAGTAAGAACACGATTGAACCGTGTGAAGGGGTAAAAGATTGTTTAGATACAAAATTGGATAGAAAAAAGGGCTTGTAGAAAAAAAAAAAAATTTGGCTAGGATACCGATGGGCTACGTTGATGGAACGTGTAGTTTTAGATCTTTCTTTATTTATCTCATTAGTAATGACGAATATAACTTAAAGATAACTAATGGAAAAATATGATAAAATATCGTTTAGATCAAATGAAGTAATATTGATGCAAGGGAACAAAAGCGAACTAATATAAATGCAATTTATATGATTGCGGAAAGTTAACATAAATAAATAAATAAATAAACTAAATTAAACAACAATTTTTAAAAAAATGCTAGGAATTAATCGTGGAAAGATAAAAGAGAACTTGATCAAAAACTAAATCTTGCAGACTTTGTAAGTCACGATTTGTTGCTTATTGAAATCGTCCACGTGGAGATCTCCTTTCGTGCATTCACTGAACAACATTTATATATCAAGGCGAATATCGATGAATTCAATTCCAATGTTTTCAAAACGTCAAAGGATGCTCTTCACCGGTAAACGTTGAACAAGAAAGCAACGCCTTAATGAAAACCGAATGTCAATATCATCATGAATATCTACGAACAAAATGATAAAATGGATCGAAAATAAGTCCTTACAAATAAAATAGGTATAACTTTTTATCTAAAAATAAATTTTTTTATTATCATATATTTTTGGAAAGAGATTTTAAACCCTATAACCAGACAATTGAGAAAACCTGGGTGGGATTTTTTTGGGTCTGAAAAATGGACTTTCTTAATATTTTAGAATTTTATTTCTATGATTTCTTAAAGTACCCATGTAATATGAAAATATATGTATATTCTTTTTGTTTTCTTTTCGTTTTTACAAACAATTTTTTTAGCAAAATAAAGAGAATTTTCAATTTTCCTGTAATTTTTTTGATATATGCTACATCAATCTCTCGTGAATTCAATAGCCTGTCACGCTGGAATCTTTATATGTGTTTAAACCTAACCATCCCCTTTCTATATTATCCTTTATTAAAAAAATTATTTAATAGTATCAATATATTACGTGATTGAGTAAATAATATACAAAAATTTATAATATTTAAATTTATAACAGTAAAAATATGTATTTTTTTTAAAATTATATATTATATTAAAATTTTGTTAATATTTATCCAATAATATTTAAACTTTTCTTATGAAATGGTTGAAAATAGCACCTCTCAGCATATAAATTACGATGACGGCTTTATTATCTTACTACTGCTCGGCGGACAGTGAAGAAAAGGATTGACTCCCTCACATCACCAGTAAAATTTTGTAGGCTCATACCACAATGAGGAAAAGTGTCACGCCGTCGAGAGAAATTATACTATCATTCAATGAATGTATTATCTATTGAAAATACACAATAAAATATTATTTATATTATAGTAAGGATGAAAGTCAATCTTATGATATAAATTCAATCCAACGGTTATTAATTAGCCACCTGAAAAGATAATAGCATAGGAAACTAACGAACCTGAAGAAAATTCAAATGCTGTCAAATCTAATAGACTGAAAAGAATTAACCAAAATAATAATAATAATAATAATGATAAAACTGTATCTAAACCAAAAGATGTAAAATAAAATAATGGTTTCGAAAATGAATATAACATACCATTTTGTCGGTAACGCTGACGCGAACTCCTGCGTAAGTATCGATAGTCCCCATTAGATGTTGACCTAATTGAGTAGATAATATATACGTACACTGACCTACATCCATGTCATGGGTGCTTAAGAAATTGTAAATAATTAAATAATTAAGCATATAAATCGCTTATGATATTATTTGAAAAGAAATGTAATAATTTTTTGTATACGATAACTTTGATTTATTAGTGAATAGTAAACACATATCTCTATAAAATAGTGCCAAGTAGCTTCTCTCTACCCCATTTAGTATGTACATACTTGATCATACAGATGATTGTAATAATTTTTTAAATATGCACGATACTAAAAGCTCTCATTTCCTTGAATAATTTAGATATTACGTGTAGTGATAATGGTAGGATAGAAATAGGACTGAATCAACACTAACCTTCCATCATCAATCCTATAAAAGCACATCACAAGTAAGAAATATAAATCCATTAATTTATTTATGTGAATGTTGGTCGATATGGATTTACAGATTGTTTTCTTCGTGATGTCAATTATTTCGGTTTGAGAGCCTTTTCCGGATGATTTTAATTATTTATTTATTTTTAAACTATATCATATTACAGCTTCGAAAAACAAGAAACCAAACTTAGTCTATTTCATTAAAATATTAATATTGTCTTTGATCGCTAATTTTACTTCAGAAATTAAAAAAAAAAAATGAAAAACGATCCAACCTTGGAGTCACTTTCCTGAAACTGAGACAGAACTGGGGTTCTAATTGCATTGCCAAAGCCGTTTCGACTCGGATGGAAGCCATGTCTATAGGTAATGTCACATTTCCCGTGTGAAATTACGTTTACATATTGACCAACTATTTATACTAATCTCCTTAAATGGTTTCGAAGCTCTTATTATTAATATTCATATCTTTTATATATTAAACTGTCTACATCGGACAAGATATAGATTTTTAGTTAACTATTACAGAATAGAAAAATATTAGTAATATTTATATTATTAAAATAAATGAAATTTTAAGTAACCGTTTTTCTTAAAATTACATATTTATCTTATATTTATTATTATTTAATAAAAATAATAATAACAAAATAAATTATTAAAATTATAACTAATAAATAAATATGTTTAATTACTTTTTTTTTTCTCTCTTCATTTCTTTACTCTGACTAACTTTTTCTACTTTCCTAGTTTTTCACTCTTCCACTAATTATACTTATATCTTTTTTATTCTCCTTCCTACTTTTCCAAATTCTCTCACTAATTACACCTACATCTCTCTTTCTCTCTCTCTTTCTCTCCTCATTTTGTATTTTTTGCACACGCAATCACTAGTAACAAGTAAACAGAGATATTACTTGGATCAAATTTCATTAAAAAATTAATTGACTACTTATAATAATATTATAGATAGTTTTGAAAGCTTTACTATTAATATTTTCGTAATCTCAATAAATTTAATCGTCTATATTAGGACACTGTATGGAACCTTGGTTGCAGATTACCGAAACACAGGGATATAAGTAATACAACAGGAAAAGATATAAATAATGGAGGAAAAATTATGAACAATATGGATCAATATTCACTATAATGCAGTAGTATTCTCTCACAATCTCATAGTATCCGATTCTCCTAATAACTTCCTATATCATATTTGATAGGTAGAAATTGTTTGCAATAGAATGAAATGGTAAATCTCTTTTTATGTTTGAAAATACCCATAAAAATGAATGGAATTAAATGCATATAAAGTAGCATTTGTTAAAGACATTCTTAATTATTGTGTATTATAATTTGGTTGAAAGTTAAATAAGTAAATTTTAATTAATATAATTGATATGGCTGGAATATAATTGCTTGCAATTCCGCCCCTCAATGCAAAATTGAATCCCCCCTTTAAAGTAGGAATTTCCCATATGAAGAAATAAAGAATTTTTCCTTCTAATTCTAAAAGTACTTCTACCCTTTATATATATATATATATTATAATTTCATTTTAGGTCCATTCCTATATATTAAACATAACATTAAGCTTTTCAACTCTCACACTTACTTTACTCGATATGTATAACAACATATATATAAAACTATAAGGAGCCAAACCCTAATATATATAGTAGGAAATAAATCAGGCACTTACAAAATACAAAATAGGAAACTGCAATGGCATAATTACCTCAATTAGCCTTTTGTCCATTGCTTTGCTCAAATGCTCTTCCATAACATGGTCTTATGTATGCTCAAGATATAAAGATGGCAAATATCTACTTATAAATTAGCATAACAAAAAATATTTATTCCTATACCCAAGCAACATATATATTCTCTCATGTGGCTATCAAATGCACAACAAACCTGTGAGCCTCTATCTCCTATTCTAACAACCATGCTCATTTACGACCATTGGCAATAATAACACCTCTTCATTCTTCATAGCTAATACTAGTTGAGTCATAGGGTACTTTTTATACGCACCAAGCTCCACCTCTTCGAGACTCTCTTCATCGTAGGACTTGTTGCAACACTTTTGTGAAGTAAAACATATTCGCTGTATAGCTAATACAAATTGTCCTATCATGATAGCACAAGTAATTAGATAATCCACCTTGAGATTGACAATTTAAGTTAAACCACTAAGATCACTGTTCCTTATAGTAGGAACAAGTTTCCAAACTTAAATCCTTCCATTGCTATTAGGCTACCATACAATACCTTCAATCTACTAGATCTTACCATACTATAATAACCAACACCATTCATTAAGTAAAGAAGTAAAACACCCATAGGATGACTCTAGCACATACCTTAATCTGACACCATACACATTTACTATTTGTACAATTTGACACGAAACACATGTAGAAAGAAATCCCAGAGTCTAAAACCAAATCTATAGATTTCCTCTAACCATTAGATGCTAATAATAGCTCATCATTCTTTTTGTCAATAATTGCTACAATATCATTAGGTTTACTTTCATCTAGACCTATGCAAGGGCCTGCTTCTAACCGTTAACCAACCCGAGGGTAGGTGGGCTTAAACTAGCTTATAAACTAGCGTATCAATGAATTGGTCGGCTAGCCCATCAGTTCAGGCCAATTCTGCTTCTCCAATATTAAAAAAAAAAAAAAATACTACATGTCTTTTTCTACTACTTTTCCATTTCTCAACACGCACAAAATACCATCACAAATTACAGTTAATAGTTACGTTATAATTTTATTTTTTTCGTATTGATAATTTATTCTGATATTCGAATAAAATATTGACATCTTTTGTAAATTGTAACTTCTCTTACTTTATTTAACGTTATTTAATATTTTAATATTAAGGTAACATCATGCTCACGTGGTCTAAATTAATTATTTCAAAATGGAATAAAATTTACAACTTCTCTTGCTAACACTTTATATGATATAAAATATGACAATTATTTCAAGGGAAAAAATAGAAAATGAGATTGGCTGAAAAATTATTTATAGTAATTCATGGTAATGCAAGAATAAAATTAAAGGAAATTAAAAAAAATAAAAAAATAGAAAGGGCAACTAATTCAAGGGTCAATAAATTGGTCCTCAAATTCAGCCAAATTGGCTTGAGCCTGTGCCTTCAAGGGTCGAGTTTGGTTCAACCTTGCAGTAGCCCACGAGCCGGTGATTCATGGTCGGTTTAGGGTCTATTTAGCCCAACACTTAAGTCTACCTCTATCATCCTATATCTCGCCTTAATTTTACTTCTTAAGACATTTTGGCCTCACATGGCACTTCTACTTGCAATAATAATAGATATCTTGGCTTCTATAACTCCCCTGGAACTATCATAGCCACATATCATCAATGATCTATTGTAATTAAACCATTTGCAATCTCATTGCTTATGGATCCCATCTCATGGTCTAATTAGTCCTTACTTAAAAATTGCTTTTTACCTCTTCTATCTAGCTTTCATCACTGTAAATTATGTTCTAACTCATGGAACAAAGGCATTAGAAAACTTAACAAGATTCTTATTAGATCTTCGATCTAAACCTTAATATCGATATTTTTCAATTCTCTAATTAAAAACACAAAATTCAAAATATGTTATCTTAATGGTGACTCATCGCTTATTCAGAGCATATACAATCTTCAGTTGAATAAGAGATTTAGTCATATATAAAGCTATTTTAATTTTTCCATAATTTTTCATCCATCTTCTTTAGTAATATTTGCAAAGTACCATTTACACTAAGTAAGATCACCTTTTAGGGCCTTCTCATTAAGTTTTATCCATTCATCATCTTTCTTGGAATCAATTATCAATCTAAAGCCTTCTTCAAGTGTACATGAACTAGGGGTTATTGCATGCAAACTTGGTACAACTCAAAATTTATGTAACCACAAACTTCTTAACACTCGATGACCATCTCTCTTTAGTGTGTATATTTTGAGACCCTACAATTTAAGCACCTAGGGTTGAACACTTAATTTAGGGAAATGTAAGCCATACTATAGCAACTAAGTTTTGAGTAATCAATTTAGGGCATTTACAAAAATACTCCAATTAAGTTAGGATTTTACAAGCGAGTTAGGAGATTTAATCAAAGAGGCTTCGTAAGTGTAGATTTTGAAAATATAACATAATAATAATGATATAGCTAAAATAGTCAAATTTTAATATATTATTCCATAATAGTCAGTAACATGTAATTATGCCCCCCCCCCCCAATTAACGAATTCTTAGAGATAAATTATATGAATATTAAAATTATCAAATAACATGTTGGAAATATATATATATATATAAGTGTAATTATTATGTATAAAAACATATCCATAATCACATAAAATACCTAATTATATGTAAAATATATTAAAATAATATAAAAATAGTAAATAAATAATAAAAACCATGTGCTAGTAGGAAGAATTGTGGCTTAGGCATTACAAGCATGGTATCAACAAGGAGAAGTGGAAAATTTGAATTTTGGATACCTAAACACATGAAAAGCCCTCTAATTTATACTTGTTGGCTAAAGAAAAATCCCCAAAATTTTCTAAACTTAGTATAAATAAGCCTAAACAACTTTCTGGAGTTCATTTTGGTCATTCTATGATTAGAAAATGTAGTGGGAGCTCAAAGAGAGTGGAATGAAAAATTTTTAGAAATGTAATGTAATTATAGGGTTTTACAAATTTGAGGATACAAGAAATTAATGGAGGGGAATAATTACCACCATCTAAAGGGAAACACTATGCCTTAATGGGTAGACATGGAGTGATCAAGAAAAGGAAAAAAAACTTATAAAAAAAAAAAAATTATAGAAATGTGGGTTCAAGAAAAATATTCCCAAAAATATAGCATCTGAAAAGGCAATTTTAGTCAATCCGAGATGAAATCGCCTCTTCAAGAGGCAATTTTAGTTTAATCTAAAATGCAATTTTAGTTTAATTTAAGAGGCAATTTTAAGTATTGTATTTTTAGGAATATTTCCCTAGAAATGTTATTTTGGAGATTTTTTATTTATATTTTTTGGCCATTTTTTTCTTTTTCCCTAAAGTGATTGATTTTTCTTGTTTTTATCAAAATTTGACTAAAAATGTTAAATGATTTCTAAAAATTATGAAACTTGATTTTCTTAAGTAATGCTGCATGAGGATTTTAAATATCAAACCAGGTTCTTGAAATTTCAGGTTCATATATATTCTCCTTAAGAAAAAGTCTTGTTCATTGATTTTCTGTTGAATTTTCAAAAACCTAAAGGGTATAGTTTTAACCTAGATTTTTTTTTACATAAACTCCTCAAAGACTATATTTTTGCACTATATAACTAGTTTTTGAAAGTCTTAAAGTTAGAATTTGGGTAAATTTTGATTTTCACCTAAATGGAGTGCTTATGCAAGTTTTCCTAAAGGACAACTTACATTGATTTGTATAATCAAGCTACATTTTGGATTTTCACATTTTGTATAGGAATCCAAGTCTAAGGCTAAAAATACAAGATTTTGAACCCATTGCTTTAGCTTTAACTAAGAAACTTTTGAATTTGAAGGTTGTTATGAGAGTTGAATATGAATCTTATGGAGTTGGAATGTTATAATGTTGAAAAGGTGAGTTGAGTATGATTTTCATATTAAAAGTAAGCTGGATTGGTCAATAAACTAGTGGAATATGGAAGTTGTACGGAAGGTCAGAAGGTAAGTGAAAAGGTAGTTTGATGAATGAAACTTAATTATAATAGGAGTCAAAAGCTTAGTCAAAAGGTAGTTTAGTGTAAAACACTTAGTTATAACATAAGTAAAAAGGTAAGTTAGAGGGTTGTTGTTTATAAACTCTAACGACCTTGGTAGGTCAAAACATAGGCTAGAGACTCCCCTAATAAAAAACCTATATTGAACTTGAAGTCAAAACCTATACCATGCAATTTATACTTAATAAATGGCTTAAGTACCCCAATTGATCTAAATAAAAGACATACCTAATTCTTAATATAAGCTAAAGTGGTGATATTAATTGTTTGGAGATAATTGAAGGAGATCTAAATGACATACAAGGCTAACGAATATCAACATCGAAGTAAGTGTAATTAATGTTTTACAACATTTCGAAGTATTAATTTAGAATACTTGGAGGCTTTTATATGCTCTTACTTGTAATTGTAATTTAGTTGTTTGTACTTATACCATTCATGTACTTGAATGTTGATATGCCACTGTAAGAACAGAGTTCCATGGTTTGTTTCTTTTGTGTATACTATATTGTTAGGATTGTTTGAAATTGGTTGATCACCCAAAAATGAACTAACTTTAACTTGGCCTAACTTCTAATCTAACATGCATTGTAACCCATTACAAGAACCAACTAAGATTATTAAGCTAAATGTAGATTTTTTTTATGAGGATAATTGAAATGGACTTTTTCCACATTTAGTCGAACTAAGTGACAAGAGAAGGGTTTTAACAAGGTTATGAATAGTAGTTTGAAGGTAGTTTGGGTAAACGGTGTTTACCATTGCATAAATCCCGGTTTGGCTTTGATTCGTAAGTATGTGATATTAAGCTCCTCAACCCGGATTAGAGTAGGCATAAGTTTTCTAATTTTGCAACGAATTGAATAACGTCATACAATGGTACTTACTTGTTCATACATCACATCTAACCAACTTAGTTGAAAACCCTATGTGCCGAATGCATACTTCTATCTCTATCCTACTTACCAAGTATGTTGTCACTCATTTCCTTATAGATTCTTTTATAGGTCTAAAGTCGTAATCCGAGTTTCATCAATTTCTCCAAATAACAATTAACGGGGTTGGGAATTGAAGATAAAAGAAGATACTGCTGGACTTTTGTTTTCATTTATCAACTCATGTAACTTTTTGAGAAAACTAATAGAGTCTGCTTAAGCAGCCCAATAATTTTTTACTCTTGGTCTGTAATATATTTAACTTAAATTTGTAATCTTAAAAGCTTATTTTAGAGATGAATTTTTTTGCTGTTAATGTATTATTTATAATTATGATTTTAAACTTAAATTTTATTCTATAGGTTCTTGAAAAATTATTCTAAAAGATTTTACCACAAATTTTATATCTAATTGGTATTGAATTAGATGCTTTAAAGTGGCTGAGTTGAGTATGCCTTAAATGGACCAAGTCTTTGATAGTGGTTGTGAAATTAACTTTATCTTAAAATGGTTTACAAGTGGGACTATTATGACTCTATCTATTTAGGGCATGACATATATGGAAAAAATGGTTAAATCCTTAATCTCTCAACCTTGTTTAATACCACTATTGGGGTAAGATAAAAATTTTAAGTTGTCAAACATAAAACATACAGATATCGAAGATAAAACAAGGATAGAAAGAAGGAGAGAAATATATATGAAATTTATATAAAAACCCTAAAAGGATAGGGGCCAATATTGAAAGCAAAACTAGATCTATCTACTATAGTATATCAGTAATGATATAGTGATTCTCTAGAATCTTAGAGTACTTAATTCCTTTAATAAGTCATCATGGTTTTTTATTTTCTCATTCACTCTACTGAATATATGTAACACCATATATGTGTGTGTGTTTGTATGCATGTGTATGTATGGGAAGCCAAACTTTAGTATTACTAGTAAGAAATGATGTTGTTAGCTTTGTTAAGACACCAAAAAAGCATCTTAGACAATGCCGATTTATCAAGAATAGCACCATGCCTCTCATCCCTCTCCTTTAATTGGTTAATTATTCATTTCGATCAAATTTTGATTTCTTTTATACAACTTGATGAATTTCAAGTAAATTGACTTAGGTTTTATATTTTATAGGTCTTAGAACACTATGACACCATTAACAACGAAACAAACTTAAATAAAAAAAGTAAAAAGAATTCTTGATGAAAGCTATGAATACAATACATACATATAGTTGTTAAAATCGTAAGTTGTTAAAATCGTAAGTTAACTATATGATTTTATAATTTTTTTTTAATTAAAACAGACATAAAATCATTTTAGTGTAGACTTTTGGTGAAAGTTTGAATTTTGATATACGATTTTATAAATTTACCATTTTAACAATTTCTACGATTCTAATGATTCTATATGTTCAAATGAACAATGAAATCATGATTTTGATAACTATCGATACTAATTTTTACTTAATTTGATTAGAGTGCGTTTTTAGGTAACAAAATAACTCGTTAAAAAAAATATGTTCTTATTGTTTATATATAAAATAAAATTGAAGGGAATATTATGACATGGCATAAAAATAAAAAGATTTAAAGAGTAAGGGCAAACATGTCATTTCTCACTTTAGCATAAAACGTCCTATTAACCTAGAGTCTCACATTTTTGTCATTGACTCTCTAGTATTCTCTCCTTTAGTGGATTAAGGGCGTGAAGAGCATAAGTGAGGTCTACACTCCTTTCCTTGTCCTATGTAATTGATAAATCGGAATCATTACTAATTGAGTACTTTTGCAATTTGATGGCGAAAGAAATGAATTGATAAGGATTTTGGTCTTAACGAAATCATAAACTGGTAAGCAACGTTATTTCATGTTAAATGAGAATGGATGAATTTTTTTATTTTTTTTTTCAATCTTGGATGTATTTATGATGTTGTCAGAATGATTGATCAAGTGTGCATCTTAGGAACTACAAGTTTAAGATAGTCAAGGTAAGACCTTTAACTCTTCTCATTGTTCTGTGATTTGGAGGAAACACACCTACATGTTTCCCATAGAATTGGATATAAGGAGTGGAAAAAAAGGGAGGGTTTTCACAGTGTTTGACGTATTGAAGGTGAGATCAGAAGGATTCGGGAAGAGTGGATTGAAGGAGTCAAAAGGTTGTTTGTGAAGGGAAGCACTGCTAAGTATACCATGTGCTAAAAGTTGTGCTAAGCAGCACAACCATTTGCATATCATGCTAGTGATCATGCTAATTAACATAGCTAGGTGCATGATTTAGTTTTGTTGTGTACTTATTGCCCTTTCTTCCTTTTCTTTTTCTATATTCCATTCCTTATTAGTTAACCATATATCTTTCCATACCTCTTTTTTAAACCAAACTAGTTATCTTAAAACTCCTTTGAATCCCTAAACTCTAACTTAATAAAATAAGCACCAAAGAATTGATTTAAAATCTTAGACCTTAAGGATAATAAAAGAGCTGAGGCCTATCATAGGATAGCAAATAAGAAAAGAAAAGTTGATAATAAAAATTTTATTTTACATAACTCAGATGTTGGACTCAAAAAATACCTTGAGTAAGATATTTCAAATAATTTATAGGACTTATGTACGTTTTACCTATGTTTGTTGTTTGTGCTTGTGTAGTGTAGTTAAAAATGAATTGACAAAATAATTATTCGAAATGAAAACTATTTGTTGCTTATGCTTGACTAGGCTTAGGACATCACAATACCAATGTTTTAGAGGTGGCACCTTGATAATTCTCGAGCGACATTATCCTAAGTGGAGTTTCTCTTTAGAAATGACATGAAGGAGATAGTACTGGTGTACGAAGGTCATAATAACAATGTCCTAATGCCTATTTATATGAGGGCCATAGTGCCCCTAACCTAGAAACTATGAAGCAAAGTCATGAGTTACTCTAAGTCTGGGGTTAGTTGTAAATGATTCTGCTGTTTGTTGATTGACAAAAGAAAATTAAATAGATTGTTTGATATTCTTGTTGCATAAATGCATGTCATATTATGTACGTAATGCAATACATGCAGTTGTGGTTGCGGGTTTCATGTACTCATCCCTTGTCATTTTTCAAATGCAGGTGTTTAAGTTGGAATTACTGGAATTATTGAGTTAGAGAGCATTAAGATTACTAGGTTAGGGAGTGGCATTTAGAATTATATTTAAGAAAATGATGCTTGAGTTAGGATAGGTAAAATTTTAATTTATGTTAAGTATTTCTTATTCAGGATTTAAGTGATTCTTGATAAGTATTTTCTTATTTAAGAATTTAGGAAATTTATCTAGATGTTATTCCAATTTAATTTGGAGAATTAAATTCTATGAAATTATTTAGAGATTATTATGTATTTATTTTTGGAGACTTTAGATAATTTTTTATGCCTAACATTACTTTAGATCTTAGAGACATGTGGCGAGTAGTAACATTTTGAGTTTAGGGCATTACAATAGGCACATTTGATATTGTTACTTGACAATAATTATGATGGAAGCATAACAATAAGGTACATGGGAGTCTTCAATGAATCACTATGTTGTTTATGTATCTTTATTAAGAGTAGAAGTTGGACTCTTATTATGAATGAAAGATGTTGTGATAAATAAGTCTGTGTAGGATTGATTTATTTATAAGAAATGATGAAAAGATGAAGTATGATCGACTGGTATTAATGTTGATCCTTGTTTTCTATTTTTCTTTCATACTAGTATGATCTAGACCTTTTCAAAATGATTCAAATCATTCCATGTTGAAAAATGAAAACTTAGCAAAATGATTCAAACCTTTCCAATTGATCCAAACCTTTTTAAATGATCTAGACCATCCAAATCATGCCCATTGCTATTTTATGTGAATAATTTGAATATTACATAAGAAGAATTGAACCATTCAATTTTCTATGATCAATTTTAAGTTATCAATGTAGTAAACCTATAGTTGCAAAAGAAATTATATATCTTAAGATACCTAAAATAATATCATTTGTCATACATTGTTAAACTTGGATTATATAAATTATTAAAAAAACTAAGCCTGTTCTATGTTTCTTGAAACTTAGGAAATTACTATGATGGTGGATGCATTACCAAATGAATTGTGTAAATTCCATTTGATTAATGGTAACGTGATTATATATGTTGTTGATTGAATCTTATTGATGTATATTGATTGATGAACCCTTGCATATTGAAATTGGAGTCTCTGCTATATATATTGTTTAACTATTTCATGTTGAGCAAATTAAATACTTGAGATCTAAAATAAAATGCGAAGAGCATTATGAACCCTTACATCATTTAAAGGCCATAATTGATTTATGGTATGTGAGAAGAAGCCATTGGGATAGACGATCTTGCTTTGCCATCAACAAACTAAGTTACATGGGAAGTATAGTGCACTTGATGGACCTTACTAAAGAGTTCTCGCCCTATCATTTTAGGGATTTGCTATGTGGCTTCCAGGCTACATTAAAGGCACCTTAGATCTTATTTCAAGAGATTATTGTTTATAGTTTGGATAACCTAGGCACATATGATATATGTAGGATCCCTAACCTAAGGTTAATAGATCATGCCCTAAACTTCATGTTGATTACTAGAAGGTTGCATGCAATACTTTTACTAAACATAATTACTCATACGTCGCATATTATTGATAACTTGTTATAGGTTCCTTATAAATGTAGAATTGAGAATATGTACAACTCCCATTTCATTAAGTTATTATGCTCATCTCTTAACAGATTGATTTTATAGGTAATACAATGGAAACATGGGATAGGCTAAGATTCTTCGTGAGTAAGAGCTACTCTATTTAAGATTAATAGTGTAAGAATTGTGACCATGATAGAAATTTTTTTGTTATCTTAGTTATAGAACTACATAATATGCTTGGACCAAATTTAATAGAAATGAATCTTTTTTATTCTTTGAAATTTAGAAATGTTTTAGACCACCCATTTTTCTTGTTGAAGGAGGATTGCAATTTCTTATGACTTTACAAAGTCATCTAAATATTGGATTCCATAGTTGTTTTCATATTATTTGATTATATGTAATATGAATAGACGTAACAATCAATTAAAAAAATAAAGTTTATTATGATTGTAAAAAGATTCTAACAAGTCTCCTTTAAAATTTCTAGATACATCTTTACTTTCATTTGTTGATCCACAATGATGAAACTATGAGATTTTGGATTTTGCATTAGCTACATTTTTCAATCACGATCATTCTTTTAGCTCTAATCTCTCTCTCTTTCTCTCTCTCTCTCTCTCTCTCTCTCTCTCTCTCTCTTCCTTTGTGTTGAACAATAAGTTTTGATGTGTAATTTTGGTGTTGTCTTTAACCATCCCAATGGTGATGGTGGCCTTTGGATAGTTAGTAATGATACCTAGGATTTGGATTTTTTAACCTTTTCTTTTTAATTTTCTGTACAAGCATTGCGGGTGCCTAATCCTGCTAATATTTAATAATATGAATCAATTAGAAGTAGTCATGGTCTCCAAAATAATATCTAAGTTATGTATTTCTCTAAAGTAAAAATACATACCATAAGTTCATAAAAATACCAAAATACAAATCATATATATATTTTTATAAGTTTTCCTTTTTAACTGCTTATAATAGCTATGTTACTACTTCCATTTGTTGATAGAAAATTATGGAAACCTCAAAACCCACAAGTCTTTATGCATCATTGTCACCTCATTTTCAACCACCCGTAATATAGTGGTAGCCTTAGGATGGTCGGAAGGGTAGAAAGAATTTAAATTTTCCTTTTTTTTGGTTATTTTTTTTTACATTTTCAATATTTTTTATTTCATTGTATTTAATTAAATATACTTAATAATATTATTTTATTAATAAATCATTATGGGCCAATTAGATTCTAATATGTGTTCGTTAACTAATATTAATAGATAATAAAAAAATAATATATTTGTTAAAATAAAAAAAAGAAATGTTAAATCATAGATTATACATTTTATGATTCCTTTCTTTGGTTTATTTGTTTATTTATTTTATCTTTTCGATAGATACATCTTACTTTCATCTCATATGTTGTAATTATTTTTTCTAGTTTTTAACTTATGGCCACTTAGCAAATAATATCACATCAGAACACAGTCATTCTCCTCTAAAAGGGAAATTCTATATTAACGTTGGTAATTAACGTTAGATTAGGCAACCTACCATAAGAGGTTAGTAGGTTACCTCCCCTTTCCCCTTTTTTATTTAATGACTTTTCCCATTTAATTATAATCTTATTTCTTTTTAATTTTTTCCATTTTTAGTTTTTCTTTTCATATTTACCTATTTTCTATTTATTCAATATTTTCCCATTTAATTGATATCCTTCTCCATTTTTGCAATTCGATACTGATATATCTATTTTTATAATATGCCTTATCCCTTTTTACACATATCTATTAATTTTTTTTTCCTTACATCTCTTTATTCAAAATATTTTCCATTGACAGAATTGTTGTCAATTTTATAGTAAATTATTATTTACATAGTTTTTCTTTAGCTATTGTTTTCATTATTATTATGAAATTCATATAAACTATAAGTAATTTAATGTTTGACATGTTTTATATAAGTAAAGGATAATTTATTGTGATTTTAACTATTTCATTTATTAATTTTATAACTATTAGAATTTAGTGACACTATACACAATTCATATAATTCGGTAAATTTCATGTACAATCCATATGAATGAAACTCGTACATACCATTGTTCACACATTATATCATGATTAACAGAAAATATTAAATCCATACGTAATTCATGTAATTTAGTAAATTGTATATGAAATTCATAAGAATGCTAACCATATATATCATTACCTATAAATTATATTATTTATATATATATTTTTTTTCTTTTGTACAATTAAAGTCTCTATTTACTGAAATTAAAACATACACATCACATAATTTGGATACAATTATAATGTGTACATATAATTCATATGGTGGTAACCCATAAATATTATTCTTAGTATAAAATATTATGTTTATTAATGCTAGTATATATTATGTATAAAATAGTAATATTACAAAGTACATGTTTATAATTCATATATTAATAAAGCACATAATATAAACATAGTTTGTATATGTCATTGTTAGTACATCATACTATATTATATGCCATTACATTAAGATGATACATGAGTTGTTTATAAATAATTTTTGTTGAATATATGTAATATCATGTTCAAAAATTGTGCGTCATAATATTACCATCTATATGTAGTATTAAAATTTTATACAACACATGCTAAAATTGTTTAGCGACATGTAAATTGAAATTAAATAAGATGAATTAAATGATTTTTAGCAAAATTGTCGATAGTATAATTTGATTGCTGATACCTAAAGTTACCATCAATGATAAAGAACTAACTAAGCTCGATCATTTAGTGTTGCAAAGGAGTCATATTTATTGTTTTGGAGCGCAAGACTATCGACAATATTTATGCATTGTTGACAGTTATATTTACTATTATCGAAATAATACCACCATGTTTAGTTATTGTTTTACTACGAGATAGTTATTTTTTACTTGAACGGAGCGCATGACTATCAACAAATTGTTAAAACTGTCGACAATATATTGTATGAGATTATTACATGGCTAAGAAATTGTTGATAGCTTACTATTGTTGATAGTAATTCAAAAATTAGTACATTTTGCATCCCGATATTTTTATAGTAAAGTCCACTATTTTCAGTATTAAACACATAAATCTTCACACTAAACCCTTAAGTGTACCTTCGATACCTAGAAAGAACAACAATAATAACTTTTTCAATCACATTATGGATTCTAGTAGGCATATCTTTGATTTGGGTTGTGATAATAAAGATGGATATGATTTTCATGACCATGATATTGAAACCAACGCTACATATGATGAATTGGATGATATTATGGTCTTTGGTGATGGTGGAAACAATGATTCTTCTTAAGAAAACAATGTCATTACCATTGAAGACTTTCCATCTTATACAGGTTTGCATTCGATTAAACTTTTTGTTAGTAGAAAGTTTGCATCTTTTTTGGAAGCTTATAATTTCTATACTAAATATGCTGCTATAAACGGGTTTAGTATTCGTTTGCATGATTCTAAAAAAAATGAGCAAAAACAAGTGAGATTGTATCTATGGGTTAACCATAGGGAAGGTTATAGGGGTTAGCAATACCTTGGTAGGAATGATCGAGTTTGAAAGGAAAGTGCATTGACTAGAACTAGTTGTGAAGCTACATTTAAAGTAAAGTTAGCCTAGGATGATGGACTTTAGGAGGTTGTAACTATAAATACTGAGCACAATCATGAGCTTGTACTACCATTGTAGAATTGTTTCCTAAATTCCAACAAGTCTGTGTTAGGCATTGATTGAGTTCAAATCAGAACCATGTTAAATTCTATTATCCAACCGTATGATATAATGGAATATCTGGTTCATCAAGCAAGTAGATATGGGAAAGTTGGATTTATGAAGAAAGACCTATACAACTATGTCAATAAGCAAAAGCACATAGATACATGTGATAGTGATGCTAAGGTAGCCTTACCATTCCTAGCGGGGTAAAAGGAAGCTGATCTTGGGTGAGTACATTGTGAATGAGAGGGAGAACTTAGTCGAATGTTCTCGTCATATTTGACATGTCAACTTGACTATGCTTGTTTCAAAGATGCCATTGTTTTTTATTCCACATATCGATCGAGCAAGTATTTAATGCCATTGGTAATATTGGTTGGCGTTAACCATCACCATTAGACCTGCATCTTCGGCAGTGCACTATTAGATGATGAGATGGAAGAGGCATATAGCTGGTTGCTTGATGTTTTTGTGTGTGTAATGAAAGGAAACAAGGCTTATGTCTATTATGATAGGTGGGGATAGGGCAATGCAGGTAACCATTACTTTTGTTTATCCTTAAGCACAGCACTGCCTTTATTTATGGCACTTGAAGAGGAATGTAATGTCTCATGTTCACAATGACAAGTTCATGTGAGATTTCAAGAGGTGCATGTTCGATGTAGAATCTATTGATGAATTTGAAGTGGCTTGGGTAGATATTCTAGAACGACATGAGCTTGAAGGGAATGAATGGGTTGAGGAATTGTACCATAAGAGGTTTTCTTAGGAACACGTGTATTTGGGGGGACATTTTGGGGCATTCATGCAGAGTACGTAGAGATGTGACGGGATCTACTCATTTATAAAGGGAAACTGTTTCATTTCTCGGAGGTATTGGATGTACCAAGTAGTTTAACACTTCAAAAGGGTATTATCTAATTTGAGACATGTAGAACTAAAGGTCGACTACGAAAGCACACATACAAAACCGGTTCTACATATTATGATTAAGAGTTTTGAAAACCATGTAGCTTCCATATATATGAGGGCATCATTTGAAAGAGTGAGGTCAGAAACTAACTATGAGGCACTATGGATACCACACCTTTATGATGACATAAGCCTAGGGTGACCATCCATACTCTACGTTGTTATCATTAACCCTCCAGACTTGTAAGGGCGACATTAAAAAATTTAGACCTATCCATCAACTGTGAATGTCGACATTACAAGACTCATGGATTTCCTTATAGCCATGCCTTTCATGTAGCTAAATTAGAGTTGCTAAATAATATCACTCAGAATCTCATATTTCCAAGGTGGACTAAGTTAGCAAAGACCATTGATGGAGGTGATGGGGTCGTGTAAGGCAGTAGAGATGCAATTATGACAGAACAAATCCAATATGGTGCTTTATCAACTGCTAGCTAAGCTGTATGTCATCTAAGCTCCAAATCAGAGATAGCCTTTTCTAAAGTAATGAATGAGATTGCATGCCTCATTCATGAGATGCAAGAAACTTTAGATGATGTAGATGCCATCTCAACACCTGATGGTGAGAGAGATGGAAAGACTCTCTCATCTTATGTCGTATTGTTTTTTTTTTTTTGTCTTCTTACTATATGTTGATGATTCCACTATGTTGTACGAGTATAATTAATGACCCTAAAGTCTTTCGAGATAAAGGATATCCTAGTTAACAGTTAAAGCGTTCAAGAAAATTGGTTTGATGTGGCTTATGCAAGCAGGAGGGACATAATTGCGTAGGTTGCCCAAGGAGTCCTAAGAATGCTGATTGAAAAAATAGTACATTTGTAGAATTGGTAGTAAATTTGGATAGTCCTTCTAAAGAAAACATTGCGGCATTCTTTGGAACATGTGACTCAATCCAGGAGAACTAGCCATTGTAGGTTTTCATTCGAAACATAAACAATATTGATCCTTACGATAATAGCATGTCTTTTGCCTCTAAGTGAGTGTTAGAGCATTACAAATGCATTTGAAAGATCGCATGGAGCAAATGTAGTCCAATTTTACGGTACAAAGAATCATTCTTATAGTGGATGTATGTTTGCAGTTCCCTTATAGCCTACTCTTATATTTGAGTATCATTGCTCTATCAAATTGTATGCTATAATCATTATCATGTACGCTTATGAATTTTTACATAGGGAAGTGATCCTCTATTAAACTGTTGACAGTTAACCCTACTACTGTCGACATCATGGCCATTGCAACACTCTGTCGATAAGAAAACAGCATTGTCAATAGTATAATGCTATTGCCAATTTACTAACTTTGATATTGTTTTACCACAAAGGAATATTTGTAATTGTGAGAAATGGTTAATTACCATGAAGGAGCATCCATTATTAACATTCTCTATATGTCACTGTCGATAGTGTTCACAATTTAACCAAATTGTCGAAAGATGTTTGTCACTATCAACAATCTCTAACTCTCAAAATTTATTTTAATTGTATGTATTGTTGATAGAAAGACATTACTGTCGATAGCTTATTATGTACCATATGTGATATAATTTTACTGCGAGGGAACGCATATAATTATAATGGAGTATTATTTTACAGTGATAGAGCATGAACTGTTGATAATGGATTTGTTATTGCCGATAGTAACTTTGTTAGGTAGCAAAAAAAAAAAAAAACCTTAATAACCCTAAGTATATAAATCTAATGCCAAAATAAACCCTATACACAAAATACGTTCGAAAGCTTTGTACTTCCTATCACATACAACACCACAAACAAAACCCTAGTGTAGATTACTTTTGCCAGTACTTGACTTTACAAATGGCTCTTCGCATTACTAATAAGAAGCGTAAGTATGCGAGGGAGGAAGGAGAGGTGTCAAAACAGCAATGCGGTGAGCTCTACCATGCAAATTTCCCCCTTGAGGCCATTGGCAAAGGTATTAAGAGTTTTTTTTTTTTATCATAGTATAGATTATAATCGTAAGTGCCAATAGGATTTCATCAGAGAAATTTATTCTACGTTTTAGCAAGGCTTAGAAATTAAAGGTATAATACATATGCTTAAGATGATGAATCAACCTATGTATCCATGTTTAATCCATATTTTCTACTCAAACATGATGTTTGGTAATGTAACGACAGATTTGTAGGACCCTAACACTATAGTAATTGAATTTCAAATATTTGTGCAAGGAATCCCTATAATTATTAATCCTACTATGTTTTCAAATGCTTTGCATGATGGGTGTAGAGGATAAAAAATTCCATGCAGACAACATTGGGATGGCAATGGTGGTTACAGAATGTCATATGGTGATTTGGATGGGTTGAATAGCAACAATTGGTAAAGTGTTATGGAGTCTATGGGAACGAAGTGCTTGAGTGCCCCTGATAGGATTCTTACAGCAAACAAACTATCAATAGTAGTAAGAATATATTGTCGACAATGTATTACCTTCAAAATAATTTTGAATAACTAATACTATCAATAGAAAAGGGGACTGTTGACATTCCTTTATGGCACTAATAGTTTTGGACCATGGTAAAATAAGGTTCTTTATAGTAAAATTCAATTCCATTATGGTAAAATGACCTTCCTTTAATATTTTTAGAGCATGGTGAAATGGGGTTCCTTTACGGTAAAATTGAATTCTTTTTTGATAAAATGACCTTTATTTATGGTATTAATAGTTTTAAAGTATGGTAAAATGGGGCTCATTTACGATAAAATGACATTCCCTTACGGTACTAACAGTTTTGGACCATGGTCAAATGGAACTCCTTTATGGTTAAATTGATTTTCTTTATGATAAAATAAGCTTTCTTTACGGTACTAATAGTTTTGGAGTATAGTAAAATGGGGTTCATTTACGGTAAAATTTACTTCCTTTACAATACTAATAATTTTAAAGCATGGTAAAATAGGGTTTTCTTATGGTAAAATTAAATTTCTTTACGGTACTAATAGTTTTAGAGTATGGTAAAATGTGGTTCCTTCATGGTAAAGTTACTTTCCGTCATGGTAAAATTACCTTCCTTTATGGTATTAATAGTTTTTTAGTGTAGTAAAATGGGGTTCCTTTACGATACGGTAAAATTGTCTTTCTTTATGGTATTAATAGTTTTGAAGAATGATAAAATTTAATTCCTTTATGGTAAAATTGAATTCCTTTACAGTAAAATGACCTTCCTTTATGTATCAATAGTATTGGAGTACACTAAAATGAGGTTCCTTCATGGTAAAATGACTTTCCTTTATGATAATAATAGTTTTGGAGCATGGTAAAATGAGTTTCTTTTAAGGTAAAATAGGGTTCATTTACAGTAAAATGACTTTCCTTTACGGTATTGTTAGTTTTGAAGCATGATAAAATGGGTTTCTTTTATAGTAAAATTGACTTTCTTTATGGTATTAATAGTTTTGGAGCATGGTAAAATGGAATTCTTTTATGGTAAAATTAAAATCCTTTGCGGTAAAATGACCTTCCTTTACAGTACTAATAGTTTTGGAGTACGGTAAAATGGCCTTTCTTTAGGTAAAATTAACTTCCTTCATGGTATTAATAATTTTGGTGCATGATATAATGAGGTGTTATGCTAAAATTAACTTCCTTTACGGTAAAATTACCTTTATTTATGGTATTAATAGTTTTGAAGCATGGTAAAATGGGGTTCCTTTACGGTGAGATTGACTTTTTTTTTTTACGATACTAATAGTTTTGGAGCATGGTATAATAAGGTTCCTTTACGATAAAATTGACTTCCTTCAAGGAAAATTATCTTCATTTACAGTATTAATAATTTTGGAGTATGGAAAAATGGGGTTCTTTTACAATAAAGTTGACATCTTGCAATCATAATTGTCAATAGTCAATCATGATATTGTTGATAGTTTGTTAACTGCAAGATACTGTTGACAATATATCAATTACTGTCGACGGTGTGTTACTTTCGGAATTTAAATCTTTTGCATATATTGTTGATAAACTCCCATATCTTGTTGATAGTATAATGCACTTTTGATCTTTAACATAAAATCAGTACAATCAAGGGTTTATACATAAAATTGCTTGATTATAACCTGTATAATATTAGAGATAAAGCTAGTACGACTACTCGAACTTTTATATTTATTTATTTTAGTACCTAAACTTTAAACTTGTTTATTTTAATACTCCAACTTTTAAGTGAGATAAAATGATATTTTCGTTATAACGACCGTTATTATAAATTATTGAAATAATAATACAAGTACATCAACTTTCATTTTATTTCCATTTTAGTACTTGAACTTTATTTTTTTATTTCATTTTTGTACTTCAACTTTTTAAAGTGAAACAAATAAGTATTTTGTATAACGGCTGTTATAACAAATATACTAATTTGTCTCATTTAAAAAATCGTGGTACTAAAATAAACAAGTTTAAAGTTTAAATAATAAAATGAAAAAATATAAAAGTTTAATAGCTTTTAGCAGCTTTATCCCTATAATACTGTTATTTATTTATCGAAAAAAAATTTGGTAAAATTAACTATTTACAATATTTGTACAAAAATGGGCAAATAATAACATTTTACAATAATACTGTTCTGTTATATTCTTTTTTATTTGTATCGAGTTTTGACTTCTTTTGTCTTCTCATTGTGCTAATGTGCTAATTTGATTATCTTAGCCTTCCTTATATTTAATTCCTACTTAACTTGCTTCAACACGACTTCCAATCAATCCTTGACGGTCGCAATTTGCGAAACAACGCAAGGAAATTTAGCAAGAGAATAAATAAGACAACATTAAGGTTTACAAAAAAAGGTTAAAAAGTACAAAAACAAGAAAGGTCTTACATTTCCTTCAATCTTAGAGGTTCAACCTTTAACTTTCTGACACTTAAGTACATATACGTCATAGTTGGAACTATAGAACACGAAACATGTTACTATTATTGAAACTTTGAATTACATTGAATGAGTTAGTTTTTTAAAAAAATTAGAGCATTACCCATTACTAGTATCCGATTGTTGTGGCATTTTATCATTTATTTGAATTTGTCAATAAAAAATGACTTTGTTGAATGGAGTAGCATACTCATCTATAAATACTTACAAACGAAATACAGTATCCTATGATTCGAACCTGCTAAATTGTCATCGCCAAGTAGTCATAGGTTGGTTTGAATTGCAGGAAGCATACAATCTGTTTGGATTGGATAGGAAAACAACTTACCACTCTCTTACATCGATTTGTTTTACCTAAGAAGACATCACTAATGTGTAAGATGTTACGGAAGGAAATCGGTTTTGTCGTTCCCATAAATATATATATGCCTACATCCAGTGTTATTAGATCGATTCATTAAGAAAAGTTCCATGAAATAGAGATAACATAACAAAATAATGTGTCATCACCACAAAATTGTAAGGAAAAAACCATGTATTCCTCTTTGACTCATCACTCTATAGTAAATGGTTCCAATTTCGGATCATCATGATATTATAGGTCCCAGTGAGTATAGATCCAATCCTGTTAGAATGACATAACGATCGAATTGTACCAATATTTCACTACACATGATAGAAATATGTCTTACATCATGTTACTCTCACAATAAATTCAAACTATATATTTTATGATCATTGATCTTACTTCTTATTAATCTTAGTATCAAATACATAGTTAATTACGCACACATCATCATGTGGCATGGAAATCCAGCAACCTTCATCTTTCTTTGGTATGTGCTCCCTAATGTACCAATTTATGTGTAAACTAACATGAAAATTGGAATAAATACTGTGTTTAATAAAAAAGAGAGTAGAAGATAAAGAAAAGAATCAAACACCATGTAAAAGATTACTAACTAGTATCAGTTGTGGCTTTGATTTTTTTTTCTTCTTGTTCTTCATTGTCAATTTTAAGTAAGGAGACACCTGATATCATGATGGCCTCCTCTCTTCCCTCGTATCTTTAGGTTGTATAATGAATGGAGTGAGACTAAGACTTTCAAATGAGACGACCATGATTTCTTTGATTCCATTCTTCTTGCAATGCACAATACTATGATTGGTTTTGTCCTACAAGCTGACACAAAGGTAAGTAAGAAAATCAATTGCAATGCATTAGAGTTAAGGATTAAAACGAAAACATAAAAGTACAAATAAATGTTACTTATGGTTGTTTAGGATCACTCTCATTATGGTTGGGTAACATTTCTTGCAAAGGGTGGATTGTTCTTATCACAATTGGATGACATCTCTTGTAGAGGCTCAATGTTCATACATCCATCATCTTTTGAGTTAGGATTTTGGAGAGAAGGCGAATCTCTACCAAATTCCTCATTCTTATCTTCCTCATTAGTTGCACATTTGGATGCTTTGTTGGAGGGAAAAATCGTATTCAATATTCATCAAGTTTGTTAGTTGATTCTTTATAGATGTTAGAAATGAGATATCCACCCTTACACTTTTCTAAACTTCTTCCTTCAATTCTTGTTATTCTTTCAGTGAAAGATCTAGCTTCTCCTCCAACACTTGCAAAAATCACATTAACATAACATATAAGTCAATTAAGAATATAAACTAGATTATCAATTGTAATAGGAAAGGGAAATGAAATTGCCACCTCAACCTTTGATCTCCTTAGCGCGAGCAATCTTTCTTCAGGTAATGGTTTTAGTGGATTTCACATAACCACTTATCAAATAGGAATGATGGTTATGATGGTACAAAAGACCTTAAAAGCATTTATAGTTAAAGTATCGTTATAAAACTTGAATAGCTTACCTAGTCCCTTAGGATCTTATTGATCTTCTAGACGGCTTTCCTCACTTTTTCTTCCATCCATGTCTTCAACTAAGGTAAGGCCTACATCAAGCTATTGACTATTGCATAGCCTAGTGAACACTTGTCAATAAAGCATAGCAACCTATAACAAAACGTAGAAAATAGTCATAAATCAGATACGTCATATGGTTGAGATAATATATTGAATAACTATATTAGCAATGAGTCGGAGGCTACTAAATTAAACTAAGGGTTATTAACGATAAAAAATATTCCATGAGGAACAGAATGCATCCCCACATTTAACTTCGACCGGTCATCTTATAATTTAAAATACCATCTTCTATTCTTTACAGAACGTACTTTACCTAATTATATCGTAGTAGATTACTTGCATTGGCCATCATTGCCAAATACTTTCTCACTACCATTACACTGGATTGAAGGGCAAGTAACTTGCCAAGTATCCATATCACAAACAATTGCTTGAACTTGTCATTAGCTGCCTTAGCTTTTTGTAAGCATTCCTTAAGGACTGTTAATTTAATGTCTTCCTTTAACTCTAACTTACTCCTCACTTTAGCCAATAGCTCGTCCTTAACATCTATTAATACATCTTCACCTTTACTGCTTAGGCTAAGAATATTTTCCATATCAAGAGGAGTAATAAGAAGACTTGTCCCATTTGTGTACAAAATATAGCTCGCTGGGTTAAAGTTCTCAATCAACCATAGGCATAGATCTCTATCCATCTTACTATAGTTTAACTCTAAAGGACACTAATTCCTACCTTGCTCACTACATCTTTTTTCACATAAAAAAAGGATGAAAGGTGTTTGAGAATGTGTTTGGGTTGACATCTCATCTGGTGCTATGAAAAATAAACATACAAAATAAGTATTGAAAAGGATAAAAAAATCCTAAGTTATTAATTTTGAATACCTATATAATATGACCTGCTTAATAGCATCCTTGGATTCCTCCTTCTAAATCTAATACTCTTTCGAGTTATTAATTTGCCTTTCTTTCATATTCCTTCTTTCATTTAGGACGAAAAGTACACCACTTTTCAACTCTCCTTATAAGTGTCAAAAAAGAAAGATAAACATATTCATATAAGAGTAACCTAAAACTATCTTAAGCTAACAAAAATATATAAATAAAAATCATCACTAACCTCTTCTGTAAACCCTATACAGTTAGCTGTTTAAGCCTTAATTTAGGTCTGAGTGCTTTAGATAATGTCATGAGTCGATAAGGGTATGTAAGATATAATTTTTATTAAATTGTGAAATCAAATATAGTATTGATAATAAAAACATGAGAAACTTTATCGAAATTTAAATCGCGTATAAAAACACTAAATCCGACATATGCGTAAATAGCCGAAATCGAATTCGAACTTGATGAAAACCCTAAAACTATAACTTTAAGTTTATAAAATGAATAAATATAACTTAATATTAATAAAAATTTAATCGATTATAATTATTGACTAATACGCGTAATCGTGTATAAATTTTAGCGAATACGTTGAAATAACTTGTGAATATTATAAATGTAATGGGTATTGATTTAGATTAATAAAATTTAAATAATATTAAATAGTTATTGCTTTATTATTTACAATTAGAAAATTTATAATTTTTTTTCTTTTCCACTTTTCTTCTTTTTCTTTTCCTTCTTTTTTCTTTCTTTCTTTTCCCCTTTTTCCTTCTTGTTTCTTCTCCAAAATTGTTTTTTTTTTTTTCTCCTTTCCTTTTATCCTCTACATCCTATACCTACTAGATTGTGAATGGATATGTGTTACTTCTCTAGTTTTTACCATGTGTTAGTTCTGTATTACAAAACAAAAGATAAGATTTGTGTATTATCAAATTGATTACCGTATTGTACTTTAGATTTTCTTCTTATTTTCCTTTCTATTTTAACCACATGATTTGCTTCCTGTATTCATTTGTCATACGTTTGGAAACCAAGAGGAAAGAAAACAAAACACTTACATCCTTATTTTCTTTTCTTTTTTTTTTCTTCTCAACTGTACCCATCTTGTTCTTTGTCTTTCAAATTTTTTTTTCCTGGTGAATTCAAAAGAACAAAAACCAAAGAAGAGGCAAAAGAATCTTTAACATCTCTACTACCTTCAATTGATAAAGGAAATTAGGTAGGTAATATGTATAATTATTTTATATTAATTCTCTTCATATATTCTTGTAAATACATGTATTTTAGAGTTATATGTAATTTTAGTATTTTCTTTTGTGTATGTATGTTCATATATGTATATTGATGTTTAAGGTATATTCATATGTGTAGTATACTTGTTATAGTAGTTTTTACAAATAATTTGTATAAGAACTTAGGTATATGTACATGTATGTATGCGCCTATAATAATATTATTTATATATACTATGTATTTTTTTATTTATATACATATATCCTTATGTATGTGTGAATACGTGTATATATATATATATATATATATATATACTTAGTATTTTTATTATATAGTATGTATATGTATGCGTTATAGTACGGATATGTATATAAACTTAGTATTTTATTATATAGCATATTATATGCATATTTATGTATAATGTTACTTATATTAAGTATTTTAGTATATATATAAATATGTAACTGTATATGTATAAAATACAATAGCGTATATATATATACAAACCTATATGTATAATATACGTACTATGTAAGGTCATATTATTATAATACATAAGTATAATATAGGTATAAACATACGTATATGAATAGTATCATATATGTAGAAATACAAGTATATTCGAATAATACATATATAATATACTATAATATTAATTTAATAAATATATATATACCATAACTTTGAAGGAGTTATAATAAATAATTAATTTAGAAAATTTAGTAAAACATAGTAATAATTACTTATATATATATATGACATAAAATACAAAAAAATAAGAAAATGTGGAAAAAGTATAAAAAGTAACACGTGGCATTTCCTTATGTTACCACGTCAGCACTTACTTTAATTAATTAAATTCATAATTAAAAATAATAATAAAATAATTAATTAATTAGAAAATTAATAAAGTATAAAAAATTGAATTAAAATGTCCAAAACCTAAAAAAATTGGTAAAAATAAGTAATTATGGTAAAATAGACCTAAAAATAAGAAAATTACAAAATATAAAATTTAAATAATTATTAAACCGTAATTATACCAAAAAAAGCTTAAAATAATATTTTATAATTATTTAAATCAAAATAATTAATTTGGTAATATTTTTACATCATAATCGGAATTACAGATTATAATGTCCAAAATAGACCTCGTTATGAGAAAATACGCTTGAAAACAATCAAAATGGACTATAAGTTTATAAAATCCGAACTAAATCAAAAAAATTATATGTGATTAGTTAAAAAGCTCAAATCGATAACTTCATATAAACAAATAGCTAATTTAGGTAAATGGTACTAAGTATAATAATAGTTTAGTTATTTAATTCTAATACTTATTACTTTTCATATTCCCTTAATATCAAGTGATCACGAGATCGATATTGACCTATTAGCTGATTACTACAATCCCTGACTTAGAAGATGGTTGAGTGAGTATTTCTAATAATTCCATATATACTTGTGTATATAGATAGTGAATATTAATTATTATTAATAATTGAATATTGTGTGGGGTTGAGTTATGCTTGTGTATGATACTGCTTGATAACAGTGAATTTACTTTAAAATATAATAATGTATTTTTGTTGCATAATAAATTCAATAGGAATTGATTTGTCTGTAAATTTGTTCAATCACTTAATAAAGGACTTAATATTATCAGACTTGAATTAACTAAATCGAAACATGCATAATCATGTATTGTATAACTGATTTCGGCTATCACATCAAACGGAGGTAATGAGAGGCCACACATAGGTTGATTAATTGTGATTATAGTGTTTTCGTACGGTGCATACGTGTGATATGACCTTACCTTAGCTTACGGGAACACTAGATATTGGAGGAGCCAACTGTCTAGCTAAGGGTCGAGTCTAGAGGCATCCGTTTAGGGTTAAGTGAGGGCAATATAAACCTGCTCACAATCATATTTAGAATTAAGTTTTAACTAAAACTGAAAATGGATATACTATTATATTTTCAAATACGAAACGTAGAGTTTTGTTGTTATATAAGGTCTAGTATGATACTTAGATTTGATTGGTAATATGTATACTTTAACCCTGACTTTGTAGTATCTAATCACCTATATGTATTTGTATGGTATACTGATTGTTCATGTATTCATTTGTTTGAAATTAATTATTGTATAACTTGCTTGTTGTATGGGTAAGGGAATATCTCACTAAGCTAGTTATCTTATATTTTCGTAGTTTATTTGAGCAGGGTGACTTATTTGTCGATCCAAGCTGCAGGATGCCTAAAGGTAGTAAACTATCAATGGATTATTGTAAGTATGAGATTAGTGATAAGAATGAAGTCATATTGTTGTAAATAGGTCCTGAAGTATATTATGTAATATAATGCATTACTAGTTTACAATCTAATATATTACAGACTTATTATCTGTACTTGTGTTATTTATAATTCAATAGTCTTATTATCATAAACATGTAATAATATTACTTGCACCTACCTAACTTTAGGTTATTAATTGTAGCAGTAGCCTTGTATATCACATAAAGGGTTATTCATTGAAAAGAGAAATCAATCTACAGTTTTTTGTACGATATACGGCTCCTACTATGACTAGCTCATTCGGGTTGTAACATCCTCCTTAACTAGATGTTCATTCGCCTTTAGCTTCTTACTCTCGTCTTACCTATGTAAGGATAAACCAAGGAAGCAAAATCATGACATTCCAATACTGATAAAAGTATAAACAATACAATTTAGGGAAAAAAAAAGGAGATCTCAAGCCATACAAGTAATGTATGTACGATGTTATCGGCTACTTCATCTTGCTTTATCTTACTTCCTCCAAAAAATCACAAACTTGTATGAAATTTCATAAAACTACGTTTTAATAGAAATATGAAAATTAGATAGTTATATGCAACCATATAACTGTTAACAAAAATTGTTTATCAGTTAAAATAACAAAAAAAAATGTTGACAATTTCGATTAACTATCGACAATGAATATGGATAGAAGCTCCCAAATTTTATCTATTAGTAGATATAATTGCACTCTCAAAAATTGTCAACAAATCCATTTAACTATTGATAGTATCAGATAACTACGAACATTTCTAGAGGGGGAGGAAATACAATTCCATTTTACGGTAGACAATAAATTGAAATTATGTTTCCCTTCCCTCGAATTTTTTATAGTTATCTGCTACTATTCATAGTTAGCCTAATAGCACCAACCCCACTACACATTTTTAAAATCCTAATTTGCTTGACTCCATGAGATAATTCGTAGGATTTAATGCAATCTCAAATAGAAAAACCTAACAATATGATAAAAATATATAATAACCTCAACATCCACCGTCAACGGTTGAATCAAAATGCAAAAACCCTAAAAACAAAAATAGAAAATGTTCAATGTGTTTTTGGAAACCTCTAGTTAAATTTGCTTTTGCAGATTTCTCTTTGATTTCATTTTTAACCCGCATTCATTACATTTTAGCTCAAGCAATTTCTTTCTTATACGTTTGTTTCTCACTTACATGATTGCATTGCATAGTTCTTTTGCCGAGAGTCTAAGTGCTGCGCTACCTTGGGGTCATGTAGTTGGATCGGGGTTGGTTACTTGAGATGGTAAAAGCAACAAATAAACTAATCCAATTCGTAAATTGAATGAACCAAATACAAATATAGTTTTCTTTATAATTTGATTTTATAAATTATCAAACCAAAAATTTATAGTTGGTTTGAAATAGTAAATCAAATTAAACCATCGAACCGAATTAATCATTTTTTTCTCTAAAAATATAGTTATTGTAACCAAAACAATTCTTTTGTTGAAAACATGGTACTTTAAAGAATTTTAGTTTACATTTATTAAAATGTATATACATATAAATTTAATTATTATATTTTATAAACTATACATAAGTGGATTTAAAATTTGTACTATGTACTAACTTTATAAATAAGATTAATCATTAATATATACATTTGAAAATTTTTAATCATATGAATATTAACTTCATATCTCTTATATAATATCAATACTTATATCATTATTAAATGGTTTTAGTACTTTTTTGATTACATATAATATAAATATATTTTCTTACATTGTAAAATATGATTCAATATGTAAACCAAACCAAAATTTTATAATTTGAAAAAATTCCTTATCTAAACTATATGGTTTGGTTCAAAATAAAAAAAAAAAAATCAAACCACATTTTTATAATTTAATTTATTTCAGTAAAAAAATCGAACTAAAGTGATCCGCATTCACCCCTAATGGTCATGGACAAAAACTAAGTTGCACAATTGACCTTAACCATCAACATCATATATTCTCTATTTTCTTATAAAATTGTATATTTTAAATTATTATTTAGATTTTCATATTAGAAATTTTCAATAATGTAATATTATGTATCCTTTGAGATTTATTGATGCACATTTTATAGTTCTATAGATTTTTTTTTTATCAATTCAATTTCCTTTTCAATTAATGCATTAAACTTTTAATCACATAAAGGTTATGGTTTTATAGGTCGATGTAGGAATGAGATAGGGCAAACTTTATGGAATAAATATGGGAGTAAATTTTACCAACGGGGAGATGATAAGATAGTAAATTAAATTGATAATATAATGTATATTTCAAACATAAATGTCTTCTCTCTCTGTCTTTTTGTTCTATCAAAAGTTTGTTTTTGTCAATGTTTATAAGGTAGGTAAGATATGGAGTTCTATCCATACTTTATCTTATGGATACGTGTTTTGAAATTTTACTACTCGTACTTTATTCTGGGGCACTTTAGAACTATCATATATCCTATACCTTGTAAACCTTGTAGATTTTTTTTTCTTTATAAATTTCAATATGGCTATTTTTTCAAAACATTATCAAACTTGACCATTTTCTCTTTTATAAAAGCAATTACTCATTTTAGCTAATCTTTCAAATTATGCTAATAACGCTTCGGGTTCACTTGCACGCTTGTTTGGGTCAAAACTCGTACTGTCCAATTGGGCGGTGACAAACCTAAGCTCCAAGCGCCCCCTTCCTTTTAAGGGCGATACTCAGGCGATGCCTTGCGTTGCCTTTACGCGAGTGCATAGCACATCCTGGTGCTACGAGGCTTTCGGTTGCAATTACCATGCAAGCACGCTCATCACTTGCAGTGTAGCTGGGTTCGAGGGTGCACTCAGAGTGAAGCTTGGGCGGGGGGTATGCCTGAAACTTAGCGGTCATGTTTGGGCGAATGTGAGTCCTGGACTTCGGCCCTCGGCGATGGATTTAGTGATGGGGGAGGGACGAATCGAAGCAACGAATGGTTGAATCTCAGTGGATCGTAGCAACAAGGCTACTCTGCCACTTACAATACCCCATTGCTTATTTAAGTTGTCTGCAAAGGATTCTACTCGCCCCTCGGTGGGAATTACGTTTCAAGGCGGCTCACGCGACTCTTCTATTGTGGGGGCTTGGCTAACGGTATGGGCCCTTGGGGGCTGAAGCCCCCACTGCGGGTCAGCAATTAGGCAGCGGGCGTACGCATCGATTCTAGCCAGGATTCTGACTTAGAGGTGCTCAATCATAATCCAGCGTACGATAGTTTCGCATTACTGGCTTTTCAACCAAGCGTAATGACTAATTGTGCGAATCAACGATTCCTTTCGTACTAGGTTGAATTACTATTGCGATACTGCCATCAGTAGGGTAAAACTAACCTGCCTTATGACAGTCTAAACCCAGCTCACGTTCCCTATTGGTGGGTGAACAATCCAACATTCGATGAATTCTGCTTTACAATGATAGGAAGAGCCGACATCGAAGTATCAAAAAGCAATGTCGCTATAAACACTTGGCTACTACAAGCCAGTTATCCCTATGGTAACTTTTCTGACACCTCTAGCTTTAAATTCTGAAGGTCTAAAGGATCGATAGGCCACGCTTTCACGATTCATATTTGTACTGGAAATCAGAATCAAATGAGCTTTTACCTTTTTGTTCCACATGAGATTTCTATTCTCGTTGAGCTGATCTTAGGACACCTGCATTATCTTTTAATAGATGTGCCGCCTCAACCAAACTCCCTACCTGACAATGTCTTTCGCTCGGATCGGCCCCCCGAAGCGGACCTTAGGTCCAAAAGAAGGGGCCGAACCCCTCTTTTGATTTACGGAATAAGTAAAATAACATTAAAAGTAGTAGTATTTCACTTTCGTCCGAGGGCTCCCACTTATCTTACACCTCTCAAGTCATTTCACAAAGTCGGACTAAAGTTAAGCTCAACAGGGTCTTCTTTCCCTACTGATTCTGCCAAGCCTACTTCCTTGGTTGTGGTTTCGCTGGATAATAGACAGAGGTAGTGGGAATCTCGTTAATCCATTCATGTGCGTCATTAATTAGATGATGAGGCATTTGGCTACCTTAAGAGAGTCGTAGTTACTCTCGCCGTTTACCTGCGCTTGGTTGAATTTGTTCACTTTGACATTCAAAGCATTGGGTAGAAATCACATTACATAAGCATCCATAGGGACCATTGCAATGCTTTATTTTAATTAAACAGTTGGATTCCCCTTGTTCGTACCAGTTTTGAGTTGGCTGTTCGATGCCCGGGGAAGGCCCCCGAGGGAGACGTTCCCAGTTCGTCCCCTGGTCGGTACATGGCAACTCGCTCTCGTCGCGGAAGCAGCTCGAACAATCCATCAATAGCCGACGGGTTTGGGATTGGGACTCCCATGCCCAGCCCTAAAAGCGAATCCTTTTCCAGAGGTTACGGATCCATTTTGCCGACTTCCTTGCCTACATTGTTCCATCGACCAGAAGCTGTTCACCTTAGAGACCCGATGTGGTTATGAGTACAACCAGGCGTAGGAGGCACTCGATCCTCCGAATTTTCAAGGGTCCCCGAAGGTGCACCGGATACCACGTGACGTATGGTGCTCTTCCAGCCGCAGGACATTATCTCCAGTTGAGCTGTTTCCAAGGTAGGTAGGCTGTTAAAGAGAAAAGATAACTCTTCCTGAAGCCTCCGCCGACGTATCCAGACTCCCTAACGTTGTCGTCAGCCGCTACATCCTGGTTTAGGAATTTTAACCCGATACCCTTTCGAAGCTCGCGCACGGGGCACCGTCGGACGGGCTTCCCTCGTCTCTTAAGATCGACTAACCCATGTGCAAGTGTCGTTCACATGGACCTTTCCCCCCTTCGCCCTTCCAAGTTCTCATTTGAATATTTGCTACTACTACTAATATCTGCACCGATGGCCACTTTACCCAGGCTCGTACCCCAGGTTTTGCAGCGACCGCTGTACCCTCCTACTCATTGGGGCCTGGCACTTGCCCCGACGGCTGGGTATAGGCCGTGTGCTTCAGTGCCATCCATTTTTAGGGCTAGTTGATTTGGCAGGTGAGTTGTTACATACTCCTTAGCGGATTTTGACTTCCATAACCACTGTCCTACTATCCTAATCGACCAATACCCTTTGTGGGATCTAGGTTAACGCACAGTTGGGCATCGTAACCCGGCTTCCGGTTCATCCCACATTGCCAGTTCTGCTTACCAAAAATGGCTTACTTGGAGCTTTCGATTCCGTGGTGCTTGAAATTACTAGGTATTGCATTTTACTATGTTCTTCATCGATGTAAGACCCAAGATATCCGTTGTCGAGAGTCGTTTAGGATTGTAACATGGAACGGCAACCCGAGCATGTTGTGATCTAGGGCTAGGGGCACGTGCCCTGCTGTTGTGGTACCTTGGTGCTTCGCGCGCCGGTGGTATCATTGCACCCTCGGTGTTTGGAGAGTTTGGGCAACCAGGCAGCTAGACACCCCTCAATGCCTTCACATCGAAGTACGATTCGTGAGTTGTTCTGCTTTGCAGGTTTCGACAATGATCCTTCCGTAGGTTAACCTACAAAAACCTTATTACGACTTCTCCTTCCTTTAAATGATAACGTTCAATGGACTTCTCGCGATGTCATCGGTAGCGAACTGCCCACATTGTCGTGATCTAAACACTTCAACGGACCATTCAATCAGTAGGAGCAACGGACGGTGTGTACAGAGGGTAGGGATGTAGTTAATGCGAGCTGATACTCGCACTTACTAAGAATTCCTCGTTGAAGACCAATTACGATGAAATTTCAAAGATTACCTGGGCCAGTTGGCCAAGGCTATAGACTCGTTGAATACATTAATGTAGCGCGCATGCGGCTTAGAACATCTAAGGATATCACAGACCTGTTATTGCCTCAAACTTCCTTGGCCTAAGCAACCATAGTCCCTCTAAGAAGTTGGCTATGGAGGTGTCCCTCCACATAGTTAGTTAGCAGGCTGAGGTCTCATTCGTTAACGGAATTAACCAGATAAATCACTCTACCAACTAAGAACGGCCATGCACCACTACCCATAGAATCGAGAAAGAGCTATTAGTCTGTCAATCCTTACTATGTCTGGACTTGGTAAGTTTCCCCTCGTTGAGTCAAATTAAGCCGCAGGCTCCACTCCTGGTGGTACCTTTTCGTCAATTCCTTTAATTTTCAGCATTGCGACCATACTCTCCCCGGAACCCAAAAACTCTGATTTCTCATAAGGTGCCAGCGGAGTCCTATAAGTAACATCTACTAATCCCTGGTCGGCATCGTTTATGGTTGAGACTAGGACGGTATATGATCATCTTCAAGCCCTTAGCTTTCGTTCTTGATTAATGAAAACATCCTTGGCAAATGTTTTCGTAGTTGTTCATCTTTCATAAATCCAAGAATTTCACCTCTGACTATGAAATATGAATGCCCCCAACTGTCCCTGTTAATCATTACTCCGATCCTGAAGGCCAACACAATAGGACCGGAATCCTATGATGTCATCCCATGTTAATGTATTCAAAGCATAGGCTTGCTTTGAGCACTCTAATTTCTTTAAAGTAACAGCACCGGAGGCATGACCCAGCTAGTTAAGGCCAGGAGTGCATCGCCGGTAAAAGGACGAGCCGATCGGTGTACATTGTAAGGCGGAATAGTCGACTCAACCCAAAGTCTAACTACGTACTTTTTAACTGCAACAACTCAAATATATGCTATTGGAGCAAGAATTACTGCGGCTGCTGGCACCAGACTTACCCTCCAATGGATCCTCGTTAAGGGATTTAGATTGTACTCATTCCAAATACTAGACTCAAAGAGCCCGATAGTGTTATTTATCGTCACTACCTCCTCGTGTCAAGATTGGGTAATTTGCGCGCTTGCTGCCTTCCTTGGTTCTTTAATTGGTTCTTTAACCATTATTATTATGGATATTTTTACAAAAGTATTATATAAAATATTCTTTATGTAAATAAAATATTTATTTTATAATAATCACATTGTATAGATATTTACGAGAATAAGCACACTGTTTTAAAAAATAAAAATGGTAAACATCGTACTTAATGTGAGATCTACAAAGCTTATTAAAATGTAAATAAATGATTCACAAGATTATATAACTCAATAATTATAAATGTGATGATAATATAGGATAAAACGATAATGTAGGATAAAACGATAATGTAGGATAATGTTTGTAATATTTTTGACATAAACCGACAACAAACCCTAGCAAATATCTCAATATTCCTATTAAGTTGGGGAGTAACCTTAAAGGTCAGGATCTTCATTTTATTATTGAAAAGACAAGGAAGAAGCTTACGGGATCGAAGGAAATGCTTCTTAACATGGTAAGAAGGAAACTTCTTATCTCTTCTTGCCTTGAATCAATTGCTAACTACTACTTCCAAGTCATTCCTTTTCTAACAGGTGTTGTAAATAAATTAAAAGCCATGTACAAGAGCTTTCTTTAAGGAACAACTGAAGAGGAAGAAAAATCATTGGGTCGATGGCAGAAAGTTTGTATAAGGAAAGCTAATGGGGAGCTAAGATTATTGGACATAAAGAAAAGCAATAGAGTGAATTTTATTAGCTCTACTTAATAAGTACACATAAAGGACCTCCTTTAGACCAAGCTGATCAAACAAAAATATAAAGCCCAGCAATATAGAAGGAAGTCTAGTGGTGGCTCCCCCTTTTATAAAGAGTTAAGGAAACTAAATGATTGGCTCTAGTAAAGACTATAAGTCAAAGTATGAAACGGAAGGGATACTAAGTTTTGGTTTGACTCATGGTCATATCAACGAAAGGTTTCTTCTTAGCTGTATGGCTTACTTAACAAATATGATGGTCTTTTAACTGTACGGTAGGTTTAGAATGGCCCAATGTGCTGGAAAGAAGATTTAATTGGATATCCCCTCGATGAACAGATTGTAGCTAAGCTGGGGTTTATTAATTTGGATGATCCTATTAATGTTTCTAATACTCAAAGATGGTTGTTTGATATGTTAGACAAAGTTACTTCAAAATCTACATACGAAATTTTGTGCAAAGAAGAATCGAATTTTATTAATAGCGTGGATTAGACTTGGATATAAAAGACCCTAACTATCTTAAGAATCTGGTTCCTTCTTTAGCGTATCCTCTATAATGGGCTTGCAACTAGAAATAACCTATGTAAAAGAGGCATGAATTTTGCAATTGAATGCCCCTTGTGTGTAATTGAGGTTGAGGACATAGTTTACCTCTTTTGTCAATGTAGTTGGGCCAAAGGTTACAGGAGTAAGTTAGGAGTTTGCAACTAGAAATAACCTATGTAAAAGAGGCATGAATTTTGCAATTGAATGCCCCTTGTGTGTAATTGAGGTTGAGGACATAGTTTACCTATTTTGTCAATGTAGTTGGGGCAAAGGTTACAAGAGCAAGTTAGGAGTTAAAGTGTGCCAACTTGCTAAATTTTCAAAGCTTTGAGGAATGGTTCAAATGTAACATTGCTTGGAGAAGAAAGCGATGGAATCTTGTGCACCCTTTATAGCAAGTTCTTGTTTTGTTTGGTTTAAGAAATATTTAGAGGGTATACAATGGAAAGATTTTTACTCCTCAATCTATCCAGGAAGACTGTGTTGTAGAATACGTGCTGAAGCTATAGAATAGTAGACAACGAAAAGAGGAGTAAAACTTAAATCTATAAGAAGTAAGTTTGTAGCTAGTTAGACGGAGCCATAAACTTGCAATGGATCCATTAGTAAGTGTTTAAATAGAGTAGTTATGGGGGTCATCATTAGCAATGACCATAGTTAAGTATTGGGCAGAATCAACAAACATCTTCATCAAGCCTCTCCTGTGGAATCTAAACTTTAGGCGGTATATGAAGGCCTTAAGTTAGCTAACCACCTACATCTTCTTATTATTGAGGCGGAAATTGACTCATAGCAAGCTTTGGATTGGTTTCCCGAGCAACATGTGGATTCTCTTCTTTGTCATCTAACCATCTTAGCATGTAGGTCCTTACTCTCTTCCTTTTCCTCTTTGAGTTTTTGCAGGATCGTACGTGGAAGGAATATGGTGGTAGATGCCTTTGCAAAACATAGCCTTCAACAAGGGACTTTACTATCTTTTGGCTCTAACGCTTCAAACTTTCTTTGTAGTTTTTTATCTATAGATGTTGCTAATGTTGTTGATTTTGATAGACTTATGGAAGTGAGGCTTAGTCTTCGTGATGTTGACTTTGTATTTCGCTAATTTTGTTGTTTAGTACATTTTCCTTCACCCAAAATAAAAAAGAAAAGACAATTAACTATGGGAAAATGAGGACATAACATGAAAAATAGAATAAAACATAAATTCAAACTAAAATATTTTTTTTCCTCAAAATACATGTATTAGTAAAATAATCTCCCTATATTATAAGAAAATTAGATTTCACTTTAGTAATAACACGAAATCTTTTGTAAAATATAAAAAAAAGAAATTATTTCATTGTAGAAAATAAGTTTAACTAGATGGTGGATTTAATAAAAGAGAAAGGAGTAGAAAAAAAAACAACAAAAATAACGATATAGTAAAGACTAAGGATGAAAAATGCAAGGGAAGGAACTAACAAACGTTTAATTTAAAGTTTCTAATAGGTTAGGCTTTAATTTATTATGATGAGATGGTATCCTTTTAATTTTATTCAACCGCTATTATAGGATGAGGACGTTAGAAACTATTCTTAGTATGTTTCAAAATACAGGTTACACGATAGATATAGGGTATCCTGATTTCTTACCCATACCCAACCCTATGAAAACAGATTCTAAAAAATTACTATCCGAAACCTACCATGTGATTTTAATTACTCACCCATAACTTACTTGATCGAGTAGAGTCTGGGTATATACTTTGTACGATAGGGTTGCCTACCCACATCTATCCATAGGTTACCATGGTAAGTGACCAATAGTGATTTTCCCTTACTTTTTGATAATAAGTAAGGTATATATATACACGAGTTATCTTTATTCTATGGGTGTTCAACGTTGGTTTTTAATTATTTGAATCTTTATTGTTATGCTTTTAGATTTTATATAACCATTTTATTCTTAAAGATTACAAACTACTATAACTCTTAAATTTATGTAAAATCTACTAAAAAAAAGTAAAAGCTCCCATTTCAATTTTCTAAGTTTTGAATTTCTTTTTCATACTTATATTATTTATTCGTTCATTTATTTACTTTTTGTAAATCAAGAATAAGAGGGTCGAAAACAAAATTCTCCGTATTTATGTTGATTGTTGATTTTCAAAAATATTGAGACAAGAGACCAAGTGTGTTTATAATTTGCCTTAAAAAACTATAAATGGATTACAAGCAAGTGATTTTCCTAAATTTCAAATGTATAGCATCGTCAAATTTATAGAACACTAGTGGGATAAAGCACCCATAACATGTGTGTTGAATAAAATGTATAGTTTTAGTTTTTGTGTTTTAAATGATAAAGACAATTTATAAAATAGATGGGAGAGAAAAAAGGCTAGTAGGTAGGTTAGTAGGGTTTAAGAGTGTAAAATAAACTAGATTGATTTCCAAACTAGTTGAGCTTAGTTCAAATTTTATTCAAATTTAATCCATTGATAGTTAAGTCGAATTCAAGCTTGAGTTATTTGAATACTAAATCGAGTCGAGTTCAAGTTTTAAAATATTAAGCTTGTTATACTTACGAGTCTAATTAAGCTTAGTATAATTTTTAATATACTTTTAAAATTAAGAATTTAATATTAATTAAGACAAATTTATAAAATGTTTGAGTTTAATCAAGTCAAGCTAAAACTTGCTATATATATTTTCGTATTGAGCTTGATTTTAATATATATAACTAAGTTAAACTCGAGCTGAGCTCGAGGTTCTAGTTTTCAAGTTAAGTTCTTGCTCAAGTCTAATATTGCATCGATTCGACTACGTTCGATCACACCCCCTAGTGAAGTTATTGGGTTAGTTTTTTTAATTTTTTTTATATTTTTTGGTAAAAGTGAAATGCAAATTCAGAAATAAAAGTTATGGTTGGTATGAATGTCATAATTGCTTTAGTATCCCAAGCTACATGATCTTTTTGTTATAAATAAATAATTGGTTAAGAACAATTTCGTAAATTAAAAAACAAAAATTACTTACAGTTGCTAAGAGTTTAAATTTATATATATAATGTATTACTAATATATTACACTACTCCTCGCTTATTGACCAGTCGCCACCACATAAAATTCAAGAGCTTAAATAACCGTTTGAGAACAAATCATTAAAATATGATGGAGCCCAAAAAAGGTTACGGGGGAATTGGCTTTCCCTTAAATGGTTTAGGATCGTGGTGATTGCCTCAACCGAAAAGGATATTCTGAAAAATGAAATCTAGGGTTGGTATGACTTACATTAAATATTAAATATTTTGTTCAAACTTGTTAGATGGGTCGTCTCAAATGTGCGAGCCTTGTTTTGTCCATATATGGTTTAGCTTTCATATTCATTGTTTAATACCGCCTCTCCTCTCATTTGTAAGTAGAGATTTTAATTGGGATTGAAACCCATGACCTGCCACCCCAAAACCATGTTGAGAGTAAAACTCAATGACCAATTAATATAAAAACTTAAATGTATAAATCTGTCATGGACTTTCGTATTTGTTAATTGACACTATCCTTTACTTCTAGACTATGGCTTTTATTGAAATCAATCAAGTGGATGACTTACAAGTATTTAATACTTAAACTTTATCGAAATATGCAATTTCATTTCTATACTTTCAGAAGTTCAATTTAATACCTAATTGAAACTTTTACTGTTATTTTTATTACCTTACCTAATCCTATTAGTATGGCATAAATCAATACGTAGCAATAGCAAAAATTGATATATAACATGACACTTTGTTAGTATGCTGACGTGATATAAAGTTTGCACAAAATTAATCAACAATTTTCAATCTTATAGACAACGATATACCACATGCTCACTTGAACGACTATTACTTGTGCTGATCTCAACTGGCATTCACCTAGTTTAATATATAGAAGACAACTTCTTGCAATTTGGGCAATTTAGAACTTGTAAACATATAAGTCACTATTTTGCAGTTAACCATATATGAAACACCTTCTTCTTGATCCATTTTCTTTGTGTTCATTTATTTTCTTATTAAAACATGCACATATTCATGATTTCCATTTGACATAAATTATGAAAGTACCATATTTTCTCTTTATAACATCATGAAAACGAATTGAAATGGAAATATGCAAGAGTACACTTGTTGCATTTAAAAAAAAAAAAAAACTCTAGTGGGCCTATTTTGATTGCTATTTTAAACTCGTGTTTGGAAGAGTTTTGAAAAAAAAAATTGTATGATATTAAAGATCTCATAGAGTATATTAGAATTAAGAGGTTCTTTTCTAATTTAGAAGTGAGAAAAAATAAGAAAAGCGAAGAAAAATTTTACAAGTACAATTGGTTAGTTTTCATGGAGAGTTTGCTTTGGTTTTTAGTTTGTAAGTCCCACATAAATAAAATTACAAGTAGTTTTCCTCCATATATTAATTTAGGGAGTAAAGGTACTTGAAATACCTTATGGCAATAGTCGTGGATGTGAGGGTGCAACTTGCATGAGAGGGTTTTCGTTGTTCTTCGTTCAAGTTGTTAGTTGTTACTGTATGCCATATCAGCATACTAATAAAGTCTCATGCCATCCATGTGTTGATTTATACTATATCAGCTAATGGATACTAACAGAGTTAGGTGAGGCATTAAAAATAATGTTGAAGTTAACTTAAAAGTATAGGTACTAAATTGCATATTTCGATAAAAGTCAAATACTAAATACAACATTTACCCATTAATTAATGAATGTGTTTTATTTGCCTTTGACTTGGCACTGTGTATCAGATTCTAATTAGAATTGAAATGGGAATACATTTACCGTAAGCAGTAGAGTATTATGGAAAAATTACTTGAAGAAAAGTTGTTGATGAAGCAAAGATTAGTTAAGGAGTAAAGGTTTTATCATGCCACATCTTACAGTATCAATTATTCTTCTCACATTATTATTGTCACTTCATACAAACCAAGTAAACACATTTTAGATGATGAGATCACTTATTCGGAACAAAAATCATATTCTTAGGAACCTTAATATCGTAGCTCCTTGAAAATTGGATCTACTGACTGCCTCCACTTCCCATTGTACATTTCCAGAAGATGCTCAGCTGGTGTCACCCCTAGCAAAATGAAAACAGCCATTTTCAGCTACAACTTACCCATAATCTCCACCTAGGATGGTTTCAAAGAGAAAATTATTAATATAAGACTGTATTGTTATAATGGGTATCAAAATTGCTATTTTATTGTGTATTTAAATATATAGAATCAGTAGAATCGTATAAAATCAATAAAATCATAAATTTGTAGAGTCATATATTAAAATTCATAATTTTACCAAAAACCTGTACATAAATGATTTTATATCCATTTTGATCAAGAAAAACATCATAAAACCATGAACTTCTAGAATCGTACGGTTGATTCGCAATTTTGACAATTATGTGGTAATTTTATTCAATGTCTCTAAAGAGACACATTAATGAGATTGTAACTAAGGAAGCTGACTAAGCAACGCACCTGTTGCAACCACCTTCGAGACCTCATCCAGGAACCCAGTTTCATTCAAGCCTCTTCTTTCTAAGCCATCCTGTATGCAACAAATTTTCTTGGTGTGAAATGAAGCTCCATTATATGAGCAGCATGACTATCAGGTTACTGACACTTCATAAGGTACCTTTGCCCATCGCACAACATCTTCAGCAATGTGCCTCACATTTCCATCCCTGAATGGTGTCTTCAAACCCAATTTTGGAACCTAATGCACAAGTATTAATATTAACCCTTTTTCCAATGATTCGGCAACCTCGTTTCAGAAAGAATCAAGACAGGCTCAAATTACCATATCCCTCAGCATCTGTCGCTCTTCTGGGATCCAATCTTCTATCATATCCAATGCATTTTGAAGCGAAACGTCGTCATATAGCAAACCTACCTGACATTTAGAAGGAGGCTCCCATCAGTTAACTCTAGTAGAACGAAGCATTTTTCATTATCTGCCAATTTAGCCACCAAAGAAGTCATCTGCTAAATTACAACCATCCTTCCTCACCTCCCTCCTCGAAATGAAAGATGTGATAATTTGGGACAGTTCACGAGATTGATCAATGATACATGTTCACTAGTTAAGTAACCAAAGATAAACGTAATAATGCATACAACAAATCTACATTTTCTAAATCTGTTCTTCATAGTCTCGCATCACCAGAGCCAAGGATTGAAGATGCCCAGTAGCAACTTCTTATATTATGAGGCACCTACACGTCAGTATAATGTCAAAAAAGCTCAATGCAGCATACCCAAAACGCAGGCAGTGAACTTAATGCCATCCTAGACCCTGAATCAACGCCTCTCATCTCTAAATACGTCTTTAATCTGACCTGAATTGATTGAAAGAAAAACAATAATTCATTTGTAAAACCAAATGTAGGCAAAACACCCTTGACGATAATCACGCAAGCAGTTAATGACCTCAGGATATATTGTTGCCAAATGATTCCCCCAGTCACTAAGAGTTGGCAGCTCGCCTGGAATACATGGGAGTTTACCAGCCATAAAATCCTGCGAATTTCATCACATATTAAGTATCATAAATAGGAATGTCTGGGTAATAGATAGATAGATCAAAGAAAAGACACGAGTAAGGAAAAAATCCAAATCAATACCCGAAATGACATCCCGGTACAGTCGATGTAGTTATTCTTGCGATAAATAAAATACATTGGAACGTCAAGAGCATAATGGACATATTGCTCAAATCTGCACCAAAAAGTTAAGAGATATGGTCAAAAAAAGCCAGCCATAAGAAGGATGAATATCAAGCATAAATAGATAAGACTGGCCTTAGGATCACTACACGCAATTCATGCGAATGTTGGGTGAAAAAGAAGTATTCATATGCCTAGTCTTCGTAGGATGCTTGAGAAAAACTTAGGACTCTGCACTAGAGAGACTAATCAACTTTCCTCAAGGAAAGTATAAAGACACCCATAAGTCTTATAGCTATATTCACCAATAGAGATAGCTTTCACTCAATTTAGCTTCAGAATGAATGTATCAAACTTACCCGAAAGAGTCATCAAAAACAAAAGGAAGCATGCCTGTTCTGTCGTTGTCAGTGTCAGTCCAAACATGACTGTCAGAAAAAGAAGAATTAATTAAAATCTACTCAGAAGAAACAAATCAAGTTTAAAAAGTTAACTTGGGATAACTTTAATAACCTTCTCATACTAAGATAGCCGTTCGGCTTTCCTTCTGCGAAAGGTGAATTTGCAAAGAGAGCTGTTGCTATCTGCAGATATCTTTCATGATTAATAATGTAATTCTGGTAAAATCTACTAACAGTGCAACTAATAGCAATTCTTACAGGCTGCAACGCCAAACTAGCACGAAATTTCCTGATCATGTCGGCTTCAGAACTGAAGTCCAGATTAACCTGTAGAAAGTGCTCGCAAGATGAGCAAGACGTTTAACTTCACAGGAACCACAGTTAACCATCAAGAACTAAGTATTAATTTATCCTACCTGAAGTGTACATGTTCGGAACATCAGATCCACACCAAAGGAACCAACTTTTGGCATGTAATTCCTTATTATCTCACATCTTCTCTGAGCCAGGAACCAAATATTTTATCAGTACAAAAATATTCAAAGTTACAGTACAAAAATTGGCAAAACGAACAACCTTTGAGGATCTTGTCTATAAACATTTCAAGGATCTATGTTAAATTAGGTACTGGCACATGCAACGCTTTGAAAGCATTCATAGCACATACGAAGTTGGACATGTCATCATGGAAAGATTATGAGGATATACTCTTAAATCAATTTCCTCTGGTACATAAAAAATTCTTTGACAGCATTCATGTACATAATAGCTGGATACATCATATTCAGAAATTCCAAAGAGATTCTATTTTGTTCATATCAATAGTTCAGTGAAATTATAGTATCATGAAGGAGCAAGTGAATAAACCCACCATATACTACCCCGTACTTTAGTTTACAGCAAGAAGAAGTGAATCAAATTGATGTAGCTCATAACAACCACAGGGAAGAAATCTAGTTTATTTTATTCACTTGATAAGACATCTATGCAAATTATATTGATGGAGGAGTAGGATGGGTTGGGATATATAACAGGATGCACTACAGTGGTTGAAATCACTAGAACAATTACAGCTGATGTTAAGATCGAGTGAAACATACTAATCCTAATCCGTTTCCCCTGGCATAGCTCATGAATTCCATTTGATTTGCATGTCTCCTACTAAAATATATTACACCTTATATATACCTTGGGCATCATAGGTATGTCTTTGTTTCCCCATTTTGGATGAAAACCAATCCCCAGGAAGCCTATTCCCATCTCTTCTGCAACTGCCTTTACCTGTGAGAAATTGGACGAACAAATTACTCCTGATTCAAGTAGCATTCCAGTTCTCTAGGAGCAATAACATATGGGGAAAATATATGTAAGCTCACAGTATGTTCATTTTATCCCAATCCTTGTAAAATTGTCCAAGCACTTTTAATCACGTGTGGCCCTTAAGTTTGATGATGTGTTAGTATTTAGAAAATGCAACATCACTTTTAGATAAGTTACTTGGCTAGGAAAAACTGTTCTTAACAGGTATGAAATCTCATTTCATAAATCAATGTTCTTGGTTCGTTTTAAGCTAGACTCGAATAGGAATGCAAAGAGCGTTCACAACTCAGCACCATATAAATATCACGCTAGTTAAGCAGTTCATCTACATCACTATTGAGAGTACAGCATGTCCATAAGTTGTAATTCATTCGGAAGCCTATCACAAACATCTGTACTATTCCTTTGTTTCTCCCAATTATTCCCCTTGCTTGCACCCATATGTGTGTGTGTATGTATGTGCGCTAAAGAAAAATGCTAAAACTGCTATGATTTCTTCAACTAACCTGATAAAAGTGAGAATTCACTTCAGCACACGTTTGATGCAGTGTTTCAAGAGGTGCCCCGCTTAACTCGAACTGACCACCAGGCTCCAATGATATACCCTGGTTCCCCTGAATGACAATCAAGTTTGCCAATGAAAGATACTCAAATGATGAGGAATGAGGAATTTGGCCTCTGGAAAGATGACTCGGGGAAGAAAAGTCTCTGCAAACTTGGCAGCTTACCTGTTTAAGTCCTACAATGTTATTACCTTCCATTATTTTTTCCCCACCAAACCTCTCAGCAATTCCATTAAGTAACCCTGCTATTTGCTTGTACGTCATGGGACGTAAAGTTTGGATCTCAAATCCAAATTTCTCATGTTCTGTTCCTATTCTGCAACGTTCATATGATTGAGTTGGTATTTGTTGACCATTGTGTTTAATGTTTATTAATGTCTGGATGAACTTACCAAAAAGTAATCGAAAGGTTAACGCCTAATGCAGTATAAAAGTGAATACAAGCAGAAACAAGTGATATGACATAAATTGGAGTTGGAGTTAATATTGATTGGCGTAGACCACAACCAAATCAAATTCATGACAAAAGAAAGAGGAAACCTCTAGCTGCATAAAGATCAGCTTACTATTTTACTCAGAGATATAAGATAAAATTGATAGACAAATGAACTTATAACGGCGAATGTGCATCTACTCCGGGCCCTAAACAAAAGTTTACAGCATATTTCAGAAAATACCACATATGTGCTAAGTAATGAGCGTAATAGCCTATCACTATATCTAAAAGCTTTTAGAGTAATTGGTAGTAGAGCTCGATTCTGCCTGGTGTCGGAGCAGGAGATCAAGAGTCGTTTCACCCCATTCAGTTAAATCAGTCAACACGCTTCAGCCAAAAGTCTTAGGCGACGGGCCCAAAAGTGGGTGATACATAGAAAAAACAAATGCTACGTTTAAATGTAATCATTTGGTTGTGAAGCTCTATTTAATGAAATGGATCTCAATGAAATAAAATTATCAATGGTCATAAGGAGAACTAATTAAATGTATGAGGAAGCACACCTCCATTTCTCCCTGGGCTTGCATCCAGAGGCAAGGTATCCTATAAGATCCTCTTTAGTTAGCGGTTCTGTTGCAACCACCACATCTTCTGTAAGTGGGCTTGCAGCAACTATAACTTGATGTCCTCTCTTGCGAAAACCTGATGCATTATTTGCCCGTAATACATGCCAAGACTTGGCAGAAGAGCTGAATGAGTTAAGAGAGCTTATTTCGGTCATACCCATACTGTAGATGCTAGCATTGTAATCTGTTCTGCAATGTGGTATCTCATTCTGAATGCGGTAAGGAGGGCTGCTAGTGCAGGTAACGAGCGCCATTAACTGCCTGTCATGGTGTATGTGCAATTAAACAATCTCCTGAAGGATCTAAACTCTTCAATCTTGTCAAGATACGCATTATCACTTGTAGTAAGCCACATGGAATCAAACAAGGATGGTAAAAATTTACAACATAATGCAGACAAATTTCTAATCATAACTGTTGTAATTGTTATGGTTAGTCCCATGATCGTTTTATCTAAAAGCTTAAACTTGTAAATATAATATGAACTATTATATTTATTATATAACATTCCCTCTCACCGGTGCGCTCAACTTTTAACTACGATCCACAAGTGAACTAATGTAACCAAGAGCACCAGCTTGTTAGTGCAGTGCAAGGGGGTGCAACTACTTAAGCTGCTCCACACTGCAAGTGTGCGGAAGCAGTCTCTTTGCAAAATGCAAGGAAATGCTGCATGACCAAAAATTGATGTGTTTTTTATACTTAGATTCGAGGACTTGTTACTTTTTCATTTCGGTCTTGGACTGGATTTATATAAGAAAAGTACAGGTCATGAGCTGCTATTAGCTGGTATTTAGCATAGAAGATCCACAATCATAACCATTTCTACAATGTATGAAAAAAATGTGTTGCCAGAAAACATTTTGCTACATATTAACATTTGCTGTTGTCAGAGTCAGACAATAAGGTTGTAACTAAAGGCAGGTTTGAGCTAGCTGGTTTAACACAATGGACTAGAGCCGTGTCCAGTGGACTAAGACAACATTTAGGAAACTATGAGTAGAGAAGAAGAAGAAGAAGAAGAAGAAGAAGAAGAAGAAGAAGAAGAAGAAGAGGAGGAGAAGTACCTTGATTTTTGCTGAATCAAAAAGGAGTTCAGAGAGGGGGAGATGAGCTGCGAGGAAAGTGAATGCTCACTTGCTACATTTTTATAGTGATAATTTGCCTGCTGCATTATTTGTTGATAATGTGAAAATACTGACAACGTGTCTTCTTTTCATCTTTTTGCCATACCGACCAACTTGATTGTGGGCGCGTTAATAAAATACGATTGGTTTTTATTTACATTGTATTTTTCTTATTGGTTTACTAGAGTAGGATAACAATATAATATATATCCTATTAGAATAAACTAATAAGAAAAATACCGATATAACATTATAACATAATAACTATTACCGAATAATTGTTTGGTGGAAATATAAGGTAAGTGAACATCATTTATTTTGTATATTATGAAGTAAGCGGGCTGTAAACGTGGGCACTTAAATATTCATTCATGCTGTTGTGTTCTGTGCCATAATATTATATTAGTACAAAGCACCTGTGCACCTGGCAGTCCACTTAGCTCTTCCATCTTTCCTTTTCAATATAATACCTTACTCTTAAATATATAGGGGGTGATAAAATTTGATAGTTGGGAGTAAGAGATGATGGGTGAAAATCTTTTAAATATAACCCACGTTTTCCTTGCTTTTGCTTCACACCACACCTCGTGTTCAGTTCATGACTCATCCACACAGTTCAATTATTACGATGATTATTATTATTATTATTATTTCCTTTTAACGGCTACACTCTTCAATCATGTCTAACAACTAAAGATATCATATCTTTATTATTTATCTGGCGTGGCCAATGTGCTTCTGTTATTAATATTAATATTCCCTGGACTCCTGTAAACCTTTAATAGTAGAAAAGTATAAACAAAATTTTATTATGTGAAAATATAAATGGTAATTATTTAAAAATTTATTATATTAATAATAATAAAAGCACGTATTTTTTGAAAAATATAATTAATTATATTTTTACGTATTAAAATTATTTTGATACTTATATACCACTTATCAATTTACATGACGTATTAATACTATTAAAGTTTTTCTCTCTTGATATTTATATACTATTTATTATTAACCGATTAAGTGTCAATAAAATTCCATTATGTGAAAATATAAATTGTAGTATTTTAAAACTTTATGATATAAAAGGCATATTGCATAAATCCCCCCTATAAACATTCGTAATTGTACGGACACTCCTAATTTTCAAAATTGAGCATGTATATCCCTTAACTTAACATGGAACCCACATTACATAAATAATACATATATTTATTATATTTATATGTTCATAATATCCATATTTACATTAGATTTATATATCATAATTAATATTACTATAGAATTACACGTAATTTGTAATGCACTTATATTATAGTACAACATTATAAACATTAGATTTATGTTTATAATTAATATTACTATAATACAACATTATTTACATCTAGCATGTTGCTAGGAATTTGCAATATTGTTCCTTACCAATAATTGAATCTAAACATAGTTAAAATCTATAATGAGAATCACTATTAGAACTGCCACCACCTTCGGCCCACATAGGAGGTGAAATAAAATCACTTTATCTCAAACATGATCAAACCAAACCAAGTGATGAGAGGAAATGTGGCGGTGAGCTTGAGAGCATCCTTGAAGCCTTGAATAGATCCTTAGGCAATACTTAAGCATGTTTATAATGTTGCACTATGAATTATAAATGACGTGGAGCACTATAGTAATATTAATTATAATTCTCAAATCTAATATAAACACATATATTATTTAATCAATACAGATTTCATACCCATTTTAAAGTTATAAGTGTTTAATTTTCAAAATAGAAAATATCTATATAGTTACAAAAGTTTATCTGAGAGGGTAGCTCAATTTATCATTATATAAATGATAATAAAAGTACATATTTTTGAAAAATATAATTAATTATGTCATTATATGTTAAAGTTTATTATTATTTATACACTATTTATCTAACATATATAATATATTAATATCACTGACAGATCATCTTCACCTTTTTATCTTCTTCTTTTTTTCCCTCTGTTTCAGCTATTGGACGTACATACTCTTGTGTTTCCACGTGTGACAAAGACAGTGGAAGTTTAAAAGGCTCCATTTTCTCTTTTATCAATAATATGCCTGGGAGGCTGGAGACCGTAAAGATATGTGCGATTATACGGTATTAATACTGAACAGATTATGGCGAAAATAATGTAAATAAGCTTTTAAATTTTGTCTTTGACATAGATATATTTTAAAATATGTGCTATAAATCACTTCTTTAAACTTTTACCTATTAGCAAATAATTTTAAGAGGATTATGAATAATTCATAAATTTTGACCTTAATATGAAAACTTCCTTTAAACTTATCAAAATATATTTCAATACTTTTTAAACTTTAAATTAGTATTTTTTTAATTGGAAAAGAAAACATCTTTTCCACTGCTAATTTATCAAAATTTATAAAAAGTATTTGTAATTTTTGAAGGTTCGAAGGTTTATATATGTATTTAGGTCAAAGTATAAGATGCTTATCCGCAATTTTGTCCAAAGGTTATTGAAAGTTAGGCTCCTTAAAGTAGTTGGAGTGATGTCAAAACAATTATTGAACTTTATGTGCTTTTATCAATTTACACTAGAATTTTAAAGTTGCTAAATATTGTATATAATCTAACTTTTACTAGTCAAATTTATTAACACCTAATGTTTGAAGTTTTTTGCTAGAAATGTTTGAAGTTATTCATTAAATTTACTATCTCTATTGCCAAAAAAAAAAAGTTGATGAGTAAACAATCATTAATCAAAATGTATAAGTATAACTAAGGTGGCCAATTTAAATAGTAAAAGTTTGATATCTCATAACTTTAAACTTTAATAACTCGTTCACTCTGTGGAATGAAATGAGAAGGGAATGAAATTCTAATTTAAAAGGAATAGAATAAGGAAAAAATGTTTGTTAAGTTGTTTACTTGGGGTAGAATTGAAAGTAAAGAATAATTATGTAATAAGAGTTGAAATACCATCTTACCCTTCACCTTCTTTCATTCTCCTTAATTACTAAGAATGTCTCACTTAAACATGTAGAAAGATTGAAAACCAAGCAAAAAGAAAAAATATTTGGAATGCAAAAGCAATCTAAGCCATTAAATAACAACCATTGATGATTATTTCGAGCTTGTTACTTTGAATTTCAAAATTTAAAGGTGGTGATTGTCACCAAAATCAGAGAGAGAGAGTAGGAAAAAAAAATAGTGATTGTTGCTTCGATTTTGTGTTTCTAATTGGACTATGTAGGCACATGTGAGTGACAAAGATCGTCTAAGGTTAGTCATATAATGTCGTGATCTTTACAATAGCAAATAGCAACAAGTTAAAAATCTTGTGCATCTAAGATTAAAAATAGCAGCAAGTGTGTATGAAATAATGATGGTTCGGGTGGTAGTGGTAGTGGTACGGTTGTTGTGCGATGGTGCAATGGTGTAGTGTTCGATGGTGGTAGGTAGGTGATAGTGTATATAGGAAGATGGAAGGGTATTGAATGTCTTTTCCCTTGGAATCCCGATTCTTTGATCTAGGGAAGGAATCCCCATTCTGAGTTTTTACGAATTGAGATTCTTTAGAAATAAGGATTTTGGGAAGTGAACACTATAATAGAGGTGTTTGATGGAATAAAGTGGGAATGCCATTCCCCCTAAGTGTACACACCATAAGTGTTAATATTGAAAAAGACTCAAAATTTAGGTAATGATTTGAAATTGTGCTAAAATATTTCACATAATACTATGAATGTGTTTTCATTTAAATGGCTAAGTGATTACTATACTAATATAAACTTTAATTGAAAACTTACTAAATTGATTGAAACACTTGGATCAAGATCCTCCATCATAGGTTCCATAACTGAATTGATTTGATTGATGGAAGATGATTTGGAGTCTCAATCCTTCTAACATTCACACCAAGATAGAGAGAGGGAAGAATAATTATAGAGACTTCTTTATTATCCTAAAGAGTTTTTGATAAGCAAGCTTAATTAAATAGTTAACTCTAATAACCAACTTATATAAGCTTAAGTTTTACCAATTAACTAATCCACCCTTATAAACTTAAGTAATAGCTAGGCTAAAACTTGTAATTTGTTAATTAACATGATAAGCCTTATCTTCTAGAAATTAAATTTATAAAAGACCAGAACTACTCTTCCTTACTTAGTTACTTAGGTCCTTTTCATTATTTAATTAACTTCTTTTAATATGGGATGTTTTAACACACCTACTTAATCGATTGCTCCTTCTTAATTTTCACTTTTTCAAGATTAAGTCCTACAATTATGTTTAGAATTTCTCTAAATAAGTTTCTTACATGCTACAAATCCAATCTTCAGCACAAAACAAATAAAAGGATTGGATCTTTTCTATTTGTATGGGTTTGTATGGATAAAAAAGATATTGTGGATTATGTATTTATGAGAATAATAAAAATAGAGGATATATATAGAAATTGAATTAGATATGAATCACTAATTCAACAAATAAATTAAATTTGAATCCTTCAACTAACATGCCTTATAGTCAACAAAGAACGTTTGCCATAATCTTAGGAAAGATTAATAAGGACGATATTCGCCTTAATCAAATTGATTGATTAATAAGAACAAAAGAACAGTTTATGAAAATCCATCTCATAGAATTTATTCATAAAAGAAGAGTTCATAATATCATGTCTTATTGCTTAGAATGAAATGAAACCTATTTACAATAGTTTCCTAAGATAAATGACAGAATTGTAATAGAAACTAAGCCTGAAAAGTAAAATTGAAAAGAATACAATAAAACATTTGTCATGTGTTTTTGCTCTTCTAGATGGTAGAATAGCCATTTAGGTGGTTCGAAAAGAGAAGTCAAAAATCAACTTTATAGAATGGTCGAACATACAAGATCACCCATTCAATACGAAGACTCGATTGAAGCAACTATTCAAAAGGAAGATGTTCGGATGGGACCCTTGCCTTTTGCAATTTTCAATAGCTTTTCCTTTTGTGGCTAGCCTTCAGCAAAAATTACAATTAGTTACTATTGTCTTGGGGCCTAGCTATGATTCATTTGTACACGAGTGTGCTGTATTTATAATCAAATATTCTCCTCCATGTCACTGCATATGCTAAAGGTACATGCTTGGTGCCACATCACCAATCTGCTATAATAACATATTCCAGAATCTATTCTATTCTTATCCTAATGTAATGAGGTGTAAAGGAAGTGGATGGGCCTGATTATTTAAGATTAGCCGACTTAATTAGATAAGGCCCAACCATGTAATACTTGAACTCCTTGTAGCTTAAGGGAATCTGGAACATGAGAAGTACATTAGAGTTCCTTAGGAGTTCTTGAACATTTCTCAAAAACAAACCCTAATCGTGTTTCACCCTCTCCTTCTTCAAGATTCCTTGTCCATAAGGAAATATCTAGGTTTTGAAGCTTCAAATTTGATAAGTACTTCCAAGTGGCTTCAATCTCTGGCCTATTTTTCCACTAGATCAAGACCATAACTTCAACTTTGTTTCTTCTTTTTCTTAGTCGTCTATCAATATGGCTTCAACTTTTAACTTTTGTTTCTCTTTTGTAGGTGGATTGATAGTGGTGGTTAGAGGCGGACCATGATGTTGCTTGAGTTACGAAACGTGAAAGGTTAGGTGAATCGCTATTGTAAGGGGTAGATCTAGTTGTTAAGCGACTTCATTGATCTTCTCTTTAACTTTGTAAGGCCCCAAAATACTTAAGCATAAATTTTTCGTATCTTCTATCCTTCAAGCTTATTTGTTTGTACAGTTGTAGTTTAAGCCACACTAGATCTCCAATTGAGAAGCTTCTATCAATTCTTTTCCTATCGGCTTACTACTTCATTTGATTTTGTGCCCTGGTTAGATGAAATTTCAAGATCTTGATCATTTCCTCTCTATCCGTAAGTGTCGAGTCTACCGATTGATTCCTTAAGTTGCTTGGGATATAAGGCAAATGTATAGGGGGTAGGTAATCGTATAGAGCTTAGAAAGGGGTTATCTTGGTGCTGGAGTGGTAATTGGTATTATACCACCACTTTGATAAGGACAAGTAGTTGCTCCACTTCTTAGGATTCTCTCTAGTAGCACATCTCAAGTAGCTGGTCAAACATTTATTTACTATCTCAGTTTGTCTATTGCTCTAGGGTTGATAAGTTAAAGAGTAATGAAGCTTTACTCCCTGTAGCCTAAAAACTTCCTTCCAAAAATTGCTAAAAAACATCGTGTCTCTATTGTTGATGATGTTATCTAGGAGCCTATGTAATTTAAAAACATTAACCATATAAGCCACTACCACTTGTTGGGCAATATATGGGTAAGCACGGCTGATGAAATGGTTGTATTGACTCAACCTATCTACAACCACCATGATGACATCCTTACCATCGGACTTAGGTAGGCCTTCAATAAAGTCTATGCTGATTTCTCTCCAACATCCTTCAAGAATGAGAATAGGTTGTAGGAGCCTACGGTAAGATACATTCTCTCCCTTCTGTCTTTGATATATGTCACATTCCCTGACATACTATTATACTTCCTTCTCTAATTTAAGCTAGTAAAACAATGAGCTTACCCTCTTATAAGTAGCTATGGCTCCCAAATGGCCTCTAAGGGGGGCTATCATGGTATATTTTTAGTAGTTGCTGCCTAAGCTCCTTCAACGTTCCAACTACTATTTTTCCCTTCCACTTTAGCAATCCTTATTTTGGTCCAAATTGACCATACGGTTGACCCATCTCTAGCTTAGACTTGATTTCTTGATATTCCTTAACATTTTCCCAACTACTTTTAATCTTCTCAAGCAGGTCGACTGCCACTAGTTTGATTCATATTACATGTATCAAGGCAGCGAGTGGTTTAAATAGGGCATTCGCAGCCAAATTCTTCTTTCCACTCTTGAAATGTATCTCATAATCAAGTCCTAGAAACTTAGTTGACCATTTGTGTTGATTGGAAGTCACTAACCTTTACTCCAAAAGATACTTCAAGCTGTGATGATAGGAATCGGGTTACCAAACCTCTGACCCGCAACCGAGCTCGAAGACTAGAGAGATTGGCAAGATGAATCCTGCTTTCTAACCGATTCTTGTAGAGGCCGAGTATCTCCTTGTCGACCCATTTTGCCTGCTGAGTAGAGTGACTATCTATTTCTCACATGTTAAGTGTCGAGAAACTGAAGGCCGAGATAACAGCCTATCTTTACTCTCGCACATGCCTAGCTAATTACTTACTCGGCCTCATGCCTGCCAAAATGCTGAGAGAGAGAGAGTCCAAATTGACTAAACTACCCCTACTCGGACAAGCAAGTTGTCTATACTTTTTGTCTACATCCTCCAACGGCATCACCAATACAGCATCGCCACGTGTACAATATCATGTATAGAATCCATTGCACCAATGACTACTTTCTTTATATATTCATTTTTACCTTTTTGTATCTTGTACATTACTTTTTTAGGAAATGTCCTTTTTGTCTTTTCCCTTTTGGGCAAATTGCCTTAACTTTTGGATATTAATACCCTTATAATTGTAGCTATAAAATATCATCATCATCCTTAATATACTTGAGTATTTTTTTTCCTTGTGTAAACACTTCTTATTTACTCTAGGCATCACTCTTATCCTAACCCTTAAGTAAGGCTAGTGGCGAGTTACCTCACCGGACTAATTCGTGCATCATATTGGATTGTACCATGAGTCTTCGAAAGTTCCATTAGTGTGTCATATCCTCTAGAGCTGTTTATGGGTTATGCCTACTTTTTCATTTGCATCCATCCCTTTTTGTGCCATTCCCCATTATTCTTTTTAATCTTTTTGCAAGCTTGGACCTATCTAACAATTGGCCTTATTTATTCTTGATCACGGTCCACAACATGTGATGATAAGTTTTTATTGGGAATTTTTTCCCTATTAAGTGGTGTCTCTACTTTTCTATGGCATAAACCAGTACGAGTAGTTCCTTTTCATAAGTGGATAATCCCAGTTGTCTATGAGGTAGAACTTTGCTTAGGTAAGCAATCGGGTAGTTATCTTGCATCAAGACAACCCTTACTCCCTCTCCATGTACGTCTATTTCAATAAGAAAACTCTTAGTGTAATCTGGAAGCCTTAAAACAAGGGATTGGGTGAGTGCTTCCTTGAGTTACTCAAATGTCGTAGCCGTTTCCAGTCCTTATTCAAACTACCCCTTACTTAGAAGTAAGGTTAGCGGCTTAGCAATAATTCCACATTTATGAAGGAACCCACGATAACGACCTATCAATCTAAGAAATCCATGCAACCCTTTGAGTGTTTTAGGGGGCAGCCAGCTCAATATGGCCTCAATCTTTTTAGGGTTCATCGCTACCCTACTATGTGAAATTATGTGGCCAAGATACTCAATCTATTATGCTCCAAATTTACACTTACTTTCTCTTTAAGTATAGCAACTCTTTCATTAGTATCTCAAATACTAATCGTAGATCAGCCACTTGTTCCTCCTTAGTATGGCTGTAAACCAATATATTATCAAAGAAAACCAAGACATACTTCCTCAAATGTTCCTTAAAGATGTGGTTCATTAGGCCTTGAAAGGTCGAAGGGGCATTGGTTAGCCTAAAGGGCATAACCATGAACTCGTAGTGCCTTTCGTGGGTTTAGAAGGCCGTCTTATATATATCTATAGGATATATCCTAATTTGATGATATCCGGACTGTAAATCCAATTTAGCGAACCTAGTTGCTTATATAATTCATGAAATAGGCCCTCTATAATTGGTATTGGGAAGTGGTCCTTGATTGTATGCTTGTTAAGTTCCTTATAATTTATACACATCCTATAAGTATTATATTTCTTTTTAATAAGCACAACTGGTGAAGCAAATGGACTGTACCTAGGCCTAATAACCCCACTAGTCAACATTTCTCGAATCATGCTCTCTAAGGCATCTTTTTGCATTACAGAATATTTGTATGGCCTAATGATGATGGCCTTAGTTTCATCTTGTAGTGTAATTTTTTTATTGAACTCTTTATCCAGAGGTAACCCCCTAGGTTCATCAAAGAGCTCATGAAATTCTTCTAGTAAGTCTATTAATTCAGGCCATAAACATTTACTACTTCCCTCCCTATCTTCAACCTCTCTTCCAAAAATAACCCAACATTGAATCTATATAGGAATATCAAAAGTTAAAAGTTTAGACAAGGTTGTACCTTCAATCTATTGTATTCCTTCTCGTTTTACCTTCAAGAAATAGGTATGCTGCTTCCAAGTGAATTCCATGGTAAGGGTTTGGAAATTCTAACTTATAGTTCCCAGCAATGAGAGCCATGGGATGCTTAATATGAGGCTATAACTAACCAAGCTAAGCAAGTAAACTTTTCCTTCGAACTTTAGGTCTTGTATGCTTTACGTGAACTTATCTACCTTAGTACTATACTCCATAATCTAGCCATCAGCTAGTGTAACTCTCATAGGTAGAATTTTAATGGATGGATAATGGAACCCATGAGTTAGGTGTATGTCTACGAAATTTGATGAACTTTTACTATAAATTATGATACTCATCTTCTTTCGTTTATAGAAACCAGTAACATGCATGTAGTTGTAGTCTTCTATTGCGTTATTTCTAATAGCATAGAGTGTTGGCTTAGATAGGCCTTCTTCGATGTTTCCCTTTGCAATGTCGATTTCCAGCAATTCATCAGTCTCTTCATCATCTCCAGCAACTAACATCATGTTAATCCTCTTATTCTTATAATGGTGCCTTGGTCCAAAGGGCACATCGCACCAAAAGCATATTTTCTTCCTCTTCTCTTCTAATTCTTCAAGGGCGATTCTCTTGGTAGGTTTAGGATTATTTTGGTTGTTATAATTAGGTCTTGTATGGGAGTAAGAAACAGGTGGGTTAGGCTGTGTTTGTGGTGTTTGGTTGTGACTTAGGAATCGTAGGGTATGAAGGTGTAATGTTTCGGGAAATTTTGAGGTTCTGGTTTAAGGATAAAATGTTAGCTTCTTATAGTATCTTGGGTCTAAACATTCAAACAGTATATTGGATGTCAAAATTCAATCCAATGACGAAGAGACAAATCCAGTGGTGCTCAAGTAATTGTACAAATGTGATTGCAAATTGTAGACACCTCATTTTTGCACCTCACCCTTAACTAACCTCGCCTACCCCCGCCTCCACCCCCTCCTCCCAACTGCATAATTTTAGAGTTTTTTTTAAATGCAAAAAAAAAGAGTAGAAATTGAAAAAAAAAAAAGAGGTCGATAATTTAAAATAAAATAGGAAAATTTAAATAGCTTTAGTATTTAGGTGTAAAATAACAAAGGGAATATTGAGCTTAAGTTTAGATTTAAATTTAGCTGAAGCAAATCTAATTAATATATGCAATTTGATTGCATATATGGATAAGGTATAGGTCAACGGCCTAATAGTAATATATTAAGACTAGCATTATGATAGATTTAAAGATCTTAAGTTCGATCCTTCTACTAAGCATTAGGTGCTTTTTCTTTTTCTTGGTGCATTTCGACAATTGTCAACTAGTAATTGGCTGACATGAAAATTTTCCACTAGTTTCTCCAGTTTTCTCTTTCTTTTTTTGCATAACATCCTCTTGGATAGCTTACTTCAAGGTGATTTTTAATCCATTTATCTTCATGATTTCACTAAATTAATAGTGAAATCACAAAGTACACTTGGAATACTAAAAATTGAACCTAGTATCATGTCTTAATTCAATCATTTAGAGGATCAAATTGGCTATTGGAAATCATGAAAAGCTTGAATACGTAGATTTTTCTCCTCATTGAATTTGCATGATTTGAGCATTCTCATAAACAAAACAAAACTTCCCTGATGCATTTAGAGTAAGAACAAAGAATCTGAATTACATTTGACTATCAATTACATCCAAATAGCATCAATTTTGGTTCTTTTTATCAAAACCCATTTATTTTGAAATCTTAGATTAATGGTGTTTTTGGACTTTCCCGAGTGAAATTGAGCTTCAAAATGTATAAATAGCCATTTCTCTCTTCTTTCTGGATGTGAACAGTCACTAGTGCTCTCTCTTTGTAGAATCTAAGGTCACAACCTTTCCCTTTCTCTCTAAGATTGTGATCTCTACAATTATTCTAGAGTAAGAGTAACTACTCGGAGAGCTTACCTATTTAAGAGCTTTCCATTCCACCCCCTTTTAACCTTCGCCATGGCCTCTATAGCTCACCATTATTAAACCCCAAATGCCATCTTAACCACCATGACTTCCATTCCATGAAACCACTAACTCTACTCTTCCCAACCCAAACAACCACCACGACTGAACTTGTGGTGATCTAAAACCCCACACCCAGTACCCTTTCAACCTTCAGTGTTTATCACTCACATTACCCAAAAACCAACCACTGCTGACACTAAGTAACTACCCCCAAACCACCACTTTTAGCTTCGGCATTGTCCTTATACCTTCATTTTCCAATAAGATACCCACGAGAAATCATTTCCCCACTTAGAAAACTAATCAAAGTGCCTCAAATCAACTACCCTAGCCAATGTTCTTTTTCAAAGGTGTGACCCGATTGCCCAGCTCTTAAACTCCAACCTGATTCAACCTATTCGAGATAGATTCGATCTAAATGTCGACTTGAATCTAACTCCTGATCTGTAAGGCTCCTAGCTAGGCCCTTTTGCTATTTCGTTGTTGTTGTTTCACTATTTCTCTCTTTTTTTTTTAATTTAATTTTATTCATTTATTTATCTCATGTAAATATTGTAATTTATCAAAAAAAATTGGAAAAGAAAAAACCAATAAAAAAGAAAAAAAAAAAGGAAAAGAGCCTAAGTTTTGTTTATGTATTTTTATGCTTTGGTTGAAATAAAAAAATAATAATAATAATGAAAAAAATATATAATAAAGATAAGAAAAGAAAAATAAAAGGTTTTATTGCTTAGAAAAATCCATTTTCCAAATAAATAAAAATAAATGAATCTTTTTCAAAATTAAGACCCTTCCCTAGAATTTTTCCCAAATAAGATAAAAGGCTAAGAGATGTAAACTCAACCAATTTTTCAAAATTAAAATGAATTCACCCATTAAAGTTTTTATAGAATGAACTATGAAAATATGATCTCGAATAGCGAGTACATAGGTACCTGTAAGAAACTATGGAGAGACTTAAAATATGTCAAAAATTATTTTTCGCCTCTCTTTTGTAAATTTTTTTTTTTCAATTTCTTATTTTTCATAAGTAGATGATATTTTAGTTGTTTACGAACACATATTGTCATTAGAAGGGTATTTTTAAAAGATAAAATTAAATTCAGAAAAATCAAAAGCGATACCCATTTAGGATTTAATAAGTTAGTCCACAAACTCGAAATATCTGGTTTTCAAAAACCATTTTTCAAAATTGGTTTTCCCGTAATACAATGTTTAGATTAAAATTAACCTACCCAATTGGTTTTGATCTAAACCTTTTTCCCGACCCCAATTGAATAGCAACTCTAAGTATTTTATAAAACATAAACCTAGATTTTCCTTATTTCTTAGTCGATGATTAATATTAAATGAGTAAGATTTAATATTGATTATATTAAAAAATATATATAAAAACATTGAGAAATTCAGGCTTGATAGTTTAGTGACTCCATTGGGAACGTTAAGAGAGTTAGCCAATTAAAAAATTTTCAAAATTAAATTTTCCTTTCAAATTATCCATATTATTTACTTGTTTATTTATTTATTCATTTCATGTATATATGCTTTATTTTAATTATATTCTTTTGCATACATCATGCTTGGGATTTTGGGAGAATAATTGCATTAAGGATGCAAAGTAAATACAATTAGACACAGGCCGTTTAAGGATCCTAAGAGGAGGGCCATTGTGTAGGCTCTAAATATAGTAGTGTAACCACCACTTGAGGTTGATTAGGTTACACCACTTAAGCTTTAATGGAACCAATGAATTGTTTCCTCGAAAACGTGGTAGGTCACAAAACTTAAGAACCTACCCTAATTGCATTCATAAACCATTCTCCGAAGTTGGCAAATAAACATAATGTGGCAAGACAAAAAAAATATAATTGTGAAGTTTCTTAATATATTCCTTGTAAATATTTTCTTCATTTTTGTAAAGTCTTGATGCAATTCCTATGTAAATAAAATAATTTTGATGTAATCTTCTTTTCATCTTTTTTTGTAGGAAATGGCTAGTTCCTCTCTCATACTGGGCTTTTTCAAGGAAATTCACATATACGAGCCTTTAGAACTTAAGGGAATACTTAAAAGATGGTTTCGATTTTTCAATCCAAGCCAACAAAAAGTCATACAAGATAAGATTAGGCCTGTCCTTTCACTACTCAAAGTTTAGATCAACATTACTACAATGCGACCTTTAGTCCATTTTTGGGAACCAAGAATGTCAACCTTTTGCTTTGGCCACTTTATTTAAGCCCAACTATTGAAGAATACTCCTATCTATTAGGAGTCTCCTTTGTTGGAAGTAAAGGCTATGTTCCAAATATCACGGTTGAGTCTGTAAAGATTTTCAATAGACTCTTGGGCTTTCGTAAATCTGAAATATGTAAAATATGGACAAGTCCCCATAGGAGAATCATTAGGGTATACACTATCTTTACTTGGTTCATGACCTCATTCGGCTACAATTAGAAATTATTTTGTACCAGATTTAAAGATTGGCAATAACATAAAATCAACGCTTATATCTTGGCAGTAGTTGGGACTTTTTATTTCCTAATGAGGTATTTCGTATACATCATAGGATTGCAGAGTTGGTAACCTAATTTTTAAAAGAAAAGTCTTATATCCTAACGCTACTAATTGAGCAAGCTAGCTCACTTACTTGTCTTAGAGAAGAGAAGAATTGAGAATTAAAGACTAATATGGCCTTACTCAAGGTTTAGTTTATTAATCATGCCCGAAGCCATACACTCGACTTCCTTCATAAGAGAGGCATCCAGAAGATGAATCCCATTGTTGCATTTGCTACTATTATTGAACTCCTTAAAGATGTTGCTAACTATCACTAGGTTAAAGCTTTTTAGGAGTTCTACACTGAAGATATCTCTTAGGTTACCAGATGGATCGAGGTAGTTGAGCTAAGAAAAGAAAGAAGATGGAAGAGAAGCTAGGATACCACAAGAAAAAGAGGATCTAGACTTTAGGGATTATTTGTAATAAATTTTTTAATAATGTAATGGAAACTTTAAAGATGCAATAAAAATCATTTTCTTGCCACATTATAGTTAGTTTGCCAACTCCCCTCTCTACATCTGCATGCCCTCATATTGCATTTTTTATTTCTCTTTACTTGTAAATATTCATCTTTGGTTTTATTTGCTTATATAACTTTGTGAAGTGAAATAAAAAAAAGGGAAAGTTTTTTTGAGTAAGTCTATATCCTTAGGCTTCTAATTGTAAATATTCAATTTTGTGCCTTCCATTCCAACTCTTTCTAATCTTTTGTCAGTTTGTACAAGTGGTGTGCCTAGGAGTTTAGTTATCACTAAGATTTACTGTAACAAATCTAAACTAATTGGGTCCTCTGAATATCAAAGAAGGTAGAGGGAAATGGTCTACGGACGGACTGGAGTAATTGATGTGAAGCTACTTAGAGGATGTGACTCACCAACGAGCATAACACAACTTGACATCTTACTTATTATGACGCATAAGTTGATGTCAAGGTCCACCTGCCACTAATCCTAAACTGCTTGATAAGATTAGATAAGAGTGTATAAAAGAAAATGAAATTGGAGGAGGTTGTCTCTCAAAAGCAGAATATTTAATGTCTAATTGTCAAGTATCTATAGCTTAAAAGGGAAAGGGACTATTTATAATAAGTCCCTAAGGCAAATTTACAAATAAAGAAATTATAAGAAAGTATATATAAAAAGGGAATTCTTAGTACAGACAAAAAAGAACAAAAGATGAAAATGGAAAAGTAGTACAATGCTAAATGAGGTGGACAGGTGGCAGTGCAACATTGGTACCGTACGAAGATTCTCTAAATACAGCAGGCAAGAGGGATCAATAATGTTGGGGCAATAAAGGGGGCTGAGATGAGAAGTGGGTGACAAGAGAAATGATAACAGGCCTAGAGAAAACCACTCGACTGGTAAGTGAGTTTCCCGTCACTCGACAAGAACCTCTCAACAACAATTGGTTAGATTACTAGGCACAGGGTCCTTGGTAAGGGAATAGTCGGCATTTTCACAACCGAGAATGTAAATCAATGTATAACAATTCAGGGGGCTCAAGGAGTTTAGTTACCTTCCTTTGGTGTAAAGTTTCTTATCATCAATAGGTTACCGAGAAAGGATTCCTCAGGTGAGGGATTAAAGGCCTTGGAGCCATGAGTGAGTAATGGGATCAATGGTCGGTAGTTCATCAGTTCCTCGAAGAATCTTGGTCTTTATCATCATTGGGCACATAGGGAGTTAGATCAACGACATTGAATATGGTAGACACGCCGAAACCTTTGGGTAGCTTAATCTCATAAGCGTTATCATTAATATACCTCAGGATCCTATAGGGTCCATCAGTTTTGGGAGATAGTTTGTTTGTCTTTTTGCTAAGGAAGTGTTCTTTGCTAAGATGGACCCAGACAAGGTCCCTAAGGGTATAAATGACTCGTCTCATTCCACAGTTTCCCACTTCCTTCTATTGGTCTACAGTTTTGGCCAATTGTTCGACAATCTTCTGATGTAACCTCTGGAATTCCTTGGTACGCCGTAAATCGGATTGACTTTCCCCTTCTGTAGTCAAATTGTTAATTAAATCTAAGGGTAGGTTTAAGTTAAATCCATAAACAACCTCAAATGATCATGTTCCAATTCAGCTGTGAGTTGAGCGATTATAGGAAAATTCATTAATGGGTAGGCATAAATCCTAGTCATGAGAGTTCTTTCCAATAGTGGCATGTAGGAGGTTACCAACGGTTCTGTTCATTACTTCAGTTTGGCCATTTGTCTAGCGGTGACAAGAGGTATTGAGTAGGAGCATAGTGTCAAGCTTCCTCCATAGGGTTTTCCAAAAGAAGCTTATGAATTTCGAATAACGGTCAGACACAATACTACTCGATACTCCATGTGGTCGCATAATTTCCTGAAAAAAGAGGTTAACAATGAATAAAGCATCATTAGTTCTATGGCAAGGAATGAAGTAACCCATCTTGTTGAATCGATCGACCACCACCATGATTAAGTCATATCTTCTCAACTTATGGAGAAGGCCGAGCATGAAATCCATGCTTAAATTGGTCCACGACCACTCTGGAATTGGTAGGGGTGTATATTCTCCATAGGGCTCTCTCCACCCCTTTGCATATTTACACACCTCGCATCTCTTAAGTATTTAGTACACATCCTTCATCATTTTAAGCCAGTAAAAATACTCCTTCAATATCTCAATTGTCCTCTTTTTCCCGAAATGGCCAGCCAAACCCATAGCATAAGCTTCTTGAATAAGTATCTCCCTTACAGAACCACTTGGCATACAAATCTACTTGCCCTTCATCAAGATTGCCTCGCTAAGTAAAACCTTTTCACAACTCCTTTAGTACTGCACCTGGCTACTAAAAGTCTAAAATGTAAGTTATGCTCATACCGATCAGGTAAAGTGCCGAATCCAAGCACCTTAGCTTACAATGTTGTGATGAAGGTATGACGGCGAGAAAGTACATTAGTCACCGATTAGCGCTTCCCTTCTTATATTTGATGACATAGTAAAATATCTCTAAGTTCTTAACCTACTTAGCGTGATACCGAGAAAGCTTCTGTTGCCTGCAAAAATGCTTAAGAGATTCATGACCCAAATAGATGATAAATTCTCTCGTCAACAAATAATGATGCTAGTTCTCGAGTGTTTAGACAATAGCATAGAACTCCCTATTGTAGGCTGAGTAATTCAAGGTAGTACCTCAGAGTTTTTCGCTGAAGTAAGTAATGGGTCGGTGCCCTGCATAAGGACAACAATAGTGCAACACTAGACACATCACATTCAACCTCAAAAACCTTCTCGAAATCTAGTAGGGTAAGTACTAGACAAAACCTCAACTTAGACTTCACATCTTCAAAACTCCTCTAAGCCTTTTCTGTCTATGCAAACTCAATGTTCCTCTTAGTCAATTTAGTCTATGACACAGTTATGGAACTGAAGTTTTGAATAAATCTCCAATAGAACGAGGTTAGTCTAAGGAAGCTCCTAACCTTGGCAGTACTAGGTAATGTAGGCCACTCAGTAATAACTCTAACTTTTTCGTCATCAACTCGAGCTACCTTCCCTAAAACGACATATTCAAGGAATATAACCTCGCTTTGATAGAACGCACATTTCTTCATGTTATTGAATAATTTCTTGATGCAGAGTATATTAAACACTAATCTCAAATGTTTGACATAAACAAGGAGGTCGGCATTGTAGACTAGAATATCATCAAAATTAATCAGAACGCATTTGCCGATCAACGATCTCAGTACATGATTCATTAGCTGCATAAATGTACTTAGTGCATTACCAACCATTCGAACAAACCATCCTTTGTCTTAAAGGCCATCTTTCATTCATCCCCAAGTCTCATTCGTATCTAATGGTAGTTACTCTTCAGGTTAATCTTAGAAAATATGTAGGCGCCATGTAACTCATCATGCATATCATCAAGTCGCGGGATCGAGTATCGGTATTTGATAGTGATCTTATTAATAGCTCAACTGTTAATGCATATTTTCTACATCCCATCCTCTTTTGGCACGAGTACAACGGGTATAGTACAAGGACTTATGCTCTCACGGACTTATGCTCTCACGGACATATTTGCAATCCATTAACTCATCTACCTATTTCTTCCGTTCAGTTGCTTGCTCTAGATTAAGCCTATAATTGAGTTGGTTTGGTAAGACAACCCCTAGTTGGAGGTCGATGCAATGCTTGATTCCTTTTAAGGGAGGTAAACCTTTCGGCATCTCAACAGGGAATAGATTGGCAAAGTCCTAAAGTAGTTGCTGCACTTTGGCAGGTAAGTTCTTAGTTTTTTAAACCTCTAAGAATCTCCTAACTAAAAGGAGCACATAGTCTTCGGTCTTAACTTCTTGTGCAAAATGAGCTCAAGAAATCACTAAAAACTTCCACTATCGGGATCTAGCAACCTTTTCTTGGGCTTCTTACATTAAGACTCATAGGTATCAATATAATTTTCTTCCCATCCTTCTAGAACATGTAGGTGTTTTTGTACCCATTGTGCAATAATCTCAAATCAAATAACCATGGTCAGCTGAGTAATATGTGAGAAGCATACATAGAAAAGATATCACACAACACCTCATCCCTGTACCTATCACCAATGGTAATCGATATTGCAACTTTCTCAGCAATGTATAGTCCTCCTTTCTTGTTCATCCAATAAATCTTGTGTTGCTTGAGGTATGGAAGGGTTGGAAATTTCATGACCTTAACTACCCCTTGTGCGATGATGTTGGTACAGCTCCCTCCATCAATGATCACGGCACATAACTTGCCATTTACCTAGCAATTCATATGGAAAAGGTTCTCTTTTTGCTCATTCTCATTAGCTACAAAAGTATTGAGATATTATCGAACAATAAAGCAATACTTGTCTTCGCCCTTAAGAGGTATCTCGACATCGGGGTCTTCCTGAAATTCTTCCAACATTTGATCGGTTGCCACTTCTTCCTTTCCTTCACTTGCACTTTCTACTTCAAACCGAAGCTTGTCTCCCTTTATGGTTATGACTCAGTGGTTTAGACATTGACTAGTTATGTATCCATAGCTAAGGCATTTAAAACATTTGATTTCTCGGGTTTTCCTTCCTGAACTCTAACTTAGATCTCTTCAGATTTCAAGCTCCTTAGTCTTGCTCTTACCTCAGCCTTCTACTAGGCAGCTTGGCATTTGACATCAGCATTCCACCTCGAAATTGTTTAATGATCTGTCATCCCTTAGTTAGCTTTGCAAGACACTTCTATCCGGCCTCAATGTTTGGCTACTTAACATTCAATTAACATGGTTCTACTGTTGCCTTTCAACTCTTTAGGCTATACGGATGGTTTTATCTATAGTTGCGAGGTTTTACAGTTCCACGGTATTACCAATCTCAATTCATAGTCTAGAGATGAACCATGCTATAGTTTGGGTCTTAAGTTCATTGCCATCGCGTCATATCATAAGTAAGTAAAAATTTCAGACATAGTCATCTACAAATATGTTACCTTGCCTTAAGTCTTAGAGTCGTCAGAAAGTGTCTTGTTTGTAGTGTTCGAGAATGAACCTACTTCTCAGAACTCTCTTCATCTCGTTCCATGTGCGAACTTTGCATCAAGCCCACAGGTGAACATTTGGTAGTTTCTTCCACCACACTGCCGTATACTTAGAAAATTCTGATACAGCCACTTGAATGCAGACAACATCTTCATAATCGTAGAAGTCAAATATCTTTTTTATCTTCTCTTCCTAATCTAGGTAGTCATAAGCATTAACAGACTCATTGAAGCTCGGAATTGATACCTTAAGATGTTTAGCACCTATTGGCACCTTAAACTTATGCTCATCAATCCTAACATATTAGTCTTCTTCTTCTTCGTACTCTTCCACTTCGCACATCTCCAACCTTCTTCTCATGACTCTATTAGTACATCAAGGTAGTGCTTGGCCACAATAGCAGCAAGATCTTGTGTGTACTCATCAGTAGTACATAGTGTTTGTTTAGTAACTTGACCATGACCATGAGCATCACTTTCAACTTCATTAATCTCTCCCTATACTCTAAGATTCGACAATCTCAACACAAAGCTTTAGTAAATATACTTCATACAGATGCCTTCAACACACATGCAAGTATCTTAAATAGTAGACTGACTATCACTACATAGCTCTCGGTCTCAACCTCAAGCTTTGATATCAGGATTATATGGTGTGCCTAGGAGCTTAGTTATCACTAAGACTTACCTAACAAATCTGAACTAATTGAGTCCTCTGAAATATCAAAAAAAGTAGAGGGAAATGGTCCATGGATGAACTGGAGTAGCTGACATGAAGATACTTGGAGGATGTGACTCATCAACAAATACAACACGACTTGACACCTTACTTTATATGATACATAAGTTGATGTTAACGTCTACCCGCCACTAATCCTAAACTACTTGGCAAGATTATATTAGAGCATATGAAAGAAAATGAACTTGGAGAAGGTTGTCGCTTAAGAATAGAATATTCAATGTTTAATTGTCAAGTATCTATAGCTTACTAAGAAAAGGGACTATTTATAATAAGTCCCAAGGGTATTATTATAAATAAAGAAATTACAAAAAAAAAAATATACAAAAAGGGGGTTCCTAATACATACGAAATAGGGAAAAAAGGATAAAGGACAAAAATGAAAAAGTAATACAATGCCAAATGAGGTGAACAGGTGGCAGTGCAACATTAGTCTTGTAAGAAGATTCTTTGAACACAACAGGCAAGAGGGATCAATGATGTTGTGACAATAAAGGGGGCTGAGACCAGAAGTGGGTGATGGGAGAAATAATAACAGGCCAAGAGAAAACCACTCGGTCGGTAAGTGAGTCTCTCGTTACTCCGCAAGATCCTCTCGACACAGTTGATTAAATTACCTGACATAGGGTCCTTGGTAAGGGAATAGTTGGCATCTTTACAACTAAGAGTGTAGATCAATGTATAACAATGCGGGGAGCTCAAGGAGTTCAATCACCTTCCTTTGGGGTAAAGTTTCTCGTCATTAGTAGGTTGTCGAGAGAGAATTCTTTAGGTAAGGGATTGGAGGCCTCGGAGCCATACATGAATAATCGGATTGATGGTCAGCAATTTGTCAACATCTTTAGGATTATATCTTTCGTAGGTTACCTTTTAAATATCTACAAGTTATCAATGATTGATTGTAAATATATAGGTTCCTATTCCCTAAAAAATGTTTTTCTACTTAGATAACCTTATCCTTTAAATAAGTCCATTTCTCTCTCAAAAGAAAAGTGATTTATAAAAAGAAAAATCAAGGAGTTGTTAACAAGTGAGGATACTTATCAAGAGCAATGGTCAGTAGTGAAAATAACGAAAACCTCGATGGCACCAACCTTGTAGAAGTAAAGTTTCATTCATTAGAGCAAACTATGGCAAAAGTGATCAAACAAATGAACTTCATGGTTGACAGCATAGCCTTACTCAGAGCAATAGCACTAGTAAATGAAGAGCATCTAGTGTTGGATCTCAAATTTTGAGGATGATACAAGGTTAGTCAATTTAGAACCAATCAACTTAGAGCCTAGTCAAGACAGTCTTAAAGATTGGGAAAGGAAGTTAACCCAACGAATTGATGAAAGGATGAAGGCATTTAGGAGTCATAACAAATTTGAACAGGTTGGCATCACTGACTTTTTTGCACATGATATTGATGCCTATCTTGAAAAATTCAAAGTACTAGAATTTGAAAAATATGATGGGACTAGATGCCCCAAGCTCCACATTAGGCTATATTTATGTAAGATGGCTCTTTACATAAAAATGAGCAACTACTGATTCAGACATTTCAAGACAGCCTCATTAGGTTAGCTTTGTCGTAGTACACCCAATTAAACTTGAAGTAAGTTGATACATAGGATAGGTTAGCTCGAGCATTCTTTAAACATTATAAATTCAATGTGGAGATAGCACCATCTATTTGGGACTTGAGTAACATGAGGAAAGATGACAATGAGTCCTTCAAAAAAATATGCTCAAAAATAGAGGAGTGTGGCACTAAAATCACATCCCTTTTGTCAAAGAAGGAACCGACTGAATCATTTATCTAAACACTAAATGGGCCATATTTTAATTATCTCTTAGGGCAATCAACCGCTAGCTTTGTAGATGTAGTTATAGCAAACAATCACATAGAGGAGGCAATAAAGATAGGTAAATTGGTTGAAGATCAAATTATCTCAATAAGTGATGCGTAATCTACGCAGCAAGTCTCTAATGCCAATGGGGCTCGAATGGGAACAAGGAACGGGAAGTGAGAATGGGGTTTTGACTGCGAATGTGTATGGATGTCACATACTAAGGCACAAACACAATCAGGGGTTGAGTTAGAAATAGGGTTCGATACAACTCACAAATACTAAATGTTGCTCGAGTTGCAAATGAGAGGTTAGAGGCAACTCACTAACTCTCTCAAATGAGCCGTTCACCACAATCTTAAAGGTAAGATTGATAAGAACACAAGAGATTAAGGAGTACAACACACTCAATAATCCAAAATGCCAACTCAAATGGCTCAAGAATGTCCTTACTTCTAGAAGGAACATTCAATTGTAAATTCACTGTATGAATATTCTTCACTGTCTGTGTTTTGATAATTATAAATGTTGCTATTTCTAGCAAGTTCTAAAGCCCTAGTAACAAAATTGTATATAACATATAAGGCCTTAAACCTTAAAGAATGGCCCATAATCAAAATAAGAAAAATATTTACAAAGTATATAAAACTATGCACCTAACGGAGTGGTCAGCATATAGTCATCCGAGCTATTTGTGGGCCTCAGCAACGATTGGTTGGTAGTCAGGTTTCCGAGTAGGGGTGGAATGTTTGGAAGTCTTATTATGCTTAGTCGAGCTCCTAGTGAAGTCAGCCTACAGTTGCTATATTCGTTGATTGCTTAGCATGATCTCTTCTATACTGTGCCAAGTTGTTCTTTGGCTTCGAGTGCTCGACCGTATAGTTTCTTGGCTTCTCAACAAATGACAGTCTTGAGGCCGTATAGCTCTTTTTCTTCCCCTCAGCCTTCTGGTATTAAATTAGCCTTAGAAAAAGCTATTTGGCCTTAGCTTTAAACAATTTGGCCTTAGGTCAAGAAAAGTTAACCCTACCATAGGGATCATCATGTATTGATTCCTATCATCATCGTGGGGTTGAAAAGAAGCCATCCACGACTTTAGATTGTGATAGTGAGCCTGGATGCCGAATAGACTTCTCTTCCCTTTTCTCTTCACCATCGGTGCCGAATGTCTCTAGATTTCCTCAACGCTCATAGGGGTCAAGCAATAGCTCATTCCATCCTTCAGAACAGTACAAGTGTTGAGAAAGTCGTCATGGATCACTTTTCAATCATATTCCCATGGTCGACCCAGAAGTGAATTTGCGACATTCATAGGTACTATGTTGAGGTTAATCTCATCCTCATATTATCTAGCCTTGAATGTTATCTGAGCTCTTTTATGTACATGGGTCATACCCTTATCATTGAACCACTTCAATCTATATGGTCAAAGGTACGGGTAGATTAGCAATCTCATCTTCTCCACTAGCTCGACAGAAACGATCTTGGTGTAACTACCTCCATCAACTACTAGGGAACAAGTATTCTTATTCACCAAGCATTGGATTTGAAATAAATTCTCCTTTTGACTTAGGTCTTCCTTAATGTTGGCTCATCGGCTTGTCAGGGCTATGGGTTCTCCCATCTTAAGGTAGACGTTAATTGTTTCCTTACTCTCTAAGCTCTTATCACTATGGCTCTTTACTTGAGTGTAAGGTCCTTCACCTTTCAAAATCATGACCCTCTTGTTTGGTTACTGTGAGGCAATATGTCTGAAGCCCAAACATTTGAAGCACTTAACTTCTCGGGCTTTAGTACCAGGCACTTTCTCTTTTTCCACTTTCTTAGTCTCGGCTTAGTCAGTTTAGCTAGGCTTTCCTTTCTCCATCCTTCTCTTGAGCTTTTCCTTCTCTTCATACCTCTTAGGCTCAGGGCTACCTTGTTGAGGTTAGATGGTTGGCCTATGATGCCTCCTCCTCTTTTGTCTCTCCACTCTTAATGCCAAATTGATTAGCTCGTTTAGAGAGTTGAATGGCTGCAATTCAACTACGTTAGCAATATCGTCTCAAAGTTCACTAAGGAATCCAGTAATGTTACAGTCTTGTAGCTCAGCAATCTCACATCTCGTCATTAGAGTTTCGAACTCTTCCAAGTACTCTTCAACAGTGTTTCGACCTTACATCAGGTGTTGAAAAGCATGGAGCATCTCTTGTTTGAAGTAGGTCAGCACGAAGTGCTGATTCATCAACCTCCTCATAAGCCTCTAAGTTCTAATCGGCTCCTCCCCTTTAGCATCTCGCTTAGAGACCAATTTATCCTACCAAAGACTTGCATATTCAATAAGGGCTAACAAAGTTAGCTTGACCTTGGTTCTGTCATTGCACTCATAGTACTCAAATAACTTGTTGACTCAAAGAACCTAGTTAAGGAACTCTTCAAGTCAGTAGCTTAAGCTTGATGTTGTCAAGTCCTCGATTATGTGTTCGGGGTTCATCCCATGTGTTCTTAGCAGGTTAATTCTCCTTGTATCAGCCACTTCTGTTGGAGCTCTGCTCAGCTACATCTCTTCTTGACCTCAGTTCTCTTCTTCAAGTTCCTTAGTTCACCTCAGAGTCAATGCTCCTATCATTGCTTCTCCTTAGCTTAGGTCGGTTTTCTCTTCTCTTCGGTTCGGTAGCTCTTCTTTGTTATCTTGCATCATCATCAAGCTCATTGGAGCCACTTTTATTGGGGTGGTGTTCGTTCCCTCCTTTCACCTTAGCTAACATGTCTACGGCCTTTGACTAATCTAGTAAGTTCCTGGATAGAATCAATGAGATTTTGAATTTGATATCCCATGTTATCAATACGTCTCCTCAAGCTTTCGCGAGAACAATCTCCACTATTATTGACACAATCTTTCAACATTGTAGTTCATACAATAAATTCTATAGAGAGAAAATTTAACAAATACGTAACATACTCAAACTATACTCAACTTGGAACTACTACTAAGACAATCCTACAAATACTACTATAACAAAATACAACTAACAGTAACCCGAAAATTACTACTAAGAACATGAATAATAGACTTTACTAAAGAACGATGATTAATAGAAATGTTCAATCCATGAGTCAAACTTTGAAGAATACTAACATGTGTGTCTCCCCAAAGCTCTGATACTAGCGAAGCTCATGCGTAATCTATGCAGCGAATCTCTAATGCCAATAGGCCTCAAATGGGAATAAGGTATGGGAAGTAAGAATGGGGTTTTAACTACGAATGTGTATGGATGTCACATATTAAGGTACAAACACAATTAGGGGTTGAGCTCAAAATACTTATTAACACTAAATGTTACTCGAGTTTCAAATGAGAGATTAGATATAACTCACTAACTAGCTCAAATGAAGCGTTAACCACAATCTTTAAGGCAAGATCAATAAGAACATGAGAGATTAAGGAGTATAGCTGATATGGATCCGTAAGTGAACACACAAACCCGGTATCACCCATAAACCAAGGGAGTAGGTCTAAACTGCAAGATGGCTTGAAAAGTAAATGAAAGTCAATAGTTAGTTAATCCCGTGCACTAACTTTACAGATATGACATAGCGTAGAACCACATATGACCTAAGACTCACCCAATATGATGCACCAGTCCAAGTGATAGGATTAGTTGCTTGCCACAATCCTTGCTAAAGGGATTAATAAGAGTAGATAGAGGGGAGTTTTCCAAGAGAAAAGTCTCAAGGGGTTTTCATTAAATTGTCAAGTCCCCTAAACCCTATACAAGTGTTCTATTTATACAAAAGGGGTAAAGTTGTAAATAAATGAATAAAAGGATGCCCTAGTAGCATTCCAGTAGTTACAAATGAAATAAGAATGACAACTAAGGAAAATACAAGAAAAAAGGAAATCTAAATAACATAAGTAAAATGGGTAGCTACATAAGATTTTCGGGTGAAGGGCTGATGCTAGATTCTGAGGAGCTATTAGAGACCCTAGAGCCTTATTCTGGGTAGACATGAGACTCTGAATGTTCTGTCTTGTCCGAGGCCCATCTGATATGTCTATGGCTAACTTGATGTTGCCGAGGCTAACCTTGAATGGCCAAATAGACCTTATATGGCAGTGACTGCCCCAAGGCCACCCTGACGTGATAGTAACCGACTTGATGTAGTAGTACCTGAGCTCGTATGGCTAAGGCGATCTGGAGTGGACAAGGTCGATTTATTTAATACAACCTAGTAGAGTTGAGTTGGTATGGAATAGCCAGGTAGCCTCATCATGACCAATCAGATCTTGGCCAGGCAAACTTTGTTGAGTAAGTCGATCTCAGTAAAGTAAAGCAGGCAAAAGGACAGGACAGTCATGGATAGCAGCTTAGAGTAGACACAACAGAATGGAATAGAACCGACCTTAGTAAGGCAGAATGAACCAAGTATAGTAAGAAAGACTTGGCACAACAGGGCACAAATAGTAACTCAGGATAGAACTTATAAAGCACGCCAGGTCTTCCAATATTGCCATAGTCCATAGATAGGTATGTGAGAAGGCTCAGTCAAGGTAGAATGGGGCATACTCAGCATAACAATGATGATCCAATAGAGTAAGGTAGGTTGTCTAACGTTGACATAGCTTATAAATAGGTTATCCATGCATGCGGAGCTCGCGAGTAAGCCTCCCATGTAGTCTGCAGCTTAGCATGCCATTGGGTCGATGCTTGGAATCCTATCATTCCTTCCCTCTTGGAAGAATTTCAACCCAAAACTTAGCAATTAGTGACTCCAGATCCTCTAGGGTTAAACACCAATCGACAAAATTGAAATTTAAACATAGGAATATACTATGGTTCTTGCGACAAAGGCATCACCAACGGATGCTCCCTCCACTCATCATGGGCTCTTTCAATCAAATTTTTTATTTTAGATCTTTCCTTCCACTCATCATAGATCTAGTCAACTATACATTGATTGTCCCAGCAATCATTAATTACGAGAAGTAACACGATCTCAGGGTCATATAAAGGATCATGGGTACGTACATCTTGTGCCAACAGGTTGTAAAATGACTCGTTAGTCATGAGTACTTCCACCTCTTCAAGCCAATCTAGCCTGGATATCATGATCTCCTCATCAATTATAGTTAGCATTCCCTTTGTTTCCTTGTAAATTAATTCTTCTTCCTCTATCTATCTACATACCTCAAATCTTTCCAATATGAGAGTCCCAAGGGTTAACATGATGTATCCCCAATATATGTATCTATCACCTTCGCCTTGATAAACTCCAATCTACAGTTAATAATAGCTTACAAGTGCGATGCTATATTTGCTCATATCAATGCCATGTGCACTTGTCAGATGACTTAGATGCAAGATTTTGATATGAAGAAGGAAAACGTAGTAATTCTTGGAGCTACAATTAATGGCATTTGTAGTGAGTAATGGTACTATTTCTGGAACATGGGGTTTCAACTGCAATTTAGCTCGGTCTTTCTTGCTTCTACTATTCATCTCTCCAATAACATTCACCTATCCTCCTCCTATTTCCTCTCCTCAGTCTTCTTTCTCATCGACTATCTCTGTACAAGTATCCCTTTGCTATCTCATTTCCTCTTTGAACTTCTTAAGCTGATCAAGTATAACCTTTAGCTGTTCCTGTACATCATAATGGTCGGTACCAATGGTGGATTCTTCTCTTAAGGCTAATTGGATAACTTTATTTAAGCTCCTTACTCCTGAGGGGTTAACATGTCAGGCAATCTCCAGCCTTAACCTTCTCATGAATCACGAGATAGTACAAGAAAGAGATTCATACAATTCACATCACCACATTGGATACTCATTTGTCCTTGCCTCAAGGTAGATAGCTCCTCATACAACTTGTCTTGATATGATGGGGCTATAAAGTTTTCTCTCATTGCAAGTCTCATTGAGCTTCATGTAGTATTTGCCCCTCTTAGAATCTTTTACCTTAATACATTTTTCCACCAAGTCATAACAAGGCCTTAAAGTCAATCCTCTATGATATATTCCTTGTCACATTTAGGGCATAGATACTTTTCAAAGGCTTTATTAACTCGAAATTCCCAATCTAAGTATTTGTTTGAAGGTCCATAACCATCAAACATAGGTATTCTCGACCTTATATCTTCATAGTCATAGTCATAACCATATCTTCCTTGATTGTCATAAGCCATGTTAAATGAAGCTATCACTTCAGCAGACTAGCTCAGCTCACAAAAAGTCTTGTCGACAATAACTAGTACTATCCAATACAATGATTCAAGAGCACAGTAGCTCGGATGCTTGCATAACTTGGATCTTCCACTTCACTTTGGCACTTTGACTTAGCTTAGATACTAGAATCAACTCAGCTATTAGGTTAAACCATTAAACACTATAGACTAGTTCAAAAAGTTAAAAAACCAAACAACTTAGCTCGATAACCTTAGGAATATAACAGTTCGGCTCAGTAAGTTAATGGGAAATAACAACTTAGATGTGCACGCTTTTGTCAATCTCGATATGAGCAACACCTTACTAGAAGGACATGTCAGCACTCCTTTAGTTCAACACTCTCAGTCAACACAACAACTCAAATAGCTTCTCCAAAGTGTAGCAACAAGGCTTCTACAGCTAACAACCACCAAACACTGCAAATTAATGTTGAAAACTTTGACTTCAATACGAGTAGCTACAATACATTCCACTGATTGTTATTGTGATAGCACGAAAGAATCACATTAGGCAACCTTCCATCTAAGTTTAATGACCAAAACTATAGAATTTGAGTACGTTTGTTAGAAAAATTGAACACCTACCTTCAATTTAAGGCACCCAACTCAAAACTCCTTGTAATTTCTACAGATATGGTCTCTTAACTCCAAACCTTACAATAGTCACTTTCCTAACACTCATGAATCAGTCGCACACTTCACCATACCAATCCATTGTCTATATGACTTAATCTTACTAGCCCACTTCCAACTTAACGTCGGTAACCAATGCGCTCAAAAGTACAGGTGTGCACAAAAATGACCCTCCTCTATTTTCATAATAAAGAACAAAGTACAACAAAACACACTACAAACTAGACTTATTGGTAAACAAATCTCCACCTCGAAGCTCAAGACTTTCAAAACTTACTCAAATCAAACCAGTTCTAATGCCTCTGAATGGAACACAACAACCACTAATCAACAAACATGAATAATTCCTTACAGCAACTTTACATGCTCCCTTTCGGAACCGTGCTTAGATATCAAGTTGATATGGATCCGCGGGTGAACATACGAACCCGATATCACACGTAAACCAAAGGGGTGGGTCCAGACTGTAAGATGGCCCAAAAGGTAAATGAAAGTCAATGGTTTAGCAAATCCCGTGCACTAACTCTACATATATGACATACCATAGAACCATATATGACCTAAGACTCGCTTGATGTGACACACCATCTGAGTAATAGGGTTTCTCACAACAATCCTTACTAAAGGGATTGATAAGAGTAAATAGAGGGGATTTTTTCAAAAGAAAAGTCTCAAGGGGTTTTCATTAAATTGTTAAGTCCCCTAAAACCCTATACAAGTGTTTTATTTATATAAAAGGGGTAAAGTTGTAAATAAATGAATAAAAGGACACCCTAGTATCATTCTAATAGTTACAAATGAAACAAGAACGATAACTAAGGAAAATACAAGAAAAAAGGAAATCTAAAAACATAAGTCAAATGGGTAACTATACAAGATTTTTAGGTAAAGGGCTGATGTTAGGTTCCGAGGGGCTATTAGAGACCTTGGAGCCTTGTTCTGGGTAGACATGAGCCTCTAGATGTTCTGTCTTATCCAGGGTTAATATGATATGTTTGTAGCAAGCTTGATGTTGCTAAAGCTAACCCCGAATAGCCAAATCGACCTTATATGGTAGTGATTTCCCCGAAGTCAACCTAACATGATAATAACCGACTTAATGTAACAGTAGCTGAGCTCGTATATCCAGGATGATCTAGAGTAAACGAAGTTGATTTGTTTAATATGACCCGATATGGTTAAGTTGGTATGGAATAGCCAGGAAACCTTGTCATGACTGATCAAATCTTAGCCAAGTAGACTTTATCGAACAAGTCGATCTCAGTAAAGTAAAGTAAGCGAGTGGGAGGGCAGACGGGCAGGCGGGTAGTAGCTCAAAGTAGACCTGGTAGAATGGAATAAAGCCAAACTTAGTAAGGAAAAATGGACCAAGTATAGCAAGGAAGACCTGGTACAGCAGTGCGTAAATAGTAGCCTAGGACAAAACTTATAAAGCATGTCAGATCTTCCAATATTGCCATAGTTCATGGGTAGGTCTATAGGGGGGGGAGCTCGATCAAGGTAGAACGGGGTATACTTAGCATAACAGTGCAAACCCAATAGAGTAGGGTAGGTCATCTAACACTAACATAGCTTATAAATAGGTCACCCATACGTGCGAAGCTCGCAAGCAAGCCTCCCGTGTAGTCTGAAGCCCGGCATGTCATTAGGTCGGTGATTAGAATCCTATCATCAGCACACTCAATAATCTGAAACGTTAGCTCAAAGGGCTCAAGAATGTCATTACTTTTAGAATGTTCAATTGTAAATTCACTATATGAATATTCTTCATTGTCTGTATTTTAATAATTACAAATATTGCTATTTATAGTAAGTCCTAAAGCCCAAGTGACAAAACTGTAAATAATATACAAGGCCTTAAACCCTAAAGAATGGCCCATAATCAAAATAAAGAAAATATTTACAAAGTATACGAGATTATACACCTAACGAAGTGGTCAGCATGCAGTCATTTGAGCTGTTTGTAGGCCCGAGCAAGGATCGGTTGGTTATCGAGTGTCCGAGCAGGGGTAGAATGTTTGGAAGTCTTATTATGCTTGGTTGAGCTCCCAATGAGGTCAGCCTACAGTTGCTATACTGGTAGATTGCTTGGTGTGATCTCTCTTGTGCTGTGCCGAGCTGTTCTTTGGCCTCGAGTGTTTGACCATGTGGTTTCTCAGCAAATAATAGACTTGAGGCTGAGTAGCTCCTTTTCTTCCCCTTGACTTTCTAGTATTAGCTCGGCCTTGGCAAAAACTATTTAGCCTTGGCTTTAAAAATTTTGGCCTTAGGTTAAGACAGGTCAACTTCAGCTTTTGGCAAGTTGGTGTTGTCTTAGGATAGGTCGGCCTCGGCTTAGGGATCATCGTGGATTGATTCCTATCAATAAGTCCTGAAATGACTATAAATTCAATAGACTTTGAAACAAAGATGCTTAGAAGGCATCTTACTCCAATCCTAATCCCAATAACTCAACTCCTCCATCAGTTAATAGAGGTAGGAATGCTAAGCCATGCACCTCCTCCACCTAGACACAAGCTCCAAAGGTCAAATCCTAGCCCACCATGTGAATGCCACATGTACTCAATGGGTTACTCTATAAAAGACTGTTGGAAACTGAAATGTAAGATTTAAGACCTAATTGATATTAGGTTTCTTCAAATAGATTTTACCAATCCAAACAAATTGGAGGTTAAGGTAAATGTTCCTTCACAATAAGTTGGGTCATGAATCAACATGATAGGAACATCTAAACAGAAGAGGGGTAGGAGTTTAAGTCAAGGGAAGCCAGGCCAATTTAATAGAAACCAAAGAATGAAGGGCAATTATTAAGGAAGTTCAAGTAATTTGTGGTTTTTAATGTCAAAAATTGCCTAAATAAAAGTTCTTCGTTTCTTGAATAAATGCACGTTTTTTACATCTTATTTTGAAAGTTTAGAATGAAAAAAGGCAAGCCAAATTCTAAACACCATCCCTTAAATACTTGAGTGTTGAGTGTCATCAAAGTAACAATTTAGACTCATTCCTTAAGAGAAGTCCATCTTGAAATTGATACATCAATCAAAATAACATTAAGCATTTATTTCTTTATCTTAAAAAATATCCCTTGTCAAACCTATTGAGCCTTTCTAATGAAATATCTCAAAAATTAAACCCTGTTAACAACAATCCCACAAATGGAACAATCCCACAAATGGAGCAATCTAGAGGTTAGGGTCATTATAAAGGGGAAAAGGCTAAAACGAATTTATGTTTATTACATGTCGATACTTATTTCCTTTAAGATGAAGAAGGGCTTCCATTTTGAATACTATACATAAAGTACAAACGCTGTAAAAGGGGATGATCACCTTTGTCTTAGATTAAATTAAAAAAAAAAAGAAATAAAAAAGGAAAAAGAAAAGTGGCATGAGGAAAAATGAGGAAATGAAAAGTATGCTCAACAAAGAAATCTACAAAACCAAGGTAATCAAATACAAAGCTTTGAAACTTGAAAATGATTAGGGGCATATACCTCATAAGGTCTTTTTTAAAGTAAGCCCAATCCTTCAAAATAAAAACCCCTAAATTTAAAAGAGTAAGGGTAAAAACCAAGACTCTCAAAATCCACTTCTCTTGCAAACTAAGGCTTGTCTACAATTCTACCCCTTCCAAAGGCCCTTTTGATTGAAGGAAAGAACTTATCTTTAGTAAAATTTACATTTAAGGGCAAGCGCAATTTAGTTTTATCTATAAGGTTCTTAACTTCTAAACCTGGGTTGAAGAGTGATTTTTTCATAAAAAACCAGTTCATTAATATTTGTTCTTGAAACTAAAGACTAAAAATCTATATTACATTGCAATTCGAAAAAGACCCAACAAATTGATTGAAGTGTATATCTTGTGAGATAGACTATAATTTCTGGAATTATAGTCAAGAATAAGAAATTGAACTAAGAGAAAGTAAAGAGGCCTTCTTAGACTAAACTAATCAATTATGAGATGTTATTGCTATAGTTGTCAAAATTGCGATTTTACGAGTTTACTATTTTAAGAAGTTCTTTCAAGTCAACTCATGTATAATTTTTTTTTAATATAGAAATTTGCGTTTTTAATCGAGTTTATACGTAAACTTAGTAAAAACTTACGATTTCAATTGAATTTATCAATTCTACATATCTAAGTTGAATAAGCTAAAACATAAGAAAATACAACTAAGTTTTTATAAGCTATCAGTTATTAGGGGGTTACATCGTCTTCCTTATCCTTTTTATTTTTTTCTCTTAATCATTTATTTTATATTCATAACCTTCACCTAGGTTTCAACTCTAACGGCAAATATTATAAGCCATCAATTTGGTATAGGGAACCAAATCAAGTGACTACAATGACTTAGTCCCTCTCAATACCCATCAATCTAAAGTGATGCTAAAACCATCAATCCAAGATAATGCTAAAATCATCAAACCAAGATGGTGCTAAAACCATTAAGCCTATCAATCCAAAATAGTGCAACAACCATCAATCCAAGATGGTGTTTCTTTTGTTAAAGCCTATTAATCTAAGATAATATTCACGTTTTTCTAAACCTATCAATCTAAGATAATGTTCAGGTTTTTTAAAGTCCATCAATCCAAGATAGTGTTCATGCTTTCCTTAAAACCCATCAATCTAAGATGATGTTTAAGTTTTTCTAAATCTATTAATCCAAGATAGTGTTCAAGTTTTTCTAAACCTATCAATCCATGATAGTGTTTAGATATTTGCTTTATCCATCAATCTAAGATGGTGCTCACATTTGGTGTTAAATTTAATAAAGTAAAAAAACCATCATCTATGATGGCCATTTAACATTTATCTTGTTTTACCGCCCATCCAACACAACATCTTAAAGGCTCTAACCAGCTTACAAAATGCTATCTCTTTTCCTTTAGGGTTATAATCAACTCATAAGGCACTATGTCATCCACAAACCCACTCTTGTTTCTCATCTAGTTCCTAGAATGCCTTCTTTCTCTTTCAACATATCTTTCAATGTTCACCTAAATCCTTAGTAGATCGAACCTAAGATAGCTAGCTAGTTAGTTGTTGCACTTCTTAGGGCAAATTCATCCATAGGGCAAAAATAGTGTCTCTTCTTGTCTTTATGGTTGTTTTATGGTAAAGTTTTATTCAAACTTTACCATAAAAAACTTTACCATAAAAAAGAGTAGCTATAGATATCTTATTTTTGCTCCCCTCCTTGTAATTTATTTATTTTTTTTTTTAATAGGGAAAAAGAGTCCTAATTTTAAAAAAATACAAAATTTAGAAAAAATACAAAAAAATTGAAAATTTAGCAAAAATACAAAAAAAAATAGAAATTAAAGAAAAAGGTAGATAATTTAAAATAAAATAGGAAAATTTAATTAGCAAAGGGAATATTAAGTCTAAGCTTATATTTAAATCTAACTCAAGCTGACCTTGTTCATATATGCAATTTAATTATATATATGGATAAGACACAAGCCAACGACCTAATGATAATACTTGGACTTGCATTATGATAAACTTAGAGATCCTGGGTTCGATCCTTCCACTAAGCATTGAGCACTTTTTCTTTTTCTTGGTGCATTTAGACATGTGTCAGCTAGTGATTGGTCGACATGAAAATTTTCCTTCACTTTCTCCAGTTTTCTCATATTTTATTGCGTAACATCCTCCTGGAGAGCTCACTTTAAGGCAATTTTTTATCCATTTATCTTCATGATTTCACCAAATTAATAGTGAAATCACGAAGTACACTTGGAATTCTCTAAATTGAACCTAATACCATGTCTTGATTCAGTCATTTAGAGGTTCAAATTGGCTCTTAGAAATCATGAAAAGCTTGAATACATAGATTTTCCTCCTCATTGAATGCGTGTGATTCGAGCTCTCATAAAAAAAAAAAAAAAAAAAAAAACTTCCTTGATGCATTTCAAGCAAGAATAGAGAATCATGAATTACATTTGACCATCAATTACATCCAAATTGCATCAATTTCAGTTATTTTTATCAAAACCCATTTATTTCGAAATCTTGGATTAATGGTGTTTTTGGACTTTCTCGAGTGCAATCAAGCTTCAAAATGTATAAATAGCTATTTCTCTCTTCATTTCGAACATGAATAGCCACTTAAAACACATCTTACAAGCTAGAATGAATGCTTTCTCTCTCTAGAATCCTAGGTGACAACCTTTTCCTCTCTCTCTAAGATTGTGATCTCTACGGTTGTTCTCGAGTAAGAGTAACCACTTAGTGAGCTTACCCAACTTGAGAGCTCTCCATTCCACCCCTTTCGACCTCCATCGTGGCCTCTACTACTCACCACCATCAAACCCTAAACGCTACCCTAACCATCGTGACTTCTACTCCATGAAACCACTAACTCCGCTCATCTCGACCCAAACAATCACCATGACTAAACTCATGGTGGCATAAAACCCCACATCTATTACCTTCTCAACCTCTAAACTATTAATCTCATTACCCAAAAACCCACCACCACTGACATAGAATAACCACCTCCATACCACCACTTTTAGCTTGGACATTATCCCTACACCAACGTTTCTAATAAGATACCCATGAAAAACCATTTCCTCGCTTAAAAAACTGATTGGAGTGCCTCGAATTAACTACCCCAGCAACTGTTCTTCTTCTAAGGTGCAACTTAATTGCCTAGCTCTTGGACTCCAACCTAACCCAACTCGTCCGAGACCGATCCGACCCACATGTCAACCTAAATCTAGCTCCTAATCTATAAGGCTCATGCTTCGGCCTTTTTGCTATTTCATTGTTGTTGTTTCGTTTTTTTTTTTAATTTAATTTTAGTCATATATCTATCTCATGTAAATATTGTAATTCATAAAAAATAAATCTAAAAAAGAAAAAAAAAAGTACCAACAAAAAAAGGAAAAGAACCTAAGTTTTGTTTATTTATTTTTATACTTTGTTTGAAATAAAAAAATAATAATAATAATGAAAAATATATATAATAAAAATAAGAAAGAAAAATATAAAGTTTTATCACTTAAAAAAATTCATTTTCCAAATAAATAAAAATAAATGAATCTTTTCAAAATTAGGACCCTTTCCTAAAATTTTTACTAAACAAAATAAAATGGTTAAGAGATATAAACTCAGCCAATTTTTCAAAATTGAAATGAATTCACTCATTAAAATTTTTATGAAATGAACTACAAAAGTCTAATCTCATATACCGAGTACATAGGCACTCGTAGGAAACTATAGAGCGACTTAAAATATGTGAAAAATTAATTTTCCTCTCTCTTTTGTAATTTTTTTTTTCAATTTCTTAATTTTCGCAAGTAGATGTTATTTTAATTATTTGTGAACAAGTATTGTCGTTAAAAGGATATTTTTTATAGATAAAATTAAATTGAAAAAATCAAAAGTGGTACCTGTTTAGAGTTTAATAAGTTAATCTTCAAACTTGAAATATCTAGTTTTCAAAAACCAGTTTTCATGTGGTCTAATGTTTAGATTAAAATCAATCGACCCAATTAGTTTTAATCTAAATTTTTTCCCATGAACGGGTGACAACATCAAGTATTTTTCAAAACATAAATCTAAATTTTCCTTCATTCTTAGTTAATTATTAATATTAGACGAATAAGGTTTCATATTGATCAGATTAAATATATATATATATACAAACCGAGGAACATTCAAGCTCGATACATATGCTAAAGGTATGTGCCTTGTGTCACATCACTAGTCTATTACAATAATATGTTCCAAAATCTATTATATTCTTATCCTAATGTAATAAGGCGCAAAGGAAGTAGATGGGCTTGATTATTGAAGATTGGCTAGCCTAATTGGATAAGGCTTAGCCATGTAGTACTTGAATTCCTTGTAGCTTAAGGGAATTTGGAACACAAGAAGTACATCAGAGTTCCTTAAGAGTTCTCAAACATTTAACAGAAACAAACCCTAATAGCATTTCAAGTTTCCATGAGTTAAGGGATATTTTATAGTTTTTTGCTTATGAGAACAATAAAAATAAAAATAAAGGATATGGACAAATATTGAATTAGACACGTATCACAAAGAACCATTGCTATAATCTCATGAAAGATTGACAAGAACATTGTTAACCATATCCAAATTAATTAATTGATAAGAAGAAATCATGAGAAGTCCATCTCCTATAATTTATTCTTATTGCGTACAATGAAAGTAAAACCTATTTGTAATAGTTTATTAGGGTAAACGGCAAACCATAATAAAGAAAAGCATAAAATAATAAAAAAGACAAAAACGTAGTAAGATAATTGTCATGCGCTGTGGTTGATCATCTGAATGTGCAGGATAGCCAGTCAAATGGCTAGAAAAGAAAACTATATCAATGTGACGAATTGGCCGGTCGGACGGACACGATCACCTGTTCGGATGGAAGATTCGGTTGAAGCAACGATTTGGGTGGAAGATGGTCACTAGTCGGGCAGGGCACGGGTCAATGAAATTGTGCTTGTGAAAGGCATTTTTATACCTCGTAATGAAATCTTGACTAATGTCTTGACCTTCCCTCAAGTTAGGTAAGCATAAAACTTGAGATTCATGGATTAGCTCAACTTAGATTTAGGTTCAATTTAGTCATCTAAAATAGAGGACGGTTAAGAAGAGTCTTAGAATGATCCAGATTTCTAAAAATTTGATCAAGATACTAATGGGAATAAAGGTCCAAGTCTAAGAACATAATAGAAAACTTATCAAATAAATAATATAATATTAACAATACATTAGTACATAATATTTGTTATATAAGTGTTGCCTCTCTTTTTTGTTATATAATTTTAAATTAAGGTTTAAATAATAATTTTAAATAGGACGGTTATCTAATAAATTTCTCAAATATACAAGTATTTACATGTCTATGGTCAACCCACAATCTTCCTAATTCTAAGTAACGGTTAGATCACATTGATTATGATTCATAGTATTGGTAATACATTTAACATGCTAAAACTATACAATATTATATGAATTTATAAATTAGATAATATTCTATAGTTCTATGATTATATTATATAAAAATTAAAATAACATTATAATTATACATTATAGCAATTACAAATGAATATACCAAACATATTGTAGATATTTGATAAATATATATTGATATTTATTTGCTAAGTTTTTTATCATAAAATATTTATTATATAATCAGTGTGTTAATAAATTGTGAATAAGATCCTCATTAAGAGCATGCAATCATCCAAAAGAAAAGTTAAGAGGTTAGTTTATCCAATATATGTTAAATCTAATGTGGTCAAATTTATTTGAGAATAAATAATATAAGGAAAAATTACAAAAATGTGACTTCTGTATTAGGTCATTTGTAAAGATGTTGCTTGTATTTTGCTTTTCAACAAGAGGTGACAAGTACTTCTTAATTTAGTAGTGTCAACATTTTATTGGCTTGTACATTATTATTATTTATTAAATAGAGTAATATTCTTAAACATATTTATCTACATTTTTGAAAAAAAAAATTGTAGAAAATAAAAAAAGGAAAATAAAAGAAAATAAAAAAGCTAACACTACTAGCCACTCGCTGGCTATCCCAAGGCCGTGGTGTGGTAAGTTGTTTTCCTAGGTTTTTTTTTTTTCTTTTTTAAAAATTTCTCATTTTTTTTTCTTTTTTGGCATTTAATTTTTTTAGTGTATTATTTAATTACATTATATCATTTTAATTTATTAAAATAATTTATTGGGAACAATAAGGCATTGACATGTATTAGTTACTATTAGCACTTAGACTTAAAACATAAGCCACCTATTTATCAAAGAAAGTTAATAATAACATAGGTCATTTATCCCCCCAAAAAAGCGAAAGCATAAGTTCTTGTAATTTATTCTTAATATAATATTTACTGTTAAATTTTATATATTAATAAGTAATATATATAACACAAGATAATAATATATTAAACACATTTTCCTACTATGCAATTATTTTTGTGTATTTTTTCAAACTATAAATGTGTTCTTAATATTATGTAATAAATATTTCGCACTAATTAAATTAATTTTATTTTATAGCATGGATGGTACATTTATTCTATTAACATAAACAACTGTATATAATATTGTGAAATAATGTTATTATATTATATATATAAGCAAAAAAAAAAAAAAAAAAAGCATCGCACGATGTAATTTCCAGAAAAAGGAAAGGAGGTGAACATTCAGTAACAGCTGGATCGTAAGAAGGATCACTAATTGATAATGGAATGGCATCATGTCAGAATGGCAGAAGAAACAAGAAAAACTAGTCCGTCTCCCCGTACATATCTTTTAGGAGATCGGTATTATTCTCAATTGTATTATTAATTTAAGATTTATTAGATTTAATTTATTAAATTAATTATATTTTTAACTATTTAAATATAATCAATAAATAATAAAATAAAAAATTTGATTGATTTCTTTAAAATAGTAAATAAGAAGTTTCTACCACAATATAGAACCTTCCCTTACCGTATCACATTCTTATATTGTCCGAGGCCTCAACATAGGCTAAGCCTGGCCTCAAATTGGCGTGGTCCACCGATTTCCTGTTCCCTAAGGGATAAAGAGTCCAAATTAGATTAGGGATTAGGTCAAACCTAGTTTGAATCTATCGGGTTAAGAATTTGGTTCCTTTTGAATCGGGATTAACTTAGTTTAGGTTAGTTTACTTAGCTTGTAAATTTGATGCATCGATTTTCGGTATGTGAATAGATTAATTTTTTTTAATTTTTATTTCTTTATGAAAAAAATATATTCTTTTATTTTTATTTTTAATTTAAAATAAAAAACTAATAAATAATAAGAACTTAAAATTTTGACTATTTTATTTTATTAATTATTAGGCCCTAAAATTAATAATTTATACATTTTACAAAAATATAATTACTACTGTATGTCAACAATTAGTGAATTTAGTGAGGGAACTTATTTTTATCAACAACATCTTATGGAAAATTTACTAATATAATTGAAGTAAGACTAAATTTATGATAGATAATATTTTATTGTGATGTTTTATTACTTAAAAGAGAAAACTTTAAAAAAATATATAATCTATTTGAAAGTAAACCTAGTATTATAAAAAGAATATCATCTATCTAAATATTTATAATACACTTATCATCTTATATATAGTATAAATATATTCCTTATGACATTAATTACATTAAATTATAAATACATTATTATTTTCGTAAATCATTAAAATATATTAATTTATAAAAGTATTTGCTCTCTCAAAAATTAGGTATAATTATATGAAACTTATAATATTTTGTGCTCCAAACTGCTTTAGTTATTAAAAGTAATATATTTTATACCGTAACTATTTATTTTCATCAATATTAAAATATACGATTTTAATTATTCTTTTTCTTATAAACTCATATATATTATTCAGTTTTCATATCAACTTATACATATAAGTAATAATATATATTTTATTTTATATTATATTTCAATTAAAAAGAATAATTATATTTAATTTATATAAAATTATACTTTTTAAAATTTCCAAGTTGAAACTGATGGTTTGAACTATCAATCCTTTAATATGAGCTTGAACTTACCAGTTTGGTGAATTGAGCAAGCTAAATTGCGTCGACCTACCAAGTCTAGAGAGATTCAGGCTACGATTTAAGCCCATGATTCATGAGTCTAAGCAATAAGCCAATTTCGTTCTAGTTCATGAGCTGGACCATTCCTTCTGTAAGTCTAGTCTAAATTGACCCAAAGTAAGCTAGTTCAGAGTTTGGGGCTAAGGATTGCTAGTTCATAGTTTCAAGTCATAGACCCGTGGACCATAAAATATATATATATATATGTATATATTTCAGTTTATTTTTTCTTCTTTTTTTTTTTATAATATATCACCACTTTTACATGAACATATTTTTTACCCAAACTCGTAAACAATATGAACCAATTTTTCGCATTACTGAAACTGGGCCACTTTTTTGAAGAGAAAATTCAAATTCATTATTCCAATCGAGACATATAATTCGGAATTGTTACTTTACTCGACCGTTTTATAGCTAATAAGTCCAACTTAAAATGTTTACATGAAAGAAGAAGAAATATATTAATTTATTAGATTACTTATGCAGTACACACCGTTACAAAATATTACTAACATAACAAAAGAAAATTGTAAAAGTCACGGCATCGATATTGTGTTAAAAATTTTCACATTAGAAAAATTTACAAGTTGTTCTATAACTTGAATTGGAAAAATGATTACTATGTCATTCTAAAAATCCAAAGCCATTAAAGTAGTTGATTGGCATCGCGTTGACGCAGACACACAGAATTAATAAGAGACTGGTAAGGCAATTATTTTAATGGTTTCTTGTATTCCATACAAGCACCGTTAAATATAACATATGAAACTATGGTGAAATACATTAAAAATATTAATAGTTAAATAAGTGTTGCAAACTAAATTGCTATATTTATTTTTTTAAAAAAAAAAATTATAAATAATTCACATAAACTTTAACTTAAATGTAGATTAATCTATTGAACTTTCATTTTGTATTTTAATATCACTTAAATTTTAATAAATTGTAACATAAATAGCATTACTTTTTTTAATTAAAAAAATCACATTATTGTCAAAGTTTATAAGATCTTAAATCATATTTTGATAAGTTCAATAATATATGTACTCCAAAATCAAAGTTTAATAAAGTTATTTTCAATATATAGGGTTTATTTGTCCATTTATCAAAATTTAGAGGATTTTAAAATATATTTTTAATGTTCAGGAGATAAATTAGTGATCAATTATTTATATTCTCCCTTTTTCCTTTTTCCTTTTTTTTTTTCATACACAGATAATATTATTACCAACGGACAATCAGCGCCTTGTATATAAATATATAGTGATTGTTTATATCCATCCATTAGGTGGAAGAGGTCACTCATCCCTCTATTCCCTTTATTCTCATATATTTTAAATCACTTGACCTACTCGTTACATATTACTTTTTTTAGATCTCGTCATCAATTAAGTCTTCCTTGGTATTTAAAAATGTATTCAACATGGTGGAAGTTGGGAATCGGTTAAAATATGGGTGATGAGGGGATGAAAAACCAGTTACGCTCAGCAGATATGAACAAGCACAGAAAAAAAAAAAGAAAAAAAAAAGTATGAAAACACACAGTTCACAATACTTATTTAATTATTAATATTTTCCGTTCGTTTAACTATAAACTTAGTGTATGTATATAGCAAGAAGTAAAGTCAATATTCCTTTATATTCGGTGGCACTTTTGTAACCGTTCAACTCTTTTATGCCTATGATCAATATGATGTCAATACCCTACTTTAATAGTTCGGAATTTTTGGAAGAATGATCCCACAAATGTAAAACTGACGTAATAGAAAGCTTGAAAAAAAAAATTATTATTACATGAGTATACACGTGTCATGCGTAACTATAAGGAGAATGTGTGGTTTTTTGTTATGGGTGAAAAAAATGGAGTGAAGGCCATTTATAGTAGTCTAGGGTAGTGCTTTGCTCATTACGATGTGATGCAATGCCTCAATTATTTCCATCTTCCGAGGCCTTACCTGGAAATGATTCAATGATGACTCTCTCACTCTCCTGGCTGGCTTTCTAATTTCTGTCTCTTCCTCACCCCCCAGCATTCGTCTGGGTAAATTTTAGAGTCTTGTGACTCCTGTCTTTTCATTGCTTTTGATTCTTATCATTATTTGTTTCTTTTTCTTTTTAAGTGGACCCTACGGAGTTCACATATCCAAGACCTTGATTAGTCACCATGGTATGCAGCATGGCTGGTTCCAGGTTGATCCCTGATAGGAAACTAGCATGAATGCACCTCTAACACTGTCCATATGAAAAGCAAGAGGGAGTCGGTCAGAGAGGCGATATCTAAATGACAATAATACACTCATGGCATCGAGATAAAACACCAATAAAAAATCTTAATTGTATATATAAAGTATAAATATTAATATGAATAAAAACGAAATAGATAGTTTACAAATTAATTACTATCATAATTTGTTTACATTATATATATTTATATTTTATTGATATTTGTAATATACATATATTATCTTTCCTCCTATTCCGCGGCAAATCTATCAACATAAAAAGCTAGTCAACAAATTAGAAGTCAAAAAGCCAAGTGCATAAAATCAAGAATATGGTCCTCAAGACAAAGTTTACCAGAAATTAGTTGTTAAGGAAATTAAGTATGAGACCGGTGATGGGTTTGGAAGTGAAAATTAAAATAATATTTCTAATATTTCAAATGATCTTTTTTTTTTTTAACTATATCCAAGGAAAAATAATTATGATAATTAGGGTGGAAAATGAGCCGAACTTTTCAAGATTCAGGCTTAGACTTGTCTTATTTAAAAATTATCGAGTTTAAGTCGAGTGGAGCTTTTATAAAGCTTAAAAATTACAAGCAGATGTTTGGTTCTTTTATTTTTAATTTATTTAGATAAACAAGTTTTATTTTGAACTTTAACTCAAGTTATTTACAAATTGAGTGTAAGTTGAATCAAACTTAAAGCGAACCAAGCTCAAGTCTTCTCACATACCTAAATATACAAAATGAATTAATATGTAAATTACTAGAATAATGAATAGTTAATAAAGATTAAATTATATGCTATATGTTATCTCTTATCATACTATATATTTATATATATTATATAAGTTTTAGTGTTTGGATTTTAATTATATATTTTTTAAGCTTACAAGCCTAAATAAGAGTTTGAGCTTAACTTATTTGGATAAATGATTTTTATTTTAAGTTCAAGCTTAATTTATTTATTAATCGAGCTAAATAAATCAAGTTCAAATAACTCATGAATGGTGGATATATTTACTACCCTAATCCCTAATTATATTCGTTGAACAACACATCAAATATTAACCATAAAAACCGAGCAATCACATTATTGTTTCCCAAGGTACCAATAAAGCAAGGATTAAGCAGGCTTTCCTCAGCATTGGAGGCGTGTTAAGCAATCTCCACAAGGACATTATTGATTCCTTTATACATACACTACTTAGTTGATTTGTTTTAAAAAGAGCAAGAAATTGGATGGCCAGTGACTTGTGGGCCACGATGAATGCTTGACCCGATTTTTCTTCTCTCTCCCTCTCTCTTTCTTTTAAAGCTTGTGAACCCTCATCATTAGTTCGGATATGCAAGTATATATATATATATATATATATATATTTGTGTGAATATATATATTATTAAAATAAATTGACTTTTAAATAACTATCATACTTTAAATTACATATTTATCCTCTATTTAATTTTATTTAATAAAAAACTAATATTAATATAGTTTATTAAAATTATAAATAATAAATAAATTCATCAACTTACACTCTTCCATTAATCTCTTTCAATCTCAAAACCTACTTTCTCCATTTTTTTCACTAACTCACCATATAATATAGTGCTTATCCTTATAATATCTCCAACGGTTTCTCTTTTTCCATTTTTCCTCCTACCTATTTTATATACGTGTATTGTATGACCAAAATTTAGATTATAATCATGATAATTATTTATATCTATACATATAGATAATTTCTATCTACATTCCTGATTTGCTAATAAATAAGAGATTAAAATATTTGAAATAAGTATAGATAGGGAAAAAAACTTATATTTATATTATTTAATAAAAATTATGATCTTTTTATCAAATAGATAATAATAAATTATAAATATATAAATTTAATGTTATTTAATCTATATATATATCGTGAATGCATCATTCCAATATAATATATATAGAGAGAGAGAGAGTAAGAGTAAGAGTTTGCTGGACAGCACATTTTTAATATATAGTTAAAAGATTAACAAGTCATAGTGGTAGGCAGTTAATATTATTTGAATACTGTAGCTATTTTTTATGTGACAATTTTAGGCCACCAATAGCATGTAGAAGCGCTAATTCCTTAGGCTAATTGATGGATATCATTTACCATTACGGGAAGAAAAAGGTACGAGCCATTCTGTACTGATAGCTCTAGAAATGGAGGTCCTCTTCCCGACATCTTATATCTTTCAAAATTCATATGCTTCATTTTGGGGGCTAATGAATTAATATTGTCTATTTTCGCTTTTTCTGTATTATTTGTGCATGCAGTTGGGGGCATACAAGAACATATTAGATATATAGATATATTTTCCATATGGAAAAATAGTCGGATACTCTAAATTTTCCTGAAGGACATCGACTCTACAGAGTATAAGATATTGTGAAATTTCGAACTATTCCCGAGCGACTTGAAGAAGTTTGAGAAAATAAGTTACGAAATTTGTGTAACTACCTTTTTTCCCCCTTTAAGATATGCAGCACCCTTAGCTTTTACGAAAGTGTCGAGATGCTCTTTTTTTTTTTTTTTTTATATGGTCACCATATTGATTTCTATCTTATCAAAGTTGATTTGAGGATAACATAAGTTATTATCTTAAAAATTAATAGTAAAAAGAAACTAAATCAATGTGATACTATAAATAATCCAGTTACCATCTAATTGCTTTATTACTATAACATCATAGACAAAATTTTAAGCTTACATACACAATCCTTTTATTTATCTTTTATTGATAATAAATGTTCTCACACAAATCTTCGTCAACAACTTGGAATAAGACGATAATTTGCAAAACAGCGAAAGTAACGCTAAGGGAGTAAGTGCAAGAGCTATTTAGCATAATTATTTTAATGTTTGAGTTAGTACGGAGAAAATGTTTAAAATGCTTAAGCAAGGTGCATATAAATAGCAATGTGGCAAAGAGAGTCTTTTGTAAAACCCGGTAAGCTATTTATAAGCAAAGCTCCATAACCTTTGAAGCATGGCAGTTCAACTATTGAAACGTGTTTTATTGATTGTTTAGATCATGTCTTAATTTTAAAGGAATGGAGCGACTGATAGTTATTAGGTGTAATAATCACTGAATTGTTTGTGCCCATTGTCCTTTCCCTCTTCAACTATTATGTTATAATTATGAGAAAAGTAATTAAAACGTATTCATCCTAATGAAAAATTAGTATTCATACCGTTAAATTACAATGATCTTAACAATTAATAAAATTATTTATTGTAAAATTTCTAAAAATACCAATTTTGTAAATATCAGAATCTCATGAAAATTTTCACACAGATTGCATGCATAAAGGCAAGTTCATCTTTTGGCCATTCAACCCATTCCTCCAAATTTTCAATTTTAAAGAATGGCTAAAAAATAGGATCTCAATCGCATATAATTTCAATTTTAAATGAAAAAATTTTATTTAGCAAACTCTCTTTGTATCCAGCACCCCTATAAGCCCCAAACTGGGTGCCAAGACCACAACTCCTAGCCGCCCTTGTTACCAGTTATTGCGCCTTTTGTAATTTCATATTGGTCTCTCTTATAATTTCTTTTTTAATCTCAGCCGCCCCTTTTTAATTTCTTGCACCCCTCCTTCAAAACCCTAGCACCTTCACTCCATAAGACATTAACTAATGAGTATTTACTTTAATTAGAATTTCAATTTTTGTCTCTGATACCAACATAATATGAATAGGTCCATATCTAGAATCGTACAAGAAATCCTTTGAATATAATATCAATTTGCACCGGAAATTTGGTTAATATTTTTAGGCTTTTCTAATTGGAAAATAAATTGCAAGGGATATGAAAAACTTGTTCTTGGATATTACACACCAAAAGCAAATTAAACTAAGCCTAGTAACCACCCAATCTATGCATAAATGATTTCTAAAAAAGACACTAATTATCCGACCGATGTTATGTACTATTAAATAATGTGAAGGAATTGTTACCACAACCCTTTAAGATATATAAGACAAGGGTAGAGAATGCTCTCTTAAGGTTTTCCTAATATTGACAAAAGTATTTACATCAAACCCTAACATCTCTAAGGTTTTAAAAAAAAAAAAAAAAAAAAGGGACTGCTAAGGACAAGGACTCCATTGTGTATGACTAAATATGAAATAAACTCTAAACAAATTGTGAGTATTGCCACAAATTGAATGTTGATGGCAACTTTAGCCAAGGAAAGGGTAGAGATGATGGTATTCTTAGGAATTCGAAAGGGAGATTCATCGGGGGTTTCGACTTTGCTTCAAATCATAAATCCAATGAATCAATTAACTTCACTGCTGTTGTCAAGGGTCTTAATTGTGCAAGGAATATAACTTTACAAGGATTTGCATTTAAACGGATTCCCGAATGGTCTCAAAGTGGCTATCCTTAACTATTACAAGGGTGGACATTAGGAACGATATTTCATTGGCAAAGGTGCTTCTTGGAGATGTTAAAAGCCAGGTCAGTCGCATTTGGAAGGAAGGAAATTTAGCAACTAAATAGCTTGCCAAACATGCTCGCAACATACGGTCTGATTTCTCCAATATAATGAGTCACAACTAGATAAAACTCATAAAAGGATCTTGTTACCGGATGGGATATCCTCATATTATTTCCTTTTAATGTTTTTGTTATTCAATTGTATTTTTTTTTTTAACTGTTTTGTATTGATGTTACCACTCTTCTTTTGCATTCGGACTAGTTATTGTACTTACAGTAACATTTGATCTGTTAAGTAAGTGTACCCTATCAAATTGTAATAATGAATTAAGTCCAAGTATCGATCCCTTAAGAATTTTGACTACTAATATCGACTAGATCTCTATTATCTAACCCACGAATTTGAGTTTGAGAATTTAAAATACCTAATCTAATTATAGTAATCACTAAATTAACAACTAATCAAGAATTATTTAAGAACTTAGCAAGAAAGCAATAAAAGAATAAACTAATTCAAGATTCAAAAATTATATTTAGATCTTTGCTTCCCCTAAATCTAACATGTGATTTTCTTAAAAATAATCTAATTTATCCTTTAACCTTTCTTGACCAAGAGAATTCTCTACTAAAATTAATTAATTTCTCAAGCCAATTAACTCTACCTCTAAAATCACCTATTAGAATCTCTTCTCAATAGCATGATCTAAGATTACATTATTGAACAATGAATTATCTACACTTTAATTTAAAATTTTGAGAGAATCTTACAAATCACCTCTCATTTTGCAATAACATTCATCAGCTTAGATCTAATCTTATAATAAATCTCTCGATATTCTTATAAGATATTAAACTCTAGATTATTATTAGCGGAAATAATAACCTAAATCATGAAGCAAACCTAGTTGAACCAAGAAAAGATTAAAGAATTAAATTAATCAAATAATAATAATATTATCACATGAATAGATCTAGATTCTATAAAACCTAGATATCAAAAATCTACTCATTATACATCGCCAAATAAGAATCTAAAGACAAAATATAAAAAATAAAAAAAAAAAGTGGAAGAAAGAATCATGAAATCCGAATAAAAAATAAATCATCTCTTCTCCTTACTCTCTTGAATGTTCTTAGCTTCAAAAACTCTCTAAAATATGTGCTCAACAAGTTCTTCTTTAAAACAAACCTTAACAAAGTTTTATATAAGAAGAGATTAAAAAAAAAAAAAGGTTAGCTGGAAAAGACATGACTAGGGACACAATCGTATCGTTCGGTCATATACTTAACTGTGCTATACATTGTTTCTCTTTCTTTCTTTTTTTAAAAAACTGGAAATAACACGATCGAAAACATGGTCATATCCTTTGGTCGTATCCTAGGTTGTAATAGTTAAAAAGAGGCTCCAAGTTTGTCTGGAAACAATACAATCATGTTGTTTAATTGCATTGATATTCAAACATTTATAACTTACTTATTTTAGCCCCGATTTGAATGAAATTTATATCTATCTTCTCGTTTTTTCGTGTAGATCATTGCAAAACCTAGAAAAAAAATCACTTAATTAAGTATTATTAACTAAAAATAAACTCAAATCTCAAGGAATATCATCACAAATCGCCATATAAAATATGTACAATTAGAAACTCATTAGCATTCCTTTTTCTTGTGTTTCTTGATATATTTATGCAAGTTTCACATTGTAAGGGGAGTAGTGTTCCCTTGTTTACATTTTTAGCAATTAACAAGCACTTTGTAAATCTAAGATGCTAGGTTGGTGCACATAAACCCCCACTACGCCACCTACTCCTATACGAAAAGGAGAAAAAAAAGTATAAGGTTTTCTAAAAAAAGACACCAAACTAATTACTAGAATAGCATAATAGGGCAAAGAATCACAAAAATGAAATAAAAGACATTACCGATTTTTTGGTGAAAGATGTTCTTACATATGGAAAAAGATTGTACACCAACTCAAATTGGTTTTGCATAACAAATGAAATTATAGGCACCACTAACATATTACTATTTACTAAAATTAAGGAGCAACAATTCTTTTGTACTTTTCTTAGCATGCTTATTTGCTTATAAAAGAGGCAACCTCATGTATAGAAAAATTAACCCAAAGAAAAAGAGAATAAGATAGAAAGAAATATAAATAAAAAGTTCCTCCTTCTCTTGTAGAAATTAGTATGGGTTATAAAACTCTTCTCCTTCTCACCTTTATCATCATCAACAATTGGTATCACTGTAAGTGGTTAAGGACCTTCTTGCTTGAGCCAGAGCGTAGCTTAAGTATTTATCTCAACCATGATATGAGGAGACTACCAATACAAAGTTTAAGATGGTAATAGTTGTTGGTTTGGGACTAAGCTAAATTAGTTGAGTATCAGTTAGCCAATTATCATGGCAGATCTTACGTCATGAGTTAGTTTAATAAATAAGCTTAACAACAACTACTATTGTTGTTGGTGAATTTTGGGATCAAGGAAAATCTTGCAAAAGAGAATGAGATGCTTAATACTAGCTGGCTGTAAATGCCCCGTGTCATTTTTCCAAAGATACTTCAAGAGATTCAATCTATTCAGCATATCAACGGTAGAATGAATGAGTATGCCAGATGAGCAAAAACTGACTATCAACAACTATGATGCATGTACCATCCATAAAAAAAATACTATTAGCTCAAAGAAGACTTGCAGAGTATTGTTGGTGGTACAGGAACAACTTCACCAATTAATGAAGAGAAGAAAAAGAAGTGGAAGATTAAAATAGTGAACACTATGTATATGTTATCTATCACAACCTAGAAGGGGGTTGAGTCATGGTAGTACCACCATATAATACATGAAGATTCAAAATCAAGCACCATCCTTGATCAAGGGCCTTCGGCATATTACACAAGATATTCACAATTACGACCTTCTTCCAGTAACTAGCATTAAGTAATAACAGAACATATAAATTAGAGTTAAGCTATCTAAATAATCACCAACATAACATAAATATATAAGAATATTAAGTTTCCCTTAATTAGCCATATAATACCAAGATAAATCACCATCGTTTAAGCTACTCAAAAAACTAGAAATACTTAATAAGTGGAAATTAAAGAGAGTCAACATATATAGACAAATGGTTTACTTGAGCTCTCAACTTCTTCACATCCCAATCTCAAGCTGGTGCTACTGACCTCGGGCATCCTGCGACTTAGCTCTAACTACAAGTGCTGCTACAACAATAAACTATAGAGGGGTAAGCTCGACTGCTTAGTGAGTAACCTACCTACTCTACAACAAGTAATATCAAGCAAGTTATTAAACAAACGTATGAATACATGGTCAAACATATGCAATGCAACAATATATACAGTCAACCGGTAACTATATACAATACGGTTTCAATGCCCACCGTTGCCCGAGTTGTGAAGTATTTTAATACGTTAGGATCCAAGTATCCATGTCTAATTCGAAGTCCTTTGTTATCAATACAATACAGCCTCAAGCAGTAGACACAACATAGCCTCAAGCAGTAGACACAACACAGCCTCAAGTAGAAGGTGGCAGTCCCCAAAGCCAAGTAGTTCCCAAAGGTTGAGGTAGGAACATGTCACACAAAGTACGTCACATGATAACAATTTTCAATACACAAAATATAATATGGATCCACTAGGCATGATCCCTCGTTCTATTACATGATGTTAACACCCTTATCATGTTATAAGATGTGATGCATGACCAATTTAATTAAGAGTTGAGTATTTATTAATCCAGTTCATAGGTGACCAATCATTATATACAGACACTCTAAGATCCTAAGCTCTAATGCAACAAGCATATAAGTTTATATAATCTTAAGATACTTTACAAACAAGTTTAACCATATCAAGCACATAAAGTATCCTATACACCCCAATCATGCAACAGATTCAATTACTTAACATAATTTAATGGTTCATTAACTACAAGCATAAACGAGCAAAGTGATGGTGGTGTACTCACTTGGCCATAATGCTCATCAGTCCCAATAATCTTCTACCATGTCCAAGTCAAACTCCTCATCCCCTGAAGAAGATAATTAAGTTTTACAAGCATTCTATTTGCACCAATTAACTAGGCTTAACTGCTCACTATCCCAGAGTTAGTTGTTTTTGTAATTCGGACATATCTTCTTCATTTTCAATGATCTTATAGTCGTTGTCATCATTTTTTAATATTCTTTCATTTGGTGAAGTTGCTTTTAAGTTTTTGGATCAATAAGTTTTCAGGGCCCTACAAGGTTGTGGGTTCAAATGGTGAGTTAGGTTACTTTAGGGTTTGGGCCTAGTTTCAGGTCTTCTGCTTAGTTTTTTACTTTAGGCTTTACCCTTAATAATTGTAGACTTCTTTTGAGTATTTTAAATGGGATTTTTCTACCCAATACTTTAAAATTTCAAAGTGGGCATTGGTAATACTTTTATAGGTGCAAATGGGCCTTTTTACTAAGTTTAGGGCTTTAAATCACTAAAGGGCCTACGAGGGGTATCTTAGATGAGCCTTTGGGTATAATGGGCCCCTTAAATAACTCTTCTTAAGCCTTCTATCCTAGGGTTCAAATCCATTCATCTAGCTACATGTCACGCCCCGAAGCAGTAAAGTCATAACAGCCCCACCTTATAAACCATCCTAAGATAGAAGTTGGCCTTACAACCGCTATCTTAGACCTGATCTACATAAGGCGTCCACGACTAACCCGCTTTGAAGTAAACAGCTTGTAATTTAAATAACTCATTTACCTAAGAAAGTGAGAAAAGTTATATATAATCACTATAATTCAGTTATTATATTAATCAGAAATGAAAAGTAATAATATATGTGTAGATTCTTCAATGTTTTTTCTTACTCCCCAGGATCCAGCAATTACTAGCTTTAGAGTAGTTATTTGCCGCTTCTTAGCCAGCACCTGCACGACGTCTATAGGGATGTGAACAACCACAGCTCAGTAAGTTAGGATAGAGGACTTAAAACTATACCATAAACACAACGAGGTTTTCAATCAACTTATTAGATGCAATGCATGTGCAAGCAAATGCCATCGCACAACGTTGTCCGGCCCGTCATGAGATTAGACAAATTGCACCCGCTCTAATCCGGGTTGAGGAGTTGCCTAATGCAACAGCTCACGACCAAACCCAAGCTTGTGCAATGGAGACCTCGCTCCTCCCGCGATTACCTTCGAACCATTGACTTCACCCTTGCCGTGACCTCCTCTCCTGTCACTTAGTTCGGCTAAAGATGAAGAAGGGACCATTATGCAATCCTGCGCTATCCCTTTCAAAGGGGTCGGTAATTAGCCAGAGAGTCTAAGTTCCCCTAATAGTTTGCCATGCATGTCCGATTATGATTACTGGTCGTATATTTGATTAAATCCAGTTTAGGGTGATCAATCATTTCATACAAATCATTCAATACATGCCAAAGCAACAAACAGAATCATAGCATCACCCATAATCAAGCACATGCACACATCTAACTATCTAATAAGCACAACCAAGCATAATCTTAAGCCTCCAAAATACAACATCGTATTAATCCTAACTTACCTCAACTCCTTACTCACTCACTCGAGGTCCGATTTGCTCAGGCCATCGTTGATCATCCCTATAACACAAGCGTGGTTTCAGTTTTTCATATAACTATTATAGGTTCATCTTATCCTATAACGCTTATTGTTATGTTTTGTTTAGGGTTTAATATGCCTAATTATCTAAGCCTTAAGTCTTTTACAATTATTCTAGGTTTGGGGTTAGGTTCGGGTTCGGTTTTCGCATCGATTTATAAATTAGGTTTTAGTTCGATTTCTAAGTAGTGTTTTATACTCCAACCTTAGAAATTTGTTTCAACCCATAATGTAAAATTAATCACATTACTTTTCGATCTCCTAAATATCATTATTATCCCTAATCAGTATTTATTTTACCCGGTACACTTAAATCATATTAATGTACCAAATTCACTCTTAATGTGAGAATTTTTTACATTTTTCATGTAAGTACATAAATTCAAGTTTCGTATCAGATTTATTGTACATTTTTATTATTATCAAAATATCGATTTTTATTATAATATTTTCTATTTATTATATTCTAATAATTACATATTATGTATTATTACCTACTATGTATATCATACACTTCTAATATTTCTATCACTCTAATTATCATCTCTAAACACCAATTATTATTTCAAAATGTCTAAATTAATCTTAAATTAGATTTTACTCCTAATTACCTTAATTTCCAAAATTGACTTAAAATTTACTATTTTTCCCTATTACTCATTTACTACATAATTAACCTAATAATTACATCTAACACCCTAAATGCTACAAGTATCATACTCCATTAGATTTCAACATCCTAAAACATGTACTTATTCACTAAATCAACAATTAACCATCTAATTACTTTATTAACCCTAAATTACCCATTTTATGCCTTATTTTAAGGTCTAAAATTAGCTAAAAATTTCGAAAATTAATTTTTGAAACGGGTTTCATAGCACTATTCTATATCGGCTAAGTGGTTTACACAAAAATTTTAGGCTCGAAACTACACTCCTAAGGTCATTTATTTCTAAACCGAAACAGGCTCGGTTTTGCAGGATTTCTTAAGGACCCTATATCACGAGACATATTTTCATCAAAATACTATTTTTCCTAAAAACTACATACAAAAATATTTCAGAATAACAAAATTCATAATTTTTAATAATATTTACTATTTTTAAAAAATTACACAAAATCGGGCAAGAAATCGAACTCACCGATTTAGGTAGCTCTGGCCACCGTCGGTGGCCATGGGTGTGTCGGCCCACCTAGGCATTGCCACCACCGTGTGGTGGTGGTGGCCGTCCACTCCTAGCTGCCCGTCGGATCTGGGTTTTCCTTTGTGGCCTTAATTGCACAATTTTCCTTTTCTTTTTTTACTTTAGTTTTTCTCTCAATTTTCTACTCTCCCTAATTTTCTCTGATTTCTAACTGTCCAAATGAGCTTCTAAATTTTTCTTGCTATTTATAGAGCTTTAGTGTAATTATTGTGTATTAAATTGGACAAGACAATTGCCTTATCCCTTAATTTTTTGCTTTTGTGTTGTCTTAATTTAATTGGCTAATTTTTTTTCTTATTTTTCCCAGCTGCCACAACCTATATCTGGATCAATCCTTATTTTTCTTGATTTTTCTTTATTTTTCCTTAATTAATTATAAATTTTCTTTAATTATTTAGTATGATTTTAGCACATTACGCATATTTCTACATACATGTAAATTCATGTATAGTACAAATCAATATTCCTAAATATTATCGGAACGCATTTTATGCATTTTCAATAAATAACGAGTTATATACGTAAAATTTAAAATTTTTATATTCTTTTATTTTATTACTTATTTTATTAAATTTAAATTTACGGGATCATTTTCCTAATATTTCTACTTTTACTTTATAATTTAGGCTCGATCGGGTCTTTCAACCGATCGAAACCTCAAATGGCTAGTTTTAGGGGCTTACATTCTACTCCCCTTTAAAATAGTTTCGTCCTCGAAACTACTGTATATCTATGTATTGCTTACTTGCTAGGATTGAGAGTTTATATATTGTTACTACTCTAAGAATCAAAGAAACCACAAGTAATGCTTTGTCACCGTAAGTAATGCTTTGTCTTCACAACATTAAGCTCTCCTTTAGTTTTTAAGTCTAGACATTTGTCCGGTCGTATCTTTTCCTACTCTGTATCTCAACTCTTGAACTTCTGAACCTGATGATCCAGTATTTTTGGGGGTTACTTCATAACCGTAAAACCCATCTTCCATTCTACTAAACTATCTTCAAATGAAACTTCTGTATAGTTCTCTAATTAAGTTTTTAACTTACTTTCTAATTACCATCTACTTCTTCTCTTCTTGGACCTTTGCTCAATCTCTGAATTTTCCTTCATTTGGATTCCCTATCTTAGTATCAATCAGGGCTTATTTCATCATTGTAGTCTTCTAATCATATTGTACTATCTTATAACTTAAATTTATGACCTCGCAAATTTTCTTATTAGTTTATTCTCCATTTATTCCTTGTTTGATTGTTTCTTAAGTTTTATCTGTAATGATTAGCAAATTCTAAATTTACTTCATATCCTCACTTTTCCTCTCATCCATAATCTTTTACTCAAAATGATTATACTACTGTCATAGCTTCTCATTTGTTCTTCATACAGCTTAGAATAAGATCAACAGAAGCAAATTTAGCAAATCTCAACTTTTCTCCATCTCGGATTCAAATGAGATGGTTAACGACTCAATTTGACTTAACTTAACTAGACTTGAGAAGGATGAATATAACTGTGATTAACATACTCAGCAAAAGAGACAGTATTGAGCTTATTACTAGACATGACATGACATGACAGGATATACGGATAGAATGATCATGACATGAGACTCAACGATGATGAATTAACCATCTTAGATTTGCTATTCCTCTATTGGATTACCCATTGCAATTGCAAATATGAAGTACATTGTAGCTTCATAGCTTCTTTGTATACCGAATTACCTCAATGGATTTTCCTCTAATCACCAATTCAACATTTTTAATATCCACCAAAATACCTTTTCCAAATATAACGAGCCTGATGAAAATGTATTCTCTCTTTCGAAAATCACATGTCTTCCATTTCAATATACTACTTATGATCACTCAACTTCAATAATGCTATCCACAGATACTTTATATATCAAAATACTATTGACGGATACCTCAACAAGCGTTTTCATATATAGTTGGTATGCATTTGTTTCTCCTAATTCTGTGAATATAATATATGCACTGATCCTATCTTGATGCCATTCCAATATAATATTACTCTAGAACTTGACAGCCACTCCTCTAACTCTTAAGGCCTCATGTACAACATCCAGTACAGAGTTTCGACTGTAGGTTTGATTCTTAATTAACTTAATCATGAAATTCAAATATCCACAAAATAATCTTCAAAAATACATTTGAACATTTATATGTTACTAGTAGATTCAATACTTATTGATATTTTCTTCAGTCTCTTCTTTATAGATATCCACAAACTTCTCATAATCTACCACTAGTAACTTTCCTTTTAAATTTCATTTCCATCATATCCTACAATTCTGCAGATTAATATCCTTCCTCCAATATAAATTTTAAACTGATAGGTAACAATAATCCCAATCACCTTAAATCCTTTTTCGTTCACTAGTTTCTAATTTGTAGGGAAGGAATACCTTAATATCATCATTATACTGGCATTTCATCCATTTGTATATTCTACGATGAGGGTACTCATCAACCAATCTTTTTGTTCATATTTATTGTTATTTAACTAAGATCAAATGAAAGTCCTTTGCTAAAATCACTACTTATTGCCTAACTCCTTTACGCTCAGATCCTTAAATATTATCTGTGATTAACATTCCTTATCCTAATTAGTTTACTAATAGATAACTATTTCATAAAATTTACTTTCTGGAGAGTTATACCTTTTCAGATTGATCCTTAAAATAACTAAGTAACTGTTGATCGAAAGTCCTAATCATCTCCAACTTGTTACTTTAATTCCATCACCACCGTCACTTGTTACTCATCCTACTACTATTTTAGAGTGCCTGGATACATATTAAGTTGCAATTTATGTAGCAATCTTACTTTATTTCTCACATATCATTTAATAGCTATCCATCTCCTATAACCAAGTATAAGTACTATATAATGATATAATTCTACTTGCCTCAGCACTACATAAAGATCTCATTATCCATTTCATATTCGTTTAGCTTTACTCACACTTAATTATTACTCCAAACTATAATTCTTCAATTCATGATTTGTTAAAGGCCTAAGAATTCTTAAACTGATTGTAGCCTCATAGCACTATTTCTTTTACTGTTCTTACACATATAAAAGACTTGCAAGATTTATCACCAAAATACATTTGATTTCTTTATACTCTTAGCTACAAATATGTCATTTGTCATTGCATTTGCACATGTCCAAAAAAATACACTTTCGTTGAGAAGCATAATTACATCCATTGAGAGATCGTTATGATATCCACATATGTGAATAACTAACATAGAATCAATTCTAATTCTCCGAAAAACATGATCAACAATCATACCATATCCATAATTCAAATTACTTATAACAACTATTCATTCAAAAGAATTCCACTACATTTGTCTTCTAATTAATTCAATATCATTTCTACTTATTGATTTAGTACTTTATACTTCCATAAGAAAATCAGAAATAACAATCACTTCATATACCTTATCATTATCAGACTCCTTATTATTGTCATCATTTATCATCTCCTATATCGCATTTTCATTTTATACAAGATTTACTTCCTAAATTAGGTTTTGATTATACCTTTAGTATAGGTTCTGATTCATTTTTTAATCAGTTTTTAACTTTTCCCTCTCAATGTTTTGTCTTCTTAGAATCCGCTTCTATATCATGCTTTATTTCATTTCAAATCATACTACCTCATATTTATACTAAGCATCAAGCTGAGATCATCTCATAAATCCTATAAGTTTCGGATTCACCTTAATCTTCTGTACATATCACCATATCTCTTTTGTTCCAAAACTTAAATTGATTTCCACTATTATTCATGAGTCTCGTCACTTTATCACATCTCACCGATTACAGCACAAATTCATCAACAAACTTCTTAGGAATTTCATCCACAATATTAGTATATCCCACCAATAAGTTCTATCAATATTCTCCACATCTCCACTCTATATTAACTCAAAGATTCTTCTTCATTCAATCTAAATCACTTCAATAAACCACCAATTCTTGCATATACAAAGCACTTCCAAAATCGGTCACCTAAGACCCATCCAATTCCCTTTTATATTTTACTCACAAGGGTATAATACATTATGGCATATGTACATATCCAAAGAATACACATCCATTAATGAGCACTACTATATCTATTACAAGATCAATCGGATCCTAACTTATATGAATAGCTAATCATATGATCAATTCTAACTCCTAACAAAATATAACCAACTAATATATTATATTTATCATTCAAATCAACTATTACCTCATATCTTGCATTCTCATGCTATATATAGTCTACTCCAACTGATCCAGGAAAATGTAAAAGCTATTCAATAAACTTTCGGGGTTAATTATCTAAAGATATATGATATGCTAGTTGCAGTACAAGTTATATTAGTAGAATAGGGTATCTCTCTTGTACCGCTACTATACATATCTTACTCGCATTATTTGAGTTATAATCCTTCACTTCCAAATCATCCTTGTTCAACAAGTCATTTCACAAGATTCCTTATTATGCTAAAAGACAGATTGATCTCCGTTATTGTCCATAAGTCTCATCACTTCTCATTAATTACAACACAACTCCATTAACTAGTTCTCCATATCTCAATTCTAGATTAAATCAGAGGTTCTCCTTCATTCCACTTGAATCACCTCCACTATTCACCAACTTCTCCATATGATCCAATCACTAGAGTTAAATTTTGATTAACACTTATCTTAGTTTAGCATTATAATCGGTACTTATCCTATAATTTATAATACAATACTTTAATATACCTTTATTTCTACTCACTCTCAATATATTCCTAAAATGTCTAACTCTTTTAATTTTTCATTTCAAAGAGAGTTCAGTAGAACTTTGCTCTGATACCAATTTAGAACTACATGGCTCTTAAATTAGTTTTTTTAGGCTTTTTGTATCTAGTTCACTATTTAAGGCCTTAGGATCAAGCCCACTTATCTTTTTTGACTCAAGCTCAACATTGGACTTAAGTTTAGCCCAATTTTAATATAGTTATAGATCTGTTCATTATGGTTCTTGGGGTTATTAACACTATTCTTAAACCTATAATCATTAACGAAGCTAGTTTAGAGCCTTAACCATATTTTAACCTACTTAACTTGATTAATTAAGTCATAAATCATACTTAATACTAAATAAACATGTTATTAAGCTACTAAACAAAAAGCTTCAGATCTGGTAGTTTAATGAAAGTGGTGGCCAAGAGTGGTTTCTAAGGTCAAACTTTCCATTTTCATACAATACTTGATTTTTATAGTGTTTTAACTTAAATAACCTATATTTCTACTAATCGAAACCTTAATCACCTCATAAAAATATGTGAAAATGTATGTGAGAGAATATACAAGGGGCGCATGCATGGGGAATAGGGGTTTCATTGTCCTACTTGATGATCTTCTATTAACAATTACACTACTATATACAACTTAGCCTATTTGTATTATAAATTCTACTAAAGGTAGTTTTTCTTGTACTTACCTTTGTTAACCTTCTTGAAATAGCTTAGAACTTTTATGGAGTTATTGTAAAATAAGTTTTAACAAAGAAAGCATAGTATCTATCATTATTTTGCAAGAAATCTATGGAAAAACCTAACCTAAGTTCTTATCGGAGCAAAGTGTAGAAGGCCTTCTTTGGTGGTTGCAAATCGTAAGCTTAAGTGTAGGTGTGGGTGTGGGTATGTGTCAGCCAACAAGGTAGACGTGTGTGGGTGGCATGAGGCTTGGTGGCGGTGGTTTTAAGATAGTGGTGGTGACAGCAAGGTGGCCAGTGGTATGGTAAGTGGGTATGGTCGAGAGGAGGAAGAAGAAGGGGGTTTGTATGTTTGATTTTTGAGAGGGTGTTTGAGAGGAATTGAGAGTGTTTTTTGATGTGTTTAGAAAATGAAAGGAATGAGGGGAGAGGGAGTGAGAGTGGACAGCACAAGGAGAAGGAGAAAGGGGACCAGTTGTGTGTAATTTAGGTAAGAAAGGACATGGCATAAAAGGGAACCATGTACCCTCTTGTCTTTTTGCCATTTTTGGGAAGATCTTGTCTCCTTAAGGTACAAGATGTACCAAATGTAATTAATTAATTGTTTTGTAGTCCTTAATAATGTTTGACTTATGGTTAATTAAAATGTAACGAAGGTTGGTTATGGATTAGGGTCTAATTAGGGTAATTAAAGGTAATTAAGCATGATTTGGGTAATTAAGTGTACTTAGGATATGTTTAAGGTTATGTTGAATTTTGATACTATACTTCAACTAATCTAAATGCCCTATACGTATACTTAGGGTTTCCTTAGGGTTCGGTGTTCGTTTATCGTAATTCGATCTACGTATGAGGTTTGAATCGCTTAGTACTACTAATCACTTATATTGATCAATTCAACCTTACTATTAGTACTTATTTGTGACATTAAGGTATTTGAACACTTATTTAGGGTTAAATGATCATTTTAGGGTTTCGCTATCGTTCTAGGGTTTTTCAAGTATTAGAGTTCATGCTTATTTAATTAGGTTTTTAGGGCTTACTTCAATTAGAATTTTGGTTGAATACTTAGGGTTTGATTCTTTTACCTAGGTTTAATTATTATGTTTAGGTGGTTCCAAGGACTCCTTCATTTGATTCCACTTTTAGGTTATTGAAATTTCATAGGGCTTACATTATCTGTCACCTTGGAAGACAAGTTTCTGCAATAAATTGATGACTCAACTACAACAATGGAGGCTTGGGATACTCTAGCGACATTATTCATAAAGAAAAGTGATGCGAAACCACAACTGTTGGAAAATCAAGTTATATCTATTCAAGAAGAAGGCATGACAATAAACCAATATTTTACTAAAGTAAAATCCATTTGTGAAAAAAATTACCAAATTAGACCTAAAAGGTACAATTAGTGAAGCAAGGAAAGAAAAGGATTATTGTTCATAGATTAAACCACAAATACCATGGGATAATCATAGCCACTCAAGCATGGGCCAATGAACTAAATTTAACAAAGTTGGAAAGCATCATGGCCTACCAAGTAGCTTTAGATAAGCAAATGTCTAAAGTTTCAATAAATAAGGAGGGTAAAGCCTTCTTTACAAAAAGGAAAGTACCTAAAGAATCCAAGACAACTATAAAGTCTAGCAACGAAGGTAAAAGCTTAAGTAGAAGACAATAGGGTTGACAAAAAGGTCAACGTTAGAGAGGTCTACATTAAGGGAGAGCTAGATCTCGATAAAAAAATGACAAAGAAGAAAAGAGATATTATTATCAAGCTGATCGGTGCAAAAAATGTGGTAAGATGAGCCATTTTACTCGAGACTACCAGTCAAAGAAGTTAGAAGGTAATGCTACAGCACTCAATGAGAGTGAAGAAGAATGGAATTTTCAAGCATCATTTGTCGTAGAAGAGTCTACATCTAGTAAGAAACTAGATAATGAAGGATAATCCCAACATAATGATAATGAAGAGATTGTTGCATCATGCTTAGATTAACCAGCAAAGGAGTTAATTATAATAATGATTGAATTATTGATTCTAGTTGATCCAACCATATGACTATAGATAAGGAAAAACTCTTAAATATATCATAGTGCAAAAAGAACAAGTTGTAGTGATAGCAAACAACTCCAAGTTGCTAATTTTTCATATTGTTAAGACAATTATAGTCCCCCACTTTGATCCATAGCAAGTATAGGTAAACCAAGTCTATGACATAGCTAGGATGAAAAAGAACTTACTATCAGTCCCGTAATTAACATCTTCAAGCAATTATGTGGTGTTTAGGTCAAAAGATGTGAAAGAATATCAAATTTTGAAGCATGTAAGTCCACAGCTTATGGAAGGAAGGTGACTTGATTCCATCTACATAATGTCAGCTCAAAAGGCATATGCGGACAAGACAAGAAAGAATGAGATAACATATTTATGGCATGCAAAGCTAATGTTACGCTCTAAAGAGGTAGAGTCACAATAATCCCATTGTGTAAACTATCCTAAGGTAAAAGCTAATTATAAAGCCACTCCCATAGACCTAGTCCGTACTAAGAGTACTCAACTCAACCACTTCGAAGCATCTAATTCGATACTTGTTTGATTTAAACATATAGCAAATTTTTTTAAAATAACTGTTAAAAACAAACTTGTAGTTTAAATTTGCAAAAGAGTAGTTAGAAGACCCACAGGTTCACATTACTCAGTACACAGATTAGAAGATTGAAAACTATTGAGTCACTTAAAGAGACTCGAGTAATTTTCTTACAAGTTAGAAAAAGGTCAACGATAAGAATAAGAATCCAACCAATTCTTCTTAATCCTCACTCCTAGACCCCGTTTGTTAATATTCTGGTTATAGATATTGTTCTTATAGATCTATTGTAAACCTATAAACAATTATAGAAAAATGAGCGATAACTTGCTTAGTAAGCGGCACGAAGATGGAAGTATGTATTTAATACGAAGCAACTAAGGCTTTCAAGCAAGTTTAATTAGATATAATGTGTATTCAAGCAAGTACCATTGAATGACATTATTTGATCTATCGTGATATTAGAGAAATTATGTTTGCTTTAATCTAAGTTGAGGAGTTGATGTCCTATATAAGAATGGGAACCAAACCGAGGCTTATGTTATGGAGAACATCCTCCGCCTAAGGCTACCTTCGAACCACCATCAACTACCTTCGAACCACTATCGACTACCTTCGAGCCACTATCCTCAACCTTGCTATAACCTCCTCTCCTATCACTTAGTTCAACTAAAAGTGGGAAAAGGACCATTTTAGGTATTCTCATTAAAGGGTTCGTATTTGTTTGGCTGAGGAATCTTAGTCATTTCCCTTATTGGGTTGTGATACATGTCATTAAACCAAGTTTAAATTAGATTGTTTTCAAGGTGATCAATCGATTTTAGGCAATCCAATCAAAGCAGTCATCATAAAACAAACAGTACATAGAGTTCGGTGTTTTACAATAGCAAAACAAAATTCAAGCACACACACAATTCACTAACTTACAAACACAAACAAATACATAATAAAGCCTCTAAGTATTCTAAAATAATACTCTAAAATGTAATGAAACATTAATCTTACTTACCTAAAATACTATTACTAACTAAACTTAGTTGTTAAACTTGTCCTCTTTTAAAAAATCCATATATGTTTATCCAATCAATTATTTTAGTTACTATATACATAGACATGGGATACCATTAATTTGTTCATCTTTATAAGATTTAGGTTGATTTAGAATTCAATTTATAGGTTATGTATAAGTAAGCGTAGGAAGTTAGAGTCGTTTCATAAATAAATTTTACCTTTAACACACCCCTTGAGCTATGGTCTGAGTTAGGTTATCCTTATAGTTTTTAAACAGTTAGCTTTTAAGTCACCCTTTAAGCTATATTGGAGTTAAGGTTTATAACAAGATTAACATCTGAATCAATATCTAAGTTTTGATAAATACCCAAAATTTCTCAAGTAATACACTTTGAAGCAGCCTATAAGTGCTCACATTTATATATAGTGTCACTCCAAATACCCTCTAAGTTACCTTTTGAGTTCTACCAATTTTTAAGTTCCAAAGAAAACACCCTTTAACTTAGTCTCTGAGTTTCCTTGTTTTCACTTTCTTATAGAAGTTTCCCTCTCACTTAGCTTCTAAGTAAGTAACTAGCTAAATATTTGTCTAACAGAACCTTTCGAGTTATCCTCTAACCTTGTTCAAACTTTCTTTATCCACTTGATTTGCTCACATTGCCTTTCAATTCCAGTTAAAAGAACTTCAGTAACAGCCCATTCATTCCTAGTTTACCTCACTACTCCACAACCTCCATTTAACCCTTTGACCACCTAATACAGAAAATTACATATTATAGCATTTTAACCTTTATAAGTCACATATTGCAACATTCACAACTTTCATCAATGAAATTCCACCTAACACCATAAATCCACAATAGCTTACACCACAAATTAGTTTCACCATGATCCAAGTGAGGCTTTTGGAAAAAATTTCATTAATTTTACTAAAAATACTAATTTAGTTATAATTTATGGGCTTAAAAATTAAGAAAAATATGGGAAAATAATTTTGATGAAAAACTTTACATCGCACTCTAGTATCAATAGTAGATAGCTTGCAAAAAAATTTGAAGCTCAAAACTCATTGAGAAGGTGTTTTGAAACAATATCAAAATCTATTCAAGCTTGGTAATTTCCTAAGGACATGGTATGTAACTACTAAATTTCAAGAAAATGATATTTTTCATAGATTTTAAATATAAAAACACTTAGGAATACCAAGTTTTGAAATTTTAAGGGTTGGTTTGGTATTTTTTTTCAATTTATTGAAAATCAAATGGAAGTGGGCCACTCACCAACGTACACTATTCTAGCTACTACTGACGGAGAGGAGCATGTAAGATGGATAAGACGCAATGGCTTCTATCGTCCGATGGTAATGTTTTGCTTCTAACACCTCTCTAACCTTCAAACCCTAGTTTGCATTCATTTTTCAATATTTTTCCCTTAATTTCCCTATATAATTGTTCACCATACTATAATTTTTCCTAATCCTACAACATTTCTCTCTCCTTCCATCTTATGTCCACCTATAATTTGCTATATACTTAGTACTCTAACCTTAAGCCCTCACCCAACAATTGTTCCAACACTTTGCCATGCGCTTTCTATCATTTCCTATCTACCCACAAATTTTTAACTATTTTTTTTCTTATTTATTTTAGCTTAATTTATAAATTTTCAAGCATTTTAGTTAATTATGTGTGTATATTTGCATGTAAAAAATACACCAGCAAATATATATATATATATATATTTCCTACATATCATTTCATGTTATTTAATAATTTTAGTACTTATATAATTCATCTCTAAAAATATGTTAATTATCGAAGCCTATTTCATTCATTTCCAATATTGATAAAACAACATATAAGGTTATACTGTTTTAACTATATATCACCATTATTTTATTATATATATTATATTTTTAAGATCCAAGTCTATGGGTTCTCATTGATTAATTTTCCTAACTTATTTTTCAATTTCTAACTTAATCAAATTAATTTTACTAACGCCCTAAATTATCTGCTCGAAACCTAATCGCTTAAGTATGAGCCTACATATTAATTATACTGAATGTATATAGGTTCCTTTTATATATTACTTCATATAATCATATAAATATTATTGCATATATAATCTATCTCTAAGGCCTTGTTGTTGTTAAAACTCATCTTACATGCTTCCGATAAAATACAAATATTATATGTGAAAATTAGCTTTTTAGCTATTTTATACTTTTGCAATTATTTACAAAATTCAAACTTATGGGAAGCCGCTTTACTTATTATATACATGTCTATATAATTTTTTTTTTCCCAATCATCATATAGTAGCTTAACCATTTATCTTCTCAAACACCTTAAAACTAAATGCTTGAGACCTACTTACTAGAGTACAGAGCTTACAATACACTTAACTTAATAGTTGCTCCCATAATCGTGTTACATCTAAATGCTAGATCTTAATTGTAAATTTTTGCAGGGTCTCACAAGTCATAGCTAAGCCATGTCAACTATAATCGATTAAAGGCAACGATGAAGAAATTGATGTTATGAGGCATACCAAACTTAAAAATACGTGATAATATTATTTGTGTAGGATGCCCATATGAGAAGGCCTACGAGCTACCAAACTTGGACCAAAAAACAGTCTTCAACTAGTAAAAATCTATACATGATCACATTTTTCGATGATTTTTCAAGATATGTATACGTGGAATTTATGAAGGAGAGATTAGAAACTCTAATGAAGTATAAGGACTTCAAAGAAAAGGTTGACAAGGAAGTTGTGAGCAAAACTAGGTGTTTGTGTACTGACAATAGGGGAGAGTACACATCAAATGAATTCACTCAATGCCTATAGAATCACAGAATAAGACAGCATTTAACCTAGTCGAGTACTTCACAATAAAATGTGGTTGCAGAAAGAAAAATCAACATTTAGTAAGAATATATAGGAGTATGCTACATGTTAAAAATGTTCCACCAGAATTTTACATAAATGCATGAAAATAACCATATATGCCACTAATAGACTACCTTAAGTTAAGCTTAGGTTAATTTCACCATATGAAAAACTATGGGCACAAAGCCATCAATAAGCTACTTTTAAGTATTTAAATGTGTTTGCTACATGTTTGTGCTAAGTTAAGAATGCAATAACTTTGACAAGAAGGCAACCCGTATAATAGTCAACAAAAAAGGTAGAGATGTTGTTATGTTTCCAATGGATGTGGTATTTAATGAGGTATCATCGTGGTGGTCCTTGCAAGCCTTGTTATAATGAAACTCTAAAGAGATTGAGGAGAAAGTACAAAGACAAATGGAGGTGCAATCAAAAGTCAAGGAAGTGCTAGCAACATAAGAAATTATTGATTATGAACCATCATCAGATTATGGTAGAGCACGATCTCCAAATAAAACTCCATAGCAAACAAGAGTCTACATAAAGCTCTAGAGGAAGAGAAACTACGTTAGATGGAAGAATTGGATGAAGTTCCTCAATTATAGCTTAGGAGATCTAATATAAATCAAAAGTCGAACGTAAAATATGCTAATGTAGCATTGATAGAAGAAAATGACACAAAGGAATTGAGTACGTACGAAGAAGTAGCTTAGTTAAAGAAGCAATAAAAGAAGAGCTCAAGGCTTCAAAACAAGAGGAAACCTGGAAGCTAATGAGTGCTAGAGTACAACCCTTTTCCTATAAATATATGTATAAAGTAAAGATTCATCCCAATGGATCAATAAAGAGGCTTATGGCTCACATAATGGCATAGGATTTTCACAAAAGTATAGATTGGACTGTGATGAGACCTTTAGTCTAATGGCTAAAATTACCACCATTTATGTTTTGTTAACACTTACTGCAAGTAAATCTTGGAGAATTTGGTAAATGGATGTCAAGGATGCAGTTTTGCGTGATAGGTTAGATTGATAAATATACATGGAACAACCAAAGGGTTTTGAGATTAAAGATCACCTAAATTATGTGTACAAATTGAAGAAAGCATTATATGGGCTGGAGTAGGCACCAAGAGCTTGGTATGAAAAAATTGCAAGATTCCTAATACAAAGTGGATATCTACCACTACCAATAGAATCGAGCTTACTCATAAAAGAATGAGATGGTAAGCTAGCTATATTATTAATTTATGTAGATGGTCTCATTATCACTGGAGATGACGAGCAAGAAGTTGGCTGAACAAGAGGTAGTCTATCCGTACACTTTCAAATGCAGGAGCTTGGAGTATTAAAACACCTTTTGGGACTTAAGGTTGAAAGAACCATGGATGAGTTATTTTTGTGTCATCAAAAGTATGCTTAAGATCTACTAAAGAAATATGGCATGCTAAATTGTAAGCTAATCTCAATTCCAATGGAGGTAGATACAAAATTACATTCAGCTGAGGGACAGGATTTAGAAGATGCCATAATGTATGGAGAGCTAGTGCGTAATTTGATTTACCTTACTTTGACTCGACTTACATATGACACGCAGCAAGTGGGATAAGTAGATTCATGTAGAACCCAAAGAACTCATATTTGGAAGCAATACGTCAAATCTTGAGGTATATTAAGAGAACCATTGATTATGTGATGTTTTACAATAAAAGCGTCCCATTTAAAGGCATAGGATACTATGACATTGATTATGTCAATGACCACAACACTTGTCATTCAACAACTTGATATATGTTCACTTTAGAGTCAAGAGTATTGTCTTGATGCAAGAAGACACAACCTAATGTATCTATGCTTAGTATAGAAGTAGAGTACAGAATAGCAGCTATGGCAACTCAAGAATTTACATGGCCTATACAGCTATTACAAGATCTACATCAATTGATTAATTATGCAGTAAAGTTATATTGTAATAATCAGTTGGCAGTCTGTTTAGTTGAAAACCTATCTTTCATGCTAGGTTCAAGCATATGGAGGTACAATATCATTTTATTAGAGAAAAAGTATTACAAGGTAACATCCAAATGAAATATATCAACACAAAAGGTCAAGTTGTGAATATATTTACAAAAAGGAACTTAATGGTTAAAAAAATATAAGAGTTTAGAAGACAACTTGGCATGTTTACGTAGTTTATAGCAAGGGAAAGGGTCATTGAGGGGGAATGTTGAGAATTCACCGATTTTTTTTCTAAAACATGTTTTTACAATTTAGAAAAAATTGTATGCCAACTCAAATTGGTTTCAAATAACAAACAAAATGGTAGGCACCACTAACATTTAGTATTTACTAAAATTAAGAAGAAACAACAATTCTTTTATACTATTTTTAACCCACTTATTTTCCTATAAAAGATTCAACCTCATGTATGGAAAAATTAACCAAGAAAAAGAAGAGAAAAAGATGGAATGAAATGTAAATAGAAAGCTCTTTCTCTTGTAGAAACCCACGTAGGTTACAAAACTCTTCTCTTTCTAGCCTTTATCCTCAATACATCTATGGATCGAAAATGTTCCTGCTACATATAGAGACTTAATCCCTATTAATGAGGCAAATAAGACTATCATTTCATTATAACACTAACAAACCTCATAACAAAAAATGTCATTAAAACGTTCTTCTCATTTTAATACTCAAAGAGAGAAAATAATAATAAAAGTTGGATCTTTGAATAGTATATCCATAATGACAAGAAATACAATAATAGTTCAACAAAAGTAACAAAACAAAATATTTTAATCCAACTTACGAGTTTAATCTCAAGATATCATACCATTATCATAGGGTCCTGAGTCTCAATTGCTACTCTTCACTTATAGAACCTTTATATACAAATAAATTTTTAAAATGATGTAACAAAAAATGATTGATACTTCTTTTATTTGCAAAGAAACAAATATCGATCTTATATTACCTATGATATACGATGTATTATCTAAGCTAGTCCACTTATTCTTATTTTGTAAGAGCTAAAATTTAATTCTCCTAACATATGAAAAGTAAAAATAATATTGAATTTTTGAAAAGAAAATTTTTACTATTATTATAGTAGTAACAACTTACATCTAATAAATATGATGTTAAAGGTAATTAATTCATAATAATTATATCCATGGTGAAGTTATATAAAGAAGCAATGGTACACAAAGAAAAAAAAATATGAATAAATAATAATATATCTAAATATTACTAAAATTTATCTGTGAAAAATAAGTTATTGGAACATGTTAATTCCATTAGTTGAAGAAGCTTGAATTTTAAAGTATTTAATCCACTTTTTAAAATAAAGATAAGAAGTTTACATTAGATCTAATAAAATATAATGATGAGACTATTATGTACTTGTACGTTTAATCCTTATGCAAATCCCTCTTAAGTATCAGTAATTGACTCAAGGGTAATAGAAGTAGATTTCTACAATTAAGATAAATTAATATTAAATTAACACGACTAAGATATGCAATAGCATAAGATATGATAAGAAAAAATTTAAAAAAATGCTCAACTTACTTACTAATGTATGAGTCGTTTTCTTCCTTTTAGTAATTTTTTCTAAGGCACTTTTCTTTCTTATAGATGTACAACCTTTAACTCTTACTTTTATTTTTGTTCCTTTTACTTTACTACCTAGATTGATTTCTTTATAGCATATTCGTCCTTAAGGGTTTTGTTCAAAGGAAAAGCCTTTCGTACTTTCCTTGATTTTCCTTATGGTATTCTCATAATTATCAATCGTAATATTAAGGGATTCATATGTTAAGAAAAACTTTACTGCCAAATAAGCAAATAATCTACTTGATACTTTACAACATTCCCTAAAGTTTGGCTTTGAACCATGCAATTTACGTAAATGAATATGCAACCCAGACTCAACCTTTGCATCTTTCATCCACCTCTAAATGTGCTTTTAAGGCACTTGCTCAATATTGTGAAACAATAAAATTTTGAGGCACTGCACATAAAATTCCCAAAAACTCAAATTTATTACAATTGCAATCAACTTGAATATTATACAAGTTAAAATAAATGATATGATAATGGGATCTTCTTGAAGAAGTGACTTAATTATTTATTCAATCTCCTTGAGAATGCAAATCTCAATCTCATGTCTACTATAACTCATCATGAAATATCTTTATTGCTGGAGTGTAGATATCTACAGCATGCTTCAATATTTTTACTATATTTGATAGGGAAGGGCCACTTTGACTAGTTTTGAAGTTCGCTTTTAGTCTTTCATACTATCTATCATCTACTAATCTTTCAAAATGTTGAAAGAAACATAAAAAATCAAAATTGTAGCTCATATTTTTCTCAATCATTTTATATGCTTTCAATTCTTTAAGTAGAATCATGTTAGCACAAAACATCATTCAACCAAAAGCCATTCATCTCTCTCTCTCTCTCTCTCTCTCTCTCTCTCTCTCTCTCTCTCTCTCTCTCTCTCTCTCTCTCTATATATATATATATATATATATATATATATATATATATTAAAGTCTCTACAAACACATTAAATTTTTCAAATACATAACTTAGATGCTTTGCTACATTTTGATATATATGCCTTATATATTGATGATGTCTAGTTTTTTAGCCAAACTCCTACCTATGCTTTTACCATTATAAGGGGCTTAATTGCCTCCTAACTTTTGCTTGAAATTGCTTTAACAAAAGTATGAAATAACCACTTGAATATGTTAATCGACCCATCATATAAAAAGGCAGCTCTAAATATGCTGCTTTATTTATGGTGGTTTAAACAAACAAACCATGCAAGTGGTATACCATCCTTACATTTGCTATATGCCATGTCAAAACAAACATCAACACCAAAATAATCAAAATCAGTTCTCATTCAATGATGCTAATAAGATCATCAACATCAACTTACATGACAGAAGAAAAGTTTAAGTATTCAAATTACTTGTTTTGCTATAATCAAACATGTCACCTATGTCTCCAATTCCCATATTTAGGGTCCATTTGCCTTGTAAATAATTATTATAATCTTTAGGAGTGAATCTAAGATTCTTACACCTCCTTTCATCTTAGCATTATTTCATTGTTAGCTCTTGTTACTATTTCAAAAATTTCATCTAAGTTAACTTCAACTTGTTAAAAGGAATTCAAATTCTTGTGTGATATTAGCAACATTCATCTTCTCTAGAAGATGTGTATTTTATGACTTGGAACTTGCCATCATTTTGCTTCTATATTTTCATTTATGCTAGACAACTAAACCTTATCATTGGTCAATGATATTCAACATTACTTCTTCTTTTGTCATTTTCTCGTATGCCTTGATATGAACAAATATAATCTATCCACTTACCTCTAAAATCCTTATGTTCCTTACTTCCAAATACTAAACCCAACTTCTTTATCTTATTGATTATAAAAATCATATATTAGCAATGATTCTCCAATTATAGGCCTTGATAACTCTAATTTTAAACATATTTCATAGGGTGATTTTATAGCATTTTCCGCACATTTTTGGTTTTCTTTAAAGAAATTGATACTTAATTGAGTAAAATTTTGATTTTAGGATTTAAACGCGTTCTAGGCTCGAAAACGAAGAAAAGGAATCAAGTTTCACTCAATTTCGAGTTCAAACGAAGAAGTTATGAATTTTTTAAGTTGTGTAGAAAATTTACCTAAATGCAGAAAGTTACACGACCTGGGGATACGGTCGTGTCCTAGGCCATGTCGGATGAAAAAAACAAAATCTTTTTTATACACTATAAAAAGACATATTAGGGTTTCAAAAAAAAAAGAAAGAAGGAAACATTACAGAAACAAGAGACATAAGAGACGATAGGAGATTGGAGAAGAACATTAATCAAGAAGCAAGAACGACATCGATTTCAAGATTAGAGAGATTGTTCATCAAATCAAGAGGGGTTTTTATGCTTTATTTTACGTTTTTGATGAAACTCGTTTTTAGATTCATTATGATAGCTTAGAATTAAAGTATTTAGGATTAAGGAACCTAGGGTTTCATGTAACCCTTGGATTGAATTATAATTTCAATAAAGTTTCTATCTTTTCTTGATTCAATTATGTCGTTAATTATGGATTGATAATTCTAGAGTGTCAATATATGATATTATGTATGTTAATTGAGAAATTGCATGTGTAATTAGATCTAAGCATAATTGAAGAGAATTACATGTATACTTAGAGATAAGATACATTTTTTTTTTCCGGAAAGTTGATTGTTTGTGTGGGAATTCATTACACGTTAATGCGATTCTAAATTATATTACTAAGTGAAGAGATTCCGGTAAATAATTTAGGATTAGGATTAATATGCTTGAGAAAGATATTAACTTTAATTATGAATCCCTCCGGTCAAGAATAATAGAAATTGAATTGGATATATTTTAAAAAAGGTTACATGTTAAACACTAGGGGAAATAATTCCTAAATACATTATTGCATACTTGAAGTCGTTCGTAGTTTATTGCTTTCTAATTTGCGTAATTAAGTCTCATAAGTAGTTTAGTTGTTAATTTCAGTATTTTTAATTTAATTCAAACTTTCACAATTTTTCGGTTAGATAATAAAGCTAAAGTTAATATTAGTACTCAAAATCTCTGAGGGATCGACTCGGACTCACATCCGCTATATTAAAACTGATAGGTGCACTTACCTCATATCACCATCTCATAATGGACTCAACTCATAGCCCATTCCCTTGATATGGAGAGGAAAGACAAGACCCGAGGGAGAAAGCAAACAAATCACATCCAACAAATTATCCTACTTATATTTAAGACAGAGAAAAAGACTTACAAGCTACTAACGGCTTACAAAACTCTCTCTAGAATCTATAAATGGGAGTTGACCCCTCTAAATAGGAAGACTCAAATCAAGCTGCTTCTCTACAATTGATAATCTACTTTCAATCAGTATTCTTGACTTAAGTGTCGGATCGCATACGCTAAAGCTACCTTAAGTGCACCTCATAGCTTACATTCACTCATTCTACAGGCCCTTTCAAGCCTAACTTAGCTTGATGTAGTCAAAATACTATCGATGGTCAAGAGTACACCATCAACATTTTAATACTCATTATTTACGACTTAAACATAAATCCATAACTAAAACCTAAACTCACAATCATATACCATTTAGTACCGATCCTTAACGAAATCCTCCATAAAATACTATACATGAGAAAACCCTCAATTAGAAATATAAACTTAAAGCATCATTTGCTTTATTCAAGCAACAATTGCCAAAACTCCCACAAGAAAACCAACATCTCAAGAAGGAAGTTGCAAATCTCCAACAACATGTTAAGAAAAATCCCCCATCGCTACAAAAGGGGATCTAAAAGATAACAAGTTCCACTGAACCATCAAATGCTCTACCCATAAAGAGCAACCATAGTGATTAGGTTCGATCGAATAATCTTAAGTACCATCTCAAATAGATCTCATTATCAAACACCTCATAAAGATTAGAGGATCAAAACATAGTGATCCCTAAGATAAATACATGATAAGACAAACTCCTTCCATATAAGCGATCCAAGATGAGTTGTTCCCCACTTAAATATGAGTCCCTCAATTCAAACTTTATTATAGGACTATCATCAATCTATGGTACTTTTATCTCATTACTATGCTCAATTCGAGCTCTCTAACATCTATGATGCCATTACATGCAAAGCCTTCTCAAGCAACCCTACCAAAGCAGCTCAACATGGTACCAAGGTCTTCAACCAATTTCTATCTTCAGCTTCAAAGAGCTCTCTAGAACTTTTCTCCAACAATTCATCACTAGCAAGCGATTGAAAAGAGACAATCCATCTCTTATGTTAACAAACTAACAACAAAGCAAAGCACTCAAACAATATGTAGCTAGATTCATTACTACCGTTATTGAAATTTCAAACTCCAAGGCGCAAAATACATCACTCAAGAAGATAATATCCTAGATCGAAGGCAAACTGAGTACTTACCTCCCAATAATAAAAAAGATGAGAGGGATCGAGCTCTCGCCATAGATAGGCTCAACCCCTGATCTAGCGAAAGCAAGCCTAATCAACCAACTGTTTGCAACACTCCTAAAAGGGGTAATATCCCCTTCTACAATGAGCACCAAGAGCTTGTCAAGTCCCAAAACCAGATATTAATGGAGATTTGTAATTAAGATATTGTACTTTAGCCCAACAAATGGTGAAATTACTCGATACGCTAACACATTAGTAATTGTCATACTTTCAACAAAAAATGGGGCTACAATAAAACCAACTGCATCAAGCTAAAATACATTATCAAAGACACCATCAAACGTGTTTATCTCCGCAAGTATTTTAACCCTAACCAACTCTTAAAGCAACAATGTACAAAGCATTATGCAAACCTCATAGCAGTGATTACTCAATCAACACAAGGCATCGTAAATTGATTATGCAACCAAAGCTAAGCAAACCATAAGTTGTAAGATAGAGCCTTAATACTATAGCAACTTTCAAATCCAATAAAAACACATTACTTCTTTTCAAGAAAGCACACCGTAACCTAGCAATCACATAAAACTAAGCTTCCCACCTTTTTACTAGCATACAAAAGCGACCTCCTCAAGCCACCCATCCCTTACAGATTTTGAATTTCTTAGCTTCTCACCCTTCTTAAGGCTCATGGAGGTAGCCTCTAAGCATACCAACCCCATATAAGGTTACAAACCTACAAGCCAACCAACCCTCATAAAGGTTGGATTTCTTTGCCTTTCACCTTTCTTAGGATACATAGAGGCAACCCTAGGCATGCCAACCTCATCTAAGGTTACAATAACCTATAAGCCAACTAACCCTTACAAAGGTTGGATTTCTCAACTCCTCACCCTTCTCATGGCACACAAAGGCGGCCTCTAAGTGAGCTAACCCCTATAGAGGCTATAACTTTAGGCTTCCAACCTTTCTACAAGCAATATAGAGGCAACCTATGAACAAAGGTCAGATTTCTTAGCCTCTCACCCTTCTTAAGGAACATAAAGGTGGCCTCCAAGCAGGTAAACCCTTACAAAGGTCACAACTATAGACTTTTTTCCCTTATACAAGCATATAGAGATAGTCGACAAATTGAATGACCCATACAATAGGTCATATCCCTAAAGCCCATAAAATAGTTCGACTTCACCTCCTTACAAGATTTAGGGGAAGAGTTCTTCCACCTAACTCTGCATCTGATAGAAAAACTCATCAATCAAACTTGTATCCTATTAACTCGAAAGTCACTTACTAGCAACACCAAATAGAGACCATGGTAATTAAAGATATAAAACAACTTTACTTTACACAATATAAGCACCAGAATATGAAAATTCAAAACTTTCACTATAAAACAACCAACGACACTTATAAATGATCATTAAATTGTTACTAGCACAAAACCTAAAAGTTTGAAGGATCCCATACCCAAGAGCACTAATCATAGAAACATGGTTCCATAAGCATATCCACAGTAAAGGACTAGTAGAAGGAGCCCCAAAAGATGGAAGCTGAACACCTTCTTAGAATTAGATGGCCCTACCTCATCAACAATCACAACTATCACCTTTGATGGTTCACAACAAGGAGCTATAAGAGTAGGAGTACGAAAAGGGCTATCCTTTGCCATTCTTTCAACAATCAAACTAAGGTCACATCCAAGATCTCATTCTTTGATAAAACTCTTGAAATATTCAAGTTGCTTAGCCACCTTTCTCAGCTGGAATTCACGCCATTTGCTATTTTCCCAATACTAGTCTAGTATTGCTTGTTAATCCTACCCTTAGATACTCCTCCATATCAACCATTTAACAATAATGTGTCTGAATACATTCCTCAAGCTTTTGAATACAAATTTGATAAGCCTACTCCTTTCCCCCATCCTATCAACCATAGGCACTAAGGTATCTACCTCAACAAACATCAGGGCCTCTTTAGCATGACCTAAACCACCATCTTACACTACCTTCTCTCTTTCCTATTAAGCGCTTTCTAACTCAACTAATAGCCTCTATAGCCTCTCACTTGCCACATCGAAATCCTTCCTAACCTAGTCCATACTTGCCTCAATTGCTCCTTCATTAAAATTACTTCTGACAAAGTACAAGAACTCTTATTTTTATTGTTCCTTAGCCGTTATTCAAGTTGATCATGCTTTCACACAATGTTATTCCTCTCATTCTATGGGTAACCCTTATGACTCAGCTCAACTAATAATTTCACAACTAAGGCATGAATGCCACCAACAACCTATAAATACAAAGGGCCTCAATAACTTAATAATCAACTTATAGAAATGATTCAAAATCACCACAATTATTGTATACATCCCGAAGAATGACCGCTTGAATATACCATCCAAAAACATGTCCATGGACTTTATTTCAACCTCTTACCTATCTCGTAGTTTGAGAATACCCAATAATAGGCGAGCACTTATATGCGCATTCTTGTAAGTGACTTCTAAACAACATATATCCTAGTCCAAAACATACTTCTCCTCCTAACTAGACTTAAAGGGCAAGGGCATGGGATCCTTCCCCTTCCTCTCTTCAACTACAGCACTAGCAATAATATGGACATGATTCCCATCCGTCTCTACAGCCACCACTACCTCGGTGTACTTAGTAAACCTACCTTTAGCAGGTAAAGTCCTTTGTCTAACTCTTGCCCTCTCTACTAAACCAACTTCTCTTGTTTCCTCAGCATGAGCGACATTACTAGCACTCATCTCTTCAAACTCAAGGACAATCTTCCACCAACACCTTAAATCAACCACCCCCCACCCCCAACCATAAACCACCATACACATGTACAAAAGGAGAACTAAATAGCCTAGCCTCTTGAACTAAATGATCAAAGGGGCAACTCAAGCTAACTTGACATCCAACAAATCATACTTCTTTAAGTTGACTTGTGTTACCCATCCTTATAGTAAGAATATAGGCTATCTCCTTCCTATTCAACACCTTTAAAGCCATTTCTACAAGACAAAAGCAAGAGTTAACATTGGAAGCTAGATGATACGATTGTCATATATGAAAGATTTTCCACTAAAGGCCATCATTACCACCCCGACCCTTCCCATAGTTAGTATACTACCAAAGTAGGATCAACATCAGAATATACTCCTAAACCAATTATGAGCGATAACATGAAGAAGACCCATGCGATTGCAAAAAAGAACGATTAGGCATATAAGCAACCACAACAATACTCTAGCCTACTATCCCCACTCATTCATCAAGCCCTAGAGAATTCAACATTCTATCGGCCGATACCTATTCTTCTAAGCATTATCCTACCCGTTAACATAAACCTCTAGCCTTATGGCCATTCCCAACACCACACATCAAGCCTTATGTACCAACATTGTCCTTGAAGCAACCACCACCTCCATCAACGGTCATTAGGAAGGCAGCAATACCTTCTAAGTTGAAAGGAAAAAGCAATAAGGCATTTTGTACCTAATCAAGAAAAAAGAACCTTGAAATACCATGAAACTTTCACAAGAAAGAGAGATTTCTTTTCTAGAGAAAAGGTTATCTAACCAACGAAATTCGAAACAAGCAAAATAATGAAAAATGAAGATGGGAAATCTCTTTTATTGATGGAAGAAATCTCAAAAAAGACAATATGTAGAAAGGCATCATAAAGGCTCCAAAAATCTATTCAACTCTAGTTACCTATACACACGTACAACAGAGCATTAACAACAAGATTTGTCTATGTTGCCATCACACTGTTATAGCTGCAATGCATATAAGAATACACTCGTTCCCCAAGTGACATGCATCCTTGACAATTAATACTATTCATACCATCACCTCCAGCATACCTTAATAACTCACATTTACTAATTGCGCAAGCCTTTCCAAGCCTAACTTAGCTCAACCCGATCAAAAGGCTATTGGTGATCAAGAGTACACTATCAACAATATGTTTCTTCCTTGGTTGCAACCACTATCCCCATCAAGGGTATGTCTTTTTCTACAACACTAGAATGAATATACATTTTTCTCTCATCATTATTGATGATGAGACTAATACTCAAATCATCATTGTTCTCTTTAAATTATTCAAGGATTTTAAGTTTTCTATGCTTGGATTTTCATTCAAAAAAATTCATGGACCTAAAAATTAATATACACTCACACACACCAACATTAATAAATTAAATAAAAGATAATAACTTAACTCAACTCTCAATCTTCTTCCAATACAAAACAAATAAATTTTTTTTTGAAACTATAACATATCCATTAAAATTTGGAAAGTTGTTCCATTCACCAAACCGCCAAAGAAAAATAGTGATGAATTATCATCAGCCAAGTCTTAGAAGGAGATCTATCATATGATATATGATCTTTTGTTGGGGACGCCTAGTTTAGCACCTTTGAGTTGGGGTTAAAAACATGAATTAATTTTTCCGATCTAATAAATCCTAGATGTTTTTTAACAAACGTTTCGCCTTTGCGATTGACAGCTAAGTCGCAACTTTTTATACACTAGTTTTAGAACAACATTCAAGGTTATCCGAGACACGAACATTGGATTGTTATAGATTTTTTTTTTTTCTAGCTTTCAGTCTTATTAATGCTATTACACTACAATCACCATTGGTGATAGGGGAAAAAAGGGGATTGAAGCAGGGTTTTTTTTTTAATCCAAAATTTGGAACTAACATATATACGTTAATCCATTAGAAACCTCAACCCTACAACTAACCGATAGAGCTTCAAAATCGAATCCACATTTAGTAAACGAGTGTAACAAAATATTATTGTAAGGAGAAGCATAAATTTGTCAATCAATGGAAAATGTCCCCATGTCATGCTTGTAAATTCTGGTAGCAATTACGCTCAGTACGGGCTTGTGAATCACTAGTTTTTTCTTGGGAATTGATTAATTGGACGAGGTGGGGTCAACAGGAGCAATTAAGGAAGAAAAAGGAAAAGGAGAAAAACCCTAACACGGTATTTTAATAAGTTAACCACAAAGGTATTTTTGCTTGGGAAATATGAAATGCCACGTGGCACATTATTACAAGCTGAGATAGGCAGCATTTATAGGATAGCAAATATTCGTCCATACATGACAACGCTGTCGAAACATCAGGAGTTTGATCTCGGTAGCAACATTGAAGCAAATTTTGTGGCAGATGGAAACATAATTAACCGGTTAAACTGCGTAAGAAACGAAAGATTGTTTTTGAAAGCACACATCAACCGGTATACATAGCTATCCCATGTTACAAAAATCATCAATGCTAGTATTTCCACTTCTGTCTCATTCCAAGCTTTTGTCAACTGGGTGTTCACAAAACCTCCCCCATACCCTCAAGGAGTGATAGCACTAACACATCAAGTAAGATAGTATGCATACAATTCTCAGTTCGCACATCAGTGTTTAGCAGATTTTCTACCTGACGCACGGTGGAAAGTGATGGTTAATTTGGGGATTAACTCGTGAAAAGATACCAATAATTCAAATCAGTATAAAAATATCTATGCTACTCTGTATATTTGTTGTTACGCTACGCCATAATTCTGCATGTGTTAACAGGTTATCTACACCTGATTTAGATGAACTATCTATACATGTTATCCCACATCATAACAAGTAATACAAGATAAAAAATCAGGACACCGCAAGCATATTATGCACATCTTTTCAGAATCAATTCCCAGCAGAAACAAAGGTTTTTATCTAGCCTGACTAAAATAACAGGCATCAAGTAATTGAACAGGTATACAAGATTGTAACTGTAATGCGTATACAATCCAGCATGGAAGTCAGTCCAATGTAGACCAACATTCCCCTTTTCTTTCCCTATTTATACCCCTTCTATATTATACAAGGCGGGGCAATTTGAGAACTGATGCAATCAAGAATTAGACAAAACACATACAAATGTACATCAAACAATTTTTACCAGAAGTCATCATCGACAGCAGCCAAAGATGATCAGTCTGAGTCACCATCCACCTCTTCCTCCATCTCCAACTCTAACTCTCCAGAGCCAAACTCAGCCATCTCAATATCAGCAAGATTTTTTAGATCGACAACCGAGAGTTCATCTAAGCTCCTAACTACCAGATCTGCAGCTGCCAATTCATAGACTGGATGCTTGCTAGCAACAGCCACACACTTCATCCGTGCATCATGGGCAGCCTCAACTGTCTGATTTGAGTTCCCAAACACAATACATCGCTCCGGTATTAACCGTAGAAGCTGTGCAGCATAAGAAAACATCTCTGGATCTGGCTTCCCACGATGCACATCCTCTGCGGCAACAATGGCATTGAAGCATCCTTCGATCCCAATGGTTCCTATAGCACTTTGTAGTGTTTCTCGCGTCCTAGTGGAGACTAAAGCCATGGGTATCTTGTAATTCAACAACACATTAACAAACTCTCTAGATCCATCTCGTAATTGATAAACTCCACCTTGTAAAGCTTGATATATCTCCTCCTTCCTACAAGCCATCCGTTTCAACTCAGCAGGATCTCTAGACCAGCAAAGTACTTCTGATATAGCTTGTTCATTTTTCATTCCTTCTATCCTCCTGAGTATAAAACCTGGTGGAGTTGACCTTGCTTCTTCTTGCGAAAGAGCAAGCCAAGCTTGCTCCTCGATATCAGGATTATTTTCCACCAGAACTCCTTCCCACTCAAATATTGCACCTAACCAACCGCAACCCATCCGTTCTTGGCGGAGTAAAGGATTATGCAGTGAAGGCTTATCAGCCTTATTTTCTGGGGGCCACACACCAGGTTTCCTATCTACATCAGAACCAGTCCAGTAATGCAAGTCCTTGGGAAATCTCTCCTCCTCCCTGTATGCATACGTCTCCCTTGTCAATTCCATTGCAAGAGCCTTAATTGAGGCCACCGCTACATGATCACCCCTTGATCTAGGCAAAGTAGGAACAGCAAGTTTTCTTCCTAGGAAGTCAAGTTCTTTGAATGCAAAGGGACACAAGGAAAGTCTCTTTAGGGTAGCATCCTCCTTGACAGGAATGCCACAGCATATTGGCCTGTACCCGAGAAGAGAAGCTGCAGCAATCAACTCAACCATTTTCTCCAACTAAAATTTTCCCAGACTCTTTACCCTCTCGAGACCAGTAAATCTTAACAAGTTTTTATACAGCTGCAGATAAAGCTAACGAAATATTCCTCCTTAACCTGAACAATCTTGTGAAATAACCAAAAAGTCATACTTTGGACTTATTGTACCCCAAATTCACATATATCAACGCAGACAATAACTTCAAACACATTTGGTTTTTATGAGAAGTGTATCGATGTTAATTCATGCGTGCATTCAAACACAAAGAAACCGCCCAAGAAGGCATTTAACAATAGTATAATATTCCCACAAAAAGCCCAACTTTTCGGTCAAAGAACCTCCATTAACTTTACCTTCAAGCCAAAAATAAGCATATCTTCATTCAAAACCCTAAAGTAACCGAACCCAACTATTTAGAATGGTTAACTACTGATAAAATTTACAAGTGAAACCCAACAATATAAATATATATACATATGCAAAACACAGAATTTTGATTCTGAACTTAAGATTCTAAGATATTCTATAACATATCCAATCGAAGAATTAGCTAAAAGACTAGAACTTAAATTAGAGGAAGCAATAATACGTTGAAATTGAAGTTATACAAGACTTCAAATAAGAACCAATTGTGGAATTAGCTAAAAGATTAAAACTTTACTTCAATAAAGAGAGATTAGTAACATATTAAGTTTAGTTCGAAGTTTTATGCATTGTAATTTAGAAAAGTTAATGGAACAAGGAGAGATGGCAGAACCTGGATGTTTGTGTGAGTGTGTGTGTATGTGCGTGTGTGTTACGGACCATTTGATCAAGGAAAGCACTACGAAGATATGTGATCGAGAGAGAGAGATAGAGAGAGAGAGGAGATTTCTTGAGAAAGAAGAATAAGGAGGAAAGAGGAGAATGAATCTTGAACAGTTTTCTGGTTTAAAGAGGATCTACGAGGCTTTGTGGTTTATAAATGTACGCGAATCTCAGATAGAAATCTTTTTCTTCTGTTGTTTCAGTTTTTCTTTCCAAAAGGTAGTCCAAAAAAGAATATTATCTTGAATTTCCGCCAAAAATATTAATTTTGAATTATGTAAGTAAGTCCTTTTTTGTGGGCCAAAGAAATAAAAAAAGTCCTTTTAATAGGAAAACATTATTAGAAAATTAAGATAAAAATACATATTTACCATTTACAATGTGTGATTTACTAATTATATGCCGTTTTACATTAGTACGTTTGTTATAAATCTTAATTTATATAATCAAGGAGAAATAGACAAAATTTTCGGATATAGATAGAAAAATTTTATATGATATGAGCCCCAATTCATCTTTTGATGGGTAACTTTGAGAAGAAACTGCATAAATATAAGGACTTCTTGATTTTTTATTATATTTTTATTGTAGTTTGGCATCGTTTATATTGATATATTTACTAAAATAGTAAAATACCAAAGAATAAACATAAAAATATATTTACATATGTGTAACTTTAATAAAATTAAATTTGTCCAAAAGAAAAACCCTCGTCTTTTACTTTTTCTTAGTTTAAAAGGGAAAGAAAAACAAACAAAGTTTCTTTTTATTAGGAATAAACTATTTTTCCTAAAATTTTTGCATTGCACTTCTCGACTCTCATTCATCAATTGCGATCTTCATTAAATTATGATAAAATACATAGATAACGTTTACTCCTCAACCTCACTCTTATCAAACAGTTGCCATCTTTATTATAATTGTGATAAAATACATAAATGACAAATTTCCAAACATCAAGTTTCACACTGAAAAATAACAGGTCAAATTAAATAATTCTTAAAATATTAGATATTATTTTTTAAAAAAGGAGTATTTGAAGGTATAAATCAGATTCCTTTTTTTTTTTTTCCAACATAAAAATAAGATTCAGATTTGATACCCTGATTATAAAAGGATAATTAAAAATGACCAGAATCAGAAGCTTCCTGGAAGAACTGCTAATCCATCATTTGTTTTCACTAGTATTGCGTTGCATCTGCAAAATTCGTCCTGCAACTATATGTTTCGAAATGTAATTGAAATGGCATTTCATGAAATATCTGAATCCAATTAATTACAACACATCAGATTATATGGTCATAACTGAACTTGTATTATATGTCCAGTGTGATTATGCACTTTCACAGTTTGTTTGATTGGGGAAATAAAAGGAGGAAAGGAGTAAGGGAGGAAATAATTCCCCTCCAATTCTTTCCCCTAATAAATGAGGGATAAGAGGAAGGATTAATTTTTTCATGGACCTAAAAAAAAAAATCATTCTCCCCAATTTGGATAGAATCCGGAAGAAAAATATATAAATTTAATCTATTGGAAAATACTTTGAAATTTTAAAGACATTTTAATAATTTAACAAGTTTAAAACAAATGTCTAATTAACTCTCCATCTACGATTTTTTTTTTTTCCTCCTTCCCTCTTAAGTAAATAAGAATTTTCCCTCCCCCCATTCTCTTTTCTTTCGGTTTCCTTCCTCTCATCTTCTCCTTCCTTTTATCCTCGACATAGTGCAAGTGAAATGAGTTGACATAATTGTTACCATCTAGATTTATCATTTGTGACGCCCGAGAAATTTTCTTCATGTTTTGATATTATTAATACGAATATGTATTTGATATAAAATGAAATTTGAAGGGTGACGCGGTTTACCAATATTTTTCTACCATTTAACAGCAACGTTAGAATTTCCAAGTTTGTATTCCTAGCAAAAATAATTTTTTTTTTTTTTATTATTTTTTCCGAAGTTTGAAATCATTATTTCAATTTATTTTCTTTTCCCGGTAGCACGTTTATGCATGTGAATAATATGAATGATATTGACTTGTTTAAATCATTATTTTCTTTTCCCGGTTAGACGAATAGCACGCTATCATCCAGTGGAAAATATATGCATCGACCCAATTTACTAACCGAATATATAATATACTAACAACTGACAGTGAGGTATTGAAGTGCACCTATGATCTCGCAAGCTGGAGTGTGGAAAAATCATGTGCAGTGGTGATAAAGAGTGTATGGATAGGATTGGACTAATGCATGGAGTGATGCTTGAGAAGACCCTGAGCAAATTAGGTTTGGAAAGAAGGAATCCTCAATGAGCATGGGGGTTACCCAAACTTTTAAGAATATATGAAGCTATCAAAATGAAGCTGAATAAGTGAGAAGAGTGCTCAGAGTTGATGCCAGATGAGAAAATGTTAGCACGGAAGAGAAGGGAAAATGGTTTTAGAAGCAAAACCCCCAAAGTGAATGAACATGGACATGTTAATTTTATTACGATTAAATCTAAGTGCAATGGATGATTGTTGTACCAACAGCACTAAGCCCTAATCCTAATGGCTTGAATGAGGCCATCCAGAGATTTTTTCAGTTTATCACTGGACTGATGATGCCAAGCAATTGTTATGTGATAACTAACTTGGTAATCGTGAAGAAGGTGCTTTGACATCTAGCTAGCGAATGGTCTAATCAAGGAAGACTTTCATAGGACAGAACGAAGAGAATTATGGGGGGTTTAACGATTGGGTTGAAGGTCTAAGTATAGCTCGTGCCTTCATGCTGAGTGAATTGCTTAATAATAAAGTAGCACTTGTAGATATCAGTAGAACCTTCAAAGTTGAATTTGATGCAATACTCTTAAATGCTATCTAATAGTGGAATGGACAAGAGTAAGAATCAGAGTTTTTCTATTTATATAAAAGTTTTTAAGTTTATAAGTTTAGTGTAGACTACTGTATTTATCGATATTATTAGTATCAGACAGACCTTTGAACCAAGTAGGGCTAAGCTCAGGGTCAAGAGCTCAACGTGATCCAACTGGAGTCTTAACAAATTTATAAAAATATTATTTGTTCTACCTCCAATTTGAAATACTAATCCCATTCAACACAACCAGTATTAGATGTTACTCCTACATCAGTTTGAGACAAGGTCCACATGATTTGCAGATTAGCATAGAGTAATTAGTAGTTCGAAGGGCAACCCAACATTAGTTGAAAGTTGGTTTGCTATGTCCAGTTTTTTATAAATTGGTCTTCTTAAGGTTACGGTTCAATTGAAATAACAGGACTATAGTCTACCATGGAACTATCTATTATAAATTATAAACAAGCATGTACAGTTTACTGTCGGGAAGCAGTCGTTGTAGGTGAAGGTATGGAGTTTTCAGAGCTTCAATAACAAATCAATTGGAAGAAGGAAAACAATGTTAAAAAATAAAAAAAAATCAGACATGTGGAGGATGGTTTTGAGTCTAGCTTGTAAGAACAAGGTGGCACTCCGGTTGGTACAAGTCTGACAACAGTGAACTTGAATGGTTCCTCTCCAAGTAGTACACATAAATAAGGAACCATCTCCGGGGAGATAAATAAATAAGAAGCACATACGTCGGATTGTTTAGCGATGAATATTGCAGATTGACCTGGCAAGAAAGGTCAGTTTGGCATGGAGCCTGATTCAACCAGCCGCACCCCACCACCACCCCCCATATACCGAGGGGCTAGACTGCCTAAAGACTGGTTTCAAGAAATCCCAATTAAACTAACCGGCCAGTTCTCTCTTTTTTTGTTTTTTTGGATGAATTTGGCCAGGTTATTTGATTAGGCTAAAACTTTTTTTTCTTTTTTTCACTGAAGCCAATTGGGTGGATGACTTATAGTTAAATGGATTTGAGACGATCGTGGATGGATTTGAACTTTTATACTCTGCTTGGATTGGTTAACATATGCAAATCTATTCTCAAATTTTATTTGCGATGCCCAGCAAATTTGACACGCTAGCCTATAAAGGACCTCAGAGTCATAGCTTTTTCACTAGTGTAACGTGATAAATTATGCATGGGTCAATAAACAAAAATTGACTGCTCATGACATCAGGAGTGTTAGGCCAAAACAATGGAATATCTATTGCCTCGAATAAAGAAACAACATTTTCACTATTAATTTACAATTGAACGGAATATATATCTTATGACTTGTCCGAATGTGCTCAAAACTGCAAAAGGGGGGATCATGATTTTGGTTCCCTCCTCTGCTTTTAATAGAGAGGAGGAATGGTGCTATCTTCTCAGCATGATGAAGGCGCTTGCAGCATAAGGCATCCATTAATGAAATGTATCTGTGACCATCCCCAGCTTATATGGTTCAATGGATGCAAGGAATTCATGGCTGGACGAATTTCTGATTGTTGAGGTGCGAGCAATCTTGATCTCCAGTCCCCCAGCAACATTTAACACTTATCCGGTGAAACAAGCACAGCCAGTTCGAGTCAAACTCTGATTGCAACGTAAAGTCCATCAAACTCAACAAAGTCAATGCCACTTGCATGCAGTCTAAAGAAAGTCATCAGTCCCCATGAGTTTATCAAACTCCTCTTCATTAATAGCTCCCTTTTTCAGCTTTTTAAGAAGTCGATATTCTCGAGCTAATTCTTCCTCATCTTCAACAGTCTGAGCTGAACGCCTCTGCTTGGCAGTTTTCTTCCTCAAGACTGTCGGAGCTGTTGCATTAGGCTTCTTTTCCGGCTTAGATGTTTTTGGATCTTTTTGCTGTGCTTCTTTCTTGGCTAGCAAGTTCTTCTGTCTTTGCTTCTCACGAGACTTATCCCTGGATGGCAATTAATAAGAGACCGTTTGAATCATATATGTCAATAGGGACATGCACAACATAAAGAAGGAATAAGAATATGCATAACTGCGTATTACATAAGTGAAACCAACAGTTCTAGAAGATGGTTCAGTTAAATCTAAGCACTGGGTGAATATCAATTTCCACAAATTATGAGACCATAGAAAGCATGGAGAACAAAGAGAGGAAGTATAGATTTAGAGATAGCATTATATCTCAAAATTTTATATTTGCATATTAGCATCGCATGAAAAGCTCCCTTAAGATGGTAAATAATAAATTTGGTGTACTTCTCACTTGTACTTAATGTCCTCCAAGTTGATGTCTTCAACTGGAACAAAACCCTCAGTTGAAAGAGCATGGTGTTTGACCTCTGGCATTCCAGGGAGCTGCAATAAACCATACCCCATGGCTAGCTTGCCAATCTCAAGCTCTTTCCACCTGTATAATATCAAATGTGTAAAACATGTGTGTGTGTATGTGTGTGTGATGTTACCAATAAAGCAAACAACTTAATGGCAACCTGAAAATGTAAGAGCAATGATGTTCCTTATATGCCCGGACATATGAGACAAAGGCCCTCACTCCTTTCTCCATAACATCACGGTCCTTCTTTGCAGCAGTTTGCAGCTGATGGCAGGTTTTTGGATTATGAGATGAATGCAATTAGAAGAAACAAAAGAAGTGGCATGATTGATTGATTTACAGCAATGGAATGCTCTTTGTTTATTTCTTGCTTTATTTAACATCAAGAAAAATAGAGATGCGGCAGCATTGAAGAACTAATCTCATTTTAAGAACACAGGGAGAATGACAGCCAATACATCACTTAAAATATTTTAACTTTCCATGAATAAGTTCAATGGAGTAAAATTGAATGGCTTCAGCAGTGGTTGATTGTACATAATAAGAGATGAGCCCTTAAAGTTGGACAACAAGAATGTGCAACTCTACCAGTACTGTCTTTCCTCCCCACCCACCCCACCCCCAATAACAAGAAAGAGGAGGGAGAGAGTAGAAAAAAAAAAAAAAGTATTGCAGCAAAAGCTTATTCCTCCTCCTGGTAGAAGATAATAAGCCCAAAAAATTTATAAGAGCATGGAGATTTAGTACGTGGATATGTCTTCATCATTCTAAAGGTATTTGATCAAATGGTGCTCACCTGAGGAACAACTTTGACAGCATTGAAAGAACATTTCCTCTCCTGAAGAGGTACCCTTCTTATACGCAAGAATTCAACATAAGCTTCCTCCTGGAAAGGCATGAGAAGAGATATTTACTTCCCTCATATATGTGAATAAACTTTTTCAATTTCTACCACATCATTGTGGGAATAAGAACCTTAGGTGCCAAGAAAACGATTGCATTGCCTTGTCGGCCCATTCTAGCAGTGCGTCCAACTCTGTGGATGAAAACATTTGGATCTTGAGGAGGATCATACTGCAAAGCCAAAAGAAGAGAACACCATTTAACTATAGAATAAATAAAGCACAGGACGCATAAACATTGATGCCATCAATATAAGAAGTAAAATGTTGCTGAGTTTATTAATAAGAAGCTATTTTATTTTGGGTAATAAAGTACAAAGCAAATCGCTCAATGCAGACCACAAAGATCACAATAAAACGGTACACTAAAATTCCTTTATGATGATTGCAAAGAAAAAAGACTGACATACCTGGATAATACAATCAACGCCAGGTATGTCAAGACCACGAGCAGCAACATCGGTACACAGAAGTACACCACTTGGAAGAGATGTAAATGAGGCTAGAGCCTTCTCTCTTGCTGTCTAATTATTGGAAGGAAAAAATAAATAAATAAAGATAAAAAGGCAAATTCGTAAGCCCATTGCTGCTAAAAGAATTGCTAAAATCATATTCCCCCAGCACCTACTTGTTTCATCTTCCCATGAAGAGAAATTAATGGTATATCCCTCAAAGCTGAAAGCTGAGGAAGAACAACTCCCCAGTAGTCAACACAAGCACAAGTCATGAAGTAGCTGAAAAAAGAAAAAGAAATCATTTGCAAGTTTGATAATCTGTTATGCCCAATCATCACCAGATGTTTCTTAAACTCAAGAAACCACTTACACTATGACTTTGTTGGGCCTGTTTACATTAAGAACATCAACAAGTTGGGAGGGCTTCTTATCTGCTTCACACTCCAAATACTACAAAGAAGACCACCATGTCACAAAAATAAAAAAGGACAAGCAGGGAGAAGCAGCTCGCACAGATCAATGAATCAAGATGAGGAATTAATTGTCATAGCTCAAAACATCATATACCTCAATATGAAGGCCAGACGGTGTTTTAGAAGATGCCATTTGCTGTGATAATGCTGGATAATTGGATGATTTCATCTCGGCCCGAACTTCAACCCTTACAGGATTTCTTAATCCTGCTTTAGACAACTCTTCTACTGCTTCAGTTTGAGTTGCTGAGAACAGACCCGTTCTGCGGAGTTTTGGCAACCGAGATATAACTGAAGTTAACTGCCTTTGGAATCCCATATCCAAGAGTCTGTCAGCCTCATCTAAAATCAAAATCTGCTCCAAACAACATCATCATTCATTAGCAGTACACCATCAGTTGAGAAGTAAATTTTCATCCTAGTCATTTCCAGAAGATCCAAAACCTCAAAGTTCATGCCAAAAATTTTACTTTTTCCCAATTAAGGCGAATATCAAAAGTATAAACCAAAAGCTGCATACCTCGAAATTCTTAAAATCTAGCATGTCCAGGCGCTCCATGATATCATACAGCCTCCCAGGTGTACCAATCAACAAGTTAGCACCTTCCTCTTCTATCTTCTTCATGTCCGCTTTGATATCAACCCCCCCAACTAGAAGCATGGATTTCACATTAGATAGAGTATCGATGAAAGGCTGTGCCACATTATAAATCTGCGATGCCAACTCCCTTGTTGGGGAAATAATTACTCCCAGTACCTACATCCAAAGCATATGCTTTTTTGAGCAAGTTAAAGCAAAAAGTTCGTTTATCTTAGAAAGATAAACAGCAACTCGCAAGAAAATGCAAAACAGCCTCTTCGCAAAAAATGCAAGGGAGGCCGCCTACATATGCATCCTCCCTCCCCCTACATCAGACAAGCCGAGGAACAGCAGGTGACCCTTTCAATATATATTTTCACATATTTCCAACCTGCCATGCTACGCAGTATTTTTGCTTTTGGTCCCTTTTTTCACATTGAAAACTTTGTCATGTACCTGAGAGAGAGCAATGAGAAGCACCCAACCTGGCACCATCCAACTGGCCTCAAAGAGACATCTATCAGGCACACTAAACAAAATATGCAAAAGCCATGTTGGGCAGAAGCAAGTGGCTGAACAAAGAAGGTTACTCATGGCAGTTCGCCACTGGCCTCAATTTATTGATTTTTCAATCCAGCTCCATATTTTTAGCTTGAAATTAAAGTTAGCAGCTTGGTCCCAGAAATTCTGGAAACTCTCAGTTTTTTCACTTCAGTTTCGCTAACAAGAGAAAAATAAGATAACTTGCCCGTTCACATAACGGATAACCGATTTCACGAGATAAACAAATGCACTAGAAATTAAAGCTATCGGTTAGCCAGAAACCCCAGAGAACCACTCCAACAACAAATCTGACAATCGAAACAAACGTAAAACGCACCTGATGGCGGTTGGGAGTAGTAGAGCAACGGCGGAGAATCTCGACGAGAGGGACAACGAAAGCTAGGGTTTTTCCGGAGCCAGTGGCGGCGTCAACTGCTACGTCCTTATAGCTGCATAGCAAAGGAATGGTGGCGGCTTGGACGGGGGTGCAATAGTTGAATCCGCCTCGATTCAGAGCGTCGAGAACCTGCTGCGAGAGCGGCGGCTGGAGGTCGGAAAAAGTAGTGGTGGTTAAGGCCCTGTTTAGCTCGGTGTCGTTGTCCATCCGTGTTTTAGGTTTTGTGGCTTTGGGTTGAGGGTTTAACCTGCCCGTTTTGGGTTGTTGTGAGTTTTGCTGGAGCCGTCTTGGAAAGACAAAACTATGAGAAAGAAAGGGGTGAAAAACATTCCTATTGTGGAGAGATAGGAAAGGAAGAAAAAAAAAAAAAAAAACTCAAACCAAATCGTTTTTTCTTTTTTTATTTTGTTTAGAAAATTTCAAACCAAGACAAAAATTTACGGTCTCCTTCGAAAACTAAACTAAACCTCTTTGTTTTAAAAAAATACATAATAATATTTTATTTATAATTTATCTGGATAGAAAATTAATAATGATGCTATTATTAGATTATAATAGTTTTAATATTTTATTTGCAATTTAAAAATCCTTTTATTGTAACATTGCACTTAAACAAATATTAAGTTTACAATTATTGAAACATATACCTATTGAACTTTTATAATCATAGTTTATAAATTATATATATAAGTTAACTCAAAATTTATATTATATAATAGATTCATAAATAAAATTAGTTGTTATAAACATTTGAAATTTTTTTATTGCATGAATATTGATTCCATTAATCTTTAATATAGTAGTAATACTTATTATAATATGTATTGATTATGGTCGAACCAACTAAGATGTGTAGGCTCGCGTTGAGTCCGACTTAAATGGACTTGGGCTTCAACTTCTATTTCTCAATACCTACAAAAAGCACCCTATAGGTGTGATAACGAGGATCTTATGATACTCAAGTTAACAAGAAAAACTAAGGAAAAGGAAGGATAAGTACTAAGGACTTAAGGGACCGTATGATGCGCCATGCAGAGAGTTAATAAGGGCAAAAGTATCAAGGTAAGTCTAAGTTTACAGAAAGCTTAAAAACGAAGATGAAAAGAGAAAAGCACAAACAAAAATAAAAGTAAAATAAGCAAAACCTACAATCAACTTTGAGGATATGATGCACTAGAGAAATACTAATAACTTACAGCTCAACTCGATATGACGTATGAGTTAGTCCAATAAGAGTACTCACTACTTAGCCTTATTTAAAAATTAAGATAAGAATAAGAAAAAGGAAGTAAGTACACTTAGCTCATAAAAGGGGAAGTATATTCAATATCTGATGTATGATGCGACTACATTTATAATGGGTATTTATACTCGAAATATTAAAGCAATAATTATAAACGAAAATAACTAAAAAGAGTAAAGTCCTAAAAAAATAATGTACAGAGAATGGAAAAAAAAAAGCATAAAGAGAAAATCAAGAGAAACGTCCATCTTATACGAAGAATCCTGTCATATGATTGCTTAAACACATAACTCTCAATGGATAAGTAACTTTTTAGCAAAAGAAAACAAACTGTAGATTAAGTTAGTGAATGCCAAGCAAACCTGGGGGTCCTCTTGAGAAGTCGTGAGTGTAAATCAGCACCAATAATGCTAAGATGGAGGTCGGCTCAATCATGATCGAGTAGACGTATTAGAGGTCAGACTTTTAGTGGAGCATACTTCAAGTCGACACTCGACTATTAAGAGATGAGAAGTTACTCAACTTAGAATATAAAGTTAGTCGACAATGAGGATTAACTCATCCTCAGCAAGAGTTATTTAGAATAGTAGAATTCGCTTCGTTAGTCCTTCAAGTCTTCGCGCTTAGGCTCAAGTTAGAGGTCTGGTAACTTGATTCCTATCATCCTTACCAGGTTGATTAAGATTTGAGATCAAATCCAATTGGTTCTCATCCAAGCCTTCCTCAAGTCGATAGGGACTAAGGTTGGCAACATTGAATACATCGATCACTCCAAAGTCCTTTGGCAGCTTTAATTGGTAAGCATTGTCATTAATCTTCCAAAGAATCTTAAAGGGTCTATCATCTTTGGCAAATAGCTTACTCTTCCTCTTGTTTGGAAACTTTTCCTTACTCAAGTGTAGCCACACTTGGTCATTGGTCTAAAACTGCTTGGTCTTCTTTCCTCCTTTAGTTTTCTAGCAGCTCAATTAATGTACTAGGCGACTCGTTAGTAAATTTGCTGGATAGACTAAGCTTTGGATCTTGCTTTTAGGTCTTCTTAGTCAATAAGCGACATTGGGGCGTAGTTAAAGGGCAACCCAAGATTAAAGCCATAGACGACCTCAAATGGGGCGTACCTAATGGTAATATGTACTGTTATGTTGTAAACAAATTCTACTATAAGCAGGTAAACGTCCTAATCGACTAAGTTCTTTCCCATTGTAGCTTACAATAGTGAACCCACGGTATGATTGACAACCTTTCCTTGGCTGCCAGTTTGGGGATGATAAAAGGTACTAAATAGTAGTTTAGTTCCCATCTAAAGCGATAGAGTTCTCCAAAAATAGCTTAAGAAATTTGAATCCCTTTCCAATACCACACTTCATTCAAGTGAACTATTTCCTACAAGAACAAAAAAGTAATAGTCGAAGTATCGCTAGTTTTAGTGCAAAGCACAAAATATGCCATTTTGCTATTATCCACGATAACCATTACAAAGTCTTTGCCTCAAGTAACTTGGGGCAATCCGAGGATAAAATCCATACTTAAGTTAACCTATAGTATGGTCGAAATAGGCAGAGGCATTATCTTCCCTTGTTCTGCTCGACTTTGCTTTCTTACAAATGGCGTATGCCTCAATCATATGATGTAAACTTTGCAATTTAGCCTTTTGAGTATAAAATCGAATTTGTGTACTGTAGATGATTTCTTTAAGTTAATTAAGCTAATAAGTTTAAAACCAATTAAAATTTTAAATTTGAAACTCAAAATAAATATGAAAAACTTTAACTTAATAATTGATACTCTAATTGTATACGAAAACTTTAAACTTTGAATATGTGTAATTGTAAGAAATTGACACCGAACCTAATTAAAACCCTAAAATCAAAAGTTTAAGTTTATAAATATACTAATTTGCTACAAAGGCAATAAAATCTTAAGTGAGCCAAATAACTGAACAATATGCCAAATTGCATAAAATCGCATACGAACTATTAAAGATAACTTCTAAATGCTCATAAATGTAAAAGTATTAAATTAATTCATAAAAATTTGTAATATTATTTTATAATTAATGCTAACCTTATTTTTATATAGATAAGTTAATATTATGTTAATTTAGATATTTATTAGTTATTTACACAATTGTAGTAAATATTAATAACATGATCTATAATTTACCTTATAATTCTATTAATTGCTATTCTAAATATTATTTATAGGATTATAAATGTGTAAGAAAATTTTAATATATGTTTATTGATTTATTATATTTAATTTTATATTTTCCCTCTTACTTTATCTTTTTCTTTATTTTCTTTTTATTTCTAAATTATATATTTACATAATACACAAAATATTAAAAGAGTTGACTAAGTCAACATGTTTTTATCAAAATGCATTAAATAACCTTATCAAATGCATTAACTCCTCCTATCTTTTCTTTTCCTTTTTCTTCTCTTTTTTCTCTTATTTTTTTCTTCTTGCCGTGAATTCTTCCCCATTCTAGAACACTCATCTAACCTCCTTAATTACCTATACACACAAAACATTAACTTTTCTCTCTCCTTCAAACCGTCAATTCCCTTCCCCCTCCTTCTAACTTCTTCCTCTTATTTTCTTCTTAACTATTCTAGCAAACCTTCCACTTTAACATATACTATCTATACTTAAAGAAGGATTTTACTTCATAAGGTTTCGAGACAAAAAGGTAATTGAATTAATATTTATATACCATTTTAATATTTTTCTATATCTATGTTCTTTTATTGTGCATGAAATTTAAGGTATTATGTATACTAGGATATGGAATAGGACTCTTATGTATTCTAGCATCTTGGAGATAAAACTATATATATACATATGTATATACATGTAATAGAATTTTTGGGTACATATTCTTAGTCTTTTAGAAATTACTTGTATATGTGCATATGTGTTATTAAACATATGAAGATATATATATTGAATTGTAGAAATATACCATAAGCTTAGTTAGAGTATATACGTATATATGAATTATATTTAGACACATATAAATACCTAATAAGTATATGTACATGAATGAAAAAAAGAAATAAGATAAAGAATACATATAAATACTTATATATATGCCCTTCTATAGTATGAAATGTATACATACATAAGCATACGCATAAGAAATATTGAGTATATATATACATATGTACAAACCAAAAGTATGTATATAAGTGTATAGGTTTCATCTTGAAATTCTTTTAAAATAATACTTATAAATTATTAAAAAAATATTTATAAATATACACATATAAAAGTACGTATAAATATGTACAATAAAAGCATAGTATATATATAAATATGTGTACATACGTATGCCTATATGTATAGATATACCTATGTAAACATGTATATACGTATAGGTACATATACTAACATACTAAGTATAAGTGTATCTAATAATATATTTAGTATAATAATGTAAATAAAAATACATATGTATACATGTATATGTATGAGTGTATATAATAATATATTAAATATAACTACATATAATAAAATATCAAACATAATAAAATAATTGGGGATATAAGTATGTACATAAATACATAAGTACACAAGTATAATTATACATATACAAAATATATTTATTTAATGTAATATAATATAATATACATGCATATATTATGGGCTGAAATTATAATACATAATTAAGGCCCATAATCTAGTAATTAATAAATATGATAAGATATAAATATACTTAATAATAATATAAAATTTAAGAAAAATAAAAAAATTAAGAAAACTTAATAAAGTGCTACGTGGACCAATCAAAACGTACCACGTCAGTAATTTAATTCCAATTAAATAACCAAACCAAAAACTTCAAAATAATTAAAGATTAATAATACTAAAAATTAATTAAGTTAATAGTAATAACGAAATTACAATAAATAATAAATCAAGCTTAAAATAGAAAAATAATGAAGTCTGCATAAATTAAATTTTAAAATAAGAAATCATAAAAATATAAAATTTAGAAAATTAATTAAAGTATAAAATAATGAAGAAAAACTTAAAATTGATAAATAAAGCTAACTAAGTCAAAATAATTAAATTTATAACAATTTAGGCTTACCTCGAAAAATACGGGTTTTAACGTTTAAAACGGGTCTCGCTGTGTGAACATACGCTCAAAAACGATAAAAATCAATTATAAATTTATAAATAACGGAGTTAAAACGAAAAGTTATACATGATTTAAGATTTAGAGAAAACCAAATGATGTAACTAAATTAATTACATTATTTAAACGATAAGATCTTACAAATAAATAATTAAGATAAAACCCTAACCAATAAAGAAATATCCAAACATAATTATTTATAAATATAAATATATAGATTCCTACAAGAAGAAATTGATAAACACATATAAAACATGAATAAGATCTAATTACAAGACCAAAAGATTCTTTCCAATGTCAAGATGTTAAATATACACACACGTACTTAAAATCAAGACATTCTTAAAAAGATATGTTTTATATGTGATAGCTATATATGTGTTAATAAGAAATAGTCATAATAATGACAACTAATATTAATGATGATGATGATGATAATAATAATAATAATAATAATAATAATAATAACAATAAGATAGAATAATGCAAACAAAGGAAATAAATTGAATATGAACATACGTACATGTATAGTATAATCTTAAAATAATACTACAATATCATTAAGTTAAAATTTTTAGTAATGTAAATATATGATTTCAATATTTTTACCTAACTCTATTACTTTATATAACTTATCCTACTATACATAGAAATCATAATTAAATTATAATATAACAATATACTAATATAAAACTTATGAAAAATCTACTTGGACTCTACGATGAAAGTGTGTTGAATTAAGAGTAAATAGTAGACATCGAAGATACAAACTTATATAATATCTACTAAAATATATATTATTACTTATACAATGAAATAATATTTCCAATCATCACAACAAATAACTTAAAGCATGCTTATATCATACTTGGGTCATAGTAGGATAATGGGCAAACTACAATAAGCACATAGTTAACTGAGGAACCTAGCTTTTTTGAATACTTATAAGTTCTATTATCTTTTAGGTACTCAGTTGTCAAATACGAAAAACTCTAAAGACTTAGAGAATGAGCAATAATCCAAATAAAGGAGTTCTAATGACCCGTTATCTACTTATGTGTATTATTTGTGTGATGTTTTGCTAGTTGTTATTGCCTATATGTCTGAATGACTGTTTTGCTTGTTTGCTATCATCTATATAATCATCTATATAATCATCTTATTAAACTAGTAAATATAAATATTTGACCAAAATAACCAGTTATACTCGTCACGTATCTATGACTCAACCGATGTGTTGATGGAAAATGTTCGCTTTGCAAATTTTTTAGATGAGTATTTTTGCAAAACGTTTTTCTAATCTTAAGTATATTTTTGTACGATTTCTATAAGGGCTCTTAATGCCTGTAAATGATATTGTTATCGTTAAAGCAAAACTAGTATAGAATCTCCAATTGATAGCGAGAGAAGTCATTTTATTTTGCCCATAGGGCCTTGGATGGTAGATAACCCTAGTTGGGGTTCACCTATTTGGATTGATATTTCTTTATCAACTAAGGTAATAATCAAGTGTTGCCTGAAAGGGTAATGCCTTTAAGCAACTTTATATGGTTAAGGTGAAGTGCCCGTATAAGTAAGTACGAGGGACAATCGAAGTGTAGACGATGTAATTTTACACCTTCCATAGTTTTGGACTCTTATAGATGTGTTACTTGCGTTCATCGCATATGCATTCATTTCATGTGTAGATAACTTGCATGTATATTAATAATGTTTGATAACTTACTTGAATGGTAGTGGTGAGAAATGAACTCACTGAGCTATTTTATGCTCATTACCCTATAATTTCTTTTGCAAGTTCATTTATGTTAGGATTATGATAAATCTTGAGTGCCAAGTGTAAAGTGAAGATAAATATGTTAATGTTAGAATTAGTTAAGAATTTTATAGGTGGTACAAAAACATCATTTGTAGAAAATTCTTGTATCATAGAGTTCAATATAATTTAGTATTTCTGGTAAATTTATAAAGTTGGTTTACCCTGTCTTATTATTTGGTAGGAGATACTAATTCTCTACAGTTCTGAGAAATTATGAAATATCGAATATCCGTAGTTATTTATATTTTATAATGACGTAATTCATTAAAAATCAGTAACCTTAATAATTAATTATTTAGAGTCTTGCAATCTCTAACTTATAAGGCGGTTTTCATAGCATGGATGCACAAGTGATATGAAAATTTTGGATAATCTTACTACATCTCCTATAAGGTCTTGACACACGATGCATATCACGTTTCATCTTAGGTTAGAAGAACTTATCATTTAATAGCTCATATGTCCTTCATTTCCCAAAGTTCCCAGATAGTCCTCCAATGTAGGCTTCTCTTACCAACAACTCTCTAATTAAACATGTTAGCACACACAATTTTCTACTTCGGATCAGATAACCATCATTCATATGGTACTCATCCACTATTCTTCTTTCTCCATAGTGCTTATATATAGGGCCAAAATGAGAATCATTTTGATATTATTCTTTAATGCTTGTAAACCCTAATAACTTGATCTGTAACTCAATGAGAAGAACATGTCTCCTTGATAAAGTATCAGCAGCTACATTATTCTTGCTTTGCTTGTATTTGATGACAAAGTTAAATCCCTTCAAAAATTCAATCCATTGAGCTTGGCATTTCGAAAGCTTTAATTGGCTCCGCAAATATCTCAAAAACTTATGATCTATGTATATGACAAACTTTTTTAGTAGAAGGTAATGTTATTATACACGAAGAGCTTAGATTAAGGCCAAAAGTTCTTTGTCATACATAAAATAGTTTAATTGCGCTCCTTTGAGCTTCTTACTATGATAAGTGAAAGGTCAGCTTTTTTGCATCAGCACAACTTCGATGCCAGTACCTAATACATTGCATTCAAGCTCAAACACTTTATTAAAGTCTGACAGAACTAAGATTGGGGAAGAGGTCAACCTTATTTTTATCTCGGCAAAACTCTTCTAGTCTTTTTATCCCTACTTGAACTCTACATTCTTCTTTGTTAACTCAGTCAGAAGCGCTACTATTGTATCAAATCCTTAGATAAAGCGTTGGTAGAATGATTTCAATCCATTGAAACTCTTCACCTCGACACATGAGGTTAGGGTCGGCTACTCAATGATGGCTTATACCTTTTCTTCATCAACTTTCAATCCTCCTCCACTAACCACGTAACATAAGAAGATCACTTCTTCTCGGTAAAAACAACATTTCTTTAGGCTTTCAAAAAATCTCTCTACTTGGAGGACATCAAAAACAGCTCGAAGATGGTTAGTATGCATTCCCAAGTCGGTATTATAGACAAGGATGCCGTTAAAGTAAAAAATGACAAACTTTCTTATTAGATCCCTCAAAACAAGATTCATCCACCTCATAAAAGTGCTCAAGACATTTAATAACCCAAATAGCATGACCATCCACTTATACAAGCCATGTTGGGTCTTAAAAGCAATTTTCTATTCATCCCCCTATCTCATCCGAATATGATGGTATCTTAACTTCAAGTAGATCCTATTGAACACTTTCACACCACTTAATTCGTCTAACATATTGTCTAGTCTTGGAATAGGGTATCGGTACTTGATTGTAATCTTGTTGACAGCTCTATTATTTACATACATAGGCCAAGTGCCATCCTTCTTTGGCATAAGAAATGCAAGAATAGCACAATGGCTAAGACTCTCTCTTGCATATCCTTTCTTTAATAGTTCATTGACTTGTTTCTAAAGCTTTGAAACTTGCTCAAGATTCATTCTATAATTTAGTTTATTTGGCAAGGCAACCCTAAGTATCAAGTCAATGCAATGCTCTATGCCCCATAAAGGGGGTAATCCTTTTGATAGTTGTTTTAAGAACAGGTATGCATACTTATCTAACAGCTCTTTAATAACTAAGGGTAGTTCAACTTACTCCTTCAATTATAATAGTCACCTGACCAATGGGAAGGACGATGTGTTAGCTTTTATAGCCTCTCGCAATTCAACTTAACTTAAAATCGAAGCCTTCTTAGTTCCTCAAGCCAACTTAGTTTCAGTCTACTTACTTAGCTCAGGGTCATGAGGTTTAGGGTAATTTTTCTACCATCCTTCTCAAATACGTACATGTTCCTGAAACCATCATGAATAACCTTCAAATAAAAAAGCCAATACATATGACGTACGCATGAGTACCACATCACAAAAAATTTCATCAAAGTAAGTGCCAAAAGAGATCGGCAACAATACTTGCTATGTGACATATAATACTCCCTTCTCATTTAGCCAGTGTAACTTATATGGCTTCAAATGTGAAATAGTCAAAACTTAAGCTTCTTAACTAAGTTGGCAGACGCCACATTGGTGCAACTCTCACTGTCCACTATGAGCTCATAAACTTGCTCCTTTACTTTGTAAGTCATGTGAAATAAGTTCTCTTTCTACTCTTCCTTAATAGGGGGTTCCAAACTCATTGCATGTCAGACAACCAAAGTTATCTTATCCAGGTCTTCTACAAACACATCTTCCTTAACAAGTTCTTCTTCCTATGACATATGTCCCTCAAGAGTATCCTCTTCCTTAAGCTCTTCATCAATGCTATCCACTTTAAGCTTTGGGATACCTCCCGTGATAATTGTAGTTCTTTTGTTCAAATATTAAGCAGCCATTTACCCAAACCCTTGATACTTAAAACACTTAATTTGACTCGTCTTCCTCCTCGATCCTTATCCTTTCTCATAAGTTCTTAGTAGCACTTCACCATTAGTTGGTTGGCCATTTTGTTCAACTCTGACATTAGCTCTTCTGCTCAACTCGGCACTTTGTTGAGCTTGGTAATTTCCTTAAGCAAGTCGACTTGACTGATAAATATAGTTCCTCTGTTTAGACATTAAGTGGCTATTTGTTCGAACCCTTGATACTTAAAACACTTAATTTGGCTCATCTTCCTCCTAGATTTTTGTCTTTTCTAATAAGTTCTCGATAGCACTTCACCATCAGTTGGTCGGCCCTTCTGTTCAACTCTAACATCATCTCTTCTGCTCAACTCGACACTTTGTTGAGCTTGGTAACTTCCTTAAGTAAGTCGACTTGATTAACCAAGTCAACTCATTAGAGGTCGGCTTGACTTATTCCTCTTTTGTCTTTCCATTCATTGGGCTATTCTTATAGCCTTATCCAACGTAGTAAACTATTAAAGTTCCATGATATCTCGGATATCACTTTTTAATCCAATAAGAAACTGGGATACTGCTTGAGTTGATGGCTCATCTACTTCACATTAGACCATAAGCATTTAGAACTCCTAAAATACTGTTCAACTCCTTTATCGCAACTCCTAAAGTTTAGCAAAAGTATCCTATAGGTAGGTATCTAGCATGAACCTATTTTTAAGAATTCCTTTCATCTTGGGCTAAGTGTTAACTTCTCTATATCCTTCTCGCCTCTTCATAGTCTGGAACTTCTTCCATCATAATGCAGCGTACCCCAAGATTTCTATAGCAGCAACCTACACCTTTTCACGATCCTTATACTAATAATAGTAAAATATACATTCAATCTTTTCTTCCTAATCTAGACAATCATTTGTATTCCCAGAACCATTAAAGCTGGGAATCTAAAGTTTCACATGGTAGATAGTTTGGGGCACTTGAGTTCGCTCCTCTTCCTCATTATATTCTTCTTTTCCTTCATCATTCATATCACCTAAGTCAATCCTTCTTTGTACCCATCCTCCTCCTCTTCCACCTTGAGCTTGTTGAGCTAGGATTTATCCTCTTGTAAGTCAAGCAGCTTGGGGAGTATTCTGTACGGCCTTAGCAGGTCAAGAGGCCAATGCACGTACAACCCTAGTAAGGTCAACTATAAGATTAGTCATTTCATCAATTAGTACATTTGTACTTTTAGGGTACTTTAGGGTTGTCGTCCATGGTAGATAATACCGCTATTGTCATCTCCAATACTAACATTGACACTAAGATCCATCATTCTCTCCAATAAAACTCAATAACAAACTCAGAATCTAAGAAACAACAGATACCATTCCTCTAAGCTAAACAATACACACATTCTTCCACACAAATGTCCAACTAATTTGTGAACACAATAACTACTCCAAAGAACAATAAACCCAACTGAAACTAGTTTTGTTTTCGTATGTTCGAAACAAGGTAAAATAGAATATACAACTATAGCAAACTACTACGCGTTATACTTACTCAAACACTCAAAGTTAACTTCTATGCAACTAGTACACACTACCACAATAAACATTACTCATAAGAAAGCTTGAACATAACTTACCTAAACGAACTTTCGCTTTAATACTAAAATGATGCACTATGTTGAGAGTTGACAAAGGCGACAATATCAAGGTGGGTCTAAGCTTAACAAAAGCTTAAAAACAAACATGGAAAGAGAAACGTACAAACAAAACTAAAAGTAAAATAAGCAAAACTTACAATCAACTCCAAGGATATCACATACCAAGGAACTACCAAGGACTCACAGCTTCACTTGATATGATGTACAAGTTGGTCTCATAAGGGTACTCATCAACTAGCCTTACTTAAGGGTTAGGATAAGAGTAAGAAAAAGAAAGTAAGAACACTTAACTCATAAAAAGGGAAGTATATTCAATATATGATGTATGGTGAGGCTACATTTATAACGAGTATTTATACCTAAAATATTAGGGCAACAACCATAAACGAAAATGACTAAAAAGGGTAAAGTCCTAATGAAGTAATGTACAAAGAATGGAAAAGGGTATAAAGAGAAAATCAAGAAAAATGACTGTCCTGTGCGGAGGATTCTGTCATATCATTACTCAGACACATGGCTCTTTATGGATAGGTGACTTTCTAGTAGAAGTAGACAAACTGTCTGATTCAGTTGGTGACTCTCAAGCAAACCTGGGGGTCCTTCCGAGAAGTCGTAGGTACTAATGTGCATTGGAGTTCTTGGCACCAATACTATCGAGCTAGAGGTTAGCTCAATCATGACTAAGTAAACGTGTGAGAGGTTAGACCATCGGTAGAGCATACTTCAGGTCAATACTTAACTATTGAGAGATGAGTAGTTACTCAGCTTAGCATATGGAGTTGGTCGGCAGTGATGATCAGCTTAGCTTCAGTAAGAGTTGGTTAGAATAGTAGAATCTGCTTCGCTAATCCCTCATATACTCGCGTTGGGGCTTAGGTTAGAGGTCCGGTAACTTGATTCCTATCACCTTGCTCAGTTAGTGTAGGGTTGATGTGTTTAGCTTTAATTAAGAGAGAAGGAGAGAAGGAAAATCCCTTAGAGAGTGTAAAGTAAGGACCTTTTTTGACTAAGAGTGTTCTAAGAGTTTATTAGTGAGAATCCCCTCACTTCCTAGCGCCTTTTATGTGGGTTACTGTCACGCCCCGAAGCGGCAGTCGTAACAACCCCGTCGTGTAAACCATTCTAAGATAGAAGTTGCCCTTATAACCGCTATCCTAAACTTGATCTACACAAGGCGTTTACGACTAACCCGCTTTGAAGTAAACAGTTGTAATTTAAATAAATCATTTACCTAAGAAAGTGAGAAAATTATATATATTTATATATACACACACACTAGAATTCAGTTATTACAATTATCGTTTTCAACGATAATAGCTTAAACCTTAAAAATATATGTCTGTTCTTCAAATATTTTTCCTCACTCCACAGGATCTAGTAGTTACTAGCTTCAGGTTAGTTATATCCCGCTTCTTAGCCAGCACCTACACAATGTTTATAGGGATGTGAGCAACTATAGCTCAGTAAGTTAGGATAGAGGACTTAAAACTATACCATAAACATAACAAGGTTATCAACCAACTTATTAAGTCCAATGCATGTTCAAGCAAATGTCATCACACGACGTTGTCCGGCCCGTCGTGAGATTAGAGAAATTGCGCCCGCTCTAATCCTGGTTGAGTAATTGCCATTAATGCAACAGCCCACGACCAAACCCAGGCTTGTGTAATGGAGACCTCACTCCTCCCGCGACTACCTTCGAACCATTGTCTTTACCTTCGCCACGACCTCCTCTCCTATCACTTAGTTTGACTAAGGATGAAGAAGGGACCATTATGCAATCCTGCACTATCCCTTTCGAAGGGGTCGATATTTGGCTGAAGAGTCCTAAGTTCCCCTAATGGGTTGTCATGTAGGTCCGATTATGATTATAGGTCGTATATTTGATTAGGTCCAGTTTAGGGTGATCAATCATTTCATACAAACCATACAATACAAGCTAGGACAATAGACAGAATCATAGCATCACTCATAATCAAGCACATGCACACATCCAACTATCTAACAAGCACAACCAAGCATAATCTTAAGCCTCCAAAATACAGCAACGTATCAATCTCAACTTACCTCGACTCCTCGCTCACTCACTCACTCGAGGTCCGACTTACTCAGGCCATCGCCGATTATCCCTATAACACAAACGTGGTTTTAGTTTTTCATATAATTATTATAGGTTCATTTTATCCTATAACGCTTATTGTTATATTTTGTTTAGAGTTTAATATGCCTAATTATCTGGGTCTTAAGTCTTTTACAATTATTCTAGGTTTGGGGTTAGGTTCGGTTCGGTTTTCGGATCGATTTCTAAATTAGGTTTTAGTTTGATTTCTAAGTATTATTTTATACTCGAACCCTAAAAATTCGTTTTAACTCATAATATGAAATTAATCACATTACTTCCCGATCTCCTAAATGCCATCATTAGCTCTAATTAGTATTTTATTTCACCCGGTATACTTAAATCCTTATTAATATACCGAATTTACTCCTGATGTGAGAAATTTTTACATCTTTCATATAATTACATAAATTTAAGTTTTCTATCAATTTTATTATATATCCCTATTATTTATATAATATCAATTTTTATCCTAATATTTTCTATTTATTATATTTCCAATAATTATGTATTATGTACTATTACTTATTATATGCATAATACACATCTAATATTTTTATCACTCTAATTATTATCTCTCAACATTAATTATCATTTCAAAATTTCTAAATTCATCCTAAATCATATTTTATACCTAATTACCCTAATTTAAAAAATTAACATAAAATGTATTATTTTTCCATATTACTTATTTACTACATAAATAACCTAATAATTACATCTAACACCTAAATGCTACAGGTATCATACTCCATTAGATTTCAACATCCTAAAACATGTACTTATTCACTAAATCAGTAATTAACCATTTAATTAATTTATTAACCCTAAATTACCCATTTTATCCTAATTTTAAGACCTAAAAATTATCTAAAAATTTCAAAAATTAATTTTTGAAAACGAGCTTCATATCAATGTTCTATATCATCTAAGTAATCTACATAAAAATTTTGGGTTCAAAACTACACTTCTAAGGTCATTTATTTTTAAACCGAAACATGCTCGATTTTGCACAATTTCTTAAGGACCATATATTATGGGACATATTTTCATTAAAATAATATTTTTTCCTAAAAACGACATACAAAAATATTTTAGAATAACAAAATTTATAATTTTCTAAGAATATCTACTATTTTTTACAAATTTATATAAACTTATGCTGGAAATCAAACTCACCAATCTGGGTGGCTCCGGCCACCGTGGCCTTGTCGGCCGGTCTAGGTGCTGCTACCACTGTGTGGTGGTGGTAGCCTTTTACTCCCAGCTAATCGTCTGGTGTGAGTTCTCTTTAAAGGCCCTAATGGCACAGTTTTCCTATTTTTTTAACCTAAATTTTTCTCTCAATTTTCACCTCTCCCTAATTTTCTTTGATTTCTAACTGTCCAAATGACCTTCTAATTTTTTCTTGCTATTTATAGAGCTTTAAGGAAACTATTGTGCATTAAATTGGACAAGACATTGTCCAAATCTCTTAATTTTTGGCTTTTGAGTTGCCTTAATTTAATTGGCTGATTTTTTTCTTATTTTTCCCAACTGCCACGACCCAATTATGGATCATTCCTTATTTTTCTTGATTTTTTCTTAATTAATTATGAATTTTCTTTAAGTATTTAGTATTATTTTAGTACATTTCGCATATTTTAAGTAATTACGTGTATTTATACCTACATATAAATTCATATATAGTACAAATAAATATTCCTAAATATTATTTAAGTCATTTTATGATTTTTAGTATATATATAATTTTTCTTTAGCGATTCGTTAATTATCGGAATGCATTTTACGCATTTTCGATAAATAACGAGTTATATATTTAAAATTTGGAATTTTTATAGTCTTTTATTTTATTGCTTATTTTCTTAAATTCAAACTTACGGGATCATTTTTACTAATATTTCTAACTTTATTTTATAATTTAGGTTCAATCAAGTCTTTCAACCAATTGAAACCTCGAATAGTTAGTTGTGGGGCTTACAGTTACCTCAGCACGTGGCGATAAGGGGTTCACTTGTACTGGCCGCCGGCAGATAGTGCGCTTTATGATTGAGATTGAGCCTCACTATGGATATGATGTTGTACCGACCAAACCACTAAATCTACATTTTAATGACCTAATGGGAGTATGGTTGTTAGGTGTACTAGCCATACTATAGATGTTAAACGCTCATTAATAAGTTGCAGTAGAGAATAGGTGCTAAAGACAACATTTGGGTTGAGATGCTAAGGAAGGGGTCAGCTGGAGCTTAATGGGAGTAAGTTAAGCCTTAAGCTTACACTAAACAATTAATGGTCGCTAGCTTGATGATCAAGAGGTGACTTGCTTAGACAGTCATCATTTAGCTCGTCAGGTAAGTTATGATGTAGGGGATATGCTTGCTATTGGCTCGCATCTTTATTGGCAAGAGCTCTTAGCCTCATGAGGGGGTCGCAGTATAACGTGTAGGCTCGTTGTTCACTCGAGTACTATCAAGTGTCCCTTGTAATGGGCTTCACCCATTAGCCTTTGGTTTGTATAAGAATCAGGTGTCAAAACTTGTCCCCCCACTCTTCTCAATGTTCGAGAAGCAAGGAGAGTAATACGTATGATGCGACCGAACCAAGGTACGGCCCCTAAGCAAGGGATTAGTTCTGCTGCTTGGGATGTAGTGGACAATGCCTCTAATTAGGCTCATTTTCCTATACATTAGGTTATTATGTCATTGATGTGAATGACAGGCCCTCGATGTGTCATGATAGTTGATAGGCTCTAAATTGGATATATTTTATTTAATGATTTTTCATGATTTTCCCTTAAAATTTGAGTTTATTTTTAGATAATGATATTTAATTAAGTAAAATTTTGTAACTATGTTTTGGAATGATCTACACGAGAAAACTGGAAGATAAAAACAAGTTTCACTCAATTTGGAAATAAAATGAGTAAGTTATGAAGGTTTGAAGATCGATACAACCGAACGACATAGGTATATCGTTTCTAGGCGATTTTAAACCAAATTTTCATTTACTACATTCAGTTATACAACCTAGGGACATGGTCACGTTCCTAGTCATGTCGTTTCCAGATTTAAAAAAAAAAAAAAAAAAAAAGAAGAAGGAGAGAGAGAAAAGAGCTGATCGTAGCCAAGTACACAAACAGCATATCCTTAATCATGTGTTTTGTAGCAACAACATTTTTTACGTCTATATAAAGCCTCTTTAGTGTTTTCGCAAAGGGAAGCATGACTTTTTGAGAGCTTTTTAAGAATAAAAACACTCAAGAGAGTATGTAGATACTTTATTTTTGCTGTTTTTATTTTTATTGGGCCAGGTTTAAGAAAATAAAAAATAAAATAAGGAAAAAATTAAAAAAAATAATAATAAGGAAGATTGAAAAATAATAAAAAATAAAGTGTCAAGTCATATTGAGTCAAGTTAAGTCCAGTTGGTTCGTTTAGTATTGAATTGGATAATAATATACATTCAATTTAGTGAATTCTAAGTTGTTAAAGAATCGAGCTTTATTAAGATATTTTTTAGTCTAGTCTAATGTAAAGTTATAAAGTGGGTTTTTATCTAATTTATATTGAGCTAAAATAAACTTAAAATTTATTAAATGAGTTATTGGGCAAGATCAAGTTGGATTGAGTTAGACCTGTAAATCAAAATAGAGTTTCTAGAAATTAGGTTGAATCTTTACAGAATCTAAATCATATATTTTGCATTTGGGATTTATTGAGACTTAAAAGATTCAATTGTAGGGCTTGTAAATAGTAAGTTAACAGTCAAGTTTGGATACGTTTTCACAATTGCACACCCTACACAGTTACAAAAACACAAGTCCATACACCACATCATCCTACGAACACCATCTCTCACACATCTACGATCAGCCCACAATTCACACCTACATGACTAATTACTGCCGAACACCCACACAACCTACTATTCACATCCTTACTCCACTAAATATTCGGTCTGCCACGCACGGATATGCCACATTGCCTATACTTATTATATTCCATACACTGCTCACCCATGCCATAATTTGCACACAATGTCCCTCTCACATATTCATCACACACCTGCATACACACTTTCAATCACGCACACTCTACATCCATCGATCTAGTCCCACGCACACTTCTGATGACGTACAGCTTCACAACAACACATGTATGGATAACAACAACTCTACGTGATTAGTAGCCATACAATCAGCGGCCTAATGAACAACAACTTCACATAAAGCAAAACAACAACTCAATCTACATAAATTTTCTCCCTAATCCAACCTACATTATAGAGTAGTTGGGTTTTCCTCTTTTTAGTATAACTATATTTATTTTTTTCCCCTCTTGTTTTATTTGCTTTTTTTTTTGGTTTAGATAATTTATTAATAACCCATACTAACTTTAGTTTATTTTTATGTAGGTTTTATTTTAGTGATAATTTTAGTGTTTTTTAATTCTATGATTTATTTATTTATTGTTATTTTATTAGTTTTATTATATGAGTATATTAAAGTGTTAGAATAGTTTTTACACAATTAGGATTTTATGTAGAATCATTACTAATCTGAGTCTTTGCAAGTCTTTTATATCGATTTCCATTAATTCATGCTTTTCACATCTTTAGCATAAATTACATGTTTTAGCATAAAGTTACATACTTTTAGTCCAAATTGCACTTCTATTGGAAATTTGCATCTTTTGTTTAAATTTGCATGTTTTTCATTAAATCTATATTTTTAAATAAAGTCGGTATTTTAGGGATTTTTAGAAAAATCATTTTGCCACTTGTTAGTTTTTCATAAAATAAAAAATTTTTAATTGTCATCTTTTCTATGGTTTAGGTATCTTATCTATAGTTAAGACATCTTTTTTATGATTCAGATATCTTTTCTCTAATTTAGATATATTTTTTAAAGTTAGGCATCTTATTCATAGTTTAAGTATCTTTTCTATAATTTAGGCTTCTTTTCTATGGTTAGACATCTCGTCAATAGTAATTGCATTTCTTTTCATAAAATAGCACATTTTCCATGATAATTCCATATCAGTATAATTCCATAAAAATTGCATCTTTTTTTTCTTTCTGATTTAGGTATTTTGGGATTTTTTTTTTCCTTTAAGTTTTGTCACATAGCATTTTTTCCAAAAATTAAAAAAAAAACTAACTTGATGTTTTTTTTTAAATTAATTCTTTATTTTTTTAATTAGGAATAAAAATTAGGTTTTTTAGGATTTTTTTATAAAAATAAATTAGTTAAAAAAATATAAACCTGACTCAATTTTCAAATTAAAAAAATCAACCTACTAAATCTTTTCTAAAAAAAGAACTACATTGGTTTGATCCGACTAGTATGTACGTAGACACTTCTAAGATAACCATATAAAAAAAATTCCTTTTTCTTGAAAAATTTGTAATAAAAAAATAATAAAAATTCATTTTAGTTATGTTTTTCATGTCTATACATATTTAGTATTTTTTAAAAAAAATAAAAATAAAGCCCATTATCATTTTTTTTTTCATTTTTATATGATAACTTAGTCTTGATAAGTTAGCCCTTGAATTCAGATTTTTTGGTTTAATTTTCTCAAAAAATAATTTTTTAGAAAATTCATAAATCAGTGGCCAAATTAGGGTTTTTCCACCCGAAAACCTTCATTTTATTTTTAATTAGTTGGCAAATCCAATTTTAAAAAAAATTTAATTTTTTTAAAGAAAAAAGTTTCCTTAATTTAATGTCAAGTAATTTATATTAAGCGGGCTGAGCTTAATATAAATTAAATTAAGAAAAACCGAAATAAGGTTCAACATAGTGTAATGCATCAAGACATCAAGATCTGAAGATTCAAAAGCCGTTTTGTCAAATTCATAGTCAATTTCTTCTACCTTGTTTTAGTTTTTATTAAAGATCATTATTAAGTAAGGAGTATAACTTTTTGTATATAGGTCTAGTAAACCTAAATCTCGCATGTGATGCTTGTTTTTTTTTAGATCTAATGAAATTTTTTATGCTTTTTGAATCAACTATGTGTACTTACATGTTTTAGATGGACAATTCTATAGGTTATTAATTTAAATATGATATTATACTAGAAGATTGAAAGATTTCTTATATAATCAGATCAAGCATAGTTGATGTGAGTTTGTGCAATGGTAGAGATAAATTGCAAGATTCTTCCAGATCGATAGTATTATCTTTAATATTATCTTTAAGAGAATTTGATGCCTATTAATGCAATCTTAAATTATGCTATGGGGAAGAGATTCCATTAAGTAATCTAAAGATTAAGGTTAATAAGCTTGAAAAAGTTATTAACTTTAAAAGAGAGTTCTTCTAGTCAAGAAAAATTAAAGATTGAATTAGATTATCTTTAGGGAAAGTTGTGTGTAGATCTAGGGGTTCAAAATCTAGGTACAATGTTGAGTCTTAAATTAAATCTTTAAAATTTTGTTTCTTGTTCGGTTCTTGATTATTTGCTTAATTTAATTTGTTGATACAATTTTAATTTAAAGAATTGAATTCTTGAATTTGAATTTATTCAGTTAAATAATAGAGCCAAGGTTAGTACTAGTATTCGAGGTCTCTAAGAGATCGATATCCAGACTCATATCCTCTTTATTATAATTTGATAGGTGCACTTACCTTTTATCAATGGCTATCATTGGAAAATGTAGTACATATTGATGGTCTACAAGAACGGTTATGTGTGGGGGGTAATTCGTTGTCAAGTTACATCATGGATTCATATGTTAGGGTTAATCGGGGCCCTTAGTTGAAGGAGTGGGCTACATGGACGGCTGAGATTTAGCGCACATCCTATCATGGCTTCATGTTCTAAGAGTAGAGAAACCATTTGCCTTCCCCCCTTATTTGTCTATACAAAAGGGGGCCTGGGCTCTCATTTGTCACTTTACTTTGTTCACTTAAAGAAGACTCCACAAAAATTTTTCCTCGTAAGCAAACTAACTTTTCTCATATATTTCTATTCTTTCTTGATCATTTGCAATGGCTGATTAGAGCATAACTAGTAATCAAAGTGAGTCATCCTATCCTTTTATTTCGAGAGAAGTAAATGAAGGTTACAAGATCTCATCCCTAGCTAGGGGTGATAGCCTTACTCCCCCTGAAATAATATCAATAGCATGAGAGGAAGATGGGGTAACACTATCTTAGGAGGAGAGGAAGGAAGGCGTACAACAACGACCCTACAGCACGTACCCACCGAATGGCGAGGAAGGCAAAATTAGGCAATTGTTGCAAACGACCAATACGAATGAGCACCTATGTGCCCATGTTTTTTATGTAAGAGCAGTGCCCGAGATGGATAGGCAACAAGCCTATGACATAAGGGATGACTAATCATTCGATATTTACGCGAAGCCATTCGAGCTTAATCTTTGCCTCCCCTTTTTAGAATTCTTGCTAAAGTTCTTTCACCAATTCAAAGTTGCACTAGGCATTCTCAACACAAATGCGTAGATTCAACTACTCATTTTTTAGGCACTGTGCATTTGGGAGTTAAGGTGGCTAACTATGCAACTGTTTAGGCACTTCTTCCTTATAATAAGGGTAGTTAATGGATAGGTTTACATCGCAACTCGAGGGAAGGATCTGAGCATCATTGATTAGCCACCAAATAAGGTAGAAGGAGTTCTTTTACTGTATTTGTACTCTTGAGCCATTTGATTTTTGAACTTAGTGGAGATGGCCTATTCGAGGTAAGAAGTTAAAAGCCTTAAAGGATCAGGACGTGATGGCTATTATCAAGCTCTTGAATCTAGCAGGGTTGAAAAAGCTTAAACCTTTATTGATATGTGAGAAGTATAAGAATTGAGTGTCGTTATTTGCGATGGAGACGAGTATTTGTTATATTTGGTCGAGGAGAGGTGGTTAGTTATCTATTACGCCATGTCACGTTGTCGTTGGAGTAGAAGACGTTAGGTTGCTCGTCCTTAGCTTGGTAAGTGCCTTATCTTTGATTTAGTCTATTTTCCTAAGGAGTTCATTTATTCTTTTGCAACTTCGCAATTAGCCACAAAGAAAGTAAAGGTAGAGTTACTAACTGTGCAAAGCAAACGGCTTGAAAGTTCTTCAAAACTTAAGAAGAGAAAGTGGCTCAAATTAGAAGGAGAGGGAAAGAGCTTATATTGCCCCTTAAAAAAGTTAAAGAAGAAGAAGAGTAAAAGGTAACAGACACTACCTATGATTGTTCAGCAAAGCGATAGGGATATGCCTCCAAGGGTGCCATTGGGAACTTTTGTAGTAGGCCTAAGGGCATTTAGTGAGGTTGCGGTTCAGGAGGCTTCAGCTAAGGCTATTTATTGTCATTAAGTAAGGCCATGTAACAGTAGGTGATCGATTAGATGTAAAGTAGGTAAGTTTGGAGCGAACCCTTGAGCTGCCTCTATAAAGTCATTGAGATTCCTGACAACGAGTATGTTGAACCTTTAATCCATCGTGGGAGGTAAACAACCCCTATTCAGTTTGTAGATTAGCATGGCTAGAGGTTTGAACAACTGTAAGTGAGGTTTAAGTAATTGTTAGCAAGCAAGAATGAAGTAGAAGCCTTAGCAGAGTTGTTGAGGAGCCATGATGAGGTAAGCTACCTATATGCTTCTATTGGAGTATGTAATCTTAGTTTGATTATTGACTGTATATTATATTCGCAGCTGTATGACTTATTGGATTTCATCCTTACGTATAATTGATTACTCCTTTGGTCGAAGGGAAGCCAAGCGAGGGCTGAGGTTGAGAGGCTCCAAAAGGTGTTGGAAGAGGAAAAGAAGGTGCACAGCGACTTAGCTGTCACGTTTAGTAACTTAGATGCTAACATAGGGAGGTCCTTCGTCAAGTGGGCAAACTGAAGGATTTCCTGAAGATGGCTAAGGAGTTAGGTAAAAGTACTGAGGGCAAACTAAATGCTGAGCTGAGGCCAGGGGGAGAAGAGTTGGAGAAGCTATGAGTCAATTTTGCTAAGAGGGAGTCCACACTCCTAAAAGGCAAAGGGTTGTTTGCCGAGGTCAAGCAGGATATCTTTATGGAGACTTTAGATAACCCCCTAATTGAGAAGACCATCACTAAGGATGGATATGCAATGGTAGAGGAGGTGCAAAAACAAGTCCACAAGAACATGCTTAATGCGGAATTATCCTTCTTACATTGGCTGGATGAACAAGAGGTTACTATTGGAGGTAGCTCGGATGGCAAGTTATTTAGTGATTTGTCAAGAGCTTCCAACAGTGGCTTGAATGAGGACCTCGAGGCAAGGGGTAGTGATGGGTAAGGCAAGCAAGAGCAGTAGTAGGAGTAGCAATAGGTTGAAGGTACTTAAGAGCATCTTTGAATTTTTCCATTCTTTCTTGTAGTTAGTGTAGGCAATGTGTGACCATTCCTTTTTTTATCTTCTATATCTTTCTTTTGGTAGGGGTCGAGGTGTTAGCCTCCCATTATGTAATCATCAGAAACTTGAATGAATGATCTCTTCATAATTATCTTTGAACCCGTGCTTCTTTTTCCTTAGTCATACCTTGTTGTGTTTTTACTGTGGCTGCATACTTGAAACCTATTCAATTTTGTCTAAGTCTTTTGTATTGAAGAAGATTTTTCTCGAACAAACCTATGTACCATGTTTCTTTTTTAGACTACTTAAGTTCTTTATCCCTAAGAAGGTTATCTAGCCAACTCGTAGATATTTCTATTTAAGACTGCTCGCTTGCCTATGTGCTAACCCTCAGTACTGATCCTTGATTTTATCTAAGTGTTTTGTACTTGCAATGAAGTGCTCTCATAAGTTGAGGTATCTTACCTTTTGAGTAGATCACATTTCTCTAGAGTCTTGCAAAGGTGTAACTTCATTAAGCGATAAACCTGCCAAAGGAGATCTTATGATGACATCATGAAATCGCCCTAGCTAGGTAATTTTATTATGGTGGACCTTTACTGACACAAGCATATCTTCTCGACAAAGTTCATTTCGAGCAGTATATGTCCTTAGTAGGTGGAATGCCTCAAGCAGAGTGCCTTTTAGAAGATATCTGATAGGTGTAAGGCGCATCATTAATTCCTCAGGCATCACTTGGGTTCCTAACGTGTTAGGATCATGCGATGGCCAACACATGTATGGCTAGGGATGTCTCGTAGCTCTTATATGAAGGGTATGGGGCTTCTTACTTTATCATGCTAAACATCCAAACAACTTTAGTGGGGTATAGGTGAGAACTAACATGAGCGTATCCATGGCAACCCTGTTAAGGGATAAAGTGCTCAAGCTGGGGAAAGGGTCACCTTCAACCTCTTCCTTTGGGTTATGATCGTAAGGCATGGACAGCTACTTAACAGTAGTAATTAGATCTCGAGCTGTGACTGAAAGGCATATGAAGCCTTTGGATCCTCCCCTCTTTGTGTCCTAATAATGCCAGGCAAAAGAGGGAGGTTTAGGTGTTGCCCACTACATGTTCATGGTAGCCTCACTGCAGAGGCACTTGTCCACGCAAGGTTCTAGGAAGCTTTTATACGTATTGTCCTAGATGACTCCAAGCAGATGCGGGTAACCACAGTAACTACAACAGTAAAGGAGGTCTTTTCTCCACCCTTACTTGATGATCGAGGTGCTTGCGGGGAATCCTTTACTTTGCGAGTCTTCTAGCTCACTTTAGATGAAGTATCAACCTTCCTTTGTTGCCAATAAGGCCCCAAGAGCTTAGTACCCCAAGTGGAGGAATTGGATCAATTGTCCCCATTACCACTTCTATGGAAGAATGGCTTTGGAAGGTCGAGTAGGGACCTTCACTTGGAGGCTGAGTGTCATTGGAACCTCTACAATTCAATGCTCGGCCATACAGGCATCTAAGGATGTAGTCATAACGTAAGATTGGCCGAATTGAAGTTTGTTGAGAGTAGTTCTTCTTGGAGAAGAGTTTCAAGAGTGAGGATCCGAGTCAGAGCTAAGAGCAATCATTCAAGTAAGGCATATAGCCATAATGTAGGAAGCAGTTGTATGCCATCGTATTGTTTAGTTTTTTGTCTTGATGTAATTGGGCTCAAAATGCCAACCCGTTAAACCTTATACTTCATTTAATTAGTGAAATAAAACTATTCTCTTTTTATCATTACCTTTCATTTACTAGTTTACTTCCCTTCAGCTTTCATTATTTAGTTTGACTTAGAATTATATTTAATAACTGTTATAACAGTGTTTTGTCTAGACAAGTGTTCGAGGATGAAAAATTGACTGGCGTTTGGGGGTACGAAGTAAATCAATACCTAGGTAGAGTGCCTACATCGCTAGTGTAGGGACTAACTTAAGCAAAACTTAAGGATGAAAATTGACCTCAAGTTAGGGGCTTAATGTAGATTGATGTTGGAGGGAGATGTGGTGCAAATCATGACCAAGAATAGACAAAGTCGATCGTTGGATGGGTCCAAACTTGCAAAAGGCTCGAAAAGGAAGTAATTGGGAAAATGTAAAAGGATAAATGCAAATGAAAAAGTAAGCAAAACCCATAAACAACTCTAGAGGATATGATACACAAATGGAACTTCTGAAGACTCACAGCACATGTCAATATAATGCATGAATCAGTCTGGTGAAGTTACTCCCTACCTAACTTTACTCAAGGGTTAGGATGAAAGTTATGCTAAGAGTAAACAAGCAGTGTTTATGCAAAGAAGAAGTACTCAAGTGTATTAATGATAATTTGATTCAAATCCTTACAGTTATAAATATAGGGGTATTTATACCCATAAGTTAAGGCAATTTGCCTAAAAGGGAAAAGACAAAAATGGCATTTCCTAAGGAAGTAATATAGAAGATAGAAAAGGATAAAAATGAATATACTAGGAAAGTAATCATTGGTGCAATGGATTCTACACATGATACTGTACAAGTAGTGATGTTATATTGGTGATGCCCTTGGAAGATATGGACAAAAAGTACGAACAGCTTACTTATCCGAACAAGGGTGGCTTAGTCAATCCAGACTCTTTCTCTCGAGATCTTTGTAAGGGTACGGCCGAATAAGTAATTGATGAGGCATGTGTCATAATGAAAATAGGCTGTTGTCTCGACCTTCCACTTCTCGACATAAAACATGTGAGAAATATACAGTCACTCGGCTTAGCAAGCAGAATGGGATGGCAAGGAGATACTCGGCCTCTGTATGAGTCAATTAGAACAAAAGAATTCACCTTGCCAGTCCCATTAGTCCTTAAGCTCAGCTGCAGGTTAGTAGTCTGGTAGCCTGATTCCTATTATTCCCTCCAGGTTATTTTGGATTTGGGATCAAATCCTAATGGTCTTTTTTTAGCTCTTCGTTAAGATGATACGGACTAAGGTCAGTAACGTTGAAGGCATTAGAAACCCTATAGTCCTCAAGCAACTTCAATATGTAGGCATTGTCATTGATCTTCTAAAGGATTCTAAAAGATCCTTCAGTTCTTGTAGATAATTTGTTCCTCCTCTTATTGTAGATAATTTGTTCCTCCTCTTATTTGGGAACCGTTCCTTGTTAAGGTGCAACCATATCAAGTCTCCTGGCTAGAATTGTTTGGCCGTCCTATCCTTAGTCTTCTCTTGCATTCTTTTAACAACTTGGTCAATGTGCTAAGTGACTTTATCATAGATGTGCTAAAAGGATTGTACTTGAGCTTTTTCATCAAGGTCCTCTTGCATAGATATAGGTATAGGTATGGTCAAGGGGCAACTGGGGATTAAAACCATAGACCACTTCAAAGGGTATTTGCTTAATGGTATCATTTACTGTACAGTTGTAAGCAAATTTGACTACTGGCAACTTGAAGCAGTGATTCCAAAGTGCAATTAACTACCTTCATTTGGCCGTCAATTTGGGGATGATAAGAAGTACTGAATAGTAGTTTAGTCCCCATTCGATGCCACAAGGTTCTCCAGAAATGGCTCAAGAACTTTGGACCCCTATAGGACTACACTTCTTGGCACATCGTGTAACCACACAATCTCCTACAAGAAAAGAGAAGCAATAACCGAAGCATAGTTAGTTTTTTAACAGGTACGAAGTGTACCATTTTGCTGAAACAATCTATGACAACCATTATAGAATCTTTGCTTAGGATAATTCGTACTAGTCCAAGAACAAAGTCCATGCTCAATTTAGTTCATGGCTTTTTTGGGATAGGTAAAGGCATTGCTTTCCCTTACTCCACTCAGTACTTAGCCTTCTTGCACTCAGCACAGCTATCAACAACTCGATACACATCTCTACTCATCCTTGGTTAGAAGAATCAGCCATTCAATAGTTCACAGGTCCTTCTTTCTCTAAAATGTCCGAAGAGTCCTCCACTGTAGGCTTCCCTAATCAGAAGCTCTCTTAGGGAACAAGTCGGTAAGCATAATTTTCTACCTCAAGACAAGTAACTATCCTCCACGTGATACTCATCCACTGTCCTTCCATCAACGCATCGCATGATTATGGGTCTAAAGTGTAGATCCCTAGAGTACTATTCTTCGATACTTGCAAACTTAAACAACCTTGTCTGTAGTTCAATTAAAAAGTTCATGTCTTCTTGAAATAGCATCTATAACTACATTGCTCTTTCCCTACTTATGTTTTATTATAAAATTGAATCCTTCAAGGAATTTAACTCATCTCACATGCCGCTTTACTAACTTTATCTGACTTCGGAGGTACCTCAACAATTCATGGTCAGTATATATGACAAATTCTCTCGACAGTAAATAGTGCTACCATACTTGCAGTACTCGAATCAACGCCAAAAGCTCCTTATCATACGCAAAGTAATTTAACTGTGGCCCTTTAAGCTTCTCATTATGGAAGGCAATTGGTCGACCTTCCTACATTAGGACAACGCCTATTCTAATGCCTGATATGTCACATTCCAACTCAAACATTTTCTCAAAATTAGGTAGAACCAACACTTAGGTGGAAGTTAATCTTTCTTTTACCTCGATAAAGCTCCTCTCCTCCCTTTCTCCCCATTGGAAGTCGGCGTTCTTCTTTGTGAGCTCAATAAGAGGCATGGCAAGGGTATTAAAATTCTTGATGAATTGTTTATAGAATAAAGCCAGTCCATGGAAACTTCTCACGTCAACACAAGTAGTAGGAGTTAACCACTCTATAATTGCTCGAATCTTTTCGTCATCCACTCGTAAGCCTTTTTTATTGACTACGTAGCCCAAGAATACCACTTCCTCCCTGCAAAAGCAACATTTCTTGAGATTGATGAATAGTCTCTTGGAACGGAGGATATCCAATACTTCTCGGAGATGCTCGCAGTAGCTCGACATATCGGCATTGTAAACCAATATTTCGTCAAAGTATAGCATGACATACTTTCTAATTAAATGGCTCAACACGTAGTTCATCAATTGCATGAAAGTGCTTAGGGTATTCAACAGGCTGAATGGCATGACCATCCACTCATAGAGTCTATGCCAAGTTTTAAACACAATTTTCCATTCGTCTCTTGGCCTCATGTGAATTTGATAGTAGCTAGACTTCAGGTAAATCTTACTAAAGACCTTGGCTCCACTCAACTCATCCAACATGTCTTCTAACCTTGGCACCAGATACCTGAATTTGATTATGATCATGTTCACAGCTCGGCTGTCGACACACATCCGATAGGTTCCATCCTTTTTCGGCACTAGAATTGTAGGCACAACGCAAGGCTGAGACTTTCTTGGACATATCCTCTCTCCAGCAATTCATTGACTTGATGTTGTAGCTTAGAAGCCTATTTGGGATTTATGTAATAGGCTGGCTTATTCGACAATATAGCATCAGGTACTAAGCTAATGCAATACTCTATGCCTCAAGTTGCAGGCAACCTCTCAGGTAACTGTTTTAAGAATAGATCAGCATACTTATCAAGCATCTCTATGATTTCCTAGGGTAATTCACCCCGCTCCTTCATTTCTAATAGGTGCCTAACCAACATGAGGGTTATCCCATTAACATTGATGGCCTCTTGAAGCTTGGTTCTACTCATCACTAGAGCTTTCCTCGATCTACTAATAAGTTTTATCAATAATTTATTAACTTCTCTTAGTGGCATCGGGTGTAATGTGATCTTCCAGTCATCTTTCTCAAACATGTACATGTTCTTGTAGCCATCATGGATAAATCTCCTATCAAATAGCGATGGTTTAGCTAGCAACATGTAAGAAGCACACATGGGCAGTATGTCATAGAGAATCTAGTTTAAGTAATTCCCAATAGTGATCGGTAGTAGTATTTGCCAAGTGACATGCAGTACTTCTTTCTCACTCAACTAGTGCAATTTGTACGGCTTCGGATGTGCAACTTGTACGGCTTCGGATGTGCAACAGTCGGTAACTTTAGTTTTGAAACAAGATCAACTGATGCTACATTGGTGTAGCTTCCACTATCCGTGATGAGGGCACATACCTAATCATTCACCTTACAGGTGGTATGAAACAAATTATCTCTCCGCTCCTCTTCTCATGAGGGTTCCATGTTCATTTTACGTCGAACAACCATGAGTAACTGGTTCAAGTTCTTAGCAAACACGTCTTCATCAATCCGTTCTTTCTCAGCATTTTCTTTCTCAAAGGGGACCTCTTCCTCCCCAGGTTCCTCACTTGTATTGTTTACTTCTAGCTTCGGGACGTCTACCTTGATGACCATTGTCCTTGGGTTCAGGTACTGAGCAGCCATATATCCGAACCCTTAGCATTTGAAGCACTTGATATGGCCCATCTTCCTGCCAGACCCTTGCCTCTTCTCGTAAGTTCGGGTTGGCACTTTACCATCTAGTCAGCCTTTCTGATTGGCTCAAACATCCATCTTTTAGCTCAGCTTGGTACTCAATTGAACTCAGTGACTTGCCTATCCTGGTTTGCTAGTTGGCATCCATGTTAGTATTCGACTCCTTCTTTGCCTTTCTATTCATTGGGCTATTTTGATGGCTTAATCCATTATGGTAAAGCGTTAGAGTTCTACAATGTCTCGAATATCACCTTTCAATCTAGTGATGAATGTTGAAACTGTTCGAGCTGGTGATTCCTCCACTTCGTAATTAATCATAAGCATTTGAAATTCTTGAACGTACTTGTCAACAATCTGGCCTACATTTCTCAACTCTTGAAGCCTAGTGAAAGTGTCTTGAAGATAAGTTTCTAACACAAATTTGTTTCTCTAAGTATTTTCTTCATCTCAGGCTAAATATTAATCTCTCAGTAGCCTTCTCATCTCCACGTGGCCTAGAGATTCTTCCACCACATGGTGGCATATCTAAAGAACTCAACAGCAGCAATTCTTACTTTCTCATAATCTTCATACTGATAATAATAAAAAATACGCTCTACCTTCTCTTCCCATTCCAAATATTTGTCAGCATTCCTAGATCCATTAAAACTCGGAATCTGAAGCTTTACATGGTCAAATGCTCTAAGGACTCTAGCTTATTCTTCTTCAAAATATTCTTCCTCTTCTTCTTCATTAAGTTCTCTCAGGTTTATCTTTCATCTTACTCGTCCGCTTACTCCTCCACCTCGAATTGGTCAAGCTAGGCTCTAACCTCTAACAGGTTGGTAACTTATGAGGTGTTTTGTGCGACCTCAGTGAGTCGGTAGGCCAATGCATCAATAGCTCGAGTTAGATCTAGCAAGAGGTTTACCATCTCGCCAAGTCTATCATCAGTACTTTTCAGGGTTCCTTGAGACTGTTTTCATGGTAGATAACTTCACTATTGTCATCTCCTATACCAACATTCACACTTGAGTCCGTCATTTTCTCCATAGATTCAAATCTCATACAAACACTTCAAGGAATTAACAGCTAACAAATACAGCAATCAAGATGAACACAGTAACTTGCTCTGTTTCACATATACAAAACAACGTATAGGCAGAACATAAAAAAAAAAATTACAGTTTAAACAAAACCTCTACTCTAATACCAAGATGGTGCTAACCGTCACTAAGAACTGACAAGGCTGGTTGTTGAATGGGTTCGAGCTTGCAGAAAGCTCAAAAAGGAAGTGATGGGGAAATGCCAAAGGACAAATACGAATGAAAAAGTAAACAAAACCTACGAACAACTCCAAAGGATATGACGTACTAATGAAACTTCTGATGACTCGTAGCATAATGTGATATGACCTATGAATAGGCCTGGTGAGGTTACTCTCCACCTAACCTTGCTCAAAGGTTAGGATAAGAGTGATACTAAGAGTAAACAAGTAATATTTTGATATGAGGCAAGTGCACCTATCGGTTTTAATATAGCAGATGTGAGTCCGAGTCGATCCCTTAGAGATTTTGAGTACTAATATTAACTTTAGCTTTATTATCTAACCGAAAAATTGTGAAAGTTTGAATTAATTAAAAATACTGAAATTAACAACTAAACTACTTATGAGACTTAATTACGTAAATTAGAAAGCAATAAATTACGAACGACTTCAAGTATGCAATAATGTATTTAGGAATTATTTCCCCTAGTGTTTAACATGTAACTTTTTTAAAATATATCCAATTCAATTTCTATTATTCTTGACCGGAGAGATTCACAATTAAAGCTAATATCTTTCTCAAGCATATTAACCCTAATCCTAAATTATTTACCGGAATCTCTTCACTTAGTAATATAATTTAGAATTGCATTAGAGTGTAATGAATTCCCATGCAAACAATCAACTTTCCGGAAGAAACATGTATCTTATCTCTAAGTATACATGTAATTCTCTGCAATTATGCCTAGATCTAATTACACATGCAATTTCTCAATTAACATGCATAATATCATATATTGACACTCTAGAATTATCAATCCATAATTAACGACATAATTGAATCAAGAAAAGGTAGAAACTTTATTGAAATTATAATTCAATCCAAGGGTTACATGAAACCCTAGGTTCTATAATCCTAAATACTCGAATTCTAAGCTATCATAATGAATCTAAAAATGAGTTTCATCAAAAACGTAAAATAAAGCATAAAAACCCCTCTTGATTTGATGAACAATCTCTCTAATCTTGAAATCGATGTCGTTCTTGCTTCTTGATTAATGTTCTTCTCCAATCTCCTCTCGTCTCTTGTGTCTCTTGTTTCTGTAATGTCTCCTCCTCTTTTTGAAACCCTAAGATATCTTTTTATAGTGTATCTCAAAGATTCTGTTTTCATCACCCGACACGGCCTAGGATATGACCGTGTCCCCAAGTCGTGTAACTTTCTGCACTTAGGCAAATTTTCTACACAACTTCAAAAATTCATAACTTCTTCGTTTGAACTCGGAATTGAGTGAAACTTGATTCCTTTTCTTCGTTTTCGAGCCTAGAACGCGTTTAAACCCTGAAATCAACATTTTACTCAATTAAGTATCAATTTCTTTAAAGAAAACCAAAAATGTGTGGAAAATACTATAAAATCACCCTATGAAATATGTTTAAAATTAGAGTTATCATATTTACGTAAAGAAGAAGTACTCAAGTATATTAATGATAATTTGATTTTGATCCTTATAGCTACAAGTACAAGGGTATTTATACCTATAAGTTGGGGCAACTTACTTAAAAGGGAAAAGAAAAAAAGGGAATTTCCTAAGGAAGTAATATAGAAGATGCAAAAGGGTAAATATAAATATATAAGGAAAGTAATATTTGTACAACGAATTCTACATATGATACTATATACATAGTGATACCATTGGAAAATGTGGATAAAAAGTATGGACAGCTTGCTTATCCGAGCAAGGGTAGCTTGGTCAGTCTAGACTCTTTCTCTTGGCATCTCGACAAAGGTACAACAGAGTAAGTAATTGGCCAGGCATGTATCAAAATGAAGATGGGCTGTTGTCTCGACCTTTCTCTTCTTGACATACAAGATGCAAGAAATAAGCAGTCACTCAGCTCAATAGGCAGAATGGGTCAGTAAGGAGATACTCAGCCTCCATATGAGTCGGCTAGAATAGGAAGATTCATCTAGCCAATCCCTTAAGTCCTCGAGCTTAACTGTGAATTAGTAGTTCGGTAGCCTGATTCCCATCAGAGATGCCTGGGTCATTAGTGTAAAGACTAACTTAAGCAAAACTTATGGATGAAAATAGACCAAGGTTAAGGGTTAGATTTAGATCGATGCCCGAGGGAGGTGCTCATGCCGTTAGTGTAAGGACTAACTTAGGAAAAGCTTCTGGATGAAAATCAAGCTAGAGGCTAAATGTAAATTAATGCCCTTCCATGTCTCCATCATATTGATGTAAAGGTTGATGAGCGAAAGTGTATTTGGGGATGGAGATCAACCTAAGGCCATAAGGCATGGGAGAAGAAAAGAGGCACATGTAGGAAACTTCATTAATTCATTGCATTCAACCATGGTTACTGTAAACCCCACAACCAGCCACTCGAGGTTTTAATCGGTTGAAATATCGGATCGAGCCTAAATTATAAAGTAAAGTTAGAAATATTAGTAAAAATGATATCGTAAGTTTGAATTTAAAAAAATAAGTAAAAAAATGAAAGAATATAAAATTTTCAAATTTTAAGTATATTACTTATTATTTATCGAAAATACGTAAAATGCATTCTGATAATTAACAAATTATTAAAGATAAATTATATGCATACTAAAAATCATAAAATAACCTAAATAATATTTAGGAATATTTATTTACACTATATATGACTTACATGTAGGTAAAAATATACGTAATTACTTAAAATATGCGAAATGTGTTTAAATAATACTAAATAATTAAAGAAAATTCATAATTAATTAAGGAACAATAAATAAAAATAAAAAAAATAAGGAATGATCCATATTTGGGTCGTGACAGCTAGAGAAAATAAAAACAAAATTAGCCAATTAAATTAGAACAACACAAAAGGCAAATTGGAAGAAGATAAGGTAATTGTCAAATCAAATTAATGCACAATAATTTTCCTAAAGCTCTACAAATACTCTAAATTTTTCAAAAGCTCATTTTGGATGTCAGGAAGTTTAGAAAATTAGAGAGAGGTGAAATTGAGAGTACATTAGGGTTTTTAAAAAAATCACAAAAAATCTGTATAGTTGAGGCTTTTAAGGAGAACCCAAACCCGATGAGCAACTGGGAGTAGATGGCCACCACCACCATACGGTCGTGGTGCCCAGGTGATCCGACATACTCATGGCCATCGATGGTGGCCGGAGCCACCCAAAATGGTGAGTTCAATTTCCAGTCCGATTTTGTGTAATTTTATAAAAATAGTAATATTTTTAGAAAATTATGAATTTCGTTATTTAAGAATATTTTAGTATGAAATTTTTAGGAAAAATATTATTTTGATGAAAATATGTCCTGTGATATATGGTCCTTGAGAAATCATGCAAAACCGAATATGTTTTGGTTTAGAAATAAATGACCTTAAGAGTGTAGTTTTGAGCCCAAAATTTTTGTATAGACTACTTAGATGATATAGAACAGTGCTATAAATCCCATTTTCAAAAATTAATTTTTGAAATTTTTAGATAATTTTTAGGCCTTAAAATGAGGTATAAAATGAGTAATTTAGGGTTAATTAAGTAATTAAATGGTTAATTACTGATTTAGTAAATAATTACATGTTTTAGGATATTGAAATACAATACTTTTAGCATTTAAGGTATTGGATGTAATTATTAGGCTAATTATGTAGTAAATAAGTAATAGGGAAAAATAGTAAATTTTAAATTAATTTTGTAAACTAGGGTAATTAGATGTAAATCTGATGTAGGATGAATTTAGACATTTTGAAATGATAATTGATGTTGGGAGATAGTAATTAGAGTGATAGAAATATTAGATGTGTATTATGTACATAATAAGTGATATTACATAATATATAATTATAGGAAATATAATAAATAAAAGATATTAGAATAAAAATTGATATTATATAAATAATAGAGATATATAATAAATCTAATAGAAATCTTGAATTCATGTAATTATATAAAAAATGTAAAAATTTCTCATATCAGGAGTAAATTCGATACACTAATAAGGATTTAAGTGTACTGGGTGGAATAAAATATTGACTAGGGGTAATAATGGTATTTAAGATATTTGGAAGTAATGTGATTAATTTCACATTATGAGTTAAATTGAGTTTCTAAGGTTCGAGTATAAAACAGTATTTAGAAATCAAACTAGAACTTAATTTAGAAACCGATGCGGAAATTGAACTCGTCCTTAGCCCTAAACCCAAAATAATTGTAAAAGATTTGAAAACCTAAATAATTGGACATATTAAATCCCAAACAAAAGATGACAATAAGTGTTATAGGATGAAACCAACCTATAATAATTATATGAAAAACTAAAGCCACATTTGTGATGTAGGGATGATCGGCAATGGCCTAAGCGAGTCAAATCCCAAGTAAGTGAATGAAGAGTCAAGGTAAGTTGGGATTAATATGTTGTTGTATTTTGGAGGGTTGAGATTATACTTGGTTGTGCTTGTTAGATAGTTGGTTATATATGTTAAGTAGTTGGTTATATATGTTAAATAGTTTATTGTATGCATGTACTTGATTATGAGTGATACTATGATTATGTTTGTTGTTCTGGCTTGTATTATATGATTTGTTTGAAATGATTGATCACCTTAAACTGGACTTAATCAAATATACGACCTGTAATCATAATCGAACCTACATAGTAACCTATTAAGGGAAACCTAGGATTCTCCAACTAAATACCGACCCTTTCGAAAGGGATAGCGCTGGATAACATAATGGTCCCTTCTTCATCCTTAGTCGAACTAAGTGACAGGAGAGGAGGCCACTGTAAGGGTGAAGTCAATGGTTCAAAGGTAGTCGTGGGAGGAGCGGTATCTCCATTACATAAGCTTAGGTTATTCATGAGCTGTTGTATTAACGGAAACTCTTCAACCTAGATTAAAGTGGGCGTAATTTCTCTGATCTCATGACGGGCTGGACAACATCGTGCGATGGCATTTGCTTGAACATGCCTTGCACCTAACAAGTTGATTGATAACCTTATTGTGTTTATAGTATAGTTTTAAGTCCTCCATTCTAACTTATAGAGTTATGGTTGCTCACATCCCTATAGACGTCGTACAGGTGCTGGCAAAGAAGCGGCATACAACTACTCTGAAGCTAGCAATTACTGGATCCTAAGGAGTGAGGAAAAACATTTGAAGAACAAATATATATTTTTAAGGTCTTAAGTTTTTATTTTAGAATTTTTCATTTTTGAATAATGTAATAACTAGGAAATATATTACAGTAAAATATTGTAACCGTTAATTGTAATAATTGAATTTCAGTTTATATATTATATTTTCTCACATCCCTATAGACGTCGTGCAGATTAAGCTTTACAAATCTTTTAAATTATAACATCTCAATTTCAATAAAAAGTTCTAAAAGTAAATTGATTCAAGAAAATAGAGTGATTAATAAAAGGGATTATAAAAAATCATATGTTAATAAAGCATAATAACAGTATCCATAATTAAAAACTAAAGGGTTACTAGTAGAGACCCTTTTACTTTCCCTATAAGTTAGTAAAACTGGCAAATAAATAAGAATACAGTCCATTAGTCTTGAATCTCACTCCCTAACACCATTCTCAACTTGGTGTAATACTAGTGACTATACTGGAAACTTGTAAAACAACTATAAAGGAGTGAGCGACAACTTGCTCAGTAAGTAGGACGGAAATAATAGCTGATGGGGTCCGCGGCTAAGAACAGATAAGGCTGGTCGCCAAGATAGTTCCAAGCTTACCGAAAGCTTGAATAAGGTGATGGAATTGTGCGAAAATAGTAAAGTTAAAGTAAACAAACCTATGAACAGTTCTGAGGATATGACACACCAAGGAACTTCTTAGGACTTAGGCATAACTTGATATGATGCACAAGATGGTCCAATAAGGTTACTTGTCAAGTAGCCTTACTTAAGGGTTAGGATAAAAGTGCAAAGAGTTAACAAGCTAATGGGAGCAATGTTCACAAAAAAAAGAAGAAGAACATTTAGTATATCGATGATAAGATGATGATCATCATGTAGCTATATGTACAAAAGGGTATTTATACCCGAAAAATTAGGGCAGCCTACTTAATGTAGAAAAGGCTAGAAAGGTATTATCTAAAAGAAGTAATGTACATGGAATAATAAGGGTATAATTGAAAAATACAACAAAATGAGTATCTTGTACGGATGATTCTATTATGCGCTTACATAAATACATGGCTCTTAGTGGTTGGATGACTTTCTAGCAGAAAAGACAATTTTGTACAATCAATTTTTTTTCCATCGAGTAGGTCATTCTTCCGAGGCAAATTCCCCTTGGATACTTTTAGGGGGTTTAGGTTAACTGAGCTAATGGCCAGATGAGTCAGGTGGACGTACAGTATAGTTTAGTTCGGCTATTGGAAATGAATGACAAGTGCAAGAGGGTTCAGCTTAGCCAATATATCAAGTTAGTAGATTGTGGTAGCTTAAACTTTTCGGTGGCTAGCCATACTTTCCAGTCCTTAGGCTCAGGCGTAGGTCAAGGGTCTAATTATCTAATTCCTATCAATAGCACAATCGGTTATCAAGTAACCAGGGTTTTCAAGCAAGGTTAATTAGATGCATGTTCGAGCAAATGTGATCGTATGACATTGATCGGTCGTTGTAAGATTAGAGAAATTACACTCACTCTAATTCGAGTTTTGAGGAGTTTGACGTTGTGCACTTCGAGAATCGAAACTAAATTAGGGCTTTTGCAATAGAGGAATATGCTTCGCTTGAGACTTCACTTTGAACCACGATCCCTAACTTTGCCACGACATCTTCTCCTATAAACCCTACCTTTTAGCGGGTTTGTGAATCAACTTAGAGTACTTCTCAAATTTAATTTTCCAATTCGAAAGTTTATTATTGATAAAACTCAAGTACGAAAACGGCGGACTCCAAGTTAGCCAAAACTTTAAACCCTAAAACAATTAAGGACTTATAACCTTAAGCAACTAATTGATAATTTTATTTAACTTTAGAAATTTTCATAATTTTATAAGAATTAAATCATATCTTACAAAACAATTTAAGAAACAAACTCTAAAAGAATTTCTATAAGACAATCTCTTTATCTTCATACTTAAGACTTGTGCAAATGAATAAGTAAGCCAACCAATCATCTTAAATAACTTATCAATTGAGAGTTGAAATCATTTATCAATCGATAACTTATCAAAAACTAGTGATAAGTCACTTTCCTTGTCACAGCACAACTTATACTACATATGAATAAGATATCGTGATATTTTATGTATTCAACTTTAATTGAAAAAGACAAGACAATTTCATGCCAAAAAGAACACCTACATGGTAGGTTGTAAGAGGATAGTTAAGGGGGAGCCATGCTTTGTCTTTCACCAATCAATCAATCAACTTGTCTTACACACTACTATTCACCCTTTAATGCTTATATCATTCAGTTTTATCAAACGTTGGCATTTATGCAAGCTACAAGATAACAAATCAAAGCTTCTTAAACACACTTCCTTTTCCATACATAGCTAGCCACTCTCTCTCTCCTTACTCTCACTTTCACTTTCATTTTCACTTCCTTTTCTCTCACTATAAACTCAACACAAAAGAGGAAACACAAACCACACAAAATCACATACAATTGTTGCTACTTCCAAGCTTCCGCACTCATGGCACAAAGCTCCATTTTGTGTCTCCCATTTGTCAACTTCCAAAGCAACTTTTAGGAACCTTAGAATACTCTCAAAAACACTACTTTAAAGATAAAAACTGAAGATTCCAAAAGAGTTGTAAGAAGGAGAAGGAAAAACGAGGAGCATAAGTGGATACTTAAGGACAACCACCTTATTTTTGCTTTGAAGACGAGTAGTTGTTTCTTTGTGTTAGTAACATAGTATGCCATGTTAAGAGACCATGTTTTCATAAGGATATTAGCACGATCACAAGTTGATGAAATAGCTAAACCATCTTAAGAAGCAAGACCATGAATCCCTTACATGAAAGTTGAAATATGAGTATGTAAAGTTAGTGTTATGTAAATATACATGTTTAACACTTAGAATGGAAGATTTTAAGAAGAAAAAATCAAGAAATGAGTACTTGAAAGAGGGGACATCATGCTGGACGTGAAGTGTTTATAAGTCATTTGGATGTTATTTTCACTTCTATTAAGCTAAACATGCTCAAACTTAGCCTTAGGTAAAGGAAAATTTACTACATGAAGCTTTTATAAGAAAACCAACTTTGTAAAATATAAACTATGTTGTGGATATTATGATAAGTATGAGATCTATTATTTTCATGTAGAGTATAAGCTAAATAATCATCTCATGAAAGAAAAGTTAAATCAAGATTTGAGTATAAGTAGCATAGGTTTATGATCTAATCTTTAAACTTAAGGAAATGATGAAACAAGTTGAAAAACCAAGAGAGAAACCCTTGGATTCACCACAACCAGATCTGGAACTATGTTAAAAGCCACTCAAACATATGATAAAAGCAAGTAAAGAAAGTGAAAAGACCAACTAAGGCAAGTATGATAAGTGTATAAAGCCTAAAACTCAAAATCAAGCCTAAAACTTCCAAAACAAGCCTCAAACTCTAAGTTGGACCTCCATCAATTTTCTTACTAGCAACTTACCCCAACAATGGAAGTTGTTTTAAGACTCTTAAGAAGCCCACTAAATACTCCCTAAGCCTAACAAAGTGACTATTCTTGATTTGGATAAAAAAACAAGTCCGTTTGATAACTTGAGCCTACATAAAAGCCCAAGAAATTATTGTTAACCTTAGGAGTGTAAATCAAAGTTGAAAATTTTACCTTAAGGAGTATTTTAAGCTTAGAATAAAATCCTAAACCTAAGCCCAAAAGATTTCCTAAGATATCAAAAAGCCCAACAATCAAAGAAAGTCTAAAAGTATCCAAATCATGAGGATTGCTACTGTTCTAACTTATAGACAGATTTTCACACCTTATCTTGAAAATCTAACCTCACTACATTAAAGTACGCTCGAAAATGATGAAGATTGACTATAAGATCATAAAAATTGGATTTAAAATGAGAAAGTTATATGCGATTGAACTTTTAAGTAAAACTGAGAAAAATACGAAACCTAGTTAAAAATATAACTTAAAGGGTTTTAGGTTAACTATCTAAGTTTTATTTCAAATCCTTATAGTATCATATTTGCAATATGCAGGGGACTCAGATTTTAGAGACAACTTGCCCTTAGATTGCTATTACTAATCCGTATGGCTAAGTAAGTGATTCTTGATGACTCTATACTTGATTTTGCTTATAGTGTAGATGTACTTAAACTTATATAATAACCTTAAATGCATGTAGGTTATGAGAAATGCACGTATATGATAGTGTGATTAGATGCTATGATTTGTTAATAAGATAATAATATGAATGTTTGTGATTATATTCATGTATAGTTGTATGGAATGAAATTATCTGATCCCTATGAAAACCGAATTAAGTAAATATTCAATTAAGGAATTCAATGAATCATGCATTTCTCATTATCGCATCATATTATACCAACTGCCACCTTACGCAGAAGATGAGAAGGGATTCATTAAAGGAGGTCCTCCTGTAGGATTAGGCATTAGCTATGCCATCATTTTATTATTGAGTCTCTATCTTAAGCTAACAGGCTTACTAAGCGCTAGGGGACGCTAACCGTTAACGAAAGGCCGTGTCTTGTGGCTTCTGCTTAAGGCATGTAATTATGGATTGTGAAGGCCACCACACCGTTAGATCTGGAACTTTTAGTTTAAAGTACGAGACGTAAAAGATAAAGTACTTTCTGTATAAAAGTGGTACGTGTTATATATATATGATTTTGTTTTGACTTAAGCACAATAGTACAATTAGTATAAAAACCTAGGTGCTAAGACTCAATTATGGTTTGTGTTGGTTAATCATTACCAACCCCGACTATAAAGGGCATAATTCTAAGTTGCATGCAATTCCTAGGTCGCTGCATGCGGCATTCTAATTATTCATGTATTCATATGTTTGTACATTAAATAAAATCATTATGCAGTATTGACGAGCGGATTTATCTTAATAAGTGTAAGCTTATGCCTCGATAGATTTCTTTTGATGTAGGATCACCTCTTCATCCATTCGGATTGAGGAATGCTTAAGGTGAGTCTCGTACGGAGACAAGATAGTGTGTTTAGAGAGTGAAGAGGGAATTTTGTAATAGTATTTTGTAGTTATTTGTTTATCTTTTTCAGTTCATATTCTAGATAGAATTTCCTAATGCAAATTTCTATAAGAACTGAATTTGTGGTGTAATATTCTTTTGGTATGGAATTCTACGAATCCATACTTTTATTTTTTATTTCATATTAAAGAGTAAATTTTAGTTAAATTGATTGATATTACATATATATGGGCCTGGTGGTAATATATAGTGAAAAGATCCTTGTGTGTCGTATGAAAGGCCTATGATCAACGAAGGGATTGATTGTTGATCTTTATGTGGTACACAACGATCTACTATGACAACGATACTTTTAAGTCATGATATCTCCTCACTTAGTTCGACTAGGGGTAGGGAAATGACTATCCTTGCTATCCTTATCAAAGGGTTTATGTTTAGCCTGAGAATCCTAATTGTTTCCTTTAGTGGGTTGTAATGCAAGTCCAATTAAAAGTTAAGTTAAGTTTGAGTTAGTTTGCTTCTTAAGGTGATCAAGTAATTTCATACGACTCAATCAATGAAATATCACAAAGCAACCAATACATAAATCCAACACTCCATAATAGTAATACAACATTCAAGTATAGGTGTTCCACACGCATAGTCTAGTGACTTACAATCACAAACAAAACATATACTAAAATCTCTAAGTATGCTTAAGCAATACTCTAAAGTATGGTGAAGTACTAATCTTAATTACTTGTGATGAGTTCTATTTCAATTTTCCTTAATTTAAGTTATATCAAACCCTACCCACTTAAACTGGTAAAAATTAAAGTTACGGTTTTTAATTTAGATACTAGCCTACAAATATTCTAAAAATTATTTTTTAAAAAATTACACCAGAAAATCTAAACTCAAAGGCTAACCTATTAAGACTAAGTTACCATGTAAAGATAAAAAGAAAAAAAAAGAAAAAAAAAAACTAGCGGGTCTTTATTCTTTATATCTAAAAATGCAAAAATATGTATAGAAATGCAAAAATGTAATAAAAATAAATTCTTATTACGAATTTTAAAAAAATTATTTTTTTATAGTTATTCGAGAGGTATTTACATACTCGCTAGTCGGGATCAAATTAACTTCGTTCTGTTTTTTAGAAAAGATTTAGTGGGTTGATTTTTTAAAAAAGAAATCGAGTCAGATTTATGTTAGCTATCAATTTATTATTTTAAGAAAAATCTTAAAAGATCTATCTTCACGAATCTATTTAAAAAAAAATCTAATTAACTAAATCTTTTGAAAACTCTAATTACGAGTTTATTTTTATAAAAAAAAATTACTACGTGTCAAAAATTTATTTTTTTCTAAACCTTAAATGCACAATTTACTAAAATACATGATCTAGATATATATTTTCTCTAAAGATATGAATCTTGAAAAAAGATATGCAACTTTTCCTAAAAAATACAATTTTAATAAAAAAATACAATTTAACTAACAAATATGAAATTTATCTAAAAAAAAAAACAATTTATCTAAGAAATTACAAATTCATAGTTTATGTTAAAAAGTATTAAACAACCTGCACTAAAAATAAGTTAGTAAAATAAAGTGATTAATGATTTAAAAACAAAACAAATAAATAACAAAAACAATTTACTAAATTATCTAAATGGGTTGGATCACCACAATCAGATCGAACTAATCGTCAACAATTAGATCGAACTGGTTGCCATTTATGTGTAAAGTCAAACCGGGCATGATTGTGTCTGCTCTATTGTAAGGGAGTCAGACTTGAGATACTGATCTTGTTCGACAGTGCTAAGTGTAAGGGTAGGTGCTGTTTAGTTCAATACAATTCGCCCGTTCTTACCAAATCGAACCTAATATAATGGTTTTTTTTTTTTAAGTCAAACCTAATCATATGGTTCGGTTCATAAATTTTTTTAACCTAATTAAAATTGGTTTGATTCAATTCAATCTACGGTTCGAACCGTTTGTATCAAATTTTCATTAAACATTTTTATCTCCAATAAATGTGAAATTTCAAATGGAATTCACTCAATTTAATCTTAATAATTGATACAAAATTAAAATAAAGAATACTATGATATGAAAAATTTAACGAAATTTGATGGAAAAAAAATATAAAAAAGTATAAAATAATTGCATGAATTTTTTTTTATTTAACTAAACGGTTCGGTTCAGTTTAAAATGGTATGATTTGCTTTCCCAAATCAAATTGCAAACCATTTATATATAACCAAATCGAACTGTAAACCAAACGATTTGAAAAAAAAAACGATTTTTTTTGTTAAATTCTATTTCGTTCACATTTTGATCCACGATTTATAGTTCTTTTACCTAACCCTAACTAGGTGTGCGATCATGTGATGTAATATAGTACTAATTGTAGACAGTGGTTATGTGTGTGAAGTCTTATGCTGTAGCATAGGTGTTCGATCACGAATGTAGCCGTGCGGTGTGTGATCGATAGTGAATCAAGCATGCATGTGTATTAGTCAACGTAATGGAGTTTGTTATGTATGTGGGATCACGTGACATGAGTTGTAGTCTGAAGTGTTGGTCGTTGTGTGGGCATATGTTGTGTAGGCGTGTAGTGATCTACGTGTAGGCATATCTGGTCAACGTTGCATATGTGTAAGTGTTGTTGACGTGAGTGTATTGTGATCGGTGCAAGATATGTAGGTGTTGGAGTGCAGTGATCGTTGAGTGTATGTGCCGGTATGTGTTGTGTGGGCGTGAAGGGGATATGGGCTATGAGATGTGTACTATATGTGATTGTATGTGGACTGACGTGAGTGTAATTGTGTATGGGCTTCTACAATGATGTGGATGTATGGAAGTTGTGCAGGAGATTGTATGTTACGGCTGTGTGCATGATGTAGCTGGGAAGAAATTGTGAATAATGGCAAATGTGTATGTTAACTGTGAGATGCAAATGTATAGTAGATTATGGCTTATGTGTTGTAAAAAAACTCTCAAAATTTTATGACTAAAAACCACTATTCATAAACCATTAATTTGAATCTTTTAGATATTTTTATTGTGAAGATTCAATCTTAACAAATCCAATATTCGAAAGATACGATGATATTTGATTTTAATTTATTAAATTCATTTAAGATTTAATCAAGTTTCTCGAAACTCCACATTTATTTAGGCTTTCTATCTTAGGCTCGATTTAGTTCATCTTAATTCAGCTCAAAATACACACTAACCTATTTAATAAATCATAAGTTTATTTAGTCCAATATAAATTAGATAAAAATTCACTATATATTTCATTGGACTAAAAAATATTTTTAATGAAGCCTAAATATTCAATAACTCGGAATTTATTAAATTGAATGTACATCTTCCACTATTGTCCGATTCAGCCCTAAGCGACTAACTCAACTTGACACTTTTATTTTCATTTTTTCCAATTTTTATTTATTTATTTATTTATTTTTTCCATCTAGCCTTATAAGAAAAACCCTTAAGAGTAGTAAAATGAGGTGTCTATAGTTATCCTTCTTTCTAGTGAAGTTTGATTAAAACTTCGCTACAAAGACAAAATAGATGCTCAATTTTGCTGAATTCTATCTTAAATTAATAGGGTAAAGATTACTAACTTAAATAACCGCCCATCTTAAAAGGATGGGTTAAAGGAATACGGGGCTCGTTTTAAAAAGACAAGACAAAGAATAGGAGGTTTGTCTTGAAAGGACGAGGTAAAAGATCAGAAGGTCTATCTTAAAACGATAGGGCAAAAGATTAAAGGGCCTATCTTGAAAAGGATAAGGCAAAAGAATAGGGAGCCTATCTTGAAATGATAAGGCAAAAGATCAAAAGGCCTATCTTGAAAGGATATGACAAAAAATCAGGGTTCCTATCTTAAAAGGATATGGCAAAAGATTAAGAGGCCTATCTTGAAAAAATAAAGCAAAAGATTAGGAGACCTATCTTGAAAGGATAAGACAAAGGATTAGGAAGCCTATCTTGAAAGGACAGGGCAAAGGATTAGGGAGCTTGTCTTGAAATGATAAGGTAAAAGATTAGGGGAGATTATCTTGAAAGGATAAGGCAAAATAATTGAGGGTCAATTGGCTTGTTTTGGTTTGATGGATGATCCGGAGAGGATAAATCTCTTCGAGATTTTCAAAAAAACTTCTCAATTGTCCTAAATATCTTTATTTAAGACTTTAGGATTGTTTTACATGGGAATGGAAAATTTCGTAGATAGCAACCAATCGGCAAACCTCACATTGACTCCCGATATTCTCTCATTTAGATAGCAAAATGTCACTATGGTACCTTGTTAGTATTATTATTTTTCTTAGAATAGGGTCTTCTTCACTTATGGGATTCAATCATGATTGAAACTTTTAGTTGGTGAGCCTTTTAACCATATTATGCTCATGTCTTAATCTTGCTTTTGTCATAATTAGGTCTCAATTTCCACCTCTATGATTCCTGAAAAATAAATCTCTTTTTCAAAAAACAAGATTAAATCATCAGAAGCATTTGACTTCAATTTATTTGGTAATTTAAGTTCATTGGTAAGTGTTTGGAGTTTAAGTGTGTGAGGCTAAGAAACACAGTATACAAGGACTTATTGGTGAAGAAGAAATTAGAATCTTTATTGAACTTAGTTTTTATGGATAATACAATTTAACTGCATCCGACTTAACATGATTCCTTAATTCGGACCATCCATTTCCGTCAACACTAATGCATCTCCTAACAATACCTTCTTTACCACATAAGGGTATTCATAATTTGGAGCAAATTTACTTTGGGGTCCTTTACATTCGATGGTACTTTCTTCAACACAAATATCTTTTCTTGAAGTACCTTAGGTGCACTTTCTTATTAAAGGCTCAAACCATCCTCTGTTGGTAACATTAACCATGACTTATTGTTGTAAGCCTCTTTTCATCTAAGAAATTCAAATGCTCCATTCTCTTCCTCACCCACTCCACTTCATTGAGTTGAATGTCCATCAATACTCAGAACGAAGGTATTTCTACTTTCACCAATAGTACTGCTTCAATTCATATACCAATGAATAAGGAATTACACTTATAGAGGTTCTGATTGAGGTTCTATAAGCCATGAGAGCAAAAGGGGGCATCTCATGCCAGTCTCTATAAGTGATTGCAGCTTCTCAATGATTCTCTTGATATTCTTATTAGCGGCTTCAACCATCTCATTCATTTGAGGTTAGTATGGAGTTGAGTTTCTATGATTGACCTTAAATTGGTTACATACTTCAGCCTTTAGATTGTTGTTCAAATTTGACCCATTGTCTACAATAATATACTCGGGTGCACCAAATCTAGTAATGATGTCTTTTTCAGAAATCTAACTACCACTCCTTTGGTTACTATAGCATATGGCGCTGCTTCTACCCATTTGGGAAAATAGTTGAATGTGACTAAGATAAATTTGTGCCCATTTGAAGCCGTTGGCAAAATTAGACCAATCATATCTATTCCCCACATTAAGAAAGCTCAAGGAGCTAACAATACATGTAATTCTTAAGGAGGAGCATTAATTTTATTAATGTATACCTGACACAAATGACAATACCTTACATGCTTGATACAGTTTGATTCCATCATCATCCAAAAATAACCCATCCTCATGATTTTCCTAGCTAACATGTACCCATTTAAATGAGGACCACCGACTCCTTTATGCACTTATTTCATTAATTTCTCAGCTTCCTCTTTATCTACACATCTTAGTAATGTTATATCAAGTGATCTTTTGTAAGACGTAGTTCCACTTAACGGGCAATAAGCAGTTGATCTCCTTAAATCTTTTCTATCTTTTCTATCAACATCATCAGGGAATTCACCCGTTTGAAGTAACTTTTTGTTATCATAATACTAAGGCTTCTTTTGTTGTTTCTCTTCAATAATTAGACAAAAAGTCGGTCTTTCCTTTACCTTAATCTTCAGGGGTTGAATTTCTATCTCATCCATAACTTTCACCATTGATGCTAACATTGTTAGTGCATTGGCAAATTGATTTTAAGTTCATAGAATATAAGTGAATGTAATTTCTTGGAACCTGTCAATTAACTTTCCTAAATGTTCATGATAAAGTATTAACTTGTCATCTTTTGTCTTGTATTCTCCTAAGATCTGGAGAATTATAAGAGAAGAATCTCCATACAATTCATGCCTTTGTATTCCCACGTTTAACGCCATTTTGAGCCCCAAAATATAGGCCTCGTATTCTGCTATATTATTTGTCTATGGAAATGCTAATTGAGCTACTACAAGGAAACAGTTACCCTTAGGTGATATCAATACTACCCCTATCCTACATCTAAACACCTTAGTTGTTTTATCAAAATACATTCTCTATTCCGGTTTTTGACCACTCAGTTCATTCACCACCCTTACATTTTCATCAGGAAACTGAGCTTCCGAACTAGCATCTTCATCTTCTAGTGGGTATTTTGCCAATTGAACAGCTATTACCTACCCTTTTACTGAACTCTAACTTACGTATTTGATATTAAACTCATAGAGCAGCATCTATTACTTTGATATTCTCCCGATCAATACTAGCTTTTTTGTTAAATACCTTAACAGTTCATGTTTTGACAACAACTCTGTTGAGTAATAGAGAGTGTATTACCTAAGCTTCTGCATCACCCATATTGAGGCACAACATGTTCTTTCTACCTTTGAGTATTTATGCTTGTCTTCTATGAACTTCTTGCTTAGGTAATATATAAGATGCTCTTTTTACCTATTTCATCTCTTTGTCCCAACATACATCCCATTGATTCAGGGAAGATCGTTAAGTAGAGAATCAATGGCCGTCTTGGTGTAGGAGTTACCAGTATTGCAGGATTTATAAGATACTCCTTAATTTCAGCAAACGCTTGCTCACATTCTTCATCCCATTATATCGCTACATTCTTCCTCAAAAGTTTGAATAGCAGTTTACATTTATTAGTTAACTGTAATACAAACCGAGCAATGTAATTCAACCTCCTTAACAATCCCTGAACTTCTTTTGACAGTCTTTGGTGCAGGTACATTTACGATTGCCTTTGACTTTGTTTAGGTCTACTTCAATTCCTTTTTTGCTAACTATAAAACCTAACAACTTGCCAGAAGTTACTCGAAAGGTGCACTTTTCTAGATATAGCATCAATCGAAACTTTCTCAACCCCTTAAACAGTTTTCTCAAAATATTGACACGATTCCCATCCTCCTTGGATTTGGAAATCGTATCATTTACATGAACTTCGATTTTCTGATGCATCATGTCATGAAACAACGCAACCATAGCGTTGATAAGTTGCCCTAGTGTCCTTTAACTTGAAAGGCATTATACGAAAACAGAATGTTCCCCAAGTGGTAATGAAAGTAGTTTTGATTTATCTTCTTTTGCCATCTTGATTTGATCATATCCCGAGAAACCATCCATAAATAAGAAAAGATGATTTCCAGCTATATTGTCCACCAATACATCAATGTGTGGTAAAGGGAAGTTATCATTTGGCATTGCTTGGTTTAAATCATGGAAGCCTACACATATCCTAACTTTCCCATTTTTCATTAGCACCAGTACCACATTACCTATTATAGGTAGTTTAACACTTCTATGAACTCGACTTCTAATAATTTCTTCACTTCTTCTTTTATTTGAAGGAGTATGTCTGGCCTAAACCACCTAAGCTTTTACCTTTTTAGTTCTATGAACTACGATCAATGAATCCAAACTGGGTATGTCCTCATAGGATCAAGCTAATATATTTCTAGTATTCTAATAATAAACTTGACAACTCCTATCTAATTATCTACCAAATTATCGCCAAATTTCAAGTTTCGTGGTTTCTCTTCTATTCCCAAATTAATGTCAACCATCGGTTCATCAATTATCACTCTACTCTGTTCAAATCAATGCTAACTCTTTTGTATTTCACTTAGGGTCTCAATATCATCTCTAACGCCTCACCTAATAAGGTCAAAGGTGATATTGGTGCTTTCATCATTTACAAACACGAGATATTCATTATGTTCATCATTTTTATCAAATCTAAAGAAAAGAAAAAGGCAAAAGGGTAACAAGTAAATAATAAAGAAGAATAATTGAAAGAAAGGGCCTAAATAATCGAACTAACTATGAAATCGAGTGCTCCTAATTGATCTAATGTTGCTTTTCTAAAGAGACCTATTAACAAGAATGGGAAACCAATTGCATAAGGAAACTAGGATGCCAATATATTTCTCTTCATTTGGACTGATGCTACATTGTTGAGATAAAGCTTTGGATAAATTAGCTACTTCAGGTTTTTAAATACAAGCTAGTATTGGGAATGTTTAGTAGATGTCTGGAAAATCTATACAAGCATGGTACAGTTGTTCTCCTCTCTTCCCTCTAGTATTGGCCTTCATTTCTTAGATTTCTTCTTCAGTGGGCTCATATCCATGTCCAAGTGTTCCAATCTATTGCTTAGGCTATTCCAAGCAACCCCGTGTCATACTTCAACGATGATCATATTGATTGAGTGCCTATGATTTGGTAGAGGATTATTACTCACATTGGGAGCAGGAATCTAAATGAAGTCTAACTGAACCAATTTAGCATTAATAAGATCCTAGATTTAGGTATGAGTCTCTAGTACTAATCTGTAGAATGTCCCACTTGCCTCAATTGATAATTGCAACAGAGCTTTAGGTTGTAGGCCCTCAGTCTTTGTCCTTCCTTCGATATTTCAAATGTCAAGAGATTATCTTTCCTTAGTCGTGCAATAACCTAGCTTAGAGGAATGGGGATCCTGGTAAACTATCTCCTTTGTGGACGATTATTTTGATCCGGATTTGGTAGAGGATTAGAATCTCTTAACATGGCTAACGATACTGCAAGTCTAACAAGGTTTTTAGTATTGACAACGTTAACAGTTTTGGCCTTATTAGAGAATCTCGCAGGAGGTGTCTTCTTCTTAATTGCTTTAAGATTAGAAAGCCTTCCGGTAGAGTTAGCTTCGTCAATTTGATACCTTATGGCTACAATCTCTACAAAGTTGAGGCAGGATGACCTACTAGATGTTGGTAGTATGGGCTTCCAAGAGTATTAATAAAGGCAAATGTCAGATCCTTTTCTATTAAAGGAGGAGTCACCCTAACTGTCATGCCTTTCCATTTTTTAGCATACTCCTTAAAGTTCTCATTGGCCTTCTTACGTAAATTGTTCAAACCCTACATAGATGGGGCTACCTCGATATTATACTTATATTGGTTGTAGAAAGCCTAGGCTAATTTTTGTCATGTGTCAATCTCGTTCAAGTCCAATTAGGCATACCAAGTCAAGGTGGAAGGTTTGAACCATTACTTTATGATATTTTGTGTATTTTCTCATCTTTCTAATGTACAGCCAGTCCTATCATACTTCTCAAACTCCAGAACTTTAAACTTTTCTAGAAAGTCATCGTCTTCATACATCGGTAAATTAACTATTCCTATTTGCTCAAGGCCATTAACCATTTCCAAGGTTTTCACCTTCTCAGTTAACTTCTGTATAAACTTCCTTTCCATCTCTTTGTGTTTTTCTTCGATCTCTTTCCTCTACGTCTCAACATTGGAGACTGATTCCACATCTTCTAATTTAGGGGGAAGGGTCGCATTTGCGTTCTGATTTAGCTTAACTTAAGATACTTGGCGATCACTGAGAATTCTAGTAGCCTAAATGAGAACCTGAATTTGTTTTGTCATCTTGATCATATTTTCTTCCAGGGTTATGACTCTCGGGTCAGGCTCAGTTTGATTGACGTTTTCATCACTGTAAGTTGACATTCTTACTTTGGAACAAGTAAATATCAGGCTATTAATAGACTCTGCTTGCTTGGGCATTATCTTCAAAATTTTACAAAGACCCAAGTTTAGACATTTTTTGTGAATTAAGATTTTTTTTTCTTTTTCTTTTTTCATTTTGTTGTTTTTTCTTAATTTTCTTTTTATTTTAAAAGACAACTATCAAAGGCAGAATAAATAAATAAATAAAATAAGCAAAAGACTACATACCAATAAAGACTTTCATTCAGTAAAGCTATAAATTTATTAATAATAATAAAATCAAGCCTAAATAATGGCCTAAAAAAAAAAAACTCCTAACTAATCTTCTTAAAAATCCAAATCCTATATCTATAAAAACCAGTGGATCTAGTTAGAACAGGTTTCACGAGGTTGATACTGGCCCGGTATTTCATGTCTATATTATATAAAACATGAGATTATACAATATCGAAACTACTAACTTTACACTAAGGTTGTATATGATATTAATAATTTTGTAGCTTCTTCAAGTCTTTCAAACTACGCAGCCTTTTACCTATTGGGAGGCAATGTAAAAAAAAAAGAACACATATAATACAGGAGATGAAAATAGTCATATGGCAACAAGGTTGTATATGATATTAATAATTTTGTAACTTCTTCAAGTCTTTCAAACTACGCAGCCTTTTACCCACTAGGAGGCAATGTAAAAAAAAAAGAACACATATAATACAGGAGATGAAAATAGTCATATGGCAACAAGCGTTAGTAAAAAAAAATATACAAAATAAATAAATAAATGAAGTATGCTACATACGCATGTAATACAATAGGAGTTAGTAATGAACAAACTATAGGGATTATTATGAACCTATGGTCGAATAATACCCTTATATCTAAGTGAATCAAAATAAGATTTAAAAAAGAAATGAAACCTACAGTCGAATAAAGCCCAACCAATCGCGAATTACAATAATCAAATTTTCCTATAATTTAGAAATTACTATCCTTTAAAAAAAATGATGTCAAAGGATAGGGTCTATGGGTCTTAAACCTTGTAGTCGTAAGGATTTAAAAAAAAAAGCTTAGTGGGCTACATCCAAGGTTGAGTAGGCTTGCCTATCACCACTAGGCGAAGGTAAAAACCTTAACAATCAGAGGGTTACAAAATGGCGGTTAGTTTTAAAATTCCTAAAGTGACCCAAGTTCGACTACATTTAAGTATAAGAATGATTTTTTTTTTTTTTAAATAAAGGCCCCCCTACCCTAAATCCCTAGTAATGGACCCATTGGGCCATACTTTTCTTAAAGGCCTGTATTACTAACTATATTACAATATATACATAAAAAGAAATAAAAAAAATAAAAGGCCATTAATTAATTTTTTTACATGGCTAGCCTATTAAGTTTCCTAGTGGATCACCAATTATGTCGAGTCCTATTTCAGTTTTTCTTAATTTAACTTATATTAAGCCCAACTTATTTAATATATGTTACTCGACATTAAATTAAGGAAAAACACATTTAAAAAATAATAATTTGGAGTCGCTAACCAGTTAAACTGGTAAAAAATTAAATTAGGGTTATTAGGTGGGAAAACCTTAATTTAGACATTAGTCTGCAAATATTCGAAAAAGTTATTTTTTTTAGAAAATTAAACTAGAAAATCTAAACTTAAGAACTAGCCTATTAAGATTAAGTCATCATGCAAAGATAGAAAAAACTAATAGACTTTTATTTTTTATAATTTTTCTAAAAATGCTCAAATATATATAAATATCCAAACATGTAATTAAAATGAATTTTTAATAATTTTTATTACGAATTTCCAAAAAAAGAAAAAAAAAGTTTTTGTTTTCTTATGATTGCCCTAGAGTTGCCTACGTACCAACTAGATGGGATCAAATTGACATATTTCTGTTTTTTAGAGAAGATTTAGTGGGTTGATTTTTTTTTAAAGAAATCGAGCCAGATTTACGTTAGTTATCAATTTATTATTTTTCTAAAGAAAAGGCCAAAAAAATCTATCTTTATGAATTTATTTTAAAAAAGCTCTAACTAATTAAATCTTTTGAAAACTCCAATTAAGATTTTTATTTAAAAAAAAACCACTACGTATCAAATATTTATTTTTTTAACCCTAAATATATTATCTACTAAGATATGCAATCTAGATACATGTCTTCTCTAAAAATATGAATCTCGAAAAAAGATATGAAACTCTTCTTAAAAAATGCAATTAAACTAAAAAATATGAAATTTTTCTTAAAAAAACAATTTATCTAAGAAATTACAAATTTATAGTTTATATTAAAAAGTATTAAACAACTTGTATTAGAAATAAGTTAGTAAAATAAAGTAATTAATTAATTAAAAACAAAATAAATAAATAATGAAAATAATTTACCTAATTACCTAAGCGGATCGGATCACCAGAATCGGATCAGACTGGTCGTCGTTCGTGTGTGAAGTCGGACTGGGCATGATCGTATGTGCTTTATTATAACAAAGTCAAACGTGCGGTATTGATCATATTGGATAATGCTGGGCATATGATCGTATGATGCAATATACTGTTGATCGTGGACAGTAGTCGTATACATAAAGTGCTGTACCGTTACATGGGTGTTCATGATCGACGTGGTCGTGCAATGTATGATCGACAATGAATGAAGCATGTGTGTATGTTGGTTGGCGTGATGGAGCTTGTTATGTGTGTAAGATTATGTGACGTGAGCTGTGGTCTGGAGTGCTGGTCATTATGTAGGCGTGTAGTGATCAGCATATGGGCAGGTCTAGTCGGCATCTTATGTGTATGAGTGTTGCTGACGTGAGTGTATTGTGATCCGTGCGAGACATGTACGTGTTGGAGTACAGTAATTAGTGAATACGTGCGCTGGTGTATGTTGTGTGGGTGTATAGGGGACGTGGGTTGTGAGATATGTACAGTATACAATTGTATGTGGAGTAACGTAAGTGTAATTATGTATGGGTATGTATAGTGACGTGGATGTATAGAAGTTGTGTAAGAGATTGTGTGTTAAGACTGTGTGTGTGATGTGGTTGGGCAGAAATTGTGAATAGTGGTGTATGTATGTGTTGACTATGAGATGCAAATGTATAGTAGATTATGACTTGTATGTTATAAAAAAAACTCTTAAAATTTTACAGCAAAAAATTACTATTTATAAACCATTAATCTGAATCTTTTAGCTATTTTTGTTATGAAAATTCAATCTTAACAAATCCAATATTCAAAAGATACGATGATACTTGATTTGCATTTATTAAACCCATTGAAGATTTAATCAAGTTTCTTGAAACCTCACATTTATTTAGATTTTTTATCTTAAGTCTGATTCAGTCCATCTTAATTTAACCTAAAATACATGCTAACCCATTTAATAAATCATAAGTCTATTTAACCCAATATAAATTAACTAAAAATTTGCTTTATATTTCGTTAGATTAAAAAAAAATTAATGAAGCCTAAATATTCAATGACTCAAAATTTAGTAAATTGATTATACATCTTTGACCATTGTCCAATCCAACCTTAAATGACTAACTCAACTCGGCTCAACACTTTTATTATTCTTTTATTTTTATTTTTTACAATTTTCATTTTTTTATTATTTTATTTTATTTATTTATTTATTTTCATCTAGCCCGATAAGAAAAATTCCTAAAGATAGCAAAATTAAGATGTCTACAACTTGTACCCACTAGTAACTTTTTCTTGACTGTTGCCTCATTGCTCTTTAACTATTCCTAAAAATATACAATAGATTAATTTTCAAACCTTAATTCATTAGTCATTAATTTGTTTTATATGTTTATGGTTGTTTAGTTATAAAATTTATAAGTTAATTTCACTTAAAAATCGTGATTTTTTTACCATTCATTGATTTTCATACGTTACCTTAATCAGCCAAATTCTTTGAGTTATAATTTGAGTGATTTATAGTGGTTTTATTTTATCTAAAAATCCTCTGAGTTATCATCTAAGCTACTCAGGGGTTATATGTTACACCGGTTTTATCCTTTAAGATAGCCTTTGAACTTTTCCAAATTAAACCTCTTATTACAATATCCTTTGAGCTATCCTCTAATTATGCTATTTATAAGATTTTTAATAAAATCATCCTTTGACCAACCCTCTACTTCTTGTGTTTTTACATTTTACTCATCATTTTTGCTTCTAACCTACTATCTAAGTATCAATCTAATCTAAAATTCATCCTTAGAATCCTTTAAGTTATCGTCTACTCTCAACTAAGGTCCTAAATTTAGCTAATTTATTAACTTTCCTTTTAAGTTACAACTGTAAAATCAAGTTAAAACATCAAATAACACTCCAAACAAACTTTCCTCAATTTCATTACTTCCTAATTCCTCATATATTACATCACAATTCATCAATTGTTTCAAATTCACTAAATTAGTCAAATACTAACTTCACTTATTTAAGACCAACTTCTAACTGCCCATAACTTCTCACTTTACTAATCAATCTAACCCCTTTAGAACATTGTCCATACTCCAAATATAATTCAAACTCAATATCTAAGCGGTTTTATGCAAAAAAAGACAATATTTTTTTCTAAAAAAACTATTTTAAGCTCAAAAATCAAATAAAAATGTGGAAAATAGTAGTACGAAATACTTTGACATGGCAAATTAATATTAACTTAGGATAGTTTGTATAAAAATTTCAAAATGAAAACTATATCATTTACCTGATTTATTTCAATTTAAAGAATTGTCTAATTTCTTAAGAATGTATATGTTAGCTACTAAATTTATATAAAATGATATTTTTTCTAGATTTTATATACAAAATATGTAGAAATATTTTTTTTTCTCATAATTTTTTGGTTATTTTTGATATTTTTACAAAATTTTCTAAAATCGAGTAGAATTTAGACCTTACTAGAAGATTAGACTTTAGCCACCTACGGTGGCTCCAAGGTTTTCAGCCACTCCAGGTGGTGAGTGTAGATCTACTGGTGGTGGTGGTTAAGCTCTAATAACCTCCTTGGTTGATGTACCTTCAATTGCTCAGATTACACCAACTTTTTGGTTTTTTTTTTTTCCTAATTTACCTCTTTGAATACCCAAATCCATAATCTAATTTTCTTAAACTCTAATTTGCATTTACTATGTAGAGAGAATTTTTGTATTTTTCTAAACTGTTTTGCTGTTAAAATCATTTTTTTCTCTCTCCTTAAAGCAATTTCCCTTAAACTCCCAAGCTTAATCCTTGCATGATGACTTTATTTTCCACTTAAACATCTATCATTGTTGTACCACACCATCTTGTTAGTTCACCAACTATTCCCATGCTTTTTTTTATAATTTTTTATTAATTTTATTGATTTTCTTTATGTTATTTTAGTCTAAAATACAGATATTATGATATGTTTACTAATTACGAGTATACATATATACTTAAAAATTACATACGATGCATACGTATATATTATATATGTTATTTTATGTCTCATATTGATTTTATTACATATATAATTTATCTTTAAAAATTTACAAACTAACAAAATATATTTTACGTGATTACAATAATTCATAATAATATGTTAAATTATACTATTTTAACTACATTATTATATTATTATATTTTTAATATCTAGGTTTACGGGGTATCCTCATTTAATGTCTCGAGCTTATTAGTAAGGTTTTAGGTTAATTTGGTTGATTTTATCGATATCTTAAATTTACTCGTTCGATTCCTATTTACCGAATATAAGGCTTATATTTATTCATTCTCTTGAGATTTTTATCATATTTTCAAGCAAGTTTTTTTTTTTAATTTCACTTTGAATGGAAAAATTTCTAATGGGTAAAAAGGAAAAAGTATATTCAAAATAATAATCATGTAAGGCTTACTAGACAGAAAATTTAATATTTCCAAATTTAAATCTAAGTGATTTGGAGCAAATATTGGTCTCCCATTGATGAGACCATGGTCTCAATATTTTTAAGTAGAAGTAACAACATCATTCAAAGTAACAAACTTTAACTTAGTTTCGGATCAACTTAAGCTTTAATACCATAAAGAAAATTTAAAGGTGAAAAGACTCATAATATTATTAATTAAAGAGATGAGTTTACTAATTATAAGATAAGAGATAACTGATCTATTATGCCTTGATTAAATTTAATATGATTTGAAGCTAACTAAACTCTATCCTATCCTAATCTACAATGAAAATAAGGAAAAAAGCATTTATCATGGTTGTCAAATTATATATACTAAGTTGTTAACCTAACTCCACTTTATAACAAAAGTGTATTTAACTGGTAAGTACACTAGGTTATGTATATTTTATGGTATTGGTGAAAACTAGGTTTAACCCATGGGAAATACGAATACTAGCACTTTACCTATCCCCTATTATTAAATGATAAATTAAAGTTATGAATTGAAATAAGAAACCATAAAACCTTAAACCATAGAAAAATTAAACAAATAGAAAACAAAAATAACAATAAAATAAAAACCACTTAAGCACTTAATTCCTTAAATCCTACTAAGGATAACTATGTAACTTGTTGCATTCTTAGACAGTGAGAATTTCTAATTTATACTAATACCTCGTTCAAGGACATTAATACTTAACCATAGGTTAATTAGTTGAAATTTCTTCTCAATCAAAAACTCCAAGAGCGCATTATCAATATGTGAATTCCATGATATGTGAATAAAATGCCTAAAAAGTTTCTTCAAAAGCCTCTAAATGGTAAGATAAAAACTTAAAAGTGTAGGACAAAAATTTGCAATTATAAGGCACATCCAAAATTGTGAACACTACCATAATCTTAACCACGATCTCTATTGATTTCGAAACTCATCAACTAATGAACTCCTTGTGTTCATGAGTAGGTACACAACCGTGTACTCTACCATATTCTTCTTTTAACTTCTTATTTCTTTTCCAAAATTCACAAGCAAAAGACATGGTTGATTTTCTACAGCATGATTTTCATCTAAGCTTCATATTTTCTTCATTTCAACTCCAAATTACATGAAACTTATATGAATTCTTTTCTTTTCGTTCCAAAATAGCTCTATAGTCTCTAAAATCAAAATGTAATTCAATAAAGTGCAAAAATCAACCAAAATACTCATAAGTGCTACAAGAGCATCCTAAAAATCACTTATTAAAATGATTACAAATAAGCACTTATCATCAAACTTGAGATTATACTAAGAATCGAAATATATGGAATAGGCAGAATCGTATTGAATTGGTAGAATTATAAACTTGTAAAATTATATATTTGAACTCATATTTCTCTAAAAGTTTATACCTAAACAGTTCTACATCCATTTTAATAAGAAAAAAATCTTACAAAATCAGAAATTCATAAAATTGAACAAAAGAACTTGTGATTTTAATAATTGTGGGATTTACATTATCTAACTCTTTATAAACTCATGGTAGAATCTTATACGTAATTATGATTGGAAAAATGAAATAGAAAATACTATTGCTGTTTTTTTTTTAAAAAAAAAAAACACTATAAAGGGCCATTTCGACAATTGGCCTAATTAATGTCATATAGTGGTTTCTTATGCTAGTAGCAAGTTTGGAGAACTAAATCTAACACATGAATATTTTGAGGATAATTGGCTTTATAGGGAAGGAATCAAGATTGTTAAATCACATCGTCTACTATCAACCTTACTCATTTTTCTTGTAGTAAGACATAGACCCCAAGGAGATCTTTTGTACACTTTAGGCTTGTTAAGCTTTAAGAACTTTTAAAAACCTTAATCTACTCTCTTGAAGGAGTTGGACTATTATGAAGCCTAATAAAGGCTTGAGTCTAGCCTAAACCCAACCTAAGTCCATGGATTGTTAAAAGGAAGCTTTAAACTTGATTGTCAATTATTGTTAATTAATCTGATAACTTATCTAATTTGTTCATCTTAGAATCATCTAATGGTTGAGATTAGGGATTAAAATCTATAAATATGAGACCCTTCCTCCTCATTTACATGATTCAAAGTGTCAATAAGTTTTAGATGCTGGAACTACTTTATAGTAGATCAATACAACAAAATGATAGAAAAAAAAAAAAAGAAAGATTGATTTTGCTCATTCCTTCTTTCATACCTTTCTTACCTTCTACACCACTTTAATAAGGTGATTGGGATGCCTAACAATACATGATTCGTAGTTATAAACATTATTGTTGAAATTGTGAGTCAAAAGTATAATTCTACGAGTTTATGAATTTATAACTTTTTTTTAGTTAAAATGGATGTAAAATAATTTTTGTGTAAACTTCTAGTAAAATTATGAATTTCAATATATGATTTTATAAATTTATAATTTTACCTCTTTACCTCTTTTATATAATTTTATACAATTTTATCGATTCTATACATTCAAATGAACAATAAAATCGTGATTTTAACGATCATAATAACCTCCCACATAAGTACACGATTAAATATCAATTATAATCACATAGTATAATTATAAAGCATTTACAAATATTTAAATAGAGAATAACGTCATAATGATGTCTTACCTAAAAGTCCACCTATGTAAACAATGTGGTTTTAGCTAAGAATTGGGTTCTTTTAATGTATTACATTTATTTATTTATAACATAAAGACTAAGAAGATTATATTGATGCTTTAGTGCTTTTTGATAGTTTTTTACCTTTTCATTATATTTAAATTAAGTTCTAGATAAAAGTATAATATTTGAAAAGCATCATTTAATAAAGTATATGTTTTCTAAGCTAAAGCTACCTGGATACTCCATAAGACTCTACTTTCTTTGAAGTCAAATATGTACCATACATCAAAATTGAAAAACATATATAGATAGATATGGTATTTATTTACACCTTTTGATTTGTTATTCTTGAGGTACATATATTATATGGCTGTATTGTTTGTTACATTGGTAAAAAGCAAGAGTTTATAAGATTTTATTTTCTCCAAGTAAAACTTTACATGATCAAAATTTGATATTAAGTGAAATTTAAAAGAAAAGTTAAAATCTTAGATGGAAACTTTTAGCAACAATTTAGTATCACAAAACCAAATTGCGCATACTATAAATATTGGGAGGATTAATTGTATTTGTTAATTTGCAACAACATTAGATGGTAAATAAATACAATGATTATCAAATTAAGATTAATTACTTTTATAGCTTAATTAATAGTTAATTTACTTGAAGAATTTCTTTCCATGTTTTAATTGAAAAAGAAATTTCAAAGTTTATCAGATTTTTTATCTTTACTTATACTTAAATTGACCTATAGTGGCATAACTTAGATAGCCTACCACTTATAGATTGATTGAGCTAGCTTAACTTGGACCTTGAGGGATATCGGCCTAAATTTAAGTTGATGCAACATAATATCCAATAACTATATCTATAATATTTAAGTAAAAGTCTCTACTTTTAGAACTTTAGAGGGTTACATTATTTACATTTTTTATTAAATTAATAAAACCCATAAGAATACTACTTCTAATAACCATCGCTACTTCCCTGATGATGTTTTGCTATTCACCTTACTACTTCCAATAATCACTCTATCTCTTACACTCTAATTTTCATTTTCATTACTTCCAAAAACTATATGATATAAGGTAAGTATTCCTATCAAATTATAGTATAGCAGATATGAGTTCTATAGTTAATCTCTAAGAAACTGTAGGTAATACTACTTACTCTAATCCAACTATCTAATTAACAAATTGAAATGAAAAGATTAAATTAAATTTATAAACTACCAACTAAACTATTAAATAAGACTCAATTTAAGAATCAAAAGTGCAAGTAATTTAAAAATTTACTTCAAGAATTCAAAAGTGCATTTAAATCTTGCTTTCGTTACTTTAACCATATAACTTTGTGAAAATTATCCAACTCAATTTCTAATTTATTAACCAGGAGAATTCTCTAATAAGGTGTAGAAACCCAATTTTTGCCCTTTTTTATTTTATTTTATTTTATTTTCCTCAATAGGTCATAAATTAGGAAAAACAAAAAAGAAAAAAGAAATTAAAGAATACCCAAAAAATAAGGAAATTTAGAAAAAAAATATTAATTTTAGAAAAATATAAAAATAAGAAAAAGCACAAAAAATAAGAAATTTAGAAAATATCAAAAATAAGAAATCTAGAAAAAAACCTAAAAAAATAAAAATTTAGAAAATAAAAATTGAAAAAATTTAGAAAAATTGAAAAAAATAAAAGATTTTAAAGAGTTTAGAAAATAACAATTTAATAGAGTAGATTTTTAAAATAAGTTTAGATGTCGGGCCATTAGGTCTGGGTTTAGATTTGAATCTACCTCAGGCTAACCTAATCCAATTGCATATATGAACAAGGCATAAGCCAATGACTTAACGGATAAGTACTTAAACATATGCATCTTAGGTTCGATTAGAGGTCTTAAGTTCAAATCTTAGTGAAGGCATGTAAAAGCTTTTTTTATTTTTATCACATCACGGACTGCTACATGTTAGGATTTAATTACGCCACATGTCCTAACACGTGGCATTTTTAGATTGGGCGACGTACTGATGTGGCGCCGTGTGGCAAGTTAAGCTTGGTCGAGTTAGCTAACGTAACGCTACATCGACGCTTTCCTTCCCTTTCTCTTAGTTTTCCCTCATTTTTTTTTTTAGATTTTCCTTCCTTATCCCAATCAAGAATAGCTGACCCCTTTACTTCAACTCCAATTTTTGCATAAATCTCATATACAGAGACATGATTTCTTACTTCAATTATGTTTTAAACATAGCCTACTCCTAATTGAACCTACTAACGCGTCCAAATTCATACATTAATACAGTTAAACTAAGCTCCAAAAATTGGAAAAGAAAATGAAATTTCAAATGTCCCCATTTAAATTCAATTCCGAGTTTCCATAATTATTGGGTTAAATTCATGTGTAAATAGGGCTTTAGGGACATCAACAATTGATACATAAACACCAGAATCAGCTCACAACCTCTCTCTCTACACCGAACCATAGTGTTTCTCTCTCTAGATTACTCTCTCTCTCTCAACTTCGTGGTGGTCTAAAGACCATGAACCAACATCTCTCTTGCACCTAGTAACTCCAAACATTGTTACCTAAGCACCACCACCGATTACCACTCATGACCATCGCTAAACCACCATCCCAAGCCACAGTGTTGAACCTACTCCTACTATCTCCAATTTAAAACGCACAAATCTGCTCTTACCCACAAAAAATCTGGTTCGAATCTCCTTAAACTGTACCTAGATACTATTATTGAAGTGGAGTTAGAGATGACCTGACCCAGATCCAAGCTTCGACCAGCAACCCAACTCGACTGACCGCTCCAAGACCCGACCCACACTATACTCCCTGGTCCGACCCTCTTGCAAATTTGATTTAGTTATTTTTATTTATTATTTATATTTCTGTTATTTTTTATTTGTTCCTCAAATTGTAAATGTAATAGTAAATACAAAAATATAGAAAAAAGAGAAAAGGGAAAATGAAAATGAAAAAAGGAAGAAAGAAAGACAAAAAGAATTTAAAAAAAGGAAAAAGTAGCATGCTTTTTATTTATTTATTTATTTTTAGTTCAATAGAAATAGATAAAATAGAATAAGTAATAAATAAATAAAAAATAATAATAAAAAAAAGTAAAATAAAAGGAATAAAGATTTTTTTAAACACTTAGAAAAATCAAGTTTTCAAAAATAATAAAAAATAAACGGACTCTTTACAATTTAGAATATTTTAGAATTTTTCAAAAATAAATAAAAATCCAATTTAGGACCTTCCTTTTCTTAGAAATTTCCTTAAATAAATCAAATTGAGTAAAACGTAAACTCAATCATTTTCAAATTAAAACAAAACCAACCTATTAAAGTTTCACAAAAAGAACTGTGTACATTTAATCCCGAATAGCAAGTACGTAAGCACCTACAGAATGATGATAAAAATAAAAAAAATCTAATTTTTCCTTTTTTTCCTAGATTATTTAAGTTATCTAATTAGAGTAATCAATAATCAGGTTTTTATGAAATTGAAAAGGTGATTTTTAATATTAAGATTAAATTTGGAAAGTCAATAATATTCGTAAGGGTTTAAAATTTCTAATCCCCAAATTCAGATCTCTATTTTTCAAAAGTTGTTTTAAAAATCAATTTTATTATAGACTAATAGCTAGGTTATAACCAATCTATGCAATTGGTTATAACTTAATTATTTTTCCCAACTCCAATCGAATGGTGACTCTAATGCGTTTTCAAATTAAACTATCTTTTTTAAACCCTAGTCGAGGATCAGTGTTGAACGAATAAGGGTTTAATGCTAATCGGTTTAAAGGAAATCTAATTTATAAAACCAGGAGGTAAAAATCCAAGCTTGACAACTTGGCGACTCCATTAAGGATACATTAAGAGGGTTTGCCATTTTGCTTTCCAAAATTAAAATTAATTCCTAAAAATCACATTAGTGTAATTTATTTACTTATTCATTCTTTGTTATTACCATAATTGTACTAACATTTTCTTTGCAAGTTTTAGTTTTATTTATTTAATTTAGGGGGAATTTGTTTTATGTACCATGAATGAGAATAGATATAGTCGAACCTTGAGCCATCTTAGGACCTTAAGACGAGGAGCCACTATGTAGGCTCCGAGTGCTGTGGTGTAACCACCGCTCGGGCTCTACTTAAGCTTAATATGACCAATGAACGTATTCTTTAACAAGTAAGGTTGCACAAGCTTAAGAACCTTTAAAACCCACCCTCATCCAGAATTGATGAATAATCAAGCAAGATGGAAATAAAAATATAGAATGGCTTGGAATTTCCTTGATTTCCTTTGTAATTTTCTTGTTTGTACATATATAATTACTGTAAATAAGTTTTGTCGCTGTAAATAATAGTTGGACAATCTTGTAACATATTTTCTCTTTTGTAATTCAAAAATGGCCCGTTCATCATCTAACTCCATTTACTTTAAGGAAAAATTTGTAGGCAAGCCCATTTGCCCCAAACCCATCCTGGACCAATGGTTACAGTACTTCAATCTAAGCGAACAAGACCATCTTTAGTAAGATTAGGCCCATTCTATCACTTCCTAAGGTAAAAATATAGATTAATTTGATTAGGGCTTTAACCAACTTTTGGGAACTCGAAAAAGTGGCTTTTCAAGTTGGGCCCCCACTTGATTAGCCCAACACTTAAAGAATACACCTAATTACTTCAAGCCTTTTCTTTGGAAAATATATATACCCCAAATTTGGAAATGGATCTTGTGAATGCCTTTTCAAGATTCCTGGGTATTAGAAAAATGGAAGTAAACAAAGCCTTTGGAAGCTATAATGGTAATCGCATCAAACTAGAGGACTTAAAAGCCTGGTTCATCATTAAGCCTAAATCTAACCAACGGGGTATCTTTTATGGCAATCTCAAAGCTTGGGGACTGAACAAAATAAAAGCCTTTATCCTGGTTGCATTCGGGACCCTCTTATTCCCTAATGAAAAGTTCCTCATGCATTTCAGGGTCGTTGAGTTAGTGAGTCAATTTCTTGAAGGCAAATCATATGTCCCAGCCCTCATAGTAAAGCAGATCAGAAGCCTTAGTATTTTGAAAGAAAAGAATGATGACATACTAAAGACCAGCATGGCATTACTAATAGTATGGTTCGTAAGCCACATGAAATGTTATGGGCTTGACCTAATCCAAGGAGAGTTTACTCACAACATCGATCTGATTGATTCATTTATCGATAAGGTCCATCTCCTAGAAGGAAAATCCATATGCTACTAGGTAGAAGTGTTGAGAAATTTCCAAGTCACCAATATCCTATGGACAACACGATGGAGTAAGTTCAAAAGGATAATACTAGTTTACAAAAATTATCAAGCAATACCCCTAATCGGAATGAAATTATGCATAGGCTATTACCCTAACAACATGATCAGACAATTCAGAGGTATCTAAGATAGAGTCTATAGACCTTCATTGGATATCATGACCTTGGATTATGAAGACCTTTATATTCCACTGCCATAGAAGATGTCTAAACTCAAGGCAATCAAACACTTATGGGAAACAAAGACTGTTAGCCCAAACATCAATTTAAGAGAATGGTTAGGAGAAGTAGACAAGCACCGAGTTACGAAAGAATATTTATATGATTGGCTCCATAAGGTAGGAGAGATTTAGTATCGAGCACTAAAGGTCATCTAACCTGTAGCAACTAAACCGGATCTTGAAGTCAAGACCTACATAGACTGAGTACAAGCCCAAATAGAAATAATCTATGAAGAGTAGGACATATGGGAGGATTTCTTTTGGGAATCAAAATAATGTTCTAAGGCCTTGGAACATCAATTGAGGATGACCCAAAAGAGGCTCAAAGAATTTGAAGAAATGGAAGAGCCCAACTTAAGAAAAAGGAAGGAAGAACCTGCAGTATCCAGTAAGCAAAGAAGGGGTTAGAGATAGGAATAATCTTCTTGAATGTATTTTCTTTTTCAAATAATCCAAAAGGGAACTCTAAAAGCCATAAAAAATAATAAAATTACCATCTTGTTGGTTATTAGTTGATTCTATCTCTCTATATCCATATGCTATGCATTTCTTAGTTTCTCATTTGTCTCTTTTAAAAATATTTGTGTGTTAACTTGTTGAAAAGTGATCTTAACCAGGTTGCTAAGATAGCTCCCAAACATCAAACCTTCCAGAAAAGCCCTATCAAAACCTGTTCTCAAACCAGAGTGGCCAACCAAGGAAACAACAACATCAACACCAACAATAACAATGTCAACCACGAGGTTATTGATCCTATTGAGCTAAGGTTCCAATCTTTGGAACGAACGGTAGGGAAGATTGTAGACTAAGTAAGCTTTCTCACCGACAGCATCACCTTGCTCAAGTCTATGGCTCCATTAAACGAAGAAAGTTCTAAAGCCCGATATGGAAAGAATACTGAAGCCCTACCCTTCAAAGCGGAAGAAGCCTACCATAAGGTCAATCTGGCCTTCAAATCCTTTGAAACAAAAGGGGTCTTTCTAAAGGTCAACCCAACTTTCGAGCTGAATACTTACTTGTTTCCGGTTAAGCCAAAGCCTGAAGTTGATTAGGATAGACTGAAAGAGCTTGAGAGGCGACTAACTCAACAAATTATTGAAAAAATGAAAATGCTCTAGAGGTATGATGGATTTGAGCAAGTTAATATAATAGACTTCTCCACCTATGATTATGGAGGCTTCCCAAAAAAGTTCAAAGTACCTAACTTTGAAAAATACAATGGAATTGCATGCCCTAAGCTGTACACCCAGATATATGCACACAAGATGGATAAGTATGTACAATATGACTAGCTCATGGTCCAAACTTTTCAAGATAGCTTAACTGGCTCTGTTTTAACTTAGTATGCCCAATTAGATTTGAATCAAGTGAATACATGGGAAAAGCTAGCCAAAGCATTCTATGAGCAATATAAATTCAACATTAAAGCAGTGCTAACCATGATGGATTTGGTTGTCCTAAGGAAGAGGCACAATGAATCTTTCAAAGAGTATGCACAAAGGTAAAGGTCACTAGCTGCAAGGGTATCTACCCCCATAACTAATAAAGAGCTAACTGTAACTTTTATCAACACTCTTGAGAGATCCTACTTCACTCACTTGTTTGGACAAGCCTCTTCCAGCTTTACAGAAGTAGTGGCAGCAGGGTGTTGAATTGAAAGTGCCATCTCCCCTGGTAAATTACAAGAGACATCAAACAGAAGACCACCTTTTGCTAAACCCACCACCAGCAAGCCTAGAGAAGCTACTGTTGGCATGGTTAATTCAAATGCTGGACCTAACGTATGGGTCTCTTTTAGGGCAAATCCTCTACTAACTGAACAACAATACAGAAGCCAACCATAGGATAGTAATTCCCCAAGGCAATTCACCAAAATACTCGTTCTACTCAGTTAGGTGCCTGAAAACTAAGAAGAGATAATATGCTCCATTCTAAGACTCTTAGTGAAAGGTACAGGTTGAGATTTTTTTATCCCAATGCAAGATGTCAGTATCACTTAAGGTAAGTAGGCCATTCAATCGACTCGTAGTACAGGTAAAAAACAAAATTCAAGAATTAATTGATGAAGACACAGTACAACTAGATTTTTTGGAGGCTCTTGCTCCAAACGTCAATAACAACATGGTGCTGAACCATGGGCCCATCATCGATATGATATTTGATGACTGAAGGCCCACCATTAACATGATTGGTTCTAATCAAGAGCCCAGGGTTTATAGATTCTACAGACAAGAAGAGAAGCAAACTAAATGGTACACCTTCTATGTACCTATAGCCCACAAAAATTATAAAACTACCCCTCTCAACTACTAGGCAGTAAACCAAGGATAGTCAAGTTCACTTGTAAGGGGGATTACCTACTCTGATAGAATCCATGACTTAAGCGAAGACCTAAAAAAGAAGGTTGTACTAAAAAAGCTAACCAATGAACAAACTAAAGAAGGATTGTCTTCCTTCACCAAGATAATTAAGTCTAATGAGTATAAAATAATGGATCAATTGACTAAGACTTTGACACAAATATCCCTCATGAGTCTCTTGATGGCATTGGATCCACATCGGGAAGCTTTGTTTAGAACATTAAGGGAAGTCAAAGTCCCTCATGAAATACCGACTGAAAGGATTAGATTTGTCACTAATTCCATTCTCACTATAGATCAAATTTCTTTCTCCACTGAAGAATTGGGTGAAAAAAGTAACCAGCGCATAAAGCCTCTATTCATAATAGTGAGGATAAATAACATCATCACAACAAGAGTCCTCATTGACACTAGATTATCCTTGAATGTTTGCCCTTTAGCTATCCTGGATCTGTTAGACATTGGTACGACTGCTATTAAGCCGAGTTCAACAATAGTAAAAGCTTTTGACGAATCTAGGAGAGAAATAATAGGGGAGATTGACTTACCAGTCGATATCGGCCTACAAACGTTCAATATCCTATTCTAAGGACCTTCAATCATTATTGGGAAGGTCTTGGATACATTTAGCAGGAGCCATATCGTTAAGTCTTCATAAAAAAGTTAAGTTCATCTTCAATGGCCAAGTTATCATGATTTTAGGTGACTAGGATTATAAAATTTACAAAGAAACGACTATACCCTATATTGGTATAGAGGAGCAAGAGGACTTTAGGCACCGAATGTTTAAAGAGATGCATAATCACTAATCGAGAGAAAGATGAGAGGCCAAAGTTCAAAGAAGGCAAATTTGGAACCTATAGGCTAAGATACATTCTAACCCCGATAGAGGAGTTGCAAAGAATGCAACCTAGGGATAGAAAAGGTGATAGGTTGTATTACACCCCAATGACCTTCTCACGATTGTCAAAAACTTTCATTTAGGCCAAAGTCTAAAACTTAAAACCTGTCAAAGAGGATACCTCCAATATAAAGAAAGTGGCTGGTTCATCCAATAAGTTGTAACACTTGAATAATTGGTTCTCCATCCCTATGAATAACAATAAGTTTTCCTTAAGATAAAGAATGAATCACGATCCAGTATTTTATACAGTTTTGTAATAAATTACCTTTGTTTTGCAAGTAATTTTACTCAAAAGAAGATTCCTCTAGATAAAAATTAATCTTTTTTCCCTTCACTTCTTCCTTACTTATACTATTTCTTCTTCATACTTTTCTTTTTCCCAGATCCAATGATTCGAATAAAGGCTGCGGATACCTCACGTAGATAGGTAATGAAAATATCAATATCACCTCTAACCCTATTGAGTTAGTCGTTGGGAGTGATGTCAATGACCATAATGACGTACAAAAAAGTTGGAAAAAACATGAAATGAGTAAAATTTCCAGTAATGAGCCAATTGAGATAATTAATGTTGGGACCAATGACAATCCTAAGGTGTTGAAGTTTGGAAGAAATTTGAAAGAAGACCAAAAAGTAAAAATAACCACGTTACTATCTGAATACCAAGATGTATTCGCATGGTCTTATGAAAATATGCTCGGATTAGATTTGTCGACCGTGATCCATCATTTACCCATAGGAGAGGATATTGAACCTAAGAAACAGAAGTTAAGAAGGTTTCGACTGAATGTTCTGTTGAAGATCAAGGAAGAAGTCAAAAAATTACTGGAGGTCGATTTTATCAAGGTATCTGATTATCCTGAATAGGTAGCTAACATTGTGCCCGTAATGAAGAAGAATGGAAAAGTTAGAGTATGCATAGACTTTCTAGACCTTAATTAGGTAACTGTTAAAGATAATTTTCCTTTATCCCATATTGATGTCTTTGTTGATAACATAGCTGAAAACTATCTTTTCTCTTTCATGGATAGATTCTCTAGGTATAATCAAATTTGAATGTTTGAAGAAAATAAAGCCCAGACAACATTTATCACAACTTGGGGCACATTTTGCTACAAAGTAATGCCTTTCAGACTCAAAAATGCCGAGGCAACTTATTAGAGGGGCATAGTAGCAATCTTTTAGGGCATGGTAGTAATCTTTCATGACATGGTAACAATCTTTCATGACATGGTAACAATCTTTCATGACATGATGCACAAAGAAGTTGAAGTATATGTCGATGATATGATTACAAAGTCTAATGAAAAATAAAATCATTTGGATAATCTGAGGAGATTGTTTGATAGGTTGAGAAAATTCCATTTGAAGCTAAGGTACATGTGTATTATACTGTATTTCTACTTTTACAATACAAGAAGATAAAATCATGGATCTCCTAGATCTATTCCATAGCAGTCATCTTCATTGGTATTTCCGCTGTGGTGAGATATGGAGTCCGAATCTGAATCTGTGCTTGATTCTTGTGCTGATTTATTGATATTTGCTAATGCCATTTCCAAAATTTGTTTTATTTGGTCAGGTAAAGCTGCACTCGCCAGTAAAGAGATTAGAAATCCTCTATTGTGATATTGTGGAGTTGTCCTTTTGGATAATGGATTCGAGGAATTGGTCTTGATCCAGTTTAAAATTGAATCCTTTTCACACCTATTCCACATTTTGAAACTGTCCCACTATTTAACTTTATACATTCTGACTAAATTGATGGTATTTGACATTCGGTCTGGCTTGTAATCAAACCACCAAGCCATGACCCAAGATATCCCAACGTGAACAAAATATAGCATTTCCTTTTGAAAATTTTTCTCATGAGAAGTAGGATTGTATTATTTTAGGAAAGTATTGAATCCATCTTTGGCATTCTCATGGATGATTTCAGATGTTGCACCAAATTGATCCTACCAGTGTGTAAACTAGTTAGGAATATTTGAAGAACAACAATTATAAAAAAATATTAACAAAGTATGTGATCTTTTTGGATTCATTTGATAAAACACATTCCACCATGCCTGCTTATAATCATAATACTTATATGTGGCCCGGTGACTTGGTTGTGCAGAAAATGGTTCTATATTGAGTTTTATTGGGGTAGTTAGATGAGTCCGCCATTCTTTCAGACTAATTACTCTCAATATTCTAACTGTAAAATAGCTGATCGTTCCTTCTTTTTCAAAATGTTTGAATCTTATTGATCCAGTTTCAGTAAAAATTCTCTCATAAAACTGGATTGTTTTATAAACATCATATGGTATGTAATAAAAATCTTTTGTAAATATTTTTCTAGCAAATTCAAAAGGATCCTTTTCTGATGTCTTCTTCTACAAAGAAAACATATCTGGAAGCAAGTTTTATAAAAAATTTTGATCTCTGGTTGATAAATCCAGAGGATACTGGAGTTGGAGTTGATATTTCAGTTAGTTGGAAGTTCTGATTTTTCTTCTGATTTTCTATTGATTGTGGGATTTCAGGCAACATTGGAACTTTATTTTCTAATTGCAAGACCATTGAGATTGCTTCGAGTAAATGAGTTGGTTCCATATCAGATAATTGTGAAAGGACTTCATTGGATTGATTGTTTGAGGATATTGGTTTTAAGGATTTAGAAGAGGGTTATTCCTTGATTGTTAATGGAGTGTTAGATGATTTGCATACATCTAACCATAATTTGACATTGGTTAATCCTTTATTAGAAGTAGATAAGATTTTCTCTTTCCCTTTATCCTTCTCTTTTTTGGGAGGCATCTCCCTACAAAAATTCACGAGTAAGGAAATCAAGAAGATAGTTTGAAGATCCATTAATATGCTCTATTTCAAAATCAAATACAGAAAGAACTGATTGCTATCTGGCAAAAATTTGTTTTGATGCAATGTTTTGGACATCATTTAGTAAAACATTTTTTGTTGCTTTACAATCAATTCGTAAAAGAAATTTCTGATTTAACAAATCTCCTTGAAATTTAGAAATTGTTAAAACAATAGCCAAAATTTCCTTTTTGATTGTAGAATAATTATGTTGACAATCATTCCAATTTTTTTAGATAAATTGAACAATGTATTCTTTATTATTTTGTTTTTGTTTAAGAATTCCTCCAAATCCTAAATCAGAAACATCGGTTTCTACTATTTTTAGTAGAGAGGGATTTGCTATATGTAAATAAGGAATTTCTTTAATTCTTTGTTTGATTAGTTTTATTACATTTGTATGTTCATTTGTCCATTGTGGTGGATTCTTCTTTAATCTCTGATATAACGGTTTACATATTATATTAAGATTTGAGAAAAAATCTGCAACATAATTTAGGCTTCCTAAGAACTTTTTGGAGTTGATTTTTGTCTTTGATTTCATTAGGAAAATTTTCAGTAAATTCTATAAATCTCTGTATAGGAGTTATTATTCCATTGTATATATTAAATCCTAAAAATCTAATTTTAGTTTGGAAGAGACTAATCTTAGAAGGTAAAACAACTAAACCATTATTTTTTACTATATTAATGAAGATTTTTATATGCTTAAAATGTTGGTCTATATTGGATGAAAATATTAAAACATCATCTATATATATTATTATGAAATTAGTATAATCATTAAAAATTTCATTCATTATCCTCTGAAATTTAGAAGGAACATTTTTTAATCCAAATGGCATTACATTCCATTCAAATTGACCAAAAGAAGTTGTAAACACAGTTTTATATCTATCACTTTCCTCGATCTGGATTTGCCAAAATCCAGATTTCATATCAAATTTTGAGAATACTTTAGCATTATTCAACCTATTAAGTAAATCTTTTTTATTTGGTATTAGATATCTGATCCATTTAAGGGCAGTATTAAGAGGTTTATAATTGATTATCAATCTTGGGACACTTCTTTCTATTTCTACATTTTTATCGACATAAAAAGTAGAATAACTCGATGGTGATTTGCTTTTTCTGATTAATTTTTTATTAAGTAAGTCTTTTATTTCGTTTTTACAATAATTCAAGACTTCATTATTCATTTGAGATGGTTTAGCCTTTGTTGGGATATTTTTTTTCATTAAAATCATTTTCATATGGCAAATTCACAATATGTGATTTCCAATTCCAAAATGCATTAGGAAGTGTAGAACAAATTGAATTTTTTATTTCTGATTCTAACTGAGAAATTTTTGTTTTTAAATTTTTATTATCAAGTTGATTTTCAATTCTTTTAAATTCAAGATCATTTTTTAAATACATCAAATTATTTTCTTTGCATTGTATTAAACAGTTCAATTCATCATTTTTTAATTGGTTTATATATTTGGTTTGTGGTTTTGTGACAAATTTGAATATAATTTCTTTTTTTTAGATATTGTGTTTTAATTCCATCTTTATCCACAAGAAATGGTTGAATTTGATTTATGAATGGTGTTCCTAAAATAACATTTTTGTTTAAATTTTTTACAAGTATAAAAGAAGTTTTATAAGAAGTATTGTCTTTTAATATCTCAACACTGGATAATTTATATTTAATACATAATTTGTTACCAGATGTAGAACTTAAAGATTGGCTAATCTTTTCAAAATATTTTGTTGGAATTAAGCCTTCTCTAAAGCAATTGAAATCTGCACCAATATCAAACAAGTAAGCGTTTGTAACACAAATTCATTATTAATTCTATTGAAATATTAATTAACCATTTTCTATTGTTATTTGAACAAGATGCATTAAATAATTATCATTCCCAATTGTTGGTGAGATTTTTGGATCTTCTTCATTTGAGGTTCTAGAACTATTTTTTGGTCTAATTCCAGAACTTCTTTTTGAAGTTTTATTTGCATTAATTTTAATTCTCTTATTTCTTGTTTTTGAATATTAATTTCATTTTATAAGTCACTTATTGTTATTAATTTTTCGTGTTTCCTTTTATCTCTTTCAAGGATTTCATTTAAGTTACATAGTAATTTTGGTGTAAGAATTGTATTAGTTTTAAAGGTATTGATATATTCAAAATTTTCATTATTATTTGACATTTGATCAATCCTTTTAAGAATCTCTTCTTCATCATTTGTTAACATATTAATTTCATCCTTTTCTTCAGCTGATGAAGATGAAGTGGAGTCCATATCATTGACTTGGATTCCATCATCACAATCATTTTCTGATGAAAAGGATTCATTTTCATACAATATTTGCAAAACATTTTCCATGGTTTGTTCATTTAAATTTAATTCATTAAGTTTATTATTTATTCTACAGAAATTTGCTGTATGACCAATTTTTTTATGTTTATAACATCTTAGTTGATTGTATGATTTTCTTTTATATTTTTATTTTTTGGTGGTTTCTTTTCACTTTCTAATTTTTTAAATGGTTTTTTCCTAAAATTTCTTTAGGGTTTTTTATGTGTACACTGTGGACACTTTGGTGAAGAGGATTTTTTATTATATTTCAATTTTTTACTAACAAAAGAGGGATCATATTGAGCATAGAAATCACCAAGATCTTAGTGTTTTAAGCGCTGTTCATTTTTTTATTGTATTTGTAATCTTATAGTATTACACAAATTAGTTCCAATTTTATTGACATATGATGCTAATTCTCCGTATGACAAATTATCATAGGGAATTTCACCATTGTTTTCTTCTCTTAGTAATTTTCGAACTTGTTCACCTATTAATTTTGATAAACCAGCTAAAAATTTTTCTTTCCAAAAAAAGTTGATTACAATCATTTCTAAGAAAGATTCTTTGAAAGAAAATATCTTTATATTGCCTAAATTCTCCTGGGGATTTGCACTTCATATTAGATAACAAATTTAAGGTTTTATCCCTAATATGAGAAAGGGTCTTCTATGAAATGCTGACTTATTGAGAATATCAAAGTGTTAACCATATCTTGAATTGGTTTATTATTATCATCTAATATTCTCATATTATTTTCATCAATTTTACATGAAGTAAGAATATTAATTCTTTGTTCCTCGGTGAGATAGTTATCCCACCAACCTTTTAATTGTCTTGTGAAACCAGAAATTAAAAGGAGTGCTACTTGATAATCAGTAATATTTAAAACAGTTTTATTAGTATTTGAGAACATTATCATTTGATTGAGAACACCGAGAATTTTTTGTTCTGAATATCTATTTATATTCCATTCATATGTAGATCCTATCGAATATTTATTTTGATAATTATCGTTCTTTTCTTCAATCAGTATATCTAGAGGTGTTGCTCTCTAATAATACAACTTTTGTGGTTCTTTCCATTATTAACTTTATCATTTGATTCTTCATCATTATTTTTTAAAGAAATATTAGACATTGTTTCATTCAATGATTTAGTATCTGTTTCGTCTAAAACATTAATTTTTTCTGAAGGTGTATCATCAATGACAATACCTTTTTTAATTAAGGTTGGAGTATCCATATTTAAAAAATTTATTGGTTTTGAAGAGGAAGTTTCTTCTTTTATTGTTTTATTTTTTAGTATTCTTTTCTTATTTTCTAAGGCTTTTAAAAGTTCATTACTGGGATTTTTGGGCATTTTAAAAGGTTTAACTAGAGGTATATTTTTATTGGTTTTATTGTTTAAAGACTTATCGCCTATCTTACGGATTTCAATATTAATTGTATCTTCCATTTTATTTAATTGTTCTCCTATGGTGTGTAAATGCTCATTGGTATAATTATTTTGATTTATTATTTTCTTTATTCCTGAACCTTTTTCATCTGTAGCATTTTTAAAAGGAGTAAGGGTTATTTCTGTATTTTTGTGAACCATTTTTATATTACTTAGAGGTGGATGATATGATTCTATAATCTGTCCATTACTTAGTTTCTATTTAAAACATCTATTAATTACATTGATTTCTTTGGGTTTTAAATAATATTCTTCAAGCCATTTAAAGAAATTTACGTGGGTTCCTATTTCTTTCATGAAATTATAATATTCATCTTTTATTTCCATTTTGATTTTACTAAATGTCTCAAAGTACCATTTTCTAATTTTTTCATTTTTGGGTGAATTGAATTCATTATTTAAAAATATCTTATCTGGTTCAAAAGGAAGATTTTCTATGACATTTAATTCTGGATCACCCATTTCTGATAATGAAGGTTCTCCATGTTCTGATTTATTTGGCTGATAAACTGGTTGTGTTATACTAGTCCTATTATGAACAATTCCTGAAATGGATGGATTGTCATGAATATTGGATTGCCTATCTTGCTGATTATTTGATTGGGTAGGATATAGTATATAAATTATTGGAGGTGGATTTGGAAGATCTACTGATCTTCTTGAAGAAGATGTCATAGATCTTATTTCCAGAGGTCTATTTGGTTGATCAAAAGATCTCCTATTGAATTGGATGGTGATTTTACCATCTGGATGTTGAACCACATTTGATGGTTCAATATTGTATATTAGTCGTTTAGGAAGTGGATTTTTCTGCTTCCCAATGCTCAAGCAAATTGACTTGGGACCATTGGATCATTTTTAGGACAGATATATTGGCTTCGGTTAAATCTGTTTGAATAAGTAGAGTTTGACCTCTCTTATCCATTTTATATGCCTTAAAACCAAAAACAGTTTTCATTAATTTAAAATATATTCTATATATTACAACCATTGGTATTGATCCTTTTATCATTTTATAATTGTGTATTTTGATTTGGAGAATTAATGAACTCATTATTGTCTTATCTCTAAGAGCAAGAGTTATATTGAGATGGCATTCGAATTGAACTGGCCCACTACTAAGACTAGTTTCAATAGTGGCATGTATTGATCTTTCATATATCAATTCTCTAGTATCTCTAAGAATCATATAAATAGAGGTATCTAAACCTAATTTAGTAAGGGGTTTTGTTCTTACTTGAACTAAGCTTAGATGCATATAATTCCAATTTTTTGCATATTTTTTTATTGATTCTATATTAAAAAGTTTTATTATTGTTAGGCCTTCAGAAACTGGAATATCCTTTTCTTCTATGGTTATAACATAATCATTTTTTCCAAAAATTTTCCATTTGCCTATTTGATATATTTGATCATATGAAGTTTTTGATATTTTCCATTCATCTATTGCTTTGTCAAAATCCTTTATATGTATATACATATATATATATATATATATTGGTTTGTTTCATTTTTTTTTCTTACAATGGGTATTTGCATGCTAAAAGAAACCATTTTTAAAGATAAAAAAGTTATCTTATGAGTAGTTTTGTAGAGTAAATTGCATAAAACATGTAATAAATAGTCTATGCAATATTAAATGGAAGAAACAAATATACAATTAGCAAATAACATAATAGAAGATGATAATACATGATCGTATTCACTAGGTTCAGCGGAGGGAAGACCAAATTAATAAGGTGTTACTCAGAATTTTATAGCATATTATACACTTACAAGTAATTTAAATAATTTATAGACACTTCTCATACATTCCATACATGGTACTAATGTAATTATGTAGGTTAAAAGATATTTATGAATCGATCCAAAAAGGAAATATTAGTTAAAAACAAACAAAATTAGATAGAATAAGCAAAAAGTTGAAAGTCTATTTATTGTTGTAGCCAAATAAGCTATTCATGCCATTGAAATAATTTGTCATATAACAATTGTTCCTAACACTACAATGCTACGATCTATGCAAGTTACACATATTATTTTCATATGTTGATTTGATTATTTTTTTTATTAAAAGAAAAGTAAAGAAAATGTGCATGTCTTTTTTAAAAAGTATTCATGTTGTTCAATTTTGATGTATTATATATTAAATTATAGATATAGCTCCATAAAGCACAAATATGTTTCCATAAATCTCAAATTTTTGTATTTATTTGAAGCATATATTACTTATTGTCAATAAATGCAACTATTAAGTTTTTTAATTTATACTTTACCATCTTATCAAATTGTCCTTAAATGAATAATCATAGGAAATTGAAGATGAAAGGAATAATCTTAACTTGATTAAAAGTGTTAGTAATATTCTCTATTTTAACCACATTCTATATATTTGAATAGTTTTACCTTTTGCCCCTGTTTATAACATATTTGCTAGTAATTTGACAATATGTTTACATTATAAATTTGACTGTATCATAAAATTTAATTCCACATACAAGCAAGGGTATTATCAATTAATATTAAAATATACAACTGTTAGTCAAGAATAACGTTTTGAATGATAATAAATAGTGGAAAATAAAATTACTCATAAGTCATGATCATCTAAGGTAAAGACACTAAACCATCTAGGGGCTTTAGATGTATAGATAGTTAATTCTTTTTTGATCTGTTTGATTTTTTACAGTAAAACATAATAACTAAATATAAAAGATATAGCGTCGCTTTATGATTTAAAAAAAATGCTAAATACTTGAGTAAAAAAATTATCTGTTGAATTATCAAAGAAAAATGTATATGATTTTGTTTATATGATGGTTATCATTTATATAGGATCATAAGTAATTTGAATTTTTTAGATACTTATAGTATAGTTTATTATTTTTAAAATAATTTCGCATATATTTCTTTCTACATTCACAATGTAAGTGTATGATCTGCTAGTTATGCATAATATCAAATAATTAGATTAATACTCTAAAAATATTAACTAATATAAATAAAAATACATAATTGAATCAATAAATTCAAATACTTAATTGGAATTACAAAAGAAATATGTCACTTGTTGATTTTAGGTTTCACAAAATTTGGACACAATAAATTTAAGCTCTAATCATGATAAAGATAAAATCTTTAATCAAAATAATAAAAATCATTATAAACAAAGTAATAGATTTAAAGAAATCTCCGATTCTTGAAGTAATGAAATAAGCTACCCTCTTGTGCCACGTCATGCCCTTTGAGACGTTTTAAGCCCTTTCGGTCATTTCACGATTGCGATAAAAGTTCTGGGCTAGGATTCCCTCTTTCTTATTTATAGAAATTTGCCAAACCCCAAGTTTTAAAGATGACACAATCTTCTAACCTATAATGTTTGTGAATCATGTCTGCCAGGCTCTAAATTTGTAGCTAAATCAAGAAAGGGATCAACGACAGCATGTTTCATGTTAATTTTGGCCAAAATTCTTTAAGTTATTTATGATGAATATTTAGCAAGGCATGTCTAGTAGTTATGTTCAACTTTAGAAGCCCGTAACTTTTTTAATTTAACTCTAAACTAAGTAAAACTTAATTTGGTTTTTTCTTTTTCAATACAATAACTCTTCAAAATCCTAAAATCACGAATTTACTTAATTAAATATTGAATTCTTAAAAAAATACTCTATAATCATGAGAAATCAATACGAAAACTCATTAATAAATATATTCAATTGAAGACCTATCCTTGTTACATCAATTACATTATATTCATAATTTGCACTATATATTTATATTTATATTATTAAAGTAGATTCACCCTTAAGTAACTGTCTTTTTAAATATTATTATTTAACCCTCCAATTAAAATTTTATTGCAAAGAAACCAATATTAAAAATAACTTATTAAAATTATAATTATTTTATACTAAGAGTAAAAATGGTATATTAGTTTACTTTCTTGTTAATCTCTTTCAATCTCTAAACCTATTTTCTTTATTATCTCCCTGCACAATATGGTGTTTATGATTTCTCTTTTTTTCTATTTTTTTTCCACTTGCAGATCAAAATTCAGATTCTGATGAAATATAATCATGATGATAATTTATGTCCACCCGTATGGATGAATTTTTATTTTTAATTCTGATTTACTTATAAATAAAAAACTAAAAGATTTAAATTGAGTGTAAATAGGAAAACAAATCTATATTTATATTATTTAACAAAAATTATGATTTTTTATTGAATAGATAATAATAAATTTTAAAAATATAAATTTAATTTGTATACGTATATTGTCCACCGGTATTATTATAATATTTGTACATTTGCATAGGGCGCCGAATCCACGATAATTATCCAACAAATATCTAAAATCATATAAGTCAATCGGTGAACAAGACTTATGCTAATCATCGGAAAAAAAAAATTAAAAAGGAAAAAAAATGGACCTATGCTTACCATCTGAACCGTCCATTGCCCTTTCGCAACTCGTAAGCTCCTTTCCTGGACGTAAGGTCTCGTGTAGAGTCGTACACGTGTTAGTCAAAGTCATGGGAGCGATCTTTTTTATTCACACCACGTGCTTAACTCCATCGTGCGTCCAATCCCGTGATCACAACCGTCCACTGATCCATCCCGTTATTTTTCAAGCCTTTGATGAAGCGTGTGCTGCACGCTCATTTTGATGCCGGCCGAATCGAGCATTTAGTTGCGGCAGCCGACCATAGAATCGAGCACACAGGAACTAAACCAGCAGCAGATGCTTTAGGGATGGATTTTCCTAAAAGATCAGGAAACGGACAAAATCTCTAGGAAGGAGCAAAACATTCATACATGTGTTATTTTGCCATGAGTAAATAAATATTTAATCGGAGATCATTTTTAATTAATCATATTAGAAATTCATCGCAAATGATTATCAAAACTTTTTCACGACAAATTTAGCAATTTACGTAGTAAATCATATTTAATATAGCAGCACTTCAATTTAAATGTGTTATACTTAAGCTAACTGTTTTATGCAAATAAAACAATAATGTATATTGAATAATCAGCATTAAACAAATTATATAAGGAGGCTCCAAATAGGAACAGAAAAGGTCACTCACTAGACATTAATATCATCTTAGGCCAATCGGATTAAAGAAATAAAGTACAAATTACATGTTGTGAATAAAGCTATATAATAATAAGTGGATGTAATAACTGTAATGGGTATATGAACTTAAAAATAGTACATGTATGGATAAATATTTAACATTAAAAGTTGCTATGTTTTTTACAACAATTTGTTGAAAGAACCGAGCAATTAAAAGGTTCAACAAAATTTCTGTACTTATATGATTCTGATTTTTAATAAAATCTAATCATCTGTTATTATTTTTTAACTTATTAATAAATTGAGAGCTCTAGTCGAATTAGAAAAGCTCTATATTATAACTGTACTAAAAGAATAATAAAAACATTACACATTGTAAGAATTCGCCTACATAGAACACTCGTCAAATTTTCTTATTGTTTGAGGCAATAATTTAGAACAGAAAAGATGGTAAGAAATCTATTGCAAATTTCGTGATGATCTTAAAATAAAGTGAAAACGTGGCTGGTGAAAGATGTAGGATAGTGGGGAAAGTTGGATTACTTAAACGTTATATAGCCTAGACGGGAAACAAGAGTTGAATAAACTGGAAAAATGATACTATATATATGAATTTTATACAAAATAAATATTTTTAGAGGGGGAATGAATACCAAAGGAAGTAGTTTCCCTTTAACAATACTATACAAATATGCATAAAAATATAGGAGAATATGTGAGATCGTAGGTTTTCATTGTTAAATAGAAAGGGAGGTCATCTTTTACAAAAATGTGCTAAATATTACTGGAGTATAATTCTTATGGGTAATGGGTAAATTCTTACTTTTGCATATGATTCACTAGAACTGGATGATGTTAAAAAGGAATATTAATTTCTCTAATACTATTTTACGTTTTTATTGTTCGACATTTTTATAAGAAAAGTTATATTTGACGGAGAATAACGATTTATATTGTCAAGGAAGAATAGAAATTCCTTCTCTATTCCATATTCTATCAAATAAACATTCTATAGCTATAATACAACTTATTGTAATTTTTCCCACTGACAATTTTGGTGATTATGCTTATAAACGCTACTTTCTTGTGTGAATAAATTGCCTGGTTAAAAATGATTACAAATCATACGTGAGTATAGATTTTCAATGCTAGTAAAGATATAATAATGATTCCATCCTAATTCACCGAATGTAAATTAATTAGTGGAACTGTGGAGCTTTTTAAGGAGATATTTATAGCTGTAATTAAAAGTAAATATTATTAAAACGATATAAGACATGGAATAACCGTTTTGCTTGTAAAATAAATTATTTTTGTATTATTGAAATTAATGAATTTGATATGAAGTGGTAAAATCTAAAGCATAATTTGTATCAGACGCTTGCAAATCAAACATACTCGATTCCTTACTTCTCATCCGATTATAATAACTGGCCAAAAATATGATAGGAATTTTGCACGACAAGCCCTTTTTTTTTTCGTTTTTACATTTAAAACCGCCAATAACAGAATACCGCCAATAAAAGAATAGAACATTTGTAAATTTCTCAACTTCCTGGTCCAAAAGTGGAAACAAAAGTGCAAAACCCCACCCCAGTCCCCACGGTCGAGCTTTCTCACCCTCCTCCTTTTTGTATAACCAAATCTCCCAGGAAATAAAACTCGCTCTCTCATTTCAACGACCACTTTCCCCGTAAATTTCAGTTTCATTTCCGCACTCTCTCTCTCTAAAGAGGTCAAACCCTAGAATTTCACCATTTTTTACTTCAAAACCTTTTGATCGTTGTGAAATATTACTAAGTTGTTTGTGCATGCTATAGTTTCAGTTAATGTTAATGATGCGTGATTGTCGTTATTTTTGTTTGTTGTTCAGTTATTGACGTGTGCTTAGTGGACCCATCACTTTCTTCAAAAGGGTAATCTCTAAAACCTAGAATTTTACTATTGTCAGCTTAAAGTTTTAATCTTTGTAAACTATAAGTGGATTTGTGTATGCTTTTGTTACTATTTGTTGATGGCATGTTGTTTTTGGTGTTGTGATGGTACAGTTATTGATGTATGGTTGTTGGCGGAGTTGTTTAAATGGGAAAAGGTAGGCCTAGGGCTGTGGAGAAAGGGGTTTTGAGGCAAAATTTTAGTGTTGGGGAGGTGGTGGCTGCATCATCGTCGGGGTGTGGGATCATACCTCCTGCTCCTGTGTATCACCCTAGTAAAGAGGAATTTGAAGACCCTTTAAAGTTTATTAGAAAGATTAGACCGGAAGCTGAGCTTTATGGGATTTGTAGGATTGTCCCGCCAGAAGGATGGAAGCCTCCATTTGCATTAGATTTGGATTCTTTTACATTTCCTACAAAGACACAGGCAATTCATCAGTTGCAGGCGCGCCCGGCATCATGTGATTCTAAGACATTTGATTTAGAGTATGCAAGGTTTTTAGAGGAACATTGTGGTAAGAAGGTTAGGAAGAGGGTTGTTTTTGAAGATGGGGACTTGGATTTGTGTAGGTTGTTTAATGCCGTGAAGAGATATGGTGGATATGATATGGTTGTGAAAGGGAAGAAGTGGGGGGAGGTTTTTCGGTTTGTAAGATCAAAGGGGAAGTTGTCTGAATGTGCAAAGCATGTATTATGCCAGTTGTATTGTGAGCATTTATATGATTATGAGGTCTATTATAATCGTTTAAATAAGGAGAAGGCTAAGAGTTGTAAGAGGAGGAATCGAGGAGAGGGGAAGAGTTCACATGTATTGGAGGTTTCTAATTCGAAGAAGAAGCAAAAAAGTAATGGAAGTAGGAAAATTGATGTTTGTGAGATGGAGGAGGAGGAGGAGGAGGAGGAGGAAGGGGAGCCCGATCAGATATGTGAACAATGCAAAAGTGGGTTGCACGGAGAAGTAATGCTTTTATGTGATAGGTGCAATAAAGGGTGGCACATTTATTGTCTTTCACCACCATTGGAGCAAGTACCTCCTGGGAACTGGTATTGCTTTGACTGCTTGAATTCCAATAAGGATAGTTTTGGCTTTGTCCCTGGCAAGAACTTGTCTCTGGAAGCCTTTAGGCGTGTTGCTGATCGTGCAAAGAAAAAGTGGTTTGGGGCAGGACCTATATCAAAGGTGCAGTTAGAGAAAAAATTTTGGGAAATTGTGGAGGGCTCTGTTGGTGAGGTTGAGGTGCTCTATGGCAGTGATTTGGACACTTCTGTATATGGGAGTGGTTTTCCATGTTTGAATGATCAGAGACCAGCTTCAGTGGAGTGCAATACCTGGGACAAATATTGTGCTAGTGCCTGGAACCTCAATAACTTGCCGAAGTTGAAAGGGTCTATGCTCAAAGCTGTTCACAATAATATTGCTGGTGTCATGGTGCCTTGGCTGTACATTGGCATGCTGTTCTCATCCTTTTGCTGGCATTTTGAAGATCACTGTTTTTATTCCATGAACTATCTCCACTGGTATGTATCTTTTGTTGTTATAGCCGTTAATCCATAGAAGGTTAGGCATTCACTTGGATATTGAGAGGCACATGATATTCAGCGTGGTTTCTGATTAGGGCAAGGAAGATTTCCTTGTAGGTCTTGGAGATAAACTGATATTACAATTTTCATCTCGTGTCATCAAATGCAAACAACATTGACTTCTATATTTGGCCAATCATATTATTTACAAGGTTTTGTAATATCTTTTTTACCTCCAAAAATCAAAAAAGAGAAAAAAATCTCAATTACAATTCTGATTAATCCAATTAAGTTGATTTTGAGGGATGTTGCTGTTATAATCATCATGAATTCAGTTGAGTATATGAGGAGGTATGAGGTAGCTTCAAAGATGGTCTTGATTTAAATGAAGCTTCAATGAGATGCTCATTATTGGGGGAATGCTTTAATTGTGGATGATTAGAGATTGACTAGGTTGCTTGTTCTGAAGTTGTCACAGAAATTTACTTATAATTGAATTGACACTAAATTGAAGTCAAGCTCAACTTGGGCTCTTTATGTTATATATATATATATATATATTTTCAGAGATATGTTTATCAAAACTTATAGTGGAGCTTGAATTAATTTGAACTTTGGTAAACCCAATCACTTAAGCTCATAAAAGAGCTTGTTTAGGTTTGTGAGGTCATGAATCAAATATTTAGAGGCTTATATGCCCATTTGAGTTGGAGGTTTTTGCAAGGTGGCTTGACCCACTTATACCTTTGTTAAGATTCATCATTGATGTCTATTCATTTGACATTTGTTGTGAGTGAATTTTTGTATTGTAGTTAGTGAAGCAAAAAGCTTATAGGGCTTGTCTTTGGAACCATATTCAGAAAGTTGTTCAGAATATCTTTACTATAGGAGACAAAATATTTGAATTTTCTATTATATGTATTTAGGATATATGTTAGATTTTATTATCTTTTATTTGATGACTTATCTTTTATTTAAGGATGGAAGGGATCGAAAGCTTGTTTGAATAAGTGGTTCTGTGACACTAATAAACAAGTAAGAAATTTGTTGAGAAATTAGTCTAAGTCAGTGTAAGATTAGTCAATAGTGCAAGCAATCGGAGGATTTTCTCTTAACAAGCCCTTAAAACCTTGATTCCACAAATTCTAAAGTTACCATTGCTTCTAACTAAAAAGGGTAGAATCCTAATATGAGGAAAGCCGTACTTTTAGATAGCTTGGTAAACTCCCTTTGATTAGATCCAGAACCTAGGCAAATAACAACTTGGTATGTGAGCCCATTTTCATTGGTGTTTAGAGCAAGACTGTTTTCTTGAGAGTATGAGCGACATTGGGCATATCAAGTGGAGGAGAGTCAAACCTTCACAGCTGTATGGGTAATTGGAGGATGGTACGGACTAGTGCATGTGCAACCTTAGAGGATTTGTGACCGCTTTGGACCGGTTGCTAGTGAAGGAATGAGCAACCCGAGATGCACTCAAGCTAGCGGATCATTGTGAATTGGGTTGCGTTGACCCAATTTGATGTGCGAAGATCCCTTTGCTTTCTCCTCATTGTATGATTCCACTAGCGTGTCTTTGAAGTGCAACCTAACACACAAGCATTATTGGCATGCTTTTATCCATGCATGACCTAGAAGCATGCAGGTTTGCTACCATCTTCCTTGGGTCTAGCCACCATTGTGTGACCTTTGGCAGCTGGACATGCAATCTATGGTGGTGTTTGCATCCATATCTATTGACCCTCATTACAATCCCTCAACCTTTGGAATGAATAGATTTAAGACTTGATGAGTGACATGACCCCCATTAGGCATGATTTGACTTGATAAGACCAAATATACCACCAGAGATGCAATTTGAGTAGTAACGACATGTTGGGTTTGGTTGGCGAGTTGACTATGAATTTGACTGAAGATTTGTCCAATGATTGGACCATGAATTTCACCTAGATAGCAACCTGACCCATATATGGTTTTGTATTATATAAGATCAAAACTATTGATGTTTTTGATGATTCGTTGGATTGGTTAAATCATTGTGAGCATTTCTTCCAGTATCAAGGAAGGTTGGAACATAGCAAAATTGGCTTGGCTTTCTTCCACTTGATTGGGGAAGCACAAATGTGGCTCTATCTTCTATAGACTATAGCAGACGTGTAGGAATATTATTTGTTAAGAGTTGCCGCTTATGTAACTTAAGGTTCAGGCTACCTCTAGGTGGCAATCTGTTTGGCGACTTAATAAAACTAAAGTAGATGTGTCAGTTGAAGAGTACTGATGGAAATTCCCGTCCTTGTGTGTGGATGCCCCCATTCCTCCTAAGCTTCATATTTCCATTTTCTTTGCAAGCTTGCGAAAGTTGATTCGAATAGATGTGGAGCTTTAACGTTTTTTAGACCTAGAGACAATGATAAGATTAGGTTTGGATTTATGAGAAGAAATTACTGGCCATTATGCATTTTGATACAGCATCTGGAACGAACTTACTAGAGAGTTATAGCAACATTAAGCAACAGCCAACTTCTTTGTGGCAAGCTAAGTCAGTCACCAGGTGGTTAAGTAATGAAAAGATGGCGGAGAGTCATGTTCAGAACATATGTTCTAATTTATCCAAAAAAAAAAAAGGGAACTTATATTCTAACTGTGATGTGATTTATTTTCCAGATATCATTGTAAGAATCTGTTTTTTCTGGTGCTGGTGGACACTAATGCGCCAAATGCAGACTTTGAAGCCTTTAACATTCTCCAGAAACTTGAGCAGGAGGATAAGCTTGTCCTCCAGGAGCTGTATTATGGCCCTGTGTAATTGATCTAATCATAAGCAATGTTTATATGAAAAGGGCTGAAGGCTTTTCAAAGAGAACCTTTGAATCTCATAAAATAGAGGATTTGTTAGAGAGAACCTTCTGATCTCTTAGGTTATTTTACTTTAATTTAGACTAATTGCTTGTTTATTGATATTGTGAACCCACATATCATACAAGTATCCCAATTCCTACCTTTCTTAAATAAAAGATAACTATCAATAAATAAGAAGATAATATAAGTTGACAATATCTTTGAATAAAAGATAACTATCATAAATGATTTAGTCTAATTGCTTGTTTATTGATGTTGTAGAGCCACATTATCTACAAGTATCCCAATCCCTACCTTAAAATAAAAAGTAACTATTAATAAATAAAATTAAATATAAATTGGCAATATCTTTAAATGATATCTTGTTTTCTTTTCTAAACATATTTGTAGATATTCCTGATGTTATTCACTTCCTGGACATCAAGCTTGGCCTTAAGCATGAGTAATCATTTTGTAGATTACTCATATCCACTTGGATTTGGTTCATTGAAAGTGAATAAATCTAGCTTTATGTAGTGAAGAATCAAATAATTGTCATGCTGTTAATGTGAATTTCATGGTCAAATTGCCAGTAAAACCTGTGGTCTGCTTGTCGGTTGAACCCTTGGTCAACTCAATGGTGAAACCTTAGAATTGGGTACTGTTGAGCTTGGTAACCCTCTAAATTTGAATATTGACACTGGTAAGGTCCAAGATGTGCCAAGAAATGGTTGGAGTTAAGTCCACCAAACTTGTAGTTGGCAAGGATTGGACTTGCCCACAAACACAAACACCCAACCCCAGCCCCAAGCCCCAAAACCCCTCCTAAAAAAAGAAAAGTATTTATTATATTTATTCAAAAAGAAAGGGAAGGAAGTGTTATATTTATATTTTAAAGAGCAACAAATATGATGATGGTAGATACAACTGAGTGGTTAGGGCTTATACTTGCATCCTTGAGGGTAAGAGTGCGAATCCTACTGGTCTCATGTTTGTTCACTTTGCATTGGTTCTTATTGATCGTGTAGCATTTTCTTTTGGATTATATTAGCATACCTATTAGAAAGTGCTGTCTGCTTTAGTGGAGAGGTTTTGTAAATTGTTACCTTTTGCTTTCTTTAATTCTCTCTCTCTCTTTTCTAATTTTTCTTTTTGTTAATTTTTCCTTTCTTTCATGCCATTTCATAACTTCTTTTCATCTCTAATTTTTCCTTTTTGCTTTTCGTTATTACATTATTCTTGACTCACTACTGGTTTGAACACTTTCAACACGAGTAAACAATCATAGTAACACAAGTGTTTGGGCAAAATAGGCAATAAGAATTTAATGGTAAGTAACAAAACTTTTCGAAGATTCTATGCTTCAATCAATAGCTATAATATAAATTACATTTATAAGTGCCATAGTCAACTTGTTATTGTTTTTAAAAAATCTAGAGCCCATTTCTTGTGTATTAGAAAATAGTATGGTGCACTTTTTAGAAAAATCATCTATATGTAAAATGCTGCATATGTGCTTTAGTAAGTAAATATTTTCTCATAAATAATTCTAATATTGACTTAAAAAAATAAGTTCATCCCTTTGGATGTATGATTTTGTGTTTGCACTGGTTGTTAACAAATAATGGATGAAGATGTTTTGTCTTGGGTTGATCAAAGGTATGAGGGTCATGTGTCAAGAGGTAGGTTTGTGTGCACTTAGTTTGTGTGTTGGGTTGGTTTGTGCAGTGAAGGTTTGTATAACCAAAGTGCATGTTCATGTGCTGTTGGGTGGGGGGAAAGAGGTGCTGGTGATGCTCGCTTCAGGCTGCTCATTGGGTGAGAGAACAGGTCCACGTGATGGAAATGTGTGATCGGAGTGACACAATCGTGAGACATGACCTTAGTTGGTTGATTTTGAGTCAACTTGATCTTGGTTGATGAGATTCATGTTGTGTTGTTGTCATTTTTCCACCGATTTGTTGGAGCTTGCATTCTGATTTTAGCGGTTGCCTTCTTAAAAGTTGCCAATCAAAGTGTAGTCACTAAGCATCTTTAGCTCCTTCAGTTGGGCAACAAGAATTTTTCTTTTTGCTGTACCTTTTCTCATTGTTTTCTCTCGTTATGTTTTGGAACTTCACTCGAACTTGAGCCTACTAATGAAGCATACTATTGACCCATTCTTTGTTTTTCTTTGCTAAGCCTAAATTTATGGAACACTCACAGAAAAGTTAAAAAAGGAAATGATGAACAATGAGGAGTTGATGTGAACTCTTCTACATGCAGACAATTTCATGTGCTATAAAGAATTTCACCTTTTCTGATAGCAACAAAAACTTTAAGAAGTAAACTGTTTTTGAGAAGTTCATCTTGTTTGGCATTCTGAAGATTGTTATATGTGACATGTTGCGACAATGTTCATTGACTTTAGCATTATGACACTAAATTTGATCATTTAACCAATCTGGACTAGTCCCTTCTGCTGCTGCTTTCCAGCTAATTTGTTGGTTGGTTTTTCCCTGTGTTTTATAAGGATCATTTGGAAGAAGTGTTTAATTAGGAACATTCAAGGGAGTCAAATTCCTGGACTCCTTAGCTCTTAGAACCTTTACGTCAGATGTAATTTCTAGCCTCTAATTTTGAACTCAATTTTTTCTTTCACTATTCTCATTTTAGTTATTGGTGTATATGTACAGATTTTCTTTTAAATTTCTTGTTTTTCATCAGAGGAGACATTGCTTGAACTGTTCATTTCATAAATTGTATTGAATGCATTAAACTGAATTATACTCCAAGAGTTTCTTGCTTGCAAAACTTATAATTATTATGGATACTTGGAGTTATTTGTATCTAGTAATGAGTATTTTAGAGTGAAGAAAATTGTCATTATATGTACTGGGGGAAAATTTGTAGTGATTTGAAACTTTTTAATGGTTAGTATACAACTCCAATGTAATGTCATTCAATTATGGTAATGTGGCATGTTCAATTATTGAAATATTCATACCTTTGTGTGCAATTTTTATTTTTTATTTGAACGTAACTTTATTCTTTATTTACGCCACTTTAATAACATTCATCATCTATTTGGACTTCTTTAATGATGCTCATCCTTTATTTGCACTATTTTATTTGGGGTAAGGTCATTTGTATATAATTGAAGAAAAATAAATACAGCTAGGATGTACAAGAGAGGTAAAGTTGGTTATACATAACTATGACAACAAAAAGATTGTAGATGACAAACTTGGTAGTACAATAAGCACATAAAACTATACATCTAAATATAACAAAATTATCTTAGTTAACGCGAAAGCTAAAGATGGTTGAGTTCCCATGCATCTAGAGTTCTTTTCTTTCCATACATCATAGACGATTATTGATGGAATCTTTCTCTATTTTGGGGACCAAGTCTTTTGAAATGCTTCACCAACGATGACATAAACGTTGAAGAAAGAAAACGCATAAGGGATGGAATATAACATTATTGGATCTCAGTCTAAATTGCTTTAGTAAAATCACTCGTTATAAATAAGTGGGGGTGATCTTCTTCCTTCGTGGAACAAAGGAGACAACAGTTGTGGGTGAATATGCCCCATTGTAGCAATTTATCTTGGGCCAGAAGTCTTTCTTTGATTGCTAGCCACAAAATGAATGAGTGTTAAGGGAGGTTAGCTTTGTTCCAAATAATGTTATGCTATGGTGTGATAGGGACCTTCGGTCTCAAGAGTTAGTAAGTTGATTTGATGGTGCAGTTGTTGCTAAGCTTAGCTAACCAAACAAATGAATCTTTAACTCCCATCTTAGGCATTACATTAGGCAATAGAGTTGATCCAATGGTATTCCATCGTTCCCTAATTGGCCATCGCCATTCGTTTCCCTCGATTATCTCATTCAGTTTTGCCTCCTTGGACCAGCCCATTTCATAGATAGATCTCTCCCCTATCAAATTTGCAATTGGACCATTAGGGTACCATGAGTCATACTATAGGGAGATGTGATTCCCTTCCCCTATGTTCCATGTAAATAAAGGTCTTGCTTAGCTTCTTGCTTGAAGAATCTTGTGCCACGATCAGGAGTCTTGCGAAGGATTTGGAATGGCCCAAAAGTTCTTTCCCTTAAGGATTTCACTACTCACCCAATTTGGCCATAAGCTGTTAAAGTCCACCCATACGTGCCATATGTGCTTCAACTGAGCCGCCTTATTCCATAATGTGATGTTCATACTCCCCAAACCACCCTCATTTTTAGGAAAACATATCTCTTTCTAAGAAACCTTGGCTTTGGCCCTTACTTTATTTGATCCATTCCAAAGAAAACGTTTCATCTTAGTATTTAGCTCCTTTAGAATTCTCTTAGGGAGGATGAATTTGGATGCCCAATAGACTTGCAAGGAGAAGATCACATTTCTTATCAACTGAACACGACCTATATAAGAAAGATGTCGAGTAGACCAATTGTTAATTTTAGAGGCAAAACTTTCAACTAAGGTACAATAGTGGGCTTGAGATAATCTTATTGAAGTGAACGGAATGCCTAGATAATTAATTGGCAATCTTCCTTCATTGAGGCCTACCAAAGAAGTGATTTGGGACTTCACCATTAGGAGGAGGCTGTTTGATTGACTTGCCCTTAGGCTCGAGATCGAGAAGAAATCCTTTAAGCATTGTTTGATCAGCACAATTGAGAGCACATTGCCTTTGGAGAAAATTGGAAGGTTATCTACGAAGCAAGGATGATTGATCTTTTCTTTCTTGCAGCACCAATGATGTTTGAAATCTTGATTAGAGTTTAGTCTTTTGAGGAGGCTAGATAAAGCCTTCATAACCAACACAAAAAGGTACGAGGAGATGGGATTACCTTGCCTTAAACTATGAGAACTAGTAAAAAAACCCACCAACTACCCATTTAGACTTAGCAAGAATCTTAGAGTGGATACACATTCAATGATCTAACGAATAAACATAGGTGGGAAATTTAAAGTCATGAGTAGAAGTTTTAGAAATGACCAATTCACATGGTCGTAAGCATTCATAATATGAATTTTCATTGCACATTGAGCTCCGTGAAGATCCTTATGTTATCTTTGTATAAGCTCTTGGGTTATTAGTATATTATCAACAATTCTCCTCCTTTTGATGAAAACGGATTGCTCTCTCCTTGCAAGCATTGGCTATAATTTTTGAAATGCACTTATAGAGAATGTTGCAACATGAAATAGGCCTAAAGTTCGTAATGGAATCTAAGGCACTAACTTTGGAGATAAGGGCAAGGTAAGTAGAGTTAATTGATTTTAAGAGCTTCCTAGTGGCAAAGAAATCTTTGTAGCCAAGCTGACTTCCTCCCAAACGATGTGCCATGTCAACCTGAAGAAATTAGCACCAAAATTGTCTGGACCTAGAGCTTTTTCCTTTGCAAGAGACTATGAGGCATCCTTGATTTCTTTGTTGTCCAATAGTTTGGTGAGATGTAGCTAATCCTTTGGCCTTATTGTCTTTTCCATTAATGGAGAGATACTGTCTAGCCCCAATGGTGTTGATGGTGGCATAGTCAATAGGCCCTTAAAGTATGCAATGGCCACCTCATGTATTTGCTTCTTGTTCGAGGTTTTAGTACTATTTTCTAAAACTATTGAATGAATGTCATCACATGAATGCTTTTGCTTCAATGAACGGTGGAAGAAAGAAGAGTTTCCATCCCTTAGCTTCAACCATGTTTCTTTAGATTTTTGCCTTAAAAAACCTCCTTAGTTGCTACCAAATGGTGGTAGTATTTGAATTTCCACTTCTCCAACTCTCAATCTGCATTTGAAGGATCGACTTGTTTTGAAAGTTGCATGCTCTCTAGCGAATTGAGACTAAGATTTATTGTTTTGGTGATATCTAAGTAATGCTTCTTATTTAGATCTCTCAATTCCTTTTTAAGCAATTTGATTTTTGAAACTACTCTAAACATGACAGTACCTTCTATCCTCGTACTCCACATTTGCTCTATTATGGGAAGAAAAAGTGGGTCTTTGCTCTAAGAATCATAGAGCTTAAACGGGATGTTCTTTTTAAGCGCTTCTAGATGGAGATTTACAATGAGTGAGTTGCGATCCAAGACTCCTAGAGGGCCCATCGTTACTTTGGTTCTCATAAACGAATTCATCTACCCTAAGTTGACCAGAACTCTATCTAGGCTCCTCATAAAACAGTTATTGGAAAATTTGTTGGTCTAAGTATGGAGGGGACCAGTAGTTCGCGCATCCTCAAGCTCGGCTTCAAAGCAAAACTTGTTGAATTGATCCATACTAGAAGCTATTATCTTGTTCTCTCTAAGTTTCTCCTTAATGCTATGACATTCTTTGAAGTCACTCCTAATTAACCATGGTTCTTGGATAGAGGATTTGACTTGCAACAAAGCTGACCACAAGACCAACCGTTCTGTAGTTGAATTTGCTCCATAAACATAAGCAAACCATAATGAATCATCTTCTCCTACTTTCTAACAACGGATATAGGTGTATTGCCTAGTAAATGAGGTTATGGTTACTTGCCATACTAGGGGATTCCAAGTAACCCAAACTCTACCACTTGGATGGCATTTCATGTTTTAAGAGGTGAGGACTCTTGATTATATAGTTGCAGCTTTATTTTCTTTTATCTGTCTCTACCATACCCAATAATGAAATTTTGTTAGATTCACAAAATTTTCTTACTACCTTTGCTTTTTGGGGGTCATTAAACCCTCTGATATTTCAAATTGCTAACATAATAAAAGGAAAGAGAAGGAAAGGAAAAACTAGGGGTAAGTCGAAACTATGATTTATGGTTGCCAGAGCTAACTTTAGCCTTCCTTCTCTCTTCTTCCTATTTTTCGTTTTCTTGACTATGTTTCATGAGGAATTGGCATTAGACTGCATCTCCACTTGATTATCTTGGGTTTCTAGGACTATATACTTAATGGAATCTAATGGATTTTGGTTAGTTATCGCCTCCTTCCCATTGGGATTTGAGTATACTTCTAGAGGAACCACATGAGAGTAATCCCTTGCATTCACTGGGTACCCAGATGAAGAGCTATCCAAGGATAAGGTTTCAATGGTAGCGTGTTTATCCTTTTTCCTATTGGGCGTTGTCGGGTTGAGGGCCTGAGCATGGTCTCCTTCTCTTATGACAATTCCTTTAGAGTATTGCTGAGCCTCCTCTTCCTTTTGTCCTTGTCTCAAATCCATTGGCTCTTTTGATCTTTCTTTATTAGCATTTACAAGGTTATTAGAAATCACATTTTCATGTGCCTTATTGCCATCACACTGGTCATATGCGTGTCCAAACACCTTACAAGATGAGTAGCGAGATGGGACATGTTGATATTCTACGTCTATTATGATAAGTTTGCCATTCACTCTCTTCACCGCAAATGTAAATTGAAGCTTGGCATCAGCTTCTATTTCTATAGAGACCCTTACAAGTCTAATTCTTTCGTTTCTAGCTGTGACTATATCCACTTGAAGACAACCTATAGTACTTGCCACATATCCAATGCCATTTCTATGTAGAAATTCCATTAGTACTTCCCATAATTTCATCCAAATAGGGAGCTTCTTGGGCGTTACTTTATCATAGTCTATCCTCAAAGACCAATGTTCCAATATGATAGGTTGGTTTGCAAACAATCGAGGTTGTCTTAAGATCTTTGAAAGGGAGAACTTGCTTTTGAACTTGAAGAAAAAGAAACTGCACCCATTGTAAGGACCTCCACTAAGTTATTTTCCTTCCAAAAGTTCGTAGCAATCTTCTGGATTGTGAGAAAGGATAAACCACAACCAAGGAAGTAGCTATCAATGGTGTTTCTCCATATCTTTTCTCCAAATTGTGAAATCAAAGGAGGAGGTTCTACACATATAAGGTCACCGTGCTTGGAAGGTGGATAGAAATCCAAGGACACAACCATTAAAGGAGAAGTCGGAGGAGAGGTGTTTTGGTTTACCACTTGAGCAAAAGAAAGCGGTTTTCATGGTTGTGGTTTTCCTCTCTTGTCAGACTCTTTTTTTCTTTGGATGAGTGAATTTTCTATTTTTTCTACTAAATTGGTTATGGCTCTTAAAGTAGAGTCAATAGTGGAGTTTTGACTTTCATAAAAAATGGAAACATTTCCACCTTGCTCTTTTTCCTTAGTTCTCAGTCCAGAACCAGGAATGGAAAGTTGCACTGCACTTCCAGCTGTCCTAGGTAGTCTTTTCTGCCTTGTCAGATGACTCTTCAGCAGGAGCTGGATTAGACATCTCACTGACCTTGTTACCTGTGTTAGAAACCACCTTGGATTTCTTTCCCTTCACTCCGGAAACCACTCCACTACTAGCTCTAGGTGGACTTCCAGACGAAGCCATAGAGGGAGACTACTTCTTTTGCTTTCCCTGTTTGCCTTGACCAGACGCTGTTGCTAATCTTAAGGCCATGGCTGTGGCTGCTGCAATGCCTAAGGAGACCTTGTTCTGATAGACAAAAGTCCTCATGGGCAAAAAGACCTAAAAGACTCCTTCAAAACAACTCAAGAAAGAAAACTGCACTTGAGGAACCAGACTAAAAGGACAAAAATAATAACAAGAGTGAAACTAAGGGGGGTTGGATGAAGAGAAAGGGAGGCTTAAAGGAAGGGGGGTTTGGAGGAAAGGAGATGGAGAAAGGGGGTAGAAAGGGAGGAAGGTGGAGAACAGAGGGAGAAGGAAGGGAGGGGAAAATGGATAAAAGCTAGGGAGGATTTTCTCTCTCTATATGATGAAGAGAGAGAGTCTATTTTGCAGAGGTGTGATGTTTGGAAATTCTATTTCACCTCAAGTTGGAAGCTATGATTGATGAACTTGGAGCTGCTTCAAGATAATGGAAGTGGGGAGATGAAGCTGGACTAGAATGAGATGGAGGTGCAAATTTTCACTATTTTAATAAACGCCCATCCTGTAGTTAAACCACTAAAGGGTTTTATTCTCCGTTTGAATTTGATACTAAACATATATTATATGATATGCAATTTTCCATTCTTTCAGAAAGGAAAAATGTGATGTAATAAGGTCTAGAGCTTAAGATGTTAATTAGATGTTTTTTGTTGTGAATGCTGTTTAGAGAGGTTGTTCGCTATCTCAAGCAATTATACAGATCATAGGATTTTAATCGCTTATTTGAATGTTAGGGCTTAAATCTGGGAATGACAAAATAAGGTGAAGAACATGCTTTAAAGCAACAAACATTATAAATGAGGAAAAAATGGCAGCTATGAAAGGTTGAAATCTCTCTTCATATTGCCCCATCATTGGAAAATTTGATATATAGATTGTTCTGATACATATGGTCTCTCTAGAAGCCTTGAAATTGCTATAGCACCTTTTACTCCTTAGACAATATGTTGGATGCATCTTTGTCTGGCAAATACCTTAAATGTATGGCATAGATCTTTCAGTGCTTGATTACAAACTCAAGTCAATAATTGGTATTTAGAGTGTTGTTGGTATCCCTAGAGCAAAGCTTTTTATTTTGTCAGTGCATGAGGTTCACTGCATTGCTTTCATGTTGCACAAATTGAATATGACACATGAAATTTGTTGACATCAAACATGAATAGTTTTGCAGTTGAAAATATAAGAAGTGTTTTCTTAACCAGTATGCATTAGAGCATTCCTTAAAAGGTTCCAACTCATTTTAGTCTAGCATTATGGCAAAATCCACAATTTACAGCCAAATGTTTCAACATACAACCAAGGAGCAGATGCTGGCGAGATGAAATATGTGGTTAGATAAATTTTATAGAGGAGCTTGGAAATAGAATTCTCAGACTGTTGCTGTGCTTGCAGGGGAGAGCCAAAATGCTGGTACAGTGTTCCTGGTAGTGCTGCTGATGCTTTTGAGAAGGTGGGAATGCTTTCCTAGTTCTCCTTTTCTTTCTCTTTGGATTTCATTTTTCATCTGTTTGATTGGTTGATGCTACATGCTGTGATTTTTCCTTTCATTTATCCGAGATGTTTTCTGTGCTGAAACTGCTTTTGCTTTTTGTTTGAAATGTGTGTTATTCATTTGATTTTATCCAGCTGATAGACCTTGTCTTTCAACATACCGATGAATGAAATTTGTATGACTGGTGTGGCTTTCTTTTGTACAGGTGATGCGAAAAAGCCTTCCTGATCTTTTTGATGCACAACCTGATCTACTCTTTCAGCTTGTTACCATGTTGAATCCATCCGTGCTGCAAGCAAATAAAGTTCCTGTATATAATGTTGTTCAGGTTTTCTACTAGAGGGGATTATCCCCCTTTCTCCCTAAATTTTCTTATTTTGTACATGATAATAATATGTAAAATCTTTTCATTTCTTTCTTTGAATGATGTCAAATCTTGACTGAAAGATAGCTTCCAATGTTTATTCTGAATTTGAAATTTTTTTCATTTAGTGGACTTGAGATTCTCTTCCGGGAGATTATTTAGGAACTATCTAGTTACCAGTTAGTTTAGTAGGTTTGGTTGATATAATAGACTCTTCTGAAGTTGTAGAAACATGTTGTTGAGGTTTAGCTGTTAGCAAGTCCATCAAAGTAACAAAGCCTTTTTTTAGTGAATTCAACAATTTCTCTGAGGTGATGACTCAAGATTTTAAGTTGGAGACAATTTCCTTCCAATTAACAATGTTTTATAAGCAAAGAAAACAACACCATAGCATATAGAAAGTAGTCTGCACCTATAGGCAACTTCAGTTGTTTTTAGATTTATTAAGTTTATTGTGTTCTTTGTAATCACGTAAAGAATTTCTGTTCTATTTTGACCCCTTAATATTAGTAGGCAGTTTGTTAGATTTTAGTATAGGTTTGTAACTTTCTTTGGGGTATGTAGCAATGTGCCTTGCAATGTTTTATCAGTTACAAGTTGTAATACTTTATAAATGTTTTGGTTTTGATCTACTGTATTAAGGCAATTCAGTCCCATGTACTAAAAATTAGTATTCCACTGAATGTGAAACGGCAAACAAAAGCTTGGAGTCGTGATGCACATGCACCTATAGGCAAGTTCAGTTGTTTTTAGACTCATGAGGTTCATTATGTGCTTCTTAATCATGGAGAAAAATTTCTGTTCTATTTTAAACCTTTAATATTTATAGACAGTTTGTAATACTTTACAAGTGTTTTGGTTTTGATCTACTGTATTAAGGCAATTCAGTCCCATGTACTAAAATTTAGTATTCCACTGAATATGAAACGGCAAACAAAAACTTGGGAGTGTTGATGCACATGCACCTATACGTAAGTTCAGTTGTTTTTAGACTGATGAGGTTCATTATGTGCCTTTTAATCATGGAGAAGAATTTCTATTCTATTTTAACCCCTTAATATAGACAAGTTGTTAGATTTTGGTATAGTGTCTGACTTTTAGTTGGGGCATAGCAATGTGCCTTCAATGTTTTATTAGTTACACATTGTAATACTTCATAAGCAGTTTGGTTTCTATCTACAATATTAAAGCAATACAGTAAAACTACCAAAAATTAGCATTCCACTGAATGTTGAAATGGCTGGGGACCCCAAAAAAAATAAAAAAATTTGGAGTCTTGGTGCTTAACTTCCTTCCAGAAGACATTTGTGAAGTTCTTCCTCACATGATATCTAGTTCTAGTTCTTTCCACTCAAAGCATCTCTTATTTCAAAGAGTCCATGAAAATTCCTGTTGATTCATCCTGAAGGAATTTCTCTGATTAGCATCATTACTCTGAGAAGCTGGAACCGATCTTCTTTCTTTTCACTGAATTTATGTTGTTGTCATTTGTGATTGTGCTCCCCTTTTTTTATTCTCTTGCTCGCTCCCTCTCTCTCTCTGTGTACATAAATGCCATATCTGGTTTAACTTTCCTTGGAGCATCTTTGTGGTGGTTTTTTGAAGTGTCATGTGAACACTTTAAAAATTTTCTCCCTTAAGGAACTGACCACTTTACCGGAGAGGTTCTTCCTTATGTATTATTGGCATTATTCTGTAGATGCTGTAGGTCTCATTAATTATTATTTATGTCATTATTTTCTCTTAAATAATAAAAATAGCATTGATGATAATAAAATGTAAAAGAAAATAAAATATTAAAATTATTGGAATTTTTTGTAAATAGAATAATATAATATGAATTATTATTGTGGAAATAAATTTTTAGAAAACTAAAAAGAGAAAAGAATTCTATAATTAAAATAAGATGCAGTTGCTACTCTACTGTAAATGTATTAGACAAATTGGGAGTAAGGCTTGCAAAGTCTGCAATTTTGCAGACAACTGGAATGAGAATAAAAATCCTTTGTCAAGGACCTTTTCTAATTAAGGACCCCACTTTAGTAACAGAGTCCTTATGTTTGCAGTTTCTTGTTTGTATTGGGGTTTTCTGTTGGATCCCCATTAGGGATGACCTTATCGATCCCTGCAACCGTTCTGCTATTAGAGAGTGAGAAAATTACTCATATACGTATGTCTGTCTGTCTGTCTCTCTCTCTACATACACACACACACACACAACTGAATATCTTTTCTGAAAACTAAGGTTTTTCTGCTTGTCTTTTTCTCTGGTTGTTCATTTTCATGGTTGATTTTCCCCTTCAATTTCGTCAGGATTTTGAATAAATTGCTTTGTGTTGCTCCAGGAAGCTGGGAACTTCATCATCACTTTTCCTAGATCCTTCCATGCAGGTTTTAACTTCGGTAAGTCACCCCAATGGAGATTTATATTTCAGATGCTAAAATTAGGTAATTTCTAAGTAGCATTACACATCAGTTTGTTTGTGCTTTCAGGATTAAACTGTGCAGAGGCTGTAAATTTTGCTCCTGCTGACTGGATTCCATATGGTGGGTTCAGTACAGACCTATATCGGCTGTATCACAAACCTGCAGTCTTGTCTCATGAGGAGCTTATATGTGTTGTTGCTGAGGTGTGTGTTACATTTTTTTTAAGCTTGTTCATAGATATGAAGTAATAAATTAGGAGTTTTTTTTTTGGCCAAGAATAAATTGGGAGAGTTGATATGGTGGTATGCATTAACTTTTGCTTGCTGCATCTTTTTGTGCATGACATACAAAAGTAGCTTCCATGGTTTTTCCTTTCCTTGTGCAATGGCATCATCTTTAATAGAAAAGAGAGCAAGAAGGTTGCAGAAAGTTTGTACCCTTTTATATCTTAAGATTTTTTTTTCCCAAATTTTCGAATGGCTTGAATTCTTTGTTTTCTCTCCTGATTTTCCTTCTGGAAGATTTATACCTGTCTCAAAATGAATTTTTCATTACCAGTGCTTGCATCTTGGCATTGTGGAAACAATGGAAAAGGGATAAGTTTTGTTCTTTTTTTCATCTGTCTTTCTCTGATTGCAGGGAAAAAAGAAGTTTCTTGCTTGTATATGGTGGTCATTCTATTGAGATATAGCAATTAATGTCACTTAATAGAATTTTCTTGTTTATTCTCAGTGGCAATTGAAAATTTTTTGTTCTAGAGAAACTAGCCAATCTTTAGTTTCATTACCTATGCTCATGGGATTTTTCTAGCAGAGTTTAAGTTAGCAGTTAGTTTTTCTTTGCACCCTTTGGAATTAAATAAATTGTTACAAGGATAATGCAATTAGATTGTAAGTAGTATTGTTTGGGTGGCTAGTGACTGAGAAGCATTGTATTATAGCGCTGGTCTTCCCAGTAAGGGGGAGTTATTTTAGTGAGTGTCTTCAATTCGACCTGTGGAGAACACATAGTAATAGGATGTGATCTCAGGATAAGAATCTTGGAAGAATTCTTTTTACCTTATTTTATGCCATTGGCCATGGACTTCTTTTTAGTGTGCCTCTTCCTGTGTCGTTGGTGGCTCATAAGTTCCATTAACCATAGTGCTTACCAGCTAAAGACAGAATTTCGTTGTCTTAGCCACATATTCTTTGTCATGATATTTTCTTAATATTCGTAGAAGTTTTACTTATTGTAAACTTTTTTTTTTTTGGGGGGTAAATGAGATAATATCATAACTCAAAAAGTACACAAGGAATGTAAAGAGAAACATTAGCCACTATTCAGCACTTGTATCAAATAAAACACTTGTTGTCAACTTGGTTGTGCACATTTTTAAAAGTAGTTTTCCCTCGTCATTGCTTCAGTTTGCTGTACATGGTTGGTTTCTCAAGTCTTCTCATGAATAAAGTGCTCTTAATTAGTTAGCAACGTCTTATTGCTTTTTGTTTTGCTATTAGAGCAAATGTGAAGCCAATGTATCACCTTTTCTCAAGGAAGAGTTACTCAGAATATATAGTAAAGAGAAAACTTGGAGGGAGCGGCTTTGGAAAAAGGGCTTGGTAAAATCATCTATCATGAGTCCACGAAAATGTCCTGAAGTTGTGGGTACTGAAGAGGTAAGATTTCTGTTTGCTAAAACTTCTTCATAAGCACCTAACTGCAGCTTAGCTTGGTTTAACATCTTGTAAGTGTGTTGTTTTGTAGGACCCAACATGCATTATATGCCAACAATATCTGTATCTTTCTGCTGTTGTTTGTCGGTGTAGACCATCAGCTTTTGTTTGTCTTGAGGTATTTTGAATCTCTTCCTTGTTAGTGTGATTTCTTGAAAACTGGTATCTTGTTGCTTATGCAATAAATTTTCATCCACGTCCAATGAGTCATCGTCCTAATAATGCATGTCATTGTTATCTCACATATAAATGGTTATCATATGCTGGCAACTTAATTTGAGACATAGGCACAAAGTTCTGTGAAGACCACATCTGTCAGGGGGTTACTTAGCAGAACTTACTTTTTGACATATATCAGCTTTGTTCACTTGCATCTTGTGGTTTAATTCCCCTTAAACAATTGGAGAGAATGGAACCATAGTACCTGAATAGATATATTGTGACTTTGTGGTTGTATTACTTTCTTGCAGCACTGGGAACACTTCTGTGAATGCAAACCAAGCAAACATTGCCTCCTATATCGTCATACATTGGCAGAGTTGGAAAAGTTAGTTTTTGCTGTGGATAAATATACTTGTAGTGAAAGTGGGAATGCACTGCCCGAAAGTTTTTTTGCTAGTAACCTAAGTGCTTTGGTCAAAAAGGTAATGTTACATTTCTGCTAATTATGTCAGGTTCTTACAGAAATATGGCATTAATTTGGCATGCTCAATACTGTGTGTGCTGTTGATGCTAACTTTGTTGTCACAAAATTATATAATATTATCTTCATGAGATAGTTGAATTGAAGAAATAAGGTATACAATGGTCACTGGCTTATCTTTTTGAGCAGGTTGGGAGGGGATTCTTACTTCTTCCTTATTTTATGATGTAAACATTTGAAAAGGGGAGAGAGAGAGAGAGAGAGAGAGAGAGAGGTGAAATGCTCTGGAGGAAGTATTTTCACCTTCCTTGTTTTTTTTCCCCTTCTTTCCCGGACAAATAGGTTGCATACAGGCATGGCAAAAAATTTGGTAGTGAAATACCTTCCTGAATTTCCATCATACTAAGAGAAGATGTGCACACAAACAACCTAGTGTTTCTGGCCAATGGAATGAATTTTGGTTTCCATATTTATGGTTCAAGTGCCATTGATACAGATTTTGAAAATTTTTATGTTCTAGGTGAAAGATGGCCATGTTACCATGGCTCAGCTGGTAGAGAAGTGGCTTTTGCGCTCATCCAGTATACTTCAAAATCCCTATTCAAAGGATGCTTATTCTAGTGCTTTAAAGGAAGCCGAGCAATTTCTTTGGGCTGGCTCTGAAATGGATCCTGTGAGCTTCAGTAATGGAATTTACTCATGCCTTTTCATTTTATGAAACTCAGGACTGTTCATTTATGTGTTCTATGGGACCAGGTGCGAGATATGGTACAGAAGTTGGCTTCAGCTTGCAACTGGGCTGAAGATGTGCGGAATTTCCTTTTCAAAATTGAAAGGAGAACAAGTTCCCGCACTTGTGACTCGGATGTTCTTGACCTTGAATCTGTTGATAAGCTGTTGGGCTTTGATTCTGCTCCCTGCAATGAGCCTGGACATCTTAAACTGAAGGTTTAACTCGAGATGGCAGATTTTAGCTTCCTCTTATGCATACCAACATTAGTTCCCTGCTTTACATTTGCCTTATTAAAAATTGATTCAGGATTATGCAGAAGAGGCCAAGAAGTTGATCCAGGAAATTGGTTCTGTGCTTTCATTGTCCTCCAAGGTATTGAGCTTGCTCTTCATTAATAATTCTGCTTTCTAGAACTTGAACTTACTTTTCCTTAATTTGTCACTTGTCTGTGGATGTTACATTTTATTTACGTGACCTGTCACTCCAGATCTCCAAGTTGGAAGAACTTTATTCTAGGAGCTGTCATTTGCGGTTAAATTCCAGAGAGATTGAGATGCTGGCCAAGAAAATATCTTCAGCAAAGGTACATTCGTGTCCTACCGCTATAGATCGATGGTTCAATTCCCAACTGAAGCCATGAGCAAGCTTGTTGGAATCTTTAGCATGGCTGCACAGTTCTAGCAGCTTGAAATTCTTGGTTTACACATACATGCCTTCCAAAATGTCAAAACTCCAACATATAATTGCTTTGTTTCAAATTTGCCATTCTGGTTCTTGTCCTTAGATCATTCTTTTACTTTGAGCCTGTTTTCCTAGTTGTTTTTCTCTTAAATACTTATACCGACTGAGCCATCTATTATCTTCTGCATAATGCACAATCAATTTCTTTTTTTTTTTTTTAGCTCTGACATGATCATCTACTAATGCACTCTCCTATTGGCAAAGAGGTCGTTCCTGATGCAAAACATTTTTGCATGTGAAGTTTAGACAAAGTTTGTACTATCATGAATTATTAATTATCTGTAGTGCTATTTTTATGAATTTATAGCTCTTTGAGCAGCCAATGTAAATTTGATTAATGGGCTGGGTTCTACCGTCCAGTGTGCTGTTTTTGATTTGTAATGCTATCAAATGCTTTTCAATAATCACCAACTGTTTTGTTTTTCTTATAATATTATATGCAGAGCCATTTCTGCTGCCTATCTTAGCTATACCTTGCATTGCATTTGTATCATTCAGGATTGCATGGAAAGTGTAAGAGCATGTGTTTGCGAAAATCGTACTGCTGTGATTGAGATTGATCTTCTATATAAGTTGAAGGCAGAGGTAATTCTGACGTCTGTGGATCTTTCACTCTTCTTTTTTTATTAAATTTTCATTTTCCCCATGCATGTACATTGTTTTCTTTATGTTTTGGCATAAAAGACAAAAGGCTTCGGATTTGTTTTTGCTCTTAGTAACTTATAGGGCTAATCTTCTGTGTTAGTTGTTTGAGCTTCAAGTTTTGATCCCAGAAAGAGAACAGCTTCTGGAGTTATTGCGTAAAGCAGAATCATATCGTGCTCAATGTACTGAAATTTTGAAAGGTCCCATGACTTTTAAGGTTAGTTGGATGCTGATTTGGTTTTTCCTGCCATAGTTTTTTTGGGTGTTCTATTCCTGCTTGATCATTTGTATGACAGGATGTTGAATTGGTTATCAAAAAAATGGAGGGTTTCAGTGTCAACATTCCTGAGTTAATGCTATTGAGGCAACATTATACAGATGCTGTTTCTTGGATCTCTCGCTTTCTTGAAATTAGGAAAAATGTTCATGAACGAGGTGATCAAGATAATGTGATTGTTGAATTGAACACCATTTTAAAGGACAGAGGATCTCTCAAAATTCAAGGTCTTCAAATGTTCTTTCTTGTAGCTGTATCCTTGTCATTATTTTGGCTATTGAATTGATTGTTGCTTCTCTTAAACATTTAAGTCCTCTGATATCTTTTTCAACTCATGAACAGTGGAAGAACTTTCTCTCGTTGAGCTTGAGTTGAGGAAAGCATATTGCAGAGGAAAGGGTCTGAAGGTATTGTAATGCTGCTGTAGTATTTATCTAGAATATTAAAAAAATGCATCTGCCCTGATTGATTTCATGGCCTTTAAAATTTATCCTTGATGTTTCACCTTCTTGTCTCTGCCTGCCTTTGTGAGTACATAGATTGCATATATATTTTGCTCTCTATTGCCTTTTTTTTTTTTCACTTAAAAATTGGTAGTTGAAAACCCTGCATTATTCAATTCTTGTATCATGGTTCAGGCACAGGGCAATAAAATGACTCTGGATTTCCTGAAGCAACTCTGGGATGAGGCTGTGCAGTAAATCCTTAACTTAGATTTAACTATGAAAATTCTTATTTGTATTTTAGTGCACTTCATCAATTAAATGGTGAACTGTTGGCGATGGCTACATTCTACAGATTGCAAATTGAAGAAGAAAATATTTTTGTATATATATCTGAGGTAATTAAAGCTGCAGTCTGTTGGGAAGAAGGTGCTGTTCACATTATAGCAAATCAGGCTCACATGTCGAAATTTGAGGAGATGATGAGGTTTTGAAATCTCTCTCTTCCTCTATCTATATCTCCTTCAATGCACACATGTACACGTGTGTGTGTGTGTGTGTGTATGTTTGGTTATTTGGGTTGTAATCCCTATATTTCCTTTTAGGGCATCGGAGGATATAGATGCAGTTTTACCATCCATCAGTGATATTATGGATGCAATTGAAGCAGCTAAGTGTTGGTTGAAGAATTCTATGCCGTTCTTGGAGCCTGCTCATTCCATTTTGCCTAATTCAAGTTCTCTGAAAGTTGATACCTTAAAGGTTCTAAATGTTGGGTTTTAAGAGGACTTTTTGTACATAGGTTTATATTGTTTTTCCTCAGTAGTATTATTATTATTTTGTATGAACATGGAAGCTTATGATGATATGTCCTTGTAGGAGTTGGTTATGCAGTCAAAGCTTCTCAAAATATCTTTCGAAGAACAAATGAAGCTGGAATCAGTTCTGGAACGCTGTGATAATTGGCTTCAGGAAGCTGCTTCTGTGCTGCAGGATGCTAAGGATATACTTGATGTGAGCAATGCTGGTGATGGATTGGACAAAGGCCTTGATGCTAAAATAGAATGTCTTCTTAGATCAGTAGATGCAGTGCTAACAACTGGGTGGTCTACGGGAATCAAATTCCCTGAAGTTTCAAAACTTCAAGATACATCAATGATGCTGCAGTGGTGTAGTAGAGCACTTTCTCTGACCTCAGTTACATTATCTCTTGAGGTGATTAATCTATTCCTAGTCAAGTGCATGTAATTGCTCCTTACCCAAAAAAAGTACACGTAATTGCTTATTCATGTAAATATGTGATTTTTATTTCTTCACATCTATTCATACCTCATTATCACTATCAATGCTTGATGAGTGTAATGGTGTGTTTAGCGTATTCTTTTTCTATGTTTCCCTGAGAAGGGACTCATGGTGAACTGCATGATTTGGCTCTAGTGGCAGAAAGGCCATTCTTTAGTTGTTGTGCCTTTTAGGCATCCTTTCTTTTAAGGGAAAACTACTAGTTAGTAGAAAATGTTTTTCCTAAAAATATGTTATTCTGAAAATGACGTGTTTGAACGTGCTTGGTTGTTTTTATAAAAATATTTCGAAAAGTCTATTCTAATGTTTGACTCATCAATTTTACACTCTTAATATTATTGACATGTTATCGTGTATATATCATGCTGCTGAAAATATAATATAATATGTAGACATGGTTAAACCTCTTTTACATATTTTTAATATTTATTTTGTCAAGAATTTTGGTTTTCTCGTTCCCTAAAGAATGTTCACGTTTAAAATTTAGTTTATTGGTTTATTACAATGAAAATTAAGTAGAAATCAGTTTTCTGGAGTTGGAAGAATTTTTTTTGGGTAAGGTCAGATTTTGCATATAATTATATGAAAAGAAGAAATACAGCTAGGATGTACATAAGAGACCAAGTTTGTTATCCACAAATTTACAAAAACAAAAGATTTGTAGATGACGAACTTGGTCAAAACGCTATTGGCTCACTATGTCTATACATCTAGAAGAGACGAAATGGTCCTAGCTAGAACAAAAGCTAAACTGGGTTAAGCCTCCACACATCTAGAATTCCTCTCTCCAAACATTGTAAACCAGAAGTGATGGTAATTTCCTCCATTTAATGGCTCCACAGTTATGGAATAGCTCCACCAAAGTCAACATTGTGTGTGATGCTAAAATATTTGCTAGATTCAAAGAGCAAAATTGTAGAATCTTTGACCAAATGATCTTAGTAAAATCATATGATGAAAAGGTGTTTGTGGTCTTCCTCTTCCCTAGCATAATGGAAGCATCTGTTTTGAGAAATAATTCCCCACTATTGCAGCTTGTCTTGAGTAAAAAGTCTTTCCTTTATGGTTGTCTAAAGGATAAAAGAGTGGCGTGGGGTATTGGATTTGTTCCACACCACTTTATGCCACATAGCAACCGGTCGTCTTTGTCTAAGAAATCCTTGGTTTTACGCTTTGTGGAAGGCTCAATCTAATCATATCCAACACCTCTCCATCCAGCTATAACCATTCATTCCCTTCGATAATTGCATCCAACTTCATCTAATTGGGCTAGTTCATTTCATAAATAGTTCTCTCCCCTGTCCGATTTGCAATTGGACCACTGGGGTGCCAAAAGTCATAATGATGCACCATTTGAATAAGGTTTTCGCCTAACTTTTGGCTTGATGTATCTTTCACCAAGACCAAGAGCATTGCAATGGGAATGGAATTGTCCAAAAAATCCTTTCCTTTAGTATCTCACTCCTCACATAACTTGGCCATAAGCAATCTTTATTCACACACAAGTGCCAAACATGTTTCAGCTGTGCCACCTTGTTCCATAAGGTGATGTCCATGATTCCCAAACCATCTTCATTGATAGGTAGACAAATCTCATCCCGTGATACTTTGGCCTTTGCTTTATTTTTATCCGTACCATTCCATAAGAATCTCTTCATCTTGACATTTAACTCCTTAGGAATTCTCTTAGGGAGGAAAAAACAGAAGCCCAATAAACTTATAGGGAGAAGAGAACACCCCTAATAAGTTAGACATGGTTGGCATATGATAGGTAAGTTGAAGACCACCAATTTATTTTGGATGCAAATGAGCAGAGCACCTGAGTATTTGATTAGCAAAGAACCCTCTTGGAAGGCAATAGTCATTGATAGTTGAGCCTTTATCTTTGGACTAATGCCACCATAGAAGATGTGACTCTTAGATAAGCTGCTACATAGACTAGATAATGAAGAACTCTTGCAAGCATGGCTTGATAAGGGTAATCGATGACACATCGCCCCTTAAGAAGATTAGAAGGTCGTTTGCGAAGCATAGGTGATTAAGCTTTTCTCTCTTGCATCACCAATGATGCTTGAATTACGAGTTGTTGCTTAGTTTTCTTAGTAAGCACAATAAAACCTCCATAACTAGAATAGAGATATGGTGAGATAGGATCTCCTTGCCGTAGACCATTGAAGCTGGCGAAGAAACCTATTAATTCTCCATGTAAGCTCAAAGAATACTTTGGAGTGGAGACACTGCATAATCCAATGTACACAAATGGAAGGGAAGTTGAGGCTTGAAAGAAGATGTTTAATGAAGCATTGATTCACATGGTCATAAATCTTAATAACCTCTATCTTCATTGTGCTTCTTGCTCCATGATTGTCCTTATGATAGCCCTGTAATAGCTCTTGAGTCACTAAAATGTTATCAACAATACACTTTCCTTTTATGAAGGCAGTTTGTTCTCTTCCGACTTGGCTTAGTAAAACACTTCTAATTTGATTAGCAATAATTTTTTATGTACACTTGTAGAGCGTATTGCAAGATGCAATAGGCCCCGAAATTCGCAAAAGAAGATGGGTACTCACCTTAGGGATCAAAGTAAGATAAGTAGAATTGATAGATTTTAGTATCTTTCATGTGGCGAAGAAATCCTTGATTGCCATGTAAACTTCATCTCTCACAATATGCGAAGTCAACCTAAAGAAATTTACATTATAACCATCAGGGCTTGGAGCTTTGTCCTTTGCAAGGGATCCCAAGGCTTCCTTGATTTCACTATTGTCCACTGTTTTGGTGAGATGAGGTCGGTCCTCCAATTGTACTTTCCTTTCTAGTAATGATGGGAGTCTTTCCAAACCCATTGGAGTGCTTGAAGGAGCAGTCAAGAGATCCTAAAAGAAATTGATGGCTTCTTGTTGAATTCTCCTTTTATCCGTAATGAAAGATCCATCCCCTAGTGCAAGAGATTGTATGCTAACTTTTTTGTGCTTTTGCTTTAACGAGTGAAAAAAGAAAGAAGAATTCCTATTACCTAAATTAAGCCAAGTTTGTCTGGATTTTTGTTTGAGGAAGGACTCCTCTGCCACTGCCATGTAATAAAACTCTTTAAATCTTTACTTTTCTAATTCTCAATCTGCATTTGTTGGGTCAGCTTGATTAGCCATCTGAATATTCTCAAAAGATCCTTAGGCTATAGTGACTTTGTTGGAGATGTTAGAGAAGCGTCTCTTGTTGAGCTCTCTCAACTCCTCCTTGAGAAGTTTAAGCTTGGCGACAACTCTAAACATAGGTGTTCCATTTACCCTCGTGTTCTATATCCGCTCCACTAGAGGCATGAATTGTAGATCCCTATTGCAAAAGTCATAGAATTTAAAAGAAATGTATCTTTTTACTGCATCTAAGCAAAGATTGACAATGAGAGGACAATGATCGGAGATTTTTGATGGGCTTACAGTGACATCTTAAGATGAGAAAACTTACATTCACTCTAAGTTCACCAAACAACTGTTTACTCTCCTCAAAAAGAGATTTGAGGCACTTTTATTGGTCCAAGTGTGGAGAGGGCCAATAGTTTTGGCATCTTCAACTTCCGCATTTATGCAAAATTGATTAAACTAATCCATCCCGTATATGATAATTTCATTACCCCCAATCTTTTTTTCTATTTTCCTACATTCATTGAAATCTCCCTCAGGCAAGCAAGGACCCTGCATTGTCACTTTTATTTGACGTAAATTCAGCCCTAATGTTGCTTGCTCAAAAGTTGAATTCACCCCATAGACATACATAAACCAAAACCATGAATCCTCACCTACATGTTGGCAGCAGCAATGTATGAATTGCCTATTAAGGGATGAAATGCTTACTCGCCATTGAGAAGGGTTCCAAGCAACTCATACTCATTTAGATTGATGGAAATCCATATTTTAAGAAGAGTGAATTCTAGACTAGATGGAGGGGGTTTTATTGGTTTTCACTTTAGTCTCCACCAAACCTAACAAAGAAATACAATAGGATGGACAAAACTTTCTAATTGCTTTTGCCTTTTAGGGATCATTTAGCCCCTTAATGTTCCATTTTGCTAACATTATTTAAAAAAGGGGCTAAATAAAAAAACCAACAAGACCTAAACTAGGAGGATGGATGGTTGGAGAAACCTCCAACAGGATCTTTTCTTTTATTTCACATTTTTTTCTTCTTAACCGTATTCCATGAGGATTTCAAATCAGCATGTTCCTAAGTGGATTTGGCTCGGTTGGGATGCTAGGCTTTAGGATATACAGATTATCAAGGAATAGAATCAATTTATGCATTGTTTTTACTTCAATAGGAAATGGAATAAGGGTTTCCAAGCCTCTTTTGTGTATACTTGCAACTCGTCCATGGAACGTCGTGATCTTTGGAAATACTTGTTGGATATCAAACTTTCTTGCTTGAATCAACCATGGGTAGTGTTGGGAGATTTTAATACTATCAAAGATTGCCCAAGGAATTCAAATCCTCCAATTCCACTCCGTCAATAAATGATGGTATTAAAATCACCAATGGTTGCTATTGTTCCCCAAGCCTATCGCCATTTTTTCACCATTCCTCTTATCTAACCATTCTCTTGCAATAGTTCAAACAAACCTAACAGCGGTAGCTAGACGTAGCCCATTCAAATTCTTTGATTTTTGGACGGAATTTGATTGTTTCATCCCCATTGTGGCTAATGTGTGTAAGCACCATATTGCTGGTTCCCTATATTGCTAGGTGGTTTTTAAGTTGAAAATCCTTAAGAAGGAACTTAAGAGGTTGAACAAGAAGCACTTTTCGCATATCTCCACAAGAGTAAACGTAGCAAAAGAAAAATTAACTGTTGCTCAAGATGCTATCGCGAATAGAAATCTAAACTGCTTGGGTGAGGAAAAGAAGCTTTACAAGGAATACTACTTCCTTAAAATAGTTGAGGAAAGTTTCTACAAACAAAAATCTGGAGTAAGCTGGCTTAAATTGGGTGATAAGAACAAATCTTTCTTTCACAAAGCTATGATCCAAAAGCATAAGAGGAGCTCTATCTATACTATGGAAAGAGAGGAAAGCTCCCTGGCATTGGGGGATAAAGAGGTAAAATTTGAAGCTGGGAATTTTTTCAAAGAGCTTTTTAATCCTCATAGCTTAGCAGGCTAGACTCTCATTTTGATAAGGATACAGTAGTTTATCTCCTAACACCTATCCTTCAATCAGATCACTTCTCTTAAGGAGCCCTTCAGTGATGACGAAATTAAATTGGCTTTCTTCTCCCAAGTGAATGGTGAAGCTTCAGGGTTGAATAGGTTCTTAGCTAAGTTTTTTAAAGCTTCTTGGCCTATTATTGGAATTGACATGATTCTTGTAGTAAAAGAATTACTAGCTTTGGGCTTTCTTCTGAAGGAATTAAACAACACTATCATTACCCTTGTGCCCAAAGTGCTTAAACCTACCACAATGGGCGGCTTTCGGCCTATCTACTGTTGTAACGTGATCTATGAAGCTATTTCTAAGGTTCTATTAGCTAGACTTAAAAAGGTTCTATACTTTATAATAGGTCCTAAGTAATCTGCTTTTATCCTCGGAAGACGCATCACTGACAACATTTTCATTACATAAGAATTGGTACATGGCTACCACTTGAACAAAAGACCCTTAAGATGTGCCCTCAAAGTTGACATTACTAAAGCTTATGATACCCTTAATTGGGTCTTCCTGGAACAAGTTCTCTTGGCCATGGGATTCCCTCCCCATTTTCACCAACTTTTGAAGCAATGCTTTTCCTCGCCCAAATTCTCAATTAACGTAAATGGTGAACTTGTGGATTTCTTTCCAAGTTCAGGGGGCCTAAGACAAGGAGACCCCATCTCTCCTTATCTTTTTGTCCTTGCTATAGAGGTTCTCTCAAGCATTCTCAAACAAACAACAAACTCTAATCATTAGAGATTAAAGAAGAGAGGATCTGTTATCTATCTTTCGTAGATGACCTTATGATCTTCTGCAAAGGTGATTCTTCCTCTATTATGCTTGTTAAAAAAGCTTTAGATGATTTTGAGAGTTTTTTAGGTTTGGCTTTAAACTCCCTCAAGAACACCATATTTTTTAGTAATGTCTCTCTTCAAGTGAAAAATGACATCTTACACTTTCTGAGTTTTCAAAAAGGTGTTCTCTCGGTGAAGTATCTTGGTATTCCTTTGATCTCAACAAAATTGAAGATAGAGCATTGTGATGCCTTGATCTCTAAAATCTTAAGCCGTATTGAAGTTTGGATAAGCAAATATCTTTCCTATGCAGGAAGACTTCAACTAATTAAATTTGTCTTTTTTGCCATGCAAGTTTACTGGGCCTCAGTGTTTATCCTTCCTAAGAAAATCATTAAAAAGATTGAGCAAATGATGAGGAATTTTCTAGGGAGTGGATGTCTTACCTTATCCACTAGAGCTAAGTTTAAATGGGAAGTGGTTTGTGTTCCTTCGATGAAGGAGGACTTAGAATATCATGTTTGGATATATGGAATAAAGCAGCCTAGCTAAAATGCTTTTGGAATCTTTTTGATACTGATCATAACAGCCTTTGGGTGAATTGGATCAAGCCAAATTTTCTTAAAAGGCAAGAGTTTTCAGAATGCAAAGTGTCCCTCTAATTGCATATGGACTTGAAAAAATTTCTCAAGTTGCGGAATTTAGTAAGGACTTGGATACGTTTGAAAGTGGGCAATGAGCTTTCTATCTACATTTGGTCAGACTTCTGGCTTTCAATAGTTCCTTTAAACACTCTTTATAGTACAACACAAATCTCTACATTAGGTATACCTTCACATGCCCGATTATGTTCCATCATTGAAGAGAATTCTTAAACTCTTCCTACGAGTGATCTTTGGGGAAATATCCTTATCTCAGATAATATCTACCTGGAAAGCTCTCGGATGGAATCTCTATGTTGGGCTCCATCCAAGTTTTCTTCCTTCTCCATCAAGAGTTCATATAATGCTCTTTGGACAAGTGCACCAAAAGTTCCGTAGTCCAAAATTGTCTGGTGCAAATCCTCCATACCGGGGCACTTGTTTATTCTATGGTTAGCTTGGAACAAGAATCTCTGTACTTTGGATAAGCTCTATTCTTGGGGTATCATGACTCAATCCGCTTGCTTCCTTTGCAAGACTTATCAGGAAAATCATGAACATCTCTTCTTCACTTGTGACTTTACCAAGAATATTTAGTAACAACTTCTTCAACATAAGAGCCTTCCGCAAGTCCCTTTACCTTGGCAAGGAATGGCCTCTTGCATCATTACGGGTTCCTTGCCTTCCTCATATATCTCTCGTACTCAGGACCTTGCTGCTGCTGTGTATTGTATTTGGAGAGTCCACAACAATGTTAAGCTTGGAAAAACTCTTTCCCTTACCCATATGGTTGTTAGGTTAATCTTTAGCTACTTGGGTATATCTTAGATTTGTACTTTGAATAGTTTTCTCTAGTTTTCTTTATATAGTACCTTATGGGGGTATTCCTCTCGCTTTTAGTGGTTTGTACATTCTTTTTCTTTAAAAAAATTTATTAATTGCCAAAAAACCGTATTCCATGAGGAGTTTTCATGGGCTCCTTTATCCTTATGTTCCTCTTGTGTTTCTGGAACTATTGATCCAAAACAGTTGCTCAACTTTTCCTTCTCTTCAATATTTGGGATACTTGTGGAGCCATTTAAGCACGGTAGAGCAACATGCGAGCAATCCCCTGCAAACTTGTAGAAAAGTTGTTGGAGGAGAGAGTGTTCTCTGCAACATGCGTATCTTTCTGTTTATTTGGTGTGGTTGGCTTGAGAGTGGGAACATTCTCCCCTTCCTTAATAACTATACCTTTATTGTTGAGTACATGACCAGATTCATGTCTACCTTGGCTTAAAGATTCATGGCTCTCCGTATCAGCAATTTCTTGATTCTTAGGGTCCACACCATCATTAACTTTTTCACACTTGCATTGGAGGGAAGCATGTCCAAAAACATTGCAAGTTGAACATGGAGGTGGAACATGTAAATATTCAACATCTACCATGGCAATTTTGCCATTAGCTCTTTTCATAGCAAAAGAGAGTAGAAGTTTTGCAGAAGCTTCAATCTTTACAAAAGCTTTTACATACTTAATTTTCTCATTCCTTACTGAGACTAAGTTCACTTGAAGAGGATGGCCAATAGCACTCGACACGTACCTTATACCATCTCTATGGAGGAACTTCATGGGAACTCCCCATATCTTTATCTAAATAGGAAGCTTCTTATGCTAAACCTTGTCATAATCTGCAGTTAGAGACCATTTCTCCAAGATGATAGTTTGGTTTGCAAAACTCCATTGTTGTCCTAAGATCTTGGACAAGCAGCTTTTGTATTTGAATTTGAAGAAAAAGAATCCACAACCATTTGACAACACCTCAGCTAAGCCCCGGTTTTTCTATAGGTTTGTAGCAATCTTTTGTACAGAGAGAAACGATAGCCCACAGCCCAAAAAGTAACCTACAAGTGTGTTTTTTCAAATCTTAACTCCGTAAACAGACAAAAGTTGGGGGTTCAACATAGATAAGCTCTCCAACCTTGGATGGTGGGTAGTAATCCAAGGATATGTCTATTAGAGCTTGGGAAGGAGAAGAGAGGTTTTGAGAAACCACTTGGACAAAAGATCAAGGTTTTGGGGAACTCGGATTTTCTCCTTTGCTTGAGTTCTTTTTCTTTTGCAATGTAGATGTTTCTATTTCCTTAGCTATTTTGGTCATTGCCCTAAGAGTGGAATTACTAGACTTTTCAACATGACCTTTTTCCTTCGGGTTTTCCTTAGCACTAGCAATGACATCTTGGTTCTGGTTACTTTTTGGTCTCTTCGTTTCCTTTCTAGGGCTTTTCTCTAAACACGAAACCACCTTGAATTTCTTAATTCTCAAACTAGCTGTTACTTTACTTTTTTCACTTGAGGAACCACCACCAAATAATTAGGAGTTAGCTTTCTTTCTTAGTTTTCTCTACTTTATTAGGGCATAGATGCTGCACCCATAGCCGAGGCCGTAGCTGTGGCCACACCAAAAGATACTTTTTTGTTTCTTTGGACAAATTCTTCATGGAGAAAATCGAAAGCTCCGGAAAAGAAACAAGGATAGAAGAAGGGTGCGAGATGGGTATGGGGTTAGGGAAGGTTTGGTTCAAAGGAAAGAGAGAAAGAAGGGTAGGAAGAAGAGGGAAGGGACGGTGAGGGGGTGAGTGTATGGGAGGGATAAAATGGTGGCGAGAGGAAAAGGATTGAGAGATGAGGATGGGTTAGGGTAGGGATAGGTTGAAAGGAGGAGGGGATGGGTTGAAAGTAGCTAGAGGGCAAGAGGGGGGAAGAACATGAGAATAGAGGAAGGAGGGGGTGGGTCGAAGGTAGCTAGAGAGGGTTTTTTCGCTCTAAATATTGAAGAGAGAGAAAGCATGTATAGTTATAACATAGAGTTGGAAGACTTATGGAGACTAATTTTGAAAATGACTTTCCATTTTAAGAAGTGTAAGTCATGTTCTTAGAAAGCACTTGATTTTTCCCTTTAATTGAAAAACGTTTTCACTTAAAAGGCTATTTCTAGTCTAACAAAGGAAAATAGGGAAAATCTTTTTGGAAAAATGTTTTTACTCATGCAGGGCCTTAAATGGTGCATTGCCAATATGGCCTTATTATTTTGATTTTTGAGCCATTGTTCACATTGCTTTCACAAAATCAACTCCCATCCACCTGTTTCTTTTTCTTTATCTTTTCCTTTTGTTTGTTGTTCTGCTCCTTTTCTTTCAATTATTTGAACGAAATTCCTTCTTGATTGTGTTGATAAGTTCATCAAAATAAAAACCCTACAGGAGGTGGACAGATTGCTGGAGTTTGAGAGACAAATTCCTGTTCCGCATGTTTCAAGTACTTTTTGTAGCATGCTAATTGATTGGTTAAAGTGGGTCAAGAAAGCCTTGGAAATAGTTGCACCTAATGGGCATAAAAGATTCAGTCTCAATAATGCCAAAGAAGTGTTTGCTGGATGTCAGGTACTTATTTTGTTTTCAGCATTGACCTCTGCAATCTTGAAACTTATTGCTAGCTTTCTTTTCAGTTGAAAGTTTGCCCTTTCTACTTTATATTATTATTTCTCTAGTTTATTATATATGTACTTACTATCAAACAGAGTGCCTGCATTGCCATTCCACTGTTGAGTCATCAACTTGAAAAGGGCCTTCAGAACCACAGGTGATTTCTCTAGTAGTTTTTTTATCTCCCTCTCCTATTATTTGGTTTAATCATTGGCTGGTCCAGCATCCCTATTAGATTTTGCAAAATATTGCAGCATAAATTTATCTATAGAGCAGCGTTCTGTGTTTTGATGTACCATCGGAAGCCAGAACATTGGTCTTCTCGCATCTGATCGAAGAAGTTTTCTGCAAGTGCGTCATTCTTTAAACCATGAGACCCAACCCTGGGCAGGTTAATTTGTTGCTTTGTCTAGCAACCCTAATTGCTCTTACTGGTATTATTTTGAAAAAGTTTTCTGATGATGCACATGACCATTATAAGTAACAAAGAAAACTAAATTAACCATTTTATGTAACCAAAAAAAAAAAGGTCTGGTGCATTCTTTTCCTTTTTCACTATTGCTTAGGGGAAAGTAGATACAGTTTCAACGAGTCACCAAAACATCAAACAATTCTTGTTCTTATGCTTTATGATTGTTAGAATCACTTACTTGAGTACTCTTTTTTCTCAGTCCAAGTATAAAAGGTTAAGTTATGAAGGGTTCACATCTGGATCTGGAGATGCAAGAGGCTTGTTGTAGTGCTTAAACATATCATCCACTTTGATGCACTTTAATGGTGTCGTTTAAACCCCCCACCCCCCCAGCATGTCGATATTTCTGTACTTCTTTATAAGTTTGTAATTTCCAATTTCCATTTATTTAGTTATTTCTGTTTTTATGAAACTAAATTTTTATAATGGGAATGTAGGTTATGGCAAGGACAAGTGTGTCAGTTTTTCAATTTAAAAACCAGTCAACGTTCATGGCATCAGTTATTACAACTGAAGGTACACTGTAATTGTGAATGCTGCATAGAATTTGATAGTTATGTTTGTGAAGTTGCTGCTATTACACATTTTTTTTTATATGTTTTATTGTTACCTCACTCTTTTTGGTATATAAGGACATGAAAGTTATGAGTATTTTGTAGATCTAGGGGCTTGTTGGTGAGTCATGTGAGTCTATTCCTTTAACCCATTGCTCTACTCTCCATCCTTCCCTTGATGTGTAATTTTTACACTTAACCTACTCATTGTTTTTGACACATATCGCACGTTACACATAATTGGATCTGTATAGCTTTAGTTTCCACTTTGAATGTACAAACTAAGGTAGAACCCTATTGATATGACTTGTAAACCTTATAAACCTTTGCTTCATGTATACAAAAGAAGATAGGGTGCATGTGTGTGGGGCTGTGTTGTCAGTATATGTGCAATATTGTTTAGTGTTGGCGTTGTGGTGTGTTGTGTATGTTTCTGTGTAGCATGGTGTGTCAAGTGTTGTAGGGGATATTAGTTAGCAGAATAAGTAGGGGTAAAAGAGTAATTGCAATATTAATAGTCTTATAAATAGCTGTAGCAGGGGGATCATCAGTTAGTTAGTTGGTCATTTTTGGGAGTGAGAAACTTGACCAGCAAGATACTTTTCTCTTGCGTCCTGCTACCAATTGGCTTGTGAAATACCTGCTGGTGTTTTGCTTCACAGGATTTCTACCTAAAGTGCAAGTAAGTGACCTGTTTCTATCTGTTGTTGAATTTCCATCGTTGTGATCCCTAAGTTGTATCAATTGGCACCATTTGTAAGAAATTCACAATCACAAGGGAATAGAAATGACTAGAATGGAATCTAGGATTGAAAATTTGGAGAAAAACTGAGGTTCATTAGAGCAAAATGTTAACTCAGTGAAAGATGAATTAAAAGAAAGTATTACTGAGTTGCAACATCAGATTTCAGTTGTAGAATGGAATTCCGTTGCTAGTATTACTTCTATGAAAGCTTCAATCACTTGTATTGAGGCCACATGGGCATCAGCCCAATCAACTCTACAGAATTTGAGTCGCAATCAAATTACGAATGAAAAGATGAAGGAAAAAGTGGAATCTACATTGGGAGTAAGGATTGAACCTAGGTGAGGAAGAGAGATGGCTGATGATGTATTTCTCGTTGAATCGGATGAGGAAACTCAACCTACTGTTTCTAATGTGGCTGTGATTCCAACTTTTGAGGGTGAGGATCCTATGTTGGTTAACCTTGATCGAGCAGTACTTTGAGATTCAACATGTGAGGGAAGAATGCAAGGTTGCAGTGGCTACTATGGGGCCTTAAGGGACGTACAGTATATTGGCATAAAATGCTTAAGAGGTGGCTGCCAAGGCATGATTGGGAGTTGTTTAAACAAGAATTTTTAATACGGTATGTAGGGTTAGCTGCTGGAAATCCTTTTGCTACTATTTCTACCTTGCGGCAAACTTCATCAGTGGGTGCATTGTTGGAGTCTCTTGAAACTGTAACGGCACAAATTCCAGATATTACGGAAATATAGATGTTAAGGTATTTTTTAGGCGGTTTGAGGGAAGATATTAGGTTGTTGGTTCAAACTTTGAGACCGGTGTCATTAGCTTATGCTATTCAGTTGGCGGTAAGTCTTGAAAAGGAGTTTGAACATGGAATTTTCTTATCAAATGAGAGTTGCATGGCTAACACTTAGGTTGTTTCCTGTAATGCTAAGTCTGCAACTTATTCTTCATCACTTGCAAGTCACCATTCTAATTCGACTTGGAAACAACCGATAAGTGTAGTGACTGGGAGTGCTGGCTTTTAATTCCAGATCACACAACAGAAATGACTGCTGCTGTACTCTTAAGGATAATTCTTCGGCTGCATCCTCTGGTTCCACATTCAACAATGCTAATGTGAGACCACAGCAGCATCAATAAGGACCAAAATAGATTGACTGACGCTGAATATTTTGATAAGAAAAATGAGGGTTTGTGCTTTAAGTGTGAACAACCCTTCCAATGTGGACATAAGTCTCCAAATAAGACTTTACGAGTATTGATTCTTGAAGAGGATGATGATCAAATGGAAGAACATTGGATTGAGTTACAAGAACCACAGTAAGGTGGAAAAGATTTGGAGAAATTGCAAGTTGATTTCCAGTTATCACTGCTAGCTATCAATGGATTTAATGGGTCATGAGCACTTTAATTTTGTCGAATGTTAGAGGGCCATATGATTTCTATTTTAGTGGATAGTGGAGCTAATCACAATTTTATTTCTTTGTGTGTGGTGTAGCAGCTGAATTTGAAAATTGATCCAACCATATCTTTTAACGTGAAGTTAAGGGATGGGCGGGTTGTAAATTCTAGTGGAGTGTGTTCGAAATGGAAGATGCATGTGGGAACTTTTGATATTGTGGCGGACTGTTATATTTTTGAATTAGGAGTAGTGGATGTGATTCTTGGAGTGACTTAGCTTCAGACACTTGGAGAGATTAAGGTAGGTAGGAGTAAAATGAGTATGAAAATTTTTAAGGACCAAGAAGAGCATGTGTTGATGGGGATCCTTCTTTATATAAATTCAAAATTACATACAAAAGTTTTAAACAAATAGATGAGTGGGAAGATTGTACCTTGCTGGTTCAAGCTAATATGTGGTGTTGTAGTGCTGCATTAGATAATCAGAATGAAGGTCTAAGCAAACTGCTTGAAGAGTTTATTGATGTGTTTGATGAAATTAAAGGTTTACTACCCTCTCGCAGCATCAATCACAGAATTCCTCTCAAGGAGGGGATTGGAGCTATGAATGTTAGACCATATAGCTATGTAGAAGTACAAAAGGATGAAAGTAAGAAAATGTTGGTTGATATGTTGAAGGTAGGCATTATTAGACTAAGCGTGAGTCCCTTTTCAAGTCTCGTGATATTAGTAAAAAAGAAAGATAGATCGTGGCGATTTTGCGTAGACTATCAGGCTCTGAATAATACCATAATATTAGATAAGTAACCTATCTCGATTATTGATAAACTATTGGATGAATTATTTGGTGCATCCATATTTTCTAAGGTTGACCTTTTTTTTGGTTATCATCAAATACGTGTTTATGTTGATGATATATCTAAATTGCTTTTAAAACACACTAAGTTATTATGAGTTTGTACTTATGCCTTTTGCCCGTTACTTTCCAATCTACTATGAATGAAGTTTTCCATCCTTATTTGCATAAGTTTGTTTTTGTATTTTTTGATGATATTTTCATTTATAGTCATGATATGCATGAGCATTTGGATCATCTTTGTATTGTGTTGAAATTATTGAGGATTAACCAATTTTTGGCCAATAAAAAGAAGTGTGTTTTTAGGAGAATTTCTTTAGAATATTTCAGATATTTTATCTTAGCCAAGGGTGTTGTTATGGATCCATCTAAAGTTCAAAGTGCGTTGAGCTGGCCACTTCCTAATTCTCTTAAAACTCTTTATGGTTTTCTTAGTTTATCTGGGTATTATCATAAATTTATCAAGGATTATGGAAAGATAGCTAGGCCCCTCACTAATCTTTGAAAGAAAGACTCTTTTGAGTGGAATGATGATGTTACTTTGGCCTTTAAGCAGTTAAAACAGGCTTCGACACAAGCCCCTGTGCTTGCCATATCTGATTTTCATAAACAATTTGTCATTGTGTGTGATGCTTCTGGTGTTGGTTTAGGTGCTGTGTTGATGGAAGACCCAAGGCCTATAGCTTATCTTAGCAAGGCTCTTTCTCCTAAAACTTTGTCTAAATTAATCTATGAAAAAGAGTTCATAGATTTGGTTTGTAGTGCAAATGGACCAAAAGAGCTTGTGGCATTTGTTGCATCAATGAATTACAACCCTTAATCAGCAACATTGGCTTGCTAAGCTTTTGGGATATGAGTTTGACATACACTACAAAGCTGGGAATGAAAACAGAGCTGTTGGTGCTTTTTCTAGAATTGGTGATGAGGCCGATTTTATGGGGATTTCTGACCCAATTTGGATCGGCATTGCTGCTATCAAAAGGGATGTTCTTAAAAGACTCTTTTTTGGCTGCTAAAATTCAGTTACTCAAGGAAGGAAAAGATGGTGGTGTTGGTTATCAATTAATTAATGACACCTTTCATTACAAGGGGCATTTAGTCAGTCTGGCTAATTCATCTTGGACTCATCTATTTCTATCTTGGACTCATCTATTTCTACCTGAGTTTCATGCTTCTGCTGTTGGAGGACATACAGATTATGTCTGCACCTAAAGATGATTAGCTGGCTATTTGTTTTGGGTAGGAAGGAAACGAGATATTGTTGCTTCATGTGCTGTATGTCAATGCAATAAAGTCCAAAACTTGTCTCTTGTGGTTTTACTCAATCCACTACCTATTCCGTAGGTTGTTTAGGAAGATCTCTCTCTGGATTTTCTTACAAGGTTGCCTAAAACCAAAGGGTTTGATACTATTTTGGTTGTGGTTGATCAGTTTTCCAAATATGCTCATTTTTTACTCTTGAAGCATCCATATAATATTAGAACAGTAGCCGATGGTTTTTCTTGTACAATTGTATCGGATAGAGATCATTTATTTGTTAGTTCTTTTCGGAAGTAGTTTAGTTTGCAAGGGACTCATTTAAACTTTAGTATGACATAGCATTCGGAAATGGATGGGCAAATTGAGGTTTTAGATCGAAGCTTGGAATGTTACTTGCATTGTTTTGCATAAGAACAACCTAATGCTTGGGTTATATGGATTTCTTAGGCCGAATTTTTCTATAACATTAGTTACCATTCATTTGCTAGTATGATACCATTTGAGATAGTCTATGAGTGTCCTCTTCTATCCCTATCTACCTACTGAGTGAAGTTATGAAGGTAGATTATTTTTTCCTTATAAGCTTAGGCAACACACTTTATATATGGTTATAATAGTATTTGAGATACATTTATAAAGAACATTGCAACAAAAAATAGGCCTAAAATCAGCAAAGGTAGGAGTACTTATCTTAGGAACGAGAGTTAAATAGGTAAAGTTGATAGCACTTGAGAGTTTTCTAGAAGCAAAGAAATCCTTAATGGCCGGGGGCTATGTTTTTATCAATGGACCACAAAGCTTCTTTAATTTCCTGGTTATGCATCGAATTAACCAAAAGTGGTCAATCTTTCGCTGAGATTTTCCTTTTCACCAAAGATGATAGGATATCCAGGCTTGGTGGAATGGATGGAGGAGGATCTAAAAGGTTACGAAAATAAGAAACTGTAGCATCCTTAATGCTCCGTTTGTCAGAGGTGCTAGATCCATCTTCAAGAGAGAGAGAGAGAATGAATGCCATCTCTGTAAAAATTTTGCTTTAAGGTCTTGTAGAAAAAAGTTGAGTTCTATTCACTTAACTTTAATTATGTTTGTCTTGATTTTTGCCTAAGGAGAGATTCTTCGACTGCTAAAAGGTAGTAATAGTCTCTAAATGTCTTACTTTCTAACTCCTAATTAGCGCTATCTGGCTCTTGGCGGTTGAGGAGTTGGATGTTTACCAAATCCTCATGTGCTTGGGTTACTCTACTTGAAATGTTAGATTAGCTTCGCTTATTCAACTGTTTCAACTCTTGCTTGAGCAATTTTAGCTTGGAAAATACTTTGTGCATCGGGGAACCGGTAACCTTTGTCCACCATATACTCTTCACAATCTGAAGGAATAGCAGATCGAAGCACCAAAAATCATAGAATTGGAAAGGGGTCCTCCTTTTCGAATTATTAGCATGAAGATTTGCAATGAGGGGGCAATGGTCCGAGATGCCTAGAGGACCAATTGAAAAATTCATTCTAGGGAAAGCCTGTAACCAATCAAAATTAACTAAAATCCTATCAAGTTTTTGCATAAGGAGATTATTGTCACTCTTCTTCGATTAGGTGTGAAGCAGGCTATTGGTTCTTGCTTTCACTGCTATTGCTTCCAAGCAAAAATTGTTGAAATCTTCCATCTCAAATGTAATATTTTCATTGCCACCTAATTTCTCTTCCATATTACGACACACATTGAATCCCTACCCACCAACCAAAGCCCTTGGATAGAAGACTTGATGTTTAGCAATTTTGTCCAAAGAGTCTTACGGTCCATAGTAGATTTTGCACTATATATGCACGAGAACCAAAACCTAGTATCATCAACAATTCTTTGGTAGCGGCAATGAATGGTGTGTTAGTGGAACAAATGTTCACATGCTACAGGGATGGATTCTAAGCAATCCAAATACGACCACTAACATGGTATTTTAAGTTCCAATTTGGAAAGATCCTAGACTAAATGGGGGTTGCTTTATTTGCCTTTACTTTAGTCTCAACTAAACCCAACAAATAAATATCACATGCTACAGGGATGGATTCTAAGCAATCCAAATACGACCACTAACATGGTATTTTAAGTTCCAATTTGGAAAGATCCTAGACTAAATAGGGGTTGCTTTATTTGCCTTTACTTTAATCTCAACTAAACCCAACAAATAAATATGGTCAGACTCGCAAAAAAGCTTTATTGCTTTTGCTTTTTTGGGGTCATTAAGACCCCTATTATTCCAAATGGCTAACATTTATTTAAAAGAGAAGAAGAAACAACATAAGGAAAGCCAGCTAAGATGCAGACAAATTGGAGCTACCTTCTGCTCCTTCCTTCCTTTTCTTCCTTGACCTTTTTCTTTCCAATCGAGTTCCACTAAAAACTATTCTTATTTGATTCCTCCTCACATTCATCTTGCATCTCAGAGACTATAGATATAGATGCCTCAGATGCCTCATTAGTTTTTGAGTCACTCTTGTCCACCTCCTTTACATGTGGCATCTCCATAATAGGCTCATTTGGAGTAGCATAGGAGTAGTCCCCACTTGGAGAGGTAGGTTTGAAGAAGGGCTGTCCAAGGAATCATAGTCCACTGCAACATGTTTGTCTCAATGTTTATTTAGAGTTGTGGGTTTTGGGGCAATGGCTTGGTTGTCTTCATTTATAACCACTCCTTTTGTGTAGAGTCCACGACTTGAGATATCAAGTCCCTGGCTAAGCTTATTGTTTTCACCTTGCTTATCCAAATCAATACGGTCAATGACCTTGTTATCTTCACACTGGCTAGGTGAATGGCCAAACACCCTACAGGAATGGTAGCGAGTTGGCATGTATTGGTACTCTACATCCATCATGGCTAATTTCCCACTTGATCTTCTCACTACGAATGAGAGAGGAAAGGTTGAATCCGCTTCAATTACCAATTTACACCATCACAAACTTGATTCTTTTGTTCCTCGCTGTGACCAAATCTACCTCTAATAAGCATCCAATAGCACTAGCTATGTGACCAATACTATCTCTATGTAGGAATTCCATAGGCATACCCTAAAATTTTACCCAAATAGGCAACTTTTTAGGCAAGATCTTATCATAGTCCGCTGATAAGGACCATTGTTCCAAAATTATTGGTTGATTAGTGAACAACCAATGTTGGCTTAAGATTTTAGACAAAGTGGCTTCTTCAACTTCTTCCATGGACTTGAAGAGGAAAAAGCCTCGTCCATTAGCTAGCACTTTTGTCAACCCATCATCTTTTTAGAAGCTATTTACCAATTTTTGGATAGACAAAAAGGAAAGACTCTAACCTAGGAAATAACCTACAATGGTGTTTCTCTAGAGTTTTTCTCCAAAATGAGAGACGGAGTGAAGGGGCTTCATATAGATGAGATCACCTTGGGTAGGGGGTAGTAGTTGAGCAATACATCAACTAGGTTAGTAGCAAAAGAAGGGATGTTTTGTGAAACCACTTAGATGAATGATAGTAGTCTTGGAGATCCAGCAGCATTTATAGAAGCTTTTTTGCTTTAGGCTACAAAAGTTTTAACTTCATCGGCAACTTTTGTCATATCCCTAATAGTAGAGCTTTGACCATCAACCAAAGTGATAATCCTGTCCTCTTGTCTTTTCTCATTGGGAAGCGTGCTAGTATTAGGAATGAGATCCTTGATTTGACTTCTAGTTGGCACATTAGACATCTTTACCTCAATGTTAGAAGAAATAGTAACTTGGTCGTGAAAGGTCACATCATCTACAATTTCCTTGATGTTTGAACCCAATGAAATCCATGATTTGACCTCTAGTTGGCACATTAGATACTTTTACCTTAATGTCAGAAGAAATAGTAACTTAACCGTAAAAAGTCACGTTATCTGCAATTTCCTTGGGGTTTGAACCCAATGAAATCCTTGATTTGACCTCTAGTTGGCACATTAGACACCTTTACCTTAATGTCAGAAGAAATAGTAACTTAGTCGTGAAAGGTCATGTCATCTGCAATTTCCTTGAGGTTAGAACCCCTATTGGTTTTCTTCTCTCGAAAACCACAAACCATTATACCTCTCACCATGAGAACCATGAGACGCTATTGGAGTAGGACCGTCCTTCTTCCTAAGTTTACCTTTGCGAACTTTAGGTGCTGGAGACTTGGCCAAGGATGCAGCCTCAACTACTTTGAAAGAAACTTTCTTGTTCTTGTGCACAAAAGTCCTATTAGTGGACCATAGGTAACGACTGAACCAAGAGAACTTGAAAATTGAACAACCAAAACTGGACAAAAAACTAAAGAACTGTAACAAAGGAAAAGGATGGGAAAAAGGACAGGGTAGGAGCAGGAGAAGGGGGGTTATCAGGTTATGGTGGTGGGTGGGAGAGGATGGAAACAGAGTGGTCAGAAGGCAAAGGGTGAGAAAATGAGGGAGAGAGGAGGGCTAGGGAGGGCTTTCTCTCTCTACATGATGAGAGAGAGAGAGTTCACTAAAGATCTGTATATTTGTCTTGATTCCACATATGAAAGACCTTTTGCTATACCAATATCTAGACGGTAAAGGAGGTTCAGCCTGCAGGCATTTACTGAAGTGTAATATTTTCTTTCTTTCTTTCTTTCGTTTTTTTTTTTTTTTTTTTTTTTTGGGAGTGAAGTTTGTTTGGGTTAATTCATTCCTTTCTTTTTGTTCCTTTCACATCTTGCTTGTCTGGTGAGATTCATCACTTCAAGGGCATCATTTAACATGCCTATATTGTCTCATTTTGAATAGAGGGTTGTGATAATATTTTTACGTATGTTAGGGGGTTAACATTGTCCATTCATTTTATGTAATAACTTCCAGGAGACAGGAGAAAGTGCTGCCTTTATTTGTTCAGAACTAGATTTGGTTTTATTAGAGGTGGAAAAGATTGAGAAGTGGAAACAGCAATTGAAGGATATAACCGGGACTCTTCTAGGAGGGATGGACCCCCATGGGCAGGCGATTGAAAAGGTTGTGTCTTCCTCCCTGTAATATTTTTCTCATTTATGGATGATGAAATCTTGTGGTACATTTTTAGATCCTTTTGTTAACCTTGCAGATGAGGAACAGTCTTAACAGATCTTTAATGGTATACGACAAGTTGAAAGCTTCCAGAATGGATTACTTGTGCATGTGCTGCTTTGAGGGGTTAGAGGATTCCAAGTTTATAAGTTGCAAAACATGTGGGGACTGGTAAGTATTTTGATGGACTCTACATTAATTTCTTCAGTTAATGAGTTGGTTCAGATTACAACATATGTTTACTTCCATTTCATATGGCATAAGGAAGTACTTGCTTTGTCTTTCAGTTGTCTTTAGCTAGCAGTAAAATTTTTCCTGTTTTGCCAATTATCGTTTTGGCAGTCTTACAGAAGGTATTCTGTTGGTTTCCCATTTCCAAATAATGGAGATTTAAAAGCAAATGATCTTTTTCATGCTGAATGGAAGTGCTTGAAAGACTTTACTTTTTCAGGAAAAATAACTCTCTTTCCCCAGAACAAAGTGAAATCATGCTTTTCTATTCATTTCTTCCCTGAAACTCATGCAGTAGTTTTGTTTTAGGGTTAAGGATATCGCTATCCAAAAATTGTATTATAGTATAATTCATCCCTGTATGATTGTATTGCTCCTCATGAACAGCTATCATCTGCACTGCATGGGACTTGCATTGGATAATAAAAGGCTATCTGAAGTATTTATGTGTTCTTTCTGCCAATTCTTGGAAAGTGGCTCCATTTCTCAAACTGAAATGGATTCTCTGGTGAGTTTTTGTAAGTTAATGTATTTTTTAGTTGAAGCTTGTGTAACCATTTTGGTTATTTTTATTAAACAGAGAGATGAAAGGAAACATCTCGAAATGAATATTTTGGCCAAGCTTTTATCAGAAGTGAAGGATCTTTGCATACAGTAAGATGCTACTCCTTTTAGACTTGCTTATCCATTATCTCCACATCTGGAAGAGTCAACACTTATGAATTAAGACATGCTTGCTCCATCTATTTGACTTGATATCTTATTTTTTATTCTTTATGGCCTATAGGTGCCACATATGTGGTCTTGTGCATACTTTCTGTATGCAGTTGTCAGAGTTGATGGGTGTTTGTAGAGCTTGGTAACCAATAATTATTACTCTTTTCCCCTGTTAGGATGGAAGAAAGAGAACCCTTGGAAGAGATTCTGAAGTGTGCCCATTTGTGCAAGGCCCACTTGACAGGGATACTAGATTTTCTATCAGCTTATCTAGGGGAAGACCTTGGTGCCATCTCTAGAAGGCTAGCTGTTGCTTTGAAGGTATAGCCGTTTTATGGGGTTAAGATTTCCTTTTAATATTTTTTGCCCTTCCATAGAACATGGACATGTATCACTTGGCATTTTCTGTGGATCCTTTAGCTTTAATAAGCTGAAGGGACGATGAATGAACTAGCTTGTTCCATGATTCTGATCCTTTTAATTTCTCTACAGGCTACTGGAGTGGCCATGGTGTGTGATTATGAAGACACCAGTAAACTTGAGCTGGCAGTGGCTAGACATTCATGGAGAGTTAGAGTTCGCAAGTTATTTGAAGGTTCAGTGAAGCCAACTGTCCCACAGATTCAGCGCATGCTGAAAGAGGTATCATCTGTTTGTTAATATGCACCTGGGATGAGTATAATCTATTAAGATGGCAATTCTTGCGTGAACTCTGGTTCAACTGGGATTGTCTTGGTAGTGCTAGTAGCCATGACATCTGGTGAAACTTTACTTATAGTTGGTTTTGGATGCATATACTTTTACTAGATTGAAAATGGAAGGGAGTTCTTGTTTTTATACAGATATTGTTCATAGTTGGCAGACTAATACATTTTTGTTAAGTGTTTGAGTATTATGACTGGCGGTCAGTTGTTCTTTCAAGGCCTCCCGTCCATTATACTGCTCATAATAACTAATCTGAGATTTTCTGTTTTTCTTTTGCTACAATTGCCCAATCGCATAGAAAAGAAATGGTTTGTCCATGTCCTTGAAATGTTTGATGCCATAATACGAGTGGTTAAGCTTGCTTTCCTTGAGGAATGGTTGCTGGCAAGCTTATTCTTGTGATTTAGTTCTTATTGTAAAAACCTGGCAGGGCTTGGTGATAAGTATACCGATAGAGGATCACTTCAGATGTAAACTTACAGAAGTAAAGCGAATTGCCTTGAATTGGACAAGTACTGCCAAGAAGGTTGGTAGCAGCGTTAAACATCTTTCTAAGTGTGGCTCCTGTAGTTTAATAATTTTATTTTGTTTCATGTAGGTGGAGGCTGATGGTGGGGTTCTTAGCTTGGATAAAGTGTTTGAACTCATTAATGAGGGGGAAAGTTTGCCAGTTTCAATAGAGAAGGAACTAAAGGTAGGAAAACCCACCCATCCCAGTGGCAGTGGCTGCCTCCATTTGAAAATAACTTTGTGTATGTTGGTGCAGCTATTAAGATCTCGAAGTATGCTCTATTGCATATGTCGAAAGCCTTATGATGAAAGAGCGATGGTCGCATGTGATCAATGTGATGAGTGGTATCATTTTGATTGCATTAATTTGGTTGCACCTCCAGAATATTATGTCTGCCCAGCCTGTAAGCCTAATCTAGAAGATGGCTCTATGCCAAAATTAGATGCTAAAATGTAAGTAAATCGTCATGTTCCTCACATTTGCTATTGATTCACTGTTGCGTGTCCTTTGTTTCCATGCTTAAATTGGATTTAATTTGATATTTGACAAAAGTTTTGATGTATGATATTACAATTAAAATCATTGTTTGTTTAAGTTATACTCATCTCCTAAACTATAAAAGATTAAGTGCAAGACAAAAGGAGTAATACATGGTTATGGTCACTTCATTATCTAGTTCATGCATGTTACTTTTTCCATTCCATGTGAACATCCCAATCTTTTTTCACGTTATGCATCATATTGTGTACCTTTGCTTCTTCTTATCTGGATAGTAATTCTTTCTCTGATTCGATAGATCAACTGGTACTGCACTACTGGAGCCTAAAACACCCTCCCCTAAACACAGATTATTGAGAGTGAAACTAGAAGAAGACCGGTCCATTAGAGCAGAGAAGGCATCATTATCGGGGAATCAGATTGCGACATTCTTTCCGAGTGGAATCAATAGTTTGTGGTGGCGAAATCGGAAGCCCTTCAGAAGATTGGCTAGAAAACGAGCTGAACTTGATACCCTTTCTGGGTTATTTCATTTAAAGCAATGCAATTAGGTGGATAGCTGTGATTTCTTGCACATTCATCATTCAATTTATTCCATTGATTTTGATGGCTCATATTGGCATCTTTTCTTGGTTCAAGAAATAATAATGTGGTGGAAAAGTTTTTCCGTTCCTTCAATTTCAATTAAGGATGCATTTTGAACTGATTTACTCCAACCACGTACCTTTATTTTATTTTGAGTTCCACTTTGATTAAAAATCTTAACCGAGGGCCCCTCACCTTTGTATATCGAACTCTATTAGAAACTCACTTTAATCATGAATGGGAATTCATAATTGGTTTCAATAGATAGATTGAGGTTAAATTTGATTTGACATGTTCAGAACGCTTAAATATTTAGTCCCAGCTTAACTATTTAATGGTGGAGCAACTGATTTAGGAGGTTTTCTTATTTGTCCCTTGCTTAATAACGAGAACTCGCTAATTTAATTACTTAAATGAATTGAATGCGAGCACCATTTTTCACCTGAGCTTCACTACTGAAGTAAAACCATGGTGGGGAGGATTAGGTCGGTTCGTTCTTCCCTCGTGGATTTAACCATTTCTTTTGAATACCTATCCTTAGTTCCCAAACTTATATCTATGGGACACTCCAGGCAGGTTATGTCAGGTAGGTTTCGTAGTTTGGTCGTTAGCAGTATTACCACTAACGATAGATGGAAGGCTAGATCCCGGATATGTGTCGCTGACACTGCCGTCGCCGCTGCTTCCTTTTTTCCTCTTCCCCCCCTAGAGGCTAGAGATATGGTGAATTCCCTAACCCTGATATACACGAGTTTTAGCTGATAAGTTTTCCAGTTTTGATTTTGTTATCGGTTACTTCTGTGTTACCAAGGTCGCAATAATTTCCCCTATAAAATTTATCAAGTGATGCTGCACCATGTTACGGGTGCTAATAAAGGTAAATGAGTAAATCACCTTTAGAATGATTGAAAATATTACGGTTTTTCTTTATGTAATAATTAATAGTTTCATAAAACCGCTCTAAATAGCTTATAATGAACTGAATAATTACTTATTAAGAAACATTATATCTTTGGGAAGTTACAAGGACCGTTTATAAGATGGAGTAGAAAATGTGATGACATTAAACATTTTTGACCACGTTCAATTTACTCTTCTCTAATCTAAGGATATGTTCCGATATCATCAGTGTAAATATCATCTTTGAGAGAATCATATGGTAAGATTATCATTGAACATTATTGAAGGACATTCTGAAAGAATTCTCTCGATTAAAAATAAAATATTTCCATCGTTATAGATCCGTGTAGGGGTTTGTAGGGTTTTTGATATAGCATGGGGATGCAAATGTGCCCATGCTTAGGTTAAGTCTTACGGTAGTGTTAATAGATTCTTCAAAGCTATCAAAGAAAATGTAATGAGTCTTGATTGTTTTTCTTTAAAGTAGGGGTGTATCCATGAGCTGCTTGAACTGATTTCCACCATTTTTTTCCCCTCATTATTTTGATTCTGACCAGAATGGAAGGTTTGTTGCTATCCAAGCGATTCAAATAAGATCCAAAATTTTTAACATTAATATCAGAAATCGAAAGGAGAAGGGTCTTCTTGTAGCTTTATTATGGCTTGGAGGCCCATGTAGGAAAAAAGTTGGGAAATTAAAAAAAAAAAAAAAAGAGAGAGAGAGAGAGATAAAAGTGGGCCTTATTTTACATGTAAAAGTACAAACAAAGAATTTTTAAGATTTTTTTTTTTTTTTTTGAAAATGAAGGGCTAATATGTCATTCAATTTTTTTGTTTGTTTGGACATCAGATTTTATATCGAAAGACTAGTGAAAGTTGTACTGAAAAATAGATGCAGTCGGATATCTATTATTTCATTCCTAGCTAAGACCTTAATACCCAACATCCATTCACTATGTCGGATATCTATCTATTTCATTCCTGGCTAAGATCTTAATACCCAACATCCATTCACTATGTCCTGCAATTTGTAGCTCTAGAATTCATTCAAATTTATCTGCCTTTCATGATATATCTTTGACCAAATTATGTTGACTAGTCAAATTATATACATTTTAACTAATTATATTTATAGAATCGTATTTTTGGTTCGTGATTTTAATAATTATGTAACTAGTATACATAATAATAATAATAATAATAATAATAATAATAATAATAATAATAATAATAATAATAATAATAATAATAATAATAATACGCTTTTTTATTACCAAAAAAAAGATATATATTTTTTTATGCAATCAAACCATAACATTGTATATTTTATTCAAAATAAATGTTTCTTCGGTTTATCACCATTATTAGTCATGTCTAATAATTGCTTGTTAACCTCTCTACCAGCAAATCCAATAAGCGTCGAGCCGCAAGTGCAAGTATGGAAAGACGAGTGCTGTTTAGACCGTAATGTAATAGATGACGCTAAAATCCTTTATTGGTTGTGACAAGTATAATACATAATTTAATGGCTATTTTGTAATGTCATTTTTTAAAATGGTTTTCCACTTAATTATATATACATAGAGAAAAAAAAAAGTAAAATAAAATCGTTTTTCAAAGGTTTCTCCATGCCTCTCTTCGTCTAAATTTTAATATCTTTACTACTCAACATTTGCATTTCATATATGCAAAATGCAAGTACTTCATCTCCATCCGCACCATGATTTAATAAAAAATAGAAAAAAAGCACTGTGTTTGAATTCATATATTTCTAAAATGAAAGGTAATTTATACCTTATGTATTGCCTAACTTAGATAGTGGATCTCCTTACTTTTCAACCACATAGATTGTAGCTTCAAATACCTAAACGATAAAAAACTTTGAAGGCCAACAAAAAAGAAAGAACATTAAAAAAAAAAAAGGAACAAAAAAAAAAAAGACAGGAAGAAGTTTGTCTAGTAAATGATAATATATGTCATAAATTGTGTATTAAGATGAACAAATTTAGTTCACTCAAAACTAAAAATGAGAGGTAAAGGTGTCCGTTGATTGCTCATATAAATACGTGTATCCGTATGTGTATGAAAAAATAAAAATAACGGTGCAATAAAATTTGAAACATAAAATAATTATTGAATTAAACTATAAAAATTCATAATCTAAAAACGAAATAAATAAAAACCTAGAATCATGGAAAAAATGACACGGTAATGTCTCTTAGAATAATTATACATTAGTATAAAAATATAAAAAGGACAGAAAAATTACATGTGAAAGTTGTTACTAATATAAATAATGAAAAAAATTTCCCTTTTGTTCATACCTCCACTTTGTGGGTTATTATACTTTTATTTAGAGTAAATTATATCATATCCTATTTTTAAAAAATAGAGGTATAAATTAATTTAGAGTAAATTACGTGTAATTATCACTTTATTTTGTATCAGTATTATTAATATTGTATTCAAATATTTTAAGTTTTTAATCAAAATTTATGAATTTTCATTACATATTACAACTTTGTACCTTATACGTAAATAATAGTATGTTGTCAGTTATATGAAATTATGAGAAGAAAGATGTATTAAAAGTGTTAAGGAGAAATTAAAGGGAAATGTGGAAGAAAAGAACGATGAGGAGAGAATAAGGGAGAAGTGGAAGAGAAAACATTGATAGTAGGTTAGTGGGGGTTAAAAATGGATAATCTAAAAATTTATAATAATATCTTGTGTAATTATTTTATGCTATTGAATATTATAATAGTTTTAATGGTATTTAATGGAATTTTATGAAAAAAAAAGGGTGGAGGTTATTTAAATTTTAAAGGGTTTTAATAATATAGATAACTATGGTCACGGTGTTTTGTTGCAAAAAGATTAGTATATCTTATATCTTAATTTTTACCATAGTATGTGCTGTATGATTATAATATGCATGTCTTGTGATCATCGTTACATTCATACGAACATCAAAATGAGGCTAAAATTAATTAGATTCCTTGATGTTTATTTAAAAGTTAGATTTCTTGGTGTTTATTTAGAAAAATAAAAATAAAAACGCTATTGTTCTAAAAATTATACAAAGCACTAAGGTAAAATTTAAAGATGTACGCAATTATGAATGAAATGTGCATAAACACAGGAAAGTTATGCTAGTAAAAGTTTATTTATTGTCTAAGTCATTGTAATTTAGAGGTACGGGTATCGATTTTTCAATAAATAGATTTAATTTGATTTCCCTCTCTCTCTCTATAGTAGTAATATGATATAGTTAGCTTAAAAAAAAAAAAAAAAAAAAACACAAACCTACTGCTTGATAAATTATTATGTCTTGAATTTAATGGGTAACATATACGGTCATCATGAGTACATATACATTTATCCCACATATATACACATGCATATTTTTTGTTTTGCAAAGAAATATCTTGGAAATATTCTCTGATGAAACTTATATCTATTACAATTCTCTAATTTTGAGCTAATCACGAGTATTATAATAAAGGAGACATTATTTATCTATTCAGTATCTCAATTTTTATCCTCTCAATCACAAATTACTATATATCATAAAAATTTCGCTACGAGCGCTATTTTATTGGTGAAAACCGAGACTGAGACACCAAACGGGCATAGGGAAATTTCACAGTATGGTGTATATATAGTATAGATATATATATCTATATGTATGTATGTATATATGTATATCCTAGAAGAGATTCCAAGGAAAGGAATCATTGCCATGGCCTGTAGTAATATTGGCTTCTCTTGCTATCAATGGCATGCTTCCACCGTAATGAGCATCCGGATAAGCAGCTTCTAACGAAGAAGCTCCGAATGTTTCGTGAATCCGCATCCTTTTCGTCGGCCACCGTCTCTCCTCGGACTCAGTTTCTTTGACATTCGAAATCTCGGACTCATCCGAGAGAGAAGGAAGTGAGGAGGAGATAAACGAGGATGATACACCTTTGCTTGCCATTATCCGTCCCCCTCGGTTTCGGCTTTCTTCTGTAATTCTCTCCAGGAATCTGTTTTGGGCTTCAACTTTCGATTTCAAGCACTCCTGGACCTCATCAAACTGATAATTATCACTACTCCATCTTCGTTCGACTTCCATTTGGTGCAATTTTAATGCTTCCTTGAGTTGTGCACCAGCTACTGCCCCGAAGTTAGGCAATATCTCTGGGGTTTTTCTTCTTCTTTCGATCCTGCTGCCTTTGGTTGTCGACTCCGGGACAAACTTCGATATCCTGTATTTCTGCAGGTGGCTCTTGACATGATAAATCGTCAGTCCTTCGATGTTCATGGCCTTGAGTATACCCTTTGGGGTGGCTCTATCAGCACCACCAATCTTGTTAACAGCCTCCTCGAACCGGTCGTGTAGCTCTTGCGTCCACCGCAAGCGTTCTTTCCCTGCTGCAGAACCGTGCGATCGATTGCTGCTTGACCCCATTTCGCGATGTATAGAGACCACCTAGCTTGATGATGATTTTGCATTAAGCCTGGGTTGTTTTTGTAGGATGATAGGTTGTAGCTACGTGCTTGCTAAGTTTTAAAAATGGAGGAAATACGGTTGGAGACAGGATAAGACAAAGACGGTCGTTGTGACCTAAGATTAAATGAAACCAAGGAAAGGAAATACATGGAAAATTCTTTTTGTATTTAAATTATGCGGGTATAGATTAGAGATATTTTGTATTTTGTATATAATATCCGTACCTTATTTAGATGTAATCTATGTGGATCGAGTCTATATAAGAATTTTTTTATTTTTTTATTAATACAGTTAAAGATAGGATAAGAGAAAAGAGACTTCGATGCTAACTAAGAATATGGTTGTCGAGAGAAAATTCCATGAATTGTCTGCGATTATGGTGGATAAAAACAACTACGTTATTAACTATAATGGAGTCCACGGTGCTTCAAAGTCCAAACTCCCAGGTTTTGGCTTTTATCAGAAATTAAAGCTTATGAAGTTATTTTCTCTCTGGGGCCACATTGTGTATGTCTCATTTGTATAACTCATTATTTTTCTAGTAAAACTATGTCACGAAAGGGTAGTGGAATTGTAGATCGAATCTTTTTGCTTTGGAAAAAACCCTCGGATTGGATAGGAAGTTTATCATTGTGGCAGCATTCGTAGAAATCGGTGGAAATTGAAAGAATGTATCATTTCTTAGATATATGCGGGAAACCATTTTTCTACACGTAGAATATTTGATCGAATATTCTGCATCTGCTTACAGATAACTACGACAATCCTGTGATTTTAATCATTCATATTAAGGAAGAAGCTGCAATAGGCATGTTGGAGTAGAACACAAATGGGCAAAAGCTACTTCATTCTCCCTTTTTTGAGGACTAACTTCGTGCTTGAGAAGGTAATAATGGCAGTGAAATATTGTCGAAATGCAAAATTAACAAATCAAAATCAATCTCCATGGAGCAACTTTCAGTTAACACAATAACTTTGAAACAATAGAACCATTTTGAAGAATAAATATATATATATATATATATATATTATGTCAGTTTTCAATTAGCATGATTAATTTTAAAAGAGTAGCTTTGATTTTTTTTTTTTTCCTTCATTCCCTTATTTTTATTTTCTAATAGTTCCTCTGCAAAGATCCAATAACCGTGTTTAATTCTCTAAAGCAAGTAACGATGTGCTGATTTGTTAACAAGAAAATTTATGATAAGTAAATTTTACCAGAAAAGTAATATGCTATCGGATAATTATGTACAAGGGATTTGAGTTTCTAGGTTCGGAGCAATAATTCAAAGATTGATATGCTCTTAGGTAATGTTTACTTATAATGACTAAACGGAACAAAAAGAACTAAACAGGATAAGTATAAAGAAAACTGAACGGTATAAAATTATTGTACCATATTTGGTTTATATAGTATTGAATAAGAAAATTATATTAAAAAATCAATTATTTATATTATAAAATAGATAATTTTTTATAATATTTAGTAAAAATAATATTCATGAATTAATATTATAACATGGAGAGATAATTTTTGTTATACAAAATATTTTTTGTATTTATATTGTGAATTTCATTTTTATATCATAGCACAGATGAAACAAAATTTAGACATTTTATCTAGTTTATTAATTCAATTTTTGTCTAATTATTAAGCAAATTTATAAACTAAACACGAGATAAAATTTTTTGTTCAGTACAATTCAATACTATGAAAATTACGTAATTTTTTTCCGACTGATTGGAGAATGAAATAGGCCTTTTAGCCTTTCTAGGTTTATTATGTTTGGCCAAACTCCTTCATACTAAAAGACCACGGGAAGTCACAAGAAACTAAAAGGTTTCATCTCGTTCATTAATCGCTACAAGCGAATAGCTCATCTCATTGAACAATTTCTAGAGTCATTTGGCAATCGAATAAAGGGCTTCTCTTCCTAGGTAGAAACATTCAGAGCGTTGTGAAGCTGTTGAAAAATGTTGGCACTTTGTTGAATTGTTCTAAGGAAAGATTAAAACAGTAAATGAAAAAAAAAAAAAAACGATAAAAAATGCTCAAGACCATCTTTTATCACATATATGCATTCAATGATTGAGTTTGCTTGTTTATCCTTCTATTACCTCTCTCTCTCTCTAATAATATCCTTCCATCTTAAGGTGATTCGACATGTTACTTGCATGTGATCCAACATTTGCTGTAACTATGCTCAATGTTATTCTGGTGACTCCAAGAGGATTACAAAGGACACTTGCTAAAAGGTATCACCATTTCCCTATCCGGTAGATAAAGTTCATGCGATTTTTGATAGATAGATAGATAGACCGGGGATGGGAACATCAAGCTACCAAGGATTGATAGAGAACTCACGGCGTGTAAAAAAAAAAAAAAAAAAAAAAAAGAGAATAATCTTGAGTTCTACCAATATTATAGAATCGTAAGTCATGCCACCAAAGATTGTTGAAATTAAAGGGGATATTCCAAAAAGGAGTACAAAACAGCGAAATCGTTATAAAAACTAAGGCCCAGTAATTACGAAATAATACATAATTTTTGCGATGTCATCTTATTCCCTCACTGGGGGGCTTGTCGAATAATAAGAATGATATCCTTGAATTCTATGAAAGGAAATGCCGTAATTACCCTTGAGATAGGGTTCCCCCTTTAAGCCCTGGTATAGCTATCAGTACTGCAATAGACCCATGATATACTTAGATTTAGCTATCATTGCTACCTTGTATTATTCTCTTTGCTGGTAAACCTATCATCATCACTAGCAGACTGCGTGACCCTGGAATCAATTCAACTATTTAAGTATAGCTAATATCGCAACCCGACAATATATTTTGTTGCGAGAAGTGGAAAAATGCCCGCTTGATAGACAACCTTAATGAAACAAAACTTTGGCACAAGTAACATCGCTGCCTTATGGAGTTAAACTTATAGTTAGACCAAAAACTCCCATTCAATATGTGAAGAGAGTCATCAACATGGTTTTCGCGATGCAAGTTATTATAAACCGATCCTAAATAAAATTATTATTAAGCTCTTAGGCATAACATGTGGCATCCTATGACGTGTTGGCTAACTTTAAGAAAGTTTTACGCTTACTTTGGAGTTTCTTTTAGATGTTATGAGATTTTCTTTTCTTGCTAATAAAAATAAAAAGTAAAAGGAAACATCTTCCTCTTTTTTTTTTTTTTTTTTTTTAGTCCTAGTAGTGAACGCTAATTTCCGCCTCTGATGTTGACTGTGATTAGAACAATAGAAGTAATTAATATGAAAATAATAAAATAATAAATAAGATTGTGGAAATTAAATTAAAAAACTAAATTAACCTGAGTCTATCAAGATCATCCTTGTTGCTAGTAAATCCCGATGTGAGAAGCTTATTTAAGGAATTTTCAAGTATGACTCACCTCTTTTAAAAACTTAATATCAAGGTCTTCTTGTTATACAATAATAAGACCCAGTATCATTAGAACAACTCTAATGATACATGCAATATGTTAAAGTGGATTTAGAATGGTATTATGATTCAAAATTCCATATCCTTTTCCACGTTTAAAAGCATTGTTTAGATATTAGACTTGTGATTTCTTAAAACTGATGATTTTGAATTTGACATCAATAATATTTACTAAGACAATCTTTTTAACCTTCTTAATATATGTTTATCATATCATGAATATAGGGCATTTTTGATAAAAACTTCTATGTACATATTCCTTTCCGTTCTTGCTTCAACCAAGTATAATATAGAAGTGGAATTAATGATTATGTAGGCATTTTTAAATATAGCAATGGATTTGGCATTATATTCCATTGTTGATTCCAAGTATAATATAGGAGTGGAATTAATTAATGGCATTCATTGTTGACCTAATGATATTCAATTGGGTTTCATCCTATTTTATTTTCATCCATTTCATTCTAGATAATTCTTATATACTAAATGTGATATAGGGGTTCATAGAAAATAAATCCTATATCATTACCTACATGTGAAGCTTGCAAACTAGGTAAATGAAAGTTTAACTAGGAAGTCAAGAATGGGGTATTGTGAATATGGTTAATGTAATCTCAAGGACAACAACAATGTCTCACTGGACTATGTAAATATGATTGCCTCATATCATCAAAAGAAAATCAAACTAATTTGAAAAGGACTTTTTATTATCCAATGTCCAATGAAAAGCGTAACATTCAAGGGTATTTATGTAAATAATTACACAAATGCATCTTACAAATTTAACTTTCTAACCAATAAGAACTCCAAAGTCAAAAAAAATAAAAATAAATAAAATATCCACATAATAATAAAATGCAAAATAATCTATATGACAAAATCATAATGGACGCCATTACTAATGAATGAGTATTCTTCCTCATAGACCAACATCGGCCAACCTCCCTTGATTGAGAAATGAATTGATGGGTAATACATACTACACGTTATATATATGTGATATATAAATATCAATAAAATATTATCATATATAACAATAATGATATTTACTCAAATAATTTATTTAATTTTATTAATATATATGTATATATGTAAGAATTATACGGGAGGGTATTGATTTTGAGGTAAATTCATATAGGGAATCACCGTTATAACCATTAACTCTAACTGGATTGGCAGTTATTTACCATGCAGCATTGACATAGCAAACATGAGGTACTTACATGGATAATTAAATAATAAATACATTAAAAATAAATGTATATAAAATTATAAAAAAATATAAAGAGAATAAAAAAGAAAAATAAAAAATAACAATGTATGTTTAATAATATAATTAATTATAAAATTAAAAAAATTAGAAAAAGAAAGTGAAAAAAAAAGAATTTTTTTTTTAAATTTCCAATTTGTTAAAATTTTCTTTATTTTTTTTTTTGTAATTTTATATTTTTTTATTTATCTATTATTTAATTATCTATATAAGCATTACATGTCTGTCATCTAAGTACTACCTGATGTCACATGGTAGATAACTGTTACGTTAGCTGGAATTAACAGCATTACAATTCTTTATTTTAACAAGCTTTTAAAATGTTGATTCATTATTTAAATTTATGGTCAAACGTTGATACCTTTTTATATAATTTTTTTGCCTAATATATATTCATCATATCACCAATTAAGGGCATTTTTAACCAAGACTTTTATAGACACATTCCTTTTCATTCTTATTGTAACTTTTCTATATATATTGATTTCTTATTTAAACTTATCCCTTAAAAATTGATATTCTCTTATATAATTTTCCCCCTAATATATATTTATCACATCACAAATTAAGAGCATTTTTAACTAAAATTTTTATCTACACATTCCTTTTCATTAGTGCTAGAACCAAACATGATATAAGAAAAAAATTGATGCTTATGTAGACATTTCCAAACATAGGAATATATTTCGCATTGATTGATGATCCATTTTACTTTATTCCATTTTATTTTAAACCACTCCATTTCAAATAATTCTTTAGTACCAAATATGATATAGGGATCCAAGGAAAATAAATCAAGTTGAATTGGAAAGTCAAGAATAGGGTATTGCAAATATGGCTAAAGCGATCTCAAGAAAAACAATGATACTCTCACACCATTATATAAATATGATGGCCTCATATCATTGAAAGAAAATCACACTAATTTGAAAGAAATTTTTTGTTATCCAATGTCCTATGAAAATCATAATAATAAAAAATATTTATACAAATAATAAGACAAAAGCGTCTCACAAATTTAACTCTCTAACAATTATTAAATAACCACTTCTATAAAGAAACTAATAAGAACTCAATTTAACCAAAAATAAAATAAAACAAATTAAAATAAAAGGCCCACATAATAATAACGTACAAAACAATCTATATGGTGAAATCATAAAGGATGCCATCACTAATGATTGGGTACTCTTCTTCATAGACCGGCCAAGGTCCCCTAATCACATAGGTTTTCTTCCTTTCATTTCCTGCACTTTTCTATCTCAAGAAACCCCTCCTCTTTCTCGCTCTATATTCTACAAAGCCTAAGGTAAGCATTTTTCTTCTTTTTTCCTTATCTTAACTCTATCTTTTCTTTATCAAAATCAAGGAATTGAAGAGTTGTTACAAAATCATGGTCTTAATGTTAGTATTGCGAGAGGCAAGAACCATGGAAATATGCAATCTTTGTTCAAGTGTAAGTTGCTTACTTTCTTAGGCATTCTTGAATTATAAAATGAATGTAAGTGTAAAGTGTATCATTTAATGGATTTTTTTAATGGAATCTTGAAGTTTCAAGATTTTATTGTGTCGTTGTTGAAATTGATTTCAAATAACTTTAAAGGATGAATTTCATTATTAAATCAAGGTGTTGAATTAGAATTTGATCTTAATTCTTAGATATTTTTCCGTTTTGTTCTAATCCTTTGTTTTCAAGAATCTTTATCAAATAATATGTTAATTTAAGTTATCAAAGAACCATAAATGAATTATTAATGAGTGAGAATCTAATATGGGAATAAGTGTTGAAAGTGTTCTCGTAAATTTTAATATTATATTATTAGAAGGAAAAATTGTTTTCAAGAAAAGGTATAAAATTGTTTTCAAGAAAAGGTATTTTTCAAACGTGTGGATCGAATTAGAAGCCGAGTCAATCGACTCTCGAATTGTGTGAACTGTAGCCAGTTTAAGGGCAAGTTAACCAATCATCTCTCTCTAATCACAACTATTGTTGCAATCTCTCTTTCGACGATCTACTCTAGGATGATCAATGCCCCTTTCACTTCTTGGTTTATTGCCTTTCATTAGTTGTTAGATCACCCTTTCGTATTGATTTTTGGTTTGATCTTTAATTTTGAAAGTATATTTTTTTAAGTTTAGGGGCACAAAAAATAATAGGTATTCTAGTTAATATTATTGGTTGAATTTGGCATATGTTTAATGTTTTGATAGAAATTTATAACTTGGTATTACAATCTTTGTTTATCAAGCTTGCTTGAGGTATGTAGTTATTGTGGATGTTGGACTTGTTAGATTGAAAACTTGAAATTAGCTTAATACATCCCCATTAGAGTCTAGAAGTGGAGGTTGCTGGTTGGTAGCTATATCGTCCACAAGATTAGTGAGCAAGGAAATGCGATAGAAGTTTAGACACTGAATTGCCATGTGTAATTGGGTAGGTTGTGGTTTTGTAGATTTGCAAGCTATGGTGATATAGGCAAGTTTTCTAAGAAAAAGCCATGATTAGATCAACGTAGTGGAATGGGACATTATAGTGATGGTTATCCTGGACTAGTCATATTGGTGACTTATACAAATAATGAAACAAAGCAAAGTAACTTTTGAGACTACAATCTCTCTCTCTCTCTCTCTCTCTCTCTCTCTCACATACGCGCACACACACACACATATATAGACATACATACACAAACACATGCGTGCCCACACATGCATATGTACTATGATATTGTGTGTAAAGTCTCGAGTTACTTTAAGTCTTGGAATATCTAAATTCTGTTGGTTGTTCTACTTAAATAAGATAATAAATGAACTACATGTTGCATTAGTCAACAAGTGCATTTGTGAGATTGTTTTTATACACACATAGATATTGTAAATAGTGTGTTAGATTCATTTTGCTTACTTATTTGTGGGACTATCTTGAATTTTATAAATATATATATGTATGTATGTATACATGAGCGAGACTTATATTGGGATATGACCCATACTATTAGAGTAGAGTATTTTGATAGCGGCTTTGATTGTCTAAAGAATTAAATAAGAAACCTATGTTGCTTTATTTTATGTTGGCTATATTGTAGTGAATTAGAAGAAAATTTGGAATGTTGAGTTATCTATGTTGTTTGTGTTGCATGTACTCAGTAGTACAGAGGGTTATGTAGAAAGTTGACATTTTTGTTTAATCATATCCCATGTTCTAATCTATGAAGAAGGTTATATAGAAGGTTAGATTAAATTGTTATGCACAGACTATGTATTGATGTAATCTTTTGGAGAATAATTTATGGTTATTTAATCTATATGTAGATATTAACAAACGTGTGAACCTTTATGTAGGTCTATGTATCCAATGGAGTTGTTATGGCTTGGTTTTGGAGCATTATGGCATTTCAAATGACTTGGTCATCTTAAGCTCAAAAAATTTTCATGGGTTTAGCTTTAGGAAAAGTATATTTTTTGTCCCAAATGTTTACATGCTATTCTATTTGAGTCATCAACTTTTCTTTCCCTTCTACTTAAGTCTTAAAGGTTTTGATAATCTTACAAAAGTAGGACTTCCATCAAATATGTTGAATTTATTCGTCAATTCATGACATGTACAAGCTTGAAATTGGTTTAGAACAGTTAATTTAATAAAATGATAATTTAAGCATATTTAATTACATAATATAAAACATAATATTAAATATATTTAATTATATAATATGATAAAAATAATAAAAAATTACATAAAAAATTAAAGTAAGAAAAATGGATTGAAAAAATTTGTGTAAATCTAGCCACATAGCCCAACTATCATAAGGCTAATGAGAAGTTACACATGCCTAAATTTCATAGAAAATTTTCATGGATTTAATGAAAATCCTCTTTTTATAAGGTTTGAAAATGTTAAGAACTTAAATGGAAAAAAGAAAAAGAAAGAAAAAGATTGAAAACTCAAATTAAAAAAGTACATAAACGTTAAAAACTAAAATTTTATTTTTTCCTTTTAACTTTTTTATATAGTTTTATTGTCCATTTTGTTGGGAAAAAATACCTAACAAAGGGATTTGTACTTTTCAATACAATCATTTACCAAATGTACAAAAATCGTAAATTTTCTTAATTAAGTGTACGAAGAAATCCATCTACGAGCGACATAATTGTTTTATTCTTTTTTAAAACCATAATATATAGTTGAGCGAAAAATACTAATAAATATTAGTTGATCTATATTAACTGTAGCCATCTAAATCAAATCAACCATGAAAAAGATAATGAAAGGGTAATAAAGAAACATATATAAGTTTTTCCACCTTTTTATTTTGTACACGTTATTTTCTTCCGGTTATAAAACTAAAAATTTTCATTCCTTTTCATTTTGTATACCTATATTTATTCCTGATTATATAATATGAGTTTTCATACTTTCTTTTGTTAGTTACATAACCTTAATCCAATCATGAAAATATTACTCCTCTAGTAAAAAAGAAAAAGAAAAAGAAAAAGAAAAGGAAAGGAAAAGAGCTAGAAGAAAAATATGAAAACAAGATAGGTCCAATCAAATTTTGATTTAATTACCCTCTATAATTGAAAAAGAAAACAACAAGATAAGAATGTAAAAAGTCAAATCTTTCACTAACCTTTAGAATTGGAAAAAAAAAAAAAAAGAAGCAATGTGACAATGTTAAATGAAAATTAAAGAACAATGATATTGAAGACTTAATTTATATAATTAAGAGAATAACAACTTTGTTATACAAAATGAAAAAAGTACCAAAAAGAATTCAAGTTGTGCAACTAAAAAATAAAAAAAAATGATTTGAAAGTGTGAAATAAGAAAATTGAATAAGTATGTTTTTGTTTAATTAACCTATAAATAAATAGCCGTAGATGTGTAGTAAAAATTAATGGGTAACATGCAGTAAGTGAGGCTATAATTCATAGCATAACTGTGAAAATAATGCTTGTGTGTATATTAGTGTTGTTCATTAAATACGAGTCATTGCACGATGCAGAATCTTCATTCGGTTTTGTTTGTAATGATTGAAGTATTATATGTCATCTTCGTGACGGCCGGAGACTTTTAAGATGGTGACATTTCACGACTTGGGGATTGTATATACATGAGTTATTTTTCTTGTTAGAAATTTTGTTGCTGAAATTTGGAATAGAGAGAGATTCTACACGGTCCGCTTTAAATACTTACGACCTGTTGTTCATGTATTAGGTTTCCACTGGTAGCTCCTGAATTAGGTTAGTGTAGGGTTCGGTGGTGCAGCGTATAGGTTTCAGAATGTTTGAGATAAATTTCAAATCTGAAAATATTTAAATATGTTTTTATAGAATAGGATAGGGTACAATCATATCATACTTATCTTAAAATTTGCTTACAACTAGTAACATATATATTGCAAAATCTATGTTATTTGGTATACTTATATTTTTTTCAATATGCATAAACTACCTTCTAAGCTATCTTGTTAATTGGAGGTTTTGGGAAAGCGCTTGAGGTAGGAGATAACTTGCAAAAATGAGCAAATGTAAGCTCAAAAGGCCACCAAAAGTGATTTTGACATGATTATTCCACTGCTTAAGTCAGATGGTGTTTAAATGAAGGGAATGAAAGAGACAATATAAGCTAAAGAGATGCTAGCCATGAGTGTCCCCTTGCCTATGGACTTACCTAGTTTTTATGGGCAAGTTCTGTAAGCTATTCAAGGGAAGTGGATTATGATCATGAGACCATGGAGGATACATTAGGATAAGCACATACTAGCTATGGACTTACCTTATCTAGATAAACTATTCTCACCTAAATTTTATTTGAATCAATGGGCTCGGCATTGTAGATTTGGTGGTTGAGGCTTTAAATGGCTAAAGCAAGAAGAGAGCTCAGTCAGCATACTTAGGTGAGATTGGCTAAACTCTTGGGAGCTTAGTTTAGGTTCTAGTGGGGTCATCCTTATTGTTGGTAGCTTGTTATAGATTATGGAGAGGTTGGTTAAGTATTGGATAGCTCCTTTAGGTTTCGTGAAGATTGATTATGGGCTCTCAAGCTCGATCTATGCTATAAGTATATCAGCTTTAGGCTTGGTCCACATCTAAGAGAACTTATCAACGTTTTCTTGTTGGTGACAAGTTGGTAAGGACATTAAGCTCTAGGTAAGATCTCCAAGTACTAAGGCAAGCTTCTTGATTTAACTAACATTCATGAACAATCTGTCTTGCTATGCTACTGGTCTCATAAACTTAACGCAGTTGGATGAGAGCTATAATAGGCAAAATAGTTAAGCAAATGGTGATATGAAGTGAACTGACTTTGTGGCATAAAGTAGAATTCACAAGAGGGCTGGGTAAAGTTGGTAAATCAAAGAAGTGCCATACTGTGAGAAATCCAAACTACTTTAGGCTTTTCCAGTCCAAGATTGAACTTATCAAGCTATGAAAGCTTGAGTCTGACTTTTGTCAAATGATCTATTAACAACCATTGGATTCAAGGTATGATGGCTTGTTTAGGAAGCTTAGGTTTGATTTTATCTTAACATATGGATCTTAGAGCATTTAATGTCGAGGATACCTATCATAAAGCTATTAGTTGTACTAATATATTATGAATCTTTGTTAAGAAGATCCTTGTCGTTTGACTGCTTACAAACCACATAGCAAGCTTTGAGTGTATGTTGTCAAGTAGTTTCATTTCCTAAGGGTAGTTGCTTAGGCACAATAACATGCCTATAAATAAGTGAGACGATTCGCAGTGTACATAGCAAACATGAACTACAAATGGGTATTTTGAAGTTCAAATGGGAACAAAGAATAACAAGTGAAATGGGGTTTTGAATGTAAATGTAGATTGATATCACACACCAAAACATAAACATAATCAGCAGTTGAGTTCGAAATGGGTTTCGATATGACTCACAAAAACCAAACCAAGGCTCGAGGTTTCAAATAAGGGTTAGATATGACTCACTAACTCACCCAAATGAAGGGGTTTACCATAATCTCAAGGATAATTAATAAGAATACGAGAAAGATTAAAGAGCAAAATAACACTCAATAATTCAAAGTACAAGCTTGAACAGCTCACAAAGATGTTAAATATATTCTTGCTTAAAAAGAAGGTTTGACTACTATATTAATTACAAATGTTACTATTTATAGTACATTATAAACCCTAGTAGCAAAAATGTAAATATAGTACAAGGCCTTAAACCCTAAAGTAGGTCCACAACTAAAGTTAATAAGGAAAATATTTATAAGTGTATAAAACTATGCACTTAACAAGGAGGTTAGCATGTTGGTCATCCGAGCTATCCTGGAATAAGTAGGACCCGAATTAGGTGACCTTCTTAGTTGGATATCCTAGTTCGGATAGGAGTCGTTGAGGTCCTACAATGCTTAGCTGAGTTGCTTATGAGGTCGACCCATAGTTGTCGAGTTTTAGGATTGGTCGGCACTAGTTTTCTCATGCTATATTGAGCTGTTCTTTAAACTTAGGTCCTAAGCTGTCTAGTCGGCTTCTCGGTAGATGATAGGCCTGTTGTTGAGTTGTAACTTTTCCCTTCTTGGCTTTTTGCTGTCAACTCAACTTTAGATGGGGAAAGTTAGCCTTAGCTAAGGATAGGTCGGCCTCTATTTGGAACAGGTCAGCTTCGGTTTAGAATACGTCAACGTCGACTTCGAATAGGTTGGCTTTTGCTTAGAACAAGTTGGCCTTGGCTTGAAGATATTCATAAGCTGATTCCTATCAGCAATTACTAGGTCTTATTGTAGTAGGTAAAATAAGTCCTTCAAGATATCAAAGAAAGGAAGAAGGGATTGGGTTTAGCGAATTTATGAGCTGCTTATGAGGATATGATGCACCAAATGAACATTACACTATCTAATCTTTACTTTGATATTACATACAAAGTATAAATTAGGGTTACTTACCACAATCCTTATTAAAGGGATTGATAAAAGCGGTATAGGAGAGTTTTTACAAAGAAATACTCAAAGGGCTTTTCATTGAAAAGTCATAAGTGTGTTGAGTTCTCTAAAACCCTATAAGCATGCCATATATATTATATATATATATAATGGTAGTTACATAAATAAGATAAGGTAACGGGTACCTTAGTGGCAATTCCATAGATACAAAATAAAATACAAACGTAATCTAGCAAATAAAACATAAGTAAGTAGTCCTAAATTCCATTGTCCTGGATGAGCAGACTTGGCTGAACTAACATTGACTTAAACTGGCCAAGCTGACCTGATACGTCTTCGAGGTCAGACATACGAAGGAGCACTACAATGTAAGCAAAATGAAAGAAAACAAAAGAAAAGCTAACAAAGTCGGGTAGCTACTAACTGAATATGATGAACCAATTGATTTTACTTAACCTACAATTCGTCGAATATGACGCACCGATCCAAACTATAGGGTCACATGCCACTACTTTTTACTAAAGTGAATAAATAAGAGTTAAAGGATGATAAGAACACTAAGGTTGCTTAAAGGAAAACGTTGAATAATATTCTAATAATGAAGATTGATTTTTTACATATTCCATGTACATTTAGTGGGGGGTTATATACCTATTTTGTTAGGATTGCTTTACATGTATGAAAAGATAAAAGAGTATTTTACAAATAGGATACATTAAACATGCTAAAAAAGGTAAAAGAGATAAAGAATATCCTGTATGGAAAAGTAAAGAATCCTCTTGGAATATTGTTCCAGAAGACACGTGTTGCATGGTGGCTGGTCGTCCTAAATTATAGTACAAATTAGAAGGAATGAAGAAAAGAAGGATTTTGTAGTTAGGAGTCGACTTGATTTAGATTAGGTTGGAGCTTAGTCAATCATTTGTTAGAGAGTAATCAACTTGGGCGGAGGTCAGAAGTTGGTGGTCAGGTCGAGAGTTCGGCTTGGCTTGTCTTTGGGGCTATCTACTTGGATGATGGCACAGCTGTTCGATAGGTTTGGTACACTGGATAGATTGGTAATCAGGTTAGCAATAGAGGGAAACATAAAGGTTAGGATAGGAATTCTCATATAGAATGGGGCTTCGAGATAGTAATCTTTAAGTGAGTCCCTATAGTCCTTTAGCTTGGTTACGTATGATCGATCTAAGCGGTTGATTCTTATCATTTGCCTGTTTGTCTAGGGCACTTGTTGGATCTACTTCTTCTGGTCAATGGGGAATTAGGTCGGATACATTGAAAGTGGTGAAAACACTATGGTTGTCAGGTAACTTGATATAGGAAGCGTTGTGGTTGATCTTCTTGAAAATCTTGAATAAACCATCAACTTATAGAGATAACTTATTTTGTCTTAAGTGCGAAAATCGTTCTCGGCTAAGGTGAATCCATACTTTCCCTTGACTTGATCTACTTTCCTTTTCAAGCTGTTCAGTATGATCTTGTTTATGGCTTTTACTTGCCCATTTGTTTAAGGGTATGCTATGAATGTATAGTTGAGTCGAATGTTGTACCTTTCGCAAAACATTCAAAACCTATTGTTGTCAAACTACAGGCCATTATCTATAATTATCATGTAGGGTACTCCAAATCTCGATATGATGGTGTTGAAGACGAAAACTTCTACTTTTTGCTCCATAATTTTTGTACAGCCTTGGCCTTGGCCCATTTGGTAAAGTAGTTCACAATGACAATGACAAATTGTCACTAGGCAATAGACTTGGGAAAGGGTCCAAGAATATCTAACCCCTACTGAGCAAAAGGCCAAGGGTTGGTTAGACTATATAATTCACTTGCAGGTGCTTTACTCGGCAACTCATGCTTCTGGCATTAAGGACATTACTAGACAACGTCCTTCGCATCTTCTTTCATAGTCGACCAATAATAGCCAAGTCATAATGGTCGAATATACAGTGTTTGCTCCTTAAAAAATGATTGCTGCATATGCCACCATAAAGTTCATATAATACCTTCTAAGCATCCTTCGAGGAAAAGCATCAAAGGCAGGGTTAGGATATGCCATGTTTGTACAGCTAACCATTAATTAGCATGTAATTTGTGACCTAGTAAGCCAATCTTTGCGCCTCCTTTTTGTTGTCAAGGATAGTACTTTCTTTTAGATAATTCACTAGGGAATCCATCCACGATTCTTCTTTTGGATAAGGAGCTAACTTACAGCTTTGCAAGAGATTGGATAAGCTTTTATGTAGGAGAAATTCAATGAAAAGTTTCTCATTTAGCTCAAGGAATGCCATATTGGCCAACTTTGACAGCTTGTTGGTAGCAATATTCTTACTTTTCGAAATTTTGTAAATAGAGAAAGATAGGAATTCTTCTGTAAGCGTTTGTACCACCAATAGGTACTTGATCATCTCTTCTTCTCTTGTTGCATAACTTCCGGTGATCTGATTTACCACTAGCTAGGAATCAGAAAACACTTCGAGTTTCTTGGTACCAATTTCTTTTACCAATTTTAGTTCAACAATTAGAGTTTCATACTCTGCTTCATTGTTACTGGTTGAGAATCCAAATTTCAAAGCGTAATGAATTTTGACATTATAGGGGCCTTGAAGAACTAGGCTTGCACCACTTCCTTCTCATGTTCAAGAACCATCGACATAGAGAAATAATCTCTACACAGTCTTCATCTCTAGTGCATTCAACTACAAAATCCGCTAATATTTAGGCCTTTAGTGCCGTTCTGGGTTTATATTGTACACCATAGGCACTGAGCTCTAAGGCGTATTTCATCATCCTCCTTGAGGACTTAGACTGCTACAATGCTTATCACAATGGTTGATTAATGAGGATAATAATCTGGTAAGATTCAAATTACGGCTTCAACTTTCTTATTGAGAGAACCATAACCAATACAAATTTTTCTATCTTTATATACTGAAGCTTTGGCCCTTGCAAAACATGACTCACGTAATAAATGGGTTAATGCTCTTTGTTGTCAATTCAGACCAGTATAGAAGAAAGTGCTCGGCAGCTGACTGATAGATACAAGTATAAATTTTCTCTAGGAATGGGTGTCAAGAATATAGGGGGCGATGCAAGAAATTCATTGAGCTCATTGAAAGCCATTTTGCAATCTTCGATCCAATTGAATTCCTTTGGATTCTTCAAAAGTTTAAAGAATTTTGCGTACCTATCCACACTTGTTGATACGAATTTGTTAAGGGAGGCAATTTGCCCAGTAAGTTCCTATACCTCTTTGACTATGCTAGGCGATTTTATATTTCATATAGCTTCAATCTTTCTTGGATTGGCCTTGATGCTGCATCATGTGACCATATACTTGGGAAATTTCTTTGATGTTGTGCCAAAGACATACTTCTGTGAGTTGAGTTTCATGCAACATCTCTACAATGTGGCAAACGTCTCCTCTAGATTTACGAGATGCTGATCTTCTTTTATGCTCTTCACAATCATATCATCTACATTTACTTCAACATTCCTATGGATCTAAGATTTGAACATCTTCATTACTAATTTCTAGTATGTGGTACAAGCATTCTTCAGCCCAAAGGGCATCACCGTATAACAGTACATTCTAAAATTAGTAATGAAAGATGTATAGACTTCATCTGCCTTATCCATTCTAATTTGATTATAACTAGAGAAAGCGTCCATAAAAGAAAGCAACGTATGTCCTGCGGTTACATCTACCATTTAATCTATTTTTGGCAACGGGAAACAATCCTTGGGACAGGTCTTATTGAGATCCGTAAAGTCTATGCACATTCGCCACTTGCCGTTAAACTTCTTGAATAGCACACAATTTGCTAGCTAAGTCGAATAATGCTCTTCCCGAATGAATCCTAGCTTCAATAATTTCTGGACCTCTTCTTCTATTGCCGTTTGTCTCTCTAATGCAAAATGTCTCTTTTTCTATTGGACCACCTTTATATTCGGGTCAATTTAGAGCTTGTATACCGTAACATCTCTTGGAATACCCAGCATGTCTGATGGTGACCATGCAAATACGTCAACATTGGCTTGTAGAAAGTCAATCAAACTTTGCCGGACATCTGCTGACATGGGTTTTCCTATTCTTGTTGTCTTTTCGGGATCATCTCCTAAAGGATTTTCCTTTGTATCATTCTTAGCGTTCTCTATACCAACTAACTTGCCTTCTGGGCAGGTCTCGACCTAAAACACTTCTTCTCGCCTCAAAACCCTTATATATAAGGAGCGTGCTAATTGCTAATCCCCTTTGTACACACCGACTCTCGCGGGAGTGGAAAACTTGGCTTTTAGATGTATTGTTGAAGGGACAATGCTGAATAAATGTTGGTATAGCTGTCCTATTATCATGTTGTAAGAAGACCAACATTTGACTACAAGAAAATCCACTTTCTCCTCTGCTACATGCTCGTCATTGCTAATTGTATTGGCAAAGAGATAACTTCGGCTATTTGGATGGGTTGATCATTAAAAGCATAAAGGTCATACTTGTAAAATCGCAGTTGCACTTTGATCTTGGGCCTCATTTGATCGAAGGCATGCTAAAAAATGATATCGGCTGAATTTCTTATGTCAATAAGAATCTTCTTGACCTTAAAGTCAGCAACTCTCACATTGATGACAAGTTTATCATTGTGCGGCTTTTACATGCCCTCAAAATCCTCTTCTCTGAAAGATATTGTATTGTCAATCTTGACCTTCTTTCCATGAATATTGCAAACGTAATTCCCGGCGTTAACCGAGTTTGAAGAACTCGATTAGCCTATACTGGGTTCACCAACAATTGTAATAATTACTCCATTTAGTACTCTATTGGGATTAACATCCCTTGCATCTCTTATGGCCATTACTGGTTAGGTATCATCGTCGTGTTCCTCTCTTTTCCTCTAAGACAGTTTTTCGATTCTTTCGGCATCGTGCATTAAAAATTTTTGCAAGTACCTGCATTATATTGCATCTTCAATGCATTTTTGAGTTGAATGCACTCATCTGTGTTTTGACCCTTATCACGGTGGAAGTCTTAGTACTTGTTTGAATTTCTTCTTGAGGGATTCCCTCACATTCTTTCTGGCCATTGGAGGATACCTTTTTCCCCATGGACCTCCATCAAAATGTTCGAGATTGGACGGTTAACAGGCGTGTGGGATGAGAATGTTGGGATCCTTAGTCTCTTCCTTTCAATGTTTGAGTTGTTGCCATTTTCCATGCTAAGTCTATCCTTAGCATTTTTCCGTTTATCTTTCTTTCCATCTCCTCTTCTTTGATCAGCCTATCGTTATGCCTTTATGTTGTCTTCTTATCAAATGTATAAGGTAGCTTTAGCCTTAAACTCAGTAAAAGTTTTTAGCTTGTTCTTTGCGAGATACTTGAAAAAGTCTCAATGAGGCTTGACTTCGTCGATTACGGTGTTAAGGGCCACACTCATATCCAGTTCTAGGATTTGGACCATCTCGGCCACAAATCTAGCTAAATAGTCCTTGATTAACTCATCAAACCTTTGTTTGATGGTGTTGAAGATTGAAGAATCTTTAACAGGAATAATTCATCAAAACATGAAATGGTATTAGGCTTCAGGTGTTTGAACCATGTGCTGGCTACATTCCTCAAGGTTGAGGGAAAGGCTTGATAGGCCATTGCGTCGCTTAAACCGTGCAACTTGGCCAGTGTTCGGTAGTACTCTAAGTAGTCTTCAAGGTCCTTCGTCTCATCATATGTTTCGAATTGAGGCAACTTAATGTGCCGAGGTATTACCTCTTCCAAAATCTCTAGGACAGAAGAACTTCTCTTGATTTGGAACTGTTTGGTCATTGAAATGGAGGTATTGACATGTGAGGCTCCTGCATGATGCATATGCTGCGATTGCTTGCCCTTATCAATCTTTTTGAAAGAAAGAGCTGTGGGTCGCGTTAGAACCTCATCTTGCTTTTTTGGCAATTCAGGTGAATAAATGGAATCGTCGGTACTATTGGCATTATGATCGCCATGCTCTTTTTCCTGATTCGGGTGAAAACTTTTATGGAGAAGGTCAAGGATTTGTTCATTTTTTTTTTGTTTAACTCAGAATTTTCTTTAGCTAAATCAAGACAGAGTTGCTTGAGTCGAGCCAATCGTTGTTCATTAGCATGCTGACTCCCTCCTTTAAGGTGTTGGGAGGAAGTACTAGCACTTGCACTTCGTGTCATATTAGTTTTAGCCATATAGTCGTGTTTAGAGAAAAACAAACGATGCCAAATGTTGTTAGTGAATTTTAGGGTGTAGAATTAGTTCTGCAAAAGAGAGTAAGATACTTATTACCCGAGCCAGTTCGATGTGGCCACTCCGATGTCTAAGTTAGAATGGTGATTTAGTATAATAAAAATGTGAGTAAGATGTATTAGAGAGCTCTTACAGAGTTTCTTTTTAGTATTTATAGACAATCATTGTGTCTAAGGCAATTGTCGAGGTAACTATTAAAATACGTGAAGACCTCTTGACTTGACATCTCCACTAATATGTAGGGATAGCAAACGGTTTTAAAATATAATCGTGCTTATGATAACTGGTCACGCCATAGATTTCAATTCAAACTGGGAGCGTTTCTTATATACAGTATAAGTGCCGTATGTCTTTTATAGAGGGTGAATGCCGAGAGAGTCGATTACCTGGCATCTCGGCCAACGAAAGGACTAGTGTAAGTTGAGTGAAAACTAACTTTCAACACTAGCTTCATTGTAAAATTTGGCTTGGATCGAACAATTTGCTTGAGCGCCCTAAATTCTACGAACCGAATCCCAAATACTTGATTATAGGTCTTACAGGTAGTCCTTTAGGCAACTCCTTAAGAAACAAGTCGGAAAACTCATCAATCAGCCTTTGAATTTCATTTGGAACATCGTTTAGATCTCTCATCTCCACTCTTCTTCTAATCAACATAAGCAGAGGCTATTCAGCCTTCTCAGTAGCTCGAAGTTCTGTTTGGCTCACCATTAGGGCCTTCTTTTTACTTGCTTAGGTGACTTAATTATGGGTCTCATTTACTTGGGTTGGGCTCATGAGTTACAATACAACCATCTTTCCATCCTTAACAAAGGCATATGTATTCTCTTAACCGTTATGAGTAACACGATGGTTGAACAACTAAGGTTGCCTAAGCAACAGATGTGAGACTCCCATAGGGAGAACATCGTACACTGCTTCATTCCTATATACACTCTTAACACTGAACGGTACAGTTACCTATTTAGTCATGTGCAAAGCATTCTTATCATGAAGCCAATGTAACTTGTAAGGTTGGGGATGCTTAAAGGTCGATAGACCTAACCTTTATACAAAGGACTATATAACTACATTAGTACAACTTCTTTCATCCACTATGATGGTGTACAACTATCCTTTGATAGTATACTTAGTATTGAACAAATTTTCCCATTGGTCTTCCTTAGAGTTCAGCAAAGACCTTTGTACTCGTTTTAGTACTAGGGTCATCACTTCTCCCTAGTCGGCATAGATACATATCTCCTCTTCCTCTTTAGCTTCTACTTTTCCTACATCCTTCTCTTTCTTGGGCTTACTTTTGTTAGTACTATCTACTACGTTTCCTTGGAGCACCATGATATGTTGGTTCAGATACTTAGTGGCCATGTGTCCAAAGCCAAAGCATTTAAAGCACTTCACCTTACCGATCTTCTGTTTGGAGGTTTGCCCTCTTTCATATGTCCTCAGGGTTAGTCTGGCCTCAGTTAAGCTTTATTAGCCTACTAGGCCGTATTAGCCTGCTTGGCTATCGTTAGGTCGGTCATTCTTCTCCTTAGCTTAGCTTAAACAGCTCGTTGCAAAACAGGGTCTTGGGAGAATGTTAGTCCAAGTCAGCTCACAGCACCTTTTCTTTGTTTCTCCCTCTATACTATCTTAATTGCCTTCTCTAAGCTATAGAACTTCTACATCTCCATAATATTGTGAATCTTATATTTAAGTCAAGAAATGAATCTTGATACTGTGCGAGCCTCTAATTCTTCTATGTCGGCTTAGATCATAAGCATTTGTAACTCTCTTACATAATCATCAACATATCGGCCTCCTTAGTGAAGTTCTTGCAACTTTGCAAATGTATCTTGTAAGTAGGTTTCAGGCATAAATCTACCCCTTAACAACCTCTTTATCTTATCCCAGGTTCTCATACCTAGTCTTCCATCCCTTACTCAAGTTGCATTTGGATTTTTCTACCACATAATGGCATACCTAGAGAACTCAAGTGCAGTAAGTCAGACCTTTACAATTTTTGTATATCCATAATAATCAAACACCTTCTCCACTTTCTGTTCCCATTCCAAATATTCATCGACATCTCTACTTCCATTGAAGGGCAGAATTTGGACCTTAACATTGTCAAGTCCTGGAGGAGCTCAGTGTCTTCGCTCTCGTGTTTGATAGTACCTAACCTCTACTTCTTCCCCTTCTCTAGTCTCCACATTTACTACCTCATCATCCTCTTCTATCTCTTTTAACTTTAGCCTTTGTCTAGTAGCTTGGTCTATGACTCCTCCAGCTCGCTAGGGTTAAACTGGGTAGTTGGCTCGGCCACCTTGGCCATAACCTCTCTGTAAAACGTTTTTGAGTAGGTTATGCCACAGTATACCTTAAGATTGTTGCCTATAAACTTACATCGCTATAACTAAACTCTCAACAAGATTAGTGAGTCTGTCAAGTTTGTCATCAACTGACCTAAGAGTGTTAATAACATTTTAACTATAACCAAGTTGGACACCACAACTTTGTTCTCTAATAACACCTTTAGTACTTGATTCTGACATGGTATAGTACTTTTCTAATAGATTAACAACACAATATACAGGAAAACAATGCTACCTTACTACCTAAAACTTCGAATAACATACTAACAATTTTAATACCCAATAATCACTTGAACAGGATAGAAATGAACTTGCTCTATTTTTATAGTGAAAAACAAAGTAAGAATAGAGTAATAATGGAACTACACTTACCAACACACCAGTCTTTACTACATAGCTCATAACTCCAAACTTACTTCACATGAACACACTGTAATGGCTATGGAAGGGTCACAGTAGCCATTAGTAGCAAGTGAACTAAAACTTCACTACAACTTCATACATTCTCTCTTGGAACCATACTTTGATACTAGTGAATTTGATGCATCTCCAGGGTCAGACATACGAAGGATTAATATAATGTAAGCAAACCGAAAGAAAACAAAAGAAAAGTTAGCAAAGTCCCGGTAGCTGCCAACTGGATATGATACACTAATCAATTTTACTTGGCTTACAATTCACTAAATATGACTCATTGATCCAAACTATAGGGTTACTCGCCAGTCATTACTACTCATTGCTAAAGTGAATAAATAAGAGTTAAAGGGTAATGAGAATGCTAGGGTTACTCAAAGGAAAACCTTAAATAACATTCTGATAATGAAGATTGATTTTCTATGTACATTTAGTAAGGGGTTATATACCCATCCCATTAGTATTACTTTACATGTATGAAAAGACAAAAGGGTTATTTTACAAATAGGATACATTAAACATGCTAAAAAGGGTAAATGAGATAAAGAATATCTTATACAGATAAGTAAAGAATCCTCTTAGAATGCCGTGCTAGAAGACATATGTCACATGGTAGTTGGTCATCCTAAATTATGGTACAAATTGGAAAGAATGAAGAAAATAGGGAGTCTGTAGTCACGAGCCGACTTAATTCGGATCAAGTCGGAGCTTGGTTAGTAATTCATTAGAGAGTAATCAACTTGGGTTAGGGTTAGATGTCGATGGTTGGCTTGGGAGCTTAGCTCGGATTGTCTTTGGGTTGTTTGCTTGGACGATGGTACAGCTATTCGGTAGGTTTGGTGCACTGGATAGCTTGATAATCAAGTCAATAGTAGAGAGAAACATAGAGGTTGGGATAGGAATTCTCATCTAAGATAGGGCTTCAAAATAGTATTTTCCGAGTGAGTCCTTAGAGTCCTTTAGCTCAACTACATATGATCGGTCCAGGGGATTAATTCCTATCATGACTTGAACTAGCCTTGCAGACATAACATCACAAAGTAAGGTAAAGTATAATACATTAGAAGAGAATAGCAAAGCAGAGCAACAAGGTAGAATAGTTAGAGTAGACAGTGTGAGAGTTTGTGCTTGCTCTATCGGTCTCTTGGAACCTAATATCACCCTCCCTTAAAAAAGTTTCCACCTAAAACTTGGCATTCGCTTACTCCAAAATCTACCTAAGTCAAATACTAACTTGCAAAAACCAAACAAAGTGATATAGAGATAGCTTGGGTTTATGATCAGTGTTGGCATCATCCTCCTTCCATTTATCATGGGCATAGTTAACCAAACTCTTTATTGAAGCCCCTTCTTTCCACTCATTATGTATCCGATCAATTATGTTCAAGTAACTCCAATAACCATCAATCATAGGGAATAACACAATTTTCTTGCTCAAGTATCATGCTAGGAGCTTGGGGTACCTGAACATGTAAGGCCTCAACTCATTCCTCTACCTCATCCACTTCTACCCCTTCAATTCTTTCACAACTCAAGTCTTCCTCTCTCTATCAATATAGTTTAAGCACTTTTAATATAAGATTTCCAAGTAGGAGTACAACACAACCCTAATACAAATATCCATTACGATGAACATAATAGATGTCAACAAGTAATCTATAAGATCTTATGGGCATGAGACTATTATGGCTCTCACCAATCCCAGATAATCCTATCAATGGATCAAGATAAGGAAGTCCAATAAGTAGGAGACAAATGTAGTAGTAATTGGAGTCATCCCCAGTAGCATGTATGGTTGGTAATGGGATCATATCAGGAGTATGGGCGACAGGTAATGATTTAACTCGGTCTTCTTAGGACATTTTGAAAGGTAATCTAGCTCTCTACCTTTGAGTGAAAATCTTAACAACCCTTAAACCTCTTTCAATTGTTGCTTGGGGGTTGCAAGGCATCACAACTTACCTTTTTTCATAAAAGGAATAAGCAATCATTGACAGGTGATAGAACATATTGCAACTTGACTTCCACGGGCTTCCCAAACACACATATAACAATCATTAATATTAGCTACATCATATAAAACCTCATCTTGGAATTTATCAATAGAAAAGGCTATTTTGGCTTGTTTGGTGACTCGAATCACCTCTCCATTTAGGAAAACTTATATGGACTTAGGTAATCAATAGTTGTATAGCCTAATCTCCCGACCGTAGCTTCAGAGACAAAATTCACAAAATAATTACTAACTCGAATTAATATGATATTTTGTTGGAGTCTTCCATCATAGAAAAATTTCTACATTACTATATTCTGACCAGGAGCTTAACATATACTAACCACAATTTAAGGCTATAAGTACTATAAAGCCCCAATCACAACAGCTCGACAACTCTTCTCTAGTTTGACACATACACTTATATGATACAATGGCTCGGCAGTTAAAAGAAATGGACATAGCATGCACAACTGCACGATAGCACAACAGCACTGCACCTGTTCAGATTCTTGGCAGCTCGGCATGAAGACACTTGGTAGAATCTTGGCCTCGACAGCACGGTGAATTATCTCTATAGACCAACCAAGTTCAATCTCGCTTGCATTGAACAGCTGCAACAAATTGCCAACGTTAGTACATAAAGGCACAAGTTAAAGGCAACAACTCGATAATTGAAGAAGTTTAGTATGGCATGCTTTAAGATACAGCTCGGTAATTGAGTACACGATACACTTCAGCCCATTTCTCGCTCTAGTACACTACTACAATAGACTACTCAGCCAAAATTATTGGGGTTAGGGTTGATAATTTTATTTAGGTCGGTGAGAATTGTCAAAGCAGCTCGATAGCAATTCAGTTCAGTACACAACTTGACAACAGTTAGATAATCAAGGAGACGCGTAGCACTTCAGCTCGGCTTCTTAATTGCACCATTGACCAATAAGCTCGGATCTTGTAGGAGCTTGGCAATTTAGAGGAATGGTCGATAACACTATAACCAACCGCTACGCCAACCGAGTTAGCTTGAAAATTGGGAAAACATCAGCTCTGGCACTTTAATTTCAGCTCAGTTGTCAATCAGCGCGATAATTAGGATAGTTTAGATCAACAATTAACAACTCAACCTTGTGCACAATAACCTGGACATGTAGTTCGACAACTTAATAGTAGTTCACAGGGGCTCGGCACTTCTTCTGCAGTTTACACATGTATAATAACATACATTAGGACAGCTATGTAGTTGTCCCGACTTACAATAGCTCAGTGAAAAGTAAAGCAGGGCAGCAACTGTTAGCAGCTCGGATACGCACACTTCACTTCGGCATAGATAGAATAAGCTTGGCACGACTCATGGACTCCAGCTGTAGTTTGTGACCAACTTTGACACACGCACCGTGGATGTTAGCCACCATGCAGAATTCAGCTCGTCGTTAGATGCTGTGAACCCAGATGACTTAGGCAAACTTAAAGCACTCATGGCTTTGATTCACAATCGACCAAAATTCATTTACCCAACTCAACAATCATACACAATGTACACATAGCTCAGCAATTCGAATTGTAGAAGCTTAAAGCTTCCCTGCTGCAACTACATACTCGTACCCACTCCTTTTCTACAGTTATGCACAGTACATAAGTCAATAAATCAATCGCGGCACAACGGCATACACTGTCACTCACCAAAATAAACTCCAATGACTACTACATCCAAATTTACAAACCTACTCACGTATGTTCCCCAACAAACACTTGTTACTATACTCATTGACTCCAATTTACAAGTACCTCACACAAGCGTGCACCACCGCGATAATAACAACTACTCATTAAATACCGCTTCAAAACACATACTTAACCAGACAATAATGATAGCTACCAATTGAATTTGTGCAAGACATAATTCATTACGTCAACGCCACAGCATGAATTTTTTTGAAGTACAGTCCACACCAACTCAGCTCTGGCGACTCTTACTCACAACCCACTCAACGTCAGTACAGTTCTCTCCTAAAACATAGCATTGCACTTGGCTCTCCAAGTAGCATAAATCATGAACCTTAATAGGCCTCCCAAGGAGCAGCAGTACCCAAATTCATAGTCTTGATGAAACTAGTCAATAAACCTTCGGTATCAAAATATAAACCAACGAATCAATACTTCTTAAATACAAAACAACATACATACTCACAAAATAAGTGACTTTAAAACTCTCGACCCTATTTAGAACCTTGAGGTCTAATACCAAGAATATATGATGTGTTTAGGAGCTCAGTAATTACGAGGTCTTACCGTAGTGAGCAAAATGGGTACTCTGAGATATTGAAAAAAGGAAGAGGGGATCAGGTTTAGTGAATTTGTGAGCTTCTTATGAAGAAGTGACGCACCAAATGAACATTACATGACCTAATTTCTACTTTGATATTATACATAAAGTATAAATTAGGGTTGCTTGCCACAATCCTTATGAAAGGGATTGATAAGAGTGGGATATGAGAGTTTTCATAGAAAAAATACTCAAAGGGTGTTTCATTGAAAAGTCATAAGTTTGTTGAGTTCTAAAACCCTATAAGCATGCACTATTTATACATTATAGCAATTACCTAAATAAGATAAAGTAAAGGGTACCTTAGTGGTAGTCTCGTAAACACAAAATAAAATACAAGGGTAATCTAGCAAATAAAACATAAGTAAGTAGTCCTGAATTCCACTGTCCTGGATGAGCAGACCTAGCCAAGTTGACGTTAACCTGACTTAGCAAGCTAACTTGAGCTAATCGAGTCGACCTAACCTAGCTGAGCTAACTTGAACTGGTCGAGCAAACATAGCACTATAGAATAAGGTATAGCTCAATACAGTAGAAGAGAACGGTAAAGTAGAGTGAGTAAAGCAGAGCAGCAGGGCAGAACAGTCGGAGTTGACAACATGAGAGTTCATGCTTGCTTGGTTAGTCTCTTGGAACCCAACATCGGGGCTATAAAATTTTCCTTGCAATTCTTCCTAAAATTCTTGAAATTTTAACTATACTTAAAGGTTTTCTTGTAAGTTTTCATCAAAGGTGATAGGCACAATGTCTTTTATTTCTTCCTATTGAATTGAGGTAGAGCATACCCTTGAGGTTAGCCCTAGCTCTAACGGTAACAATGATGTCCCTTCTAAGCAAAATGATAACGTCGTTGAGTAGTGCTATAAGTAGGGTTGACAATGTTTTGGCAAAAATTGAGAACTTGCTTATAGATGTGTATGCAAAGGACAATAAACATACAAAACCATTAAGTTCTCTACTTACTGAGGTTAGGATGTGTAATGTGCCCAATAGTGTCCATAGCAAGATGTCTAATAATTAGTTTGAAGATATATGCTCGTATTTTGATCATTTACCCCTTAGTTTGGTATTAAAAAGGCCTAGAAGAAACAAACAGGTCACTTTAACCAAATGAAAAAAATTGCTTGCATTACAAGCATTTAGTATGGTCTCTATGTTCAGTTCAACGAATTTTAGAAGTTCTTCATCAATTACCATAGGATGAGTCCATGCTCACTCGGGTTAAACACAATTATCAACTTCATTACTTTTGAGGGCCTATGTTGGAGGTTGGTGCATGGAGCAACTAGAATTATTTCAGTACTTTAACAGACTAAAGAAGTTGGGTGATGACTACTATTACCTTACAAGCTGACTAAAGAGGAAGGTATTTAAAGGATTAATGGTGTCTTTCCATAGGTGAGAAGAGAAGTTTTTGGTTAAATTTGAGATAGATGTTAACTTTTGGATTGATTTGTTTAAGTCGATCAGGTTGAGCAATATTGCTTTAATGGTTAATGATAACGAGGTCGTTGAACATATTATAAGTGAGGTTGAAAACAAGGCCGACCTTTTAACATGATAAAATGAGGTGTATTGATTCCCCAACATATTATCTATTCCAAATGAGAGGAGTTAAAAAGCGTAATGGAGGTATTTTTTAAGGTTTTGTGTAAGACTCGCTACCTTGCTTAAGTAAACATAATGATATAAATCCTAAATCCTAAGTTCTTAAGGGCTTAAGATGAATCCAATTACTAACCCTATAGTCCTAAATAACCTTAAAATATGAGAATTGATTAGGAATGTTGACCCATCAATAGAATTAAGGTCTATAGAGTTGACAACAATAAAAAGCACTAAAACTAATAGCAGAAATTAGATTAATAAGGGAAGAAACTTAGGAGACTAAGAAAACTTAACTTAACAATTTTATAGTAAAGAAAGTTAAAACTAATGTAATAACCCCATATATGCAATAAGTTATAGGTGGTAGAAATTATTGACAAATAGTAAAAGAATTAGTTATTTTAAGATAAAAAGTTAAGACATTAATTATAAATCATCTATTAAGGATTATAAAAGATAAAAAGTACAAAAACAACTAATGTACCCTTAGAAGTAAAAATAGAACAATAAATAGAAAACTAGTACTAAATCAAGATAAATCAATAATAAATAAAGGTAAAAGTATGATAATAATTTATGACCCTTACATGTAAGATATCATTATGAAATGTTTTCAAATAAAAGTAAAGAATATCTTTGGAAAAGTAAATTAAATAATAAAATAACTGGGTAAAACACTAAAATATGATAAAAGTATCCTATAAAACATCATAAAATATCCAAAAAATATCAAATCAACTTTATAAACATCAACAAATTATGTCATGTCATAAAAATATGCAATAACTTGTAAGGAAAGTAAAAAAAAAATTATAAAATTAGGAAATAACATAAAATTATTAAAATATGTTGATACCTTTTTCAAGAATTCACAAAAAATTATATAAGTAGTGAAAGATGTTAAAAAATCAGCTAGACACTTGTCTTATGGTCAAGAGTGGTGGCAATTTTTCAATGAATTTATACTTATTAGAACATTAGTAAAATATTAGCTAAATTTTTCATAAATTCACCAAAATTTTTAAAATTGTCCAAAAATTGTGAAACTCTAATGGGAGACGTATAAATATATAAGAAACATGTGTCTAATTTTACACAATTGTTAGACATGTATTCAATATAATATTAATTCTTGAACACTATAGAAGTCCTTTCCTAAATTCAAAAACTCACATCATTCAAACCAAGCCCCTAAAATTTGGGAGCTTCTCCACATTTCTCTTAAAGCGATTAGATAAGGTTGGAATAGTGGTGGTCGCCATTAGGCAATAATTTTGGCCATTTTTATGGTTTTAGTTTTAGTAATTTTGGAGCTTTCAAATCATGTTATTTCAAAGAGTCCTTTTATTTGTAAGTACTTTATACTCATACATTCTTGTATTAATTTTCTCATAATTAATTTTTTATGTTTGGCAATTTTTACAATTTTTCTAAATTTCTACCATTTTGTTAAAAAATGTCTATTTCAGTCAAAAATCATAAAACCTTATCTTTTAACTTCTTAAGATCCCCAAACTTTTTCTCATGTTTTCCAATATCTAACATGACATTTTGGTTTCATTCTTGATAATTATTAGATTATTTTCTGATTTTCATGGTATTTTAGCTAAATTTTACCCAAAACATTAAACATACGATAAAATGTGTAATATATTAAGTCTCCTGAATAATAACCATTACTAATTCTCATATATTTCAAGTTTTCCTAAAACCTTATTTTACCATTTACAAAAGCTATATAATAATAACAATAATAATAATAATATCTTATCCTAATTCTTTTACACTGATGATCCTAAAACTATACTCCGAAACCTTAATATATGTATGTATATATATATATATACACACACACATGCACACATAATATATAATAAATATATTCTTAATAAAAGATAAGTTTTCTTTTGAATATTTGTTCTTACTTCCTTTATGAGTACATAATAAAATAATAGGATTTACAAAACGATACAAATTAAAAATTACTAATTTACTATTATTACAGTGCAAAGTAACTAAACTCTAAAACATAACTAATAATGAACTTTTTATAGGATTTCAACTCAACTTTTAAAGAGATATTGTTCAGGTGAGTGGCTTGCCTTATGATAGTTTTTTATTATGTTAATAATGGGTTGTAAGTTGTTATATTGCTTGTGCTTATAACTAGCTATTTGTGCGTATGCAATGCGTATGATTATTAGGACTGTATGATGTATACCATAGCCAAGGATAGATAAGGTCGGTCGAAGAGATGGATCCAAACTCGTCGAAAGCTTGAAAGGGTGATGGGGAAACGCGTGTAAGGACGAAAAACGAATTTAAAAAAAAAAGTAAGCAAAACCTACGAACAATTCTAAAGGATATGACGTATCAATGAAACTTTTAAGAACTCAAGATACAACTTGATATGATGTACGAGATAGTTCAATGAGAGGACTTGCCACCTAGCTTTACTTAAGGATTAGGATAAGGGTGAAATGAGATTAAACAAACAATATTTACGAGAGGAAAATATCCAGTATATTAATGATAATATGATGTTTGCGGCCATATGTATAAGGAGTATTTATACTCGAGAATTTAAGGCAACCTACATAAAAAGGAAAAGACTAAAAGAGTATTTTTCTGATGAAGTAATGTACAAAGTATATAAAAGGTAAAAAAGAATATTTATGAAAAAAGCAATGATTATAGTAGCAGATTTTATGAGTAGTCTCGAACATGTGGTAGTAATACATTAATAGCATTGTTGGAGGATGCGGACAAAAGAGTATGAGCTGGAGGATACGGAAAAAAGAGTTTGAGTTGATCAGGTGTCTGAGTAGGGATGTCGAGCAAGCATGGACTCGTCCGAGCAGGAGTGGCTAAAGATTAGTTCAAAGCAGATCTTTCGACCTCTTGGAAAGAGTAATGCCGAGTAAGTGTTTGGCTCGAACATAACTGAGTAAGTGTTTAAGGCTTAGTTGTAATCTAGACATTCCTTAGGTTGGCATGCAGCTTCTAAAAGGTAGGCAATTATATGATTAGGCAATTATATGATACGGCATATAGAGTTAATCGATAGTAAGGAACAACTTGGCTTTGGTTGAAGTCGGTTGGAACAAAAGGATTCACTTTGTTAATTCTTCTGGTCCTTGGGCTCAATTATGGGTTAAAGGCCTAGTAGCTTGATTCCTATCATTCCTTCCAGGTTGATTTGGATTTAGGATAAAAAACCACTGGTCTCAACTCTCCGTTAAGGTGATATGGATTGAGGTGGGCAATGTTAGAGGTGTCCAAAACCCTATAATCTTTGGATAGCTCTAACCTATAGGCCTTATCGTTGATTTTCTAGAGGATTCTGAAAGGTCCTTCGGCCCTTAGGGATAGTTTATTCCTCATCTTTCTCAAAAACCTTTTCTTGCTTAAGTGTAACCACACCAAGTCTCCAAGTTGAAAATGTCTCATCGTCTTTCCCTTAGCCTTCTCTCGCATCCTTTTGGCGGTTTGGTTGATCTACCCAGTAACTTTGTCATAGATGTATTGAAGGGACTGTGCTCAGGCTCATGTGTCAGGGTCTTTTTACTCGAATATAGGCGCAAGGGTATGATCGGAGGGTAACTCGAGTTTAAAACCATAGACAACTTTGAAGGGGGTCTATTTAGTGGTGTCATGTACTATTCGGTTGTAAGCAAATTTGACCACTAGTAAAGAGATGCCCCAATCAACTAAGTTCTTGCTTACTATAACTCGGAGTAACAATCCCAAAGTATGATTGACTACCTTTATGTGGCCATCCGTTTAGGGGTGATAAGAAGTACTGAATAACAGTTTGGTCCCCATCCGTCAACATAGAGTTCTTTAGAAATGGCTCAAGAACTTTAGATCTTTATCTAGTACTACACTTCTCGGTACACTGTGTAACCAAGTAATTTCTTTCAAGAAAAGTGAAATTATAGTCGAAGCATCATTAATCTTGGAGCAGGGCACAAAGTGTACCATCTTACTAAATCTATCGATGAAGACCATCATGGAATCTTTACCTTGGGCAGTTCGTGGTAATCTGAGAATAAAGTTCATGCTCAACTCAGTCCATGGTCTCATCGAGACAGGCAACGACATCGCTTTCCTTTGCTCAACTCGGCATTTAGCCCTCTTGCATATGGCATAGCCTTAATAACTTGGTGTAATCTCGCCTCATTCTCAACTAGAAGAAATGCCTACTCAACAACTTATACGTCCTTTTTTCCCCAAAATGTCTAAAGAGTCCTCCTCTATGGGCTTCCTTAATCAATAACTCCTTCAATGAATAGGTTAACACATATAATTTCCCTCCTCGGAATAAGTCTCCATCTTCCATATGATACTCATCTATTATCTTTCCATCAGTATAGCACCCACGTATGGGTCTGAAGTATACATATCCTCTGAGTATTTTCCCTTGATACTTGTAAACCCAAACAATCTAGTTTGCAGTTTTGTCAAGAGCACATATCTACTCGAAAGAGCATTTGCAACTACGTTGCTCTTTCCTTGTATTTTATTACAAAATTGAATCCTTCAAGGAATTCAACCCACCTTGCTTACTGCTTCGACAACTTTGTCTGACTTCAGAGATACCTGAAAGACTCATGGTCAGTATAGATGACAAATTCTCTCGGTAGTAATAATGCTACCATACTTGAAGTGCATGGATGAGTGCCAAGAGTTCTTTATCATACACAAAATAGTTCAGTTAGGGTCCTTTGATGATGTATTGCCGGTCAATAGTCCCATTACTCGTACGAGGCTCTGAGGCCTCCAATCCCTTTCCTGAAGAATTCTCTCTTGGCAACCTACTGATGATGAGAAACTGTACATCGAAGAAAGGTGGTTGAACCTGCTGAGCTCCCCACATTGTTATATATTGATCTGTATACTCAGTAGTGATGATGCTGACCATTCCCTTGCTGAGGACCCTGTACCGAGTACTTTGACCAACTGCTGCCAAAAATCACTTGCTGAGTGATGAGAGACTTACTTAAAAGGCCGAGTAATTTTCTCTCAGCATACCACCATCTCTCTCGTCCCGGCTCTTTTAGTGTCACGACATTTTGACCTTTCTTACCTGCTAAGCTCAGAGAATATTCATATGGGACCAATGCTGTACTATCAGCTGTTCACCTCGTTTGACATTTAACTACTTTTCCATTTTTGTTTTGTTGTCCTTTTTACCCTTCTCGTATGTATTAGGAATCCCCTTTTCATAAATACTTTCTTGTAACTTCTTTATTTATAATGCTGCCCTAGGGACTTACTATAAATAGTCCTTTTCTCTTATAAGCCAAAGATAACTTACATCTTAATACTAAATATTTTGTTTTTGTGAGACAATCCTCTCTAAGTCTATTACCCTTACACTCTTATCTAATCTTGCCGAATAGCTCAGGAATAGTGGCAGGTGGACTTTGACATCAACTTATACGTCATATTAAGTGAGGTGTTAAGTCATGTTATGTTCATTGATGAGTCACATCCTCCGAGTAGCTTCATGTCAGCTACTCTTGTTTGATTGTAGACCGTTTCCCTCTAATTTCCTTCGGTATCTCAAAGGACCCATTTTAGTTCAATTTTGCCCCAGTAAGTCCTAGTGATAACTGAGCTCCTAAGCACACCATATATTCCTAGTAGCAGAGCTTGAGGTTGAGATCAAGAGCTGTATAGTGTTAGTTTGCTATGTCTGTTGTTTGAGATATTTGTGTATAGAAAGCATTTACGTGAAGTATCTTTGTTGAAGCTTGTATTAAGAATGTCAGACCTTAGTATACAAGGAAAGATTTACGATGTCGAAAGTGATGCTCATGGTCGTAGTCGAGTTAGCCAATAAATACCACGTATTATTGATGAGCAGATACAAGATCTTGCTACTATTGTGGCTAACTTGGCTGTCTCAATAAATAGGGTCTTAAAGGCTGGACCGCATGAAAGAATTATCGAGCAAGGCTGAGAAACGAGAGATAGGTTGAAGAGGCAGGTGAATGAGTGAGTTCCGGAAGCCTTTCTTGTGAACCAAGCACCACTGCAACATGCTGATAGAGTCGCGAGAAGAAGGTTAGAGTTGGATGAAGTGGAAGAGTATGAAGAGAAAGAAAACCAGTATGATGGGATGGATGAGCGTGAGTTCAGGGCGGCAAGAGGTGCCGAGCATCTTAAAGTACAGATTATGAGTTTCAACGAGTCTAGTAGTGTTTATGACTACCTCGACTGGGAAGAGAAGATCGAAAAGATATTTGACTTCTATGATTATGAAGATACTGTTCACATTAGGATAGTCGTATTAGCATTTTCTAGGTATATGGCAATGTGGTGGAAGAAGCTACAGAATGTTCGTCTGAGGACTCGACATAAAGTCCAAACATGGAATGAGATGAAGAAAGTTCTGAGAAGTAGGTTCGTTCTCGAACACTATGAGCAAGACACTTTCCGACGACTTCAAGACTTAAGGCAAGGTAACAGATCCGTAGACGACTATGTTTGAGAGTTTTAGTTGCTCATAATACAATGTGATGTTGACGAGCTTGAGACATGAACTATAGCACGGTTCATCTTGGGACTCCGAGCTGAGATTGGTCATGTCAAAGAATTGTAGAGCCTCACAACTTTAGATGAAACCATCTGTATAGCCTAGAGAGTTGAAAGGCAACGGTGGAACAAGGCTAATCGAATGCCGAGTAACAGAACAATGATGCCGACTAGGAATGGCTTGCCGAGTAAAGCAGGGAGTGACAGGGCATCAAACAGATCCAAGGTTAAATGTCGAGGTAATATGTCAAGTTGACCAGATGAGGGCCGAGGTAAGAGCAAGATCAAGAAACCTAAGATCCAAAGAGACCGGTATTAGAGCTCAAGACAGAAAACCTGAGAAATCAAATGTTTTAAGTATCTTGGCTATGGATATGTAACTAGTCAATGTCCGAATCGCTGAGTCATCACCATCAAGGGAGATTAGCCTCAGTTTGAAGTAGAAAGTGTGAGTAAAGGAGAGGAAGAAGTGGCAATAGATCAAATGCTGGAAGAATTTGAGGAAGATTCTATAGCCGGGATACCCTTAAGGGCGGTACCGAGTATTGCTTTGTTGTTTGGCGATCTCTCAGTACTTTTGTGGCTAATGAGAATGAGTAGAGAGAGAACCTCTTTCATATAAATTGCTAGGTGAATGGCAAGCTATGCATTGTGATCATTGACGGACGGAGCTGTACTAACATCATCGTGTAAGGAATAGTTAAGGCCATGAAATTGCCAACTCTTCTACACCCTAAGCCATACAAGATTCACAGGCTGAACGAAAGAGGAGGATTATACATTTCCAAGCAAGTCAGGGTGCCAATTACTACTGGTGATAAATATAGGGACGAGGTATTGTGTGACATCTTTTCCATGTGTGCATCCTACATATTACTTGGCCAACCGTGGCTATTTGACTTAACGGTGTTACACCATGGGTATAGAAACACTTACATGTTTCAAAAGGACGGGAAGAAAGTTATATTAACACCGATGAGTCCTAAGGAAGTGCAAGAAGCTTAGGAAAAGGTTGCAAGATCTCTGCAACAGAATTCTTTAGTGATTTCTCGAGCTCAGTTTGCATGAGAGGTCAAACCCAAGGGCTATGTACTCCTCTTAGTCAGGAGACTCCTAGAGGTTAAAGAAGCCGAGAACTTACCTATTGAAGTGCTGTACCTACTTCAGGAATTTGCCGACTTATTTCCATTCGAGATGCTGAAAGGATTACCTCCCTTGAGAGGAATTGAGCATTGCATCAATCTTCAACCTGGAGCGGCCCTACTAGATCAACTCACCTATAGACTCAATCCTAAATAGGCAGCTGAGTTGAAAAAGCAAGTTGATGAGTTGGTGGATCATGGATATGTTTGTAAGAGCATGAGCCCATGTGCCATCCCAGCCATGCTAGTACCAAAGAAAGATGGATCATGGAAGATGAGCATTGACAGTCGTACCAACAACAAAATTATTGTTAAGTACCGATACCCAATCCCGTGATTGGATGACATATTCGATGAGTTGCATGGTGTACGCATCTTTTCAAAAATAGATCTAAAAGGTGGCTATCATCAAACAATAATAAGACTAGGAGATTAATGGAAAATAGCCTTTAAGACTCGAGATGGTCTATTTGAGTAGATGGTTATGTCATTTAGTTTAATTAATGCCCTGAGTACATTCATGCGACTCATGAATCATGTACTTCCAACATTAATAGGCAAACGCATTGTGGTTTATTTTAACAATATTCTGGTCTGCAGTGCCAACCTTCTTGTTCATATCAAACATTTGAGATTGGTGTTTAACATACTCCATATCAAGAAATTGTTCAGTAACTTGAAGAAATGCGCGTTCTGCCAGAACGAGGTTGTATTCCTTAGATATGTCGTTTCAAGGAGTAGAGTTCGCATTGATGCGGAAAAGGTTAAGGTTATTAATAATTGGCCTACGCCGACAAGTGCAACCGAAGTCAGGAGCTTCCATGGCCTAACTTCTTTCTATCAAAGATTTATCCGAAACTTCAGCTCCATAACTGCAGCTAACTGAATTAACCAAGAAGAACGTTGAGTTTCAATGGATAGAAAAGGCTTAGAGGAGTTTTGAAGATGTGAAGTATAAGTTGACGTCTGCTCCAACACTTGCCTTACCAAATTTCAAGAAGGTTTTTGAGGTTAAATGTGATGCGTCTAGTGTCGGCATTGGTGCTGTACTTATGCAAGAGTGTTGACCAATTGCCCACTTTAGCAAAAAGCTTCGAGGTACTATCCTGAATTACTCAGCTTACAACAAGGAGTTTCATGCTCTTGTTCGTACACTCCAGAACTGGCAGCATTACCTGTTGCTAAGAAAATTCATCATCTATTTTGATCATGAATCTCTTAAGCATCTTCGCGGGCAGCAGAAGTTTTCTCAGCGTTACGCTAAGTGGTTTGATTTCCTGGAGACCATTTGCTATGTCATTAGGGATAAGAAGGGAAGCACTAATGCAGTGGCTAATGTACTTTCTCGTTGTCATATCCTCATCATGACGTTGCAAGCTAAAGTGCTTGGATTTAGCACTCTACCCGATCAATATAAGCATGACCTACATGTTGGGCCTTTAGTAACCACGTGCAGTGATAGAGGAGTTGTAGACGAATTCTACTTGAGTGAGGGGTTCTTGATGAAGGGCAAGTAGATGTGCGTACCGAATGGTTCTGCAAGGGAGCTATTGGTTCTAGAAGCTCATGCTGGGGGTTTGGCTGGTCATTTTGGGGAAAAGAGAATGATTGAAATGTTGAAGGGACATTTTTACTACCCTAGGATGATGAGGGATGTGCACCAAATACTTGAAGGATACAAGTTGTGCAAGTATGCTAAGGGGAGGAGAGGGCCTTATAGAGAATATATACCCCTACTAATTCCTAAGCGGCCATAGATTGATATAAGCATAAATTTCATGTTTAGCCTTCCCCATACACCAAGAAGATACAATTCGATCATGATAGTAGTCAATCAGTTCAACAAGATGGGCCATTTCATTCCTTGCCACAGGACTAGTGATGCTTTATTTATTGCTAACCTCTTTTTACAAGAAATTGTATAATTACATGGAGTGCCGAGAAGTATTGTGTCTGACCGAAATTCAAAATTCACGAGCTTCTTTTGGAAAGCCCTATGGAGGAAACTCGGCACTAAGCTCCTGTGCAGTACTTCTTGCCACCCTCAAACAGACAGCTAAACTGAAGTAGTTAATAAAACTGTTGGTAATTTTCCTGCGTGCCATTGTTGGAAAGAACTCTCGTAACTGGGATTTGTGCTTACCCATCATTGAATTTGCCTACAATCGCTCAACTTACAACTCCACTGGAAGATCACCATTTGAGGTTGTTTAGGAACTTAACCCGAACCTACCCTTGGACTTAGTTAACAATTCGTTTACACAAGGGGGAGAGTCAATCAGGCTTGCAGCGTGCCGAGGAGTTTCACAAGTTACACCAAAGAATTGTCGAGCAATTGACCAAAACTATAACTCGACAGAAGGAAATGGGAAGCCACAGAAGGAAACAAATCATTTATGCACCTGGGGACCTTATCTGGATCCATCTTAGCAAAAAACGCTTCCCTAGCAAGAGAACAACAAACTATTAGCCAAAGCAGATGGACCCTATAGGATCTTGAGGTAACTTAACTATAATGCCTATGAGATTGAGCTACTCGAAGGTTTCGGTGTATCCACTACATTCTACATTGCCGACTTAACTCTATATATGGCCGATGATGATGAAGGCTAAGATTTGAGGGAAAATCTTCAATAATCCCGGGAAACTAATGTACTGCCGATTTGTGGTCTCATTACTCGAGCGCAGCTCCAAGGCCTCTAATACCTCTCCTGAAGAATTTTCTCTTGGTAACCTACTGATGACAAGAAACTATACATTGAAGAAAGGTGGTTAAACTCCCTGAGCTCCCCACATTATCATACATTGATTTGTACACTCGATAGTGATGATGCTGACCATTCCCTTATCGAGGACCCTGTGTCAAGTACTCCAATAAACTACTACTAAGAATCACTTGTTGAGTGACGAGAGACTCACTTAAACGGCTAAGTAGTTTTCTCTCTGTATACCACCATCTCTCTTGTCGTAGCCCCTTTAGTGTCACAACATTTTAACCCTTCCCGCCTACTGTGCTTAGAGAATATTTGTACGGGACCAATACTACATTACCAGCTGTCCACCTCGTCCGACATTTAACAATTTTTCCATTTTTATTTTGTTGTCTTTTTTACCCTTCTTGTATGTACTAGGAATCCTTTTTTCATAAATACTTTTTTGTAACTTCTTTATTTATAATGCTACCCTAGGTATTTACTATAAATGGTCCTTTACTCTTGTAAGCCAGAGATAACTTACATCTTAATACTAAATATTCTGTTCTTGTGAGATAATCTTCTCTAAATCTATACCCCTTATACTCTTATCTAATCTTGCCGAGTAGCTCAGGAATAGTGGCGGGTGGACCTTGACATCAACTTATACTTCATATCAAGTGATGTATCAAGTCATGTTGTATTCATTGGTGAGTCACATCCTCTGAGCAGCTTCACGTCAGCTACTTTTGTTCGATTGTAGATCGAATCAATAGAAAAAGAAAGAATCAGAATTGATCGATATATTTCTAGAAACAAACAAAAAAGAAACAAAAGATGAAACATAAATCATGGATCAACTAAGCCTTCTTGGGGGCTTGCTTAAGAATAAGAAAGAGGAATCTCATAGAAATACTATGGAACAAGGTTTGATCCTATTCATGGTGATTCCATAAATATTTCATTCTAAAAATAGAAAGTTCGAAAGAATTGTAATTTTTTTAGAGATTGGATGTGGTTACTAATTCATGATCTGGCATGTATAGAATGAAAACCTCATTCTCGATTCTACGAGAATTTTTATGAAAGCCTTTCATTTGCTTCTCTTCAATGGAAGTTTTATTTTCCCAGAATGTATCCTAATTTTAGGCCTAATTCTTCTTCTGATGATCGATTCAACTTCTGATAAAGAAGATATACCCTGATTATATTTTATCTCTTCAACAAGTTTAGTAATGAGCATAATGGCCTTATTATTCCGATGGAGAGAAGAACCTATGATTATCTTTTCAGGAAATTTCCAAACGAACAATCTCAAAGAAATCTTTCAATTTCTTATTTTACTATGTTCAACTCTATGTATTCCTCTATCTGTAGAGTACATTGAATGTACAGAAATGGCTATAACAGAGTTTCTGTTATTCATATTAACAGCTACTCTAGGAGGAATGTTTTTATGCGGTGCTAACGATTTAATAACTATCTTTGTAGCTCCAAAATGTTTCAGTTTATGCTCCTACCTATTATCTGGATATACCAAGAAAGATGTATGGTATAATGAGGCTACTATGAAATATTTACTCATGGATGGGGCAAGCTCTTCTATTTTGGTTCATGGTTTCTCTTAGCTATATGGTTCATCCTTCAATTTTGCCTTGGTAAGTCCTAGTGATAACTGAGCTTCTAGGCACACCACCTGAGCTTCTTACTGTGGCAGGCGATTGGTCAACCTTCTTGCATTAGGATAATACCTATTTCAATGCCTGATGCATCACATTCTAGCTCAAATATTTTCTCGAAGTCAAGCAAAGATAGCATAGAAGCGAAAGTTAATTTTTTCTTCACCTTAGCAAAGCTTCTCTCCTCTTTTTCTCCCCATCTAAAATCGGTGTTCTTCTTAATCAACTCAGTAAGGGGTACGATGAGGGTACTGAAATTTCTTATGAATCTTCTGTAGAAGGAAACTAGCTCATGGAAACTTCTCACCTTGGCACAAGTAGTAGGAGTCAGCCACTTGACGATTACTCGGATCTTCTTACCATCCACTTGTAAACCTTCTCCACTTATTACATAGCCTAAGAATACCATTTCCTCCTGGTAAATGCAACATTTCTTAAGATTGTCGAATAATCTCTTACTACGAAGGACGTTCAACACAGCACAAAGATGTTTACAGTAACTTAGCATGTTGGTATTGTATACTTCGATGTCGTCAAAATGCACCATGATACACCTTCCTATTAGATTTCTTAGCATATGGTTCATCAATTGCACGAAAGTGCTTGGGGCATTTAACAAGCCAAATGGCATAATCATCCATTCATAGACTCCATGCTGAGTTTTGAATGCAGTCTTCCACTTATCTCCTAGCCTCATGTGAATTTAATGATAGCCAAGCTTCAAATCAATCATGTTAAAGATCTTAACTCTACTTAATTCATCCAGCATATCTTCTAACTTAAGGATCGGATACTTGCATTTGATGGTTATCTTATTCATGGCTTGACTGTCAACACACATCTACCAAGTACTATCCTTTTTTGGCACTAGGAGTGTCAAAACAACATAAGGGCTAAAACTCTTTCTAACATATCCTCTTTCCAATAGATCATTGAGTTGTTATTGGAGCTTAAAAGCTTGTTTGAGACTCATCGGATAAGCTAGCTTATTCAATAAGGTGGTACTGGGTGTAAAGTCAATACAATGTTCTATACCTTAGATAAGGGGGTATCCCTTCAAGCAACTATTCTAGAAACAGATTAGCATATTCATCAGGAACTCTCTTATTTCTAAGGGTAGTTTACCTCACTCCTTCAACTCTAATAGGTGCTTGACCAACATGAGGGTCGGCACATCGGCTTTGATAGCTTTTTAAAGCTCGGCTCTTCTCATCATCAGAGTTTTCTTTAATCCTTAAGTTAGTTTTGCCTATAGTTTGTTAACTTGACTCAACGGCATTGGGTTGAGCGTAATCTTCTTGCCATCCTTCTTGAACAAATAGGTATTCCTGTATTCATCATGGATAACTCTTCTATTAAATAGCCATGGTTGGCCAAACAACATGTATGAAGCACACATAGGTAGCACATTGCAAAGAATCTCATCAGAGTAATTTCCTATTGTGATCAGCAATAGTACTTACCGAGTGACATATAGTGCTCCCTTCTTACTCAACTAATGCAACTTGTATGGCCTCGAATGTATGATAGTCGACAACTTCAACTTTGTAATCAGATCGACTAAGGCCACATTGTTGTAGCTGCCACTATCCATAATTAGTGTGCATACCTGATCATTCTCTTTATAGGTGATATGAAACAAGTTCTCTCTCTACTCTTTCTCATATGAAGGTTCTAAGTTCATTGCACGTCAAACTACTAAGATTAATTGATCTAGGTCCTCGGCAAACACATCCTCATCGATCAGTTCATTCTCTTAAGTACCTTCTTTCTCTACAAGAATCTCTTCCTTGGGTTCCTCATTAGTATTGTTAACTTCATGCTTCAAGACGTCCCCCTTAATGGCCATAGTCATGCGATTTGGACATTGAGCAACCATATGTCCAAACCCTTTGCACTTTAAGCACTTAATCTGGCTTGTCTTCCTACTAGATCCTTACCCTTTCTCATATGTTTGGGTTAGTACATTACCTTCTATTCAGCCCTTCTAGTTAATCCTGACATCCCCTCGTCTGATCGAATCAGCATTCAGCTGACCTCAGTAGCTCCCCTAAACATGTCGACTTGATTGAACAGGTCGGCTAGTCAACGATTGAGTTGGTATTCGGCTCTTTCTCTACTTTTCCACTTGTTAAGCAATTCATATAGCCTCAACCATTGTGGTAAATTGTTGGAGTTCCACAATGTCTTAAATGCCACTCTTCAATCTAGTAAGGAACTTAAGGGCTATTCGTATTGGTAGTTCCTCTACTTTATAGCAGATCATAAGCATTTAGAATTCTTAGACATACTTGTCAATAGTTTAGCCTCCTTGTCTCGGCTCTTGAGGCCAAGTAAAGGTTTCTTGTAGATAAGTATCTTGTACAAATTTGTTTCTAAGTATTCTCTTCATCTTAGGCTAAGTATTATCTCTCCATATCCTTCTCGTCTCCTCATAGCTTGGAAATTCTTCTACCACATGGCGGCATACCTGGAGAACTTAACAGCAGCACTTCTTACTTTCTCATAATCCTCATATTGGTAATAATAAAAAACATGTTCCATCTTCTCCTCCTAATCTAAGTATTCATCCGTACTTTTAAACCCATTGAAGCTCAAAATTTGAAGCTTCACATGGTTGGATGGTTGTAGTACTCGAGCTCGCCCTTCTTCTTCAGAATACTCTTCCCCATCCTCTTATCCCAGATCTCCCAAGTCAATCCTTTTCCTCACTTATCCACCTACTCTTCCACTTCAAACTTGTTAAGCTTGGTTATGACTTTTAGCGAGTCAGGTAGCTTGTAGGGTGTTATGCACGGCTTCAATAGGTTGATAAGTCAATACATGAATTGTTTAGGTTAAATCTACTATAAGGTTAGTCACATCATCAAGTATTTCGTCAGTATTTTTGGAGGTGCCCTAGGATCATCGGCCATAGTGGCCGACACCATTGTTGTTGTCCCCAACACTGGCGTTAATACTTAGTTCAGTCATTGTCTTTAACAAACTTAACCCCAAATCTTTAAGTCGGAGCTACAACTGACACTACTTCTCCAAATCTAATAACATGCACTCCCTTCAAACTAAAAGCTTCATATTCAGCAGGCACGGTAGCTAAATCAATATAGAAAAAAAATTGCTTTATTTTAAATGCCTAAAATAAAGCATAGATAGAACTTCGAAATAAACTCCTATATTCTAAATGAAACCTTTGCTTTGATACCAAGATGATGTGTACCGTAGCCAATAATAGACAAAGCCAGTCGGAAGGATGAGTCTAAGCTTGTCGAAAGCTTGAAAGGGTGATGGGGAAACACGTGTAAAGACAAAAAACAAATAAAAAAAGTAAGCAAAACCCAAGAACAGTTTTAAAGGATATGATACACTAATAGAACTTCTGAGGACTCATGGTACAGCTTGATATGACATACGAGATGGTCCGGTGAAGGTACTCATCACCTAGCCTTACTTAAGGGTTAGGATAAGAGTGAAATGAGAGTAAATAAACAATGTTTATGAGAGGAAAATATCCAGTGTGTTAATGATAATTTGATTTTTGTGGCTACATATACAAAGGGGTATTTATACTCGAGAATTTAGGGAAACCTACCTAAAAAGGAAGAGACTAAAAGGGTATTTTCCTAAAGAAGTAATGTATAAAGTATACAAAAAGTGAAAAGGAATATTCAAGGAAAAAGTGATGATTATAGTAGCAGATTTTATGATTGGTCCCAGACATGTGGCAGCAATACATTGATGGCGTTATTGGAGGATGCAGACAAAAGAGTACAAGCTGATCGAGTATCTAAGTAGAGGTATTGGGCTAGCATGGACTCGTCCAAATAGGAGTGGATGAAGATTAGTTCAGGGCAGATCTCTCAACCTCTTAGCAAGGGTAATGCCGAGTAAGTGATTGACTTTGACATGACTAAGCAGGAACGCGAGGCTTAGTTGCTATTTGGATATTCCTCAGGTTAGCATACAACTTTCGAGAGGTAGGCAATTATACAACATGGTATATAAAGTTGATTAGCAGCAAGAAATAACTCAGCTTTGATAGAAGTAGGTTAGAGTAGGAGGATTCACTTTGCAAATCCTTCTAATCCTTGGGGTCTGCTGTAGGTTAAAGGCTCGGTATCTTAATTCTTATCACTATAGATAACAGTTTGTATTGTTTGGATTGTGCATTCAATATTCTGATTTGGAATGGTTTGTCTATTTGATCACCTAAATAATCTAACTAATGTAATATCCGACTCTTAAAACAAGTACATGTATTGCATTTCTGCATTTATTGCATTTTTCCTCATCAACACCACCCATATGGTAAGGAAAATAAAGACATTTTCCTTCTTTTCAATCTTGTGGAACTAAGTGACAAGAGAAGATGTCATTGTTCAGGTTTTAAAAGTATTGAAGATAGTCCAAAATGGGTATAGAGGGGATGAGTGACTTTTCATTGCACATCGTTGGATTGATGAGGAATAGCTCATGAAGTGATTGGTTTGTGGTTTGAAAATACCTCAAAACCCAGATTAGAGTAGGGTCGATTTCTCTATTCTCTTGATGTACTGGTGAAAGCCATGTAGATGACACTTGATTGTTGCATTCATTATACTCTAAAAGGATTTGCTTAACTTATTTGTTTAGGAATAACACTTATTTCTTAACACTTATTAAGTGTGTAGTTTTGCTCATGCCCTTATAGTTATTTTATTGTAGGTTAACTCTACCAAAGCTTGGGATAGGAATACTAAGTAAGGTTCAATCAAGAGAAGCTGACAAACTACTCTGCTAGGCAATTCAAATAAGAACGTTAAGATAAAGGAAGCATTGTTCTTCAGGGTCATTGGTGGGTATGCTTTACTTTCACTAAATGTAGGCAGCTCTAATATAAAGCCTTAATATATCAATGGTGTAGTGATAGCTATGGATCATGTTTTATTATCAACTATTGGTATGCATTGCGAGACTATTACGATGTTAGCACTTAGGGCATGATATTTTGTGTCTTGCCAAAGTGGTCTAGCCATATGCCTTTTGGGAGGTAGAGGGGAGGTAGGTTAGGGTAGGGTGCTTTTGTCTCTGTTATACTAGGGGAAGAGGTCCCCTAGCGCTCTACTCAGTGTAATGCCTCTTAAAACTTAGTTATGTCGAAACCATTAACTTTTGTTGTTTGGCTTTGCAGGTTTAAAGGAATTTAATGTTTCTGCTCTAAAGGTTACTAACATAAGAGCTACAAAGGCCAAAAGAGTGATAGTAGTTTAGGTTTAAAGTAAGTTCTGCAATCTATTATGGAAAAACATTAGTCATCTAAGAGACTAAAAAAGCAAGATTTGTATAGCTTAGTGGAGACTATAGTTTAAGGTTGAATAAAGCTCAACACACTAATGGAAGGGGATGGTAAGCAACGTAAAAAATGCCAAAAAAATCCTGACAACGAGTAAGATTTGAAGGTCATCCGTGAGTTGATCAACATAAGTAAGGATGAGCCATGGAGGCCTTGAGACAACTTCTTTTATTGGGAGCATAAAAGACAAGACTCGCAAAGTAGAAGTAGACGTTATCGGAGGACACAAGTGCATTGAAATCATTGTCTTAGTTGCATGGCTTAGAAGCTCAATGGCAAGCACTTAGACTAAATTAGGACATTCGTTCAAATGATAAAGGGTTAGGAGATTATGAGATATAGAAGAGAATCTTCAAAGGCCTTGTCTTACTTAAGAATAAGCTTGACTTGGAGAAGACCACTAGGGAGCTTATTCTTAAGGCTTTTAAAGATTTAATCTTTATGAAATTATATGACATAAATGATTTTCATGCTAGACTTTGGTAAGTAGGGTTGATGTATCGCTGACTTGATAATTACTCTATAGGAGAGAACATATATTTTTGAGCTGTTCAAACCATAGATAGTTGATAGGTAAAAGGTACTCTATCATGCTACCTTTGTATGTAAATAGAGGGTTTACTGGCTTTCTAAAGTGAATGTTTTGTTGTAGAGTGCCCAGGATGTTGAGAATGACTTGCAAAAGGTATAAAGGGAGGCTCAATAAAAAGAAGCAAAGGATGAAGATCCTTTAAAGAAGACAGAAGCTAAGGAGACCTATCCTTGTGAATAGGCCAAAGCAAGTGCAAAGAGTGTCACTAACCTCAAGGGCCAATATCATGCAACATTACAGCATAATAAAGTGCTTGAAGAGGAAGTAGAGATATTGTAATTGAAGTTGTCTAGTATAGACACACTAAATTAATAGATGTAAAGATAACATTACAATAATGGACGTAATGGTACGATAGTTTACGGAAGACAAAAGGGCATTCAAGGCCAAGATGTACAAACTTAAGGAGGAACAGAAGCGGCCTTGGACAAGTGAGTTGTATGTTATTGGTGATAATATTCCAAAGGTTATATACGATAAGGACTTCCAAAAATTATGGACAAACCCTGAATGTAAAGCTCTTCAATGGAGGCTTTTTGTGAAGATAATAAGGGAATTAAGGGTAGATGATATTACCCTAATCTAGAGCTCTCCTAATGGGATTATTTGGATGCTCTTCTAATTGAAGAGGACAATAATAAGGTAGTTGACAAGAAGGTTGCTAATGAGACTCCTCAATCTAAGCTTGCGATGAAGGAAGGTCATGATGATGTTAAGCTTTCTAGAGGTGCCATTCTTATTCCGAGCACTGCTCAGGCCAAGGGTCCTAATGGCATGATAGATGCCCTATTGGTAGAATCGGAGGTAGTGTTGACCACTTCCTTGGGTCTTAGATTGGACAACCTTTGCATGCCCAAGCCCTATGTGCTAAAATAAGCATATTCTACCACGTCATTTTTCTTTAAACATTTTGTGTAGATGAAGCTGGAATGTTAGCTTACTCTCTTATAAGCGTCATTTGGCAATCTTAGGAAATTAAATTCTTTTCAAGAGTTGGTTGCTTTTTTCAAACATCATACTCATTCTTTTTTAGGTCTTTTATACACATGTATGCTTTTTGTGTCATTTGGACTTTTGAAAATTTGTAACCAAGGTACGCTGTGAAAAGAGTTGATTAAACTAGAGAAAATCATAGTTGATCTTTAGGAAGATAGTTGATCAAACTGAAAAGGATCATGGTTGATTTTTAGAAAAAGTGTTGATCAGACTAAGTGGATCGTGGTCAATTTACATTGTCTAGTATCATCATGCCCAATGGAGAGAACGTTGGATCTGAAGCATTGGTCGGTTTTGACAATGGAATCTCACTTTTACCTAAGGGGGTTAGATGCTCTATTCACCTTAAGGTAGTCTTAGAGCATAAGATCTGAAGAGGTCATAAGGTCTAGTCGCTTTGTGGTGGTCTTGGAGATTAAAGCATAAAGGGGCAAGAGGTTATGGTAATTTAAGGGTAATCTTGGAACGTAGAAGTTCATTTACCATTGGAAGGATTTGGACTACCTATTTCTCAATAGAAGTTGGATACTTCCATTGAAGCTCTTAAAATAAGATCTTACATTGAGTAACTCATAAGGATAATACTTAGAAAGTACTATTTTGTTCATTAGAGTAATGTTTGCAAATGGTATTTAATTAATAACCCCATTCAGGGCTTTATTATTATTGTTGGTATCTATAGGTCTATCATGATGATCTGTGTGTCTCCTTTGGTTAGCCCATTCCTCTTATCCAACCTGTTGTCAGATATATTGTCTAAAATAACCGCGTTGAATGGTGTCGTCAATTGCATTCTTTACCTCATGGTACTTATTAGTATTGTGGTCCCTTCCCGATAGAAGTTACAATACTTGTTCTATTCGTAACTTGCGGGTTACCTTTCATCTTCTTTAGTTGAGTAAGAAGCCACCATTTTTTATTTCTTGAAGGATCTATCCCAACGATTTATTAAGAGGAGTATGATCTTGATAGAAAGGCATTGAGCTCTTATTTTAACCTCCATCTTGTTAATGAGATGAATTCTTATTGTCTCTAGGATTGAGTCGAATGATTATTCTTATTAGTATCTATTTTTATAAGTGATTTCTATAATGCTCCTATGTATTTATTGAGTATTTTGAATGATTGTGAGGCTTAATTGGGTTTATCTTGACTTTTAATTGTTAAAGGAGGATTTGACCAAGTTTCATGAGCTTTGGAGTTAAAACGAAAGAATTTTGAAGCTTAGAAGAGGTTCACACCTAAGATCATTAACAGTGAACTAAGATTGTAGATTGGAAAGAAGGACGAAATTGAAGGCAAGGATCATGATCCTTGGTTATGAACCCTGTGTCTCATTAATTTGTGAATTTCGAGAGAAGAAAAAGATCACGCTCGAGAAGTACGAATGTAATTCATGGCTATGATTACATTATTTCCCTATAAACTTTCTTATATTAGGATATTGTTTCCCTAAAGTAAAGTGTCTGTGTACTTCTATTAGAGCTTTTTATGAATTTTTATCAGATAAGCAATAAGTGATAAGGGTTTAAGACTTAAAGAGTGTTGTCGCTTAACCTTTTTTTATCGTTTCTTTTTCCTTTTAATTCATTGCATCTTATCAATGTTTTAAATTACCTTTTTTAGTATTTGAATATTGAACCTTAAATTTCTATGTAAAGAATACTTCTCTCTTTTTTTTTTAGTTCAATCGATGATTTTTAATTTATTGTGATCTAATTACATGTGCTTCTTGTTCATTCTTTAGATTGACATTTGGTTGGGTTACTGATTAAATGTTTGATTTTACGTATTAAGATTGAGAGATGATATATGCAAATAGATCTAGTGTAATTAGAAAGAATTATGAGCTATTCTAGAGATAGAACAACATGATTCTTTTAGATTAGAATACGACAATAGTAGGAATCATAGAACTTAATGCAAGCTTAGGATTCTTACAACTAGAAAGAGATTTTGATTGAATATTTTAGGAGGTACGGTTTGACGTAGATGAACACATTACATCTAGTATTGCACAGATTAAGGGAATAGGTCTAAACCTCAAGATAGTTCGAATGATAAATGATAGTTAGAAGGATAAATGATAGTCAAAGGTTGAGTAGGGGTTCTCGTGCACCGATGGTGGATATAATGCACCAATGCCTCATACGAGCTTTGGTTACACTTAATATGACGCACAAGTGTAGTTAGAAGTCACTTGCCACTAATCTATGCTTAATGGCTTAGATAAGAGTAATCGAGAGTAAGTAAGTTACATTTAGCTCACGTAAAAAGAAAAATGTCTAAATGTTAATTTTATTGATTGTTGCAGCTATTACAATACATAAGTATTTATAGGACCCAATTAAGGTAAATCCTACGTTAGTGTAAATTATAAAAAGAATTTCTACTAGTAAAGGAAATGGAATAATTTACAAGGGTAATGTTGTAAACAAGCAAAAAGAATATCTGATGATAGAAAAGGATAGTACAAATATTAGGAAAAGATAGTGCATGTGTCTACTATTCATTCTGTAGTCCTAATGATACTGTTAGCTGAACAGAGTAGGTTTTGAACAGTTTAAGTCAATGTCGGTAGTTTGGCATCTTAGATATCAGGATTAGGAAGGGGTTAGTTTAGGTGGCAGCTCATTGTTGGGTTGGCCTTAGGGGGTTGGCTCCAAAAAGTTTTCAGCTTAGTCCTGATACAAATCAAGTTGACAGTATTCTAGTTTAATACTTGGATAAGTGTATTGTGGAGAGGTTAGCTTGTTACATCGGCTGGTCACATTGGTAGCTTCTTAGATGATATAGAGAGTAAAGTAACTCGATAAGTCGAACCAGGGAATGCACTACTTTGTGGCGTTTAACTTACTTTGGACCTCTTAGCAAACCATCTGAACAAGTCCTTAAGTTCGAGAGTGTGTGATTAGTCAATGATTCCTATCATCCCCTTTGAGTTGGTTGAGATTTGGGATCAAATCTAGCTTAACTCCATGTTGCTCATCTTTAGGAGTGTACAAGTAGAGATTAGCAATTTCGAAGGAGTTGGAGACTCCCTACTCTTCAGATAGTTTAATCCTGTAGGCATTAAGATTGATCTTTTCAAGCACTTTAAAGGGTTTGTGGGTCCTATGAGATTACTTGCTCTTCCTTAGGTAAGGGAATCATTTCTTGCTAAGGTGAATCTAAACTAGATCATCTGGTTAAAATTCTCTTTTCTTCTATCCTCAGCTTCGTCTCTCAAGCTTGGTAGTAGCTTGGCTTAATTGTTCTATGACCTTTTGGTATATGGTGCTGATGGCCTCGACTCTTTCTATAATTAGCTAGTCATCATCTAGGCTTAGAAGGGGTGTTTGGTCCACTGGGAGCTTAAGGTTGAACCCATAGATGACCTCAAATGGAGACATGTTTGTTACACTGTGGGTAGTCTTATTGTGGGTGAATTCTATGATAGGTAGACATCGATCCCAATTAGCTATGTTTTGACCAACAATAACCTATAGTAAAGTTCCAATTGTTCTATTAACAACCTTAGTCTATTCATTTGTTTGTAGATGACAAGACATATTGTATAATATCTTAGTTCCCATGCATCTCCATAATGTTCTCGAGAAGTAACTCATGAACTTTGAGTCCCGATCTGAAATAATGGTTCTAGGCACTCCATGAAGCTTGACTACTTCCTATAAGAAATGAAAAGAAATAGCCGAAACATCGTTAATTTTTGTACAGGCCAACGATCACCATGATAGAGTCCTACCCTCGGGACATCCTTGATAATCTCAACATAAAGTCTATACTTAACTCGGACTAAGGTTTAGTCAGAATAGGCAAGGGTAAATAGTGTTGTTGCTTGGCTCGGCTTGGCTTTTCGCTTTTCTATAGGTAGCATAAATTTCCAACATAAATTAGACATCTCTCATCATTCTTAGCCAAAAGAATCTCAAAGATAATAACTCATAAGTGTAATGCTAACCAAAGTGTCCTAACAATCCTCCTTCATGTAGCTCACACACTAATAATTCTCTCATGGAATAGGTTAGGATATATAATCTCCTCTTCCTAAATAAGTATCTATCCTCCTTATGATAGTCATCAAATGTCCGTCCTTCCTTACACCTGGCATAGATGGGACCAAAATATGGATCTTTAGCATATAAATCTTTTATTATTGAAAAACCAAGTAGCCTGGTTTGCAGCTCAATCAGAAGAGAATGTCATCTCCATAGGGCATCGGTCACTACATTGTTCTTCCCATTCTTGTTCTTCATGACATAAGAAAATCCTTCCATAAACTCGACCCATTTGGCTTATCTCTGAAACAACTTAAATTGGCTCTTCAGATATCTTAAGGATTCATGATTGGTATAGATCACAAATTCCTTAGGTAGTAGATAGTGTTGCCATACAGTTAGGGCTCGGATCAATGAGTAAAACTCTTTATCATAAATAGAATAGTTGAGTGTAGCTCCTCTAAGTTTTTTACTAAAGTAAGTAATAGGTCAACCTTCTTACATCGGCATGGCACCTATACTTAGTTTAGATGCATCACACTTCACTTTGAACACTTTGTTAAAGATCAACAGAACTAAGATAGGGGTTGTAGTCAGCTTCTCATTCACCTCCTCAAAACTCCTCTACTCTTTCTCTCCCCATCTAAACTCAACATTCTTTTTCTTCAGTTTGGTGAGTAGAGCCACAATCGTATTAAATTTTCTTATAAATATACAAGAGAATGATGCTAAGTCGTAGAAACTTTTCTCATTGGCTGAAGTGGTTGGCACAAGTCATTCGGTGATTACTCTTATCTTCTCATCATTGACTTGTATTCCTCCACCACTTATAACAAACCTTAAGTAGATTATTTCGGGTCGACAAAAGCCACACTTCTTCAAATTGGCGTAGAGCCTTTTGTAAAGAATGCTCGAGGATACTCTTGGTGAGTCTCTAAATTAGGTTTATATACTAAGATGTCATTGGAATAAACCACCGTAAATTTCCCTATTAGTTCTCGAAGCACATGATTCATTAGTCATATAAATATGCTCAGTACGTTTGATAGTCCAAATGGCATCACAAGCCATTCATACAATCTATTGCATGTTTTGAACACTGTCTTCCATTCATCACCCTGTGCATTCGGATCTAATGGTATCTAGATTTGAGATCAATCTTGGAGAATACTTTTGCTCCATTTAACTTGATAGCATATCATCAAGCATTGGTATGGGATACTTGTATTTGATGGTGATACGATTAATTACTTGGCTATCTACACACATTCTCCATGACCCATCCTTCTTAGGTACCAACAAGGTTGGCACAGCACAGGGGCTAAGGGATTCTTGTATGTACCTTTTCTTCATCAACTCATCTTCCTATCTTTATAGCTCAGTAGCTTGGTCTAAGTTTAACCTATAGGTAGGCTTATTTGATAATATGGCTCCTGACTGCAAGTCAATTGCATGTTCAATGCCTCGGATAGGAGGTAGACCTTTCGATAGCTCACTTGGGAACAAATCGGCAAACTCATCTAATAAGATTTTAACCTTAGCATGCACTATTCCCTCCTCGGATCTCATCTTCGACAACCTGCTGACTAGCAGATAGGTTGGCTCTTCATGTTCCATCTCTCTTTTTGACTTGGCTCGAGTCATCACCAAAGCCTCTTTCTTCAAGACTCGGCTCAATTGGGTCTGTATGATTTTTACTTGCTCAATAGTCATAGGACTTAACTTTACCTTCTTGCCTTCATGCTCTAGGGAACATGTATCCTCCTTCCATCATACATGACGATTTAGTCAAACATCTACGATTGTCCAAGTAGAATGCAGGATGCACTCATGGGTAACACATTACAAAGTACTTCTTCTCAATAGTTGCCAATACATATTGGCACGGATACTTATTTGTTCACTTGTAAGGTTCCCTTGTCATTAAGTCAATGTAGCTTATAAGGTTTTCAATGGGGCTTGGTTGGCAACTTCAATTATTGGACCATGAAAGTAAAAGTTGTATTGGTGCATCTCTTACTATCAACAATCAAGGCACACAGACCCATTTATCTTACATCTAATGTGGAAAAGATTCTCTCTCTATTCGTCTTCAGGCATAGGACTTACATTCATTGTCCTCCTCAATATTGGAGTGGCCGGCTAAAATTACCTTCCTCTCTATAAATGAATTCCTCTTCCTCAAATAGTTCAATTTGCTTGGTATATTTTGGGTCTTCCACTTCTTCATTGGTACTATTTACCTCAAGAGTCGATACTTCATCTCGGATCACTACGGTTCTTCCATTTGGACACTAAGCATCTATGTGTCTAAATTCTTACATTTGAAATACTTGATCTCACTCGTCTTTTGTCTTGAGCTTCCTTCGGATTTTGAGCAAGTTAGGTCTTAGCAACCTTACTTAATTCCGTCTATACAGGTTTGCTTGGAACAGATTAGTTACTATTAGGTTAGTTAACAAAGGTTTGGAACCTTCCTATTTGGTGCCTTTCGATTCTCTGTGCGGCTCGGATGGTGTCATCAAGTGATCTTATATCCATGGTTTCTAGAACATCTTAAATCTTACATTTCAATCCATTAATTAATTGAGATACAGTTAGGTTTCAGGCTTAATGACTTCGCATCAAATCATTAGCATATGAAATTCTTTTACATGTGCATAAATAGTTGATCCTCCTTACCCTAGCTCTTATAATCTTTTAAAGGCATTCTACAAATAGTAGCTCAGCACAAATCTCCTCCTTATGACTCTCTTCATCTCATCCTAACTCCTAACTTTACGTTCTCTTTCTCTTCTTTGGGTAGATCACATGTTCTTTTACCATAAGGCGACATAACCAGTAAAATCCAACATAACAAGTCTAATCTTTGCATCATCTAGTATTTTGTGGCATTCAAATTGCTTCCCAATCTTATCTACCCAATCCAGGTATTCTTTGACATCTCCACTCCTAGTAAAATTTGGAATGTGCATCCTTAACCCTTCAGCTTTAGGGGCTTGAACATTCCTTTCTTCTAGTTCATAGTACTTCTCCACTTCATCGTCTCCTTCCTCTTCTTCTTCTTCAATTTTATCAAGTGCTAGCCTACGCCTAGCAACCCTACCTACTCCTAGCAACCCTACCTACTCCTTCAATTTGGGGGAGGTTGAACTAGGGCATTAACTCAGCCAAACTGACCATTACTTCTCTCAGGTTGTTTACGTCCTCTATATGGGCCATTTCTAGGTTGCTATCATTCTTCATTTATGATAGTCACTAAATTAACTACTAGGTCGGTGAGTATGTCTTTTTGATTACCAATTGATTGGAGTGTGAAGCTTCTTTGTTGGCCTTGGTAATTTTGAGCACCACTCTCTTGGTTACCTAAAGTTCCTTGAACATTTGAATCAGACATTGTCAACTACCTCACAAGATTGTTGGTTAAAATACTACTCAAAGTTCTTTCCATGAATAATAACATTAGAACAATAACTAATACTTCCATTACTATGTCAACTACATGCGATGAATAAGTAATCACTTATATTCTATTTTTGCATACAAGGAGCAAGAGAAAATAGAGCATAAAATTTCTTCAACACTTTTCACCTACCAAATACCTATGTTAATAATAGAACTTTTAACATACGAAAACAATGACAAATCGCTTAAAGAACAAAGTAACAGAAACTAGCTTTGAATGTAGCCAAGCTCTTATAGCAAAATGATACGATCTAACGTAGTTGAACACCCGACATCTAGTATTGCAGAACTAAGGGGATGGATCTAAACCTCAAGATGGTTTGAAAGATAAATGATAGTTGATGGTTGAATAGGGGTCGTCATGTGCCAATAATGGATATGACACACCAACATCTCATATGAGCTTTAGTCACATTTAATATGATGCACAAGTGTGGACAAAAGTCACTCACCGCTAGTGACGCGTTATCGCAGGCAGTAGATTGGGAAAATATAATGGGTATTCACAGATTCAAATAGGTATAAAGAACAGGAAGTGGAACAGGGGTTTTGAAGGTGAATGTATATGGATATCACACACCAAGATACAAATACAGTTAGGGGTTTGAGCTCAAAATATGATTCGATACAACTCATGAATACTAAATATCACTTTGGATTCAAATGAGGGTTAGATACAACTTAGTAACCGGTACAAATGAAAGGTTCACCACAATTTTAGGGTCAAGATTGATAAGAACGTATGAAAGATTAAAGAGTTTAATCAACACTTAATAATTTGGTAAACACAAGCTCTGTTAGCTCAAGTATAACTTTGCTCGAAAGAGGAAAAATTTCACTCTTTGTATAGGGAATATTCTTCACGATGTCTGTGTTCTGTCTTCATGTCTGTGTTCTGTCTTCATATCTGTGTTCATGTCTGTAATTACAAATGTTACTATTTATAACAAGTGCTAGACCCTAGTGGCAAAACTATAAATAACGTACAAGGCCTTAAACCCTAAAAAATTGGGCCCTTAAATAAAATAAAGGAAAACATGTACAAGCATACAAAACTATACGTTTTACAGGAGAAGTCGGAAAGTGGCAAAACTATAAATAACGTACAAGGCCTTAAACCCTAAAAATTGGGCCCTTAAAGAAAATAAAGGAAAACATATACAAGCATACAAAACTATACGTTTTATAGGAGAAGTTGGCATGTAGTCACTCGGCATGTCTTGGAATGAGTAGTATCAAAACTGGATGAGGTTGGCAGTTAGATGGTCGGGTTTATGAAGGAGTCCTTAAAGTTTCATTTAACTTGGCCAATATACCAAATAGGTTAGCCCACAATTACCGAGTTTTAAAGTTAGTCAGCATTAATCTCTCTGTACCATGCCAAATGGATCCTACTCTCAGCAACGTGGCCTCTCAGCTACTCGGTCGACGACAAACTTGTTGCTGAGTGGTTATTTTTCTTCCTCTTGTCCTTCTGGCTTCAGCTCAGCCTTAGTAAGCATTGATTAGTCTTGGCTTCAGACAAGCTTACCTCGGCTTGGATGTAGTCAAAGGTTAATTCCCATCATTACCGTGAGTTCGAAAAGAAGTTGTCCTTGACGTTAAGCATTGAGCATGGGTTAGGATGCCGAATAAACTCCTCTTCCCTTTTCACTTTACCATAGGTGCCAAGTATCTCTGAATTTCCCCAAAGCTTATGGGGGTTAAGCAATAGCCCTTCCTACTCTTCCGAATAGTTTAAGTGTTGAGGAAGCCATCACGGATAACTTTTTTATCATACTCCCATGGTCGGCCAAGAAGTAAATTTGCAGCATTCATATGAGCCATGTTGAACTCAATCTCATCTTTATACTGCCTTGCCTTGAATGCTATCTAAGCTTTCTTATGCACACGAACAATACCCTCGTCATCAAACTACTTCAATCCATAGGGTTGAGGATATAGGTAGGTCAACAATTTCATCTTTTTCTACTAACTTAGTAGAAACAATGTTAATGTATCTTCCCCCATCAACAACTAGGGAATAGGTCTTCCTATTCACCAAACACCATATATGAAATAAAATTTCCCTTTATCTAGGATTTGCCTTCAGGTCAACTCGTATCGCCATAGTTAAGAGTTTATCCAAGTCCTCAATAAAGACATCTTCTTCTATCAACTAGTCTTCTGAACTCTTATAACTTTGACTCTTGATTTGAGCCTTGGGCCCTTTGCCCTTTAAGGCTACGACCTTTTTATTTGGGCATTGGGATACAATGTGTTCGTAGTTTAAGCATTTAAGGCATTTCACATCTTGGGCCTTGCTGTCGGGTGTCTTTTCTTTCTTAGAAATCTTCTTCTTGGCATGGACAGGTTGACTAGGCTCTCCTTTTTCCATCCTCCTCTTTAGCAGTTTTCTCTTTGCATACCTCTTAAGCTCGAGGCTACCTTGTTTACATCGGTTACTTAGCCTCTAATGCCTCTTCCTCCTTTGTCTCTCTACTTTTAATGCCAAATTAATTAGCTCATCTAAAGAGTTGAATGGCTACAATTCAACTATGTCGATAATATTATCTTGGAGTCCACTCAGGAACCTAACAATAGAGGAACGGTCTTGTAGCTCGACAATCTCACATGTAATCATCAAAGTCTCAAACTCTTGCAAATACTATACAATAGTATTTCGACCTTATCTTAGGAGCTGGAACGCATGGAGCATCTCTTGAAGTAAGTTGGCATAAAGCACTAATTCATCAATCACTTCATAAGTCTTTAAGTCTTGATCGGCTCTTCTCCTTCAGCATCTCTCTTGGCAACCAGCTTGTTAGCTTGACCTTTGTTCAATCATCATACTTGTAGCACTTAAACAACTTCTTAACTCGGGGAACCCAATCAAGGAGCTCTTCAGGTCGGCTACTTAAGCTTTATATTATCAAGTCTTTGGCCAAGTGCTCAGGGTTTATCTCTTGCATTCCTAATAGGTCAATTCACCTTGGATCGGCTACTTATATTGGAGCTATGCTTGGTAATGTCCCTTCTTAGCTTCGGTTCTCTTCTTTGGGCTCTTTGGTTTATCTCGAAGTTAATACTCCTGTCATTGCTTCTCCTTGCCTCAAGTTGATTTTCTCTCCTTTTCAGCTTGGTAGCTCTTTTTGGATGTCACTCATCGTTGTCAAGTTCATTGGAACTACTTCTACTGTTGGGTGTTTGTTCCCTTCTTTCTTCTCAGCCATCACATCTGCAACCTTTGACTAAACCAGTGAGTTCTTAGATAGATTCAGTGAGATTCTAAATATAATATTCTAAGCTATCAATACGTTGTCTCAAACTTTTATAGGACTATCACTAGTATTGTTGACATTATCCTCCGACATTCTTGTCCATATAGTAATTTTCTAGAAAAATTGAACAAACAATGAAACACAATTACAATAGGCCAAAAACAACGACTACTCAACTTTTGCAGCTATTGATAACTAATAAACACTTCCATAACAACTAGAATCAACTATTGAAATTAATGTTACTAGACTCAACTATAGCACAGTACCACGACTACTAAAATACGAACAACACATTACGCTATATAATGATAACTAACAGATGTCCAAACCATGAATCAACTTTGAAGAACACTAATACATATGTCTTCTTCCCAAAGCTCTGACACCAAGATGATAGGTTATCGTAGGCAACAAATTAAGAAAACAGAATGGGTGCCCGTGCATTTGAGTCGGTATAAAGAACAGGAAGTAAAATAGGGGTTTTGAAGGTGAATGTGTATGGACATCACCCATTAAGACATAAATACAATCAGGGGTTTAAGCTCAAAATAAGGTTTGATACAATTTACGAATACTAAATGTCGCTTGGGATTCAAATAAGGGTTAGATGCAACTCACTAATCGGTTCAAATGAAAGGTTGATCACAATCTTAAGGTTAAGATTGATAAGAATGTGGGAAAGATTAAAGAGTTTAATTAATACTTAATAATCCGGCAAACACAAGCTTTTCTAGCTCAAGTGTAGCCTTGCTTGAAAGAGGAAAAGTTTCACTCTCTGTATGGGGAATATTCTTCACTATGACTGTATTCTATCTTTGTATCTGTTATTACAAATGTTTTTATTTATAGTAAATCTTAAATCTTAGTGGAAAAAATGTAAATAATGTATAAGGATTAAACCCTAAAGAATTAGGCCCATAAATAAAATAAGGAAAAATATGTACAAGAATGCAAAACTATGCATTTTACAGGGGAAGGCGGCATGCAATCACTTGGCATGCCTTCGAAGGAGCAGTATCCGAACTGGACGGGGTCGGCAGTTGGATGCACAGGTTCACGAAAGAGTCCCTGAAGTCTTGCATGGCTTAGTCGAGACACTAGAGATGTTGGCTCATAATTGTCTGCACTAGTCTTTTTGTATCGTGCCAAGTGGATCCTACTCTTAACAATGTGGTCTCTTGGCTACTCGGTGGACAATAGACTTATTGTTGAGTGGTTATTTTTCTTTTTCTCATCCTTCTAGCTTTAGCTTAACCTCGACAAGCATTGATCGACCTTGGCTTTGGAAAGGCTTGCCTTGGCTTGAATGTAGTTGGAGGCTAATTCCCATTAACTAGTCTACGCTTAGTGGCTTAGACAAGAGTAGTCAAGAGTAAGCAAGTTATACTCAGCTCACACAATAAGAAAAATGTCTTAATGTTGATTCTATTGATTATTGTGGCTATTATAATACATAAGTATTTATAGGATCCAATTAGGGTAAATCCTAGGCTAGTATAAATTACAAAAAGGATTTTTACTGATAAAGAAAATGGAATAATTTATAAGGGTAATATTGTATACAAGCAAAAAGAATATTCGATGACAGAAAATAATAGTACGAATGTTAGGAAAAGATAATGCATGTGTTAGTTATTCATTCTGTAGTCCCAATGACACTACTAGCCAAGCAGAGTAGGTTCTAAATAAGTCAGGTTGGCGTTGGTAGCTTAAATATTTAGGATTAGAAAAGGGTTGGTTTAGGTGACGGCTCATTGTCCGGTCGGCCTCGGGAGGTCGGCTCTTGAGAGTTGTTAGCTCGACCTTGGCACATATCAGGTCAATAGTATTTTGGTTTGACACTTAAACAGGTGTGTTGTAGAGAGGTTGGCTTGTCACGTCGGCTGGTCACCTTAGTAACTTCTTGAATGATGTGAAGAGTAAAGTAACTCGGCAAGTTAGACTATGGAATGCACTGTTCCTCAGTGTTCAACTCATTTCGGATAGCTTGGTGTTTAACTTGCCTCAAACAGTTCGAGGAACCATCTGAGCAAGCCTTTGAGCTCGGGAGTACATGATTAATCCATGATTCTTATCATTAGGGTTAGGTATTAATATGCTTAAGAGAGATATTATTATAATTTAGGATTTCTCAGTCTTAGAAATTATAATAAGATTGATATATTGCACATAATCTAGGGAAATCAATATTTGAATACTAGAATAATTGTATGTTCTTGATAATCTTATTTATCTCTTTATTTTTATGTTTTGTTTGTTTAATTTAATTAGAATATTTTAGGTTTACTGATCTAAAAAATAGGGCTTAATTGGTAGCGTAGATATTAGGAAAATATAGGGAATTAGTAATACTTCATTATATTAGTCGATGAGAGATCGACTTCCGAACTCAATTCACTATATTATAAAAATTAATAGGTGCACTTGCCTTTAATCAAGTTTTTGATGCTATTTTTGGGGATTAGAGAATATTAGGAAAACCCTTTGACTTGTTACTCTAGCCACTATTTTTATTATGCTTGGTGCTTTCCTTTATTGCTATTATCATATTCAATTGTCACTAACTTTGAGTTGTTTCTAGTTTATGAATAAGAGTGGTACAAAGGACCTTTTTGAGTTCCACCCTAATATTGAAAAGATTGCTTGATCTCTTCATAAGAGTATATGCCAAATAGTTTAGTTAATCAACTAAGGAGTCCCACTAAAAATTAAAGAAGAAGAAGAAGAAGAAGAAGAAGAAATTGAGGAGATTGCAAACAAAGGTGAACAAGCAAGAACCATGTTAGATTGTGCCAAACCTACCCTCAAGGGGTGGAATCTTGCATTTTAAGCTAACCATTCAGGCCAACAATTTTGAGATTAAGTCGAATGTTATTCAAATTATTTAGTAATATGCATAGTTTGACTACTTACAGGATGAGTCCTTAAATGTATATATCTTTAGTTTTCTAGAGATGTATGACACATTCTAAATTTTTGTGGTGAGTGAAGATTCAATAAGGCTATGATTGTTTCCTTTTTCCTTGAGGGGCAAGGCTACATAGTGGTTGACTACTCTTTTGCAAGGGCTAATCATCACTTAGAAAGATTTAGTAGAAAGATTCCTTGAGAAGTATTTTCTACTTACCAAGACTGCTAAATTCAAGAATGATATATTTGCCTACATGTAAATGGAGGGAGATAGCCTATATGAGATATGGGAGTGCTTTAAGGATTTGTTGAGATTGTGCCCATACTATGACTTCCCATTTTGGATACAAATTCAAATGTTTTATAATGATCTTAATTACTCTATTAGGCAAATAATTGATGTAGTCATAGGTGGTATATTGAATTTGAAGACACCAAATAAAGCCTAGACACTAATTAAAGGTAAATCTATGAACAATTACCAGTGGGAAATTGCTAAGGGCAAGCCAAAACTTACAGGAAAATATGAGGTAGATATAGTGACCACCTTAGCAACATAAGTGCAGGGCCTTACTAAGAGAATGGATGAGATCATGTTTTCAAAGCAGCTAGTTCAAGGGAATACCCTTACAAAGCTACAAGAACAAGTAGATTATCTTAGGACTAAGCTATAGAATGACCTTTACAATAGTACATACAATATAAGATCGAGAAATCACCTAATTTCTCTTGGGGAGGACAAAATGCTAACCAAAATGCTCCTTATGTAGGTTACCAACCCTAACCCTAATAGCAGAAAGATTCATGCATAGAGGAGATTTTGACAAAGTTCATTATCATTTTTGATGTAAGATTTTAAGCTTATGAAATAACATTCAAGAACAATGAAGCATCCATCCATAATTTAGAGAATCACTTAGGTTAGTTAGCTAAGATAATTGCTAAGAAGCAATTTGGTAGTTTGCTTAGAAACGTGAAGAAAAATCCTAAACTTGTGAGATTAGGAAGCAATTGAGGATAAAAGAAAAACCTTATCAAGCTAACTATGTTGAACAAAATTGTTTTCTAGTAACCTAACTGTCTAATTTTAGTATCCTTTATTTATTTATTTTTGTTTACTTTGCATTCCTTTTTGATTGAATTTCTTAAAAAAAAAAATTAACTTTCATTATTTTTCACTAACTTAGCAGCTAAAGTTAATTTTTGAAGTTTTGAAAGTACTTTCTAATGCTCAGATAACTCATTCTAGATATAAAATGATGGGTGCAAGATTTAGATGAAATTCTCTTAATGATTTGAAGGAGATATGAGGCCAACATGGACAAAATAGTACATAACCCTCGACATGATCACACTACGGTGACATTGATCTAGGAAAGTGGTGAGATTCAAGTATGTAGATAGGAAAACAAGATTAAGTTTAGCCTAGGAGCTCCAAGTGATCATCCCATATTGTATTTTAATGATTTTATACAAAGAAGAAGTATACTAAACTTCATTCAAAAAAGTTAAGGCAACCTTGTTATATTGATTGGAATATTTTGGCACAAGTTGGATTTAGATATTTCGTCATGTAGATGGTTGATTTTGGTATATAGGATAAGTTGCTAACTATTTTGACAGCCTACTTATAAGGAATTGGCACCTGGAGTTTCATAGCACTATTAGGTTAGAGTATTGTCATATTGAGTATGGGATTATAAATATGATGCATTTTAGGGTAAATGGTTAAGAACATTACATGTCCTTTGCTTATTTTTCTATGTTGGTGGGATTATACTCTAATGAATTTGTTACAAGTGTTGAAATTGCAAAATTCCTAATAACTAAAAGAGCATATTGGGAATAGATAAGTAATGAATTAAATTATAGCTTGAAGTTGTCAAAGGCCTCTCAATTAAGAAACCCAGTCTCTCAAATAATTCTCTTAGATTTTAGCTAAGAGTTTGACTGGAAGGGGACATAGGAATGGAGTGGTGAACTTAGTGGATATGATTTACTTTCATAGCTTAATTACGTATAGGCATGGTTGTTAAAATCGCGAGTTAAAAGTATATTTTTACGAGTTTATGATTTTATAGTTTTTTTCTTAGTTAGAATGAATATAAAATTGTTTATGTATAAACTTTTAATAAAATTATAAACTTTGATATACGATTTTATAAGTTTACGATTTTACCGATTTTATAAGCTTACGATTTTACCGATTTTATGCAATTCTATCAATTTTATGTATTCAAATGAATAGTAAAATCACAATTTTGGTAATTATGCATGTAGGCAAATCAATTTGTGTGTCCAGTTGACTTTTTTTTTTCCTTAGATCTTAGGCAAGGATGGTAGATTTAGATATATATTTGCACAACCTTACATTACTAGGTTAGTAAAGGTAATGACGAGTTTTAGGAATTTGCCAGTTATAGAGAAGGTGAATGACATGAAGCTAATGTCTTAACAATCCTTGAGAGCTTTTAAAGTTCAACCACCAAGAGAGATAGAAGTTCAAATTGAACAATATGAAGGAGGTGAAGAAAAAGCAATTGCAAAAGAGCAAAAACGACCACTTGCTCTACTTGTTAATGAGGCTTCTAATTCTACTTAGAGGCTTAAATCGTTTGTAATGACAAAATATCAACTTAAACTTAAATAGCTCACGAGTAATTTGGCTTGTTTACACCTTTACTTTCGATTCATCTATATGTTTAGAAAATATGATTATGATCAAACTAGTTGTAAAATAAAAAAAAAGGAAACTCTAAATTTTATTTATGATTTGATTTTGTCTCCATAATTGGTGGGTATTTTCTATTGTGCTTTTAATGGCATAATGAATCGCATTAGCATCTTGAAATGAACCATAACCAAACTATTAAAAAAATTTGAAAATTTTAGTACTCTTTACATGTTGATTCCATTTGGTCTTAGTAATATTTTGATAAGGTTAATAGCATAAATAGTATCCAAATTTTATGAAAATATATAATTTATTATTTATATTTTAAAAAGATCAATTTATTATTTAATTAAAGTTATAGTCATTTTTGCTACTTAACTAATTCTTTTGAAATCCGTTTATTATTATAACCAAAAGGATGAATTGAAAATTGAACATTTAATTACCTTAAGGCTAGAAAATGGTTGATGGCCACTTGTATAGAGTTCTACAAGCCCCTACAAGGTGGTGACAGGCATCATTGGCGCTTGGGTTAGTTGGAATGATTGCTTAAGGCAAACTTTAAAAAACAAGTTATTTGACTCATTAATTGTAATAGGTCAATTCTTATTTTGTTTTTATATTCACATCAACAAATGGGTTTAATAGAATTTGTTAAAGTAGCAAAAACAATTACAAAAATTTTATTAGATAATAAATTGATTATTTTAAAATACATTCGATAAAATTTAGTACTATCTATGACTTTAGTCCATGGCATAATCATGTCATTATTAAAATAATATTAGTTTAGTAGCATGAATTTTAATTTTTTTAAAGGAATAGATTAAGTTCTATATTTCTTTTTAAAAATTTAATATAATATTAGTCGGTATAAAATAGAAAAAGTGCTATTAGATGAAGAGGGAGTTTTTTACATCTTGATCTTATTTTTTAAGAGGTTAGTTCAATTTTTCATTCTATATTTAATTTATATTATTTAAATTTGATTGATATTAAATTAAAGGTTATACGAAGGCTGAACTAGTTTTCAAAGTACCGAAGCTTGATTTTATTAGTGGAGTATGGCCTGACGGGGTTAAGTATAACAAGAAAACTTATCTCATTTTTTTTATTTTTTATTTTTTATTTTTTTTTTCCGTTCTTGTAAAACCAAGCCAAGTGTTGCCTTCCCTGTCAGTCTAGTGTCCAGTCTACTTTGTAAAGGCATTGAATTAAAGACTCGATAAAAACTAAAAAACAACAAAATAAGAGTCTTCACCCCTCTCTCTCTCTCTACACTTCCTGGTCCAAGTTCTTATTGTTCTTTGCATCCTACTCCCTACTGACTCTGCTAACTCTCTCTCTCTCTCTCTCTCTCTCTCTCTTCCCAGTTTAGTTCACACCTTTTTAATATTTTGTCTGCCCCTTTACCCTTTTCCCTTCACACTTGACAAACTTTTCTTTCTTCTCTGCATTCCTTTCAAAACCCTAGATTTTTTACTGATCTAGGGTTTTTGTTCTTGGGTTTTGTTTCCATGACTTACAACAAAAGAAGGAAAGGCTTAGACTTTATGGTTATCTCACTCAATGTGCTTCATGTTAGGTCTTTCTTTGCTCTCGGAAGCTAAAATAATTAACCTTTTAGGTTTATTTGTGCAGTAGGCTTTCTGGATAGTTTCAAGGTTCCAAATTTTTGACGTGTTTCTTGGTTTTTATGTCATTCCAAGTGAGAAAAATAAGCAAAAGAGGAAAAGTACTAAGACCCTTTCTAGCTTTTGGGACAATCAAGTGGAAAAGGTACTTCATGTCATGTTTTTTATAGAGAAAGTGAGGCTTATGAGATTGTTTTGTTGAAATTTTAACGCTGTTAAGAATTAGTCATTAGTGACTTAAACTCTTGGCTTGCGTGCTGTTATTCTGGTTTTGTAGTTTTTTAGCAGGTGTTGTTGATAATTTTTTGGAGATTATTAGAAGCTTGAAGATTCTGACTTTAGGAAAAATAGGTTTTAGACATTGTAAATGAATGGATGGAAGAGAAGCCATGGGAATGTCTGGCGGTTCATCACAATATTTCATTCATAAAGGGGGACTAGTTGGTGTTTCGGTGTCGGGTACCGATGCTGGGATGTTGAATGCTCCACCTGGATTTAGACCCTCCATAGCTTCTCACCTTCAGGGTCACCCTAGCGCCCGGTCCACGTTAGGTGGACCACCATTTGGAGCTGAAACTTCACATGGAAATTATGGTCAAGGGATTAATATGGGTGTGTCATCAGGTGGCACACCTGGTGAGCTTGTAAAGAAAAAGAGGGGTAGGCCCAGGAAGTATGGACCTGATGGGAAAATGCCTTTGGGGCTATTGCCAATGTCTACTGCAACTTCTACTTTGTCGTCAGGGTCTGATACGCCTTTGCAGAAACGTGTCCGGGGGCGTCCTCCTGGAAGTGGGAGGAAGCAAAGATTAGCTGCTGTTGGTATGTTCATTTACTAACTTTAAAGTGCACTTGGAATTTTCTCTCTGGGAATGTTTTAGCTGTTAGTCCTTCATTTGTGGCTGAATAAGTTTCAGTATAGCTGGTCTCAGTATGTTTGATCTGAGTAGTGAGCACTACATCTTGCTGACCATTTTGCCTTATGTTCTCCCTTAGAGTGGTCAATTGCTTTTGAAAGCATTTAGTGCTATGGCTCTGATACATTTCAATCCTTTGGAACCTACATTGGTTGTTAGTGGTGCAATGTTTGAGCATTTGGTACATAATTGACTGAAAGTAGACACTCATTTTGCATTGAGTTCAATATTAGTGGCTTTTATAGCTGAATTAAGGACAGGCACTATTTGTAAAGGATGTTTACTAAAACTAAAACCTACAAGTATTATGTAGTAAACTAGTAACCTACTGTCATGTAATTTCTCCTGTATTTATGTTGGGTTGTGATTTTATTTTATTTTGTTTTTCAAAACTTCTCCATCATGGTGGTTAATTTGTCCATTTTTGTACACCCAAGTGTAGGCTGTGGGTGCTATCTAAGGTACTCTGTGTATTCTTCCAACTGACAACTTTCTTTTTTAGGTGAGTGGATGAACAGTTCAGCCGGGATGGCATTTGCCCCACATGTGATCAATATAGGTGCTCGGGAGGTATATTACCCTTTTCTTGGGATTTACTTGTATCTCAGGGCACAGAAAGTCTATTTGTTGGTGGTGCAGTTTGAATTTTGTGGCTTCCATTCATTAAACATAAAATGATTTCAAGACAATGAAAAAGTGAATTGCATGAGTCTATTGAATTCATTCATTGGCTATCTATTGGCCAAAATGTAATGCTCGGTGCTGTCAAGAGGTCCCCTTCTCAAGGAAATGACATTCAAGTATCCAGGCTGTCATATCGACTGTAATGTAAAGTCCTGCAAATATGGGATCTTTGAAGAAGTTTCATTTGACATACATTTCTTACATATGACAGCAGAGTTGCCTCTCCTAGTTGATCAACCTCCTGTATTGCTCGTTTCCCTTCCCACGTAATATTAGATAACATCCCAGCAGTAGCAGTTAATGCCTCTTGCTTATAGAATACATGTGGACATCCTTTATAATGGATCATTGGATTAATTGCCCATTCCTTAATGTCTTGTGGGTCAAGTTAGTGTAATACTGCGGCTTAGGATTTGAAATTTATAAAAGGAACTGACTTGATTGGTTGATCTTCATTTTCCATGAAAAGTTCCTTTTATTTTTTGGTTTTTATGGTAGCATTTGGTGACTTTCATTTCAATATGCAATTAGAATTGTTGCTTTGTAGGGGTGAAGTTTATTGTACAGCTGAGTGCATGTTGTTCAAAATAACGAAGGGGGTATACATGCATTAATTTGTCACCTTTTCCTCTGTTATGCTTTTCTTGATGCAAATCCTCTTGTAGATTCAATAGATGCAAAAGAAATTGTTGCTGTAAGATATCCAAGCATTTGATAAAATCAATATTTTATAAAGACCAAAGAGTCTCTACTTTCTTGCTATGTTAATTTTGATACAAGTATACAATACTAGTGACCTATTTACTTGGGTGCAATGGAGAGGAAATAGAATAATTATTTGTGGAAAACTTTCTAGCATCTTGTTTATTTGGAAATTGGTTTAGGAATTCTTTTTCTGAGGGGCTTTTCTATTCCCTCTTTATAAGGAATAGTTGTTATCTTTTGGAATGTGGAATTTTTTATTCCCCCTCCATATGGAGTAAAAAGTTAAGTGATGGACAATTATATCCTCAATTAATAAGAAAAATTAAATAACTTCTAGTTATTTTCCCAAAAGACCAAAGGGGAATGGATATATTGGTATTTTGGTTATAATCCAAATTTAATATTGCAATCAATAAAGTAAAATAAATATAGGAGTAAGTATTTGTTGCAATAAAAAATTATACAAAGTAAGCATTAGAATCTAAATTGTTAGCTTAAGGCTAGTGATAGTTGCTTCAAAGCATGATTTTTCTATTCCTCATCTATTTTATTATAGAATGTAAATGGGCTGTAAGATTATTCTCGTTCATAGATCCTAACAATACCAGAAAAATTGCAGTAGAAGCTAGGCCTTTCTTGTCCAAGTTTACATTATCTACTCGTTTAAGTGTGTCATGCAGTGATCACAGATGCTTCAAGATTCTTGTGAATAACAATTGATAATTCTTAGTAGAGGTCTGGAGGCTGCGGAACCTGTTGAAAAGCATATTTTTCCCTGCATAGTTGTGTGTGTTGTAGGTTATATTGTTCCTGTGTTTCTCTTGACATTAGCTCTTTTGACATGTGCACAACTTTTAGTGGGTCAATAAATTCGTGTTCCTTCTGCTTTTATAGTTCTCAATAGCTTTATGGTTGTGTTGCTCTCTGCTCCTTACATCATAAACGCACCAATTTTATTGATAACTACCCTGAATATATTTAATTCTGTTTTGTTATTTGTTGAAGATTAACTTGCACACCTGTTTCGGAAGCAATCCTATGAGTAATCTCTCCAATACTATCTCCAGCTGAATTTGCTTTAGGCTGCCACAATTGGATAAAATTTTGGCATTAATGCTGAAAATGAGGCAATTAAACCAGAGGGACTTGCCATGCAAAAAACCTGCTCTCTGTTGTTTATTTGTTTAATTAACTGGAAATGAACTTTATATGTTTTTATACATATCTTTCTTCATTTATCCTAATATTTTTCTTTTCCTCTTTCCTTCATTTCCTTTTGTAGGATGTTGCTGCAAAAATTTTATCCTTTTCTCAGCAGAGGCCAAGGGCATTGTGCATATTATCAGGCAATGGCACTGTTTCTTCAGTGAGCCTACGCCAGACTGGCTCGTCTGCTAGCACTGTTACTTACGAGGTTGACGAAATTTTAAACAACCTTTGTGGAATTTTTTTAATTAGTTTTTTCCAGTCAGTCAAATCTTGTTTTGATAGACTGCTTTATCCCCGAGGGTTTTTAGAACTCTTTTACCATGCATGCATCTTTTAGTGCAATGACCAGTGTTACGGATTACACCAAACTAGCTTCAGCTTGTCCAGTTCAGTTGTTTCATTGATTTTGCTGCGACTTTAGGACTCTTTCCACATCCCTGATTACAACAATTTTTTTGTGGGATGTGGGGCATATTCTCATGCTGCATGTCTGCAATTTGATGGTGCATCATAAAGTAGTAGTTGCTGAATTTAAAGAAAGTCAAGAATAGGAACAAAACTGTGGACTGGGAGATGTGATGATATGCCTGCCACTGTCATCTGTGAATTATAGTTTAACTGGTCCCACTCTTGATGAGTGTGAGGCAAAAGTGCCAAGACTTTTTCCACCTAAACATAGAAACACTCGGGGAAAAGGCAGGAAGGTTGAGTACAGGGAGGAATAGTGGTCATGCCTGCTTTGAACGGTGAGCTGATTATTAACATTTCTAAATTCACCATTGAAACTAATGATCAGCTTGGTTTCATGAAAATCACCTATGAAAGGGGCACAAAACATTGAGTCATAAGGTAGAGGTAGGCTTGGTTGATATAATGAGCAGCAAGATGAAATTGCACTGCTGAAGGATTTAATTTATGCTCTCTTTTTTTTTTTTTTTTTTTGTCATCTGTTTTTGCAAAGAAACTAGTTCACTAGATGGTTGACTTTCATTTAGTCTACACCAGCTTGACATGGTAGTGATACACTGACCGCTACAATTAGGTAGATTCATGGGTAATTTATTGAAGATCATTCTATTTATCTCTTTATTGGTTCCTTGTATGGGTTGAGACTGGAGAGGAAGAGATGCTGAGCCTGGATATTCTGCAGTAGTTGTAGTAAATCTTTTTTGTTCTTCATTTTTGGTACTGTAGGCAATATGTCTGAGAGTAGGACATTTTCTTGGATTTTATAGCCACATTATGCTTCTGATGTGCAAGTGGGCACCACATTATACAGACATTATGGTGCATTGTTCCTCGCATGCTTGGAGTCTTAATAATGGACCTGGAAGCATTGTAACTTGGAGAACGTGACAATGACAAAAAGATTTGCAAAGCAAGAGCTCTCTCTTGGGGATTTTGCTGCTCTAAGTATTGTACTTTTGGAATGAGTGTGTCAATAGTAGGATGAGGGACCAATCAATTCCACATGATTTCATAGCTAGAAAATTTATTTCTGCTATGTATTATAATAAATTTGAATGAATACACTTTAGCATGATACTTTTGTAAGTAGTGCTATGAGTGTGAGGGCATTGATTGTGCTATAACTCTTGCTTTAACTATCTCTAGAGTACATAGTTTGCAATTACTATTCATTATAATTACTGAATTACCCAAAAGAAAAAAAAGTGGACTCTGTTGTTGTGATGCATCTTATTGGAGGAATACAATTCATGTGCAGTGAATACTGGTGAGGTTCTTTGAATGCTTGCTAACTAGATTGAAATATGGAAGATGGCGTTCTACTTTTCTCCCCCTACTGTTGTTGACTTTTTGCATGGCTTATTTGTCCGTGACCCTCGTTTATTCATCAAACTGTTTAATTGAAATAAATCTAGTTGGTGAATCAAGATTAATACACTAGAAAGGGTCCTTTTATTCCTAATCATTGATATAAGAGTTGTGAAATGTAATTGATTAATCTAGTTTTGAAAACCTAAGCAAACTGTGCTTGGACCTTTAACATTTGGTCTGGTTTCTGTTGAAAAACTTTTAGACTGAAATAATTTGATTTGGTTTGCAAAAATATCTTGTACCACCCAAAGGGGAAAAAAAAAAAGAAAAAAGAAAAAGAAAAAAGACACAAGCTGACCGACCTGCCAAGAGGATGACATGGGCTAAGAGTGGGGGTTTTGGTTTCTTTATGATCATCATCAGAATGTGTTACTATTGAGTGGTACTTGAAAAATGATGTTTATATATGTTATCTAGGTTGTGTCATCTGAGTTTTGCCTATTTGACATATAATTAATATTTGCACCCCCTGAATTATCCATGTCACTATTGTTGCTTCCATACTGTATTAACTTATTCCTCTAATATGGTGAGAAAGTTTAATTCTTTGAAATTGCATTTTAGGGCCGCTTTGAGATTTTGTGCCTATCTGGGTCATATTTGCTTTCTGAAGATGGTGGTCCACGTGATCGAACCGGTGGCGTGAGCGTCTCCCTATCAAGTCCGGATGGCCATGTCATTGGTGGAAATGTCGGAATGCTTATTGCAGCTGGTCCAGTTCAGGTACTAAGTCTATTTCTTGAGGCTCTTGTTATACTATATATATCGTGATTCTTTACAATGTAGCATCTGCATGTCATTTGAATCTGGATTTGTGATCATATGTTTGTTGTGAAATTGATTTGTAGTTCAGCACTAATGATTTTTTGGTTTCTCATCTTTATGCCTGAAATTTATACTTTTTCTTGAGAACTGCTCCTTTTCTTCCCAACAGCAGCTTTTTGAGCTAATGGTTAGCCCATCTTTTGTGAATACATTTTTGATCTCTTACCTCTATTCTTCTATCACTATATTGTAAATAACCAAGTTAGCCATAGGTCAACTTGGCCTCTTCAAAAATATTGGCTTAGTGCAATTAGATTAGGAATGATTAGATAATTGAAAAATAAATTTATAAAGTTGAAAAGATTGAAGGGGAGGAAATGTTTATCAAAAGGAATAATCTGAATACAGCTGCTTCCACCGAGGGATTGTTCATCACAACCCTTTGATTTATCCAGAACTACTGCACCCTCTCTTTTTTGGTTATAACATTCTCTTCTATTGTTGGGGAGATATATGCCGGGTCATATCTGGGGTAATTCTGGCAAGACATGTCAGATTTGAGATGAGAACTTTAGAAAATCTTGATGGAGTTCAAAGGATATAATACACTTAGTGGAAGGTAGGCAATATGAATATAGAAATGCATCTGAAGGAAGAGACATCAAGAGAACTCATAAGAAAGTGTTCCAGCTGTGAAAGCTACTTTTGTAAGCCATGATATCTAGAATAGAAAGATCGATAAAATGTTTTTTTTTTTTTTTTGGGAAAACGTTACTTCCTAATAGATTTTGATACCTTATCCATCTACAATTATCCTATCAAATTCTCATTAAAATGCTTTTGTAAAACTAGTAGCATACCATAATAGCATACCATAAAGAAAGATGGGAAATGAATGAATACTTATGTATTAACTTGATGTTTATTCAAGAATTTATCAACTTAAACTCAGAAATTCCCAATTCCCATTACAAAGTACGATGAGTGCTTGGTTCAAATCCCCCCAAATTCACTCCATGAGACTCCATACACAGCTGATGTGCAAGCTGGACTAAATGGTGCATGCCTCTTGTAGTTGTTCATGTGCTTAGAGGAAGTTGGTTTAGTTTCAGCTATGTACTATTAACACAAAGAGAGGAAAAAAGTTAGTGGAGTAATAACACGACTAAATAAGATGTGTCTCCTTACTTAGTGGCTGGCATACAAACCAACCTATCTAAGGGTAAACCTAGACCCATCTTTAGTATGTAAAACTTTGGAAGTGACATCTAAAACAATCACTTATCTTATGAATGTTAATGAGCCTAAGTAATCAAGTAGGAGATCAAAGATCAAATTGAAGATTCTTGTCCTACATTAATGTGATTCCTGTATGTTTTTGTTTAGATTTTGCCATATGTTATGAACTAAATGGCATAGTATCTTCATTTTTTTCCTGTGATATCGCTGGGTTGTGGGTATAATATTTCAGTGAAAAGAACAAGTTCTTTTTGTAAATGCTTTTCATGATATTTCTAGATTATGGGTATGGGGGAGCTGATAATCCTTGCTAAGTATAGATGCATGAAAAACATTCTTGTGGGTCTTCGTTATGATACATTTAGGATAAAGACAATTCCTGCTGCAGGTTGTTGTGTGCAGTTTTGTCTATGGTGGTTCTAAATCAAAGAACAAACAAGTAGCTGTTTATAAAGGAGATGACTCCAAACTTCAGGAGGATGATAAATCGGCTATCCTAAACAACGCTCATGCTCAAGCCTACACTTCAACTCCAATGAACGCATGGCCTGCTTCACGGCCTACTGAGATGAAAAACCTTCACCAAGATATTGACCTGACGCGCGGTTGACCAAGTAGACACATGCGACTCTGTACATACGTGTTGTTGTACATTGAGCAGGTAATTAATTAGACCAGAGATTTGTACAATGGATCTTGATTGTCCTTGCAGAGATGGGGTTATGCTAACATGTTTTTAAGTCTTGATATCGAGTAGCGTTCTCGTTTCGATGAACTCGGCGTGTTTCTTGACTGTAGGAATTTTACTCGATTACTCTTTCCCTCCCCTTTCTTTTTATTTTTTTTTTTATTTTTTTTGTTTTTCTATTGGAATGTTCAGATGATCAGTGATCTAAATGTTCCATTTATTGTTGCTGGATTAAAGCTTAGGAATTATGACCTGTGTTTCTTTTGCAAAGCATTTTAGATAATTTTTTCTGAACCATCTTCTTGGTCTTTGATTGAAACTTGCAGCTGCAGGTTGTTTTCAATAAATAAAATTCAAAACTCGAAAATATTTTGATTACTTCTACAAAGTGCGAATATGTGAATTAAAATTTGTCCGTCTGAAAGGAAAAAAAAAAAAAAAAAACATTTGACGGAGAAAAACTACAAATCCAACTAAGGTATCCTGAGTAACATTTGGTTCTACTAATTCCTCTGCTCAAGTAAAACGTTGGTAATTGTGAATAGCTCGCGGGAACTGTTGGGGTTGGGCCGATAATGGTATGGTGGCTGCCACAAGGGATAAAGGGATTGCCGGATTGCTACCATTTTGATGTTGGGGATGGCAGGGTTAGGTGTCCACCTGGTTGCCGAGTGCGATCGGGAGTGGATGGTACGAATTCATCCAGTGATGAGGACAATGGAGCCCAAGGAAATTGTCCGCCACCATGTCCTGATGGAGCTTAGGGAAGTTCTTCGCCACCATATCCTCCGTAATGTTGCTGTGGCTTGTACACTGTCCACCTAATGGTGGAAACCGTTGCAACTTAAAATCCTCGTAGTAGTTGTTCCACTAAATGGCACGATTAGCTCAGAGGAAGTAGGAGTTGGGAGTGCCCATCTTCTAAATCCATATAATAGGGTGGTAGTGCGGATCCTTGATGTTCTAATTGGCGTATATATCTTGAACCGCATCCTGTGACCTTAATCATGATCTGCACATCTATCCTTGGATCTGCCTTAGATAACTGTATATCCCACCTTATCCTCGGCTCCCTTTTGAAACATCGACGTTTACAGGATAACCAATTTTCTTTGATTTCCACTTTGCAAGATGTATCAAAAATGGTATTAAACTACACAAGTATGACAATGCTCTTAGGCGCATTGCTCCTGCTGGGGATGTGCATTGTGAGAATTTTGTGAACCATATGAAGACGCATCCTCAACTTTTTTCGCAAGGTTCTTCAATTTGCGGCTGATCCCATAAAGAGGAGTCAAGTAATGGATGCCTGGAGTGATCAATGCAAGTAAATCGAAATTCTTTGAGGATGCTGCCACCACCTAATTATGCTGTCCAAATGTCGAATAGGCTTTAAAGGAATGTCGTTCTTGTGGGAATTTGTGCGGGGATTCTAAAAATGGGGTAAGAGGAAATTGTGCAGATTGCTCATGAGCTCTGTGATACACTTGAGAAGCCGAGGCAAGCTGCTGAAATGGCTTCAGAATATTGCGGAGACGTGATGTATGGGGTCAGTTTATTGGTAAATGCAAGGTAATGGTGGTGGATGACCACTCCCAAGCCTTGAGATCGCCGGTATGGTGGTCGGATTTGTAAAATTTTGCTGCTTTATTTTTTTAAAACATTTTTTTTGTATCTATATATTATTCCTTATATTTTATGTGATCAAATATGTTTTTATTATTGTTTTATTAAATTAATTATTATGGATTAACTGGAATTTGACACAAGTTAAAAATGGATTGAAAAACTCATAGAATTTAATTGAAGTCTTACTTTGTGAAAATTGAAAAATTTTAAGACTCAAATAGAAAGAAACAATAAAAGATTGATGACATAAATGCAAAAGTAAGAAAATATTGAGAACAAATGCATACTCTCTTATAATTCATGAAAAAAAAGTTGGACGAGTAGTAACTCAAACGCTGTTATATAAATGGATGATGTATAATTGTGCAGCATTTAAATTGTGCTATATAATTATTATGTTACAACAGATTGGATAACCGTACAAGATGTATCTAGCTAATAATACATAATATATATATAACATGTTACTAGAATAAATCTAAACAATTTGTGGATTCACTTGGTATTTGGTGTAATCAAAAGTTATTCGATAATTTTTATCTAGTTTAGTTTGCTTTAGTTTTGGTTTAAAAAATTTTCAAACATGAAGTTTGGTTTGATTTGAAAAATCAACAAACCTAGACCAAACCCACTAGTCTAAACTTTTCAATCACCATCTCCCGTGCGTTTGCTGGCAGCCGGCAGGTCGATTGTCTTCCTGAATTGAGCACAAATAATTTCCTACGACAAATCTAAACTCAAGTAGTCTCCAAACTTGTACACCTACCAGGTGCCTTTTCCGGAGAGGGTTACCAAATTTGGTCCTTATGCTAGTATATATCAGGAAAAATCACAAAAAGGAAGACGTGTTCTTCATACTTTTACAAGCAAATAACTTGTGTCTTATTTTGTTAAATATATGATCTATATTTTTTTTTTTGTTTTGTATTAATAATAAATATGGGATATGTGGTAATTTCTTATACTGGTTCATAATATTATTAAATGGATTTAAGTAAATAATATAAATAAAAATTATTAAGAGGCACTGTTAATAGCCATGATTTTTATTCTAAAATTGTGGATATTGGTATGAAGTATGGTACCGGTAAATCAATGAAAGAATGAATGTGATGAAAATGAAAATGGAATTTGATTTTGGTTAATTTAAGAGAACCACTCTTTAAATGATACAATACCACTCTTCTCAATCGAAACTTGTCTCTCTATTTTTATTGACATTATACTATTTAAAGAAATACATATCAATATACTAGTTTGTTATATGTAACTAATTTTTTCTCCTAATATAACTACTAAAACTACTATTACAACTATTAAAATTACTATTATAATTTAGTAAAAAATACCAACTTTTGCAAAATTATACAATTATCTATTGATTATTTACGTTTATATTATTATTATATACTTGAACCGTAACAATTTTCCCGTATATTTAAAACAACCTTGTTCTCAAGGTTAAAATAGAAGGAGCACAATCTTCGAAATCTTCAATTACAACATCTCAAGGTCTTATATACCATTCTCCTAAAACTTGTTCATTGGCAATGTAAAAATTTTTTTTTGCGTGAGTTTCACCAAAAATTTTAACAAAGATACATATGTTTTTTGCTTTCAATGCATTCGAAAGGAAGTATGATCAATTGGTCCTATAACTAATTTCATTAGTACTTTTGAAAATAGCATAAGAAATATCATAACTTGTTGTATTATCAACAAATTGAATAATTTGACTTTTGTTGTTTATCTTAGCTTATTCATAACCTAATGCATAACTTTCACTAACCGGAGCACATGATATAGAAATTACAGTGTTTTTGTCTATAAAACTCTTCACAAAGTTCATATAGTTCACATTGTCCTCTTTGAGTATGAAAATTTACCAAATCTTTATCATTTTTACATTCAATATCCATCAACCACTGTTCCTCCATATTCGCTTCTTCCTCAATTACTTTATCTTCATAAGTGCACTTATTTTCTTGATTAAAACCATATAAGGCAAGAAAATAAGGACTAGAATGGTAGTCTTTAAAATGTTGTGGAAAATTGGAAGAACGAGATTTTTAAAAGTAGAATGAAATATGGATGAATAAATGGTAGGCCAAAAAATGGAATGTACAGGTGGTTTGTTGATGGTATAAAATTAATCAAGGAGATAATTATGTTCAAAGAGTCCAAATTGAATCATGAGTTTCTTTACAAATTTGTCTCATGTTGAAAATTGTTCAAGTTGTTTCATACATATGTACCATTGGGAAGCTTGTTCTTTCATAGCAAATTGGGATAATTGAATAAAATATTTTTCTTTTATTTGATGAAAATCAAACAAAAATTCAATTCTAAACATCCATTCTAAGGAATTAAAACTAGAAAATTGCGATATATCTACTATAGTTGCATTGATTTCTTGAATAGAAAATGCAAAAAATATGGAATCTTAAAATGGATCATGAAATGTATTTTGGAATCTTGAATAATTGATTCTAGAATTGAGTAATTCTAAACAAAATGCAGAATTACTTACAACTTTTTTGATCTCTTCTCGAACACGAGTTGGAATGAAAAATTTTGATCTTAAGTCTATGACAATGATAGGAAAAAACTTAATGAGAGCACTAAATATTAGCACCGGTAATTCCTATTTTAATAGTATGGATATTGATATGAAGTATGCCACCAGTAAACTAATGAAAGAATCAATGTAATGAAAATGAAAATGGAATTTGATTTTGGTTAATTTGAAATAGTTACTCTCTAAAAGATACATTACCACTCTTCTAGATTGAAGCTTGTCTCTTTATTCTTATTGACGTTATCTTATTTAGAGAAAAATATATTAATCTATTAATTTGTTACAAGTAACTAAGTTTTTCTCCTAATATAATTATTAAAATTACTATTGCAATTATTAAAACTACTATTATAATTTAGTAAAAAATACCAACTTTTACAAAATTATACAATTATTTATTAATTATTTACATTTATACTACTACTACGTACTTAAACTGTAACAAGTATCGAAAAATAATAAACATATATAAGAAAGCTTGAAGCGTTTTTATATGACTCATTTTTAGTACCACCCTCCTAGCTTTTTCCTTTTTCCTTCTTTTACTCTCCAACCAAAACCCATATAAAAGATCTTAGAGCTTTTTGAAAAATTTTATCAACACCATATTTCCCCCCTCTTTTGGGGTTTCTCTAATGTCCTTCTTAATCCCAATTAACTGTCTTGCTACTTCCTTTTCCCTATTCATTAGGTGTTTCTTTCTTTGTATGTCTCTCTCATCGATTTCAGTTGGTCCATTGCCTTTATTTTTCAGCATCTTGTTTATTTTTTTTTTGTATTTTTTATTATTTTATGTATTTCTAATAATTTTTATTTGTATTATTTACTTAAATCCATTAATAGTATTATGAACTAATGAGAAATTGTCACTTGTCCTCTATCTATCATCAACACAAAGTGAAGAAACACCATTTATGTATTTGGTAAAAAATCAAAACACATTATTTATTTGTAAATGTACCAAGACAAAGGTTTTTTTTTTTATTTATATTTAAATTTCCATTAAGATCTGTACCAAAATCAAACTTCAAGCACACGTTTCTCGCAAATAAATATTCAAAAATAAAATATAATCATTGCCGTCATATTTTGTGGCAGCTATCGGTTTATTTATGAGATAGAATCTCAAGGAATGCACATTTTTTTTTTTTTTTTGTTTCTTTCAACAGAAGATTGATGGGGATTTAAAGTAGGATGGTAACAAATATGACTTCGTAGCTTTCTCATAATAAGTGGGGAAGAGAGTCGAATTTCAACTATCATAGAGCTGTAGAGTCGTATCTTAATAATATTTTATTTGTAGATGCAGATCCATATCGTGTGTGTCAAATATAATATTTGATAAGTTAAGAATAAAATATGAATTATGAATAATACTTTATATCCTCATGTAAGGTGGCAAATAAAAGGAAAATACACACATATACATACACATATGTATATTATTTATGGTCTTACTTTATTGTTGAGAAATAAAAGAATCTCTATATCAAAGTTTAAAACATATGTTGCTCACCTCTTTTTGGATGTAAAACAATGTCAAATCAAGATATCCAATAAACATTAGGTCTCCAAGAAAAAGGAGGTGATCCTATCGCATTTTCTAGTACGACTATCTCATTATGACTTCACTTTAATCTTTAACCTTGCTTTTGGCACCCCCCTCCTTGCAGTTAAGGTAACAACGTCGAGTATGACCAACTCTCATGGTGTGAAGGATGGTATATACAAGGCTTGAGAACGAATTCACTTATAGTTGATTGATAATTACTAAGGATTTTAGCTTCATGTAGGCGAGTAACAGTCTGTAATTTGAACCAAGGATGGGTATGAAGAAGCTAATACATTAAAATGCTATAAGAGTATGAAATCTTTGAAATATGATACAATTTTTAGTGGCTTAAGAATGCACATAATTAAATTTAAATACATGAATAGAGATATGAAGATACATAAAACCTTATTGATTTAATAATATAGAATAGATATAAAAATTTGGACTTGTAAGAATTTCATCTCCTATGAAATATCTCCATATGTAATTAATAGGCTTTTGATATCTAAAATTCATAACTAACATTGACTTAGTATTTACTTTATAGAACTTATAATTAGAGGAGTTTCTAACGCTATTAAATCTGAACCATACATTTAGTAAAACTAAATATACACAGTTACCATCATTAAAATAGCATAACCTATAACTTGAATAACAGGTTAATGAGTTTTTCAAATTAAAAAAATAAAAAACTAATTAACAAATAATATTAAATAATAATAAAATAATAAACCGAATAAAATAAGAAATTTCAAAACATAATAACACAAACACACTTTCATTCTCTCAAAATAAGAAGGAAGGTAAAAAGGTATCGATCATAGTATAGAAGGTTATTTGTTTTGTTGAATAACATAATTCTTGAGGAATTCATCAGGGTATTTTTTCCCATAATTTTTTTCCTACTTCTTTCATGAAAATTCGGTTATTTTTGTTTTTTGAGTTTAGGGTTTTTGTGTTTTGATTCAATTGTTGACAGTAGATGTTAGGGTTTTTGTGTTTTTTTTTTTATCATATTGTTAGGGTTTTGTGTTTAGGGTTGCATTAGGTCCCACAATTCAATATTTTGGTGAAGCAAATTAGGGTTTTTAAAATCTATTGTGGGGTTGTTACTATTGGCCAAAACTGTGGACACTTCTTAGTCTCTATTGACTATTCACATAGTGGGGGAAAATCCACCATTTGATTTTCTATCGAAGGTTAATGTCTCTTGTAGACACTCATGGTGGAGGGGCTTATGTATCCAACATTATTGTCGATAATAGTATTGGGTACAGAAGCCCCTACCATGACATATGTCGATAGAATAATATCAATGTTGATAAATACCATGGTAGGGGCTTTTGTACCCCAACATTTCTACTGACAGTTTGTGCTTGTTTGATGTTTTTGCTGTTATGTTAAAGGGAAAGCCAATTTTTGTCAAATGTTTGTTAGCCTTTGTTGATAGTTTTGTATTGCACTTGTTTACTTTCTATAATTCTATTAATACTTGCTTTTACTGATTGCGTTGTTACATACCATAAGTTTGTGAATTTTTGGATGAAGATGAAGTGCCCAATGACATTGTATATGCATTACTTATACAACTCGACAATCCTTCTCTCTCTCTCTCTTTTTTGTTTGTAATTGTTTTGTTTCTATTTGTATTGTTATCAAAAGATAATGGTTTTGTTTTCTTGGTTCATCCCTATAAAGGCAGGATGAGAGTAAGAAGTTAAAGGTGGATGAACAACTGGTTAAGGGGGAGGTTAATAAGGTTATATTTTATACATGTTGGATAGCTTAAGATAGCTTTTGGTAAATTTTATATGATGATGTTTGTTTGTTTTTTTTTTTAGTCATTTGCAAGGAGAGTTGAAAAGTAATATGCTCTTCGTCCTGAAGTAAAGAGGGAATATGAACATATGTAGATAAATAGCTCCCAAAGTCCATCCTCCTCCATGAGTTTTACTTTGAACATAGTTGGACAACTAATTCTAGTCAATGACCTTTCCTTTCTAAGTTAGTTGTCCTATTAAGATGTTGTTGATCCCCAAAACCCTCCCTATGGCACACCAATAGACACAATCTCACTTGTTTTTGCTCATTCATTTTACTATCATGTAAATGAGTGCTAAACTCGTTTATAGCAGTGTACGTAGTATAGAAATCCCAAACTTCTAAAAAAGCTACAAACTTTCTACCTATTAGAAGTTTATTTAATTAAATGCAAACCTGTATAGGATGAAAAATCGTCAATGGTAATCATGTTACTATGCGGAGAAGAATCATTGCTTCCACCATCACTAGAGACGAGAATATCATGCAATTTATCATATGCAGAATTGGTTTTGGTATTGTGGTTATGAACATCGTTATCCATCTTCATTGTTACAAGCCAAATCAAACGCATGCCTACTAGAATCCATATTGAGATTGCAGGAGTTGTTATTTTTGTTCTCTTTGGGTATTCAATTTACACTTAGGGTTTTAGTGTGAAAAATTATGTGTTTGCTAATGAAGGGAGTAGGCTTTATTGTAAATATATTGGAATGTGGAACGTCTTAATTTGAAAAAAAAAATGTCTATAGTTTTGTTTTACTATTGATGGTTGTGTGCCCATGCAAAAAACTGTCAATAGTAACATAAAACTGTCGATAGTAATGTGCTCTATTCTAGTAAGACCTAACTCCTTCGTAGTAAAACATTACTGAACATGGTAGGTTCTCTCTGGTTGATGGTAAGTGAAACTATTGATAGTTATGCAGTCTATTCCAATAAAACCCAACTCCTTCATCGTAAAAGATCACCAAACATGATAGGTTCTCTTTGGTTGATGGTAAGTTAAACTGTCAATAGTAACATTAAATTGTTGACAGTCATACTAAAAAATAATTTATACATCATATTTAACTTTAATAAACATGTTATTATAAAATTTACATTTGCATCGTATAAAATTTTAACACTATATACAGATAATAATATTATAGCACATAATTTTTGAACATGAAATTATATGTACCGTAATAACGTTATTTATAGAGCACCGATATATGATCTTAGTGTAATGATATTATAAAATGTTATAGTGTACTAGCAATGATATATACGAACTATACGTATATTGTATACATGGTTTATATATGAATCATAAACATATACTATGTATGCATTACGATAGTGTACTAGTAATGATATATATGAATTATATGTATATTTTAATTTGACAATAATATATATGGATTACTGATAAGCTTTAAATTGATTATATTTTAGACGGTGATTTTTAATTATTTTTTCTTAAATTTTGAGTTTATTTTTAATAAATGATACTTAATTAAGTAAAATCATGTTTTTTGGATTCTGAAATGATCCATGTGAGAAAACGAGAAGAAAGAAACAAGTTTCACTCAATTTGGAGCTAAAATAAGGAAGTAATAAAGTTTTCAAAATCGACATAACCGAACAACATGATCGAACGACATGATTGAACAACATGATTGTATCATTGTTAGGAGAATTTAAAGTATAATTTTAATTATGGATGTGGGTGACATGACCAAAGGATACAATCATGTCCTTGATCATGTCATTCCCAATATTTTGAAAAAAGAAGAGAGAAGACGCAAAGATATTATAGACGACAGTGACATGACTAGGTGATACGGTTGTGTCATTTGCAGTGGCCTTATTTTTTCTCAACTAGTATATAAATCTCCTTTAGGGTTTTTTTAAATAGAACTTAGGATGAATTTTGGGGAGCTTTTCAAGAACAAAACACTTAAGAGAGCATAGTGCATCAACACATTAAGATTTCAAGATTCAAGAACTATCTTGTCAAACTCATAGTCTATTTCTTTTACCTTTCTCTAGTTTTTATTAAAGATCATTCTTTTATCATGAGTAGAGAGTAGAATTTTTTGTATATAGGTCTTGTGAAACCTAGATCTCCTATGTAATGCTTGATTTTTATTAAATCTAGTGAAGATCTTTATTCCTTTTGAATGTACTATGTGTATTTATATGTTTTAGATTGATAATTCTGCAAGTTATTAATTTAAATATGATATTATATAAGAAGATTGAGAGATTTCTTATGTAATTAGATCTAGTATAGTCGATGAGGGTTTGTGCAATGTTAGAGATAAATTGCAAGATTTTTTTGGGTCTATAATATTATTTTCGATATTATTTTTAAGAGAATTCGTTGAACGTTAATACGATATTAGATTATGCTATAAAGAAGAGATTCTATTCGGTAATCTACAGATTTAAGTTTAGGAAAATTGTTAACTTTAAAAGAGAATTCTCCTGGTAAAAAAAAGTTAAAGATTGAATTAGATTATCTTTAGTAAAAGTTGTATGTATAAGTCTAAGGAATCTAAATCTAGGTACGATGTGGAGTCTTGAATTGAATCTTTAAATTTTGCTTTCTTGTTTGGTTCTTGATTATTTGCTTAATTTAATTTGTTGCCGCAATTTTATTTTAAAGAATTGGATTCTTGAAATTGGATTTATTTGGTTAAATAATAGAGTTAGGGTTAGTATGAGTATTCGAGGTCTCTAAGTGATCGACATTTGGACTCATAATTCGCTTTACTATAATTTGATAGGTGTAGTTGCTTCATATTAAGTTTTTGGTACTGTTGCCAAGGACTTCAATATTAAGAACAGTCATTGCTTTATTAATTTAACCATTCTTTTCTTTATTTTTTATTACTTTCTTTTAATTGTTTTGAGTTGCGATTGATTTTTATATTTTTCCCCTTTGTAGTGCATGACTTGAAGTAATCTAGAAGATTTGGTAAAGCATGATCCTAAAATTGAAAGGATAACACTTCAGAAGTTGAGATTGTGTGTGAAACAAAACAATGGCTACCATAGAAGATAAGTTAGTTATAGAGCTTAAGGGACTGGGTGAAGAGATGAGCGACTAAGTTATTGATCAACAAGATCCACTACAAGATCTACCACAAAGTCCTAAACCAATGGCCAATAACGGTAATGAAGCAAACTAGACTATATGCGATTATTCGAGGCCTACACTCACTTGGACTAACTCTAGTAACGTTAGACCAATAGTCGTTACTAATAATTTTCAAATTGCACCCAACATAATCCAAATGGTGCAACAGTATGTGCAGTTCAATGGTCTCTAAGATGAAGATCCTAATGCTTACATCTTTAGTTTGCTAGAGATTTGTGATACATTTAGGATAATATAGCTATGAACAATGCTATTCGATTGTGGTTATTTCCTTTTTCCTCGAGGGGAAGAGCAAAGCAGTGGTTAAACTCCTTGCTACGAAACTTGATAACAACTTGGAATGATTTGACAAAAAAATTCTTAGAGAAGTGCTTTCTACCAGCAAAGACTGCCAAGCTTCAGAATGATATCTCCTACTTTGCCTAATTGGAAGCTGAAACCTTGTATAATACTTGGCAGTGGTTTAAGGACTTACTTAGGAGATGCCCATACCATGGCCTACCCTTGTGGATGCAAATTCAAACCTTCTATGATGGTCTTAATTTGATTACGAGACAAATAATTGATACTGCCGTAGGAGGTATTTTGAATTCAAAAACACTTGAGCTAGTGTAGAACTTGATTAAAGGGATTGCGAAACTATCAATTGGAAAGCACTATAGTTTGGTAAATAGTTGTGAGAATTCATGAAGTGGACTTAGCTATTACCTTGGTAGGTAAAGTGGATCTTTTGAGTGAGCAAATTGATGCACTTTCTGTTGGTCCTCAACAAACACAATCGAATATGAATGATCTTGATATGTAAGGATATGGAGGACAAGAACAAGTGGAACAGGTAGATTACTTAGAAAATCCACCTTGGCAACATAATAACCCTTTTAGCAATACTTACAATCCCAACTGGAGCAACCATCCCAACTTTTCATGGGGAGGTTAGAATTAAGGCCAATAGAAGGCTACTTTTGGTCCACCTGGATTCTAAAGACCACCACCTCCCCTTATTCAAGAAAAGAAGCTCAGTTTAAAAGAGCTTCTCACTAAATATATTTAAGGAAATGAAGCCCAGCTATCCAATATTGAAGCATCATTGTGAAATTAAGAGGCTTCCACCCGTAATCTTGAGAACTAAATTGGAAAGCCTGCAAAGCTAATCTCTAAATGGCCATAAGGGTCTTTACTTGGGAACACTGAAACGAACCCTAGGGGGCATATCAATGTGGTGACTCTGAGAAGTGGAACAGAGCTATAAGTTGAGAAGAGGGATAGTGGGGAAGTAGTTGAGAAAGAAGTAGAGTTCATGGGCTAAGAAACTGCAGAACCACCAAAAGTGAAGGAGCATAAGCTGCTCATCTCTCATCTACAATGACTTAGACAAGATTGTCCTGATCTAAACAAGCAATTCTATAAATTCCTTGATTTTTTTAAACTATTATAAGTGAATTTACCTCTTGTTGATATTTTATTGCAGATGCCAAAGTACACAAAGTTCTTGAAAGATCTTTTGTCAAACAAGAGGAAGCTAGAGGATCTTTCAATTGTAATACTTAACTAAGAATGCTTCACACTACTTTAGAAAAAGCTGCCAAAGAAATTAATAGATCTAGGGAGTTTTGCTCTTCCTTGTTTGTGTGGAAACTTGTTGTAAATAATGCTTTAGTAGATCTAGAAGATAATATTAATTTGATGCCATACAAATTATTCAAAAAGTTAAGGTTAGGAGATCTTAAACCAAAACTTATGTGCATTCAACAAGCTAATAGGACCACTACCTGCCATAGAGGCATCATAGAGGATGTTTTGGTTTAAGTTGACAAGTTTATTTTTCCTAGAGACTTTGTTATTCTTGACATAGATGAGGATCTTGAGGTTCTATTAACTTTAGGTAGACCTTTCCTGGCTACTACTAGGGCTGTGATTGATGTAAGTGAGTATAAGCTCATCTTACAAGTTGAAGATGAAGACATTGTTTTCCAAAATTTAGATTCAATGCAAAGGACCTTTGACTTAGAGGGCACAAGCTATGATGTTAATTCCATTAATGTTTCTAAATGTTTACAAGAAACACTTATCAAAGAACTAGTGAACCATTGCTTGGAAGCAAGAGATGGAAAGATGGTTAAAACCCCTAATTAGTATGAAGTTGTAGCTCGGTTAGGAGATAATGAGTCTATTGTGGTGAAGAAGGGGTTTGAATCATTTTGCAAACCAAAGGAAGAAAAGCTAAAGTAAGGAGCTAAAGCCACAAGCATTGGAATGGAAATGATCAAATGATAATTTGGAATATGTTTTTGTAGTAAGGAGCTCAAAGCTACCGACGACCATTCTATCTAAGTTAAAAGTGGAAAAAAAAAGAAGAAGCTTAAGCAGCACAAGTTTGATGAGTGGCGTAATAAGAAGAAACTCAATGGGAGTCATGTAACTAGATAAGAGAATTTGCTAGACTAATGTAAAAAAGATAAGTCTATCCTTGTTTGGGAATGCAAGTTTGATGAATGGTGTAATAAGAAGAAACTCAATGGGACTCATGTAACTAGATAAGAGAATTTCTAGACTAATGTAAAAAGGATAAGTCTATCCTTGTTTGGAGAGTTTGGAAGCAAGGTAAGGGAAGAGATCCATACATAGCACTCTTGGGAGGCAACCCAAGTTACTTATTTATTTATGTTATTTTAGTACTTCACTTATGCATTTAGATAGTTTTAGTTATTGTTTATATTAGCATTTGCACATTTTAATTTAATCTTTGTTTTGCTTTTACATTTAATTTCTTGCACTTTGGATTAGGCATAATTAGGAATATACGACCATGTCTTTAGTCGTATCTTTCTTAAGGGAGTAAAATTTTAATTCATGATGAGAGCTACATGATTGAGTTATACGATTGTGTCTCTCGATAGTATCATTCCCAAGCCTTGTTCTTTTTAATTTTGACGAGAGTTATATGACCATGAGACATAGTCATGTCTCGGGTTGTGTCGCATACGCCTATTTAAGGTTAGGAACAAATCACTACTTTACATCCTCATTTGCTCCATCACACATCCAATTCACTCTTTCCCTTACATTCCCTTACACAAAAACACTTCAATACATATACTCACACTTTATTTTCTTTCACACTCATAAAAAAGTAAGGGTTCTCATCACTCATTTCACTTCAAGACCTTGGGTAAGTTTTTTGATCTCTCTTCTTTACTTACTTGTTGCATAACTTACTTAGGCAAATGACCTTATGCATGTTAAAGATGATTATATGTTAGGGTTTTGCATGATTTTAATTTCTTGATGAAATTGAAGTTCTTCCTTATTTGTTTTGTAAGTAATGTGCCGAAGTTCTTGAGTAACATAATTGTGTCATTTGATTTTGGTACCACATCTGGATTTTAAATGACATGATTATTAACACGATTGTGTCATTCGCGATATACTCTAGGACGTGTGGGAATGATGATTAGATGTTGGGACTTTGATTTTTCTGGTGATTATACACATGGGTTCTTAATTCTTGCTATTTTGCCACTTAGGGTTTCAAGATAAGTTCAAGTTCTTATGCTATTGATGTTTGAAATTGTAAGAATCATTCCTAGATCATGCTTAGTTTACTTCTTGTATCTTGGGTTGTGTGGATTGCATGTAAATTTCTTCAATAACACAACCACTTTAGCATGCCTACCATAGGTTCGGTGAAATTCCCTAAACACTTCCATTACAATTTGTTCCACATTTGTATTTACTTCTTGTATTCTTTTTCATTCTAAGTGTAGGGAAATTGTTGGTAACCATTCCTTGACTTCAATTGCTTTTCTTTCATACAGGAAAATGGCACCACACCAGAAATTGCATGTTTAAAGAAAAGACAAGGTCATCACTTCTTCATTGTAAGCCCCTTCATCTTTGTGACCACTTGCGCCATCGATCCATTGGTGCATCTTATGTTACGTTTTACAACTCAATCCACATGGGAGCACTTTACACATTTTCAATCATGCACATGTGAGACTTTATATTTGGATTGGGGTGTTATAGAGCAATTAAATTTGCTTGAACAAGTGTTGGATATGCTTTCGATTGAACCATAGGAGAAATTATTCACTTTCCAAGCCCCTATTTACTATGAATTGATGCTAGAATTTTTATGTATCATTGAGATGGATAAATTGGCTGGTAATTACGAGCTTTAAAGGAAGTTGCACTTTTGCATGAACAATCGGTCGCATTCCATTTCTGTAGCTAATTTGGGAGTGTATCTAGGCTTGTATTCACCTAAATATGTTCAGACAGAGGAATTCCTTAGCCTTCCATGTCAATTTCCACGAAATGTTGTACCTTCTCACTTTTGGCAAGACATTGCTTGAGGTAGTTCTTATGTGGCCAAGTTTAGTTGAGCCTCTTGCTTGTATTGCCTCAAGTTCTGCATTATTCATTGGTTGATATCTTATACGATTGTGAGGTGGGAAAAAAGTATTGGTGTTGCTGTTAAATTTGAGCTGTTGGCTTTATATAGCATCATTGAAAAATATCCCATCAATGTGGCCATTTTATTAGCTAATTATTTGATGAGCTAGGTGACTAGCATCCATGAGCATGGAAAGATTTGTTGCAGGCCTTATCTAACTCTATTGGCTTATGGGATCGGGATTTTAATTAGAAGGGTTCGAAATATGATTTTGGTTAGAGAGACCAAACTATTGAAAAATGAAATATTTAGGAACATGCACATGAATTTGGATAAAGCCGAAGGACATAGAGGTGCAAGTTCAAGTGTAAGTCAAGGATCGGGCACTTAACTTGATTACGTTGAGGACATGCTGAAAAATTTGATGACCCGTCAAGATAAGTTTGAAAAGTTGATAACTAAAAAGATGGGAAAGATGTTGGCTAAACAAAATCACTTGATGTGATTCTTTTGTAATATATCTAAGTTAAATAAAATGAAGATTCCTGATATATTTCTTAAATCCCTATCCTCTTTTATGGAAGAGGTTAGCAAAGAAGCACCACGAAGTATAGGAAATGATGAGGTTGTAGAGATAGTTGAGGAGGAGGGTACTTACGATAAAAGTTTGTAAGAAGAATTAGATCAAGAAGGCGATGAGCACGATGAGGATTTTAAAGAAAATGATGAGGACTTTATCAACGGTGCCTCCAACTAGGAGGATGATGTTGTTTCTCTTTTGATTCTCTTTACTTGGGTTGTAATTAATTTTGCAAGACTTGATTTATTTTCTAGATTCCTTTGCAGCTTTGTTTTTAGGATTTGTTTTTGTTTTTCTTTTCTTTTCTCTTTTATGTTTTTTTTTTTCATTTCTTTTGTGTTTTGTTGGATGAATAGTGCTGACTTGATGAAAGGTTTTGGAACTGAGGATGCAAAGCTTTTATATGGAAATAATATTTTTTTGGGAATTACCCAATGTTGGAATTTGTTGCTTCATAACTTGTGGATACTACGATTGCATTTCTTTTCCCACTTATATATCCTCTTACTCATAAGTGTTTTGATTGATTCATTTTTCTTAAATGACTTACTTCGTACATTGAGGGTAATAATCATTTTAAGTGTAAGGAAGGGGACATAGAAATTGTTGAGATCGTTAGAAATTGTTGAGATCGTTACTATTTAGGAGACTGATTTTTTTTTTTCTCCAATTGTTGTTGTTTTATTGACTTGCAATATTTAGAGAATCAACAACTTCCATGGGAATTGAATTAAATATGACAAATACTTGATCTTTGATGTTTGATTTACACTTTGTTAGAGTAGATAGGTAAAATCTTTATGGAGTAAATTACAGGTTATTTAGCTTGGGATTTTAGGACTTAGGATTAGAGCAATATTAGTAGTTAGGAGTTAAGAGTTAGCCATTAATATTTTTGAGTTTACTTTGATGTGTACTTTTCCTCTTAGATGACTTTAAAGCCCTATAATCCTTGATAAATAAACAAATGAAATTTATTTTTTGAGAAACTCTTGAAAAATTGAATTAGTTGGAGGTTGAAAGTGATATAATTGCATGAATAATCAATTATAAAAAGGAAAAACTGGTAAGGATTCACATTGGTCTCTTAAAAGAGCGATGTTAAATTTTATTGCTAATGCTAAAGTAAGCTTAAAGAATAGATTGATATGGATCAGCCTTGATTCGTCAAAAGAGTAATGTTTTTTGTTACTGTAAACACAATTGTCCTTAAATAATGTACTTAATTCGGTAAATTTGAAACCTTCCCAATGAAAGCATCAACTAAGGGGATGATAAGGGGATGAGTGAATATAGTATGTGTTTATTCTGAATTATGGTGCTTAGCGAGATCGAAGAGAGGGTTGTATACATTTTAGTTAAGTAGATTAAAATCTTTATGACTTTTTCCTGATTAGCAAGATGTTAAATTTAATCTTGAGTACGTGAATCCTTGATTAAATGATGTGGGTAAACTTTAATTTACATAGATTAGCATGTGAACACTAGTATTTTGTGTTTCTTGAGCATTGTAAAAGAGATTGAGTATAAAGAGTTAAGGAAGTTGTTAAAGGTTTTTGAGTATATCTACAAGTTGATCTCTTTAGATTATTTTCCGGGTTAAGTGCTATTTTTGGTCGGTTTCCTTAATAATGATAGTTTTCAATAAAGAATTCTTGTCCTAATTCTTCCTTTGATCTATTTGCTTAGGGATAAGCAAATTCTTAAGCGTGGAGAAGTTTGATAAGTTTTAAATTGATTATATTTTAGATGGTGAGTTTTGATTATTTTTCCTTAAACTTTGAGTTTATTTTTAGTAAATTATACTCAATTGATTAAAACCATATTTTTAGGTTTTGAAATGATCTACGTGAGAAAAAGAGCAGAAAGAAATAAGTTTTACTTAATTTAGAGTTAAGACAAGGAAGTTATGAAGGTTGACATGACCAAATGATATGATTGTGTTGTTGTAAGGAGAATTTGAAGCATAATTTTAATTATGGATGTAAGTGACACAACTAAGGGATATGATCATGTCCTTGATTGTGTCGTTCTTAGGATTTTGAAAAAAAAAAAAAGAGAGAAGACGCGAAGATATTGTAGATGAGAGTGACATGACCAGGTGATGCAATCTTGTTGTTTGCAGTGGCTTTATTTTTTCTCAACTCCTATATAATGCTTCTTTAGGGTTTTTTTAGACGAAACTTTGGATAAATTTTGGAAAGCTTTTCAAGTACAAAATACTTAAGAGAGCATAGTGCATCAAGACATCTAGATTTTAAGATTCAAGAATTGTCTTGTCAAACTCATGATCTATTTCTTCTACCTTTCTTTAGTTTTTATTAAAGACCATTCTTTTATCATGATTAGGGAGTAGAACTTTTTTTATCTAGGTTTTCTAGAACCTAGATCTCACATGTAATGCTTGATTTTTATCAGATCTAATGAAGATCTTTATTCTTTTTGAATCAACTATGTGAGCTTGTACGTTTTAGATTGATAATTTTGCAAGTTATTAATTTAAATATGATATTATGTAAGAAGATTGAGAGATTTCTTATATAATTAGATTTAGCATAGTTGATGAGAGTTTGTGTAATGTTAAAGATAATTGGGTCTATAATATTGTTTTTAAGAGAATTTGCTATAAGTTAATGCGATCTTAAATTATGCTATGGAGAAGAGATTTTATTAGGTAAACTAAAGATTAAGGTTAATAAACTTAAGGAAGTTAAGGTTAATAAGCTTAAGGAACTTATTAACTTTAAAAGAGAATTTTCTCGGGTTAAGAAAAATTAAAGATTGAATTAGATTGTCTTTAATAAAAGTTGTATGTGTAGATCTAGGGAATCAATATCTAAGTACAACGTTAATTCTTGAATTAAATCTTAAAAATTTGCTTTCTTGTTTGGTTCTTGATTATTTGCTTAATTTAATTTGTTACTGCAATTTTAATTTAAAGAATTGAATTCTTGAAATTGGATGTATTCGGTTAAATAATAGAGCTAAGGTTAGTACTAATATTCGAGGTTTTTGAGGGATCGGCATTTGGACTCATAATTTGCTTCACTATAAATTGATAGGTGTGCTTACCTCATATCAATTACCGCTACACAAATTGTATGTATGTATTATAATTATATTCAAACTATGTGGTACGTATATTTTAATTTCAATGAACCACAAATCTAATTGTGCAAACTGTATATATATTTATACATAAAATTTAGTTAATAAACAATGGCATATACATGTTACATCCATGTGAATTGTATGTACAAATTACCAAATTATATGAATTACGTATAGATATAGTATTTTTCATTAATCATAATATAATTTATACACAATGGGGTGTATGGGTTACATCCATATGAATTGTATTTGCAAATTATTGAATTATATGAATTATGTATAGATTTAGTATTTTCTATTGATTATTAAATAGTTATAAACAATCGTATGGTATATATGGGTTTCATCTATATAAATTGTATGTAAAATTTATCGAGTTATATAAATTGTGTATAGTCTTACTATTTTCTAATAATTATACAAGTATTATACGAAATAGTGTAAATCACTATAGCTTATCCCTTTCTTATAGAAAATGTGTGAAACATTCAATTATTTTTAGTTTATATGAATTTCATAATAATAATGTAAATGATAAATGAAGAAAAATTATGTAAACAACACTTTAATATAAAATGTACGAGAATTTAGGTGATAAGAAAATATTTTGAATGAAAGGAGGTAAAAATAGAGGTATTTACATTTGATTGTAAAAAAGAAGAGGGAAAATATAAAAAGGAAGGAAGGTATTTGTAATTAATTAAATAGAAAAGGGAATAATATATAAAAAGAAATATTAATAAAATGGGAAAAGAGGAAATTATAAATAGAAAAGGAATGGGGAATATATTGGTAATTAATTAAATAGGAAACATAATTATATGGGAAAAGGGGAAGGAGAAAGTAACTTGCCAACGTCTTATAGTAGGTTACCTTAGCTAGTGTTACGGTAATGCTATATCACTAGCGTTACTGTAAAAAAATACTATAATTCACTTTCACTTCCACGTATGGTTCACAATCTTTACTTTCCAATTCTAAGGGCTCAAGTGACTCTTTTTATTTATCTTCTTCATTTTTTTTTAACCATCGTATTAGAACTTTAGGAGAGGGAGAGAATTGAATCTATTCCTTTCGTGAATATATCAATGTTTATGCCATTAGGCTACAATAGCCTTGATCTATTGGTGCAAGAGTTCACGAGTTCTTCTTAAGTATACAACATCCTTGTTATGTCACATTACAATTGGACTTGTTCTTTTTCTTATCTTCAATATGATTTTATTTATTCTTGCTTTCCTTTCCCTAGAGGCCTCACCATTAGAGTTGGCAATTTGTGTTGACATGTCATGTGTTGTATACATATCTAAATGGGAAAAAACACGAATATAATGTGATCAGTTTATTAATTATTTATTAAAATTTAAACCCATAATCCAACTTGTTTAATAAGCATGTTTCATGTTTAGGTTCAACTTGTTTATGGATTAAAAGATTATAAATACATCCATGAAATAGTAGTAAATACTAAGAGAAAAGGGTAATCATAAAATTAGAGTCTATAAATACAAATGACATAATCTTGACACCTAAGCAAAAGATCAACTAAATTAATGTTTTAGCAAAATCAAGAATAAACAAATATAACTAAGCTAAATATTTATTGATTACATAACACCATTATATTAAGTTGAAGTATAGCTTAATGTAATATTAATGTTAGTGATGATTTCTAAATTTATTATGTTCTAAGTAAAAGAATTTATGCACAAAAATAAATGATATTGAAATTTTATAAAAATAATTTAGTTTGTACTTTGTTACCTTCTTCATAGAGCCAATCCATTAAGGATCTATTTAGTTCATTTTTTTTTTCTTATCTTTTAGGTATCTTTTTTATGTTTGTTTGAAATTTGTATTTGCTAAGAATAAAATACAAAAAAGATGGAAGTAGGATTACACATTTTCCTCTATTCTTAAAATTAAATACCTATAAATATGAACTAATTTACCCTTTATTTTATTCATTTTACATAGATACCAATTCAAATATCCTTTTCCAAAACATAATATATATATTTTTTGAATCCTTTCTTCTGAAAATTATGTGAATTTTCGCTTTCCAATTTTTATACTTCAATCACTACTCTCATCATAATTATGAAATAGAAACAGATAAGATATACTAGATTTTAAATAGATATAGATCAAATACTTAATAGATACAGATAAAAAAAGATAATCCTAATAGGACCTAAACATAAAAGAATTTTCATAATTTTTGGCTTCAAGGAGCTGCAATATTAACTAAGAAATTAACTTCTAGTACCAAATGCAGATTTCCAAACTGCAATAGATATCGGTATGCATAATATATCAATTACATGTCATTCATGCAACTTGAAGGTATTATAATTGATTAGTTTTTGTAAAACAGAATAAAGGAGAAAAGTAAAGAAATATAATAATGGAAAATAGATAACTAAATGATGATTTTTCATTAAGGACATGAGACAGTATTAACTAAAAGTCGGAAGGGCAATTTGGGCATAGGAAAACTTCTACAACTTTACCTATAAAAGCTTAGCATAACTCATTGGAAAACCTTTTTGTGAACTTCCCTTGCTGCACACCTTGTTTTGGTTAGGGTTTTTGCATGTGTCTTTATTTAAGGGAAGAATTTAGAACATTCTGATAAGAAATGAATTATAAGACCGATTAAGGTAAGTATGGAATCACTTTTCTAATGGGTTTTCTATCGAATTTCAATAAGAAATTTGTTTTTCCTTATAGGGTAGGTATCAAAACGAATTTGGAGTGGTTGTTTAGGTGTCCTAAAACATTTTCTTGATGGTAGAAGCGAGGATTTCAGATCCCAACGATAAGAATTCTTACATAGACTCTACATGTGTTGTTTCATAGATGGTGTAGTTTGAATTCAAGAAAGTTAGGTTGAGATTTGATCATATTATGATGCTTAAGGGATGTTTTAGTAAGTGTAAGGTTAGGTTATTGAAGGGATAACATTGTGGAAGTGGTGGTTTTTGAAGGTGCTAGAAGTAGGGTGGTTTTGTAGGGGATGTACGCCATTGCGGTTTGTAAAAATCTATAGACTACAAGTTAGCATTTGGACGCTACCCCTATTAGCATTCGGACACTAGGAACAGTTTGCTCCCTTGACCTTGGCATCTAGACGCCACTTGTTGTAGTATCTGGACACCATGATCCCTGCTACGTGCGGTGATGTTTTCCTTGTTTTTTTTTTTTTTTTTTTTTCGGGTGTGTTTTTCCATTTCTAATCCTTTTTTAAAGTTTCTCTAAACATAATTCTTTGCCAAAAATAGTTTGCAAATGAATCTAACATCATAGCAATCTTAGGTTTTTTAAGTGACATGAGTAGTAAGTGTATGGGGGTTGTGATGTTAAGTTAAAGGGTGATGTTAGACAAGTTAGAGACTTAGAAAAAGTGTATCGTTCTAATATAAGTATAGGCCATGAATTGAGTTTTGATGTTTATGTTATGTTAGGTTCTAGAGAGGTTGTTAAATCAGCCTCTAGCGAGTTGATGAAACTAGGTACGAGATAATAGCTTGTTAGTTGCATTATTATTATAGTGGTATAACCGGATTAAATAATTATTGGATATTAAATGAAATTTTATTTCATGTACTTGGTTAAGCCCAAGAGATTAGGAGGACCGAATTTTAAAGTGGCACCTCGATGATCTTTACACGACGGTGTCCTAATTGGAGTTACGCTTGGAAATAATCTAGGTAGATTCAGGATGTTTCTTGGTTACTTGGTTCCTAAGGTGTTGAGGAGGACCCAACACCAATACTATATAGTAATATATATACGTGTGTCGGGGTCATGGGCATCCATGTATTGTCGTTTAGTTAAAAATAAAGATAATAAACTGGTGCGTATTTCATTATTGGTTCTTATGATGCATGTGGAATTGTGAATGCTTGCTCATATGCATGTGATTGTGTATTCCATATTGTAACGCCGCAAATTAGGGAACTGTAACAATTCTGTTGTGTAAATCAACTTAAGCTAGAAGTTAGCTACTTTAGCTAGAAGTTAGCAACATAGGTATAGCTTACACCAGGCCTTTACCACTCTATAACTTTGAGTCATCTAATTCAATATCTATTTGGTATCAACCTGTAGTGCAATTTTCTAAAATTTTGAAAGAGATTCTGTGGTATAAAACCTTGAGAAGAAAACAAGTTTTATAAATAATTTCAGAAAAATAACATAATATGGATTCATAAAAATCCATAGGTTTATAGAACATAGTATCGGTAACAATAAATGGAAATTAGAGGGCCACCAAAAGAGACCTTATTAGTTTTCTTAGAGGTTAGTAATGTTAATAAACAAAATAGGAATTTAGTCAATTGGTCTTGAATCTTATTCCTTGACTTCATTCTTAATATTTTTAGAACTTGAAGTAGTACTGGTGTATCTTCTAGGAGACTTATAAAACAATTATAAGGAAATGAGTGACAATTTGCTCAGTAAGTAGGATGGAGACAATAGCACATATTTGACGCAAAGCAACTAGGGTTTTCAAGAAAAGTTAATTAGATGAAATGCATGCTCAAGTAGATGCCATTACATGACATTGATCGGTCATTGTAAAATCAAGAAAATTACACCTACTCTAATATGGGTTTTAAGGAGTTTGATGTCACGTACTTCATGGATCAGAACCAAACCGAGGCTTATGCAATAGAGAAACATGCTTCACTCGAGATTACCTTCGAAATATGGTCTCAACCTTATTGTGACCTCCTCTCTTATTGCTTAGTTCAACTAAGGGTAGAGAAAAGACCATTTCCAGTATCCTTATCGAAAGGTTTGTGTTTGGCCTAAGATACCTAATTGTTTCGCTTAGTAGGTTGTGATGCAACTCCGATTAGAAGTTAGGTAGAGTTTGAGCTAGTTTGCTATTTTAGGTGATTAAACAATTTTAGACATTTCAATCAAGTAACATCATAGAATGATCAATATAAAGTCTAGCACTCCAAATAACATAACCATATTCAAGTACATACATCACATATGCATAGGCAACTAATCTACAATCACAATCAAGACATATACTAAAGCCTCTAAGTATTATTAAGTAATACTCCAGAGTGTGGTAAAGCACTCATCTTACTTACCAGGTCATGTGATTCTCAAGAGTCTTGATAGCTGGTCTTGTCTTGTTTAATTGTCCTTCTTAAAACATATAATATAATTGCTTTAGTTTTACTAAATAAAGTGAATAAGTTCATTTAATAATTTAGGTGTGGTTTGTGACTTATTTTTAACAAGTCATGTAAGCTTGGCATTGAGTTCTATCTTGCTATTGAAATCGCTAAACAAGGTTATGAAAACTTGCATAATACCAAGTTTTGGTCTTAGAACCTTCTAATGAAGTCTTTGAAGTTATTCTAGTTGTACTCCCTATTTGAATCAACACTATGAATAAGTCTCTAAAGTTGTCTCCTCTAAACATTCCACACAAATCAATCCTTAGATCAAGTCCCTGAAGCCCTTCTAGATACATTTCCTATATCAAAGATTTCCTGAATAAGTCTTTGATGAGGGTATAGTTAAGTCTCTCTTACTATCTAATTTTTTGATTAACTCTTTGAACTATAGATTAAGCTCCCTCTTTATAGACAAACCTCTAAAGATGTCTCTAAAATAATTTCATCTTAAACCTTCTAATTCAACTAACCTTATACTCAAGTCTTTGAAATCATTACAATCTTCACCATATAGCTTCTTAAATGAGGCTCCACATATTTTAGAGTTAATATCCTTTCACCCGCCAACCTTTTGACCATGTTTCTTAAGTCATCTCAACCATGCTTTTTTTACCAAATATTGTCCTACCCAAGATATATAGATCTTTGCAGGATCTAACCTTCTAATCTAGTATCTAACCCAAGAATTTAAATTATTCTTTTACCAGATCAACGATCTGAAGAACTCTTTCAACAGTTTAAATGTACAAGTTTGCCTAAAGTGACTCACTCTAGAATTTATTATAGATTACATACATGGTATAATATGATCATACAACAGATTCATCATACCTTCAATTATCATATTACCAAATTCTCAAATCCTCATGTCTTCACCTTAATACATATAGTTGATAACTAGTGATTTATGCATATCTCCAAATCTCATTCAATTAAACCATCTCTAGACTAATCTCCATAGAGAAATGTACCACAATCAACCTCTAAATCTACAACATGTTATTTTCTACAAGGTTAATTGTACAAAATTTTCAAAAATGGCATTTTTTCATCAATTTAGAGGTTAAAAAATTACTAAAAATTATAGAAAATATTTTTAGCCAAAAAATTTCCATAGGATTCATACATGTAGTATAGGGAAGTTCTAGAAAAATTTTGGTTTCAAAACAACAATAATAAAGTTATTTAAAATAACTTTGAAAATTAATCGCTTTTGCGTGATTTTTTCAAGTCATAAATCCACTTAAAATTTTTACAATTTGAAAATTTTCCTTGAAAGTACATGCAAAAATACTTCAAAATAAATTTTCTTATAATTTTTGGAATTTTTATAAAATTTAGCAAAATTAGACTAAAATCTTAACTTACCAGAAAACTACCATTTAGCCATCACCACCACCTTGTCAAAGCCTTGGGCATTGCCACCTTTGTCTCGTAGTGGTGATGGTTTTCCCTTAGATTGTTTTTCAATCCTAACTTTATAATGTTTCTTGGTTTGCGTAGTGTCGGTTCTTGATTTTTTTCTAGAATTTCCTTCTATTTTCTCTCTTTCCAAATTTTGCAAGACTCGCCAAGATCTTTAGGAAGAATTTGATAGAGTTTGGGGATGTTTTCTAGTATTGCATGATGCCAAATGAAGATTTTCTCTCTCTTTAGAGCTTAAATACTATAATTCCTAACATGGCTAAGTGTCCAATTGCTTGTTTCTCTACTCACTAGTTGGTTTACAGATGTTCCATGCCTAATGCATTGTAATTCTAATGGTTTACAATTTCTTTTATAAATTTCTATTATTTTTCTTATAAAACTTTAAGTAAATATACACATTTTTTAGTATTTTAAGCATTTTTGGGTATATAATTATATATAATAATTACACTTGGGGTATATGTATTATTTTTATATAATATTTTATGTCACTTTATACTTTTGGTGTCCAAATTAATTTCCATTACTTACTTTATGCGTTCATGGTAGATAAATTACAAGATAATATAATTTAGTAAAATCATCTATTTTTATCTATAATAATAATATTTTATTATATTTCTATATTTTAAGGCTCATGGCATGTCATCATTTAACTCTTAAGATTCACATGTAAAATATCGTCTCAATCAGTTAATTTCCATGTATGCCTTAAATCACTCACTTAAAATAATTACGTAAAGTTATAGGGCTCATACATACCGGATTTCAGTTCATCCTGTCTTAAAATTTTTAGGTGCATGTATAGCTTGTGGCAATTATGAAGTTTAGTATGGTGGCTTTAATAATTTAAGGTGATGTTGTAAAGTATTGTGAATATCTTTAAGATGATAACGACTCCATGTAGTCTAAGTAAGAGTGTGATTTTGGCTGAAATGTGATATCAAGCTTTTAGTAATTTTCCTTTTTTTTTGTATGTTGGGTAACAAGAAGTTACCTCAGACTTCTCTAGTCAAAATATGTAGTTAAAGTAGAGTAGTTGTGGTTCCTTATATAATTTGTATCAATAAATTTAGAAATTGTAAAGTTTATTTTGTAGTTATGTAAGTGTTTTTCAAGTCTTGGATTTTATTGAAATATTTACTGGAGAATAATACATTTATTTGGAGACTTAAAATTTCTATGATACCATTGGATATTAAATTGTGTTTATTGGGAGATTTTAGTTAAAGGTACGCTTGACGTGTCAGTAGAGGCTAAGGATAGGTAGCAGGCTATAACATTTCATGTTTTGAGGCGTTACAGTTAAAATGGTATCAAAACCTAAGTTATGGATCATAGAAAAATTAGGGTCGGTGAATTGTAGAGCAACTTATGCCGATAAATCTTAAAAAAATGTGGGTTATAAATCTTTAGGAAATAATCTGTAGAATAGCGAGATGGCAAGAGTGGGTAAAATAGGAGGGTTTGTTTAGAGCCAAAGTAAACCATTATCTTAGCTATTTTATCTTATATACATGATTTGATTTCTATATCTTGCTTTTATATTTTATTCACTTTATTACTATGTTTTGTATATGTATTTAAATATCTATCTATTTACTTGGTTTGATTATACTTTCTTTTTGGGTTGCTTTTCTTTTGTCCTTTTTCTTCCTAGGTTGTCAAGTGTTGAATCCGTGGAGTTGGAGGAGTTTGTAAGATAGGGGGTGATGGTGTAGTTTGGTTAAGTTTGCCCTTGATAAGCTTAGTATAATGACTAAAAGTTGTGTGTAGGTACAAAATAACTTTAAGCATAAACAGTAATGAATAAAAGCTAACGACTTCAAGATTTAGTCTACAGTTGTTATAGAGAAAAGATTTGAGAAGCCACTAGCAAATTTATGACTAGGTATACACATAATTTGATCAAATATATATATATAGCAAATTACATTCCAACAATTATATATACGACTTGTAACTCTTAATAATGGTAAAGACCGAATAGACTCAGGTATTAACCAAGACACTCGTAAAGTCAATCAAGCACCTTCTTGGTTGATCAAAATATTAATTATGTTAATATAATAAATATACTAGAATAAAATATATAAGGATGTTTACAAATCTAAAACGAATAATACAAAACATTGAACCAAGAAGTAATTGAGTAGGACATGAAAACCTTTGCAACCATAAGGACCTTACTAAATGAATAAATAAACAAATAATAATAATAAATAGCAAAGCTTTGATGGATAAAAAAAATTTACGAATACTAAATTGCTTCACTAGACCATATGAAGTAAATTGTAACGCATTAAAATTAATTACAACATAAAACCATATTATGCAAACACAATTAATTGCTTAATGAAGACAATAGAACTGATCATTAGAATATTGAACATAAAACTAATTTAAAAAGGGTTTGAATAAAAGACATATGGAAACTTGGTGTAGATATGTTTGTATTAGAGCTGATGAATATTTCTTTCTTCTTATGCCATGACATGTTGTGTCAGTTTTGTTGAGTTGGTACAAGTCTGGTTAATCTATCAGTTAGTATCGAGTCTTGGTGCTAATATAGTCTTGATGAGTCAGTTTAGTGTCATGTCAATATTCATCAGCCCCATTCATATGTGTAGTTATGTTGAGTTGTAAAGGTTATACTCTACCCAATGCTAATTAAAGATAATGAAAGTAAGAAAAGTTCTTTAACAAATAATAAATATAGGTAGAACAAATAGAGGATTCAAAGAAGTCATACCTTCTTTAGGAACTAAATACATTAACAACAATAAGAAGGAATGACAAAACCTATTGAAATATAACAAGGTAATGTTAAATTTAATAAAATTAATTAAACTCAATTAAACTGTATAAAGGACATACAAGCTTTTAGTAAAAGCTAAATTACATTGACGATAGAGGCCATAGCAACAACATGACCCCTAAGTCTAATGAATAAATTAAAACAATTAATATAATTATTAAAGTAAGTATATAACGGCAATAATAATAATGAGCTTAGGAAGAGTAAAGAATGTAGGTAGTGGAGTGACCTTTAATAATGGTGTAGTTGATGATGATTATTAAGAAAAGAAAGAAGGAGCATATGTTCTTGACCTTGGAGTTTAAGAGTCACTTAAGAACTTAAAAGATACAGTAAATGGTTTCCTTGATAGAGAACATGTTAAGGCGCAAGATTGGCAATGGGGATAAAGTGACCAAGTGGATGTTGTTGTCAGCAATGTTGCTATATTATAGTGATGAGAGGTTGAGACTTGAGGTAATAGAGTGAATTGTACTAACTTTTGGATGCTAAAGTAGAGGTTTATAGTGTTGTAATTAATTGTAAGTGGATGGGAAGTGGAAAAAATAAGGATTTTGCAGTTGGGTACAAGAGTACTTTAATGTAGTAGGGAGAAGGAGTAGAGTCATATGGATCAATGAAACTGAAAAGGTAATTATAATGGAACCACTTGTAGACTTGTAAGTAGAGTTGTTGCCTAAGTGTGTATATACGGAAAGAGTTTACTTTTGGGTATTTAGTCATGAGAGAAAATTTTAGAAGTAATGTAGAGGAAAATTTAAGGATTGTAATTGGAGATTTGAAGATAGCATGGTGAAGGAAATTTGGAGAGCTCTAGAAAATCTAAAAGTATATAATTTAAGAAACTAATGGAGATTTAAGAATTTAATCTTAACATGGGATAAATTCTTAAGTGCACAAAGGTAGATTTCGAGGATAAGAATAATCTAGTATGTAAAGATTTAAAGAGTAAGGTATGATAAAAGAAATTTTTATGCAAGTCATAGGTTAGGAAGCTTATGGTGAAGTGAGAAGACCCAATTGTTAGTAAGTTGGAATAATTTTTGAAAATCATATGAGAAAGAAGGAATCCCACTATCTAGATAAATGGGGACCAATTATAAAGGCAGAGAAATTCAAAGGTCATAATTGGAAGTCTAGGTCTGTATAGAGAAGAACATATGGAGATATAAACTAAATTGAAAAATTGTAAAATAAGAGAAATAAGGAGAACAAGTAAGTTTTGTAGATAAAAGTTGTATGAACATGAATCTACAAATGATACTGTGGAGATACTAATTAAATCTTGGTGGAATTAAGAAAATGAATCAAACCTAAATTCCTCAAATCATATTAGACTAAGAGATAAAGGAGACAAAAGTATTAACATTAGAGACTGATAGAGTTTAAATTAAGTGGAAGACCTTGTTGAGAACCTATAACCTTTTAATTAAAGAGACTAATAGGGGATATGAGAATCTAATAAAAAGGTAGACCTTATGATACAATTTAGAGTATGTAGCAAACACGAACCTCAATCAAAACCTAAATGGGTATTTGAGGTTCAAATGGCAATGAGGAAGTAGCAAATGGAGGGTTTGAATGTAGATGTGGATGGATGTTATGTACCAAGACACAAACATAATTAGGGATTGAGGTCGAAATGAATTTCGATACGAATCATGAAAACTAAACCAAGGCTCGGGGCTTTAAATGAGGGTTAGATGCGACTTACTAACTTGCTCAAGTGAAGGAGTTCACCACAATTGTATGAAGAGGATTGATGAGAATGTACTAAGGATTAAAGAGCAAATAACACTCAATAATCAAGCTTGGCTTAATTAAGCTTACGAGAGAGACAAGGCTCTTGAGAATACTCACTTAATTCTTACTATCAAAGGTAATGAATTGGCTACTTATAAGATTTTGCTATTTATAGTAAATCTTAAACCCTAGTAGCAAAATTGTAATAATTTACAAGGCCTATAAATCCTAAAGACTAGGCCTACGACTTAAAAGTAACAAAAATATTTACAAGTATACAAAATAGTATTAAACAATGCATTTAATAGGAAGGTTAGTGTGTAGGGTATCTATACTGTTCTAGGGTAGGTTGGGTTCAAGTAGGATTAGGTTGGCAGCTGGCTGTTTGAATTGGAGTTGGATTCCTTAAAGTTAAATGTGCTCGGTTGAGCTCCTACTGAGCTCGTTTTACAATTGCCAAACTTATGGATTGATCAACATTAGATTTCTCTTGTCATGCTGAGCTGGTCTTTAGACTTGGGACCTTGGTTGTTTGGTCCCTGGTCTGCTCAATAACTTACATAGCCATTGTTGAGTTGTCTTTCTTTCCATTCTTGGCCCTCTGGCATTAGCTCAGCCTTGAGTGGAGTAGGTTGGCCTTAGCGTGGAACAGGTTAGCCGTAACTTGGGGATGGTCATAGGTCGATTCCTATCATCACCACGGGGTTGAAAAGAATTCGACCTCGACTTTAAGCGTTAAGCATGGGCTTAGATGCCAATAGGCTCCTTTTCCCTTTTCTTTTAATCATGGGTGCTAAGTTGCTTTAAGTCTCCTTAACACTCATGGGAGTTAAGCAGTAGATCTACCTATCCTTTTGAATTGTGTAAGTGTTGAGGAAGCCATTGTGGATTAGTCTCTAGTAGTACTCTTAAGGTCGGTTAAGAATTAGATTGGCGGCATTCATAGATACCACGTCAAAATCTAATTTGTCCTCATACTGCCCTACTTTGGATGCTATTTAAGCTCTCTTATGTACATGGACCATACCCTTATCATTAAATCACTTCAGTCTATAAGGTCGGGGATGTAGGTAGGTCGATAATTTCATCCTTATAATCACCTTGACAGAAATAATGTTGGTACAACTACCTCCAGCAACAACTAGGGAACAGGTCTTCCCATTCACCAAACATCGAATTTAAAATAAGTTCTCCCTTTGACTTAGGTCTTCTTTCATGTCGACTTGTTGGCTTATTATGGCTAAGAATTTTCCTATCTTAAGATAGATGTTTATTGTTCCTTCACACTCAAAGCTCTTCTCATTTTGTCTTTCTACTTGAGCGTCTAGTCCTTCGCCTTTTAAAATCATGACCCTCTTGTTTAGACATTAGGAGACAGTATGTCCATATCCAAAAAATTTGAAGCACTTAACTTCTCAAGCCTTAGTGCCTAGCACTTTCTCCTTCTCTACCTTTTTAGTCTTAGCCTAGTTAGGTCAGCTAGACTATCCTTTCACCATCCTTTTCTTGGGCTTTTTCTTCGCCTCATACCTCTTAGGCTTAAGGTTTCTAAGTTGAGGTTGGTTGGTCGGCCTTTGGTTCATTCTCTTCCTTAGACGCTCTACTCTCAAGGTTAGGTTAATCAGCTTATCCAATGAATTGAATGGCTCGAGCTAAACTATGTTGGCAATGTCATCTCTTAAGTTACTCAGGAACCTAGCAATAGTACGATTCTATCGCTCGACAATCTCACATCTGGTTATCAAGGTTTTAAACTCTTGCAAGTACTCTTTAACAATGTTTTAACCTTGCTTTAAGTGTTGGAAATCATAGAGCATATCTTGCTTGAAGTAACTTAGCACAAAGTGTTGGTTCATCAACCTCTTCATAAGCCTTTAAGTTCTAATCGGTTCTTTTCCTTCAGCATCTCCCTTTGCAATTAATTTGTCTTACCAAAGACTTACATATTCAATAAGGGATAATAAGGTTAACTTAACTTCTGTTTGATCATCGCATTCATAACACTCAAATAACTTCTTTACTTGGGGAACCCAGTTAAGGAACTTTTTAGGTTGGCTACTACCATTAAAAGTCAGTAACTTAAGCTTAGTGTTGTCAAGTCTTTGGCTATGTGTTCAGGGTTCATCCCTTGCATTTTGAGTTGGTCGGTTCACCTTGGATTTGCCACTTCTGTTGGAGCTCCACTCCACCAAATCTCTCCTTCTCTTCCTTGGTTCACCTGTAAATCAATACTCCTATCATTGCTTCTCCTTGGCTTGGGTCGGTCTTTTCTTCTCCTCAGTTTGGTTGCTCTTCTAGGTTGTTGTTCATCATTAATAGGTCTGTTGGAATCACTTCCATTGGTCGGTGCTTGGTCCCTTCTTTCACTTTAGCTAACATGTCTACAGGCTCTAACTAAACCAGTTAATTCCTGGATAGAATTAGTAAGATTCTGAATATGATATTTTAGATTATCAATACGTTGCCTTAAACTTCTATGAGTACTATTACTACCATTGTTCACACCATCTTTAGACATTCTTGTTTGTACAGTAATTCCCATTAATAAATTTTAATAGACACGTAATATACTCAACGCAGCTTAACTAGAACCACAACAACTTCATTTTCCATAGCTATATATGACTTCCAAACACTACTTCAGCTACTATAACACTATTAAGGACAAATTACAACAAAAAATAGCAGCTAAAATCACTACTACTAACCAAAATACAGCCGATAGCAATTAAAAAGCTCTCACTACTTGACACACTATACTTCAAAAACTTAAGCACCACTACCATTGTTACGTACAGTACAGTAAAGCACAACTTAAATAGCAGCTCATAGAAGAATAAGAACTCATGAACCAAACTTTGAAGAACACTAACATGTACGTATCCCCAAAGCTTTGATACCAAGATGATATGATTCGGAGTATGTAGCAAATGTGAACTTTAATAAAATCCAAATGGATATTTGAGGCTTGAATGGAAATGAGGAAGTAGCAAATGGGATGAGGGTTTGAATGTGGATGTAGATGGATGTCAAGTACCAAGACACAGATACAATTAGGGATTGAGCTCGTAAAGGATTTCGATACGACTTATGAAAACCAAACTAGGGCTTAAGGCTTCAAATGAGGGCTAGATGCGACTCATTAACTTGCTCAAGCGAAGGGATTTACCACAGTCACACGAAATGGATTGATGAGAACACACTAAGGATTAAAGAGCAAATAACACTCAATAATCAAGCTTGGCTTAATTAAGCTTACGAGAGAGACAAAGCTCTTGAGAATGCTCACTTTAATTCTTAATATCAAAGGTAATGAATTGGCTACTTGCAAGATTTTGCTATTTATAGTAAGTCTTAAACTCTAGTGGTAAAACTATAATAATATATAAGGCCCTAAAACCCTAAAGACTAGGCCTATGACTTAAAAGTAACGGAAATATTTATAAGTATACAAAATAATGTTAAATAGCGCATTTAACAGGAAGGTTAGTATACAAGGTATCTACGCTCTTCTAGGGTAGGTTGGGTTTGAGCCGGATCAAGTCGGTAGTTGGCTATTTGAACTGGAGTTAGATTCCTTGAAGTTATAATGTGCTTGATTGAGCTCCTAGTGAGGTTAGCCCATAGTTATCAAACTCGGCACTAGATTCCTCAAGTTGTACCGAGCTGGTCTTTGGACTTGGAACCTCAGCTATTTGGTTCTTGGTTTACTTAATAGCCTATAAAGCCATTGTTGAGTTATCTTTCTTTCCATTCTTAGCATTGCATTAGCTCAGCCTTAAGTGGAGAAGGTCGACCGTAGCTTAAAGATGCTTGTTGGCTAATTCTTATCACCTTAAGAATCATAAGTGAGAAAGTATGATGAGATATAGTAGAACAATCATTTGAAGTAAAAATTTACATGGGAGTTGTAAGAAGAAATAAGGAGGAAGTAGTAAGAGTATTTCATTTTAATGATTCAAGCAAACTTTCAAGGATGAAAGCTATTATAGGGGGGAGAATTATCAAACCTGAACAAAGGAGAAAAATCAAGAAATATAATAATGTAAAATAGATAAATAAATGATGATTTTTCATTAAGGATATAAGATGGCATTAATTAATAGTAGAACGGGCAATTTGGGGCATAGGATAACTTCTATAGCCTAGCTATAAAAGCCTTGCATAACTCAATGGAAACCTTTTATGTGAACCTCCCTTATGTGCTACATACCTTGTTTTGGTTAAGGTTTTAGCATGTGCCTTGATCTAAGGAAATAATTTAGCACATTTTGACAAGGATTGAATTACAAGAGGGATTAAGGTACGTATGGAATCACTTTTCTAATGGGTATTCTATTGAATTTAAATAAGAAATTTATTTTTCCTTGTAAGGTAGCTATCAAAATGAATTTGGAATAGTTGTCTTAAGAGTCCTAAAACAAATTCTTGATGCTAGTAGTGAGGATTTCAAATCCCAATGGTAAGAATTCTTACATAGACTTTACATGTTTTGTTGTGTGTCATAGACAGTTTAGTTTGAATTCAAGAGAGTTGGGCTAAGATTTAATCATATTATGATGTTTGAGGGATGTTTTATTAAGTGTAGGGTTAAGTTATTGAAGGGATAACATTATGGAAGTGGTGGTTCTAGAAAGTGCTGGAAGTGGGGTGGTTTTGCAGGGGGTGTACACTACCCCTGTTAGCATCTGGATGTTAGGGAGCAGTCTGCTCCCTTAACTATTGTGTCTGGATGCCACTTGTTGTAGCATTTGGATGCCATGATCTCTACTACGTGTGACAACATTTTCCTTGGTTTTTTTTTTTCTAAGTTTTTCAGGTGTGTTTTTCTTTTTGTAATCCTTTTTCAAGTTTTTTCTAAACATGATTCTTCACCTAAAAAAGTTTGTATACCAATCTAACATTATAACGATCTTAGGTTCCTTAAATGACATGAGTTGCAAGTGTGTAAAGGTTGTGACGTTAAGTTAAAGGGTAATGTTAGATAAGTTAGTGACTAAGAAAAGGTGTGTCATTCTAGTATAAGTATAGGGTGTGAATTGAGTTTTGGTGTTTTGTTATGATAGTTTCTAGAGAGGTTGCTGAATTAATTTCTAGCAAGTCGACGAAACTAGGTATGAGATACTTGCTTGTTGGTTGTATTGTTAGTATAGTGGTATGATCGGATTAAGTAATTATTGGACATTAAATGGATGTGTGTTGCATGTGCTTGGCTAGGCTTACAGGATTAGGGGGGTTAGACCTTGGGCTAGTACCTTGATGATCCTTGTGTGATGGTGTTTTGATTAGAGTCATGCTTAGAAATGATCTAGGCAGATTTAAGATGTTTCTTAGTTACTTGGTTCTTAGGGTATTAGGGAAGACTTAACACTAATATTATATGATAATATATATACATATGTTGGGGTCATGAGCACTCTGGTGTTGTTGTTTGGCTAAAAATAAAAATAATAAACTGGTGCATGTTGCATTATTAGTTCTTTTGATGCATGTGGAATTGTGAATGCTAGTACAGGTCATGACAATTATGAAGTTTAGTATGATGGCTTTGAAAATTTAAGGTGATGCTATAGAGTATCGTGAATATCTTTAAGATGATAATGGCTCCATGTAGGTTGAGTAGGAGTGTGATTTTGGCTAAAATGTACTATCAGGCTTTTAGTTATTTACATCTTTTGGTATGTTGGGTTATGAGAAGTCACTCGAGACTTCTCTAGTTAAAATATGTAGATAAAGTAAAATAGTTGGAGTTCCTCATATGATCTGTATTGATACATTTAGAAATTGTAAAGTTTATTTTGTAGTTATTTAAGTTTTATTCAAGTCTTAGATTTTATTGAAATATTTATTGGAGAATATTACATTTATTTGGAGAACTTAAACTTTTGTGACATCACTGGAGATTAAATTGTGTTTGTTGGGAGATTTTAGTTAAAGGTATGCTTGATGTGTCAGTGAAGATTATGGACACATTGCCAGTTTTATTATTTTGTGTTTTGGGGTGTTACAGTTTTTTAATAACCCAATACATCCAATTCAAACATTTTATGTTGCTCCTCATTCGGATATAGCTCTAATTGAGATTTGTCAACACTCTTGAGGATTGACATGCTTTTAGAAGATTAAAGTTCCTAGATAAATTAAAAAATTATAGGTATCATATTCATTGTAGAATTCAAACCTAATCATTAATTGAGAAGCGATGGGAACGACGGAACCTATGAATACAGAAGATTCTATTGACAAAAGAATTCTAATAATTCATTGGATGGGATGGCGGAACAAACCAGGGACCAATTCAATTCATTTAGTCTGAAAATTCATGAGCTAATCCTAGAACTGAAATAGATATTGAAAGAGTAAATATTCGCCCGCGAAGTTTTTTGTTAGGTTACTCAATCTTATTCGATACCCAATATGATAAAAAAAAAAATAAGGATTCGTTAGAAAAAAAAAACACATTATATTATCTTAGCTATAAATAGAAATAATTATCTATAAATAGAATACAGGTTTAAGTATATTCAAACAAGATATAGACCTAATAGATTAGATGAAATTTCAAAAAATCCATAATATGATTAAGTTAATTTAATCTAGCGTTTGATTAGTTATTTGTCGCACAAAAAAACTTTTTGAATTCCTGGTCGAAAGAGACTTCGCTAACGAAAAAGCTTTCAACGCCGCCCAATATGCCTTCTTTTTCCAAATATTTTTACGAATACGTTTTTTTGATATAGAAGTACGTTTTTTTGGAACTGCCATTTTTTGTTTTTGATATCCTTGTTTATTCCATGTTTTATTACATAAATATACGTCGAAAAGTTTAAAAAGACAAC